>CM063175.1:2670000-4005000 GCA_031835075.1 Saguinus oedipus | reverse complement strand
TCCTATGAACATTAAGAAAATAACAACAGAGTAAGTTGAACAAGTCTATGCCTACAATTTTTTTAGTTCAGGAGTGAAACTTTATTAACAACTTTTAGAGAAGGATTGACAGGAAGCGCAGTACCCTTGGAAGAGAACCAAGCAGGCAACTTGCCAGTTTCAAGTGTCTACGCCCACAGACTTTCTAGCTTAGATGAAACAGACAAATGCCTTCAAAGGGAGCAACTACCATAACTACCTAAAGGAGAGATAGATAGTCTTGGTAGGCTTCTGTCTGTTATAGAATTAAATCACTAAGTAATAACTTTAAGAAAACATGCCCATGCGATTTTACGGTTGAATTCTACCTAACTCTTATGATACAAAATATAGTCTTACCAGAAAGTAATCAAATTTCTACATGTTTACCCAGCTGAATTTAGAAATTACGTTCATCATAAAATGTGCCCAAGAATGTGGACAGCTTTATTCATAATTGTCCCTATTGGAAGGAGCAGCTGAAACGATCTTCAGGAGGTGAATGAACCAACTGACACTGTTTGACAAACCCAATAAGATATTATTCACTGACAAAACATTTTAAGCTGTTAAGTTTCAAAAAGATATACAAGATCGTACATGTATATTGCTAAGTAAACTAAGTTAGTCATGAGGAGGTACATACTCTGTGATTCCACCTGTATAAAATTCTGGAAAAGGAAACCTAAGCAGACAATAAAATCATCATGCTTTTCAGGAATCATCAGGAAAAAAACAGGAATTAATAGGTGCAGCACGGGTCAGGCTTAGGATGTGAAATTGTTCTGCCAGGGTAACAAAGGACATTGTGAGTTTGTCAGAACCCACAGACCGGACAACACAGAATGAACCTGGATGCTAACTCTAGACTATTACTAATAAGAACGTATTGCTATTGGCACAGTCATTGTCACAAGTGTTACCACACTCACATAACATGTCATCACAAAAAGGAACCTGAGGAAGGTGAGTATATGGAAATTCTCTGTACCACTTCCTCCTTTTTTAGGTCAAGTCAAAACAGTTTGAAGTGATGCCCATTACTTTACAAACCTGGCAACACTATCTCAGGAAAACATTCTTTTTACTTAATGTTTAACAATCAGCAAAATGGCTACAAGTTGAACTCAGGTGTTCTTTATTATTAAAAGTAAACCCAAATCAGAAATAAAAAATATATACCTTTACTCCTGTAGTTGTAGCACGAGTGATTGACTTAATACATTTAAATTTGCACACTTAAAATAAAGAATATAGTGTAGCAATTTTATAATTGTCTGAAATGAGAGACACTGAAGACTCTAGAAATCGTATCATGAATGAACTGAATGACTGGATTTCCATTATACCTTCCATTGGTGCAACTCTAGGGCTTATACAGCTGGGAAGCCAGTGACGGAAAATCCCCTTCTTATGCTTGCAGTGACAGACAGTGGATTCTTCAGGGATCCCTGGATCCACTCTCCCATCGTGGATGGAACATGCTGGGAAATGAATTAAAATAAAGATAGCTGTTGATATCTTGCTGCAGAAGATCAGATAAATGAGCATTTATTTATTCACAGCTTAAATGTTTGATCCCATTGTTCATCTTCGGCAGAGCAAAGCCCCCTGAATCTGAGTTGGGCTTCAGAAAAAAACTTGCACTGTGGGTTTCACTTATAACTGAAGGGAAATACCTGTATTGAGATGAGATATTACAGAAAGGTAGTATATTGCAGTGACCAAGAGCATAGGGTCTGGTACATAAGATATGAGCTCACGGCCTTTTGAGAAGTTGCTTAAACCTGAGGAAGTTCTATAGAACCCTCTGGGCCTCCACTCCCTGGTCGGAATGGGGAAATGTTGATGATGGCCTATGTTATGCTAAAAGGGTAAAAACAGTGAAGCAAACATAAAGCTTTAAGAAGGTGGGTGCTTCCTAAGTGCCATAAAGTGCTTAACTATTTTATGTCTGGAAGAATAAGCCAAGCCTTTGGTAGTGGTAAATACAGAGACGGTGCTTGGGAGACTCCAGGACAGTGGAGGATAAAATTCTCTTCATTCTTGACATGGGTCCATGTTTTAGAAATTGTGAAAAATTTATGTTCTTTCCTGTGATGCCCACATCAGTCCAGAGACATGGGCAGACCAGAAGCTGCCACTCAGAGTTGACAGTTCAAGAAAGTGAAATAAAGAGATTTGAAGCTACCTGCCTTGAGTCACGACAGTGATGAATGATAGATCTTGGACAAGTATTTGGTTGGTTTTCTGGGGACAGAGATCCCGGAACACCTGAGGCCTCTAAATCATAACCCGGACCCTGAACCTGGAGCATTCACCACTCCCTTTCTGAATCCTCCAGCACCAAGTGCTCTTCAGGAAGGCTACCATCCTGGAAGAGGTGGCTGAGTCCAGAGAAGAGCTCAATCTATTAAACAAAACTCCTGTTTCTTGGTTTTAACTCCTAGGCTAAAATATGGCACTTTCCTGCAAACAAAGCCTTTTAGCGCAACCAATTCAAATGTCTGTTCATCTTACCCAGAGCCCAGAACTGTTAGCTGTCTGGCAGTGAGCACCCCTCCATGATCAATTGACCACACAAAGGGACTGAGTTCTGCTTGGCTCTCAAGCCAGTTCAGAACTCAGGATATTCCAAACTACCTACCACCTGATGGCTGTGCCAAGAATAAACTTCCTTCAACTGAACGACCCTGAATAAGCAATTAATGGGAATTAACTGAAAATGTGGCACCCAAGTTGGTGTTTCAGTGGTTTCTTCAGTATCTACTCCATGGAAGACAAAAAAAAGAAAGAGAGAAAAGGCCAGGCACAGTGGCTCAGGCCTGTAATCCCAGAATTTTGGGAGGCCAAGTTTGGTAGATCACAATGTCAGTAGTTTAGGACCAGCCTGGCCAATATAGTGAAACCCTGTTTCTACTCAAAATACCAAAGAGTTTCCGGGAGTGGTGGTGGGTGCCTGTAATCCGAGCACTTTGGGAAGCTGACACAGGTGGATCCCTATGTCGGAGTTCAAGACCAGCTTGGCCAAGATGGTGAAACCATATCTCTACCAAAAATACAAAAAAAGGCCAGGCATGGTGGCTCATGCTTGTAATCCCAGCACTTTGAGAGGCCAAGGTGGGTGGATCGTGAAGTCTGGAGATCAAGGCCATCCTGGCCAACATGGTGAAATCCCATCTCTATTAAAAATGCAAAAATAGTGGGGTTTGGTGGCAGGAGCCTGTAGTCCCAGCTACTCGGGAGGGGGAGGCAGGAGAATTGCTGGAACCTGGGAGGCTGAGGCTGCAATGAGCCAAGATTGGGCCTCTGCACTCCAGCCTGAAAACAGTTTGAACTGACATCCATTAATTGAAATACCTGGCAACACCGTCTCAGGAAAAGATCCTTTTTACTTAATGTTTAACAAGGAGCAAAATGTCTTCAAGTTGCACTGAGATGTTCTTCACTATTAAAAGGAAATCCAATTCTGGAATGGAAATGCACTTTTATTCCTGTAGCCATAGTACTAGTTATTGTCTTTTTTTTCTGTTTTCTTTTAAACTAAGTTTTGCTCTGTCACCCAGACTGGAGTGCAGTGGCATGATCTAGGCTCACTGGAACTCGGGAAGAGGCTTCCCAGGTTCAAGCAATTCTTCTGCCTAAGCCTTCCGAGTAGCTGGGAATACAGGTGTACACAACCACACCCAGCTAGATTTTTTTTTTTTTTGTATTTTTAGTAGAGATGAGGTTTCACCTTATTGGCCAGGCTGGTCTCAAACTCCTGACCTCATAATCCACCCTTCTCAGCCTCCCAAAGTGCTAGGATTATAAGCATGAGCCACTGGGCCCAGCCTAGGAATTGTCTTCATACATTTAAATTTGCACACATGACATAAAGAATACAGTATAGCAACTTTATAATTTTCTGAAACATGAGACACTGAAGAATGTAGAAATCCTATCATGAATGAATTGAATGAATTTCCACAATACCTTCCATCGATGCAACTCTAGGGTGTAAACGGATGGGAGGCCAGTGACGAAGGATTCCCTTCTTAGGGCTGCGGCAGCAGACAGTGGATTCTCCAGTGAACCCAGGATCCACTTCCTGTTCCTCGACACAACATGCTAAGAAAGGAATTAAAATGAAGACAGCTGTTAATATCTTGCTGCAGAAGGTTAGAGAAGTTGCACATATAACTGTACAGACATTACCTGTATTGAGATAAGACATTACAGAAAGGTAGCATATTGGAGTCACCAAGAGCATAGGGTCTGGTACATAAGATCTCAAGGCCTTTTGAGAAGCTGCTCAAACCTGAGGAAGTTCTAAAGACCCCCTCTGTGCCTCCACTCCGTGGTCTCAATGGGGAAATGCTGATAATGGCCTATGTTATGTTAAAAGGGTAAAAATACTGACGTGGACATAAAACCTTAAGAAGGTGGGTACTTCCTAAGTGCCATAAAGTGCTCAATTATTTTATTTCTGGAAGAATAAGCCAAGCACTTGGTAGAGGTAAGTACAGAGAAGGCACTTGGGGGACTGCCCCCAGAGCTGACAGTTCAAGGAAGTGAAATAAAGAGATTTGAAGTGACCTGTGTAGAGTCATGACACTGATGAAAGATGGATCTGGGACAAGTATTTGGTTGGTTTTCTTGGGATGGAGATCCCTGAAACACTAAGGCCTCTAAATCATGGCCTGGACCCTGAACCTGGAGCTCTTTGCGCTCCTTTCTCAATTCTTTTGCACCAAGGACTGTTCAGGAAGGTTGGTGACCTAAAAGAGGTGGCTGAGTCCAGAGAAGAGCTCAAATCATTAAACAAAACTCCTGTCTCTAGGTTTTAACTCCTGAGATAAAATATGGCACTTCCCTACAAACAAAACCTTTCTGAGGAACAAATTTAAATGTCTATTCATCCTACCCAGAGCCCAGAACCCTCAGCTGTCTGGCAGTGAGCACCCCTCCATAACCAACGAACCACCCCAAGGTACCAAGTTCTGCTTGGCTCTCAAGCTAGTTCAGATCTCAGGACATTCCAAACCAATTGCCACCTGATGGCTGTGCCAAGAATCCACTTCCTTTCAACTGACCAACCCTGCACAAGCGGCTAATGGGAATTAACTGAAAATGTGGCCACCCAAGTTGGTGTTTCAGTAAGTGGTTTAGTCAATTAAATATTTAACCCTCAGTGTCTCACTGGTTTTTGTTCTACACAACCATCTGAGCAGCCTGGACTAAGGGCTGCCTGAGAATAGGCAGTGTCTCAAGAAAATATATTGAAATAATGTGGAAGTCACATGTGATGAGAAGAGTACTTGAACTGATTTAGACATAGTGTTCAGCCATGAGTTGACATTAGAGGAAATTAAACAGAAAACTTAGTAACTTCAATGGAAAGATACATGGCTCTTACTATCAGCATGAGATGTTTCCTGTTCATAGGAAACAATTCACAGATATCAAAAAGGCTGTGGGGGGTGGGGCGAGGCAGAAGTTAAAGTTGCTGCTGAAACTTTGAAGGAGACAGTTATCATCCTAGCCGAGTAAAAAGATCTAGGTTTTCAAGGGGAAGAGAAACAGAAGGCAATGATGTGTGATCTGTAAAGAGATGTGGTACAAGTTGAAATTCTGAGGCATAAATCTGAGAAGTTCTAAAAAGAAACAGATTTGAGAATAAACAATTATTACCTCTTGTAATCTCATTGAGAACAAATTATTGTCTTAAGAATAGTCTGTTTTTTAACCAAAATTTTAGTTTTGCATTAGTGTATTTTTAATATTATAGCTAATTTTAATAAGACCTTATGAACCAATTTATCTAATGCCAGGCAGTTTTCACTGCAAGGTAAAATTCTCATAAATCTTATATGACTTCTAATAATTTTTCTATTTCTTAACTGTTTATGACCTTTTATTGGATTTATCTTTAAAAAATTTTTAAATTAAAAGAATTCCTCAAAACTTCTAAATTAGGCAAAAGTGTTTCCCATCATGAAATTTATTTTTATTTTCTAAAAATCTCCTATTTTAAACTGCTCTAATATTTGTTTTCCGATTTTGACATCTGTATTCAGAAGACTTTGGTGTTTCATGGAATGTCTCATACTGTATTTGGTATCAAGTTTCTGATGAAGGCAGTGTTGTGTGTCTTCTCCATCCACTCTATGGAAGTATGTGTAAAAAAAATTGGTGTGGGAAATAGTACTCATTCCTAGAGAAAAAATTATATAAAACATGATAGAATGAAAAATATAAACTGAGTAGTAAAACTCTAAAACATATTTATAAACCTGTAGACAAATAGGAATTGGGGAAATTTAAAAAATCAGAATGACATTTAACATACAGGGAAACTGGCCCATCTGAAGAAATTACAGTCAGGAGATAGAAATGAACATACATACCTCTGAGACAACAGTTAGAAACATTCCCCATCTTGCCAGCCAGAGAAAATTTCCAAGCTGCTTTTTCCTGCCAACTTTGGTTGCCAGAATAGCACCTGAAATCAAAGGCAAGACCTACATCATCAGATCACCTCAGCAACAGGTCACCATAGAATTTGTGCAGGCATATAGGTCACAATATGGGGGCCCAACTGCTAGACCAGACCATTTTCACATGGACAGGGGGGTCACTTAGACTGCATGTTTCATTTCAAAACTGAATCCCAGACCCACAATATTATTCTGTGTGTATGAAATAAACATTAAAGGAAAAAATGATTTGCCTCCCAATATATATTTGATGGTGAAAATTTCAGGGTGAAGAAAGGAGAACCTAATACACTGAGAATAAAGGGAGATTCCATGCTTGATCTGAAATGTCATTCCTACCCATTTCTACTATTCCTGAGTTACCACAGTCCTAGGTTCAATGATTTTAAACTAGCTCCAAATTAAATTTAAAATGTATAAGTTCAGTTTTAAAGTTAATCTCTGATCACGTAATTCTTAGTAAAATATTACACCTTTTTTCACTGTATGCAACTAAGTTTGCATACTGATTTCTGAATCTCTTGAGTTTATTTAGAGATTTCTCTGACTATAGATTTATATATACATATATATATGGCAGGATATTGACAGATGAGTAAGAAATCAGCACTGTGTGTTCATCGTGGGTTGTTTGAAAATATATAAAGAATGCTTTTCTAAATGGAGAGTTCTGATAACCTCAAACTCTAGTATCAAATACAGATTCTGGTTCATCAGTCAACACCTGATCACACACATTCCTATGCTCTGGCCATGAGAATTAGCACTTTGAAGGCAATTGATAAACCCCAGAACATAATGGAAATAAAATTTTTGGAAAATGAAAATTGTAATTTTTTTAAAGAGGTAGATACTACCCATTATGACATGAAATGAGGCTAAACATTGTGGGTCACACCTGTAATCCCAGAACTTTGAAAGGCCAAGGCAGGTAGATCACTTGAGGTCAGGAGTTCGAGACCAGGCTGGCCAACATTGGGAAACCCCGTCTCTACTAAACACACAAACACACACACACACACACACACACACACACACACAAACACACACAAATTAGCTGGGTGTGGTGGCAAGTACCTGTAATCCAGCTATTTCAGAGGCTGAGGCAGGAGAACAGCTTGAATCCAGAAGGTGAAGGTTTCTGTGAGCAGAGATCCTGCCCCTGCACTGCAGCCTGGGCAACAGTACAACACTGTCTCAAAGAAAAAAATAGATGTAAAATAATTCAGTACAAATTTCCATCAGTGTTGATACATCATACGTTTTAAAAATTATTAAATCAAATGGGTCATAGATTAGGTTAAAAAAATGCATTGATATAGATACTCTTTTTATTTTGAGATGGAGTCTCACTCTGTCACCCAGGCTGGAGTGCAGTGGTGTGATCTTGGCTCACTGCAACCTCCACCTCCTGGGTTCAAGCGAGTCTTTTGCCTCAGCTTCCTGATTAGCTGGGTTTACAGGTGTATGCCACCACGTCTGGCTAATTTTTATATTTTTAGTAGAGATGGGGTTTCTACTATGGGGTTTCAAGACCATGTTGGTCGGGCTGGTCTTGAACTCCTGACCTCATGATTTGCCCACCTCGGCCTCCCAAAGTGCTGGGATTACAGGCATGAGCCACCATGCACAGCTAATACTGCAATTTTTTTCAGGGATTATCTCATTGAAGGAGTGGTTAACAGGATTTGGGAAGGAACATACCTGTGAAAATGGAGAATTTTAATTAACAACTGAATGGAAAAATGTGGGGGTGTGCACATATACACATATGTGTGTGTGTGAGAGAGAAAATTAAAAATCTAGACAACAGATTTATATCTCTTAATGCCAAAACGGGAAAGAAATTTTTAAAAACAGAATATATTAGGAAGAATACAAAGGAATGAGCATAAGGCTTTCCTTCCTACTGCCACCTGAGTGTTCACAGTATATAAAAATAAATGAGCCCTTTACATTGGTAGTAAAAGCCCTTTTACCAAGCTTTGTCATGGTGTCAGTGCTACATGATTGTTCAATTAATAAATCTAGAAAGATGTGCAGAAACTTCATTGTTGTTACTTCCAGAGGCAGAAACTGGCAGGCTGCAGAAGCAGGAAAGACAAGTCCAGATTTCAGTGTGCATTCTTCTGTACCTCGTGAATGACCTGCAAGTGTGTTATTCCTGATGTCTTTACTGTGATTTTTTTTAAATAAAAAACTAGTACCCCTAAATGCTGCTAGAAACAAACATTTCAATTTGCTAATGCTTCACAGGGACAGGAATTCAGGCAACACACAGAAAAGATAGCTTATGCTGCATGTTGATGTCTGGGGACTGCAGAGAAGTCTCACAGAGTGGGATGGAATCCACAGCAGGGGATTGGAATCATCTGGATGTGACGTCATGCTCAGGTCCACAGAGGAACTCGGGCTTGGCTGGAGAACTTACCGGGCTTCCCAGCAGCAGGCAGTCTCGGGACATTCAGAAAACGGCGCGTGTCCCAAATGAAGCAGGCAGATGCTCATGGCGTTTCCAACATAATTTTAGAAGTTACACAACATCACTTTGACATCATCTGCCAGTGACAAGTAAGCACTAGTGTCAAGTCTGGTTAACCAGTGAGTGTGAGCACAGACTTCACTTCTCAAAAGGCGAACAGCATGAAAACTGCAAATATGTTTTAAAAGTCACATGCATATTCCATTTAAAAACCCCCAAATACCTCTCAAATATGTGAAAAAGGGCCTGTCATTTTATGGCACAGGCCAAGGGTAAGATAACTGTGGGTTTTACTTCTGCAACGGCCAGTGTATGTTGACTGACAAGTAAATACAAACATTCAGGGAAACTAACCAGTGTTACAGGATAACAGGTAAAAAAAGGTAATGTATACCTGAAATGTTGCTCTATGAACAAACCATTTCATCAACTCTGTTAACTTAAACAATCACATGATGTATGAATTTGGAAATGGAGAGGGGGATTTTTCCCCCTACTTTAGATTCATGGGTACATGTGCAGGCTTGCTATGTGGGTAAATCATGTGCTGCTGAGGCTTGGTATTGGACCTAATTGAACTAAAGAGCTTCTGCTCAGCAAGAAACTTTATTTCTTATAAAAGGTTACATACGGCCCACAAAGGGGCCATCCCACAGGCTGGGAAGCACATCTTCCACCAAGGGAAGAGCCTGGCATGGCACGTGGAAGGGAGTTGGGGCAGGAGATTTACTCTGCACAACCTGGCTAAATAGAAACTTTCAGTAGGTTACAGGAGGAGCTATGAATATTCATGACAGTGGTCCTGATGCACATGTACAGACCAAACATGCATATAACATACGACTCATGTTCACTTTGGGGTGAAGACAACATTTAAATGTATTACAACAATTAGGCTCTTTACCTCAAAATGTCTTTTCAGGACACAAGGCACGCAACTGCACAGCCTCTCTCAACTGGCTACAATCAGTCCATGGTGGGAAGTCTCTTCATACAAGAAAGTTACTAAAAACAGTCTCGTGTCCCATCAGAGCTGTAGTTATGGCTGCTAGAACAGGGGTTGGGGGCCAGTTAGTCAGTGTCTGGTGCTGAGCTACAATGGTTTTAATAGTGGTTATTTAGCTGCTAGAAAAAAAGGAAACCCTATGGCAGTCAGAACAGTTTATTCCTTAAATTTAGGAGTGTGTGACTCAACCCTTGCCTGGTGTTATTTATAATTTGGTACCTTGATGTCACGAAGCTTCCATTCTATAAGTCTTATGATCTCTATTGGAGCCTTCATACAGTGCAGTTGTATCTAAACAATAAAAGAAAAAAGGCACAATGAGGCATCAGATTGCCCATCCTGTCACGGCCTGATACCTACCTGGAACTGAATGGGTGAGGAGCAAAGGCCTAGGGCAGGCTGGACTGAGTGGTCCACAGAAGCCTCATTTGGGGAGGCAACTGCCTCAGCTCATGGCTCCACAGCCCAACTTCACTAACAAGTCAGTCCCTCCATCTGGAAAATCTGAAAGCCTGTCCCATTCCTAGTGCCCTCAGTTTAAGCATTTCTCTGTCAAACCACCAAGAAAACACTGGCTTCTGAAGATGTGTGGACAGCCTAGTGCATTCACTGGACACTCAATAAATGCCAAGGGCAGCTACCTCCCTGGTGTCCAGTGAGGACAACTGTCATGATGAGTGCAGCGTGAATCCCAGACTTAAATTCCTTCTTCCCAAAATGTAGAGCAGAGGACCAGTGGGGGGTGCACGGACTCCTCAGTCACCTCTCCTCCTGAGCCACCAGCCAGGACAGGTGGCCTGGATAGCACCATCTTTGCATCGTCCTCTCTTCCTGGAGGCTTCTTCCTCCAGGACTCCATCTGAGCCACCCACTGGCAAACACAGACATCCCTCTCCCAATTCTTTGCCAAAAAATGGAGACCCAGAAATCTCCTCTCACACTCATGGTGGAACTGTAACCAGGACCTGAGCCTCTGACACCCTTAGAAGTCACAGAACCTTCTGACATGGGTGGGTAGGTTTCAGGGTATGGCTGAGGTTTTGTCAGAAACTGAACACTGGGGGAGTCAGCACCCCAAGGCTGCCTTCTGCACACAAGCCCAGTCTTCTGCTCTGAGGGGCCTGGGCCCCAAACAGCACCACGACCACCACCCACACTTCCACACCCACCCAGCCCAGATGCAGCAACTTGGCCCAGATAATAAGCATACCTGCTCAAACAAATGAGAGTTTGTATCTGATGCTGAGGCTCTTCTCAGTTGAGATTCTGATGCCCTTTGAGCCTGTGTAACGTCTGTGCAGGAGCATTTACCTAATGAACTTCTGACCAGGGGCTAAGAAGCAGGACTGTGGGCATGATGGAAATCAGGATGGGCTCTGGCCTAGGTGGACCCTCTTGGGTGAGGGACATGGGACCAAAAGAGGACAAGAACCACAAGTGTCCTCTTAGGCCACTAACCCATGAGGCAAGAAGATGTGAGCCTAGTCCAAAGGAGCGATTTCAGCAACAGGAAGGAGCAGAAAGGCAAGGAAGAGCAGCCCAGCCCATGCCTCTGCACCCCTTTCTTATGAGCCATGGCCGGAAACAAGACCTCTCTGACTCTGTCCCCAGCTGTGAATGGGGACAGAAACTCCTCTAGGGGAGCCCAAAGGCCTATGTGCAAGCACCACTCTCCCAGGAAGGTGGCTCCAGGGATGGCACCATGACATCACACCACAGCAATAACAGTAATCAACTCACATCAGATCTTCCCAGTTATTTTTAGAGTCCAGATAGAGACTGAGCAAGAGAGGGCAGCCCTGCTTTCCCATACTGCTAAGCCCTGCCTCATCAGTGGAGTTCGGGGTCCCTGGCCCCTTCCCCCTCCTCCCATCCCTTATAAGGGGGTTCCTCAGCAGCCCCTGCTCACACATAAGTGGTAACATCATTGCTTCCAGGATGTTTGCATTCAATGTGTTGAGCCCAGGTCTTCTGAGAATGTTCTCAGGGTACCTGAGGGTGTGGTGACTCAATGCCCTCATTAGGACACAGATAAACCCATGTCCTTCCCACAAGGGACCTGGGACTCAGATACTGATAGGGAGGCCCCTGAGTGAAGCTCCTTCTAAGAAGCCCTGGGTACAGCTGTGCCAGCAAAGTCAGCTACACTGCAGGATGAACACCTGTGAGATGAAGCCACTTCTCAACAGCCCTGGGTACAGATGTGACAGTAAAGTCAGCCACATGACAGGACACCCATGAGACAGCCAGGTTGAGGGCTGAAAAAGAAGCTTCTGCAAAGACACAGGCAACTGGCCAGCAAGCACAAGGTAAGACGCCCAGCAGCACTGTCACCAGGGAAAGACAAACCAAAGCCATAATGAGATAGCACCGCGCACCCACTGGATGGCCAGGTTAGACCTGCACCAGAGAATAGCACATGGTGGTGAGAACCTAATAAATGATGACCCCTCTGCACCACTGCTGCAAATGAAACATGATTCAGCCACTGTGGAAAAACGTTTGGCAGCCAATATCATGCCTGTGACCTAAGTATTTACCCAAAAGAACTGGAAGCAGGGACTTGGATATCTGAAACAAGCATGTGCCTAGCAGCATTCTTCACGACCGCCAAAGGGTGGAAAGCACCCACATGTCCATCCCATGATGGAGCACAAGTCACCCCAACAGGAAGAGGGCCTGACACATGCCCGATAGCAGCGAGAAACCCTGAAGATCTTATGCTGAGTGACAAAAGACAGACAAAGGTCCACGTAGATGAAATATCAAGAAGCCAAACCACAGACAGAACTGCAGACTGCGTGTTATCAGGGGCCAGGGGAGGGAGTGGTAGGCACCTGTTTAGTGGGTATGGGGTTTCCTTCTGAGGTTATGGAAATGTCTTGGAACTACATAGAGGCAATCAATGCCTGTGCAATGCTGAGAATGTGCTAAATGCCACCAAATCACTCACTTAAAAAAAGGTTAGTTTTATGTTATGTGAATTTCATCTCAATAAAATAAGAACCCATAATTATTTACTACCCTTTTTCTCCTTCTCTGCTCCAGCTGCTGGGCCCACTGCCAGCTCCTCCTGGAAGAGCCCGTGGGCAGAAGCATATGCAAGCACACCCTCTCTGCAGTCACAGAGGCACAGGAGGAAACTGGAAGCAACTTGGATGGCCCTTGTCCTGCCTCCCCTGGGTCCTGTCAGGGGCCACACTACCCCTCAGCCACTTCCTTGGATCCCTGGGCTTCTTTAGGGCAAAGATATCAGCTGCCCAGGGCACAGAGGAGCCCAGAGCCATGAACAGAAGTGCCACTGCCAGCACCTGAACCTGGGAGACACTTCCACTGCGATGGAACCTGGGCCTGCAGGCCACAGACATCTCCCCTGAGATGGCCCCAGGCCTTCTGGGTACCCCAGTTTGAGGGAGAAATGCCTGCAGCCACCATGCCACCAGGTGGGTGCACACCTGTCTGGGGACACAGGTGACCTTTCTGAGGTGGCACCTGGGCCACTGTACTTCGTGGTGCCACCTGAACTGCCACCTTCAAGGTGCTGCCTGTACCATCTCCCTGCCTCATGGTCTCTACAGGACAGAAGCCAAGCAGGGAGAAACTACAGGAACATGGACACCTCGCTGCCTGCTCTCACATATTCCTGCTTTGCCTGGGGTCTCAGAAAGGACAGCTCAGGGATCCACAGGATTTACAGCCTCCAGGCTCTGGGGCAAAGAAGAGCAGGGTCCCTGAGGCCCCCACCATCATACATCTATGAGACCAGGGCTCCGTGGAGGCTAAGGCCTAGTCTTCTCAGAGCTATCCATATGCCTGGGCTCACCCTAGAGTTCAGGGAGGAAAGACCAAGGCAGGGAGGGAAGGAAGGACTTCAGGGGCTGCCAAGTGTCCTGGAGCCTGGGTCAGAAGAGGGTCCTCCAAGGTCTCCAGGGGGAGGTGGAGCCTGCCTCAGGGGCGCACAGCATAGCCTCCTGGGTTGTGCTGCCACTCCGCTGGGTAAGGCAGGTGGGCTCTGGGAGTCCTGGAGCCTGGCCCTCCTACCCTTCAGGGGCATGGGACCTGGGTCAGAGATCCCAGAGGACCCCTGAGCTTGACTTTTCTGAGTCACACTGACCCACAGCCTCCCAGGGGCCAAAGGCCCCACCCATCCCACAGAGCACAGATGGCAGGCTCAGGAACAGATGATCAGGGAGAGATGACCCCACTACTGTGGTCCCCTGTGGCCATGGCCAGGGAGTGCTCCTTGTCTGGCAGCCAGCTCTCAATCTCCTGCACCTCACCACATATGCATGTGGAAGAAGTCACCACACAGGGTTTTGACTGCTGCCTCTCCCTACCAAGTGATAGCTCATGAGGTCCCTGCTGCCGTCTCCCCAGTGCATCCCCAGTGCTACCACAGACTGGCAGGAGCTGAGACTTCCCCATGAGTGCTCCTGAGCTGCCCACAGCTGCTGCCATAGATTATCATAAGTCACTCATGGGGAAACAGCTGTGGAAAGGAGGGAAAGTGGGGGTTGGGGGGATAGAGGGCACTGCCAGGGTAGTGGCTGGGGGTACAGCTCTAGAACCAGGAATTGGCCTCTCGGCACCCCTTGGAGGGGGCTGCCACAATGGAAACACAGCTACCTCCACTCCAACAGGATGGAGAGAAGTGTCAAGGTGAGGGCTGGGCTGTGCTCCACTCTGCCCTTGTTCCTTCTCCCAGGGTTTGCTGGGACATGGGAAGGAAATCCTGTTCTGGACAAGGAAACAGTTGATCCCTGGCCCTTGATGTCCAGCCTCCACCCTGAACCCTGTCCTCAGCACAGTAGCTTCCATCAGATGCCAGATCCCCAGGCAGGCAAACATGGGGTGCAAGGGCCACAGCCTGACATCCTGGCCACACAACTGCACCACCACTGGCACAGATGTCTTCCCACCATACCTGAAGCACTCGGCCCTCCCTCGAGCCTCCTCTGACATGGCCATGCCTGGTGCTTGTCCCCAGACCCACCACACTCCTTGACATTGACATCAGCTAAAGCAAGGGTCCTGCCTAAGAAAGCAGCTGAGACCCTGACGTGCTCCTATTTCAGCCTCTGAGCACAGTCCCACATATCACTTCTGTATCTGGGCCAGACTGTCCCCAGGAAACTGGAGACCGAGGCAGATGCCTTGCCAGTGGATGGGCAGGTTCAGGGCCACCTCCTTCCTCAGGGAGCCCTCCTCAGCCCCACCCCATGACCCCCACCACTGGCCCAAAGAAGGGGCTGGAGCAAGCCAAAGGACCCAGGCTGAGGAGCTCATGCATCCTTTCCACCAGCACCAGAGTTCATTGACCATGGAAGCCTCAGTTCCCTCACTTGTAAAATGAGCCAAGGCAGCAACCCTTGTAGGCCTGTGGGAAGGATAAAGTGAGTGGGCACATGGGCAGCTTGCAGCTCAGGAGCAGCATGCTCTGAGCCCCCAAGGGTGCTACTGCTGATATCAGCCTCACCCAGTTAATTCCAGGGTTATCTAGAGGGTCCTTAGTCAGGCTACAAAGGAGAAACCCTATGGGAAATGGCAGTTTCTGAGTCTTCCTTCCCCTTGGCACTCAAAGCTCCATTGTAACAGACATTATAATTTTAATTGGTTTTCTCCTCCCTTGGCTAAAAGGCCATAAGCTCCCCACTAGGTTAACACATCCCATTTTCTTCACAGCACCAAAGGAACACTGATTTTTTTCAGCCTGTCCCTAAAGAATCAAGGCCATTAGGCCAATCCACTAAACGCCCTTCCCCACTGGTTCTCTGTTTGCAGGTCCCACCCTCAGGTGCCCCACAGTGCACCCACCCCACCAGTGAGGGCTGCAGGTGGCTTCTGGAGGCCAGATTGGCTCAGCAGGCTAGCATGGTGGAGAAAGCAGGCTGGGCCGAGAGAAGCCTGGTGAAGCCTCTGGCCAGAAAAGGAGAAAGAGAAGTGAAGCAGGCACAGCTGTGTCCCTGACCTCAGTTATCCACACTGACACCTGGTGGTGTAGGCAGAGGTAGGCCATCCAGGCTCTCTGCAGAGGGAGTCCCAGCAGCCTGGAAAAGGGACTCTGCCAAGTCATAGTGCCCAGCTCTTCCATGCTGGGAGCAGAAGGCCCCTGGGTCCAGAGAAAGAGAGGGCAAGAAATCAGGCCAGGAAGATAAGAGGCTTGCTGTGGAGCTGTGGGAGATTGGGGTGTGGTGCCAGCCTGGGACCTGTGGGGGAGCCCCAGACTCAGTTTTCCCATCCATGCAATGGGGGAAGCCACATCTGTGTTGAGCAGTGACTGCCAGAAACTTCTAGGTGCCACTTTTAAATGAATGCAACTTTTAGATGGAGGCTCTGTAGTTCTGGTTCCAGGATACCTGGCAATGACAGGATAAACCCGCATGTATGAAGGCTATGTGTCCCTGCGTGCCCATGTAGGATCCCCATGTATGTGAGTGGTAAGAGGAGCTAGGGTTCCTCTGTGGACCTGGGTGGAATGAGGGTGTGAAGGAACCACACTGTGTCCACAGCCTCAGGTGCATGTCTCCATGAGAACAGACAAGAAAGAGTGTGTCCTTGTGGTGAGCCAGCCTGTATGAGCTAGGGAAAGATCCTCATCCCCTAGAGACCCAGTCCATGCCCTGGCAACAGGCCCAGCTGATGGCAGCAGCAGCCCATCTGAAGTAGCCACTATCATGATGTACAGGCACAGGCAGCAGATTCTAAGATACAGATGCCAAGAAGGGCAGCCCCTGGAACCCACCCCTGGAGCCTACGCCACCTACCTTACCCTTACCGGATCAACACTTATTTAAAGTAATAAGTGTTGGGCCTGAGCTGTCCCAGGCCACATCTTTAGGTGCCCTGCTAAGCAACAGCACAGGACTCCAAGGCTGCTGGGTGGATCTCAGACAATGGCAGCCCCTCCAGGGGAGCCACCCCAGAAATCACAGGCTTTCAGGTGTTTAAACATCAGCACAGCAAAAATGCAGGAGGGAAAAATAACCTTTCCTAAAAGAGCCTCCACAATGCTCTGCCAGCCATGGTGGAAGAACTGGAGAAGGAATGCAGGCGCAGCATTAAACACCTTCGCTATCGCCCATGTGAGCAGGGGCCATTGTTGGTGGGACAGTGACTCTGGCAGGCAGTCTCCACCTGTGCAGTGCTCAGCTCTACTGCCCCATACCTTCCTGGGATGCAGCAAACTTGAGGGACACTCAAACACAAGGGACACTACCAGGGCAGCACCTCCGGGCAGGGATTCTGGGGCCCTCTGTGTTGCTGTCCATCCTGCTCTGGTCACTGAACTGAGGCCAGGAGTGCCTGCAGTGTAGGAGGCGGCATCCAGGATAGGGTACAGGCAGGGGGTGGGTAGGAGCAGGGTGAAGAGAGGGATATGGCACAGGGCAGGGGGCAGGAAGAGAGTGCAGATGGGAGTGGGGCATGGGCTGGACACAGACCACAGTGAGATAAAGGTAGAAGCAAAATGTGATGGGAGCAGAGTGTGGGCCAGGCAGGGAATAGGGAGGATCAAGGAGCAGGGTGACAGTGCTGGAATGGGGCACAGTGCTGGAAAGGCTATCAGTAGCCTGGGTTCCATCAATTCTTCAGGCACAACTGCTCTTGTCACCATGTGTTCCTGCTTGCAGTCCCTACATTTTCCCCTTTACACTGCAGAGACAGGGCAGGGAAGCCATGCTGGGATACAAGGTCCAGGACTGGCCAGAGGCACTGGATGGTCTCAGCAGATAGTAGGGGTGTTTTCTGTCCGTCTTCCAGGGTTCTCTCCTCCAGGAAACTGTCTAGATATGGCCTAGGGCAGTAGCCTGGTGGGAAGGCCTCTGGAGGACTCAGTGTAGTAGAGATGGGGTTTCACTATGTTGACCAGGATGGTCTCGATCTCTTGAGCTTGTGATCCGCCTCAGCCTCCCAAAGTGCTAGGATTACAGGCGTGAGCCACTGCGCCCAGCCCCACAATGGCAGATTTATAGAAACGTGTGACTATGAACAACATGTCTATACAGATTTCAGAAACTACTACAGTACTTCTACATTATGTCTAGTTTTAGGAAACTCTAAAAGTAAGAAAAATGTTCGAAACAATTGTCAGACAATACACATATACATCTATACACATTTACCACACCAAACAGGACAAAGGAAGGGAATTCCCTCAGGGAGCCCAGGCTGCATAGACACTGCTGGAAGACTGCATTCATGGAACAAGCTGTGCCATCTTCCTCAGCCCCACACACCCTAAACTGCACACATGCTCCACTGGGGCAGGTACTGGGAAAGAGAGGAATAGTAATAGTACAGGAAGAGAATTAGCATCTCTGCCACAGGCACACTTTCACTATAGCTTCAGGGGATGTCTGAGAGAGAAAACAGAGATAATCCCAGATTTACTCATGCAGTATATTCTGAAAGTTGTGCTAGCAAAACCTGTGTTCATCAAGTACTTCTTCGAACACCAATACAATTATAAAATGCTGTCTCAGTGTTTCTCTTTAATTCATAAAATATTTGGCACACATTGGGTCTGTAGTTTATGTACTCACTTGAGTTTGATTCAACAAATATTTATTAATGGCTTACTATGAGGCAGGCACTGTGCCAGGGATATAAGAGAGACAAGAGATGTGCATGGATCCTGATCTCAAGGAGCTTACACAGTCTAGCAGGGTAAGCAGGCATAATAAAAGTAAATATACTGAAATATATTTACAAATTAAGATGGTACTCTGAACAAAAGAAACAGAAGTCTATGAAGTGGTTACCAGGAAGTATTCTCACCAGTCTGGACAGTTAAAGAAGGCTCATATTGTAATCCCCTTCCATTTAGAGAGGTACAATTCCTCTACTCAATGACTTCTAGTAAACATACATTAAAAAGATTTAATATTCTACCACGTCACTTGCATGTGTTGAAGCAATGTAGACCCCAGTACAGTGCTTTTGGGTATAAATCCAGAAAAGATATCTGGGATAAAGCTGAACATGGATTTTCCAAGATGGCGTCATAAAAAGAACTCAGGATTGCAGCTCTCAGTGAAGGTGCAGAGGCTGCTACAAGTGTACCCCAGACAAGCAGGGCCTAGAGTGGACCTCAGCAGTCATACGGCAGAGGGGCTATACTGTTAGAAGGAAAACTAAATAACGGAAATATTTCATCATCAACAATCTGGGCATCCACTCAGAGACCCAATCGAAAAATCAGCAACTACTAAGATGACAGGTGGATAAATCCACAAAGATGGGAAGAAACCAGCACAAAAAGGAGGAAAACACCCGAAACCAAAACACCTCACCTTCTACAAAGGACCAAAACTCCTCACCAGCAAGGAAACAAAGCTGGACGGAGAATCAGTGTGATGAAATGACGGAATCAGACTTCAGAAGATGGATAATGAGAAACTTCAGTGAGCTAAAAGAATATGTCCTAAATCAATGCAAAGAAACTAAGAACCTTGAAAAAAGATTTGAAAAAACATTCCAGGAAATGATAACAAGAATTGACAACTTAGAGAGGAATATGAATGAATTGAAGGAGCTGAAAAACACAACACGAGAACTTCGCGAAGCATGCACAAGTTTCAACAGCTGAACTGACCAAGCAGAAGAAAGAATATCAGAAGTCGAAGATCAACTCAATGAAATAAAATGAGAAACCAAGATTAGAGAAAAAAGCGCAAAAAGGAATGAACAAAATCTCCAAGAAATGTGGGACTATGTGAAGAGACCCAACCTACGTTTGATAGGTGTACCAGAATGTGATGAAGAGAATGAATCCAAGCTGGAAAATACTCTTCAGAATATTATCCAGGAAAATTTCCCCAACCTAGCAAGGCAGGCCAATACTCAAGTCCAGGAAATACAGAGAACACCACAAAGATACTCTGCAAGAAGAGCAACCCCAAGGAACATAATCGTCAGATTCACCAGGGTTGAAATGAAGGAGAAAATACTAAGGGCAGCCAGAGAGAAAGGTTGGGTCACCCACAAAGGGAAGCCCATCAGACTCACAGCAGATCTCTTGGCAGAGACTCTACAGGCCAGAAGAGAGTGGGGGCCAATATTCAACATCCTTAAAGAAAAGAACTTTCAACCCAGAAATTCATATCCAGCCAAACTGAGCTTCGTAAGTGAAGGAAAAATAAAATCTTTTGTGAACAAGCAAGTACTCAGAGATTTTGTCACCACTAGGCCTGCTTTACAAGAGCTCCTGAAAGAGGCACTACACATAGAAAGAAACAACCAGCACCAGCCATCCTAAAAGCATATCAAATGCTAAAGAGCATCAACAAAATGAAGAATCTACATAAACCAATGGGCAAAACAGCCAGCTAGCATCAAAATAGCAGTATCAAATTCACACATAACAATATTAACCCTAAATGTAAATGGGCTAAATTCACCAATCAAAAGACACAGACTGGCAAACTGGAAAAAAAAAACAAAACCCATCGGTGTGTTGTATCCAGGAAACTCATCTCACACACAAGGATACATAAAGGCTCAAAGTAAAGGGATGGAGGAAGATTTACCAAGCAAATGGAGAGCAAAAAAAAGCAGGAGTGGCAATTCCCGTCTCTGATAAAATAGACTTTAAAGCAACAAAAATCAAAAGAGACAAAGAAGGTCATCACATAATGGTAAAAGGATCGATACAACAAGAGCAGCTAACGATTCTAAATATATATGGACCCAATGCAGGAGCACCCAGATATATAAGGCAAGTTCTTAATGACCTACAAAGAGACTTAGACTCCCACACAATAATAGTGGGAGACTTTAACACTCCACTGTCAATAGCAGACAGATCAACCAGACAGAAAATTAACAAGGATATCCAGGACTTGAACTCAGACCTGGTACAAGCAAACCTGATAGACATTTACAGAACTCTCCACCCCAAATCCACAGAATATACATTCTTCTCAGCACCACATCACACCTACTCCAAAATTGACCACATAATTGGAAGTAAAGCGCTCCTCAACAAATGCAAAACAACTGAAATCATAACAAACAGTCTCTCAGACCATAGTGCAATCAAGCTAGAACTCAGAATTCAGAAACTAACTCAGAACCGCACAGCTTCATGGAAACTGAACAACTGGCTCTTCAATGTTGATTGGACAAACAATGAAATGAAGGCAGATATAAAGAAGTTCTTCGAAACCAACGAGAACGAAGACACAACATACCAGAATCTCTGGGACACATTTAAAGCAGTCTGTAGAGGAAAATATATAGCAATAAGTGCCCACATGAGAAGAGTGGAGAGATCCAAAATTGACACCCTATCGTCAAAATTGAAAGAGCTAGAGGAGCAAGATCAAAAAAGCTCAAAACCTAGCTGAAGACAAGAAATAATTAAGATCAGAGCAGAACTGAAGGAGATAGAGACACGAAAAACCCTTCAAAAAATCAATAAATCCAAGAGCTGGTTTTTCAAAAAGATCAACAAAATAGACAGACCACTAGCCAGATTGATAAAAAAGAAAAGAGAGAACAACCAAATAGATGCAATAAAAAACGATAAAGGGGAAATCACCACAGATTCCACAGAAATTCAAACCATCATCAGAGAATACTACAAACAACTCTATGCACATAAACTAGTAAACCAGGAAGAAATGGATAAATTCCTGGACGCCTGTGTCCTCCCAAGCCTAAACCAGGAGGAAGCCGAAACTATGAATAGACCAATAACAAGGTCTGAAGTTGAGGCAGCAATTAAGAGCCTACCACACAAAAAAAGCCCAGGTCCAGATGGGTTCACAGCCGAATGTTACCAGACACACAAAGACGATCTGGTACCATTCCTTCTGAAACTATTCCAAATAATTCAAAAAAAGGGAACCCTTCCCAAATCATTTTATGAGACCAACATCATCCTGATACCAAAACCCGGCAGAGACTCAACAAGAAAAGAAAACTTTAGGCCAATATCCATGATGAACATAGATGCAAAAATCTTCAATAAAATACTGGCAAACCGATTGCAACAGCACATTAAAAA
The DNA here is from genome assembly GCA_031835075.1 of Saguinus oedipus. Classification (NCBI taxonomy): domain Eukaryota; kingdom Metazoa; phylum Chordata; class Mammalia; order Primates; family Cebidae; genus Saguinus; species Saguinus oedipus. The sequence goes on along the minus strand of CM063175.1, from coordinate 3,983,008 downwards.
ACTTATCCATCATGAACAAGTAGGATTCATCCCGGGGATGCAAGGCTGGTTCAACATACGCAAGTCTATAAATGTAATTCACCACATAAACAGAAGCAAAAACAAAAACCACATGATTCTCTCAATTGACGCAGAGAAGGCATTTGACAAAATTCAACAGCCCTTTATGCTAAAAACCCTCAATAAACTTGGTATTGATGGAACATATCTCAAAGTAATAAAAGCTATTTATGACAAACCAACGGCCAATATCATACTTAATGGGCAAAAACTGGAACCATTCCCTTTGAAATCCGGCACTAGACAAGGATGCCCTCTCTCACCACTCCTATTCAACATAGTACTGGAAGTTCTAGCCAGAGCAATCAGGCAAGAAAAAGAAATAAAGGGTATTCAAATAGGAAAGTTGGATGCCAAATTACCTCTATTTGCAGACGACATGATAGTATACCTAGAAGACCCCATCACCTCAGCCCAAAAACTCCTGAAACTGATAAGCAACTTCAGCAAAGTCTCAGGATATAAAATCAATGTGCAAAAATCACAAGCATTCCTATACACCAATAACAGACTTAAAGAGAACCAAATCAAGAACGAACTGCCATTCACAATTGCTACAAAAAAAAAAAAACCTAGGAATACAACTCACAAGGAACGTAAGGGACCTCTTCAAGGAAAACTACAAACCACTGCTCAACGAAATAAGAGAGGACACAAACAGATGGAGAAACATTCCATGTTCGTGGTTAGGAAGAATCAATATCGTGAAAATGGCTATATTGCCCAAAGTAATTTACATAATCAATGATATCCCCATCAAACTGCCATTGAATTTCTTCACAAAACTGGAAAAAAACACCATGAACTTCATATGGAACCAAAAGAGAGCCCGCATAGCCAAGTCAATTCTAAGCAAAAAGAACACAGCGGGAGGCATCACACTACCAGACTTCAAACTATACTACAAGGCTACCGTAATCAAAACAGCATGGTACTGGTACCAAAACAGAGATATCGACCAATGGAACAGAACAGAGGCATCGGAGGCAACACAACATATCTACAACCATATAATCTTTGATAAACCAGACAAAAATAAGCAATGGGGAAAGGATTCCCTGTTTAATAAATGGTGTTGGGAAAACTGGCTAGCCATGTGCAGAAAGCAGAAACTGTTCCCCTTCCTGACACCTTACACTAAAATTAACTCCAGATGGATTAAAGACTTAAACATAAGACCTGGCACCATAGAAACCCTAGAAGAAAATCTAGGCAAAACCATTCAGGACATAGGAGTAGGAAAGGACTTCATGAACAAAACACCGAAAGCATTGGCAACAAAAGCCAAAATAGACAAATGGGACCTAATCAAACTCCACAGCTTTTGCACGGCAAAAGAAACAGTCACTAGAGTGAATCGGCAACCATCAGAATGGGAAAAAATCTTTGCAGTTTACACATCTGACAAAGGGCTGATATCCAGAATTTACAAAAAACCCAAACAGATTTACAGGAAAAAAACAAACAAGCCCATTCAAAAATGGGCAAAGGATATGAACAGACACCTTACAAAAGAAGACATACATGAGGCCAACAAACACATGAAAAGATGCTCATCATCACTGGTCATTAGAGAGATGCTTATCAAAACCACATTGAGATACCATCTCACGCCAGTTAGAATGGCAATCATTAAAAAATCTGGAGACAGCAGATGCTGGAGAGGATGTGGAGAAATAGGAACGCTCTTACACTGTTGGTGGGAGTGTAAATTAGTTCAACCATTGTGGAAGACAGTGTGGCCATTCCTCAAGGACCTACAAATAGAAATTCCATTTGACCCAGCAATCCCATTACTGGGTATATATCCAAAGGACTATAAATCGTTCTACTACAAGGACACATGCACACGAATGTTCATTGCAGCACTGTTTACAATAGCAAAGACCTGGAACCAACCCAAATGCCCATCAATGATAGACTGGACTGGGAAAGTGTGGCACATATACACCATGGAATATTATGAAGCAATCAAAAATGATGAGTTTGTGTCCTTTGTAAGGACATGGATGAATCTGGAGAACATCATTCTCAGCAAACTGACACAAAAACAGAAAAACAAATACCGCATATTCTCACTCATAGGCGGGTGAGAAAAATGAGAACACATGGACACAGGGAGGGGGCCTACTACACACCGGGGTCTATTGGGGGGAATGGGGGAGGGACAGCGTGGGGGAGCTGGGGAGGGATAGCATGGGGAGAAATGTCAAGTGTGGGTGAAGGGGAGGAAGGCAGCAAAACACACTGCCACGTGTGTACCTATGCAACTATCTTGCACGTTCTGCACATGTACCCCAAAACCTAAAATGCAATAAAAATTTAAAAAATTAAAATTAAAAAAAAGCTGAACATGACAGTTCTCCAAGCAAAAAAATACATATATATTGTAACTAGACACCTGGAAATGCTATCCCTACATGACCTTGGTTCTCATGCCATAAGCAGAATCACTTCATCTAAATACATCAAATACAAGCACTCATGGAATAACCAACCAGCTTACAAAAACCTACTGGTCTTTTAGATCTCCAGGAATTGCTAAATACTGCACACTTTTCATCATCATCAGACATACACTTAGTTCTAACACTGAAATTTGTGTGTGGTGGTCTGAAACAGAACTGAAAAAAAAATAATATCACAAAGTAAGAAAAACTGGGCCAGGCACAGTGGCTCACACTTGTAATCCCAGCACTTTGGGAGGCTGAGGTGGGTGGATCATGAGGTCAAGAGATCGAGACCATCCTGGCCATCATGGTGAAACCCCATCTCCACTAAAAATACAAAAATTAGCCAGGCATGGTGGCACACACCTGTGGTCCCAGCTACTCGGGAGGCTGAGGTGGAAGAATCGCTTGAAACAAGGAGGCAGAGGTTGCAGTGAGCCAGGATTGCGCCACTGCACTCCAGACTATCAATAGAGCAAGACTTTGTCTCAATAAAAAAAAAAAGGAAAGAAAGAAAAACTGGTTTGTAACACTGACAAAAATGTAAGTATTTATCCAACACAAATGTTTTCTTCATTATCTATAATCCCTGACTTGAAAAAATATTAATTGTTCCTTTAAATCTGTTTGTTAAATAAATGCATGTAAAGCTAAACCATAGCATAAAATAAACAGTATGAAACTAAATTGTTGGCCAGGCACAGTGGCTCATGCCTGTAATCTCAGCACTTTACGAGGCCGAGGAAGGTGATCACAAGGTCACCAGCCTGACCAACATGGGAAAACGCTGTATCTACTAAAACTATAAAAATTAGTTGGGTGTGGTGGCTTGTGCCTATAATCCCAGCTACTCAGGAGGCTTAGGCAGGAGAATCACTTGAACCCAGGAAGCGAAGGTTGCAGTGAGCCAAGATCACACCACTGCACTCCAGCCTGGGCAACAGAACAAGACTCTGTCCCAAAAATAAATAAATAAAAAGAAACTAAAGTATTATGAGCTAATTGTTTTAAAGACAAAATCATTCCCAATTTATGTTCCCTCACATTTCTAAATTTTTGCAAGTGCTGCTGCTTTAATCTATAAAAAGTGTTTCCACTTCGTTTCCTGCAAGCGTTTATGTTACATAACACTCAACTCTGACCTACGAAGAATAAGTCTTATGATTAGAGGAGAAAGCGAAAGGCAGGTTGAAAAGCATCCTCCCGTCCCTAGTCTGGTATTGCAGTGCACGCACAACTTACATCCCTCTTGCAGATTTCAATGTATACTGAGCTATTCATAGCTCCATCTCTGGGCTCACATTCTTCTCACTGCCAGAATGGAATAACCTTCCTCTCCTTGTTTCGCTTGGCTTGATAGCTTTTCAGGCTCTCCTTTACATTTCACCACCAGGCCTTAGGTGGACAACAGAACTCAACTGGACATCCCATCTACAGGTGGATACAAGGCCCCAGGAGGATGTCTGGCCCCAGGTTGACACCCAAGCTCCAGGCCTAAGGTGAACAGAATGTGGGTTGACACCTAGGCCTCCAGTAAAAACCAGGCCCCATGGGGATTATTAAGGCCTCAGGTAGACGTGAGGACCCAGGTGAACCCTTGGGCCCCAGGTGAGTATCTATGGCCCAGCTGAACATCAGTCAACAGGTGGATGCCCAAGCACTTGATGAACACCAAACAACAAATGAACATCAGGCCAGAGAGACATTTGACCTCATCTGGATACCTAGGTAGCCTGGCGAACATCAGGTTCCAGATAAATACCCAGGCCACAGAAAGGTAACAGGCCATATCTAAACGCCCAGGCTTCAGGCGGATATCAAGCCCAGCTAATTCCTAGGCCCAAATTCATGTGCCAGGCTGACACCCAGGCCCCAGTTTCACACCAGGTCATAGGGGCACATCAAGCCCTAAGAGGATACCCAAGCCCCAAGTAGGTATCAGGTCACAGGTGAACACTCAGGCCCCAGTGAACACCAGGCATGACATGGATAGCAGAACCCGGGTAGGCACCTGGCCTAAGGAGTATACCTAACCCCCAGGTAGTCATAAGGTCCCAGGGGGGCATAAGGCCAGGTGAACACTCAGGCCCCATGTGCACATGTGGCGCCAGGTGAATAGCCAGTCCCAATGTGGACACAGGCCCCCAGGTGAACATCAGGCTTAAGGTTGACACCTGGGCCCCAGGTTAACATGAGGACTCAAGTGGACGCTTCACTCCAAATGGACATCAGACCCAAGTGAAATTCAGACCCAGATGGATATCGAGGCTCCAAGTGGACATCTAGTCCCCAGATAAGCACAAGACCCCAGGTAGACTTCTGTCCCTAGGGTGACACCCAGGCTCAAGGTGGACACCAGGCTCATAGTGGAAATTAACATACAAGTTGACACCTAGGAACTCAGTAAACACCGGGCACATGTAAATTATTAGGCTCCAGGTAAAAACCCACACCCCAGGTCGACACCAGGTCCCAGGTGAACATCAGGCCCCAGGGTGACACCAGGCCTCACGTGGTACCTGGGTGCCTGGTGAACATCAGGCTGCAGATTGAATCCAAAGCCACAGCAGGGTTACAGACCTCACATAAACACTCAGGCCCCAGGTAGGAATCAAGACCCCCTGGTAAGCCAGGCTCCAAGTAGACATTAGGGCCAAGCACAACACCTGGCCCCAGGTGAACAACAGGCCTAAGGTAGCTATCAGGCCCAAGTGAACACTAGACGCAAGTTGTACATCAGGCACCAAGTCACACAGATCCCAGGTGGACACCCAATCTCAAGATGGAAATCAGGCCCTAGGTAAACAGCAGGCCCCAAGTGAACATCAGGCCCCAGGGAGACATCAGACCCAAGACAAATACCCATTCCCAGGTAAACACCAGACCCCAGGAACATTATAGGTCCCAGAAAAATACCCAGGCCCCAAAGAGAAATCAGTCCCTAGATGAACTCTGGTCTGCAGGTGGACATCAGACTGGGTATTCACCTGGGATATGGTGTTCACTGGGAGGCTATATCCACCTTGCGACTATTGTTCATCTGTGGCCCGGTATTCACCTGGGTGCTGAGAATCAACCTGATGCCTGATATCCATCTGGGAAGTACAGAACCACCAGGGGTCTGGTGTTCACTTGAGGCCTGATGTCCTGGGGCCTGATGTCAACCTGTAATGTAGGTCTCCCCCAGAGGCCTGATGTCCACCTGAGGTCTGGGGTTCACCTGGGGCTTGGTGTCCACCTGGATCCTGGTATCCATCTAAAGCCTGGGGTCTGCCTGGGGCATTACTATGTCCACTTGAGGACCAGGTACCCAACTAGGGCCTGATTTTCACCTAAGGCCTTATAGCCACATGAGGCCCTGCTTAATTCCTGCTGGAATTAAGGCCCTGGAGCATCACCCCATCCTGCTATCCATGGGAAAAGGCCAGCACCAGAGGACGCTGCCCTCACTGCTGCCCCAGTCCTAGGCGAACCTCCTGAGCTACTCCTCAAGGGCACTAAGGCCTGACTCTGGCTCATGCAAAGGCCATGTGGGTCATCAGCCACCACTACCTGTAAGAGAGGGGGCTGAAAAAAGGCTGCCTGCTGGCAAAGCAAGCACAGAGCCAGCCAGCCACTTTCTCCAAGGTGAGCTCTCAGCCTTCTTTGGTTTTGCTGTACTTTCCTAGTTGTGATTTTCTGAAAAGTGGGCAGGACAATTCCAAGGCAAACTGAGCAATTTCTAGGCCAAACAGTGATCTAGGAGAGTCCCAGTTGCTCCCTATCCCCACTGATACTGAACAGCCCACAGCTGAAAATCCAGAGATGGCCTGATTCAGTCTGACATTTCATTTCGCTGTGTGGTTTCCTGTTTCTTAGGAAACTGGGCCTAGACTGCTTAACATTTCTTCTTCATACTATCCTTCTCATGCTTTGTGTTCTTTCCTGGTTGCTACTTTCACTTCTCTTATATTGCATACATAGGTCCCACATTTCCCTTCTTTCTTTCCAGTCTGTGTGTATTCTATGCAACGCCTATGGTGGGTAACATCAGGCCCCAGGTGACACACTGACCCCAGGTGGACATCTGGCACCAGGTGGACATGAGGCTCCAGGTGAATACTCAGCCCCAACATGGACATCAGGCCCCAGGTGGACACCAGTACCCAGGTAAATATAAGGCCCCAGGTTGAAACCCAGACCCAAGGTGGATGCAAAACCAAATGTGTACATCTGGCACAAGATTCACACCCAGGCCATAGTTGGACACAATGCCACCAGGCCCAAGAATGATACCAATGTCCCAGGTGGACATCCAGGCTCAAGGGAAACATCAGGCCCCTTACAAGCAGCGGGCTCAGGTTGAACGTCTGATCCCAGGTGGACACCCAGTTCCCAGGTAGACATTAAGCATCAGCTGGACAAGAGGCCCCAGGTACATGCCCAGTTTCTGGGTAAAAACAATGCCCCAAACAGAACTCAGGCCCCTGATTGATACCAGGCCCCAGATGAACATTAAGCCCCAGGGACACCAAGGTCCCCAGGTAAACAACAGGCTGCAGGAAGACACCAGGCCCAGGGTGGACACTCAGGCCCCGTGTGATCACTAGACCTCAGGTGGACACCAGGACCCAAGTAAGTACCCAGTCCTCAGGTGGACTCCATACCTCAGGCACACACCATGGCCCCAATGAACACCAGGGCACTGCAGGACATCAAAACCCAAGGTGACGCCCACGTCCCAGGTGGACGCCAGGCTCTAGGTAAACACCAGAGCCCAGGTACACATCAGGCCCCAGACAGACATCAAGCTCCAGAAGAATGTCCAGGCCCTAGGTGGGTATCAGTCCCCCAGTGAACACCCAATCTCAAAGTGGCCATCAGGCCCTAGGAAGAAAGTAAGCCACAGGTGAACACTTGGGACCAGGTAGACACTCAGTCCTCAGGTACAAAAAAGGTTGCAAGTGAATACCCAGTCCCCAGCTGAACACCAGACCCCAGGAAGACTGACCAGGCTCTAGATGCACACTAGACTGCAGGTGGATGTCAGGCCCCTGGCTGACACCCAGGACCCAGGTGGACACCAGAATACAAATGAACATCAGGTCCCAGGTGGATACCAGGTCCTGGTGGACATCAGGCCCCAGGAAGACATTCGGGCCCCGGGTAGGTATCGGGTCCCAGGTGTGAATACCTAGTCTCAAGGAGGCCACTTGCCTCAGAAGTAGAACCCAGAAAGACGTTAGTTCTGAAGTAGACATCAGGCTCCAGGTTGACACCCAGGCTCCAGGTGGATATCAGGCTCAGGTGAACATCAGGCCCCAAGAGGAAACCAAAACCTCACATGTCCATGCATTAGACCCCATGTGAACATCCAGGCCCCAGGAAGTCATCAGGCCCCAGAGGACATTCCAGTTCCAGGTGGACATTAAGTCCCAGGTTGACACCCAGGCCTCACATGAACAGCAGGCCAAGGAGAATTCCAGGCCCCAAGAGAACAGCAGAACCTAAGTGGACATAAGGCCCCCAAGGGTATACATAAAACCCTGGTGAACATCATGCCCCACATAGACACCCAGGTCCCAGGAGGACACCAGATCTCATGAGAATATGAAAATTCAAATAAACACCAGGCCCCAGGCTGAAGTCAGGTCCAAGGACACTAAGCCTCAAGTGACAACCAGGCCCCAGGTGGATAGCAGGTACCAGTTTGACATCCAGGGCCCAGGTAAACACCAGGCCCCAGGTGCACACCAGATCCTAGGTGGATACCTAGAACCCAGACAAACAACAGGCACAACTTGAAAATCCAGAATCCAGGAGGACACCAAGCCCCAGACAGATACCAGGCCCCAGGAAGACACCAAGACACAAATGGACATCAGGCCTCAGGTGGACACCAGGCTCCTGGTGGACATCAGCCCCCAGGAGGAAACCTAGGTCCCAGATAAATATCAGGCCCTCCAGGTGAACACCCAGTCTCAAGGTAGACATCAGGCCTTAGGTAGACAGCAGGCACCAGGTAAACATTGTGCCCCAGTTGGACACCAATCTCAAGTAGATGTCCATTCCTCAGGTGGACACCAGATACCAGGAGCCTGATGAGGCTCCAGGTGGACACCAGGCTCCCAGGTGATAACTGGAACACACAAGATGCTAGTGCATCCCAGGCACCCAGGTGAACATCAGGCCCCGGTGAACATCAAGTCCCAGCTGGACACCCAGGCCCCATATGTTGGATCATTAGGTCAACTAGGTCCCAGGAAGTCATCAGGCCTTGATGGACACTGAGCCCCTAGGTGGACATCCAATCCCAGGTTGATACACAGGCCTCAGGTGGATACCAGGCCCTAGGTGAACTCCAAGTCCCAGCTGAAAATCACGCCCCAGGTGGATGCCCAATCCCTAGTTAACTACTAGGCCCCAAGTTTCCATCAGGACCCTGGTTTTCATCAGGACCAGATGGACACTAAATTCTAGGTGGACATCAGTAAATGCCAGGTCCCAGGTCAAAACCAGGCCCCTGATAAACACCCTGATGCCAGTTAAACATGAGGCTTCAGGTGGACACAAGACTCTAAATGGACATCAGGCCCTGGATGGACACCAGGCTGCATATGCACACCTAAAACCCTGGTGAACATCAAGCCCCAGGTGCACAGGTAGGTCCCAAGTGAGGCCTCAAAGGTCCAGATCTCGGGTACCATATGGAAATGTGGGCCACAGGAAGTCCTCAGGCACTGGGAAACACTCAGGCCTCAGTTAGATATTTGGGCCCAAGCTGACACCAAGGCCTCAGGTGGACACCAGGCTCTAAGAAAATGTCAGGACCCAGCTGAAATTATCCCTCAGGGTAGACACCCTGGACCTACCTAATTACCAAGCCCCAGGTTTACATAGGGCCTCAAGTCAACATTATGCTCCAGGTAGACTTCAGTCCCCAGGTTCACAGCCACATGTCAGGAGAATACCACACCCCAGGTGACTGTCAGACCCCAACCAGACACCAGCTCCCAAGTAGACAACCTAAACCCCAAGATGGACATAAGGTTCCAGGTAAACACCACGTCCAAGTTGAACACCAGGGCCCATATGGGGATCTGATCCATAGGTGGACATCAGGCACCAGGTTGACACAGGCCCCACGTAGACAACTATACCACAGGTGGACATGAGGCCCCAGGTACATACCCAGTCCCCAAGTGACTATCAGGCCCTAGGTGAACACCAGGTCCCAGGTGGACATCAGGCCCCTGGTGCACAATAGGACCCAAGTGAATACCTCGGCCGCCGGGGAGCACCAGGCTCCAGGTGGACATCCAAGACCATGTAGACAACCAGGGCCAGAGGTACATCAGGTTCCATGTGGACACCCAGCCCCCAAGTGGATACCAAGCCCCCGGGTTTACATACCAGTCCTCAATAACTGAAAATTCACATATTCTCTGGCCAAATGCATGAAGTCATCTCCCCAAAAAATACGTATTTGGGAAACTGAAAACCACTTCCCAATCACTTTCAAGCCAAAGAACTCATAATAGCAGGCTGCACACACACAAAAACAATGGTGAAACTCCTACATTTAATATAAGTGCAATGCTGCTCAACTAGTTTCAGAGCAAGACACACCACAGGCTTTGCATGGAGGATGCACAGATTAGAACAGAATAATGAAAATGTGGGACCTGAGACTGCAATATAAGAAAAGAGAAAAGGGCAAATGTGCACACCAAGAAATCCAAGAAGGAAAGGGTCATATGGAGAAATAACAGGCCTGGTTTCCCAAGAAACATTAGAAACCACAGTGTGAAATGAAATGGCAGGCTGAATCAAGCTCTGTCTAGGTTTTCAATCATGGGTCTCTGTAACATGGCTTTTAGGTTTAGAAATTGCTAAGGCCACCCTGAACATGTCCTACCCACCTTGCAGAAATTCACCACTGGGAAAAGACACAGAAACCCATGGAGGTCCAGAGCTTACTTTGAAAGTTTTGGAGGAGCTCCCACGGTCTCTAGGCACCACTGGCTGGCTCTGTGGCTTTCTTAGAGGGCCTGTGGCCTCAGCCCGGCCCCTGCTCTTGCAGCATTTGTGGCCTCCGATGACCAGACTACCTGGGTCCAGGCTCCTGGCACCCTCGAGGAGCTGCCCTGCATGCTCACATGGGCTCCCAGCAGCTGGCAGTGTGGCACTCTTGCACTCAGGCACTGGCCCCTTCCCATGGGGTCTGGCAGGGCACAGCTCTGGGGCCCCAAGTCCAGCACCCACCTGAGATCTTCAGACCCTAGACAGAGCAGTAGGGGCAACTTACCCAGATGATTTACCCAGCCTCCACCTAAGCCAAGATGGAGCCTTCCCTACTACCCACTACGTGTGCAGGAGGGCCAGTTCCCAGATGACAAGGGGTGAGGCCAGAGTGACTCCCGGCCGACTGACTTTAAGAGGAGGGTGGGTGCATGGGGACACATCCCCTCCAGGTGTATGTAAAGCTCCAGGGAACACAAAGGGCCCAGGAAAACATCAGGCCCCCAGTGGACACTGGACATCAGACACCAGGTTGACACCAGGTCCCCGAGAGACTCTAGTCCCTGCATGGACATCAGGCCCCAGGTGACCACCCATGCCTCAGGTAAATACCGGGCCCCAGTTGGACCCAAGGCTCCAGGTACATACCAGGCCACAGGTGGAAACCAGGCCCCAGAGAGATAGACATCAGGCATCTTGGTGTATGTCAGGCCCCAGGTTGACACATAGGCACCAGTGCAACACCAGGCCCCACTTGAACTTCAAGCTCCAAGTGGATGTCCAAGCTCCAGGTAAACATCAGGGCCAAGGTGAACAGGAGGCCCCAGGTGGACAACAGGCCCCAGGTAGATGCCTAGGCTCCTGGTGAACACCAGGCCCCTGATGAACATTAGGCCCAAGATAGACACCCTGACCCCAGGGGAACATCTGGTTCCAGAGGGACATCAGGCCCCAGTAGATAGAGACATGTATACATCAGGCTCCAAGTGGATGCTAGTCCCCAGATGGACACAAGGTCCCCGGTACACACAGCCTTAAGATGTGCATCAAGCAACAGGCTCACATCCAAGCCAGAGTTGGACACAAAGTCGCAGGTGGACAGCCGTCCCACAGAGAATACCAATGACTTAGTTGGACATCCAGGTGCAAGGAGAACATGAGGCCCTATGTAGGCAGCAGGCACAGGATGGATATCAAGACTCCAGGTAAACACTGAGGCCCCAGAATATCAATCCTCATGGGACAGCATGCTCCATATGGACACCAGGCATCAAGTAAATGCCTTACCCCCTAGTGCATATCAGGGTGTCCACGGGGACACCCAGACCAGAGCTGGACATGTCCACTTGACTCCAAATGGACGTCAAGCCCTGGCCCTGTGGCCTGAGGATCCACTTCCCTGAGGTGACACCATGGGCAGGTGGGCTGAAAAAGCAATTGGGAAGGCCAAATCAACTGCCCCAGCCAGCCAGGATGCCTCTGATGACACAGGTCTAAGCCTCCCCTCTCTCACAGGGGAAACTAGGGGGCCCAGAGGCTATCCAGAGGAAGGCAATCTGCCGCAGCAGCCACCCTCCTAGGAGGTTCCCTTTCTTCCCCTTGGTGAACTCCCTCCAACACACCTCTTCCCAGGAAAGCACCCTTTTGTCTTCTTACATGGTTTTGGTTATACCAAAACCCAGTCAAAGAAGCCTTTTTTCCCTTCGGGGATAAATTATTATCACAACAAAAAACAAAATACACAAATAGTCACCCCCTAAATTTTGTTAAGAATGAGACTATGCTGCCATTCACACCTGGCTCGGGTGCCAGTAGGAAGAGGACACCCTCCAGAGACTGCAGAAGGGGGAGGACTCCTCCTTGCCCTGGTTGTGCCTCCACTGCTGCCACCGAGGCCTGCAGTACAGAACCCACAGCTTCCCATACACCCCAGACCAGGCTGGGTCCAAAGCACTCATACTCCCCCTTCCCAGCTCCCAACTTGCTGCTGCTGCCACCATTAGTACCCACCACAACACAACCAGTGCTGCTATCACCCTCCATGCACCAACCCACCCTACAAAGCTCCTACCAGCTGTCCTCCACAGGCACCCTTCTACTGCTCCGGTCAAGCTGCAGTCTCCATTGCCATCGTCAACACAACCACAGGAGGTGAGCCACAGAGCCATGCCATCTGCAGGCTCCAACCTCCAACTCAACACAGATGACTCCTTCACCTGGAGCAGCTGGGTGGGCGAAGCCAGAGAAACCTAGAACAGGATGCAGAAAGGTAGTGTTAGAGCCTAACCTTGTCATACTGGCCACTGCACGGCAGGAGCCAGTTTCAGTGAAGGCACTCACATCACCCTCCAAAGTCCAGCCTCTCCTCCTGGCCCAAGCTGGCCTCCTGGCCTGGGATGGGGACTTAAGACACCACAGTGCCTGGCGCTCCTTGAGGAGCAGGAGCAGCAGAAACTCAGACCCAACCAGCCCTCCCACCCAAGTACTGGTTCCTGATACTGACGCCTCCACCCACAGGGTCCTGTCACCCATGGTGCCCACCACATGCCCAGGGGTTCCAGATGTCATCACAACATGGAGCAATAGAGTGAGAGCCAGGAAACTATGGTAGGCGTAGAGGCCCTGCCATGCTCAGAGGATTGCTGCAAAAAACACTGTATGTCTGCTGCGTTTCAACAAGAGCAGGAGGAGTTCTCCCTGTAGAGCCTTGAGTCCAGGAAGAAGAGAAAGGGCACTTCCTTGGAGGCCATCACTGTCACTGCCATCTCTGCAACCCACCACCTGTGGCAGCAGTGCAGCCCCAATAGCACCCTTAACCTGGCCCTCACTGCCAACAGTGTAGCCCCCAGATTGCACGCCCAATTCACTCAGAGCCTGCCACAGGCAGTGTAACACCAATACTGCCCCCAACCACCCCCTCCCCCAAAAGTGTAGCATCCAACAGTGTCTACAACCTGTCCCTGTCACAGGCATTGCTGCACGTGATAGTGTCCCAAACCTACCCTGCCTCCCACACCTCCCCACCTCCCCCCCCGACCCTGGGTCCCGGATAGCACCTCAACCTCCCTCAACCTCCTCAGGTACCAACAGGAGGACACCCTCCAGATATTGCAGAAGGGGGAGACCTCCTCCTTGCCCTGGCTGCACCTCCACTGCTGCCACCAAGTCCTACAGTACAGTGAAATCCAGGAACAGTGCACCCAACCAACCCCTCCACCCCACCTTCCTCCACTCCACCGCACAGGCAGTGCAGCACATGACAGTGCACCTAAAACTGCCCCCCCCCCCCACTGCCCGCACTGTAGTCCTGGGTAACTCACTCAACCCGTCCCTGCCTCAGGCAGTGTAGCAGCTGATAGCACCCCTAACACCCCCAGCCCCCTCCCGGTGCTGCCAGCAGCGCATGCATGCAACCTACCTCTAACCCCACCCCCCACCTTGGGCAGTGTAGGCCCAGACAGGGCTCACCAGCAATGCAACACCAGATAGCTGCCCCCCGCAGCAGGCATCGCAGCCCTGGGCAATGCAGCCCCAAGAGCACACCAAATCCATCCCTGCTGGGAGCACACCTACCCCGAAACCCTTCTACTACTCTAAGAGAACTGCACTCTCCCTAGCCAACTGCAGCCAGGCAAGCCGCCGTGGCGCAAGCTCCAGCCTGCAGTATGCGGCCGGTGGCCTCCCTTTCTCTTCATCCTCTAAGCAGTCAGGAGCATTACCCGCTGCTGGCTGCCTTCCTACCACTCCAGCGACCCTCCTACTGCCCCTCCTATCACTCCTCCTCCCACTCCGGCTGCCCTTCTACCCTCTGGCCCACCCTCCTACCGCTCCAACCTGCCCTCCTACCGCACCGCGCTGCAGTCTCCGTCGCCACCACCCACTGCAGCGAGGCCAGCCGCATTACCGCAGGCTGCAGCCTCCAGCGTGCAGCAGGTGGCTCCACTGCTGCTTCTGGTTCTCTAAGCCGGGAACGCAGTGGCTCCACAGGAAGACACACGAGAGCTTGGAATGACATGAGGCTTCCTCAGCATGCTTTATATACTGAGATTATGCATATGGGTCCTGGACTACATGTTCTGATTGGATGAGAGACAACTTCCAGGCCTACTCTGATTGGACTTTATTTTCATGCTCCGATTGGTTGCCCTAAGACTTGCTCTCATCCAATCAGAACATGAAGTCCAGGAACCGCTGTGCATAACCTCAGTATATAAATAGTGCTGAAGGGAAATCAGTCCGTTCCAGGCTCCAGGAGATGAGATATCCGGCTACCTCATGCTGGAGGCGGGAGCCTGCGGCTCGCCTCTGGCTGCGGCTCGCCTGTCGCTGCGGTTGGTGGTAGCCATGGAATCGTAGGCTGTTGAGGTAGGAGGGGGAAAATAGTTTTGGGATAGATTGAGGGCTACAGAGTGTGATTACTGCCAAAAGGAAAAAGAGGATGGTGAACAGGATAAGGCGTGGCAAAAAGACGGTGAACAGGATAGGGAGTGGCAAAAAGACGGTGAGGAAAAGATGGTGGAAAAACTGTTTTGAGGTAGATGGGGGTCGGCGGGGAAACAAGGTGGTGAGCTGAAGGGAGAGAAGCTTTTGTGGAAAGAAGGTGGGGAAACGTTTTGGGGTAAATGGAAGGGGAAAAAGTGGCAAGTGGGAGTAGGAAAGAGGTGGTTGGGGAGAAGGGAGGCGAGCAGGAAGGAGAGGTCTGAAAAAACACAGTTGGGAGAAAAGAAACACAGGGAAGGAAGATGGTGGGTAAAAAGATTTTGGGCAGATGCCGAAGGGAAGAGGGTGGCAAGTGGGAGAAGAAAAGAGGGAGGGCGAAGAGAGAGTGGGCAAGCAGGAGGGAAAAAAGGTTTTGCGAAAAGAAGGGGAGAAAAGTTTTTAGGTAGGTGGAGGGGGAAAAGAAGGTGGCGAGCAGAAGGATAAAGAGGGTGGCGAGTGGGAAGGAGAAAAAGTTTTGCAAAAAGACTATGGGCAGGAAAGAGTGCAGAAAGAAAAGACAGTGGATAAAATGTTTGGGTAGATGGAGGGGGAAGAGGGTGGCAAGTGGGAAGAGAAAAGCAGGGGTGGCCAGAGGGAGTGGGGAAAGAAGGTTGGGAAAAATGTGATGGGGAAAATAGTTTGAGGTAGATAGAGGGCAAAAATGGTGGCAAGCAGGATAGGGGAAAGAAGAGGGTGAGCAGGAAGCGGGGAAGGTTTTGCGAAAAGATGGAGGGGTAATATTTGGGGTAGATGGAGAAAGGAAAGAGGGTGGCAAGGAGGAAGGGGAAGAAAGACAATGGGGAAAACAGTTTTGGGGTAGATGAAGGGGGAAAGAGGGTGCTGAGCAGCAGGAGTGGGGAGAAGCCTTTGGGAAAAGATGGGGGGAAATGTCTTGGGATAGATCGTGGAGCAAAAGAGGGTGATGAAAGTAGGAGGAGGGAAAGACGGTAGTAAGGAAAGGAAGAAAGACTAGTGGGGAAAACGGTGGAGAAAAGTTTTTGAGTAGATGGATGGGGAAAACGGTCGTGAGTGAGAGTAGAGAAGGCTTTGTGAAATGACTGGGGGGAAAAGTGGGGGAAACGTTTTGGGGTAGATGGAGGAAGAAAAAGGATGGCGAGAGGGAGAGGATACAAAGGTGGTCGGGAAAAGAAGATAGGGAAATAATGCTGGGGGACAAAGGGTTTGGGTAAATCTTTTTCTGATTTTTAAATCAGATTATTTGCATTTTTGCTTTTCAGTAGTTTGAGTTCGTTATTGTTTTGTGTGTAACCCCTTGCCTGATGCATAGTTTGCAAATACTTCCATATTCTGGATGTTTCTTCATTCTACTGAAGTAGAATGTTAACGGATGTGTTTGGCAGGAGTTGGTCATTAGCATTGTTATAGTTGAAATGCAATGATGTTTTTTCACATCATTAGTCATGATTACAGTCCATGTAGGAATAATGACATATGCTTTATTTCCATTAAGTATCATTTTAGTAATAGGATTTGTAGGGTTTTCTTCTACACCCTCACCTATTTATGGGGGTTTAGGGTTAATTGTTAGTGGTGCTGTGGGTTGTGTTATTGTGTTGAATTTTGGTGGGGCTTTTATAGTGTTTTCCATTTATTTGGGTGGTGTGATGGTTGTTTTTGGCTATACTGCAGTGATAGCTGTTGACAAATATCCTGAAACATGGGGATCAAGTGCTAATATTTGGGGATCTCTACTGTTGGGATTAATAATAGAGACAATGATAGTTTGGTAGGTGAATGTGATGAGGTGTTAGTTACTGTTAATCATAATACTGTGGTGAGTTGAATGATTTATGAAGGTGATGGGCTGGGGTTAATCCGTGAAAATCCTATTGGTGCAGCTGCTTTATGTAATTATGGGGTTGTGTTGTGTTGGTTACTTGTTGGTCATGATAAGTATGCACATCACAATTGAATTTACTCGGGGTGGGGATTAAACAAGTAGTAGTAGGGTGAGGGTGGATGGAATGAAGAAAGAGAGAAAATCGAGTTTAATTAAGCCTTTTTGAGTTGACGTGGTGGAAATTGAAATTTGGGTTTGTGAGATTATTTTTAGCATAGATTTTTCTAATCAGAGTAGGTCTAGTAAAAGTGAAGCTAGATTTTGGCTTGTGGCTAGGCCTGAATAGGGGTTTGAGCCATGAATTGTGGTTGAAAAAAGCCTAGTATATTAAAGAAATTAAATATTTTGACTGGGGTACTTAGTTTAAGGTTATTAGTCATGAGGTTAAGTTCTATTGGTAGAAGTATTCGTAAGGTGGTTACACTTAGGGTTGTGAGTTTGAGGTAGAGTGGTATGGTTATTTGAGGAGGTGAAGTGGGAGAGAATTAGAAATGAGGAATCCAGTGAAAATACTGCTGACCGCTAGGTGATTAAGTAGGTTTATTAGGGATAGGTCATTTTCATTAATGGTAAAAAGGGTTATAAAGTGGGGCTGATCTGCTAGAGCAAAGAAGATAATGTGGATGCTATATATAGCTGGTAGGGAAGTGGCTACGAGAGAAATAAAAAGGGCTGAGGCATTGGTATGTGACATATTAGCAGTTTTGGTAATGAGGTCTTTAGAGTTAGAAGCCTGTGAGGAAAGGCACACCTGTAACTGGGAGACTGCCAATAATGAGGGAGAAGGAAGTAAAAGGTAAGGTTTTGAAGAGACCTCCTGTTTTTTGAATATGTTCTTCATTGTTGAGGCTATGAATAATGGATCTTGCAGATATAAAAAATGTAGCTTTAAAAAGGCATGGGTGCTGATGTGAAGGAATGCTAGATGTGGTTGGTTAATGCCAATTGTAACTATTATATGGTCTAGTTGGCTTGAGGTTGAAAAGGCCACGAGTTTTTTGATATCATTTTGTGTTAGGGCACAAATTGCTGTGAATAAGGTGGTGATGGCTCCTAGGCATGAACATTCTCATGCAACAAACAGCCTCCTTCCTTTGTCCTAGAAGTGACTCTTGCTCTGTCCCCAAGCTCCCACTGTGTTCTTTTTGAGCCACTCATCTTCCAGACCTGCTGCAGCTGTGTCTTGAGTGTGGGGTGAGGGCACAGGTTTCTTCTAGCACCATCCCTCCAGCTCACCTCCCTTCCCACTTTCCCCTTGGGCCTGCTCTCTCTTTCCCTCAGCATCAGGCAGGTGTACCCAGCCATTGGAAGAAGGGAAGGAACAGGAGCAGAAGTAGCTCCAGGAATGTGATTCCTGCTCCGTCCTGGCTGGCTGATGCCAGTCAGGTCACTTGGTCTTTGGAGTCTTTGTTTTCACTGTGAACTAAGGGTTTTAGATTCAGATTCCTGAATAATTTATTTAGGGTGAGGGCAGAGACTCCCCGAATGCTCCTGCAAGTGTGTGAGCTGAGTGAGTTAACAGCCTTGGGCACCATTTCTTGCCATATGCCAGGAAATCCCAGCTGCATCTGGTCCTTCTCCCAGCCACATGTCCTATTCCTCACCTCCTTCCAGTCCTCTGCATCACCATCCCTTGCTTTCCCTACTCACCATCTTGGGTCTCCTGGGGGACAGCAGGGCCCAGAAAGAGCAGCAGAGACAGCAGAACAGGCACCATTCTTACCATTGGGCCTGTTTGGAGGATTCTGGGCAGGAGGCACAGGTATTATCCTGGGTCCTGGGGCCCTGCCCAGGGGAGGTGAATTTATAGGCCAATGAGAGTGCCAGGACAGGCTCCTACCCTGACAGTGAGAAAGAAGTATGCACAAGCCAAGCCAGGCAGAGGTTGTGATGAGTGCATCTATACACAGAATATACAAATTCAGAGCTGAGACAGTTGATCTCTGGACTGAGGCTTTGTGTGTGCCTGGGACAGAAGGATGCCATTGAGTAGGAGGTGTGTGTGATAGGTGACAGATGCCTCAGATGTGTTGCCTTTCCAGTCTATTATGACAGCCTCTGGGGTCAGCATGGGGACTTGGGTGTTGTCAGACCACACTTCATCCCTGCCTTCTGGAAAAACCTTCAACATGTCCAGGTTGTGCACCTGGGTAGACCCCAGCTGGGGTGGGGCCCTCACTCTCCCATACCCAATCCTGCCAGAGCTGTCTAGAAGACATTCACAGTCACATCTCTCCTTCCTTCCTTTCTGTGCCTGTGAAATCCCAGCCTTCCATGATGGAATCAGAAATAGCTGCATGCTCCTTTTGCAGCCTCCCTTGCAATAGAATGAGCAGCTGTGCATGGGGTTTATGCTCAGCAAGCCGAAGCTACTGCCTTGGACATTTGGTCAAGTGTCTGGGTAACAAAGAGACGGGCACAGTGGACAGTGCTTTCTGGTTATCTTAGCAGGGGCTGCAACTGCCAGCTCCTGGGGGCAGTGGGGCTGCAGTAGCTTTGGGGGCTTCTGAGTTCCAGTCCCTGGGGCTGTTGCTGATCCGTGCTGTGGCCTCTGCTGCCCCCTGCTGGTAGCTCCTGTGTGTTTACCGGTCCGGTTGCTGGTTTGATGTTGACTCTTCCACTGTTGTGGAATTCTGAGCCTGGATTCTCCATCCTTTCTGTGGATTCTGAGAGCTAACCAATAAATACTTTTATTTTCTGCTTAAGATCAGAACTGCATTACGTTTCTAATAACGAATGCTCCTTGTGGATACAGAGATTGGCACAAGGATTGTTTCCAGGTAATAGTTGCTCAGGGAAATGAAGGGCTGGGAAGCTGACTTGGTTATGGGGCCAGACTGGGGCTGAATGCAATGAAAACACAGGGGTCTTGGGGGATTCTGGCAGGCCTGGTGTGTAGCGATAACTTAAGCAGTTGGCTGAAGTATCTGTTGTGGTAGATTGGAATGAAGTGCTCATGAATGTGTTGACTGAGAAAAGGTTACAAAATGAGTTAACATAATTTAAAAAGAGAGCTTGGGTCAGGCTCAGTGGCTCACATCTGTAATCGAAGGTAGAAGGATCTCTTGAGGCCAGGAATTCTAGACAAGCCTGGGCATCACAGCAAGACCCCACCCCTACAAAAAATTAGCCAGTCATAGTGACATGTGCCTGTAGTTGCAGTTACGGAGGAGGCTGAGGCAGGAGAATCACTGGAACCCAACTGTGATGGCACCACTGCATTGCAGCATGGGTGACAGAGTGGGACTCTGTAATTTTTTTTTGAGGGAGTCTTGCTCTGTCATTCAGGATGGAGTGCAATGGCACCATCTTGGCTCACTGCAACCTCTGTCTCCCGGGTGCAAGTGATTCTCCTGCATCAGCCTCCAGAGTAGCTGGGATCACAGGTGCCCGTCATCATGTCTGGCTAATTTTTGTATTTTTAGTAGAGATGGGGTTTTGCCATGTTGGCCAGACTGGTGTCAAACTCCTGACTTCATAATCTGCCCATCTCAGCCTCCCAAAGTGCCAGGATTACAGTTGTGAGGCACCTTTCCTGGCCAGAATACCCAGGATTATTTCATTTCATAATTAGAGAAACATCTGTAAAATTAGAAACTGAAACTCTGCTATGTGTGACTATTCTCACCAGTATGCCTATGTGCACTTTCACTTTGCCCTTTGCTTCATTCCAATTCTTTCCTGAATTCTTTCTCCAGATGGTGTCGAAAACCTGGAAACTGTCTGAGGCTGGGGTCTCACTGGCACCCGGAGATCCTCCTGAGCCCTCCAGGAATGCAATGCCATGCAATGAATGAAGCATGGTCATGAGTGTGTCCTTTCCCTCAGCCTGTGTTCTCTGACTGCCCCATTCCTCTAGGTCAGCTATTCTCCATCTTGCTGTGCCATCTGCTCATTTGCAGTTTTTCTAAAGGTAATTTTTAATGCCTACAGTGAGACTAGTCATACACAGAGGAAGCCAGTTATTTGGAAACCAGGCCTTTCCAGGCACTCTCATGGTGATGGGCTATTTACAGAGAGAACCTCTGAAGACAAAGCAACATACTATTCTAATGTGACTGGGGGCCAGGCATGGTGACTCAAGCCTGTAATCCCAGCACTTTGGGAGGCTGAAGTGGTTGGAACACTTGAGGTCACGAGTTCCGGACCAGCCTGGGAAATGTGGTAAAACCCTATGTCTACCAAAAAAAATTAAAAGTAGCTGGTCATGGTGGCACTTTCCTGGAATCCCTGCTGCTCAGGAAGCTGAGGCAGGAGAATCACTTGAACCTGGAAGGTAGAGGTTGTAGTGAGCCAGGATCTCACACTGTACTTCTAGCCTAGGCAACAGAGTGAGCTTCCATCTTAATAAAATAAAATAAAGTGACTGGGAAATTATTAAAGAAGGAGTTGGCAATGAGACTCTTGGTTGAAGTTTCCTCCAGTTGCAGTTGAAGTTGGTCTTGGCTGTAAGAGAACCTTCGGGTGGTCCTCTGTTGGGAAAACAGAAAGTGACGATGGAAGGACCCACCCATGGTTCCCTGGACACCTTTCTCATCCCTGGAGTGCCCAGCTGATGCACCTGGCACAGCTTCACTCCAAGGTCACCCCCCCTTGTTAGGCCTTTGTGACCTCCCCCTCTCAGCTGTCCCACGCCCAGCTGCTTAGGAACAGTTTTTTGACTTCTTCTTGACAAATTGCATTAGGCCTTCCCATCACCTCTGAAATCTGACTCCTTGCAGGAAGTTTTCTCCAAGTGCCTCATAGCTCTGAGCCCCTTTCCTCCTCTCCCACACCTGGCCTGGACTGGGTTTCCTCTACCTTGTCCTCCTTCATCCCTCTCCCCTGTCACTGATGAAGCCAGGTCTCATATTCAAGTGTTCGTTAGCCTTTCCTGGCTCATATGGATTTTGATTTCCACATTGATCTGGAAGGTTTATATTTCGTCTTTTATTTATCCAAGTTGTCATCATATTTCAAAATATCAATTCTATATTTTTTCTCTTAACCGTTTGTTTTATTCCCTGGGGCCCTTTATATTTAGATAGAGCTTTTTACCCCAGAAGTAGGGAATGTGAATTTCACATAGATTAAAAGAGTCATTTTTTGAGTTTAATTTTTAAATGGAAGCCAAAACATCAGAAAAAAAGAGAAAGGTAAGGCCAGGCATGGTGACTCATGCCTGTAATCCCAGCCCTTTGGGAGGCCAAGGCGGGTGGATCATTTCAGGTCAGGAGTTTGAGACCAGCCTGACCAACATGGTAAAACCTTGTCTCTACTAAAATACAAAACGTTAGCTGGGTGTGGTGGTGGGCACCTGTAATCTCAGCTACTTGGGAGGCTGAGGCAAAAGAATTACTTAAACCCAGGAGGTGGAGTTTGCAGTAAGCGACATCACGCCACTTCACTCCAGCTTGGGTGACAGAGTGAGACTCCCTCTCAAAGAAAAGAAAAGAAAGAAAAAAAGGTACAGCCTTCAAAATTGGGCTTTCAAGAAAGATGAGATGGTTGACTCAGAATTTTGAAGACTGAAAATGATTTTCTTCAGGATCCTGGCTTGAAAGATGGATTTTGGAGTAATATAAATGAATGGCTGAGCTTTGGATGTAAAGGAAGTTCTTATCTCATAGGAAGAAAATGCAGGGCCATAGGCAAGTGATGCTTCATGGGAAGGTCAAGGTAAGAGCTCTACTGTGTCTTTTGGGGCTGAAACCTGTGCATGGCGGTTGATGACTCAGTTGAGGAAAATCATTCCCAGAGTTCTGGTACCGCACAGCCAGAGGGACCATGACCACACCTGTGTACATCAGCAGGGAATGCCTAAACAACTCCAAGGGACAGGGGTCCAGGCTATGCTTGTGATTGCCCAGGTCAGAGTGTCCAGAAACCATGGCCTCAGAAGAAACCAAGAGTTTCAGATGAATCCAGTTCTTGGGAGCAGAACCAATGAGAAAATCAATTATCATTTTTAAAGCATTCAACAGTTAAAAATACCATTCCAAAGAGACTTAAACTCCCACACAATAATAGTGGGAAACTAACAAAAAAAAATACCATTCTCTGTTGTGCTAGGAAAGAAGTTTACAGTTTGATGGCCTCTACAGTTTAGACAGTAGAAAAGTTTTTGAGGAGAGGCAATTTTGGGGTGCAAGTCAGCTCAGGGTAGGCATTCCAGTCATCTGTCTCCAAATCCACCACTCTCTGTCTTCGCACACTGCTCCCCCAGCCTTGCTGATGCCATTGAGGGTAATTTCTTTTTTTCTTGTTTAGAGATAGGGTCTGGATCTGTTGCCCAGGCTGGAGCATAGTGTTATAATCCAACTCATCACAGCCCCAACCTCCTGGGCTCAAGCCATCCTCCTTCCCAGCCTCCTGGAACTACAGGTGTGCATCACAAAGCCTGGTTAATTTTTAAGTTTTTTTTTTTTTTTTTGTAGAGACCAGCTCTTCTTTTGTCACCCAGGCTGGTCTTAAACTCCTGGCCTCAAGCCATCCTCCTGCCTTGGCCTCCCAAAGAACTGGGATTACAGATGAGGGTGATTTCTGAGGTTCATCTGTCTCATGTCAGGCAGAAAGAATGGCTTCTGGGGCTGAGACCCCAGTCTGCCTCCAGCCCTTGTGTCTCTAGTGAGGTTGGGAACCCAGACTCAGAATATGCAGAAGCAGACCAGTCAAAATCATGCTGGGCCCCAGCCCTGAAAACACAGGACAGCTGCCAGCAGGGGACACCATAGGCCCAGTATGGACTGAAGATCCCACCAGGGACTGGAATTCAGATGCCCCCACAGCTTCTGCAGCCCTACTGCCCCCAGGAGCTGGCAGTTGCAACCACTGCCAAGACCACCAGAAAGCATTATCCACAGTGCCTGCCTCTTTTTTCCCTGACACTTGACCCAATGTCCAGGGCAGTAGGTTTGGCTTGTTGAGGATAAACCCCATGTGCAATTGCTCATTGTATTGCAATGGAGGCTGCAAAAGGGGGGTGTGGCTATTTCTGCTTCTATCATGGAAGATTGAAATTCTGCAGGCACAGAAAGAAAAGAGTGAGAGATGTGAATTTGAATATCGAGACAGCTCTGGCAGGATCGAGTGTGGAAGAGTGAGGGTCCCAACCCAGCTGCAGACTACCCAGGTCCATGTCCTGGACATATGGAGGGTTTTTCCAGAAGGCGGGGATAAAGTGCAGTCTGACAACACCCAAATGCCCCTACTGGTCCAGAGATTGTTGTAATAGACCGGAAGGGTGATTCATCCCAGGCATCTGTCACTCGTCACACACACCTCCCACCCACTGGCATCCTTCTGCCCCAGGGACACAGAAAGCCTGAGTCCAGAGATCAACTGTCTCAGCTCTGAATTTGTATATTCTGTGTATAGATGCACTCATCACAACCTCTGCCCAGGCTGGCTTGTGTATCCTTTTGTTTTTTTTGTCAGATGAGAAGCCCATCCTGGCACTCCCTATTGGCCTGTAGAACCACCTTGCTTGGGAAGGGCCCCAGGACCCAGGATAATACCTGTGCCCCCTGCCCAGAACCCTCCAAACACGCCCAATGGTAAGAATGGTGCCTGTCCTCCTGTTTCTGCCACTCCTTCTGGTTCCTGCTATTTCTGGGTCCCCCAGGAATCCCAAGATGGTGAGTGGGGAAAGCAAGGCATGGGTGATGCAGAGGACTGGAAGGAGGTGAGGAATAGGACATGTGGCTGGGAGAAGGACCAGATGCAGCTGGGATTTCCTGGCATACAGCAAGAAATGTTGCACGAGGCTGTTAACTCACTCAGCTCACACACTTCCAGGAGCATTTGGGGAGTCTCTGCCCTCACCCTAAATAAATTATTCAGGAATCTGAATCTAAAACCCTTAGTTCACAGTGAAAACAAAGACTCCAAAGACCAAGTGACCTGACTGGGGTCAGCAAGCCAGGACGGAGCAGGAATCACATTCCTGCAGCTGCTTCTGCTCCTGTTCCTTCCCTTCTTCCAATGGCTGCGTACACCTGCCTGACGCTGAGGGAAAGAGAGAGCAGGCCCAAGGGGAAAATGGGAAGGGAGGTGAGCTGGAGGGATGGTGCTAGAAGAAACCTGTGCCCTGAGCCCACACTCAGACACAGCTGCAGTGGGTCTGGAAGGTAAGTCGCCTGAAGAGAAGACAGTGGGAGCTTGGGGATGTCAAGAGTCTAGGACAGGGGAAGGAGGCTGTTTGCTGCATCAGAATCTTCAGGATGAGTACATTGAACCTAATGGCTTCTCAACTGTGTGAATTTAAAATTCATGACATTTACAAATTGTCAGAAAAGGTGTTACATGTTCCTTGTTTAACAATCCCTTTGGAATGTTAATCCCATTATGCACCAAAATCTGAATTATTCGGGGTTCTTCAGAGAAACAGAGCTAATAGGTAGTACACATATACATGTATATATGTACATGTATATACACATACTACATACACTGTATACACATGCATGCGTGAACACACAGAGAAAGATTTATATATGTGTGTGTGTGCAAAAGACAGAGAGAAAGTGGAGGTTTATTTTAAGGAATTGACTCACACTATTGGGAGGAGTAGCAAGTCCTGAATCTTCAGAGCATGCCAGCAGCCTAGATGCCCAGAGAAGAGTGGATGTCTTAGTCCTGAGTCTGAGGGAAGACTGTAGAAGGAATTCTTTTTCTTTAGGGAACCCCTGAGGCTTTTTCTCTTAAGGGATTCAACTGATTCTATGAGGGCCACCACTGTGGAGAATAATTTCCTTTACTCAAGGTATACTAATTTGGTTGTCAATTAAAACAAATTGTGGGTATATATATATATATATATATATATATATATATATGTTTGTATATATTTATGGGGCACATGAGATGTTTTGATTCAGGCATGCAATGTGAACTAATCACATTATCAAGAATGAGGTATCCATCTCCTCAAGTATTTATCCTTTGTGTAACAGATGATCCAATTATACTCTTTGGGTTATTTTGAAGTATACAATTAAATTATAATTATTATTATTACTTTTCTTAGATGGAGTCTTGGTCTGTTACCCAGGCTGGAGTACAGTGGTGTGATCTTGGCTCATTGCAACCTCCATCTGTCTGGTTCTAGCAATTTTCTTGCCTCAGCCTTTAGAGTAGCTGGGATCACAGGTATGCACTCCCATACCTGGCTAACTTATGTGTTTTTGGTAGAGATGGTGTTTCACCATGTTGGCCAGACTAGTCTTGAACTCCTGACCTCAAGTGATCCACCCACGTTAGCCTCCTAGAATGCTGAAATTATGGGCTGGCCTCAATGAAATTATTACTGACTATAGTCACTCTGTTGTGCTATCAAAGAGTAGGTCTTATTCATTCTTTTTCTTTTCTTTTCTTTGAGACTGAGTTGCCCAAGCTGGGGTACAGTGATGCAATCCTGGCTTATTACAACCTCCACCTCCTGGGTTCAAGTGATTCTCCTGCCTCAGCCTTCCGAGTTGCTAGGACTACAGGTGTATGCCACCACACCCAGCTAATTTATGTATTTTTTGTAGAGATGGGTTTTCACCATCTTGGTCAGACTTGTTTTGAACTCATGACCTCAAGTGATCCACCTGCCTCAGATTCCCAGAGTGCTGGGATTACAGGCTGCACCTGGCCTCAATTAAATTACTATTGACCATAGTCACCTTGTTTGTGCTATCAAATAGTAGGTCTTACTCATTCTTTCTATATTTCTATACCCATTAACCATCCTCCCAATTTCCCCCCATCCCTGCCGATACCCTTCCCAGCCTTTGGTAACCATCCTTCTACTCTCTATGTCCATGAATTCAATTGTAAGGTCTACTGATTTAAAGGCTAATCACATTTAGAAGCTCATGAGCAAGAATAATTTTAGCAATTGAAATAGGAATCTGCCATATGACCTCCAACCTTATTAACATCTGTGGAAATTGTATCATAAAATAATAATGAAACTATTATGGAAATGTCCCCCTCTCCCAGCTCCCAGCTTGCATCAAAATGCAAGGTACAATCCTAGGAATTCTGAGCTCCGTCCTAGTCTTCACTTGTGCTAATCCAGTCTGGATCATTTCTTGCATTTTCTAGTAAATTATCCTTACTACCCTTTTTAACTGTATATATTTGTCAGGTTAAACTAGAAATGTAAATTTGGGTTTTTTTTTTGTGGTTGTTGTTGTTGAGATGGAGTTTCACTCTATCCTCAGGATAGAGTGTAGTGGCATGACCTTGGTTTGCTGAAACCTCTGCATCTCTGTTCAAGTGATTCTCCTGCCTCAGCTTCCTGTGTAACTGGGATTACAGGCCTGCACAACCATTCCCAAATAATTTTGTGTTTTTAGTAGAGATGGGGTTTTACCATGTTGGCCAGGCTGGTCTCCAACTCTTTATCTCAAGGGATCCTCCTGCCTTGGCCTCCCAAAGTGCTGGGATTACAGGCATGAGGCACCAAGCCCTCATGTTCATTTCTTTCACATGTCAGATTCCATGCACATTGGACAAGGTTCCTTTCCTCCATAGGGTGACTCAGAGATCTGGGCTAATGGCATATTGGGGGGTTTTCATATTTTTCTGTAGCCTTCGAAGTTGTCATCTCAAGGGATGAGAAAAAGAGGGGGCAAACCAGCTGAAAGGGTCTTGGAAAAGGAGAAAGACATCACTTCTGCTCACATTCTCTTTTGACAAAACTCAGTCACATGGTCCCAATGTATCTTTGAGGAATAGGCAATACTATCTTCTTATGTGCCAAGCAGAGAAAACAATGTAGTTGAAGACACAAGATGATCTCTGAGATACCATCCCTAGCATGAAAGTAGAGCATATTCACTTGAGTAAGCTCCCAGTGGTGAGAGGTTGATGGCAGGACAAAGAGCTGGGGAGGAAGAGGCCAGTAGGCAGGTCTTCCCTCCTGGCTGTCTGCAGCCCCACAGTAGGACCCTTGCATGGAACTCAACCACCAGAGTCTTTTCTTTTGCAGGTCGTTACTCTTTGACCTGTGTCTACACTGGGCTATCCAAGCCTGTTGAAGAAATCCCCGAGTTTCAGGCCTTTGGCTTCCTCAATGACCTTTCCTTCTTTGACTACAACAGTGAAGACAGGAAGTCACAGCCCCTGGCAACCTGGAGACAGGTAGAAGGAATAGAGGATTGAGAGCAGGACAGCCAACTTCAGAAGGCTGGAGAGGACACCTTCATGGAGACCCTGAACAACATCATGGAGTATTACAATGACGGTAGTGATCAGTGAACAACAGACTGCAGGGTGGAAGGTCTAACCCAAGAGGCAGCCCCCCAAGTATGAGTGGCAAGAGGTCAGAAGGATGGAAATAGTCCCAATCCCAGAGGAGGAACAGGAGGCACAGCAAAAATGCAGACATTTCTGCATCCCTTTCACCTCACAGCAGATGTGGTCCCTCCTTCCCCATCGATTGTCCCATCCTCATCCCAGGCCTCAGCTTACACAGAAAGTGATGGCAGAGTCACTTCTTATTCAGGCACCTCTGACCTCTCCCCTTCACACCCCCAGCCATCAAAGACTGATCCCCCGTGAGAAGGCATCAGACTCATCCTTGTCCAGGGAGATCGCCTGGAGAGTAAGTCATTCTCAAAGTCACTCAGACCTGGGCTTACCTGATGGCTCTGCAGTCCTCTTAGCTGTTGACAGTGAAAGTTTCCCAAAATATGTGGTCGAGGTCTGCAAACATTGGAGCATTGAGACCTATCCCCAAGCAGTTTTGTCATATTTAACTATGTCTATTTCCGTGAAGAATGTCAGTCTGTCCTGATCTCTCTTGCAGCTCCATTGTCTAGGACAGGGTGCAGCCAACATTTGGGCAATTGAAATTTGTGGAATGAACAGAGAAAAGCACCCAGCACACAACATAGTCCATGCTCAGGGCTCAGAAAGTCCTGGATTCAATACCACAAGATTTTAGAATTCTCTGAAGCCCTAAAGTTCCTTCTCTCCACAAGATGCAGAATGGGGAAGGGTCACCTGCACTGTGGTTGGAGGAGCTGGTGGCAGAGCCCGTGCAGAGATGGCGTCTATGCCCCCAGCCCAGCACTCTTTCTCCTAAACCACACTACCAGCCCCAAGGCAGCCAACCTCAGGCCTGATGTTAGATTATCATAGAATGGCTGTCAGAAGATGGGATTCTAAGTGCAAAAATGCCCAAGATGCTATATGGGATTTGAAGGTTTCCAAAAGGAGCAAGAAAGAGATAGGCAGACATTTGAAGGTATGGGATGGGAGATCTTGGTAAGGAAAATGGCCCACGCTGTGTGTCAGCAATAGGAGAGGATGGGGAACAGGTGATCAGGAAAGATGCTGAGAGAAGCTTTGATGAACAGAAATAGAAATGACAAAGTGGATAATTACGAGGAAGGAAGATGAAGAGGTGAATGCAGGGTATTAGAAAATAATAGTAGGCAGGGCATGGTGGCTCACTCCTGTAATCCCAGCACTTTGGGAGGCTGAGGGAGATGGATCACCAGAGGTCAGGAGTTTGAGACCAGTCTCTACTAATAATACACAAATAGCCTGGCATTGTGGCATGTATCTGTGGTCCCAGCTACTCAGGAGGCTGAGGCAGGAAAATCACTTGAACCCAGGAGGTGGAGGTTGCAGTGAGCCAAGATTCTGCTATTGTACTCCCGCCTGGGTGACAAGCGAAACTTTGTCTAAAAATAATAATAATAGTAGCTGACACTTACTGAGCACTTACTTTGTGTCAGGCCCATCTATGAGCATATTTAATGCCCAGAATAACCCCCTAAAACAGTGCTCTTAGCATTGCCATTTCAGAGGTGAGGAAATAGAGGCACAGAGAGGTGAATGGCTCCAGTTCAAGCAACACACCAGGTGGGGGCGGGAGAGAGACCTGGGACTTGAGCCCAGACAGCTTGAGAGCTGTGAGTCTGTGCCAACAGCACCACCAGTACTGGCTAAACACCTGCTTTTATTTTTATTGTTTTAAATACAGTCTAGCTCTGTCACCCAGGCTGGAGTGCAGTGGCTCAATCTTGGCTCATTGCAACTTCTACCTCCTGGGTTCAAGTGATTCTCCTGCCTAGCCTCCTGAGTAGCTGGGACTACAGACATGCCCCACCATGCCTGGCTAATATTTTTGTATTTTTAGTAGAGACAGGTTTTCACCATATTGGCCAGGCTGGTCTGAAACTCCTGACCTTGTGATCCACTTGCCTTGGCCTCCCAAAATGCTGGAATTACAGGTATGGGCCACCACGCACCACAGGTGCTGACTGGCACCTGATTTTATAATTAGAATGCAGAGGCTGTGTCCCCATGTCCTCTGGAGGTCAATTTCTGAGAGTTGTGGCTAATGGGCAAGAAGGTAGGGACTTCAGAGATTTGAGATAACAATATCAAACGCCAGAAAGGAAGAAGTGATCAGATTAGGGTTACTTAGGTAACAATATGAACTCCATCTAGAATGGAGAAAAATAGCCTTCCTTTACTCATGAAATCACAAGTAATTTCTATCCAATTTGAAAGTACGCTTTTGTGTGGTTGTGACAGCTTCCTCAGGACTCAGCAGAAAGTCAAACAAATAATTGTCCTTAGAAGAGATGCTGTCAAAGAGATAGAAATCTATCCATATTCTGTAGCTTTTTTTTTTTGAGATGAAGTTTTGCTCTTGTCACCCAGACTGGAGTGCAATGGCATGATCTTGGCTCACTATAACCTCTGCCTCCTGGGTCCAAGTGATCCTCCAGTCTCAGGCTCCTGAGTAGCTGAGAATATAAGTTACAGGCATGTGTCACTATGCCTGGTTAATTTTGTTTGATTTTTGTTGAGACAAAGTCTTGCTCTGTCATTCAGGCTGGAGTACAATGGTACAATCTTTGCTCACTACAACTTCTGCTCCCCCCAGGTTCAAGTGATTCTCCTGCCTCAGCCTCCTAAGCAGCTGAGATTACAGGCATATGCCAGCATGTTCAGCTACATTTTGTACTTTTAGTAGAGATGGGGGTCTTACCATGTTGGCCAGGCTGATCTCGAACTCCTGACCTCAGGTGATCCTTCTGCCTCAGCCTCTCCCGAAGTGCTGGGATTACAGGCATGATCCAGGTCTCAGATTCACATTCCTTTAAGGCCCAAAGTAAACCACTTAAATTTTGAATTATTTCATTTCATAGGACCTATTTGTCGGGGACAGTGAAGAGTCAGGAGGACTAATTTGTGTACAGATAGTGGCCTAGAAGGGGTTATGCTCTGGCTTATTTCTGTGTCCATGCAGGTTTGGGGACTATGATAAAGTGACTCAGAAGTCTAGGGGATTGGATGGACCAGGCTGTTGCCACAGATTTAGGTTCTAGGAACAGGGATAAGCCAAAAGTCCTCCAGGCCTTCTCGCTTCCTTCTCAGAATAGGAGAACTGGATCTTAATATTAGCAGGGTAGTGCTGGTGATTGTACTTTTCCTGGCCAAATTATATAACATGCTTTAACAAATGCAGCCACTTTCTATTGCTTCTAATTTGAACTCGAGTTTTCATTTGTGTTAGTTTCAAACAAAGAAGGTACATGAGAGTTAATTTTTTTACCTAACATAACCTCCCGGGTGAAACTAAGCTTTTTTTTGGAAACAGTCTCCTTCTGTTGCCCAGGCTGGAGTGCAGTGGCAAAACTTGGCTCACTGCAGCCTCCACCTCCTGAAACCAATAAGCTGTAACTAAGGTTATAAACCTAATCACCAATGTACAGGATATTTTCAAAAAGATGCAAGCAGTTTTTATAAAATATAGAATCTTCAAAGGTAGGTCAGAGAAAGGAAAATCCAAGATGGTTCATGGAGGGGAAGAGAATCAACAAATGTTCATGCAGATATCAAATCAGAAAGGACTCATTTCCTAAGCCAGAAATTGAACCCTGAACCCAGGCTGCCCCTGTGAGACAGCGAAGCCCAGCTACTGAGCTGCAACACTGAGCAGTCTCCACTGGAGTCTCCCAGAAGAAGCCAACAGCAGCCAATTTTGAGCTTGCAAAGGTTTCTAACTGCTCCAGATCATTTTTAGGGTTGGCTATAACATAAACTTCAAAACTTCTGTACGCTAGATGGTAGAAACCAAGAGAAAATACTGCCACATGGCTAGAAGGTCAAACTCCCAAGAACATAACACAAGAGGGAAACTTCACCCGTTTGTTTTGTTGTTGTTGTTTGTTTCAGAAACTTCTTTTTTGTTTCTTTGTGTGTGTGTGTGTGTTTTTTTGAGACAAAGTCTTGCTCTGTCTCCCAGGCTGGAGTGCAGATGCATGGGCTCGGCTCACTTCAACCTCTGTCTCCTGGGTTCAAACAATTCTCCCTTTCTCATTCTCCTGAGTAGCTGGGACTACAGGTGCCCACCCCCAAAACTGGCTAATATTTGTATTTTTAGTGGAGATGAGGTTTTTCTCTGTTGGCCAGGCTGGTTTTGAATTCCTGTTGTCAGGTGATTTTCCCACCTCAGCTTCACAAAGTACTGGGATTACAAGCATGCACCACTGTGCTCAGCCTGTTTCAGAGACTTCTTAGCAGAAGTTTCAACATGTAGTCTCTGGGTAAGATGGTGGTCCAGATAACAGAAAATATAGGAAAGGGAAAGAGAGAGGGAGAGAAAGAGAGGCATTGCCTGTGGCACAGCAGGAAAGATGAGGCACTCAGGAAAGCTAGAGAAAGACCCATGCATTGCACTGATTCAAAAGTTTAGGTGGCTGCTTGTTGGTTATGAAAGAATCTTCCTTGTGGAATTCCAATCAGCTCTCAAGTTTTCCACTCCTAGGAGGAAAAAGCTTCCCATGTTCCATTATCCTGTACTGGCCTAATTCTGTCAGCCACGGCCATCAGCAAAAAGTTGAAAGCAGATCAATCCAAAGGCGGGGCTGGGCATGGTGGCTCATGCCTATAATCCCAACACTTTGGGAGACCTAGGTGGGTGGATCGGGAGTTCAAGACCAGTCTGGGCCGGGCATGGTGGTTCAAGCCTGTAATCCCAGCCCTTTGGGAGGCCGAGGCAAGTGGATCACGAGGTCAAGAGATCAAGACCATCCTGGTCAACATGGTGAAACCCCATCTCTACTAAAAATACAAAAAATTAGCTGGGCATGGTGGTGTGTGCCTGTAATTCCAGCTACTCAGGAGGCTGAGGCAGAATTGCCTGAACCCAGGAGGTGGAGCTTGTGGTGAGCTGAGATCGCGCCATTGCACTCCAGCCTGGGTAATGAGCGAAACTCCATCTCAAAAAAAAAAAGAATGCTTACATTTATTTCTTGAGTATATGCTAAACAAGGGGTGGATTATTCATGAGTTTTACAAGAAAGGGGTGGGCAACTTCCAGAAGTAAGTATTTCTCTTCTTTTTAGACCATGTAACTTTCTGATGTTGCCTTGGCATTCGTTAACTGGCCTGGCACTGGAAGGGAATGTCTTTAGCATGTTAATGCATCATAATTAGCATGTGACGATCTGTGAGGACATTTAGAGATCACTTCCTTTCCCATCTTGGTTTTGGTGGATTTTCGTGGCTTCTTTACTGCAAACTCTTTCATCAGCGAAGTCTTTGTGAACTATATCTTGTGCCAATCTCCTGTTTATCCTGTGACTTAGAATGCCTAACCTCATCAAAATGCACTCTGTTAGTCTAAGCCCCATTTTACCCAGCACCTATTCGAGATGCAGTTGATCTGGTTGAAACGCATCTGATGTGGCTACAGAGTGCTGGAATGTGGCTTGTCTGAACTGCAATGTGCTAGAAAATTAAAATACAAGGTTACACTCAAAGATTTAGCTTCAAAAATTTATATGCTTTATTAACCACTACATACTAATCACATACTAAAATAACAATATTTTGGATATATTGAGCTGATTAAATTGTTACAATCAATTCCACCTGTTTCTTTCATTTTTATTTTGAGACAGAGTCTCTCTGTCAACAGGCTGGAGTGCAGTGGTGCAATTCTCCTGCCTCAGCCTCCCAAGTAGCTGGGATTATAAGTGCCTGTCACCACGCCCAGCTAAATTTTTGTATTTTTAGTAGAGATGGGTTTTTGCAATATTAGCCAGGCTGGTCTCAAACTCTTCAGGTGGTCCACCACCTCGGCCTCTCAAATTGCTGAAATTACAGGCATGAGCCACTGCACCCGGCCCTACATTTTTCTTTTTACTTTTTAACGTTTGGCTACTAGAAAATTCAAATTTTACATGTGGTTCATATTTTACTGCAGAGATTGCCTCCTCTTTGAAATCTCAAGCTACCCAGATGTATTAGTCCATGTTCACACTACTGTAATGTTTATACAAATACCTCAGACTGTGCAATTTTTTAAAAAAGTGGTTTAATTGGATTATAGTTCTAAATGGCTAAGGAATCCTCAGGAAACTTACAATCATGACGAGGAGAGAAGATGAAAGGAAAGCAAGGCACATCTTTACAGGGTGGAAGAGAATGGGGATGGGGGAGAAGTGCCACATTTTTAAATCATCAGATATCTTGAGAGCTCTCTTAGTCACAAGAACAGCATGAGGATAATCCGACCCAGTGATCCAATCACCTCCCACCCAGTCCCTGCTCTGACACATGGGAATTACAATCTTTTTCTTTTTTTGAGACAGAGTCTCACTCTGTAGCCCAAGCTGGAGTGCAGTGGCTCATTCTCAGCTCATTGGAACCTCCACCTACCAGATTCAAGCAGTCTCCTGCCTCAGCCTCCTGAGAAGCTGGGACTACAGGTGTGTGCCCCACACCTGGCTAATTTTTGTAGTTTTAATTAGAGACAGTGTTTCACCATATTCACCAGTCTGGTCTGAACTCCTGACCTTGTGATCCACCCATCTGGGCCTTCCAAAGTGCTGGAATTACAGGTGTGAACCACCACACTCAACTCAGAATTACAATATTAAATGAGATTTGGGAAGAGCCGCAGAGCCAAACCAAATCACTGCAAAGGATCTGTAGCAAGAAAGGTCATAAAATCCAAAATTTTAAAATAATTATCATGTTTTTTCAATTTATGAATAACTGAATTATACATATATATGATGTTATACACAAGGTTAAAGGCAAATATCCTCTGGGGTTGGCCTGGTTCAGATGAGGGAAGAAACCCTCTGCCTGTAAAGCCTGCAGCCTAGGCTGTTAATTTTGCTTCATTCAGGCCAGTGTCTGATCAAATTTTCTGTCTCTCAGGGCCTGAAAGCTGCATCCTGAAACCTTATCCAGTCAGGGGCAGTAAATTAGAAACTGCCCAATCAGGTGTGCAGCTGGAGAGAACAGGACACTTCCTTAATGTTGCAGGTCCTTTGTGTTTCTCCATATCCAGAGTTCCAGTTCTTCTCTTCACTGCTCTGCATCCTCTGTTCCTGCAGGCCAAGCCTCTGTGGCCCTGTGTCCTGCAGGTATTTCCAGATTTATGGCTAAAAGACCGGGACCCCTTGGAAGCCAAGAAATGGTGAGTGCTGAGTCTGTCATGCTGAGAAAGGGGTGGTGGCTGGTTGAACTGGCTGAAACTGGCTGTAGCAGGACCCAAACTTCCTCGCAGTCAGCTCTGAAGTCTGAGGATCCAAATTCTCATTGGCCCAGCTCAGCTCTTAGTCCCCTGGAGCTGTAAGATGCTGCCTGGGCCAGCAGCCGGTACATTGGGAGTTCTGTCTTTTTCCTCTGCTGAGGCTTTGCCCTGGGCTGGAGCCCTCTATGGGTAGCTCTGTGCTCCCAGCACCTCATTTCACCCAGATTGTTCAGGGATGGGAAAGTCATGGGGGAGGGATCCTGACTCAAGGTGCAGGATTCATGAGTGGAAAAAGCTGTGGTAACTGGGGTCCCTATTTCCTTATTTTTCCTTTTAGAAATGGATCGGAGTCACTGTAAAAATATTAGAGAATTTGATTAAAGTGTGATTAAAGAATCAGAGTGCCCAGCTATGGTTTATGGGTTGTGGTCCATGGGAAAGACTTGAAGAAAAGTCTGTTGTAAGTTGCATAATGAGGCAAACCAAATTCAATAATTGAATTGGTATAGTTATGTAGTTTCCTTATTTGTAAGATCCAGGTAAAAATTTATTGGTTATGTAATCAGATTAATTGGCATTTTGTGGTTGACCAGGCTTGATTTATTTCTCCAACATACATAGTAATTCCAAGAAATGCTTTTTTTTCTGAGATGTAGACTTGCTCTGTTGCCCAGGCTGGAGTGGAATGAATGGCATGCTCTCGGTTCACTGCAACCTTGGTCTCCTGGATTCAAGTGATTCTCCCAACTCAGGTTCTGGAGTAGCTGGGATTACAGGCACCTGCCACCACACTCAAATATTTTTTGTATTTTAGTAGAGACAGGGTTTTACCATGTTGGCCAGGCTCATCTCGAACTCCTGGCCTCATGTGATCCACCTGCCCCAGCCTCCCAAACTGCTGGGATTACAGGTGTGAGCCACCACTCCTTGGCCCTGTTATATTGATTTCTGAATTTTATGCTAAAATTTACGAGATAGGACTGGGCACCTTCTAGAAGAAGTTCATTCATATTACTAATTGTTTACTAAATATCCTGTAATGGAAATAAGTAAATGATATGTGTATTGTCTGAAAGAGATACTTTTGCTTTTCTCATTGAGCTATTTAAGCACATTAATTTTTTCCCCTGTATAAACACTTCATTTCAGTAATCTTTCTGGGTTAATACTTACTTTCAAAAACTCAGTGATTATCTCTGACTTGGAAATTAAAGCATAGCCCTGTGACTCCAAGCTGAGGCTAATATTGAGCCTGCAATAGGAGGTTATTGAAGGCCTTGTCTGTTCTTTCTAGGGAGCCTTCCCTGCAGATGTCCCAGCCTGCTCACCCCAGCCATGGAAGAAGCCTTTATACTGAGATAAGCTACAGAGCCCAGGATAGCTGGGGACCCATAGGCAGATGCAGTTAGGGTTATAATGGGTGGGAATTGTTGCTGTTTGGGGGCAGTTTCTAGGCTTTGTGAAATAAAATGAAGTGAGATATAGGTAAGACATATTGAATCCCAACAACAGAAAAAAAGTACCAAGTATAAGATTTTCAAGGATATCATCATTTAGGCAGACAAGAACTATAGCAAACAAGTTTAGAAAGAAGGTGGAATAAGAACAGCATATAGAAGGGGCAAAATTAGATTCTAGATCAGAAAATAAGAAAAAGGTGAAAATTTGCAGAGTCTATGTCTATGTGATAAGAAAATACACCATCTAAGTCATCATGGGAAAATTCTTTCTACTATGCTGTTGCTGAAGAACACAAAGGATGGATTATTTTATTTTAGAGACAGAGTCTCACTCTGTTGCCCAGGCTGGAGTGCAGTGGTGCAATCTCAGCTCACTGCAGCCTCTACCTCCTGGGTTTAAGCAATTGTCCTGCCTCGGCCTCCCAAGTAGCTGGGATTATGGGCACCCACCTCTGCACCTGCCTAATTTTTTGTATTTTTAGTAGAGACAGCATTTTGCCATGTTGGCCAGTTTAGTCTCAAACTTTTGACCTCAGGTAGTCCACCCTTCTTGGCCTCCCAAAGTGCTAAGATTACAGGCAAGATCCACTGTGCCTAGCTGGAGAATTTTATTAATCACAGCTATTTACAAGAATTATTTATGCCCCATCTTTCCCAAAGTTTTATTCTTTTTTTTTTTTTGGTCTTATACTTTTTTTTTTTCCATTTGGCTGTTTCTGGGTTGCATGTTTTATAGTAAACTGGTTAACATAAGTACAGAATTTTGCTGAATTCTATGAGTATCTCTATCAGATTATTGAGCTTGAGGGAAATTATGGGAGTCCCCAGTTTACAGACAATAGCTCAGAAGCATAGATGGGTCCCTGCGATTTGTGACAAGCATGTGCAGTAAGTGTCACATGGTGAGACTGAACTCTGAATATGGTTTGTGCTGACTCTGGGTGGTATCAGGACAAAAATCTCACACAACAATTTGGTGTTAAAAAAATTGTTTCGTGCCAGTCCTTGCCAACATGGTGAAACCCTGTCTCTACTAAAAATACAAAAATTAGCTGAGTGTGGTGGTGTGAGCCTGTAATCCCAGCTACTTGGGAGGCTGAGGCAGGAGAATCACTTGAACCTGGGAGGTGGATGTTGCAGTGAACAGAGATTGAGCCACCGCACTACAGCTTGGGTGACAGAGTGAGACTCTGTCTCAAAAGAAAAAGAAACAGAAAAAAAATTGCTTGGTGTTTAACAAACTCCACAGAATGGGTGTCAGAAAAAAAGATGTTACAGAGCCTGGCCTGGAGGGGCCTCTGGGTGTCTGGTAAGGGGATGCTCAGTTCTCCTACACACAGGCTGACACACTGCACATTGTCCTGTGACTTTAGGTCTCCTCTCAGGGGGAAAGGGGACTAAACACTTAAGGAAAAGGAATCGTGAAAACAGGCTTCCTTCTTTCATAGCAGCCACCACATGATTCTCATGCATTCACAAGCACACCCACTAGACACTGATGTGTCCACACCCCTCCCAGGACTAGGCACCACCCTCAAGAATTCCACCACAACACATTTGCTTTTGTATTTCTTGCCAAAATTCCACCAAAGTGCCTACAGTTTCCTGGCATATCCTGAGTCTCAACACTGAATCTGCAGTAACCTGTTTCCTCCACCAATGTAGGGTTCTGTACCACGTGATCATAGGCTAATCTGCCTGCATGGACACAGGAATAAATCAGAGTATAGCCCCACACAGACCACTATCTGCAGCACAAACCAGTCCTACCATTTACCTTGAACTCTTTCCCACTGATAAGTTTTTGTTTGTTTGTTTCATTTTGTTTTATCGAGACCAAGTCTTGCTCTGTCACCCAGTCTGGAGTTCAGTGGCACAGTCTGGCTCACTGCGACCTCCACCTCCCAAGTTCAAGTTATCCTTCTGCCTCAGTCTCCTGAGTCACTGAAATTAGATGTGAGTGCCACCATGCCTGGCTAATTTTTGTATTTTTAGTAGAGAGGCATGGGCTTTGACCATGTTGGCCAGGCTGGTCCCCAAATCCTGGCCTCAAGTGATCTGCCCACCTCAGCCTCCCAAAGTGCTGGGATTACAGTCATGAGCCATCATGCTCAGCCGAATTTTTTTTTTACCTTTTATTTTAGATTCATGGGTACATGTGCAGGTTTGTTATATCAGTTTTTTGTGTACAGATTATTTTATCACTCAGGTACCTAACAGATTTTTTTTCTCATTTTCTTTATCTTCTGACCATCCACCCTCAACTGGGCCTCAGTGTCTGTTGTTCTCTTATTGGTGTCCATGTGTTCACATTGTTTTGCTCCCACTTATAAGTGACAACATACAGTATTTGATTTTCTGTTTCTGCACCAGTATTCCGAAAATAATAGTCTCCATCTCCATCCACATTGCTGCAAATGACACATCGTTATTCTTTCTTGTAGCGGCATCGTATTTCATGGTGTATACGTACCACATTTTCTTTATCCAGTCTACCATCGAAGACATACAGGTTTATTTCTTGTTTCTGCTATTAGAATAGTGCTGTAAAACACGTGTCCATGTGTCTTTATGGCAGAATAACTTACATTCATTGGGTATATTCCCAGTTATGGGATTGCTGAGTCAAATGATAATTCTGCTTTCAGGTTTTTGAAAAGTTGCCACACTGCTTTTCTCAATGGTTAAGCAAATTTATACTCTCACCTGCATCTTATAAGCATTTCCATTTCTCCACAACCTCACAAGCATCTGGTTTTTTTTTTCATTTTTTAGTCTGATTGTGTTTATTTAAATTATTTCTTTTTTCTTCATTAGTCTACTGTTATCTATCTTACTAATTTTTTCATAGAATCAACTTTTGGGTTTTTGGAACTTTTTTTTTATTTTTGAGATAGAGTTTCACCCTTT
Organism: Saguinus oedipus; assembly: GCA_031835075.1. Classification (NCBI taxonomy): domain Eukaryota; kingdom Metazoa; phylum Chordata; class Mammalia; order Primates; family Cebidae; genus Saguinus; species Saguinus oedipus. The sequence goes on along the minus strand of CM063175.1, from coordinate 3,943,300 downwards.
TGCCCAGGTTGGAGTGGAGCAGCACAATCTCAGCTCACTGCAACCCCCACGTTTTGATTTTAAGCAATTATCCTGCCTCAGCCTCCCGAGTAGCTGGGATTGCAGGTGCCTACCACCACACCTGGCTAATTTTTGTATTTTTAGTAGAATTGGGGTTTCATCATGTTGGCAAGGCTGTTATCAAACTCCTGACCTTGTGATCCACCCGCCTTGACCTCCCAAAGTGTTGGGATTACAGGCATGAGCCCCTCACTGTGCCTGGCCCATTTTTGTAGATATTTATGTCTCAGCCTTGTTCATTTCAGCTCTGATTTTGGTTATTTCTTCTATTTTTCTAGCTTTGAAGTTGTTTTGCTCTTTCAGAACTCTTTTATTGTTAACATTAATTTTACATTGTGATCTTTCTTTTTGATGTGGATGTTTAGTGTTATATATTTCATTCTTAAAAGTGCCTTAGCTGTGACCCAGAGATTCTGGTATGTTGTATTTCGGCTCTAATTAGTTTCAAAAAATTTCTGCTTTAATTTCATTATTTACAAAATAGCCATTCAGAAGCGGATTATTCAATTTTTATGTAATTTTTTCATTTTGGATGTGTTTCATATTGAAGTATTATTCTATACATTTCGTTTTTTAAATTAGTAATAGAGAAACAAAAGAAATTGAAATGCTGTGCTCTTAATCTAAATGCCAAAAATAATTCAACACTTAGTACCAATTTCCAGGATGCTATGAAAATGAAATCACATTGTGTGTTACTCCCAGCACAGTGTTCCGTGACATGCTTCTGAGCACATAGTACCTGCTCGACAAACACTTTATTAGTACATGTGTACATGTTTCCCAAGTGCAGATGTACTCAGACATTGCTACCTTCTGTTGTCTCTGTAAACTTAAAAAAGCCAACAAAAAATGTATTTCAGGATGGAGATTGGTTGTTATCTTTATTTGTACCAGAACTATTTCTATTGTGACAGTTGTGGTGGGCATAAGGGACTCTTTTTATTTTTGAGATGGAGTCTTCCTCTGTTGTCCAGGCTGGAGTGCAGTGGCACAGTCTCAACACACTTCAGGCTCTGCCTCCTGGGTTCAAGCCATTCACCCACCTCAGCCTCCTGAGTAGCTGGGATTACAGTTGTGAGCCACCACACCTGGCCAGGGACTCTCCTGTGCCTGCTTTTTCTAACTAATGCTAATAGTGTGTCTGGCAAAGCACAATCAGCTTTTATCTTGGGGACTTTTTCCCAAGTGCAGACGTACTCAGACATTGCTGCCTTCTGTTGTCTCTGTAAACTTAAAAGGCCAACAAAAAATATATTTCACGATGGAGATTTGTTGTCTATATTTGTACCAGAAGTATTTGTATTGTGGCAGTTTTCAGCAAGACAGGGGACTTATTGAAAAAGCCCATTCCTAGACCTTTTTGGATCCTGCAGAATTACATTGTATAAAGCAGGGCCAAGATTACCAAGTGATTTATAAACTTGAGGGGTTTAGGATACATTCAGGAGAGTTTAGTTCAACCTTTGCATCAAAGGAAGGCTGCACTGCCTGTCGTGTTTCAGTTTGGAAGGAAGAGATCAGTGTAGTTTATGGTCCCATTACTGTAAAAAAATTGCTGGTGTCTAATAGGAGAGGGCAGGGAAAAATAAACAGGAGTTCAAGACCAGCTTGGCCAACATGGAGAAACCCCATCTTCACTAAAAATACAAGAATTAGCTACGCATGGTGGCTCACAGCTGTAGTCCAAGCTGCTCGGGAGGGTGAGGCAGGATAATTGCTTGAACCTGAAAGATGGAAGTTGCAGTGAGCCAAGATCATGCCACTGCACTCCAGCCTGGGTGACAAAATGAGACTCAGTCTCAAAAAAAGAAAAAGACATGTCCATGTTGATGTACTTAATTTTGTAATTTATCATCTGGAAAAGTAGTATATCTACAGTGGTACTGCGGATCTTATGCTCTCCTCTTTTCTCAGAGTTACAGAATACTTACGTGTTAAAATTTATCTTACTGAATAATTTTCGTCACTCTTATAAGTCAGATCCACTTGTTTTTACTCTCTTTTTTAACTTGAGTCAATAAAATCTCTGCTTATGGCCACTTGGTAAGTGTTTGTGCATTCCTGAGTGTTTTTTATTTCAGGAACTGTTGGCATTCAGAGATGTAGCCATAGAATTCTCTTTGGAAGAGTGGCAATACCTGGATTGTGCTCAGCAAAATTTATATAGAGATGTGATGTTAGAGAACTACAGAAACCTGGTCTCCCTGGGTGAGTATAGCTTCCGTACACAATTCCTAATGTATTTCCTTTCTTTTCTAAGGTGTTTTTCGTAATTTATGTTTGCATGAATGAATTTTAGATCTCCTATTTTAAGAAACTCTTGGAGATTCATTGGTGTAGAACAAATTCTTCAAGATGTTTTATCTTGACCTGAACTTTTCCCTTTCCTGGGCTTATGCATTCTTTGTTTTAGGATAGTGACAATTCCAAAACTATTGTGGCATAAAATGTCATTGCCCAAACCTTAGAATTCAATTGCCACCATCAGTTTTTGATTCAGTAGTACTGAATAGTGAAATTAAGGACCTACATTCTAAATATTTAGAAAGTTCTGTTATGAATCAATATTAACTTTCTGAAATTTTCTATTAGATCCTCTTTACTAAGCATAATACTAGGTGGATAATTTAAAAATTTACTAAGATTTATGTTACCTTTTTTTCTTAATAAAACAGGTCTTGCTGTCTCTAAGCCAGACTTGATCACCTACCTGGAGCAAAACAAAGGACCCTGGAATATAAAGAGAAATGAGATGGTAGCCAAACACCCAGGTAAGTGAGAGTAAAAGAAGCAGATGAGAGACACAAAAGTCAATGAGGAAGACAGGCCTTAAAATGTGATCTTGGGGAGCTGTGCTTCAATGGAAAGTGTTTCTGAGAAGCCCGAGTAATTATTTTCCTTTGCTCTCATATATGGACACCTGTCTTGTGGTTTTAAATTCTCTAAGGATTGTAATTTTGCTTCAGTAATCTTCCTTCAAGTTCAGAATGTGAGCCAAAGTTTTCCTTATTGCTTATAAGAGAATGCACAAACTGCTTTGCCATTGCTTTTGGTGACACACAAATATCTGCACATTTTTGAAAAACTCTATGTTACACCATTCTTAAAATTCTTTATTTGCATCATGTGTAAAATGTGTGAGAATAGTAGTTTCTGTTACATTGGTGGTTGTCCATTTTTCTGCATATGCCATTCTTTTTTCATTAACATAGCCTTGAAATATATTTTAAAGTTTTTACAAAATTTTTTTATTTTTAAATTTTTATCCATGTATTTATTTATTTAGAGGTTGTGTTATGAGACTTGCTATGAAGGGATATGTAAACAGGATACTTCTCGTCTTCATTTTAATATGTTGCATATTTTAGATATAGATTCATAAATTGAATTGCTGTATTATGTAATTTTATTTCTAATTATTTGAAGAATATTCATGATATTTCTTATGATGGCTGCATTGTTTTTCTCATCAACAACTTACATATGTTTCAGTTTCTTTACATAATCAACATAGTCGGTGTTTTTAAAAGAAATTATAGTGGCCATTCTAATCTATGTAAGGTAATTTTGTATTTTGATTTTGTTTTTCATTTTTCTATAATTATTAATTTTGTGCAACTTTTCAAATGCTTCTTCCCATTTGTTATCTTTTTTGTTAAAATTTAGTTTAATCATTTGGTCTATTTTTTTTCTTTTTTTTTTTTTTTGAGATGGAGTTTTGCTCTTCTTGCCCAGGCTGGAGTGCAATGGTGCAGTCTCAGCTCATGGCAACCTCTGCCTCCTGGAGTCAAACTATTTTCCTGCCTCAGCCTCCTGAGTAGCTGGGATTACAGGAATGTGCCACCATGCCCAGCTAATTTTGTATTTTCAGTAGAGATGGGGTTTTGCCATGTTGGCCAGACTGATGTCAAACTCCTGACCTCAGGTAATCTGAAGCCATCTCGGCTTCCCAAATTTCTGGGATTACAGATGTGAGCCATCATGCCCAGCTCATTTGTCCATTTCTAAATCAACTAATTCAGTTTACTGTTACAACAGTATATGTTAAACTGGTTTAAAAAAGTGACTTCAGTGGCATATAAAATTTGTCCTCATTATATTTAAATACATTTGTTTCTTTAGCTTCTTAATTTTTTTTTTACATTTTTTGGTTCTTTTTACCTCCACAATTTGTTTATTTTTATTGTCCCAAGCCTTTTCTTATTTTTATTTTTCTGATTTTATTTAGGTGTCTTTTTTAAATTTTTTTTTCATTAAGCATAATATGGATTTTATTAAATTTTTAAAGGTAATATGTACATCTTTATTTTTATAATTGCAATTTTGTTTTTATTGAACAATGTTGTTCCAATATTTTGTATACATTGTAGTATTTGGTTGAGATTTAGACATTAACATAAAAGTACTTTTCCCAATCTTTGTAATGCAACTCTTTTCTGACATAGCCTAAAACCAATTGTCTTGGCTTAGACATTCTGGAAGTCTCTCAAACATGTTCTCAGTATGTGTCTTGTGTGCAATTCTCTATTTACTTTTTCAGTTAAAAGACCTCTCCATGTTTCTTCTTTCCAGTCAGTAACTACTTTCTACACCTGTTTAATGTCCATGGTACTGCAGTCTTTCTGCTGTTGTAACATTCACTTTTGATCTCAAAAGACTTAAAGTTGTCATTTCAAAGTATACCACTATTTCATTCAGCATGTTCTGTCCTGGAAGATAGCAAGGCCCCCGTAAGCCAAAAGCAACGATATAGTTACCAGTATTTCTTTTTTGTCTTTTGAGATAGAAGCCAGAAGTTGACAGTTTACTTCTAAAGACACTATGTTCTTCTGTTGGGGCTGAGAAAGGGCCGTGTTGGGAAATGTAGCAGACTTTTCTTTCTACATGGCTCTTGGCATTGTTCTTACCTGGTGCACACACTTATTTATAAATTTCCAACAAAGATATTTTGATCACTGTTTTTGTTACATTTATACATCTATAAAGAAATTACAGCCTGTGGTATTTTAATATGCCATTTTGCTAATGTACCTGGTATAATTTTATGTATTTGATTTTTAAAGTATATTTATCTGAGTCTAGTAAGTGGAGTCAGTTGCAATTTTTATGTCTTTCAGTTATGTATTCATATTTTACCAAAGACCTTCAGCCAGATAAAGGCATAGAAGATTCACTCCGAAAAGTAATACCAGGAAGATACCGAAAAAGAAATACCATGAAGATATGTGGACATGAGAATTTACAATTTAAAAAATGCAATGAAAGTGTGGGTGAGTGTGAGGTGCACAAAAGAAGTTATAATGAAGTTAACCAATGTTTGTCAACTACACATAACAAAATATTTCAGACTCATAAATGTGTCAAAATCTTTGGTAAATTTTCAAATTCCAATAGACATAGGACAAGAAATACTGGAAGAAAACATTTCAAATGTAAAAACTATGGCCAGTCATTTTGCATGCTTTCACACCTAAATAAACATCAGATAATTCATACTAGAGAGAATGCCTACAAATGTGAAGAATGCAGCAAATCATTTAACTGCTTCTCAACCCTTACTAAACATAAAAGAATTCATAGTGGAGAGAAACCCTACAGGTGTGAGGAATGTGGCAAAGCTTTTAGCTGGTCCTCAACCCTCACTAAACATAAAAGAATTCATACTGTAGAGAAAGACAACACATGTGAAGAATGTGGCAAAGCCTTTAACCGGTCCTCAAACCTCACTAACCACAAGAGAGTTCATACTGGAGAGAGACCCTACACATGTGAAGAATGTGGCAAAGCCTTTAGCTGGTTCTCAAACCTCACTTACCACAAGAGAATTCATACTGGAGAGAAACCCTACACATGTGAAGAATGTGGCAGAGCCTTCAGCCGCTTCACAATCCTTACTAACCACAAGAGAATTCATACTGGAGAGAGACCCTACACATGTGAAGAATGTGGCAAAGCCTTTAGCCGGTCCTCAAACCTCGCTAACCACAAGAGAATTCATACTGGAGAGAGACCCTACAAATGTGAAGAATGTGGCAAAGCTTTTAGCCGCTCCACAACCTTTACTAACCACAAGAGAATTCATACTGGAGAGAGACCCTACACATGTGAAGAATGTGGCAAAGCCTTTAGCCGCTCCACAACCTTTACTAAACACAAGAGAGTTCATACAGGAGAGAGACCCTACACATGTGAAGAATGTGGCAAAGCTTTTAGCTTATCCTCAAACCTCACTCAACACAAGAGAATTCATACTGGAGAGAAACCCTACACATGTGAAGAATGTGGCAGAGCCTTTAGCCGCTTCACAATCCTTACTAACCACAAGAGAATTCATACTGGAGAGAGACCCTACACATGTGAAGAATGTGGCAAAGCCTTTAGCAGCTTTACAATCCTTACTAACCACAAGAGAATTCATACTGGAGAGAAACCCTACAAATGTGAAGAATGTGGCAAAGCCTTTAACTGCTCCTCAACCCTTACTAACCACAAGAGAATTCATACTGGAGAGAAACCCTACACATGTGAAGAATGTGGCAAAGCCTTTACCTTCTCCTCAACTCTTAATACTCATAAGAGGATTCATACTGAAAAACCCTACAAATGTGAAGAATGTGACAAAGCTTTTAAGTGGCCCTCAGGTCTTGCTAATCATAAGATAATTCATACTGGAGAGAAACCCAGTGAATAATGTGGCAAGTCCCACTCTCAGGCCTTATAATACATAAAATAATTTACATTGGAAAAAAACACTACAAGTCTGGAGAATATGGGCAAGCCTTTAACCAGTTCCAAATTTTATTGTGCATAAGAGAATTCAGCTTGGACAAAAATTATAAATATAAAAAAAGGAGCAAAGCCTTTAATCAGCTCTCAAACTTTAAGGAATCTAAGAGAATTTATTTAAAAATATTCTTTTAGATGGAGTCTCACTTTGTCACCCAGGCTGGGATGGCACAATCTCAGCTCACGGCAACTTCTGTCTCACAGGTTAAAGCAATACTCCTGCCTCAGCCCCCTGAGTAGCTGGGATATCAGGCATGTACCACCACACTGGCTGATTTTTGCATTTTTAGTACCAAAATACAAAAAAATTGTGGGAAAGAAATGTGGCAAAGTATCTAACTGGTTCTCCATCTGCATTAATTAAAAAATCTTTTACTGGAGAGAAAATACATACATAAAAAATGTGATAGACCATTTAAACACACCTCAAACTCTTGTAAAAGAGAAATTATACTGGGAGAAACTCTAGAAATGTGTCAAATGTGGCAAGGCCTTTAAATGGTAGTCACACATTATTGGAGGTAAGATAATTTATACTGAAGAAAACTCTTACAAATATGAAGAATGTTGCAAAACTTTTAATAAATTGTCACACCTTATTGCACAGGAAAGCATTTATGCTAGAGAAACATTGTACAAATGAAAGACTGTGAAAAGCCATTAATATCTGCTCACATCTTATTCAATAGCAGAAAGTTTGTGCTGAATAAACTATAGGCCAGGCGTGGTGGCTCACACCTGTAATCCCGGCACTTTGAGAGGTCAAGACAGGTTGATCACAAGGTCAGGAGTACAAGATCAGTCTGTTCAACATGGTAAAACCCCATCTCTACTAAAAATACAAAAAAATGAGTGGGTTGTGGTGGCATGCACCTGTAATCCCAGTTACCAGGGAGGCTGAGGCAGGAGCATTGCTTGAATTTGGCAGGTGGAGGTTGCAGTGAGCCAAGATTGAGCCACTAAATTGTAGCCTGGGTGACAGAGTAAGACGCCATCTCAGGGGAAAAAAACATTAGAAATATTATTACTGTAAAATGACCTTTCAGAAAATGTAGGTCTTTAAAGACTATTTACTATGAAGACAGACATTACAAACAGAGGATTGTAGTGCCTTTACTTGTATTACAGATTTTATTGTACACATTTTACATTAAAGGAAAACCCCAAGGGAGATGCTCAAACTTTGTCAAACATCAGGGAATTTGTACTTGAGAGAAAGCCTAAAAATGTAATGAATGTGAAAATGTAAAAATCTAACGAATGGGAACAGACTGTAATTCGTTCAAAAACTACAATTTAGAAAACACCTATTAATATATTTCTGCAGTTGCAGTGAATGGGGAAATATATTTAATCAAAAAATAAGTATACCTTTGAGGATTCACAGCAGAAAGAATGAAGACTCGGCAACTTCAGACATTACACTAAACCAGTGTTGAGGATAAAAAGGACCCAAAGCTAACAGTATATATATGTTAAAGAGGCAGATTTTTTTGGAGATTTATAATAACATTCAAGATATGTTTCTTTTTCTGTAAAATATTTTCTAAAAAGCAAATAATACTGTAACTCAAGTTACTTAATGCTGATTCTTCCCATTGTTTATGTAAAAGTGTTTGATTAATGCCTCAGAGTTATGAGAGATTGTTTTTTATTAGGTGTCCATTCATGAACTTTTCTATAGAAGAATAAGGACATTAAGTTGTAAGATGCATAATGAAAACCTAAATGGAAGGGCTCTTTGTTTTTGACTTACAACATTGTTTTAGTGATGGATAAGGTTGGTGTTCAGAGTAGTAGTCTGAATTCTAGTGAAAGGAAAAACTTTGAATATTAGTAGTAAATTATTTTATCAATTGTACCTGTAGGTAATAAAATGCAATAAATTTAAAGTTTTTTAAAGATTATGTGTGAATTCACTTTTTCATTAAAGTTGTTTTTAATGTGTTAAAACTATTGCGCTTTGAATGAACTGTTAATTTGCCATGAACTTTAATGTGCTCCATCGTACTTCATGTTCTAAGTAAAAGATGGTAGCAATATACTGTTTTTTAATGTAGGGGAATGACATCTCTAGTAAGCTCTTTTTTTTGCCAGTGTTTTTTTTTTTGTTTTTGTTTTTTTTTTTCAGATGGAGTTTTGCTCCTGTTACCCAGGCTGGAGTGCAATGGCGTGATCTCAACTCACCGTAACCGCCTCCTAGGTTCAGGCAATTCTCCTGCCTCAGCCTCCTGAGTAGCTGGAATGACAGGCACGTTCCACCATGCCCAGCTAATTTTTTGTATTTTTAGTAGAGATGGGGTTTCACCATGTTGACCAGGATGGTCTCGATCTCTTGACCTTGTGATCCACCCACCTTGGCCTCCCAAAGTGCTGGGATTACAGCCTTGAGCCACCACATCTGGCCACCAGTGTTTTGTTTGTTTTGAGATGGAATCTTGCTCTGTTGCCCAGGCTGGAGTGCAGTGGCACGATCTTGGCTCACTGCAACGTTCACCTCCTGGGTCCAAGCGATTCTCCTATCTCAGCTTCCTAAGTAGCTGGGATTACAGGCATGTGCCATCATGCACAGCTAAATGTTGTATTTTTAGTAGAAACGAGGTTTCACCATGCTGTCCAGGCTGATCTCAGACTCCTGACCTCAGGTGATCCACCCAGCTCAGAGTCCCAAAGTGCTGGGATTACAGGAGTGAGCCACCAGGCCTGGCCTGTCAGTGTTTTTAAATTGCAAATAATTTGAAGAATTTTATTCTCATAGATCAAATTGTATTCTTTCTTAACTCAATTTTTTTTAATTTTTGTGGGTAGATAGTGTGCATACACACTTATGGCATATATGAGATATTTTAACAGATATACAATATTTAATTATCACAGCTGAATAAATGAGGTATTCATCATCTTGGGCATGTACTTTTATATTACAAAGAATCCCATTATATATTTTTAGTTATTTCAATATGTGCAAGTGAATTATTATTAGCTACAGGGTCATTTTTATGGTCATAAAAATTACATGGGTTATAATTAGTATCCATACGTTTTTGAGTCTTGATTAAACATTTTTAAACATTTGTTTTATATATTTTTTGTACATGTGGCCTCTCTGCTGACAAAAACAAGATTTTTATTTTTGATTTACATAGAGTTACATATACATATATGTTACTCTAAAGATATACCAGCTGGGTACAGTCTCATGCCTTCAGAGGTGAAGGTGGGTGAATCATTTGAGGTCAGAATTTCAAAACCAGACTGGTCAACATGGTGAAACCCGGTCCCTACTAAAAATACAAAAAAAAAAAGCATCTGGGTGTGTTGGTGCATACCTGTAGTCTAAGCTACTCAGAAGGCTGAAGCAGGAGAATTGTTTGAACCCAGGAGGTGGAGGTTGCAGTGAGCAGAGATGGTGCCACTGCACTTCAGCCGAGGTGATAGAGTGAGACACTGTCTCAAAAAAAAAAAAAAATATATATATATATATATATATATATATATATATATAAAACAAGTATAAGAAAGTGATGGTGTTTGTAAGTTTGTATGCATTTCAGAAGAAAAGAACAATATGATGAAACAAATCATTTTAATAAGATGGGTAATTAACTATAAACCTGGAAACCTCAGAGATTCAGAAATATATATATATATATATATATATATATATATATATATATATTCTGGGTGTCATAGTGCATGCTTGTAATCCCAGCTACTTGGAAGGCTGAGACAGTAGAATCTCTTGAACCTGGAAGACAGAGGTTGTGGTGAGCTGACCTTGCACCATTGCACACCATTCTGGGCAACAAGAGCAAAACTCTGTCTCAAAGAAATAAAGGAAAAGGAAAAAAAAGCATGTAACAACAACAAAAATTTTTTCAACAAAACTCAAGACAGCATGAAGAGTAAAACAAAGACAGGTACAAAAGTAATTGCGGTTTTTGCCATTAAAAGTATGGTAAAAATACGAAAGTTAATACTAAATGGTCAGCCAATTCGCAAAATGGCCGTAAGTTCTTACCTATCAGTAATTTTTAAAATATCAAATGGTTTATCTAATTAAAAACACATTGCTATGTTTTGAATATCCCCTTCAAAATTTATGTTGCAATTTAACTGCCACTGTAATAAAATTATAAAGTTTGACCTTTAAGAAGATATTAGGTCATGTGGGACCTACTCTTATGAATGAATTAATGTTATTATTTCCAGAGTGGGTTACTTAGTAGGTCTATTATAAAAGTAAGTTCTGTGACACCAGGCGTGGTGGCTCATGCTTGTAATACCAGCACTTTGGGAGGCCCAGGTGGGCAGATCACGAGGTGAGGAGGTGGAGTCCAGCCTGGCTAACACGGTGAAACCCTGTCTCAAGTAAAAATACAAAGAATTAGCCTGGCATGGTGGCACTCACCTGTAGTTTCAGCTACTTTTAAGGCTGAGGCAGGAGAATGGCTGGACCCTGGGAGATGGAAGTTGCAGTGAGCTGAGATTGCACCATTGCACTCCAGTCTGGATGAAACAGCAAGACGCCACCTCAGAAAAAAAAAAAAAAAACAGATTTCTGGTGTACGCCTTTTGTCATCTTCAACTTCGTGCCTTTGGTCATTTTGTGATGTGGAAATACGATGTCAATAACATGTTCTTGAACTTCCACAATGTAAAATTGTGAGGTAAGTAAACTTTTATTCATTATAAAATACCAACTTGAGGATATTCTGTTATTAAAGCAGAAACTGAAATAAAAGATTCACAAAATGTCTAGATTTTTTTAATTAACAGTATGCTTCACACAAGTGATTTATTTTAGATTTAAGGGTACACATGATGGTTAAAAATTTAAAAAACCCATACCAATAATAACTGAAAGACTGTAAGAGTGGCTATATTTTTATCAGACAAAATAGACTTCCAGAAAAAAAACATCTGTCCTGAGAGACAAACAAGATCACTCTGTAATAACAATAAGAGGATGATCTGTCAGAAGGGCTTAACAATTAAAAAATATATGCACTTAACATTAGAGCACATAAATATATAAACACATATAAACAGAACTTCAGGAAAAAAAGACAAATTTGACTAATAGGACTTTATTCACTACTTAAAACGATAGATTATTCAGACAGAAAGCTGGAAAAAAATGTGTTTGCATAGCACTATAGAACAATTTCACCTACCAGACATATATAGAATATTTCATGTAACAGTAGGAGAATACACATTCTTATCAAGCACAAATGGAACATATTATCCATAATAGATCATATGTTGGGCCAAAAAACCAAAGCCTTTCAAATTTAAAAAGGCTAAAATTACATCAACATTTTTTTTTTGTTTTGAGATGGTGTCTCGCTCTGTCACCCAGGCTGGAGTGTGATGAGATCTCAGCTCACTTCAACCTCCACCTCCCAGGTTCAAGTGATTCTCTTGCCTCAGCCTCCCAAGCAGTTGAGATTTCAGGCATGCACCACCATGCCTGGACAATTTTGTTTTTAGTAAAGATGAAGTTTCACCGTATTGGTAAGGCTGGTCTAAAACTCCTGACCTCAGGTGATCCACCCGTCTTGGCCTCCCAAAGTGCTGGGATTACAGGTATGAGCCACCACACCCCACTGTTTCAACTTTTTAAATTATAATAAAACTAGAAATCAATAGCCAAAGAAAAAAATTGAAACTCACAAATATGTGGACAGTAAACAGTATGTTCCTGGACATCCAGTGGGTCAAAGAGAAAAAGTAAAGGGAAATCAGAAAGTATATTGAGAAAAAAGAAAATAGAAACACTTGCATACAATAACTCCTGGAGTACAAAAAACACACAAAATGGTCCTAAAACAAAAGTCTGTAGTGCTATATTTCTATATTAAGAAAAAGGACAAGATGTTAAATAAACATAACTTTAATTCACAAAATACTTTAAAAAAAACAACTAAATAATCCCAATGTTCACATAATAAAATAATAGACTGTATTCTGTGGTTCACGCCTGTAATCCCAGCATTTTGGGAGGCCGAGGTGGGAGGATCACCTGAGGTCAGGAGTTTGAGACCAGCCTAGCCAACATGGTGAAACCCTGTCTCTACTAAAAATACAAAAATTAGCCAGATGTGGTGGCAGGCACCTGTAATTTTAGCTACTTCAGAGGCTGAGGTAGAAGATCACTTGAACCCAGGAGGCAAAGGTTGCGGTAAGCCAAGATCCCACCACTTCACTCCAGCCTGAGTGACAAAAGTGAAACTCCATCTCAAAAAAAAAGACAGAGAGAGAAAGAAAAAAATTTAAAGCAGAAATAAATTTCATAGATACTTAACAAACAAGCAGAAAAAGAACTTACATATAAAAGATATATAAACATTTTAAGAAAAGGAGGATGAGTAAATTCCCTATTTTATTTTTAAGTTGATTGATTAAGTCTCTTATTTTTATCTTGTATTTATTCTTACAATAAGCAGGTCCAAATACTTTATCCTACACTCATGGACATTTGATTTCCAGTAGGGTTTGTATTTAGGCACCAGAGGTGTAGCCTTGGGATTGTGGTAGAGCATTTGTGGAAAAGAAAAAGGCAGAATAAGAGAACATGCTATAAAAAGCCTTGAGGGCTGGGTGCGATGGCTCACTCCTGTAATACCAGCAGTTTGTGGAGGCCAAGGCAAGTGGATCACCTGAGGTCAAGTTTAAGACCAGCCTGGCCAACATGGTGAAACCCAGTCTCTACTAAATATACAAAAATTATGCAGGCATGGTGACATGAGCCTGTAAATCCAGCTACTCGGGAGGCTGTGGCAAGAGAATCTCTTGAACCTGGGAGGCAGAGATTGCAATAAGCCGAGATCCTGTTACTGCACTCCAGCCTGGGTGACAAGAGTAAAATTTGGTCTCAGAAAAAGAAAAGAAGAAGAGAAACCTATGGGTAGGGAACAGTACACAGTTGGTGAAAAGATGGATTATTGCTGCAGTTACTGATCCAGGCAGGCAGGGTAGCTCTGACTTATAAATGTGTGCATTATAAGTCACAGGAGGACAGAACCTAGGCTAGTGGAGAAAACAGGTCACTGGTGCAGATTCAAGGTCTGCGCATAAAAGTAAGCCATGAGTCCTCTGGGAACTTATGTAGCCTATTGGAAGAAAACCCTAGAAGCATAAGTTCTCTCAGCACAATTTCTGAGGGTGAAGCCTTGTCATGGGAGAGGTGTAGCTACATCATTGCCCAGTGTGCTTGTGTGTGAGTATGCAGAAATCACTTTATAGCAGCAAAGTGGGGGGTGGAATCTGCCCTCACAATTCCTTTCCTTTTAGTTCTCAGCTTCCTCTGAACCCAGATGAGACCTGGAATCAGGACAGTTCACAGTGCAACAGCATGTGTGCAGAAGAATAGTCTCCATTCCCCAAAAGACCCACAGTCTTCCTCCAGCCAAGGCTGCTGGGGTGTCTTTGTTCTCACACCAAATATACTGAATTTGCTGAACACCAGGCAACCCTTCACCAACTGGGTGTTCAGCAACTCAATTATCACAGAATCCAGAGTCACCATAGGCCCGACCACTACAGGCCTCAGTTCCTCAATACAGTGCCCACTGCACATGCCAGTGACAAGCACCAGGGGCCCATCTGTACCTCTAAGCCGCTATCTATAAATCATGAGCTTTTATAAACTTCTCCCTGCAGTTTAATAATTTGATGAAACTACACAGAACTTCACAAAACACTCTACCTATGTTTACCAGGTAAACATCAAAAATACAATTCAGGAAATGTCAACAGGAAAAGAAAAGTATAGGGCACAGAAAAGTAGGAGAAAAAGACGGGGTAGGTAGTGAGTTCCTGGTGAATAGCTACAATTAAGAAAAATCTCTAATGCTTTGTGTTCTGTAAGAACAGCTTACTGCAAAGAAATACCCTTACCATTATGACTTATTTTAGACATTCCCTCCTTTAGATATCACAGATTCTACATTCCCATTGTTCTTCATTAATAAATTTGTCTTGAGGGTTCAGAAGAAAATACTTGTTAAGCAAACTTTGCTTAAGTTTCTCTCTTTCTCCCAGACCTCTGGACTCTGCTTCACATCCAGTCTGAGCAAACACACAACCCCTCTTCATGTCCCTCCCAAAAATAGGCAGACTTCGGGGTGCAACATTATCGCATCTTGTGTTGATTTTGACACCCTCCATTCTTCCCTTCCTCTCCCACCTTCTTTCTCATCTTGCTTGCTCCTCCATATGAATTGACATCCCTTTTCAGTTTAACTTTTGAGACATTTGCAGATATTAAGTTTAGTGCTTCCCTCATTGCAACACTACTTTACTTACTACTTTTTTGAGAGAGACTCTCCCTCTGTCACCCAGGCTGGCATGCAGTGGCATCATCTCAGCTCACTGCAACCTCTGCCTTCCGGGTTCAAGCAGTTCTCCTGCCTCTGCCTCCTGAGTAGCTGGGACCTGACACCACAGCCAGCTAATTTTTTGTATTCCTAGGAGAAACAGGGTTTCACCATGTTTATCAGGCTGGTCTTGAACTCCTGACCTCAAGTGATCCACTCACCTTGGCCTCCCAAAGTTCTGGGATTACAGGTGTGAGCCACCAGGCCCAGCCACAGTACTTGAGAATAAATTTACTTCTTACCTACAT
The DNA here is from genome assembly GCA_031835075.1 of Saguinus oedipus. Lineage (NCBI taxonomy): Eukaryota > Metazoa > Chordata > Mammalia > Primates > Cebidae > Saguinus > Saguinus oedipus. Next base: position 3,927,819 of record CM063175.1, on the reverse strand, counting down.
CTAAATTTATTTTAATTGACTCTATGTAAAAGCAGCCCCAAAACAATAACAATTTCATCCTGATAGAGGACATCAAAACCCTCCTGCCATCTCAACTCTCACTGCATCTGCCTGTGGATCTGCACAATTGAGATGGTGACATATACTTTGACCCAGCTTACAGACATTACAATAACTCTTACACATAGCCTAGCCAAAGAGAGAGATTTTGACTCTCTCCTTCCTGGAAGTCTCCACTTATTTCCCTGAATTCAAAACAAAACAAAACAAACCAACAACAAACAAAGTTTAGAAGTGTTGGTTTCAGAGTTGGTTTTGGAGCAAGACATAAGCTGCAAACCAGTAATATCTTGCTGTAAGCTTTCTCACTCCCCCCTGAAGCAGCTATGTTGAATCAGATCTGTTTCAACATGCCCAGTCTAAAGAACCTGCTCAGATATTTTCCTATAGTTTTTAGCTTATATATTTTGATTTTCTTCTCTTATGTTGTAATGTATGTTCTTTTAGTTCTTTAATTAATTACTATGTCAATTAGATTGAGCTAATAATACACTATAAAAATAATTGCTTATAATTCTGTAAGCTTCATAGAGTACAAAAGTAAGGGCCTTCCTACTAACTGCAGGGTCTCTATATTACACCTCAGCGTACACACTTTGCTGCTACTGTTTGTACTGTCTACAGTAGAATCTCCTTATCTTGCTCCTGGTAGTGCATTACAGGCAAGCATGAAATGTAAAGTATTTATTTAAATAAAAAGAAAACCTCTAAATTGGTAATTGAATTACCTCCCTGTAGCTTTACAGTTTGTGACATTTCTTTTTTTTTTTTTTAATTTTTATTGCATTATAGGTTTTGGGGTACATGTGCAGAACGTGCAAGATAGTTGCATAGGTACACACGTGGCAGTGTGTTTTGCTGCCTTCCTCCCCTTCACCCACACTTGGCATTCACATTTCTTGACCTTGCTAGTTCTTTCATTAGATCTGCACAAGATCTAGTCATCTGGTTAAGGATTTTAAGCAGATGCAACTATAAACCCAAGAGACTGTATTACTATTACTGTTGGTCATACTAAAACTGTCTATTTCCTTAAGTATGTGACCCACAAGGATGTGAAATAACGAAACTGTTTTTGTACACTGTACATCCTTAGTATTTTTACACGTATATGATAGGGATGAACATTATTTTCCTTCATACGGACAGCTTAAATAAAGCACTATGTCAATCTGCTAAAAAACGTTTTCCTTTTCATATTTTGAGCATATATTATTATGTGTATCCAATTTTTGAAATGTTATATCTTCCAGGGAGATTGGCACTTATTATACAATTTTAATTTTCCTTGTTAGTCTTACATTATTTTATCATTCTTTTAGTGATACCCCTAGGGACTGCAATGTGTTTCCTTGACCCACTGGTATATATCCTAAATTAGTACATAGATTGCTTTAATACAAGTTGTATCTAAAGTTGCAAGGACCTTAGGAACATTTTACTCCATTTACTTCACTCCCACATTATGTGCATTTTTTTCATGTATTTTATTACTTAGTAGATTTAAGAACCTACCAAACATTATTAACATTTATTATTATTAGATTAAAATACAATTGTTATTGAGATTAATCTATACATTTGCTATTTTCAATGTTTCTTATTCTTCCATCTCTGTTCCTCCATTTGAAACCATATTTTTTCTGTCTGAATAGTTCACTATAGCAATTCTTTTCTTTTACAAAATTTTAACCACAATCTTTAATCTAACTTTTAATTTATTATTTTAAATGAACACATAAAAATTGTGCATATTTATGGTGTACGGGTGTGATATTTCGATACATGCATATATATATGTGTGTGTGTATATGTATATATATATATCTACAATGTGTAACAATCAAATCAGGGTAACTAGCAAGTCAGTCACCTCAAACATTTTTCGTCTTTTTGTACAAACATAAGTTTTTTAAGGCTTTGGTTTCTTTGTTTTCAAATCAATTTTATTGAGGATAATTTACATATAATAAAATGCACCCATTTAAAATGTACACTTTGATGAGTTTTGACAAACTGTATAAACCTTTGTAACCCTCATCATAATTAAGACACAAACATTTCCTTCAGCCTAATCTATTCCCTCATATTCTGTTGGAGTAACACTCTGACCCAGGAATCCACTGATTTACTTTCTGTCACTATAGATTTGTTTTGTTTTGTTTTTGTTCTAGAACTTCATAAGAATAAAATAATGGATATATTTCATGAATAATTTTTCCCTGCCTATGACTTGTCTGTTCATTTTCTCAAAGATGAATTTTTCGGGCACATAAGATTGAAAATTGGATGAAATCAATGACCACATTTTTCCTTTATGATTTGTGCTTTCCTTTTTTGTTCTTGTTTTGTTTCATTTGGTTTTGTGTTTATGACAGATCTCACTCTGTTGCCCAGGCTAGAGTGCAGTGACACAGTCCCAGCTCACTGCAACCTCTGCCTCCTGAGTTTAAGTGCTTTTTGGGCCTCAGCCTCCCAGCTGATTTGTACCTTTTGTATCCTCATTTAGCAATTTTTGTCTGTGCATGGTGGCTCATACCTGTAATCCCAGCAATTTGGGAGGCCAAGGGGGCGGATCACTTGATCACAGGAGTTTGAGACCAGCGTGGTCAAATGATGAGACTCTGTCTCTATAAAAAGCACAGAACTTAGCTGAGCATAGTGGTTCAAGCCTGTAGTCTGGGCTATTACAGGGTCTGAGGTAGGAGGATGGCTTGAGTCTGGGAGGTGGAGCATTCAGTGAGCTGTGATTGTGCCACTGCACTGCAGCTTTGGCGACAGAGCAAGACCCTGTCTCAAGGGAAACTTTAAAAAGAAAGAAAGAAAGAAATTTTTGCTTACCCAGTCCTCAAAAATTATCTCCTGAGTTTTCTTTAAAAGTTTTGTAGCTTTAACTTTTACGTTTAGCCATACAATTCGTTCTGAGTTAATCTTTGTGCATAGAGTACACAGAGTATCAAAGTTCACTTATTTCCATGTGAATATCCAGTTTTTCCAGCACAATTGGATAAAAAGACTATCATTATTGAATTAATTAATTTGAATTAATTTGCCATCTTTGTGAAAAACCAATTATTGACACTCATGTGGGTCTATTCCTAATCAATTCTGTTCCACTGGTCTATGTATCTATCCTGTGCCAAAACCACACTCTCTTATCTTTATAGTTAATTCTTGAAATCAGTTGAAAATAAAGTCTTTCCAACTTTTTTCTCTGAAAAAAAAAATGGTTTTGGCTGTTCTATGTAATTTGCATACATATATAAATTTTTTAACCAGCTTGTTAAAAATTTTGCAAAAAAACCTTGTTAGGATATTGACTGGGATGATGATCCTGTAGATCAATTTGGGGACAATTGACATCTTAAAATTTTCAAACCTCTAATCCATTAACATGGTAGCTCTCCATTTATTTTTTGGTCTTCTTTAATTTCTCTCAGCAGTGTTTTGAGGTTTTTGGTATACAGAACTTAACACATCTTTTTAAACTTATCCCTAATAATTCCTGTTTTTGATATTGTGAATGGGATTTTCTTTTGAGATAGAGTCTAGCTGTATTGCCCAGGCTGGTGTGCAGTGGCATGATCTCAGTTTACTGTGACCTCCACCTCTTGGGCTCCTGCCTCAGCCTCCCAAGTAGCTGGGGTCACAGGGTCCACCACCACACCTGGCTAGTTTTTGTATTTTTAGTCGAGATTGGGTTTCACCATGTTGGCCATGCTGGTCTTGAACTCCTGACCCCATGATCTGCCCACATCAGCCTCCCAAAGTGCTGGGATCACAGGTGTGAGCCACCACATCCAGCCTGAATGGGACTGTTTTTAAAATTTTATTTTTCAGTTGTTTATTGCTGACATTGATCTCATATTCTGTGACCTTGTTAAAGTCACTTGTTAATTCAAATACCCTTCTTTTAAATGTACACAATCATGTTGCTTTTCAATAAAAACAATTTTACTTCTTATCAATCTGTATGCATTTGCTGTCTTTTTATTGACTTATTTCACTGGCTTGAGCCTCCAACAAATTTTCAATAGAAGCCCTTTTCCTAATTTCACAGAGAAAGCATTAAAGTTTTAACCATTTTGTGTGATGTTAGCTGTAAGTTTTTTGTAGTATCCCTTAGCAGGATGAAGAAGTTCCCTTTTAGTCCTATTTTTCTAAGTTTTCATGGAGAATAGGGGTTGAATTTTGTTAAATACTCTTTATGAATGCATTAGGATGATTGTAATTCTTTTCTCCTATAAATAAAATCGATTACATTTATTTCATCTTTTAGAATTTAATTCTAAAGAAGGCTGTGGGAATGAGTATAAAAATGCAAAAAAATAAGAAAAAATAGAATTTAAGATTTACACTAATTTTGTATGACTTCAAAAGCTCAAACTTGTCAAGATGTTTTATCCTTTTTATATATTGCTCAGTTCAGTTTGCTAATATATGTTAAGGCTTTTTTGCATTTATTTTCATTTTCTGTTTTGGTGTGTCTGTATTTTATTTTGGTGACAGAGAGATCAAAGCCTCATAAAATGAGTTGAGCTGTGTTCCCATTCTCTATTTTATGAAAGTGTTTTATGAGATTGGTATTAGTTCTTCATTAAATGTTAGAATTCACCAGAGAAGCCATCTGGGCACAGAAGAATTTGTTTAAGTTTTGAGGGCATAGGAGGTTAATTATTAATTCCATTTCTTTAAAAGATATAGGAATATTCTGATTTTTAATATCTCTTTCTATTTTGGTAATTCGTGTGTTTTGTTTTCTTTTGTTATTTAGAGACAGATTCTTGCCCTGTTGTCCAGGGTGGAGTGCATTGGTGAGATCTCAGCTAACTGCAACTCATGCCTCCCAGATTCAAGTGATTCTCCTCCCTCAGCCTCTCAAGTAGCTGGGATTATAGGTGCCCACCACCACCTCTGGCTAATTTTGTGTATGCTTAGTAGAGACAGAATTTCCCCATGTTGCCCAGGCTGGTCTCAAACTTCTGACCTCATGATCGGCCACCTCTTCCTCCCAAATTGCTGGGATTATAGGCATGAGCCACTGTGTTCCATTGATAATTTGTGTTTTTAAATAAATTTTTCTCTTCTGATTAAATTGTTAATTGTTTGTCGCAACATTGTTTTATAATATTCCCTTGTTATTCTTTTTTTATTTCTTTAAGATCTACAGTAACACCTGATCTTGGTAATTTGTGTTTTTGCAATATTTTCAAATCAAGTTAGCTACGGATTTATTAATTTTATGTCATTTTAACTCATTTTTCTCCATCCATTTTAAAGTTTTATTTCTACTATTCTTTTTCTTTCCTTCTATTTTCTTTCAATTTAATTTGCTCTTCTATTTATAGCTTTTTAAGTTAGAATCTCAAAACGTTGTTTTTTTTAAAAAAAACTAATAAATTTTTAATTAGAATTTTTTTCTTTTTATTTAACAGGACAAGTAACAGATTACATCAAACTTCAGAACTTCTCAAACACCTAGTTATTATACACATTCCCATCTGTCTTGCAGGGAGGGATCTTGGTTGGCTTAACAGTTTCAGGTAAAATGAGCTGCATAATAGTATATATCACAATAATAAATGTACAATGTTTACATGAAATATATTTTAGAAGCAAGAAAAAGATGCATCTGCATCAAAGGCGACCTTTTAGAATGCAACAACTATTTTTTACATTCACTCTTGCAACAGGTTACAAGATGGGGGTCACTAAGCTCAGATAAATTGCTATGATGCACATAAAATAAAGATTGGTTACTTTATATATTATATATATTTATATTTTCACACATTAGCATCTGAGACAAACTGAGAATTTAAAACTTATTCTCTTCAGATAACAACTCATTTTTTATTCTTCATAAACAAGGTGCCCACAAAAGCACGTGAGGCCAGCAAACATATGAAAAAGTGCTCATCGTCATTGGTCATTAGAGAGATGCAAATCAAAACCACATTGAGATACCATCTCACACCAGTTAGAATGGCAATCATTAAAAAATCTGGAGACAGCAGATGCTGGAGAGGATGTGGAGAAATAGGAACACTCTTACACTGTTGGTGGGAGTGTAAATTAGTTCAACCATTGTGGAAGACAGTGTGGCGATTCCTCAGGGACCTAGAAATAGAAATTCCATTTGACCCAGCAATCCCATTACTGGGTATCTATCCAAAGGACTATAAATTGTTCTACTATAAGGACACATGCACACGAATGTTCATTGCAGCACTGTTTACAATAGCAAAGACCTGGAACCAACCCAAATATCCAACGATGATAGACTGGACTGGGAAAATGTGGCACATATACACCATGGAATATTATGCAGCAATCAAAAATGATGAGTTTGTGTCCTTTGTAGGGACATGGATGAATCTGGAGAACATCATTCTCAGCAAACTGACACAAGAACAGAAAAAGAAATACCACATATACTCACTCATAGGTGGGTGAGAAAAATGAGAACACGTGGACACAGAGAGGCGGTCTACTATACACTGGGGACTGTTGGGGGGAATGGGGGAGGGACAGCAGGGGGGCTGGGGGGGATAGCCTGGGGATGAATACCAAGTGTGGGTGAAGGGGAGGAAAGCAGCAAAGCACACTGCCATGTGTGTACCTATGCAACTATCTGGCACATTCTGCACATGTACCCCCAAACCTATAATGCAATAAAAATTAAAAAAAAAAAAAAGACGTAAGTAAGGCACAATAGGGCTTTCTGGTAAGAATAATGTGCATCATGTTTATTTAACCAGAAAACGTGCATTATCTGTGCAAGTTCATGCTGCAAACCCAATGCATACAATAAAACGAAAAGGAAACTGAGCTTTAAACAAAACCAGAATTGATACAATTCCAGCTGTTTCACATATTCATTTGGACTGACAATGATATATCAACAGGTTATTTTTAAAAAGCCAATTGTAGATTACAAGTAAAATTTGCTCAGCAACTATTTTTATCTGAAATTATAAACAGTAATAAAGTAACTTTACTGAAAAAAAATAAATACGGAGGCACAAAGCAACGGTCAATCATGCATTTACTATATTGCAAACTTTATGAGCCAAAATTGCAAGTATAATTTGTCAAATACACATTTTGTTTCAACAATGTGCCCTGCTTTAAACTTGCCATATAACAGAGGCACTAACATATCATTAAATTATAAATAGATTGGGGAAATGACTTAATCCCAATGGTACTATGTCACAGCCCTGCTATTTATAATAAATACAGCTTTTTGCGAAATATTTTTTCAATATCTGCCAATTTCTTCTTTATTGCTCACATAAATTTGAATCTACTACAACTGGTATCAGAACTGTCACACAAAATCATACTCAGACATTTTTATATAAAACCTATAAAAGATATTTTAAACTTGTATCTAATACTTCCAGGTGTTTGGCTGTTTGATTTATGCAAAAGTACAGCCATATGTGTGTATCTGTGTGTGTGTTTGTGTGTGTGTGTATATACATACATCTATATATATATACACACACATATACACATACACATATATACACACCCATTAGATTATGAATAAAATAGAAAGTTTATTTTACTGCTTTAATGCAGACATCCTCACAAAACAAGACTACTTTCACCACCACCAGCATTTATACATATATACAAAGCCAGTTTAAGTATATATATATCCACTTACACATATTTGTAACCATTAAGCCCAAATTAATTTTCCCATATTCCAGCTGTAGCAAAGGAATCGCTTATAAGCAACAGAAACTTAAGGTTAAATTGGGAAATCAACAGTTTTATCATATTAGCCTGTAGGACCTATGCAGGTGACTATATGCAAAAATTCACATTGGATCACAAGAAATTATGGAACTACAAGAGGCCTTTTCATCATGCTTTTGTGTGGTTATCCAAACACTTCTTGGGCAAAAATACAACCAACACATCTGAAAATGCTTAAAGTCAGTGCTCCTCATGCAAAACTTTAAATGTATTGGTTAAACTGAGCTCCAAAACCTGAATGAAATAATTATCCTACCTACTCAGCATTGATGCCTCACTGCTAAATCCCTTTGGAACCTTAAGATTTCTGGAATGTTCAAACAGATGTCTTCATCAGTAAAAATATTACATACAAAAACATTTAAAAAGGAAGACAAAAAGCCAAACAGGAATTTTCCTATTGTAAATAACAGTCTTAGAAATGGAAGAAAATCTTTTCAGGAACTTCCTTGAGAATTGGTTGGGCCAGTCCGAAGACGAAGATGAGACATAAGGTTCATATGTTTCTTTGATGGCTTCAATGGAGTGTTGGACGTAAGAGCCCGGGGAAAGCGATGGTGGTTTCTATCTAGTCACAAATATTTTACTGTAACCAACTTCCCATCAAACCAAGAGCCATGCAATGCTTTAAAAGCCTTTCCAGCATATTCTGGAGACAGACATTTAACATACACACAACTCTCACGTGAATTTTTGTCTACTGCAATGTGAACAATGCCATCATTATCACCGCATTTTTCTAAAATTGTTTCTTGCGTTGCCAAATGCCACTGATCCCCTATGTCCATGAAGGAGATCAAACATATTCCGAATCTTTAGACACGGTGTCAAACTATTTGGTGGTGAATTTCTTCTATCTAAATGAAATGCTTGATCCTGCCATACTTGAGATGGCATAACTAATATTTTGTCACAGGATGCAGAATGCTGGATTCATCGTCAAACCGGAAAATCTACACCACCTATTCTTCGTGTTTCCGTGCGAACTCTAGACTCATTAGCAGCAAGGAAATCAACAGCTCTATTCCAGACTTTCTTCATTTTTTCCTGTCAAGGCTGTATTAAGGAATTGCATACATGTGGAATAGGCATGTAAGGTTGTAAATCTTTGTTTTCCTGGCACGCTTCCTTATGACTTCATAAAACATCTATAATCTTTACCACCATATCATACATCTGCCTGGTTTCCTCCTCCTCTTTTGTCCAATGATATTTCATATAATGCAGAGTGACACAAACCATCACTACACCTAAGCATAATAACAACAATCTGTGGGTTACAGTTACAAAATCACATTGAAAACAACACCAAAAAGACATCAGTGGTCTTGTGGACTGTAAAAGCTGCACATCAGTTATGTTTGTCAATTCTTCCTCAGGGCCAAAACCAACACACTTTATTCCAACATCTTTTCCATTTTCTAAGATCCACTGCAAGGAAGTGTTAAACATACCTTCATACTCAGGACCTAAATCTTTTAAATATGCAGCTGCCTCTTGAACAGAAAGCATTCTTTGACTAGAACTGCCACATTCATGATCTCCTGCAAGCTGTGCCAATCGATGATGAAGCTTATATAATGTGTTCATCATAAGATGTTTTTCACTTTCTTGTATTTTTCCAAATGTTTCACCAAAGGGGTTTTCTATGCTGAGTTCTCCATCCTCAGACACTCCTGTCCCTCTCATTCCTAGATAAGTCAGACCCAGTATTAGGAAAAGTAAGCAGGCAGCAGTTAAGAGAAACATCGACAAGTAGTGGGCACTGAAACTCCGTTTGGGACGCCTCCTCCCATTTAAATTGCTGGAGAAGTTCCTCTTCAGGCTCAGAAAGCTTCGGTTTGTTGTATGTGTTTCTCAGGTAGGTATGATTGGAGCCCATATGATTGGCTCGACTGATCCTGAGTGAACCAGTGGCAGCCACCGCCGCACTGGGAGGGAGATTCTTAGAATAAATCCTGGGGGAGTCCACATTGAAGGCCCCACCGCCAATCTGATTATTGGTTTTCAGAAGGGAGCCTGTTTTTTATGTTTGTAACAATTTAACTTTAATAATATACAAAAACTATACACTTTTGTCCCTTCCACATACATTCATACTTTGTGTTCTTTTAGCCAGAGTTTGCTTCTTTTTATATTGTGTATCATTAACAGATATTTGTGGTTATAGTTATTCCTTTTTTTTTTTTTTGACAGAATCTTGTTCTATTACCCAGGCTGGAGTATAGTGTGACAAGACTCACTGCAACCTTTGCCTCCCAGGTTCAAGTGATTCTCGTGCCCCAGCCACTTGAGTAGCTGGAATTACAGACATATGCCACCATACTTGGCTAATTTTGTTGTTCTTTTTTTTAACAGAATAATAAGCCTTTAATTGCTCCATTTTCTTATGATTATACAAACATATAAATTTTGAAAAGGTAATGCCATTTAGTAAAATCCATAAAAATAAGTTTTGCCACAGTGCACAGAAAAGTTCACTGATTCCCCATGCCATTGCCAAGCACCTCCAATTCGTGTTGGAAGACCCAGGCCAGGTGTGGTGCCGGCTTTGTAGTTTCAGCTACTAGGGAGGCTAAGATGGGAGGATCACTTGAGCCCAGGAGTTCCCGGCCAGTTCCTGGGTAACATAGGAAGACCCCCTCTCTCGCTCCTTTTTTAATTGGAAGACATAAAATGTCTATATATTTTACATGGAATCATGAATATACTAAGGAGAGTCTGCACACGGTAAATTTTAAAACTCCACACTCCAACATCACATATGTCCATGAGCAGGATCTGCAATTCACTTCACACTGGAGGTAAGTACCCAGCTGGGGTCCTCTGGCCGCAGCAGTCGGGCTTCAGAGCTGAGGCATCTCACTACAAGGGAAGTAGTCTTCAGTCCGAAACAGGACCAGGGCTTAGTAGCAGGCTTGCTGTGGCCTTGAGGGAGACGACTTGCTAAAGAGCGAGGGCACCTTCATTGTGTGCAGGAGCATCTTGAACACCCTGGGGAAGGTGCCCAGCTCGGCCTCGGTCTCGGCCTTGGTGACCTGCTCCTTCATCCTGGCCAGGTGGCCGCCCACCATCCTCACGAAGGCCTCCAGCCGGTTGATCCTGCTGTAGATTCACCCCATCTCAGTGGCCTTCCCGTGGATATGCAGCACTCCCTCGACGATGTGGGACGAGTCTCCGCGAAGCATGTCCAGCATGCCCACGAACTCGTCCACTCTAGTGAGCAGGTCCTCCAGGCTCAAGTCCAGGGCCTCGACCTCGGGCCGTGCGCCGGCTCCGGGCAGCAGGCAGACACATAGCGTGCGGCGGCGCGGTGTAGCAGTGGCAGGTCGCGGCCAGGCACGGTGTCCTCCATGCCCTCGTCCTCCCACGGCCCTGAGGCGCTGCTGTGGCTCTGGGACACGGCGCCACTGCCCCCGCTCCAGGCGGCACACTGCGGCTCTGCAGAAGGGAGCCTGTTGACGTATCCAAGGTTGGGTCCATGTCAGTAAGTGGTGGGGGCAGGAGAGGGGTCAGTTTCTTAGCATTAACACGGTATCTAGGAACTGGACTAGAGTCCACTTGGTCACACCGTCCTCCCTGCTCCGCAGCCACCGCTTCTTCGAGGTTTCGGCTCCTGTCTAGACTCCTGGCAGCCGCCGTCCTGTCATTCATCGCGAGTCCTCCCCCTCCCTGAACTGAAGTCTCCAGCCTGCCCTCGGCCGATGTAGCAGTCAGCGGGGAGAGAGGCTTACTATGGGTCCCTCTGGGCCGTCGCCGGGAAAGGGAGTCGTCCTTTAATACCTGTCTGGTGGAGGCCACGTCGTCGTCGTCCTCTTCCTCTGAGTCGGAATAGTTTTCCCGGCAGCTGTAGGGGACAAGCCGGCTGCCATTCACGGTCCGGCTGGCCAAGAGCGGCTCCTCGGCCGCCAGGTCCCTCTCCTCACTGTCCTCTCCCTCCCCTTTCTCGTCCTCCATGGCTCCATTTTTCCCCGGTGCAGTCTGCAGCTCCCGGGCCGCTGGCCTCCTGGCCCCCCACCACGAGTGGGGCTTCCTTCGCTCCACCGAGTTGCTGTTATCACCTCGCTGGCGGCGCTTTGAGCCCGCGGTACTGGAGCGAAGCCCGGTCTTTCCTCCCACCGCCGCCGGCCTAGTCTTGGGGACTGGCCTCCACGTCCGACTCGTCGGAGCTGAAGCCCAGCAGCACTTTGCTGCCAGCCACGGGGGCGTTGGAGGAGCCCCCGGGCCCTCCCAGGAGGCTCTTCAGGCCAGAGGCCAAGATTCAGTACAGGCCCCCAGGGCTTCCTAAGTAGGAGAGGTCACCCGAGACCGCCGGACCTCCATCCCCACGGCCACTGCGGCCGCTGGTCCCGCGGCTGCGACCGTGGTAAAACGTTGGTTTTAAACCTTTCATCTTTTTGTAAACATTTTAAGCTATGCTTTTCCTTGTAAGCACAGTTTTAGCTGATCTCATAAATTTCCAAATTTCAATACGTTGTGCTTTTATTTCATTTAGTTCAAAATATTTTTAAATTTCTTTTGTGATTATTCATTGACATACGCATTATGCAAAACTATTTTTCACTTGCGAAATACTGGGGAATTTTAAGGTATCTTTTCATAGATTTCTAATTTAATTTCAATGTGTTCATAGAATATTTTCTGTATGATTTTGATAACTTTAAAATATCAAATGAATTTTTTATTTTATTATTATTTTTTTGCGATGGAGTCTGTTTCTGTTGCCCAGGCTGGAGTGCAATGGAATAATCTCAGCTCACTGAAACTTCTGCCTCCCAGGTTCATGCCATTCTCCTGCCTCAGCCTCCTAAGTAGCTGAGACTACAGGCGTGCACCACCATGCCTAATTTTTTTGAATTTTTATTAGAGACAGGGTTTCACCGTGCTGGCCGGGCTGGTCTCAAACTTCTGACCCCAAGTGATCTGCATGTCTCAGCTTCCCAAAGTGTTGAGATTACAGGCATGAGCCACCATGCTTGGCCTAAAATATCAAAGTATTGAGAATTATTCTATGGCAGGAGATATAGTTCATCTTTTATGAACATTCCAAGTGCACTTGAAAAGATTGTGCTAATATAGTGCTCTATAAATTTAATATGGTCAAATTTGGTAATGGTTCACACTCTTTAATTAAATGCTATTGACAATATATTTAGGTTTAAATCTACCTCCTTGCTATTTCTTTATTTAATCTGTTCTTTGTTCATTTTTCCTTTTTCATTACTTTTTTGATATTGACTATTTTTCAAATATTGTATTTGCTCTTCTATATTGGCTTATTTGGTATATCTCTTTGTGCTCTGGGGTTTACAATGTGCACCTTAAAAAATAGCAGTCTGATATCAAATGATATTACACCACTTCATGGATAAAGTGACTATCTTTTAATACTATATTTCCATTTTCTTTCTCCCTTTGTGCTGTGGCTATCATATATGTTTTATTTATACAAGTCTTATAAGCACCATAAATGCATAGGGTAATATTTTTGTCTTAAACAGAAACTGCCATTTAAAGAAAGATAAAAATTGTGACAAAACTTTTCATTTTTATTCACATATTTACAATTCCAAGATCTTATCATTTCTAAGTTTCTGTTTTCATTTACTTCAGCCTGACGGCTATAAATTCTTGAGTAGAGACAGGGTCTTACTGGCTTGTCAGCACTGCTCTCGAACTCCTGAGCTCAAGTGATCCTCCTGCCTTAGCCTCCCACAGGGCTAGGATTACAGGCATGAGTCCCTATGCCTGGCCTATAAATTTTTTTACTGTTTCTTTATCCGGAAAACTCTTTATTTCACCTTTATTTTTTAAATTTATATTATCTTTAATTTTGTTTTAGACAGTCTTACTTTGTTGCCCAGGCTGGAGTGCAATGGCATGATCTTGGCTCACTGCAACCTCCACCTCCCGGGTTCAAGCAATTCTCTTGCCTCAGCCTCCCAAGTAGCTGGGATTACAGGTGCCTGCCACCACACCAAACTAATTTTTGTAATTTTAGTAGAGATAGGGTTTCAACATGTTGGTCAGGCTGGTTTTGAATTCCTGACCTTAGATGATTCACCCAGTTGGCCTTCGGAAATGCTAGGATTACAGGAGTGAGCCAATTCTCCCAGCCATTGCCTTTAAATTTAGAGAATATTTTTGCTGATTAGAAAATTCTTGGTATTTTTTCTTTTTATTTTTTTAAACTTTTACTTTTGTTTCAGGGTACATGTGCAGGTTTATTATGAAGGTAAGTTGAGTCTTGCAGGGGTTTAGTGTACAAATTGTTTCATCACCCAGGTAATGAGCATAGTATCTGATAGGTAGTTTTTTTTTATCCTCACCCTGCTCCCACACTCCACACTCAAGTAGGCCCTGGTGTCTGTTGCTCTCTTCTTAGTATCCATGTGTACTCAATGTTTAGCTCCCACTTATAAGTGAGAACGTGCAGTATTTGATTTTCTGTTTTGCATTAGATTGCTTAGGATAATGACCTCCAGCTCTATCCATGTTGCTGCAAAAGACATGATCTCATTCTTTTTTATGGCTGCAGAGTATTCCATGGTGTATATGTGCCACATTTTCTTTATACAGTCTTCCATTGCTGGGTACTTAGGTTGATTTCATGTACTTACTATTGTGAATAGTGCTTTGATTAACATATGTATGTATAGGACTTTATGGTAGAATGATTCATATTCCTTTGGGTATGGACCCAATGGATTTTGGGTAAAATTCTAGTTCTGTTCTAAGTTCTTTGAGTAATCTCCAAACTGCTTTCCACAGTGGAAGGATTCTCCTTTCAATGAATGTTGCTGGGATAACTGGCTAGTTAATGCAGAAGATTGAAAATCGACCCCTTCCTTTTACTGTATGCAAAAATTAACTCAAGATGCATTGAAGGCTTAAATCTAAACCTAAAGCGTTTATGGGGCTATAAAAACCCTTGAAGGAAACCTAGAGGATATCATTGTGGACACAGATACTGAAAAAGATTTCATGACAAAGATGCCAAAAGCAAAGATAAAACAAATATTGACAAATGGGACCTAATTAAGCAAAAGAGCATCTGCAAAGTGAAAGAAACTAACAAAGTAAGCAGATGACTTACACAGTGGGAGAAGATATTTGCACACTGTGCACCTGTAAAAGAGCTAATATCCAGACTCTATAAGGACCTTAAATTAACAAGCAAATAAGCAAACACCATAACAAGCGAGCAAAGGACACAAAAAAGTAGTTTTCAAAAAAGACATGTACGTGGCCTATAAGCATATGAAAACATGCTCACAATCACTAACCGTTAGAGGCATGCAAAGTCAAAACCACAACGACAATTCTCAGTATTTCTTTTTTTTTTCAATTTCGGCACATGAAAAACGTTATTTCTTTGTCTTTTGGCTTGTCTTGTTTATTACAAGAAATTAGTATTATACCTTCTCTGTGTTCTCCTGAGATAATGTGTTTTTTCCTTCTGGGTACTTTAAGAGTTTTCTTGTTATCATTGGTTTTCAGCAATTTGATTATAAGGTGACTTGCTTGTTGTTTATTTTCTGTATTTACCTTTCTTGGGTAAGTTGTGTCAAGTGGAGCTGTATATTTAGGTTTTTATCAAATTGAGAAATATTACTATTTATTCAAATACATTTTTCTGTTTAACCTTCCCAACACACACACACACACACACACACACACACACACACACACACACACACACACCATGCACAGAAAGTCTTTCTTTTCTCTCTTGCTTTACGTATTAAAATCGAACATATATTAGGTAGCTTAATATTGTCTCACCTGTCATCAAGGTTTTTAAGATTTTCTTAGCCAGTGTTCTTTCTCTGCTTCAGTTTCTATCATGTTTTCAAACTCACTTATTTTCCTACAATACCTAATGTTATGTTAAGCTCTCAAATAGCTTTTTCACATTAAATATACATTTTCCCCTTAAAATTTTGCTTTTTAAAATACTTTGCATGCCTTCCTTTTTTGTTCACAATTTCCTTTAAATCCTTGAACATATTACTAACAGCTGCTTGAAAGCTGCTTTCTGCAGGCTCCATCACCATTGTTATTTTTCCTTCTGTTTTCATAAACACTGGGGGGTGTTTCATAAACACTGGTGGGTGTTGAGTTTCTGAATTTTGTTTTTGTCCTTCGAAGAGTTTTGCAGTTTCTTTCCTAGGCATTTTATAAGTAAGGTGGGAATCATCTTGATCCGTTTGATGTTTGCTTTTAAGCTTTGTTAGGTCAAGTCTCACAATAGCTATTATTCTAAAGCTAATTTATTCCTGTTGCCAGGAAGGTGCAATCCACCTATGGGCTCTCTTGTACCCCCCCAGGTGTTCAATGAATTTTCTCACTCAGGATCAACAGAACTTGCCTATGTTCCAGTTCTTTCTAACATCTAGAAATTGTTTGACTTACAACTCTCCACTAACTGCTCTCTTCCTAGCTGCATGGGATTTTAGTCTTTTCATGCATTTCTTAGTTGTGAGCTAGGAACTTCAGGACATAGGAGTAGGCAAGGACTTCATGAACAAAACACCAAAAGCATTGGCAACAAAAGCCAAAATAGACAAATGGGACCTAATCAAACTCCACAGCTTCTGCACAGCAAAAGAAACAGTCACTAGAGTGAATCGGCAACCATCAGAATGGGAAAAAATCTTTGCAGTTTACACATCTGACAAAGGGCTGATATCCAGAATTTACAAAGAACTCAAACAGATTTACAGAAAAAAACAAACAAGCCCATTCAAAAATGGGCAAAGGATATGAACAGAAACTTTACAAAAGAAGACATACATGAGGCCAACAAACATATGAAAAAGTGCTCATCATCATTGGTCATTAGAGAGATGCAAATCAAAACCACATTGAGATATCATCTCACACCAGTTAGAATGGCGATCATTAAAAAATCTGGAGACAGCAGATGCTGGAGAGGATGTGGAGAAATAGGAACACTCTTACACTGTTGGTGGGAGTGTAAATTAGTTCAACCATTGTGGAAGACAGTGTGGCGATTCCTCAGGGACCTAGAAATAGAAATTCCATTTGACCCAGCAATCCCATTACTGGGTATCTATCCAAAAGACTATAAATCATTCTACTATAAGGACACATGCACACGAATGTTCATTGCAGCACTGTTTACAATAGCAAAGACCTGGAACCAACCCAAATGCCCATCGATGATAGACTGGACTGGGAAAATATGGCACATATACACCATGGAATATTATGCAGCAATCAAAAATTATGAGTTTGTGTCCTTTGTAAGGACATGGATGAATCTGGAGAACATCATTCTCAGCAAACTGACACAAGAACAGAAAAAGAAATACTGCATATACTCACTCATAGGTGGGTGAGAAAAATGAGAACACATGGACACAGAGAGGCGGTCTACTATACATCGGGGACTGTTGGGGGAAATGGGGGAGGGACAGTGGGGGGGCTGGGGGGGATAGCCTGGGGATGAATACCAAGTGTGGGTGAAGGGGAGGAAGGCAGCAAAACACACTGCCATGTGTGTACCTATGCAACTATCTTGCACGTTCTGCACATGTACCCCAAAAGCTATAATGCAATAAAAATTTTTTAAAAAAAGAAATCTTTATGAAAAATATCTACCTTTTTATCTGTGTAGACTTATCCTCCAGTTCTCTGTCCCCCAGAATCCAGCTACCTAAGCCTCTATGAACTCAATCCCTCAAGCCACTGTGTTCTGTTTGGCTTCCTTTTCCTCTACAGTGATACAGAAAATATCTCCAGGTAGAAAGCTGGGCAGCCACAGGACATACATAATTTGTTCCTCTTCTCACATGGATCACAGCCTTGTACTTCAATTGTCTAATTATAGAAAACACTTAATTCGTACAGTTATTTAGATTCTAATTGTTAATAGTGGGAGAGAAACTAACTTATTATGTTGGTGTAAACATAATTGAGGTTTTTGCAATTACTTTCTTTTTTTTTATGGAGTCTTGCTCTGTTGCCAGGCTGGAGTGATCTCAGCTTACGGCAACCTCCACCTCCTGGGTTTAAGCAATTCTCCTGCCTCAGCCTCCCAGGTAGGTGGGATTACAGGTGCCACCACCATGTCTGGCTAATTTTTGCATTTTTAATAGAGACAAGGTCTCATCATGTTGCCAGTCTGGTCTCGAACTCCTGACCTCTTAAGAGATCCATTCGCCTCGGCCTCCCAAAGTGCTGGAATTACAGGTGTAAGCCACCATGCCCTACCACCATTACTGCCAATGGCAAAAAATTGCAATTACTTTTGCACCAATCTAGTAACATAGAAGGAACAATTGCTCAGTTTTCTTTTTAGTGGGCATGTTGTTCAGAATTTAGTGGATAGTTTTCTTTTAGAGCACCAAAGATAATACCAATAATTGCAAGTTTCACTAGCTTTTATTATTTTTGGTGACAAGCCTTCTGTCAGATAAATTGTTCCTTTCAAAGGTGTATGTGTGTGTGAAGGAGAGGGTGCTTGACTGCTTTTAATATTTTGTCTTTGGGTTTTAGAAATATAATGATGACTGCTTTCATGTTAATTTCATTGCACATATCCTGCTTGGAGTTTATAGAACTTCCAGAATCTGTGGCTTTATGTCTTTATTGGTTTTGGAGAATTCTCAGCCAGCATTGCATCCACCCCACTCTTTCTCCCCTTTCCTTTGCAGACTTCAGTTACATGTTTGACTATTCACAGTGCTCTAATTCTCTTTTATTCTCTTTTCTCTATTCCCACCTTTGCTTCTCCTCACACATTAGCAGGATATTTTTTACTTACATATTTAAAGTTCACTAATTTCTTCTGCTGTGTCCAATTTGCTTTAAGCACATCTACTGAGTGCATTTTATTTCTTTATTTTTTGGTTGGTTCCAGAATTACTATTTTATTCTGTGTTAAAAACAAGCAAATTTTGGCCAGATGCTGTGGCTCACAACTGTAATCTCACACTTTAGGAGGCTGAGATGGGTGGATCACATGAGGTCAGGAGTTTGAGACCAGCTTGGCCAACATGGTGAAAATCTATCTCTAATAAAAATACAAAAAAATTGACTGGGTGTCGTGGTGCATGCCTTTAATCCCAGCTGCTTTGGAGCCTGAGGCAGGAGAATCGATTGAACCTGGGTGGTGGAGGTTGCAGTGAGTCGAGATTGAGCCACTGCACTTCAGCCTGGGTGAAAGAGTGAGACTCCATCTCAAAAAGTAAAACACAACAAAATAAAGTAAAAAAATTTAACTAAATAGAGATCAAACTAAAAATTATATATGGGAGAATCAGGACAGAAGATATGGAAGATATGTGTGTCGATTGGAGAAACAAGTAAGAATGTTACATCTTCATCCTTCAGTTGGGTGTTTTAATCAGAAAAGAAAATCAACATTTTTTAAAAATCACTTATTTAGAAATATGGATATGAATATCCAAAGAGGTAACTAACTAGTTTAAAATGGTTATCTTTGGGAAAAAGGAAAGGAGGATGAAAGAGAGAACTCCATTTGCACCATTGACCTTTTAGAACCATTTGATGTTTATTTTTTAATTCTACTTCTGTGTAACAGATTACCATTTGACCTTTAACAATTGTGGATCACTTTGATTAAAAAAAATAAAAGTTAAATTATTTAATAAGAAAGAAATTAAGAATAAATAAATAGACTTTAATTATTCACTGGTGAATTTCTTTATCTTGTTATTCATTTTCTTAAACCTCAATCACAATTGTTTTAATGTCTGTTTTATATAATTTCAATATCTGGATTTACTGTTTTATTGTCTGTTGTTTCTCTTTATTTTTTCTTAGTTTGATTCTTTTTCCAAACATGCTTGCTGATATTTAATTAAATGGCACATTTTACTAAAAAAAAATTATAGTGTCTATGCATTTGTTCTCTTTCCTCAGAGAGATTTAACTTTTCATCCAGCAGGCATTTAGGTTACATAAAGATTATTTTTGGCTAATCAGTTATTGAGATAATTTTTCTGAACTTGATTCTCCAAAGGCTTTGGTTTGCCCTTAATCTTAATGCATGTAGTATTTCAACGTAATACTTCAACAGAAACCCTGGGGTTTTTATCAGTGCCCCTCCTCCCAGGGAGCATATAGACTCCAATTTCCCAAGAATTCTCTTTCACCTTTTAGCCTCTTACCTGCTGCTTGGTTCCTTCCTCCCTTTCTTTTTCTTCCTTCCTTTCCCTTCCTCCCTCCCCTTCCTTCCTTCCTTCCTTCCTTTGTTTCTTTCTTTTTTTCTCTCTCTTTCTTTCTCTTTCTTTATTTTGTCTTTCTTCTTTCTTTTGGTCTCTCTTTTTCTTTCTTCCCCTCCTTCCTTCTTTCTCCTTCCTTCCTGCCTTTCTCCCTCCTTCCCTCCCTCCCTTCCCTTCTCTTTTTCTTTCTTTCCTTCCTTCCTCCTTCGCCTTTCTTTCTTTCATTCTCTCTCTCTCTCTGTCTCTTTGTCTCTCTCTTTTTATATCTTTCACCATGTGCAGTTTTAATAAGGTGAATGAATGCCTTTAAGGGGACAATGGAGAAGAATGATGCCTTCATTTTTCCAAGATTTCTATGTCTGTGATACTCTGAAGATCTCTAAGATGTTATTTTCTATTGGCATCATGGTCCAATGCTACTTGGAAATTAGCTAACATTTAAAAGGAAAGCCAGTAGAGAAAGTCAGGGTCATTCACACAAATGCCTTTCCCTCCTCTCTGGTTTCCTGGGCCTATTCTTGAAGTTATAACTTTGATTCCAGTTTTGTGGTTGGGTAATACATGTTTTTGAGAATTGTTTTTTCAGATAAACAAAACAGCCATGTACATTCTGACCTATTTCATTAGAAAAATAGCTTTCTCTCACTGTCATACAGAATATCCTAACTGAATATATAATCGCTGGCTGGATGAGACCATTTTATTCTCTAAGAGTATTCATTTCTTTTTCTTTTGTGATCTAGAGTTTTCTTCACACCTAAAGCCAACCTTGATTTTTTTTTTTTTGCCTTTGTTAATATGCTGGGTTTTTTGACTGGTCTGAATTTTAGAAATTTAAAAGATTATCAGCATATGTGTGAATATAATCTTTTTACTAATAGTCCCATAACAGAATAAATCATTAGTTTTTCTCTTAAGGCAGTGACTGTGTTACTCTTTTTGTGGGCCTATATCACATAGTTATTGCTTTGAAACAAAATTAATGCAGAACAGCATTTTTCATTAAAAAAGAAGCTGATCTTTTAATAATAATGCTTGTTGTAGAACATTCATACTATATGCTTATATAGTATAATAGTTTGTATATAAACATAAACATAATTATTACAGTACTTCTATTTATAGAAATGCCATATATTTATACAATATGGGATATATTTATATAATATATAAATTGAATGTATATTAGGTAAATATATAATATATAATATAACATGAACAACATATTTATAATATATATCTACATATGAATATATACAAATATATTCACGAATATATGAATATATACAATATATTCGTGAATATATGAATATATACAAGTATATATTCATAAATTTGTATAGACATAAATATATGTATATATTCATATATAAATATTTTATATGGTATTAATATTTATATATAAATAAATATTTATATAAATGATATATAATATGACATATTACATAATACACATTATATTATGGCACATGTATAATATAGGTTATATTATATGTACTATTAAATATACATAATATATGTAATAATATATTATACATATTATATTGTATAATTATTATAATTCTATTATATAATTCATTCTAACTAAGGAATCAGAGGGAAAGATCTTATAAAGACCCTGACACCTCTATTCCTCTGCCTGCGACCCACTGTGGAAACCCCTGTAAATATAATACCTTCTTTATTAGTCTGTTTTCACATTGCTGACAAAAGCATACCTGAGACTCGGCAATTTACAAATGAAAGAGATTTAATGGAATCACAGTTCCACATGGCTAGGAGGCCTCACAATCATGGTGGAAGGTGAAAGGTGCATCTCACATGGCGGCAGACAAGAGACAGTGTGAGACAGCCAAGTGAAAGGGGTTTCCTCTTACAAAACCATCAGATCTCATGAGACTTATTCACTAACATGAAAACAGTATGGGAGAAACTGTTATTTTACAGTCATAATTACCCCCATGATGTAATTATCTTTCACCAGGTCCCTCCCACAACATGTGGTAATTATGAAAGTACAAGTCAAGGTGTGATTTGGGAGGGGACATAGAGCCAAACCATACCACCTTCTATGCACATCTCTGGAACTAGGTACATAAAACTCATCCAGTGGCTCAAGCATGTCACGTTGTTCAGAGGAACTGGGCTGCTCACCCAGCGCAGTAAGACCAGTATCCACATCAAGGTTTTGCAGCAGGAGACAGGAAGGCATTTATTTGCAGGGCACCAAGCAAGGAGAATCAGGCAGCTCATGCTCAAGTCCCAACCACCCAGTTGGCGTACAGGGAAGGACTTTTAAAGGCAGGAGGCAGAGGCGACAGGCAAAGCCATAAATCAATACATGAAGCCTCTACATTTGGTTTGACCTAAAAAAGCAGACATCTGGAAGCAGAGGCCCATGTAGGCTCACATTAGGACTAGTAATCCCAATACTTTGGAAGGTGGGGGAGGGAGGATTTCTTGAGGCTAGGAGTTTGAGACCAGCCTGGGCAACATAAGGAAATCCCATCTCTACAAATGTCATAGGTGAGTTAAAAGATTTTCTGATTTGTGATTAGTTAAGGAGGTGAAGCTTTGTCTAAAAATATGGGGTCTGCAGAAAAGAGTGTTCACTCTGGCCTGTGAGTGTAGCTTCCTCCAGATCCCTCATGAATAAATTTAGAACAAGAACTCTAACCACAGTTAGAGTTTAGTCCTCATTTCCTTTTTTTCAGAGGTCTTCGTGCTAGTTGATTGGTTTAATGGGAGTCTAGGTTTCTGAAAAACAACTCAAGGACATACACTAAGATGTTATGTTTAGATTCTATAGGGAGTGATTTGGGTTGACTGTGTCTCTACCCAAATCTCATCTTGACTTGTAGCTCCCATAATTCCCATGTGTCATGAGAGGGATCTGGTGGGAGGTAACTGAATCATACTAATTGAATAAGGTCTCCCCCATGGTAGTGAATAAGTCTTACAAGATCTGATGGTTTTATCAATGGGAGTTCCCCTGCACAAGCTCTTTTGTCTGCCATCATGTAAGATGTAATTTTGCTCCTCTTTTACCTTCTGCCATGATTGTGAGGCCTCCACAGTCATGTGGGACTGTGAGTCCATTAAACTCCTTTCCTTTTAAATTACCCAGTCTTGGGTATGTCTTTATTAGTAGCATGAGAACAGAGTGATACCGGGAACAGAAACATTTCTTGACTCTAACTTCCTTGGCTATTGTTTTAAGCTACAATGACCTTATTGTTTGCAAAGTTGCTGATTTACTTCTCAGGGCTAGCTAGGTGCCTAGAATTTCTTTGAAGGAACTCAAGATTTTTCTGTTTTCATGCTGGGGTAGGGGAGTGACACTCAGCAAGTCCCTAAGAGTGGTGCCTGATACATCTCAGTTACAATATTGCTAGGGAACATATGACCCAGCAATCCCACTGCTGATGTATACTCCAAAGAAAAGACATTAGCATGTCAAAGAGGCATCTCACCCTGATGCTTGTTGCAGCATGGTTTACAGTAGTTAAGATTTGGAAGCAAGCCAGGTGTCTACCAACAGATGAATGGATAAAGAAAATATGGTATATGCACACAATGGAGCACTATTCAGCCATAAAAAGAATGAGATCCAGTCATTTGTAAGTACATGGATGGAAGTGGAGATCATTATGTTAAGTAAAATAAGCCAGGCACAGAAAGACAAACATCACATGTTTTCACTTTATGGAATGTGAAAATCAAAACAATTGAACTCATGGACATAAATATGGTTACCAGAAGCTGGAAGGGTGAG
Organism: Saguinus oedipus; assembly: GCA_031835075.1. Taxonomy (NCBI): domain Eukaryota; kingdom Metazoa; phylum Chordata; class Mammalia; order Primates; family Cebidae; genus Saguinus; species Saguinus oedipus. Next base: position 3,903,996 of record CM063175.1, on the reverse strand, counting down.
GAGGCGGGTGGTGGGGGTCAAGGATCTTAGGTAGGTAGGAATGGTTAATAGGTTAAAAAAGGTTAGAAAGAATGCATAAGACCTACTATTTGGTAGCACAACAGGGTGGCTATAGTCAATAACTCATATATTTCACAATAACTTAAAGAGTGTAATTGGATTGTTTGTAACTCAGAGGATAAATGCTTGAGGGGATGGATACCCTGTTCTCCATGATGAGCTTATTTCATATTGCATGCCTGTATCAAAACATCTCATGTACCCCACAAGTATGTACACATACCATGTACCTACAAAAATAACAAATAAAAAACATTGAAAAAGACTATTAGGGAAGCAGGGTCCATACAAGATAGTGATAATACATGTTAGCAAATGCTAAATGCCAAAGGCATGACACTAACAAGTGCTTCAGGGACTGTGAAACTACCCCCAGGTGACAAGCCAAGCCAAAAGGTACACACACACACACACACACGATCCTGATAGTGCTGCTGGCTGGCAGAAAAAAAAGTCCAAATTTCCCTGACAGTTGAACCAAACAGTGGAGAGGTGATTGCTGAGCTGTTTGGATGAGAGGTTTTGAGTAGCATTCCCTGGTTTTGTTCCTGATTGCTGTGAGAATGTTCACATGTATCTTTTCTCTGGTCTGGAAATTGGAGGCATCCGAACTGGTGAGCAGTCTCTCTGTCACAAGAGGGGACAAGAAACTGGGGAGCGGGGATAGGAGGGTGCTATAAGGAAGAGCTAGCCTGCTTCAGCCAGATTTGTTGTGCCTTCTTTATTGGCACATCTTTGGGAGCACCAGAGAGAGACTGGCAAGCGTCTAACCTGCCTACAGAATAGTCTGAGACCCGCCTTGCTGCTTGCTTCTTTTTCTTCCCAAGACAGACCTTGGTTGCACTGTGTATTCCGTCAGCTCCTGGGAGACAGACAGGTGAGGACTAGGAAAGGTGACTGCTGACTCCAAACAAATGCATTGTGCTTGAGACCCGGGACAGGGGAGAGAGGGGTCTGTCTGGGCGTAAACTCAGCAGATGTCAGTTCAAGGACTGGCTGCTGACAGTCTGTGAATTTGTAACTCACACCTATGCCCAAGAGCCCTCTCCCTCCCATTGCATCCATCCTATGACCTTGGGAGAAGTGGGGGCCACGCCACATGTTCTCAGGTCCTGGAGGAATGGGATCCATGGTGGGTGGGTGATGTCTCTCAAAAACCGTGCCTCCTGGATGTCGCCAGGGGCTGTCACGTGGAATCCTGCCCCCGCCCGGAAGTTTCGACCCACCTCGGTTCCCTGCCTTCCCTTCTGGGCTCAGGTTCTGATAGTGGCCTTAGGGTGTGGGCACCTAGGATGAAGTAGTGAAGGCAGCAGGCGCTGGGATGAGTCGTCCTGTGCCAAGGAGCAGCAGTTTACTGGAGTTAATGTGGACAGCTCCTTTGGGAAGGGGAGAAAGGAGCACCTTCTGCCAAGCTCCTGCTCACGCCCCCGTGTCTGCCTGCGTGTGCTGTACAAGTGCGTGTGTGAGTGCGCGTGCGCCGAGGCGTTCCTCAGGTTGTGCACCTTAGACACCTAAGGAGCCATTGGAGAGGCGGAGGGTGGTGGTGGGGGCTCCACCGCAGGTGGCCCAGGTAGGCCCAGAAGCCCAGCTCCTGAACTCGTGCGCAGGCAGAGTGGGGACAGTATTGCGGCGGTCGCAAGGTTCGGGGCCCCAGCAGGGAGGGGACCAGAGCTGCAGGGAGTTTCTAAGCACGCAACTCTGGCGGGGCCTCGGCCATTCCCTGAGCTCCAGGGCTCAGCGAGGCAGCTGCGCACATGGGCTGATCACTAGTGGCCAGTGGGATCTAGAGAGGTAGAGGAGCGCAAGGTGCACAGGGTGCTGGGCACACGTCCCCAGACGGAAGCAGAGGACAAGGACAGGACGGCCGAGCCCAGATCGCACTCGGAGTGGACGAGGGGTCTCGTACTGGTCCCACAGAGTGAGTGGGGAGCGGCCCAGGGGTGCCATGGGAGCCGGCGGCAGCGAGGATAATGGCATGGGAAAGCGGCTGCCGGCTGAGGGTGTGAGCAAGAGGCTGAGGGCTGCCAGGTCCGCGCCTTGATTCCAAGCCTCCCCCTCCCTGCGGGCCTGGGAGGAAGCTCCCCACGCAGTGTGGAGGGGCCTAGGCTGCTGGGCTGTGGGGTTCCCGCCCAGCGACAGGTGAGGGCCGTCGCCGGCTCATCCACTCACCCGCTTACCTTTGCGTTCCCTCTCCTCTCCTTCTCCTTCAGTCCTCGCCCCTCTCCAGGGTGCCCGAAATCCTGGGCTTGGCAGGCCCCGGTGTTCAGACTCAGGGGGCAATCTGCAGACGACATTTCTGGTAGCTGTTGGCTCCAGCACCAGGCACCTTGCCCTCCATGCGGGAGTCCTTGGTTCTGTCCACCTTGGGTCCCAGTGCGGAGTGCTAGCCTTCCTGGGCACATGCTTCTTGCTGCCACCCACCCTGGGTCCTGGGGCGCTGGGGTGCAAGGGGGAACTCGACAGGCCTCTGCAGTCTGCCTGGGACCTAGTCCCTGAGCTCCAAGCAGCTGGATGGGTCTGTCGCCCAGGCAGGAGTGGGCTCCATCTTCCCCGGGCAGTCTGGGTTTGCTTGGGTGCGGTCTCCCCGAGTAGTGCAAAGTGGAGAGACTTTGTCCGAAGGCGCAGGTAGTTCTGGGCTGGCCTCAGGGCGAGGGAGAGCGTGGGACTTCCCAACCCGAAGGGCTGGGGGTGCTGAGAGCAGGGACTTGCATCCTAACCTTGGTCCACATGTGCCAGGGCCATCACACCATTTCCCACTGCTCTTTTTTTCTTGGAAGAGACTTGTGTGAGGAAGGTATCTTTCTTCCATTTGGGTCGAAGCCCTCAGCTCCTGAGTGAAGCGGTGCCTGCAGTTCTTTCAGTGCCAAGACTGGGGCACCAGCCACCCTTAGGCCCAGAGCCGGTTTTCTGCAAAAAAGGAGACTTTCTTGGGCTCAGAAACCAGCAGCTTAGCGCCAGCTGTGTGTGGCTGGGAAGTCTGTTTAGTGGTGATAATAACTACATTCTAAAGTGACCCACAGTAAACTCTGCAACAGAGTTGAGATGACCTTCCCAGAAATGGGTAGATTTTTGCTCTGCATATGTTCAGACAAATGCAATATTTGTGCACATGTGAGAACTCATGAGCTCCTAGGAGTTTCAGGTTCTGCTTCTTTAACAGCTGGCTTTTGATCAAAAAGGAAAATTATTTTTCAATTTGGACATCAGAGCTTTGGAAAAGAATTTAAGGCCATTTAAATTGGTGTAAAATTGTCTTGATACCAGAACAAGATGTGTCTATCATAGGTGCCAGATTCCAGCTCTCCTCCTTGGCTTGTTAGTGGTTTTGTTTCATTTTTGTGGGGTAGGAGGAGGTGTTGGAAGAAAAAGAATGTGGAGTCTTGCTTTTTGTCTGCCATGAAACACCCACATGTCTACAGTGAACTGAAGAAACAGAGCCCCTCCACTGGCCTTCCACCAGGGCAGGCCGCTGTGGACACACAGCTCAGGGCATCCTTGGGGCTTTGGTCAGGGACCCCACTGATTGCCTGAGGAACTAGCAAACTTATGCAGTTCCTGGAGCCCAGGAATAAATCCTAAACTGGGCGTGGTGACAGAACCGCAAGGCTGAGAGGTCTGGGATTACAGGCACCTGCCACCATGCCCAGCTAATATTTGTATTTTTAGTAGAGACAGGGTTTCACCATGTTGATCAGGCTGATCTTCAATTCCTGACTTCAGGTGATCTGCCCACCTTGGCCTCCAAAAGTGCTGAGATTACAGATGTGAGCCACTAAGCCTGGCCTCATTTTTGTATTTTTAATAGGGATGGGACTTCACCACGTTGGCCAGGCTGGTCTCAAATCCCTGACTTCAAGTGACTCACCTGCCTTGGCTTCTCAAACTGCTGGAATTACAGGCATGAGCCACCATGCCCAACTAAGAAAGGTCTCACTGATGAGCTATATTTAGGCTGACATCAGAATGACATGAAGTGGTAAGATGGGGAAATATCTGTGGAAAAACTACCACAGCATGGGAACAGCAAGTTCAAAAGTCTTAAGGCAGGAATAAACTGGGCTCATTAGAGGAGAAGGAAGGAGGCTGGTGTTGCAGGAGATGAGTTCAGAGAGCTGGGGCCTAGCTCATGTGGGCCACCCTGTGGAGTTTGGATTTGATACTGAATTCAATGAAAGCCACTGAAGGGTTTTAAACAGGTGAGTGATGTGACTTAGTCTATGTTTTCTAAAGATCATGCTGTCTCTACTTCCATTCTGCCTTCACTACTTTGGTATAATTAAGTCTTTATCCATCAGAGTGTAAAATAAAATGTAGTGTTTAAGGGTTAACAGAACTTACCAGTTAAGTGCAGATACAAACAAAACTGCAATCATAGTATGATTTCAGTTTTGCTTAAAAACATGGTACAGAAGAACAATGGGAATAAATGGACCAAAAACGATAACAATGCTTGTCCAAAGGTGTTGGCATTAAGAGTGAGTTTACAGTTTTGCAAATGAGCACACATTTGTTTTATAATCAGAAGAAGATTTGTTTTAAAATGTAGACACCAGGCTGGGCATGGTGGCTCATGCCTGTAATCCCAGCACTTTGGGAGGCCAAGATGGGTGGATCACCTGAGGTCCAGGAGTTCAAGACCAGCTTGTCCAACATGGTGAAACCACATCTCTACTAAAAATACAAAAAAATTAGTTGAGGATAGTGGTGTGCACCTGTAATCCCAGCTCCTTGGGAGGCTGAGGCAGGAGAATTGCTTGAACCAGGGAGGCGGAGTTTGCAGTGAGCCAAGATTGTGTCACTGCACTCCAGCCTGGGCAACAGAGAAAAGACTCTGTCTCAAAAAAATTAAATAAATAAAATGTAGACACTGATGATTGCCAATGCCTTGAATACAGTGTTGGGAGACTATATCTACTAAACGCTTTCCCCCTACCATCTTATTTTGGAAATTTTAATCTAAAAATCCGATAAAAACCCTAGAAGAAAACGTAGGCAATACCATTCAGGACATAGGCATAAGCAAGGACTTCATGACTAAAACACCAAAAGCATTGGCAACAAAAGCCAAATAGACAAACGGGACCTAATTAAACTGAAGAGCTTCTGCACAGCAAAAGAAACAGTCATTAGAATGAACCAGTACCCAACAGAACGGGAAAAAATTTTTGCAATCTACCCATCTGACAAAGGGCTAATATACAGAATCTATGAAGAACTTAAACAAATTTACAAGGGAAAAAACCCTTTCAAAAAGTGGGCGAAGGATATAAACAGACACTTTTCAAGATAAGACATTTATATAGCAAACAAACATATGAAAAAATGCTCATCATCACTTGTCATTAGAAATTCAAATCAAAACCGCATTGAGATACCATCTCAGGCCAGTTAGAATGGTGATCATTAAAAAAACTGGAGACAACAGATGCTGGAGAAGATGTGGGAAAATAGAAACACTTTTACACTGTTGGTGGGAGTGTAAATTGGATCAACCATTGTAGAAGACAGTGTGGCAATTCCTCAAGGATCTAGAAATAGAAACACAATTTGACCCAGAAATTCCATTACTAAAATATACCCAAAGGATTATAAATCATCCTATTATAAAGACCTATGCACAAGTATGTTCATTGTGGCACTGTTTACAATAGCAAAGACTTGCAACCAACACAAATGCCCATCAATGATAAATTGGATAAAGGAAATGTGGCACATATATGCCATGGAATACTATGCAGCAATAAAAAGGATGAGTGCATGTCCTTTGTAGGGACATGGATGAAGCTGGGAACCATCATTCTCAGCAAACTGACACAAGAACAGAAAACCAAACACCACATGTTCTCACTCATAAGTGGGTGTTGAACAATGAGAAGGCATTGTTCACACAGGGAGGGAAACATCACACACTGGGGCTTGTCGGGGCATGGAGAGGGCTAGAGGAGAGATGGCAGGTGGTGGGGGGATTGGGGAGGGATAACATCAGGAGAAATACCTAATATAGGTGATGGGGGGATACATGCAGCAAACCACCATGGTACGTGTATGCCTATGTAACAATCCTGCATGACCTGCACATGTACTCCAGAACTTAAAAGTATAATATTTTAAAAAAGAAATTAAAACTGAGAAATTTAAAAAACTTTATTTACTCCTTTAAAATAATAATAAACCTATTATATGTTAACATAATTTAATTTTTCAATAAAATATAAAATTCCTCAAAGTAAAAAAAAAAATCATTTCCAAGTTCAAGTTTATTGTAGGCAAAAAGGTGTCATGAGAATTTCATCAACTTTCTTCATCATATATCAAAATGTCCACAGCTTCTGCACGGCAAAAGAAACAGTCACTAGAGTGAATCGGCAACCATCAGAATGGGAAAAAATCTTTGCAGTTTATACATCTGACAAAGGGCTGATATCCAGAATTTACAAAGAACTCAAACAGATTTACAGGAAAAAAACAAACAAGCCCATTCAAAAATGGGCAAAGGATATGAACAGAAACTTTACAAAAGAAGACATACATGAGGCCAACAAACACATGAAAAAGTGCTCATCATCACTGGTCATTAGAGAGATGCAAATCAAAACCACATTGAGATACCATCTCATGCCAGTTAGAATGGCGATCATTAAAAAATCTGGAGACAGCAGATGCTGGAGAGGATGTGGAGAAATAGGAACACTCTTACACTGTTGGTGGGAGTGTAAATTAGTTCAACCATTGTGGAAGACAGTGTGACGATTCCTCGGGGACCTAGAAATAGAAATTCCATTTGACCCAGCAATCCCATTACTGGGTATCTATCCAAAGGACTATAAATCGTTCTACTATAAGGACACATGCACACGAATGTTCATTGCAGCACTGTTTACAATAGCAAAGACCTGGAACCAACCCAAATGCCCAACGATGATAGACTGGACTGCGAAAATGTGGCACATATACACCATGGACTATTATGCAGCAATCAAAAATGATGAGTTTGTGTCCTTTGTAAGGACATGGATGAATCTGGAGAACATCATTCTCAGCAAACTGACACAAGAAGAGAAAAAGAAATACCGCATATACTCACTCATAGGTGGGTGAGAAAAATGAGAACACATGGACACAGAGAGGCAGTCTACTATACACTGGTGACTGTTGGGGGGAATGGGGGAGGGACAGCAGGGGGGGCTGGGGGGGATAGCCTGGGGATGAATACCAACTGTGGGTGAAAAGCAGCAAAGCACACTGCCATGTGTGTACCTATGCAACTATCTGGCACGTTCTGCACATGTACCCCCAAACCTATAATGCAATAAAAATTAAAAAAAAAATGATAATATGATTTATTCCAAAATGCTTATTTTGTATAGAGTCTCATTTTATGACATTGGTATTTTACCTTTACTTGGAAATGTAAGGCTTTTGTTAGGTTTTTTTTTTTTTTTTTGAGATGCAGTTTGGCTCTTGTCATCCAGTCTGGAATGCAGTGGTGCCTGCTCTTCTCACTGCAATCTCCAGCTCCCAGGTGCAGGCAATTCTACCTCAGCCTCCTAAGTAGCATGCCTGGCTAATTTTTGTATTTTTAGTGGATATGGAGTTTCACCATGTTGGCCAGGCTGGTCTCAAACTCCTGCGCTTACCCATCTCAGCTTCCCAAAGTGCTGAGATTACAAGCATGAGCCATCACGCCCAGCTTCGGCCTTTAAAACAAGCAAGGAAAGCTGAGCAAGGTGGCTTGCACTTGTAATCCCAGCACTTTGGGAGGCAGAGGTGGGCAGATGACTTGAGCTCAGGAGTTTGAGACCTACCTGGGCAACATGGCAAAACCCCACCTAATGTAGATAAAATACAAAAACCCACCAGTTGTGGTGGTGTGTGCCTAGTCCCAGTTACTCTAGAGGCTGAGGTGGGAGAATTGCTTGAACCTGCAGAGTCAAGGTTGCAATGAGCTGTGATTACACCACTGCACTACAGCCTGAGGTTGCAGTAAACTGTGATTGCACCATTGTACTACAAACTGGGTGACAGCACAACTTTGTGCCCCCCAAAAAAATTGCAGTGAAAACATAAAATTTGCCATCTTAATTTTTTAGCTATATGTTTCACTAGTGGTATGCATATTTACATTATTATAAATAAAATAAAATAATAAAACCTTCAGACTTACATATTTCAAAACTAAAACTCAAGCACATCAATATTTGCCCGTTTCATTTTCTCTCCAGTCCTGGACAAACACGCTTCCACTTTCTGTTTCTGTGTGTTTCAGTATTGAAAATATGTGTTAGTTGGTTACTGACTTCTTTCAGTTAACATAATATTCTCAAGCCTTATCCTTACAGAATGTCTCAAATATATAGAATACTAGAATACTTAAAAATTCCTTTTTAAGGCTGACTAGTATTCTATATATTTGAGACAGTGTCTCACTCTTGTCTAGGCTGGAGTGCAATGGTGTGATCTCTGCTCACTGCAACCTCCACCTCCCGAGTTCAAGCAATTCTGTTTCAGCCTCCTGAGTAGCTGGGATTGTAGGCACCTGCCACTATGCCTGGCTAATTTTTGCATTGGTAGTAGAGATGGGGCTTCACCATGTTGACAAAGCTGGTCTCCAACTCCTGACCTCAAATCATCTACCCACCTCATGCTGGGATTATATGCATGAGTCACCATGCCCGACCTTATTGTTATTTTTGAGACACGATCTCACTGTCACCCACGCTGGAATGCAATGGTGTGATTAAAGCTTACTGCAGCATCTACCTCTTAGACTCAAGAGATCCTCCCACCTTAGCCTCCTAAATCGATGGGACTACAAGTGCATACAACTATGCCTAATTTAAAAACATGTCTTTGTAAAAGCAAGATCTCATTGTGTTGCCCAAGTTTGTCCTGAACTCCAGGGCTCAAGCAATTGTCCTGCCTCAGCCTCCCAAAATGCTGGAATTACAGGCATGAGCCACCACACCCGGCCTAACCCACATTTTTTATATCTGTTAATCATTTGAGGTATCTGGGTTGCTTTCTTTTATTGGCTTTTATGAATAATGCTGCAATAAACATGAGTGTGTAAATATCCTTCTAAATTCTGCAGTGCATAGTTGGATGCATACAAAGGAGTGAGATTGCTGATTACATAATAATTTCCTTTTTAATTGAGGAATCTTCATTGTGTGTGTGTGTGTGTGAGAGAGAGAGAGAGAGAGAGACAGACAGAGAGAGAGAGAGAGAGAGAGATTATTTTTCTCCACCAAAAGTGTAAAGGGATTCCAATGTCTTCAAACACTTTACAGATTTGATTTTTTTTATAGCAACAACTCTAATGGGTGAAGTGATATGTCATTGTGATTCTACTTCACATTTCTCTAACAATTAGCAAATTTTGAGCATCCTTTTAGATGCATTTTGGTCATTTGTATATCTTTAGAGAAATGTCAGTTCAATACTTTGTTCATTTTTAAATCAAGTTATCCACTTTATTGTTGAGTTTCAGGAGTTATTTATTCTGGATATTAACTCCTGACAAATATGTGATTTGCATATCTTTTCACCCATTTTTGGGGTGACATTTTTGCTGCAGTGAATGTTTCCTTTGATGTGCAGAAATTTCAAAATTTGGTGTAGTCCTGTTTTCTGTTTCTTTGTTGCTTATGCCTTTGATGGCATATCCAAGACAACAGGGCCAAGACCAGTGTCACATTCTCCCTTTTATTGTCTTCTAAGAGTTTTATTAGTTGTATTTCTTAAGTTTCAGTATTTAGTCTACTTACAATATTTTTATATGGTGCAAGGGAAAGATTCAACTTCAGTTTTCCCAAATAGATATTCAGTTTTGAACATCATATTGAAGAGACTCTCCTTTCCCTATTATGTGGTCATGGCAAACTTATGAAATATTATTTGATCATACACACAGGGGCTTATTTCTGGGCTCACTATTCTGTTCTATGAATTATTTGTCTTTGTGACAGTATCACATTTTTTTTAGATAGAGTCTCACTCTCAGTCTGGACTGTAGTAATAGGATGTCAGCTCATCTCAGCCTCTGCCTCCTGGGTTCAAGCAATTCTCCTGCCTCAACCTCCTGAATAGCTGGGATTACAGGCATGTGCCACCATGCCTGGCTAATTTTTTGTATTTTAGCAGAGATGGAGTTTCATCATTTTGCCCAGGCTGGTCCCAAGCTCTTGAGCCAGGTGATCTATGCACCTCGGCCTCCCATACTGTTTGGATTACAGGCATGAGCCATCACATCTGGCTCACATTGTTTTTATTTTTAGCTTTATGTTTTCAAGTCAGAAAATGTAATGCCTCTTTTTTTTTTTTTTTGGTTTGTTGCCTCTTTGTTCTTTTTTAAGGATGCTTGGCTAGTCATAGTTTCTACACAATTATAGAACTGAAAAATATATTTTTGCAAATAAAGTACAATTGGGAGATTGATAAAGATTACATTGAATACAAATTTATCACTGTGAGTTATAGTTATATGTTTTAACAGAATCTACCATATGTGGTTGAGGGTATTGTGTATTCTGCTTTTGACTAGAGAGTTCCGTACATGTGTATTATGTCTAATTGGTCTATAATGTTTTCCAAGTTTTCTGTTTTCTTGTTGATCTCCTGATTTCTATTTATTATTGAAGGTGGTGGGTCATGAAGTCTACAGTTACTGTATTACTCTGTATCTCTTGCTCTACTTCTGTCAATGTTTGATTTATATATTTGGATGCCCTGATTATATACACATATTTATTAATAACTTGTAGATTTATTGTAAATGTACCCATTTAAGCAGTGTATAACAATTTTTGTCTCGTGGCAGTTTTTGACTTAAAGTATATTTTGTTTACTATAATTCTGGTCTCTCTGTCCAATTGTGGTTACTACTTGCATGGAATATATTTTTTTATCCTGTTACTTCAGCCTGTTTTGACTCCTTACAGCTAAAGTGAGTCTCTTGTACAGAGTATATTGTAGGATCTTGTTTGTTCTTTATTCATTCAGCCATTTTATTTTTTTGTGAGTTTAACCCATTTATATGTAATAAAATTTCTGAAGAAAATGAAGTTTCTATTACCATTTTAAAAATGTTATCTGTGTTTCTTGCAGATGTTTTGTCTCACTTTCTTTTATACTGCCTTCATTTTTTGGTATTAATATTGTAATGACATGCATTGATTCATTTCTAATTTTTTTGATTATGTTGAGATATACAGTGTACATAAGATATCTTAAAGTTATTACAGCGTAGTTTAATCTTATAACAACTTTACTTAAAATTGAATATAAGAGCTGGCCAGGCATGGTGACTCATGCCTGTAATCTCAGCACTTTGGGAAGTGGAGGCTGACGAATCATGAGGTCAAGAAATCGAGACCATCCTAACCAACATGGTGAAACCCCATCTCTACTAAAAATACAAAACTTAGCTGGTGCAGTGGCTCACCTCTAGTCCCAGCTACTTGGGGGACTGAGGCAAGAGAATTGCCTGAACCCGGGAGGCAGAGGATGCAGTGAGCTAAGATCACATTACTTCACTCTAGCTGGGTTACAGAGCAAGACTCCATCTCAAGAAAAAAAAAACACTATACCTCTTCACATTCCCTACTTTATTAATGTTACAAATTATATCATTTTAGAGAATGTATGTATTAACAGGTTTATGTAGATTTATGTTGTTTTCTAAATTCTATAGCAGAGTTTTAAGGGTTTTATGTACCATCATGAATGACAATAGATAATTTTATGTCTGCATATCTACCTTTAACAGACAACCTTATATTTTAATATGGTTTAATGATGTTGCCCAGCATTGTTTCAGTTTTCAATATAATGGATTTCCTTTAGCATTTCATGTAGAATTATTCTAGCAAGCACCCTCAGCATTTGCTTATCTTGGAAAGCCTTTATCTTTGAAGTAAATTTTTACCACATCAAATATTCTTGATTGGTGGTATTTTTTGTTTCATCACTTTGAAATGTGGATACTTCTTTAAGTAACCTCTCTACCACTTCCTTCTTAGAATAATATATTATTCAAAAACTTTCTTTATGAATATATTGGTCTGCTTGATGGTGTCCAATAAGTCCCATATTTCATCTTCATTTTCTCCACTTTTTTATAGACTTTTATTCCATGACTCAATGTTTAGAAATGATATCTCTTTTTTTGATTATCTATTTTGGGTCTCTAGTATGTATACAAATATGTATATAGAGAGGTTTTTTTTTTGAGATAGGGTCCACTGTCACTAAGGCTGGAGTGCAGTGGTGCAAACGGCTCACTGCAACCTCCACCTCCTGGGTTCAAGTGATTCTCCTGCCTCAGCCTTTTGAGTAGCTGAAATAGGCATGTACTACCATTCCCAGGTATTTTTTTGTATTTTTAGTAGAGTAAGCATTTTCTTAAATATAAAATATCTAATTCTTGATTTAACTTTAGTGTTTTTTTTGTGTGGAAACCAAGCTTAGAAATTTAAACTCTGTATGCCAAATGTTTCTACTGTAGTTTACTGTATGTATACACTCATCTCATAAAATTCTTTTTTGACTTACTATAAGGGAACACTGACAGCAATCAGTCAGGCCATTAATTCTGGGTGATTAACAGGCATGTTCTCAGATATGTCTTCTCTGGACTTGTGTGTTTATTTTTCAAGTTAAAGAGATTTTTGGCCAGGCACAGTGGCTCACACATGTAATCCCAGCACTTTAGGAGGCCAAGGTGGGTGGATTATCTGAGTTCAGGAGTTTGAGACCAGCCTGACCAACATGATGAAACCTCATCTCTACTAAAAATACAAAAATTGACAGGGAGTCATGGCAGGTCCCTGGAATCCCAGGGACTCAAAGGTCTAAGGCAGGAGAATTGCTTGAACCTATGAGGTGGAGGTTGCAGTGAACTGAGATTTCACCACTGCACTCCAGCCTGAGCAAGAGAACAAGACTCCATCTCAAAAAAATAAAAAATTAGCTGAGAGTGGTGGCATACACCTGCAATCCCAGCTATTTGGGAGGCTGAGGCAGGAGAACTGCTTGAACCAGGGAGGCAGAGGTTGCAGTGAGCTGAGATTGCATCATTTAACTCCAGCATGGGTGGCAAGAGCAAAATTCCTCAAAAAAAAATCAAAGCATACCGCTACAAAAATACTAACAAATCACAAAGGAAGACAGGGAGAGGAACAAATAAACTACAAAACAGTCAGAAAACAATTAGTAAAATTATAATAGTGAGTCCTTATCTATAAAAATTACTTTAAAAGTAAATAGAATAGGCTGGGCATGGTGGCTCATGCCTGTAATCCCAGCACTTTGGGAGGTCAAGGCAGGTGGATCACAAGGTCAAGAGATCAAGACCATCCTGTCCAACATGATGAAACCCTGACTCTACTAAAAATGCAATAATCAGCCTGGCATGGTGGCACATGCCTGTAATCCCAGCTACTTGGGAGGCTGAGGCAGGAGAATCACTTGAACCTGGGAGGCAGAGGTTGTGGTGAGCCAAGATCATGCCATTGCACTCCAGCCTGGACAACAAGAGTGAAACTTTGTCTCAAAAAAGAAAAAAAAAGAAAAAGGAAATAGATTAAGCCCACTAATCAAAAGACACAAAATAGAAGAATAAATAAAGAAACAATTCTCAACAACATGTGGCTTACAAGAGACTCACTTTTGCCTTAAGGACATACTTAAACTAAAAATGAAAGAATAGAAAAAGATAGTCTGGTGCGGTGGCTCTCGCCTGTAATCCCAGCACTTTGCGGGGCTGAGGCAAGCAGATCACTTGAGGTCAGGAGTTCAACACCAGTCTGGCCAACACACTGAAACCTCACATCTCTACTAAAAATACAAAAAAATATTAGCCAGGTATGGTGGTGGGCACCTGTAGTCTCAGCTACTCAGGAGGCTGAGGCAGTAAAATCTCTTGAGTTCAGGAGGCAGAAGTTGCAGTGAGCTGACATTGTGTCATTGTACTCTAGCCTAGGCAACAGAGTAAGATTCTGTCTCAAAAAAGAAAAAAAGGAAAAAGAAAAGATATTCCATACAAATTATAGGCAAAAGAGGGGCAGGTATATTTATTGTAGACAATTAAGACTTTGGTCAGAATTTGCCATAAGAGACAAGATCACTATAATAATAAAGAGCAATTCATGAAGAGGTTATAACAATTGTCAAATATATGACAACACTGGAGCACCTAATATATAAAGCAAATATTAACAGAACTGATGGCAGAAACTTACAGCAGTGTAGGAACAGCAGGGGACTATTATATTCCACTTTCAACACTAGATAGTCCATCCAAACAGAAGTTAAGTAGGGAAACAGTAGATGTGAATAAACTATAGACCAAATAGACCCAATAGGCATATATAGATTATTTCACCCAACAGCAGAATACATTCTTCTCAAGGGCACAAGAACTTTCTTCAACATAGATCATATATTGGGCCACAAAACAAATCTTAACAAATTTTAAAAGTTTGAAATTGCCAGGTATGGTGGCAGGAGCCTGTAATCCCAGGTACTTGGGAGGCTGAGACAGAAGAATTGCTTGAACCCAGGAGTTGGATGTTGCAGTGAGCTGGTATCATGCCACTGTGCCCCAGCATAGGTGACAGAATGAATCTCCACTTCAAAAATAAACAAATAAACAAATGGAATCATAGAATGTGTGGTTATTTGCCTCTTAATATTTTAAAATCAAACATTTACACTGTAATTCTGCTTTGTACCAGAATTCATCAGAAACAATATTTTTAGCTTCATTTAATTTTATTTTAATTTATTTTCAAAGTTAGCTGAACATTATAGCAAAACTAAAATTTACAGTTTTCTCCCACCTTCCCTGAAGAAAAGCCCAGAGAGTATTTTTGTTTTGTTTTGAGACAAGTGGCCAGGCACAGTGGCTCATGCCTGTAATCCCAGCACTTTGGGAGGCAGAGGCAGGAGGATCACTTGAAATCAGGAATTTGATACCAGCCTGGTCAACATGGTAAAACCCCATCTCTACTCAAAATACAAAAAAAAAAAAAAATAGCTGGCTGTTATGATGCACACCTGTAACCTCAACTGCTCAGGAGGCTGCGGCAGAGAGGCATGGCTGGGGTTCACACTCTGTGGAGTTGGCAAGAGCCTGGGACAAGTGGGAGACCCACCCCTTCACAGTTGGTGGGGTGGGAGCTCCCCAGGTGTAGCTGCAGCCACCCAAGTGATGGCTGCAGACCTGGGCCTCCCTGTGCTCTTGGGGGGCTGGAAGCAGGCAGAGGCCCCACCCTCCTGGGTGCAGCTGGACTCCCAAGTCACAGCTGCAGAACCAAGCCTCACTCAATGAAGCAGGCAGGAGCCCCTGTCCAAATTGCAGCTGTAGAGTCGGGTATCTCTGCATTCTTGGGGGCCTGGGAAGGCTCCATGTCCTTGCAGGCTCAGAAGTTCCTGCTCCTGCTGCCTGGCTTCTCCCTGATGTCAGCACCCACACTGATCTCAGAGAAAGTTCAAACCTGAGCCTGGGCACTGTCACAGCCTGACTGGGTGTGCACATGCTCAGGGCAGTGCTGTCACACCAGACCCCTGCCAACTAGGCCCCCTCCAGACTTTGGGCACTGAAGAGCATAAGACGGAAGCTGAGGCGGGCTGAGGGCAGCTTCACACTGTCCTGAGGGCATCCCTTGGCACCTACAGCCTGGGCTCCATGAACAGTAGCAGAAGGCATACAGGTTCTTGGGTGGAAGGGGGCAGGTCCCTGGTGAGGCTCTACCTTCAGGCCAATGAGGGCATGAAGGCTGGGGTTGGGCTGCCAGTCACACAGATTAAAATGAGAACTTGTGGTCCCTTTTTCAGGCCCACCAATGGTCACCCATGGACCAATCAGCCTGCCCTTTCTCCCCTTTGAGGTCCATAAAAGCCCCAGGCTCAGCTGGAAATTAGCAGACATTGGAATAACCAGCTGCAGAGAGGAGCTACCTACTCCAGGGCCTCCTCTCTGCTGAGAGCTGAACACACATGAGGACCACCCTGCCTGCAGAGAGGGACTACTCACTCCAGGGCCTCCTCTGAGCTATTTTGCTACTCAATAAAGCTCCTCTGTCCTTGCTCACCCTCTACTTGTCCACACACCTCATTCTTCCTGGACACAGGACAAGAACTCAGGACCTGCCAAATGGTGGGGCTGAGAGAGCTGTAACAGAAACAAGGTTGAAACACACCCCTTGCTTGCCATATTGCTGGCCCTTTGGGGATCCCAGATCTGGGGGCCCTCTGAGCAACAGCCGTGACTCCCTCTTTGGGGTCCTGCAGTTCCTGGAGTCTCCACACTTCTGGACACCACCATGTTCCCCAGTGGCAACCGTAGAAGTTGCTTTTGGTACACCTGGTCCAGCTGTAGCCTTGTAGAGAGCAGGCACTTGTGCTGGTGCCTGGTGCTGCCCACCTCACTGCAACAGCTGTCATGCCTGTGTGCAGCAGCTGACCCCATGCTCACTTGCTCACACACTCCTCACTGCTCCACCTCTGGCTCACCCTTGGCAGGCATGGGATCCAGGCTAGTAGCATCAGCCAAGTGCAGCCTGCCAGGCCGAGTGGACGAAATGAGTCCATCTGGCCTGAGCAAAACTTGGGCAAAGGTGCCATCAGCCGCAGAGGTTTCCACCCAAAAAAGCAACACCCCAAGGATCCTGCAACATCATCACCCACAAGTCATGACCTGTCACAAGGCAGGTCACCACACTGCCACCCCAACCAGGATGGCCACCTGTCCAGGTTTTAACACTGGAAGTTCCATATCCCAGAGCTGAGAAGGCCATGAAGGATCACTAATGCATGCTGGGGAAACTGAGACTGGGAGAGAAGGGACTTTCTCTAGGTCACATTGCAGGTGAGTAGCTGAAGCAGAACGTGAACTTGGGTGTTTGGGCTCCTGGATTCTGCTTTTTCACTAAAGCTTGCACCTGCTTAGCCTCAAATGTGGCTTTGAGACCCAATTTCCAGGTGGGGTCATGATGTCAAGGTCACCTTTTTTTCTGCTCCTGAGCACCAGGCCATCTGATTATTTTTTAAAATAGTTTCATAAAATAAATGATTCACACTGTTTGTGAAACATTCAATTCATACCAAAATACAAAGAAACAGACTGTAATGAGCATGCTGAAGCAATGCCACTAGCTTAGGAGGGAATATTCTGCTAATCATCCCTGGCTGGTTGTTCTTCACACCCTAGTTCATTCCCCATCTCTTCCTGTCCAGCTCAGCACCAGGGAGGCTGCCCTGTGTGCACTATATCAAGGACTCTCATGACAACTGGCTTCTGTTGGATTCAGCCAATGGGAGGTGCTGCCAGGAGACTAGAAGATAGGAAGTGAGAGGGTCAGGTTATTTCTTCCTACTTTTTCCTGGATTCAACTTCATGTTTGCAGGTGCAGTCTCATGCAAGGAGCAGATAGTCATGGTCAGGGGAGGCGATGACAGAAACGGTGTCTCCTTCACTCCTCAGCTCCTCCCCAATGTGCCACCCTCCCTCCCCTTCCCCTGCATTAGCTTTTGCAGAGGACTCTTCAGGACCTGGCATTGTCTATTTCTTTGTTCTTCATAGATGTCCCCAGCAACACTGCAAATGCCATGAAGATAGGCTGGAGTCTATCTTGATCACATGTGTACTCCAAGTTCCTAGAACAGCACCTCTAGGTGCTTAATAAATGTGTTAAGGATGATGGGACAAAGAAGAGCTCCCAACCTGGAGGATATTGGAGGATATTGGAGGAGGATGGCAAACACTCAGTAAACCATCCTATGGGTAGAGGGGTGGTTTAGGGAGAAGTCATGGAGGAGAGGCCTGAGCAGGATGCAGGATGGGAAGAGGGCAGACCTGGGTCAACACTCAGTCACTTCCTCCCTCCCTCAATCATCAGACACTCTCTGGGCACTTTCTTTCTTTTGTTAGTTTTTGAGACGGAGTCTCATTCTGTTGCCAGGCTAGACTGCAGTGGCGCAATCTCGGCTCACTGAGAACTCGTCTCCCAGGTTCAAGTGATTCTTTTGTCCTGAGTACTTTCTATACCTTCTATGCCCCAGACACTGAGGTGCAAGTAAATGCTGGGCATGTCAGATTTTGTACCTCCCCTGAGGAGCTCTCAGTTAAATGGGAGGGATAGATACTCCCCTAGGCACCTGAGATTAGGGAGAAAAGAGCTGTGGTAGGGTATGCAGTGACTGCCACTGGCATAACAGCAAGATTTACTGAGCTACCAAATTCCCTGGGCCTTTGACTTTCAACCAAAAGAGTCCAGCTGCTTTCACCTAAGACGGAATGTAGTTGCTTCTAGAGCTGGGAGTCACCAGGGAATAGCCTCAGGCACAGCTAGACTCAGGGGCTCCAATGACATCACTGGATCGCTCATACTCCTTATGTTTTTCAACATTTTGCTTCTGTGTAGGAGCATCTTTCTCTTTGCTGTGGGATTTATTCATGAGGCAAGAAAGGGAAGCTGAAGGGGAAATCATAACCACTGGCAGCTCCAAGCTTAAAGCATCCCATCGAGTGGCTCCAGAGGGAAGAGAGAACTGCTCTCTTATAGCCACAGATAAGGTCCCAATCAAGGATTCTACTAGGCTGATTTTGGTCACATGCTCTTCTTGGACCAATCACTATTTCCTGGGGGGAATGGACTGCTGTGATTGGTTTAGTCTAGGCTGACACCTCTCTCTGAGGAGAGGGGTGGGATAGTCACTGACTGATCATTTGGTCAGAATATCAGGGCCTGAGTGCAGGAAGCTTACTTTCCCAAAGGAAGGGAGACAGGAGTGATAGTGCCAAAAACAGAGGGGGAAAGAGATGCTGGATATACCAAAACACCCCAAATGCAAACTGCAGTAGATATTATGATTTCCTTTCATAGATAAATAAACTGAGTCTCAGAGAAGCTAAGAAATTGGCATAAATTAGCAAGTGGCATAATAGGCCCTTGAACCCTTTGCTGCTGGACAAAAGTGCCCCATGTTTTAGCCCATGGATGACAGTGCTTCCCAGGAATACCAGCCTCTGCAGGCATCTCAGCACCTCCTGAGTGCCAGCAGGTTTAAACTCATAATTCCAGCCAAAATAGGAAGATTCTCAAAGCTCAGACATTCAGGTCCCTCACAGGCCCTATGGCTTGCAAACCTAATCTTCATGATAGATTTAAGGGCCCCTTTCCTTCTGGGAAATGTGTGTGCAGGAAAATGTGTGTGTGCAGGAAAACGCCGCTCCTGGCAATTTCTTGTCAACTGAGCCATGGTGGGAGTAAGCACATCAAAGGGAACAGAGACTATGTCAGCGTTGCGAGGGGCAACATCAACCTGGAGGTGCAAGGAACATTAAGATGGCTGAGGTGTGAGCTGCCTGACATGTGAGGATGTTCTCCAGTGAAGCACACAGCAGACTCAGCCAGAACTTCCACAAGCCCTCCCTTCTCCCCCGGCTCCTTTTCAGCAATCAGATCCTCCTATCCCTCCTGCCAGTCTCAACCTGTCCAATTCATTTATGGAGTGATTCAGAGAATACAGCTCAAGAGGGCTAGAGGGACCTTGTGGATCCTTTATTCCAACCTCATTCATTTTACAGATGAGACTTGAGCCCAGAGACCCAGACACTTGTTCAAGGTCAGAGAGTAAGTCAAGGGTGAGGCTGAACCAGAGAACATCAGGACACCTAGAGGGAGGGCATCTTATGTCCAAGTTCTGGCATGGACACTTTTACATGCATGTTTAATCCTCACACAATGACCCTGTGCAGTGGGTGTTATTATCACCATTTTATCCTTGGGTAAAAGAAAGCTCTGAAAATTTAAATGCCATGCTCAAGGGCATAGAGCTGAGTTTCAAACTGCTTTGATTAGCACAAAAGTAGGAAGACATCAGTAACAACATCACGGTGTATATTTCAAAATAACTAGAAGAGAGAATTCTGAATATTCTTACAACAAAGAAATCAGTGAGGTAATATTTTAAATACCATTTCATCATTGCACAACGCATACATGTATAAAAACATCACAAAGTATCCCCATAAATGTGTATAATTGTCAATTGAAAGCAAAATTTAAAAAAAACTGCCAAGCTCTTTTCAAAGTAGTTGGAACTATTTTACATTCTCAACAGCAGCATGTGTGAGTTTCAGTTGCTCCATAGTCTTGCCAATAGTTTTTAAAATTTTAACCATAGTAGTGAATAAATGCCTCCTGGGGCACATTTGGCACTGTCTGGAGACATTTTGGTTTTACAATTTGAGGAAGGGAAGAAATAATATGGCCATTCGATGGGTAGAGACCAAGGATGCAGCTAAACATCCCACAACACACAAGACAGGCACCCCAACCCCCACCTTCCTGCAACCAAGGAAACACTGTGAGGCTCGAAATGTCAACAGTGCTGAAGCTGAGAAACCTTAGTGGAGTGGTATCTAATTGTGATTTTAAATTACCTTTTCCAAGGCTAATGATGAACATCTTTTCATGTACTTAATTTAAAATACTATTTATAATAGCACCAAAAATATACTTAGGGATAAATTTGAGAAAAAAATGTACAGGATGAAAGCCACCAAATATCCGTAAAGAAAAGAGAGAAACTAAACAGAGGAACTAAAGAAATAAATGGGGAGATATACTGCATTCCTGGATTTGAAGACTCAGTATTGCTAATAAGTCAATTCTCACAAAACTGATTGATACATTCAATGCAATTATAATAAAAATTCTAGCAGAGTTTTTAGAAATGGACATACTAATCTAAGAATGCATATGAAAATGTAATAGACCTAGAATAGCTAAAACAACTTTGAAAAAGCAAAAGGCGGAGGACATCCAATACCTGTGTTTCAAGGTTTATTAACAAAGCTACAGTAACTATGGTATTGGTACAAATACACATCTAGATCAATGGAAAAGAATAAAGTGTCCAGAAAGAGGCCATAACAGATAAAGGATCAACTGATTTTCAACAAAACTGCAATGGTGAAATGACAAATCCCCTAAATGAGGAAAAGAATAATCATTTTACGAAATGTGCTGGAACAATGGAATAGTCATCTACAAATAAAATAAAACAAACGCCTTGACACTGCCTTTGCTGCACATACAGAAATTAACTCAACATCATGAATCTAACAAACTACCAAACTGCTCAAAGCAACCATAAGAAGAAATCTTAATGACCTTGGATTTGGCAAAGATTTCTTAAATGGGACACTAAAAGTTTGAGCTGTAAAAGAAAAAAAAAATTAAATAGATTGGATGTCATAAAAAATGTAAAACTTTTGCTCTTCAAAAGACACAAAAAGGTGAGCCAAGACTAGGAAAAAAATACTACTCATAAAACCCACATTCAACAAAGGACATTTACCTATAAACAAAAACCCTCCTACATCCCAGCTGCACATGGGAAATGGTTCTAAACAGATGCTTCAGTGAAGGAGATATACAAATGGCAAATGGTAATTACTGAGCTTTTTACTCTTGATGCTAGTTAATGAAACTAGACTGCTCTCCTAATATTGCTGAAAATAACATCAGCAAAATAAAAAGAAAACAGCTGTTTATTTTCCAAAGCCACAAAAAGCAGATATTATTCTGCTCCCCAAATATTATATTGCAAAACAATATATATTTATTTTGGGTGGGAATGTAGATTGGTGTAGCCATTATGAAGAGAATATGGAAGTTCTAAACAAATTTTAAAATAAGCCAGGTGAGTTGGTTTGCACCTGTAATTCTAGCACTTTGGGAGGCCGAGGTGGGCAGATTGCTTGAGGCTGGAAGTTCAAGACCAGCCTGGGCAACATAACGGGACTCCATCTCTATATTTAGAAAAAGATATTAAAAACAAAACTACCTTGTGCCCCAGTAATCCCTCTTCTAGGCATACATCCACAGGAAACATAATCACCATGCCTTAAGTATATCTGTGCTACCATGTGCATTACAGCACTATTCACAGTAGCCAAGATATGGAAACAATCTGAATGTCTGTCAACAGAAAAATAATGGATAAATAGAATATTATTCAGTCTTTATAAAAAGAGACATCCTGCCATTTGCCACAACATGGAGGAACATGGAGCACATGTTGCTAAGTGAAGTAACCCAGACACAGAAAGACAAATACTGCATCATTTCACTTGCAGGTAGAATCTAAAGAGACAGACAGAGAGAGAGAGAGAGAGAGAGAGAGAGAGAGAGAGAGAGAGAGAGAGAGAGAGAGAGAGAGAGAGATACAGAATAAAACAGGAGTTAACATGGACATGGGGGAGGTAGAGATGGAAACATGTATGTTAGAAGTTACACAGTAGCAATATACATAAAATAAACAACTCCAGAGATCTTATGTACAGGACAACTATAATTAATAAAACTATACTATATTTGGGATTCCTGCAAAATAAGATTTTAGCTGCTCTTGCCACAAAAACAAAATGGGTAACTGTGAGATGATAGATATGTTAACTTACTTCACTATAGTTCCCATTTTACTATCTATATGTATCTCATGACATTGTGTTATAGACCTTAAATATACAAAATAAAATCTATTTTTTTAAATAAAAATGCTATTTTTAAAAGGAATCTTGTAAGACACCTGAACTTCAGAACTTGCTGTGTCCTGTGATAGCAACCTTTAACACTCTAAAAGGTTTGTAATTTTCTTGTTAAATAACTTTTGCTCATTTAAATGTATATTATTATATCTTTCCACCTTCTGTAAGACATAAATATGTGTGAGGTTTTTCAGGAGAGTTTATTTTATTTTAAACTTAGTTTTGCAATATAAAAAGAGAATTACTGGTACTGCCCTCTTTGCTCACATGCTTCAAGGTTTAAAAAAAATCTGACTGTTAAATTACTTAAACAAAAGTTTAAGAATCTGCTTCTTTTGAATAAATGCCCTATGTCTTAATAGTGAATTGTACTGTTAGCTCTTACAAAAATGAATGTGAAAGGGAATGTTCTGCAAGATGGAAGCAAATTGCAAACTTAGATCTTCATAATTTTTATTGTTAATTTTCTCATTATAGTATAACATAATAACACTGCAGCACCCTAGAACAGAGATGAGAGGGAAAAATCATTCACAGTGATTATAGCCTGACATTAACAGTATTTGCATTTTTGTGTTTTCCAAGCCTGTATTTTCCTGTGGATGTTAAACCATGGCTCTAGCTATAATCCTTATGTATATGAGTATTTCTATGCATATTTCATAAGGGTCTAATCTTAGTGTACAAACAATTTTCTATCTTTTCTAGAGTACTTTCTTTTATTATATATATATACACACACATACACACACACACCGATACATAAGATTGTATAGGCTCACTAATATCACTTAGTGGCTAAATAATTTTCTGTCTTGTGATGTCACACACATATACACATACTCACACATATAATGCCATGTAACTGCTCAAAACATTAATTTAGTGAATGAAATTTAATGACATATATAGTTACTGCAAATATCCCTTGACTACTACTATTAGGTTGCCTTCCATTGTTTATCATGATGAATTATGCTGAAATCATTTTTATGTGCCTAAACATTTTTCATAATTTGAATAAATTTCCTAGAAAAACTCTAATAGATTTACTCTATCAGAGCTTGTAAGCATTTTACAATCCTTGATAAACTATGCTTTTCCAGATTATAATAATTTACATAAATACAAATGATGTCCAAAAGACTGCATCTTGACACAATTGGCACCATCACTAATTTTTCCAGTGCTAATGGTATGTACAAAAAAATGCCAACTAGTTTTAATTTGCATTTTTAATTTATAAGAAGGATAATTATTTTATACATTTACTTAATAATTTGTTCTAAATTTTATATAAAATTTCAAATGACTTCATTTTGGACCTCAGATATATGTGTATTTTTATGTAGTTATATACAAATGATACACATATAATTTGCCTTTAGGGTTTTAAAAATCAAATTGTAAGGATTGTTTATATTGGAAAGATATTTAATTTTGCTAAGTTTGCCACAAGTATTGTACCAAATTATTTGTTTTATTACCTTTTTAAATACAAGTTTAGTATTTTGACATTCTTAAATCTAACTTGGGGTATTGTGTATGTGTGTTATTTATTTTATGGATCCTAAGTCTGAAAAACTCATTTCTCTATATATTTTGGATGTTTGATTTTATTTAATCTTTTTTAAAAATTTTCTTTTATATTTTTAAAATGGGACACAGGTAATCATAAAGTACATATAATAAGTATGCACAGTTTAATAATTATAAGGTGAACACCTCTGTAACCACTAAATAATTCAATAAATCTAACATTTCCAGCATTCTAGAAGCTTTCTGCATGTGGCTGTCGGATCACAACCCTTCTTCCCCCTCCTGGAGGTTCCCATAAACAATCCTGACTGGTGAAAATTATTTTCTTGCTTAAAAAAAAAGATTTCTCTACTTAGGACTTAAATATTCAACTGTAAGCAATTTTGTTCATGTTTACCCAAAATATTGTACCATATTATATGCATTATTTTGTGTCATGTTTCCTTTGCTCACCATTATGTGGTTAAGATTCACCCATGCATTGCATTTAGCTGTAATAAGTTCATTTCTTTTGCTACAAAATACTCATTTGGCACTTCCATGAACAAGTGCTGTTATGAACAATTTTACATGTGTATTTTGGTGCAAATGTGCAAGATTTGCTCCAGAATAAGTACCTAGGAGTAGAATTTCTGGCTGCAGTCTACTCATGTCTTAAACTTTATATAACCAAAGTTTTTTCCAAAATATGTATACTAATTCACACTCCTACCAGCAATACATGAGAATTCTCTTGCTCTAAGCTTCTCACCACTTAATATTTTGAGAACTTTACTTTTCTTGGTATGGTAGTTTTGAAATAGTCAGTGTGATTTCAATTTGCAGTTTTCTGATAATTAATGAAGTTGACCTTATATTCATGTTTTTTGGCCATTTATATTTCCTCATTTGTGAAGTGTATGTGCAATTCTTATGCAACTATTTTCAATGGAGAGATATGGTTTTCTCATTGATTTAGAGGCATTTTATATTCATCTAGACACTAGTTACTCTTCTGTATAATTTAAAATAAATCGTCATAATTTTAATAAATTTGAACCTTTTGTTTTGTTTTAAAAAATTATTTCCTACACTGATATCATAAAAGAAGTTTCCATTACTATGACTCTAAGTGCTCTCAGGTTTTATTTTCTCATATTTAGGCTTATAATTTACCTGGAATTGCTTTTAATACAGTATGACATAGTCCAATTTCATTTTGTTATTTATGAATAACTTCTATTTTTTACTTTTCTGTTTTTTCCTTCTGTTTGGAATTGGAACCTACATGCTTTACTTCTATTCCTTTAGTAGTTGCACAAAACATTCCAACATGCATATCTAATTTATCACAAACTGAAGTTAACCGTACATGCTGAGCAGCCCTCATCCAAAAATCAGAAATCCAAAATACTCCCTTTGCGTGTCACATTGATGCTCAAAATGTTTTGGATTTTAAAGCATTTCAGGTTTTGGATTATTGGATTAGGGACATTCGATCTATATCTTTATTCTTCTATTGGACATTACTAAGACCTCCGATGACTTGGAGTTCATTTCTCCTCTCGTCCAAACTTGTATGTTATTATAGTCTTAATTCTAATATATATATATATATATTTTTTTTTTGATAAAGAGTCTTGCTCTGTCACCAGGCTGGAGTGCAGTGGTGCAATCTCAGCTCACTGCAACCTCTGCTGCCTGGATTCAAGTGATTCTTCTGCCTCAGCCTCCCAAGTAGCTGGAACCACAGGAGCGTGCCACCATGCTTAGCTAATCTACTTTATATTTTAAAGTCAACTATATAGCCTTACCATGGTTTTATGGAGCTAACATTTATTCAGATTTGCCAATGTACCTGCCACTTTTTCTTTTTGTTCACTTGCAAATCAGACATTCTATCCAAGATCACTTTTTTTCTTTTTGTCTTCTCTCCTCAAATTACTTTTACCACAAGATCACTTTCTACTGAAAAATACCTTCAGATTACATGTAATGAGGGTCTCTGAGCTTTTATTTTTCTAAAATTTATTTTGCCTTTATCCTTAAAAGATACTTTCAGTAGAAGTGAAGTTCTAACTTTCTTTACACATCAGTAAGTATATCAAACAACTGTCTTCTGGCTTCCATGATGGCTCTTGATAAGGGAGCCTGCAGTCTGTCATTCATTTGAATGTAATCTGTTCATTCTGTTTACTTGCTTTAAGTTGGTCTATGTGCTTGGCAGGCTGCAGTTTCTATGGCTTGGCTGGTGTGGATTCTTCTTTAATTTGCCCTACTTGTGATTCACCGAAATTCCTGAATCTCAAGATAAGTGCCTTTCATCAATTCTAGTAACTTTGAGATATTATCTCACCAAATATTGGTTATACTTCAGTCTCTCTTTTTCTAGAGATTTTGAATAGATATATTTTAAAACTTCTTAATCTATCCTTCAAGTCATTTCTCTTTCATATTTCTTGATTTTGTTTTGTCTATTGGTGTTATGTTCTGAGTATTTTCTTCTCTATTTTTCAGCTCACTAATTCTCTCTTTAGATGTGTCTAATCTCCCATGTGTGGGCTGGTGGTGTGTTGTGGTGGTGTATATTTCAATTGATTCACTTGTTTGCTTGTTTAGAAAATTCTATTTGGCTTTCAAACCTGCTGGATTGTGTTAGATATTTTCTATGGTCTATAAATTTTAAAATTTGCCTTCTACTTCGTTAAGAATAAGTATAGTTGTTTTAAAATCTGTGTCTGATACCTCCAACATCTGAAGTAGTTATAGACTTGTTTCTGCTGGTTTCTTATTTCCATGTGTAGGTTAAAAAATTTTTTTGTAGTAAGCTCTGCATTTTCCCTTAAAAAAATTGGTTTCAGAAATACTTAGATAAGGGAATCTTCCAGAGAGAATTCATGTTTGTTTCTGCCATGAGGTGTTTACAGTTGAAAATTAAGAGGATGTAAAAGTTAAAAACTTGCAGTCTGGGATGTTAGCAATGGCTCACCCCTGTAATCCCAGCACTTTGAGAGGCTGAGGTAGGCAGATCACGAGGTCAAGAGATGGATACCATCCTGGACAACTTACTGAAACCCCATCTCTACTAAAAATGCAAACATTAGCTGTGCATGGTGGCATGTGCCTATGATTCTAGCTACTTGAGAGGCTGAAGCAGGAGAATCACTTGGACCCAGAGGTTGTAGTGAGCAGACATCACACCACTGCACTTCACCCTGGCAACAGAGTGAGTGGGACTCTGTCTCAAAATAAATAAAAAAACAGAAAACAAACAAAAACTTACAATCTGTGCTAATAAGACATAGAAAAAGACTAAACAGGCAAACCACTCATAGAAAGTTTGTATCTTTTATTCGGTAATGGATTTGGGTGATAAACTTTGTATGCATCACTTATCTTGCTCATAGGCAAATGTATAGGCCCACTGGTATATCTCTGTTTCTAGATCAATGTTTCTTGAAGTACAATATGTGGATCACCTAAACAGAATCACCTGGGTGAACATTCTTGTTAAAATGAAGATTATCAGACCCTCTGACAGGCCAAATGAATCAGAATGGGGGAGGGAGGGCTAGAGAACTGGCATCTAATGAGGCTCTCTAAGGGCTTCTCATACAAACTAAAATTTAAGAAAAGAGAGAGACAGAAAATAGGTTGAAAGAGATACAGAGAAACAAAATCAGAGATGAGGAGGGTGGTGTTATGCTTCCCTGTGTTACAGAAGGTATCGTATATCAAGCTCTAAAAGCTGAATGTGATATACCTATTAAAATATTATAATTAGGCCAGAGACTTTTCAGAGAAATGAACACAAACATCTTATTAAATCACCTAACAAGTTATGTTGGGTGATTTAGCGCTCCACACTGTACAAAGCATTTCAAAGGGTATGAAAACCAAGGGAGGCGAAAACCTAACCCATCACATCTAATTATACTAATGAAATAGCATCAACCTCTGGGCAATTTTCTTTGTAATTCATACATTATTTTTAGCTACAATAAATCAGAAAATAGAAACACATCTTCATTAGTCATGAAATCAAGGAAGACTGAAGGGCATAGTTTTTCAGATATCCATGGGGAGACTTTTAGGTAGACTCTGGGCCACCCTACAGCTTTCACAGAAAGTATTGTGGGAATGTTAGTTTGACCTTCTCCCTGTGAGTCTCCGAGTATAAATATTAGCAGTCAGGTTGAGGATACTAGGCTTATGTCAAATATTTCTTTTTTTTTTAAGCTGCCATCTCATCAGGCCCAGCTGCTTTGACTTTTAACTTACTTTAAAATATATCTCTGCTCTTAAAATTCATGAACTATGCCCTTACTGATATTAAGTGATTTGTCCTTTGATTCCCTTATGGTGGAAAAAAAGCCTTAATACATTACCTTAAATTGTGACCACACTTAAAGTCACAAAAGCTGAGTATGAATTTTTTAAAAGCTATCATGTTGGCTGTGAGTCCCGTGCATTGACTTGAAATGGCTGGCTGCAATTAAACTCGTCTAAATGCCATGAACTGTACTGAGCACCCACTAGAACACCATGCATTGGCCCTGTGGATAGCAAGACAAATGAGACACAGTCCTGGCTGGATCAACAGACTATTCTCTTTTCCTTTTACCTCTCATTCCTAAGAAAACCAGGAAAAGTGTGAGTCAAGGACATCAGACAGCTCCAAACTCAATACTCAGATGTATGGGAGCTTACACAATTAATGAGCATTGCTTTTCTACGTATGAATGTTTGTTAAGTTGATACCAAAGAAACTACATTTGCTAAAAGAATGTTTAGGCCGGATGCAGTGACTCAAGCCTGTAATCCCAGCACTTTGGGACACTGAGGTGGGCGGATCACAAGGTCAAGAGATTGAGACCATCCTGGCCAACATGATGAAACCCCACCTCTACTAAAAATAAAAAAATTTAGCTGGGCGTGCTGGCATGCACTTGTGGTCCCAGCTACCCAGAAGGCTGAGGCAGAATTGCCTGAACCCGGGAGGCAGAGGTTGCAGTGAGCCGAGATCATGCCACTGCATTCCAGCCTGATGCCTGGCAACAGAGTGAGACTCCGTCTCAAAAAAAAAAAGTTTGAAGCTGTCCAGAGCCATTTTCCTGGTGAACAAGGAAATGGCATCATTATTTTATAGCTGTAGGATTCCCTCCCTCCCTCCCTTCTTTCCTTCCTTCTTTCCTTCCTTCCCTCCTCTACTTCTTCCTTTTCTTCTCCCATGCTCCCCACAGTGTGGTTACCCACTTCTCTGTGACCCAGCCCTAAGTCTAAAGCCCAAGTGCCTCAAGCAGTGGCTGTGCAGACATCAACTTTGAAAGAGTGCTCTAAACTCACTGTGGCGCTGCAGGGAGAAGATATGGAGAAGAGTTGTATGTGGACCACATCAGGAAGTCAGGTTGGCTAAATGTTTTTCTGACAAGCTTTCTTTTGTGCAGAGCCCACCTGCTATTTGGTGCCAGCAATAAGCAAAACTGACTGAATGTGATTCATGTGACTATCCTGGCAAACTGCAGCCAACTGAGAGCCACCTAAGCACCCATGCCACGTGTGCATAATGGCCGCCATCAAGATGCTCTAAAGGGCTGCAACTGGCAGGCAACTCAACAGCCCAGTGTGCCCAGTACCATGCTGAGGTGTCTCTTTCTGTCCTAGCCCTTCTCATGTCCACCTGCCTAGAGCCCCACTGAGAGCCTGAGCTCTGCCAAAAAGGCAAGAACCTCTGATACATTACACCACACAAATGTCTCACTACCGAATCTTTCATCTTCTTGGGGAGAGGGCCAGCAGCTGACTCTTCCAGATTTTGATGTAAAAATTTAGGAAACAGTCTGCATTGGATGAATGACCTGAAAATGGAAAAACAAAAATCTTACTTTATCAAAGATGTTCCTGGGACAGTGCTTTTGGTAAATAACTTCACCTTTGATCTCACATCCGCACATGACAGAAGCAAGTGCCCTCTTCATTTAAAAATTTATAATAAAAAGACGTGCATGTTCAAGTGATCGAAAAGATAGTGTTTTGATTTGTAAATTTCACCCTAATAAGAGCAGTCAAGTACCTTAGCAGCATCATCACCCTCTATTGTCAGCAGTGGGACAAGAGAAAGAAGGTTCTCCATCTGTGCCAACCCACTAGGGCTTCATCTTCACAAACAATTAACAGCAGAAAGTGAACATTGCAGTAACACAATTGACACTAAAAATGGTGAGAACCATTTAACTTTTCATTTTTCCATTTTTCATGCCTTTGATACTACCACACTAATAGCCTAAAATTATGGTGTCTCTGGTCCTCCAAGAGTATGGTTATCTTAAATCAAACTTTTTCATAAATTTAAACACACTACATAAGATGCTATTGTCAGTATCTGAAACTCACTCTGGCATCACTTTAAAGACTTCCAGTGCCAGAGTACACGTGACCAAAGACTTAAAGGGAAGATTGTAATGTATACACTCACATTACTAAGGATCACATTAAATACATTTTAACACTTTGGTACAAATCTCACTTTAAATCCAGAGGGCACTGGCCAGACTGAGAACCACCACCACAACAACAATAGAACGAAAAACCTTTCCTTTCAGAGGTGCTGGTTCAGTCTCCAAGGTAACTGCCTAAATGCAGGGATACAGCTTAATGGATCTACAGAGGGTACTGTTGAGGTGGTAGCTTCTCACCCAACTCACCCAAGGGAAAGTCACAACAGGGCTTGGGTGCTGTTGGCCATCTGTTCCTGCCACTGTGCATTTTACTCCAAAATCAAAAGAGCCAAACTAAAATGTTTGCTGGATATTCACTTTTAACTGTTATTAGTTTCTGGCTGGTCCTGTATTTCTCCTGCTCTCCTCTGCTGAATGACCAGCTAGTTTAATACTGAGAGTCAAATCACAATGGGCAATGATCTGCCATCTGCCCACCTCAGTCAGGGCACAAAGTTGCAGGAACTGTGCCCCCAGCACAGTGATGGCAGTGTGCCACAGGCACACACTACTCACATGAACACAGATGGGTCACTGCTCTGCCAGCTCAGATGGTAGGAAAGGGTGACCAAGAAGCCACAGAAGGCTGAGAACAGTGCCGGGATGTGTTGCATGCTCCATGGTTCCTAAAGGGAAGACGTCAGTTAGACAAGTCACTCCACAGCTGCGTGAATAGCAGGATCTCTATCAAACATTTAGAAACATCTCCACAGTTCAGCCGGATGGATGAGTTATTCCTGTGATCATTCCTGCCCATGGCTATATAAGCATCTGGTGGGCACACAAAAACTCACCTGTTGGTTTATGAACATTGATTTTGAAAAGGGATTGGGGTGGGGGGAGTTTTGACTCATTGTACATACTTATAAGAATAAAACTGAATCTTTCCTGAAATTAAGCTTAGGATTTTTTAATAAAATGTAATATTAAATGTGTTACTCTTCTGAATTCAATGTAACAATTATAATAATTATATTTCTCAATGGTTACTAATAGTCTAAATGGCATAAGAAGTGTAAATGTGGCATAAGAGATTAAACAGACTAATGAACTGAAAACTTGATAAAGATTAGAGTCAGCTGAAAGATTTCCAGTGCAAGAGTATACTGTTACTAAAGACTTAAAGATATAGTTAAGTGAAAGATTGTAATATATACATTCACGTTACTAAGGATTACACTAAATACATTTTAACACTTTGGTACAGATCTCACTTTAAATAGCATAAGCAAAGAAAGAGCAAAGTTATTTGAAATGAAAAGAGAAAGGCACTTCAGGTTTAATTTGATAGAAGCACAGATGTCAGTGATCAACACATTGTACTCGGCCTGGCAGAGCAGAACTTGGGAAATACATGTTACCAGCCCAAGCAGTGTGGTGGCCTGGGACTCCAGCTCTCCTTCCACACACACCTGCTGCTCCCACCAAGACAAACATTTCTCTCACATGCCAAGAAGAAAACATCTACATATTAACCTCAATCACCATCAACGGAATCACTGATCCCTTCTGAAAGCTGAATTTAGTCAAGAAATTAAATACTTTTCTCTCAAGATTTTTTTTAAGATGGGTGGTCAATTGTGCTTACATGAAATCTTCAAATGAATGAGTCATGTGTGCTTTGCAGTTATCCTCTGTACCTGCTAAGATAGGCTGGAAAGCAAATGATACTCTGGATTGAGCAGGTGATTTTATTTTTGAATACTTCATTTTCTTACAAATTAAAATGTATTTCTTTTACCCTCCCCATTGTGGAAGTCTTAACACCCGAGAGCAGTACCTGGAAAGCAAATTGCAGGGAGTTGACTCACAGAGACTGCTGAGCTGCATGGTTACAAAGCCAGGAAGTAAGACTCGCTGTCTCCAGACCCATCTCCACACAGATCCCCACACCAAGACGTCCCGCATGCCTCTCAGATCAGCTTCCCCAAAGGTCAGGTGCAGTGCCTTTTCCAGCGCCCTAAGGTACCATGGCTGCATTCATTATTTTTCAGATTCTGTGCAGATGTCTTTCTCACCAATTTTGTTAAAAACTCAAACCCGGTGATGAAGCATCCTTCATGGACCTTTTTTCTTCCTTTGGAGTTTTCACCAGCAACACCTTCCTTTCCAGTATCCAAGGAAGAGGTGTACTTCCTCCTCCCTGAGCCAAACCCTCCCCTCAGATCAGGATATCCTACACTTTTTCATTGGTCCCCTCTGCCCTGCCTATAAAAATACTTAAGTTGCTGACATCTCCTTTATTTTGAGACAATCACCAGGCTGGAGTACAGTGATGCAATCTCGCCTCACATCAACCTCCACTCACTTCAACCTCCGCCTCCCAGGTTCAAGTGATTCTCCTACCACAGTCTCCCGAGTGGCTGGGATTATGGGTGCACACCACCACAACCAGCTAACATTTTTGTAATCACCATGTTGGTCAGGCTGGTCTCAAACTCCTGACCTCAGGTGATCTGCCCCCCTTGGCTTTTCAAAGTGCTGGGATTATAGGCATGAGCCACCATGCCTGGCCAGTTGCTGACATCTTTAATAAATAAAGTCAGTTCTCCTTCCCCTTGATCCAGTTGCCCTCGAAAGCTACCATACTATCCTAGTCTGTTTGGACTGATATAACAGATTATCATAGACTGGGTGGCTTCTAAACCACAGAAATATCTCACATTTCTGAGGGCTGCAAGCCCAAGGTCAAGGTTCAGGAAGGAGAAGGTTTGTTGTCTGGGGAAGCCCTGCTTCCTGATCCCTAGATGGTGCCTGTTTGCTGTGTTCTCAGGTGGTAGAAGATGTAAGAGAGCACTCTAGGGCCTCTTTTCCCAGGCACTAATCCGATCCATGAGGACTCCTCCCTCAATAGCTGTAATCACCTCACAAAGTCCTCACCTCCGATACCATTACATTGGGGATTAGGATTCAACATGAATTTTGAGGGAGACATTCAGTCTACAGCATACACTATCCCTCTTTTTTCTTTCAGTGGCATCCCAGCCTTTTGAAGGTCTGGGCTCCACATTTCACTTCTGGTCATTGGTGAATGACTCAGTAGTCTGTTATGTCAGTTACCTTTAATGGGTGGAGGTCCTACCATGAGCTGTGTGACCTTGCCCTCCCAAAGTGCTAGGATTACAGGCATGAGACACTGTGCCCAACCTTAATATTATTATTAAGACAGAGTTTAGCTCTTATTGCCCAGGCTGGAGTGCAAGGGTGCAATCTTGGCTCATGGCAACCTCCACCTCCCCAGTTCAAGTGTTTCTCCTGCCTCAGTCTCTCAAGTAGCTGGGACTACAGCATGCACCACCATGCCCAGATAATTTTTTTTGCATTTTAGTAGAGATGGGGTTTTACCATGTTGGTCAGGCTGGCCTGGAACTCCTGACCTTAGGTGATCTACCTGCCTTGGACTCCAAAAATGCTGGGATTACAGGGGGGTTGGGCTGTAGGTAAAGACAGCTGGAGCCAGAATGTTCATGAGCTGATTGTTGTTGAAGCTGGGTGTCAGTACATAGGGTTCATTATGCATTCTCTAGCTGTTATAGACAAAATTTCCCATAATAATTGATTTTAAAAGAACTCAGCCAGGCAAAGTGGCTCATGCCTGTAATTCCTGCACTTTGGGAGACAAAAGTGGAAGGATGGCTTGTGGCCAAGAGTTTGAGACCAGCCTGGGAAACACAGGAAGACCCTGTCTCTACAAAACAAACAAACAAAAATTATCCAGGCATGGTGGGGCACACCTGTAGTCCCAGCTACTTTGGAGACTAAAGTGGGAGGACCATTTGAGTCCAGGAGTTTGAGGCTGCAGTGAGCTATGACCACACCATTGCACTCCAGCCTGGGTGACAAAGAGAGACCCTGTCTCTAAAAAATAATTTTTTAAGATATTTAATTAATTAATTTACATATCTGAAGATGGAGTTTCACTCTGTTGTTCAGACTGTAATGTAGTGGCATGATCTTGGCTCACTGCATCTCCCGGGTTCAAGCAGTTCTCCTACCTGAGCCTCCTAAGTAGCTGGGAATACAGATGTGGGCCATCACACCCAGCTAATTTTTATATTTTTATTAAGAGACATGATTACATCATGTTGGCCAGGCTGGTCTCAAAATCCTGAACTCAAGTGCTCCACCTGCCTCAGCCTCCCAAACTGTGAGATTCCAGCCGTGAGCCACCATGCCAACCTTTTATATAAATTTTCTTTTTTAAAAGGGTTCTAGTTGGGTCAGTTGACAGGCCCCAGGTCCCTTGAGTCTCATTTACTTCCATTGCATGGCAGCAGCTTCTGTCTCTTCCCTGTTCCCCAGGAGCAGGAGTGAGCACACTTCTCCTTCCCTGCCCAGGTCCTCTGGCCCCACCTTGCCTCCTCGCAAGGCCACCCTCCTGGCAAGCCCACCCCAGTGCCTGGGATCTAGGGGAGGAGAGGCAGGCAGGTGGGTGTGGTCTTGCATGCAGCATAGAGATGATGCCAGTAGCCACCTGAAGCACGGCACTCATGGTGTCTGACAACTCAAAGCTTTCCCATCCTCCTGGGAGGTACATGGCAGGAGGTGAGGGCCTAGCAGCTCCTTGGCACCCAGTGTCCCCACAACTCCAGCCCACACTGAAGCATCCCCACTGCCTTCCATGGGAAGAATACTCCATACCCAAAGGAAGGGCTGAGGGCTCCAAAAGCAGCCACAGATGGGGCTGAGTGCACAGGATGGGAGTAAGTACAGCAATCCTCGGAGTCTCTGCCTGGGTATGGCAGAACCCCAAGAACTGGCACATGGTGGGTAGGCAGGCAGGCCTCCCCCAACCACCGTCCCCAGCCTCACACCTGTAGGTCTTTGTTGCAGGTGCTGGCAAGTCCCTTGAGGGTCATCAGGAGCACAGCATGTTGCAAGAAGGAGGCACGGGGCTGGGCCAGGAATCCTGCCCCCTGGGGACCTCACATCCACCCTTCCTTTCTCCCTGCCCTGCTCACCCACCCAAACATACACCCCACCTCACTCCAGATCAGCTTCAAGCAGTCGTGGTTTTTCTTCTGGGGCATCAGGCTGCTTCTGGTGCTGGGGACAGAGATGCAGGCACTGAAGGGGCTGGGCCCTTGGCTGGTCCAGCAGCTCACTGGCCAGGTCTGGCAGAAGGCAGGGAGGAAGGAAGCCATACCTAAGTGGGGTGGGAAACACAGAGGCTGGGAGAGGCAAGTGGAAGTGGCATCTCAGGGCTTACCTGTAGGCATCTGAGAACTACACGAAGCTGAATTCCTTGGTGCCATAGAGGATGAGGTCCCTGGCTGTCCTATTGAGATGGGTCATGCAGAATGAAGCCCAGAACAGAAACTCAGCTAGGAGAAAGAAAAGGTTCCCAGTCACCAAGCCTCTCCGGTACTTACCCAGCCTGACCATACAGGGAGTAAGAGGAGGTTAGGCAGTGAGGTAGACCTGGCTACATTTTCATTTTTTTTTCCAGAGTCTGTTCTGTTGCCAGGCTGGAGTGCAATGGTGAGATCTCGGCTCACTGCAGTCTCCACCTCCCAGGTTCTAGTGATTCTCCTGCTTCAGCCTCCTGAGTAGCTGGCACCATGGCCAGCTAATTTTTCTATTTTTATTAGAGACGGGATTTCACCATGTTGTCCAGGGTGGTCTCAATCTCTTGACCTTGTGATCCACCTGCCTTGGCCTCCCAAAGTTCTCAATTAGAGGTGTGAGCCACTGTCCCTGACCTAAATTTTCATTTTGAGTAAAGATGGGGTCTTGCTATGTTGCCCACTCTGGTCTAAAACACCTGGCCAAAGCAATCTTCCTGCTTTGGTCTCCCAAAGTGCTGGAATTACAAATGTGAGCCACTGCACCTAGCCTGTTTTTTGTTATTGTTGTTGTTTTAAATAAACCAGCTTTGGCTGGGTGTGGTGGCTCACTCCTGTAATCCCAGCACTTTGGGAGGCCAAGGTGGGCAGATCATGAGGTCAGGAGATCCAGACCATCTTGGCCAACATGGTGAAACCCCGTCTCTACTAAAAATACAAAAATATTACCTGGTTGTGCTGTCATGCAACTGTAATCCCAGCTACTTGGGAGGCTGGGCCAGGAGAATCACTTGAACCCAGGAGGTGGAGGCTGCAGTGAGCCGAAATCATGCCACTGCACTCAAGCCTGGCAACAGAGCAAAACAAAACAAAAAAATAAAATAACCCAGCTTTACTGAGGTATTGTTCACATACAATCTACCCATTTATTTATTTATATTTTATTTTACTTTATTTTATTATTTGAGATAGTTTCACTCTTGTCACCCAGGCTGGAGTATACTGGTGTGATCTCAGCTCACTGCAGCCTTGGCCTCCTGGGTTCAAGCGATTCTCCTGCCTCAGCTTCCCAAGTAGCTACAGGCACCCACCATCTCACCCAGTTAAACTGTGTATTCTTAGTAGAAATGGGGTTTCACCATGTTGGCCAGTGCTGGGATTACCAGCGTGAGCCACTGTGCCCTGCCCAATTTACTCATTTAAATTTTACACTTTAGTGTACAATCACCACCACAACCAGTCTGACCATACAGGGCTAGGAAAAGACTGGAGAGAAGCTGGGCTGGGGGACAGAAGTAAGGCACAGGGCAGGGGACTGGATCCCCAAGACTCACCAATGAAGTCATGCTCACTGGTGGCATCCATGCTATTCAGAGTGATGGCACCAAAGTTGAGTTCTGGGGGTTGGGAGGAAGCAGGGCTGGGCTGGAGAACAGGGAGTGGCCTCCTCTCCCCTAACTAGGTTGCCTGGCCCCTTCCCCCTGGAAAGAGGATCAGGGTGGGTGGGGTGGGAGCTGGGGGTAGGCACCTTTTCCACAGTCTCAGGAGGGAGGTAGGAGCCCTGAGTCTCTCAGTACCAGGCACCCCTGCCATGGGTGACCCCTGGCCTGGATAAGCTCAGTGCCCATAGGCAATGAATGATGGTTTCACCAGGGGCCACAGGGGCCTTCCCTCTGGTATGTCTGTGTGTCCTGGTGGGTGCTGAGGGTGACTCTCCCTAGGGAGGAGGGGTAGGGTATCTCACCTGCTCAGAGCAGCTCTCTGTCCACACCCAGGGGATTGCCCGAAATGGCCTCGCTGCAGGGACAGGGATTCATGGTGACCAGGGCTCCTGGCAGGCAGCCATGAAAGACAGACAGACAGACAGACACACACACACACACACACACACACACACACATACACACACACACAGGGAGAGAGAGAAGGAAGTCCTAGTTGCCAGGGCAACTGCCTGGAACTCAAACCTCTTCCCTGGCCCAGTCGCCTTGGGTGCACACTTGTCCCCTAACATCCCCAGAAGACTTATCCCTAAGCACTGGGTCACCTTGGATGCAAGACCCTTGTCTCCTGACAAATGTCCCTACATGTCAGGCTGAGGGCAGTGGGCTGGACTCACTAGGAACCTCACTGAAGAGCTCCAGCCCTGCTCAGACGCATTCACTGGCTTGGACATCCCCAATTTAGCATGAGCTGGGGCTACATGCAGAGTCCCCCTCTCAGCAGACAACCTGATTTTCTGTCCCTCTCTGCCCTTCCAGCATTTGTCAATCCCTAAGGCTATGCAGCCACCCCCACCAGGCCCTTAGGGCACTGGAGCCTCACCCACCTCCCTATGGCATGACACAGATCCACTTCTGCACCTCCAGCAGCCTCTCAGAGTGGCTGTGGGAAGCCAGGGGCAAGAGGGTTAGGGCAGCCAGGGTCCTCCCCTCCAGCATGGCCCCTGCACCTCACCTAGCTCACCTCAGAATCCAGTGGCTCCAGTGAAGGGGTTGGGCCCTCTGCAGGTGGGTGTACCCTGGGAAGAGGACATCATGCTCCCCGTTGGAGAGGAGGAGCAGGGGCTTAGGTGGAGGCTGGGTCAAGGCCTGCCAGTGACACTGGGACCCTGCAGGCCTGGGTCACCCCTGGGAAGAATTGTTGATCTACAGCACTGCACCTGAATGAGGGATCCAGGATCTCCCAGGGACAAATTGCTCTCAAGGGAAAAAGAGGATGAAATTGGGCCATGTGAACCATGGACTGGGACTGAGCTGTAAGGCTCCTGGGGTGAGGCTTTGCCAGGAACATCCAAAGCCTGAGCCTCTGTCACTCAGCATCTCCCAGAGGGGCCTAGAACAGGGGAGGAGGCCCATGTTGGGTATGACTTGGGAGGTTTCATTTGAGGATCCCAGAAATAGCTGGGGCTCATAAAGAGCTGCTCGGAGCAGATGGGATGCCCTGCCCCTCATTCAAGTTACTCATTTTTTGTATTTTTAATAGAAACAGGGTTTCACCATGTTGGCCAGGCTGGTCTCGAACTCCTAACCTCAGATAATTGACCCACC
Source organism: Saguinus oedipus (assembly GCA_031835075.1). Taxonomy (NCBI): domain Eukaryota; kingdom Metazoa; phylum Chordata; class Mammalia; order Primates; family Cebidae; genus Saguinus; species Saguinus oedipus. The sequence continues at coordinate 3,865,025 of CM063175.1, read as the reverse complement.
TCGGCCTCCCAAAGTGCTGGGATTACAGGCATGAGCCACTTCGCCCAGCCTGTTGTTGTTTTAAATAAACCAACTTTGCTGAGATATCATTCACATACAATTTACCCATTTGAAGTTTACAGTTTAGTGTACATCCATCACCAATTTTAGAACATTTTCGTCACCCCTAAAGAAATTCTGTACTCAAGGCCAGGCATGGTGGCTCAAGCCTGTAATCCTAGCACTTTGGGAGGCCAAGAGGGTAGGATCACTTGAGGCCAGGAGTTCAACCAGACTGGGCCACATAGTGAGAACCCATTACTACAAAAAAATGTAAAAACTTCACAGGGTGTGGTGCACACCTGAGGTCTTATCTACTCAGAAAGCTGAGGTGGGAGGATCATTTGAGTCCAGGAGTTTGAGGCTGCAGTGAGCTATTACTGAGCCACTGCACTCCAGCCTAGGTGACAGAGCAAAAGCTCGTCTCTAAAGACAATTTAAAAAGAAAAAATTTGGCCGGGTGCAGTGGCTCACACCTGGAATCCCAGCACTTTGGGAGGCCAACATGGATGGACTACAAGATCAGGAGATTGAGAACACCTTGGCCAACATGATAATACCCTGTCTCTACTAAAAAATACAAAAATTAGCTGGCATGGCATGTACTTGTAGTCCCAGCTACTGTGGAGGCTGAGGCAGGAGAATTGCTTGAATCCAGGAGGCAGAGGTTGCACTGAGCCGAGTGCCACTGCACTTCAGCCTGGGTGACAAGAGCAAAACTCTGTCTCAAAAAAAAAAACAGTTAAAAATTTAAAAATTAGGCTTGGCACAGAGGCTTATGCTGGTAATCCCAGCACTTTGGCAGGCTGAGGCGGGCAGATCACCTGAGCTCAGGAGTTCAAGAGACCAGCCTAGCCAACATGGTAAAACCCATCTCTACTGAAAAAAATACAAAAATTAGCTGCATGTGGTGATACACACCTGTAATCCCAGCTACTTGGGAGGCTGAGGCATGAGAATCACTTGAACCAGGGAGGCAAAATTTGCAGGTAGGAGAGATCGCACCACTGCACTCGAGACTAGGCGACAGAGCAAGACCCTGTCTCAAAAAAAAAAGTAAATTAAAGAAACCCTGAACTCAGTAGCAGACACTCCCTGTTCCTCCTAGCAGACTTGCCCCAACTCCACAGTGACAATTTGTGTGCCCTTATTTCCCTCCAAGTCTGAGAAACAGGAGTCACAGAGAGTTGACAAAGAGGAGGGGTCTCTAACAACACATGGAGACTCCTCAGCAGCTCCTCCAGGTCTGCAAGGAACAAATCCAGACCCAAAGACACCAGGCCCCAGAAGCCAAAGCCTGGGATGAGGCCAGCAGGAGGCAGCTTTTGGCTCTGTCTTTCGCCAGATGGGCTGGGTGGGGACACAGAATATGGGAGATGTGGGGCACAGGCAGGGTGGGGAGAGACTCTTGCTACTCCAGGCACAGCCAAGCTAGTGCCTTAGTTTCCTTCCCTCAAATCTGCAAAGGGTGAGTTCTCTTTATTTTTTATTTTTTGAGATGGAGTCTCACTCTGTCTCCCAGGCTGAAGCGCAGTGATGCAACTGCAGCTCACTACAATCTCTGCCTTTCGGGTTCAAGGGATTCTCCTGCCTCAGCCTCCCAAGTAGCTGTGATTACAGATGCACACCACACACCTGGCTAATTTTTGTATTTTTAGTAGAGACAGGGTTTCACCATGTTGGCCAGGCTGGTCTTGAACTCCTGACCTCAGATGATCCACCAGCCTCTGCCTCCCAAAGTGCTGGTCCAGTCGTGAGCCACCACACCAGGACCCACTAAGGGTGACTCTTCCCTACCCGCTGAGCTAGACTGCCATGGGAGTATTGGGGCCTGCAGGAAATGCCCCACTCCTGGCTGCTCTGCCTTGATCCCAGAGTTCTGCAATACCCCTGTCCCCCCAACCCTGGTTCACCCCTGCCACCTAGTCTGCTGTTCAGGCTGCCATCCACCTCTCTCAGCCCCCTGGGTGTCTCTGGGGAACTCACACCTCTGTCTGATCCACCATGGTCCTAATGAGCTCCCACAGGAGGCGGGAGAGCATGGAGCAGATCTGTGGCATCCACAGCCTGAGGTTCGTGACCACCTGTGGGAGGAGGAGGTGATGCTCAGGGAGGCTGTCGAGCTGCTTTCCTGGAGAGCCAGGACTCTTCTGAGCTCTAACTGCCCCCTGGGCTCCCCAAGGTTGGGACAGCATGGAGAAGTGGTGATGGAGGGGCTAGAGGCACATGGTCATTCCAGCTGCATCCTGTGTGCAGCTTCCAAGCAGTTTCACCAATGAGCTCTTGGAGGTGAAGGGAGGCCCAGGGTCACCCTATATGCCCAGAGGAGTCAATCCAGGCAGGGCAGCTTTCATCAGCCCTGCCAACCTCCCTCTCTACCCCAGGGCCCCAGGTCTTGCCCAAATCTCTCACCAATTCTACTTAGCCCTGTTGTTCTTTTTTTTCCTTCTTCAATTTTTTGTAGTTATGGAACCTTGTTATGTTGCCCAGGCTGGTCTCGAACTCTTGGCCTCAAGTGATCCTCCCACCTCAGCCTCCCAAAGTGCTAGGATTATAGGCATGAGCCACCGCAATTGACCCATGTCCTGAGGTCTCCGCTGCTGTCTGCCAATGATGAAGTAAACAGAACGATGGTGCTAATGCTCAAAGTGGCCCGGGGCCGGGTGGAGATGGGAGGCCAGGAAAGCGGTGGGGCTGCAGGGGTCGTACCTTCAGGTGGCACTCACTGGCTGTGTGGATGTCCTCATCATTGGGGTTGAGTCTGAAGGTGCCCCGGACCCACTTCTCAGTCACCTATAACAGGTGGCAGCAATGCCGGGGGGCAGGTGAGCAGGTATCAGGAGCCAGGAGAGCCTCGGCCCTGGTCCCACCCTATCCCTCATGGCTGACTGTCCCTGTCCAGGAGCTGAGTCCTGGAAGCACAACCTTGGAAGGGGCATCTCAGGACCAGCACACCTTCACCCGTGATCCATGTGGGCATCAGGGGTCATTAAAGGATGAAGAGAGGCAGTTATCAAGGCACACAATTAAGCAGCACTGGAGTATACAATTAGTTCAACATGAAACCAGAGATGGGCAACACTGCACTATTTGCTCAGGGATTTGGTGGGAGCCTGGGGCCACAGGGAGGGGCCTTGGGTGGGGCTTGGGCCACAGGGAGTAACTGGTAAGCTGCCTGTTCCTTGTGTACTAAGGGGAGCTGAAGTGAAGGCAGCTCCATGGGGAAGGTACAGGACTGCCACCCTGAGCTGTGTGACCTTAGACCAGACATCTCTTCTCTAAGCAAGGTCAATCACACAGGTGATTTTGCGAGACAGTGCCTAAGCAAACATTCTGGATTTTACCTTCATGGGTGGATGAGAACCTTTTCCCTGGGAGAGCTTTCCAAACAGGGAACAAACAGAGCCACCCTGGGCCCCGCTGAGAAAGGATTCTAATGGAAGCACTCACCACTGTCTTGCTCCATGCTGGTGGTGATGCTGATGTCATCGATGCAGGTGGTGGGTGTCATGTACAGAAGCACACCATGCAGCAGTCCCACTGAGTTGAAGAAGTCAAAGACTGTGTTATGGACAAAGTAACCCTTGGGATTCCGAGGACAGGTAGACTGTGGTTCACTGGGCCCTTGCCCTGGGTCCTTTGACCTCAGCTTGCATGTCTCTGTGGCCTCCCCAGATCCAGGACCTCCAATCTTCAAAGGCCACCCTATCCCTAGCAGGAAGACCATGGGGTGGGGCAGGAAGTTGGGTGCAGGCAGAGGCAGGATGGTACCCACTTGGAGGTGTTGGTCATGTAGCGGATGGTCCCTGGTGGCAAGATGGAGGGGGTGAGCATGTTGGTGATGGTGATAGTGACGCAGAGGTGGGAGGGCAGGGGCTCCACCTGGACCAGGCTGCTGATGTTGGCCCTGAAGGGGAGGTAGTTCCCCATGCTCTACTGCATCGACCCCATTTACCCATTGCAGACACAGAAAATATGGAGAGGGGATCGGCAGGCTGGGGCATGAAGAGGGATCCTGCTATGGGGCACTCCCTAATAACCTGCAGCATGGGGCTCAGAGGCCTGCCAGCCACATAGGAGGAATGGCATCCCAATGGCGTAGATCAGGCCACCTATCCCCCTACACAAGGCACACCCACAGGGCAGGGCCCCCACCATCTCACTCCAGGAGACAGGCTGTTGCTGGCAGCTGGGGGTCCCATGCTGTTCAGCAGCTATGCCCACCCACCCTCCCTACCTGCTACTGGCCGCACTGACCACAAAGGCATAAAGTGGGCACTGCCAATCCTCAGCACCACTCTTGTGTGCAGGTCCTTGGTCCACCGCAGGGTCATCTCCAGTTCATACCACACCCAGCCGACAAAATGCTGCAGGCACCAGTATTGGCCAATGTCATTGAAGCTGAAGGGAACTGGCATGTCCAGGGCGGGGTCTGACTGTGGAGAGAAAGGCCTGGCTCAGCTCCTGGGCCCCTAAAGGGATCCAGGACCAGCGTGCTTCACAGTTGTGCCTCCAGGCCTAGCACAAGCCCTGACACATGGCGGGACACTTGGTGGAACAGACAGATAATTTGCAGGTGACAGGTCAACTGCCAGGGCGGTTTGTGCACCTGGGCCAGTGGGGCTAGGAATTCCTCCTCAGAGTGGATGGGGCCCAGTATCTCCTGAGACAGGGGTGAGCCCAGGGCCAAATCCCAGCCCCAGGCAAGAAGGTTCAGACCCATGACTAAGAGGCTGATGACCCATTGCCTGTCAGGGAGGAAGGCTGGTTGGGGGATGGGGGGGCTTTGCTTAGCACACTGTGAGTGGGGCTCACACTGGCACCCAGCCCTCTCCTCTTTCTCCTATACTGAATGCTACAAAGTCAGAGAAAGAGGATGCAGAGAAGGCAAAAGTAGCCCAGACAACAGCCCCACTTCTCTGCTGACCACATCCAAATCAGGAAAGGCTCAGGGGTGGCATCCTTGACCTGATACCACGTCCTGTCCTCTATCTGAACCTTGGAAACCAAGGTATTCTCCTGCCTCAGTAGAGCTGACCTCAGGATGTCTAAACTGTCTCCTCCTCTCGGATCCCCAGACCCAGCTCTGTGCAGTGCATGGCGCTCTGGTCAGCTGAATGTTTGAGAGGCTCATACCTGTAATCAGTGCTTTGCGAGATCAATGTAAGAGGTAAGAGAATGGCTTGAGGCCAAGAGTTTGAGACTGGCCTGGGCAAGGTAGTGAGACCCTATATCTAAAAAAAAAAGAAAAAATAAACTTTTTCTCCTTTCTTTTTTTGGTGTGTGTGTGTGATTTGTATTAATTGGCCAGGCATGGGGGACCCAGCTAACTTGCAATGCTTGCTAGAAGATAGCTTGGGCTCTGAAGATAAGATTGCACCACTGCGCTTCAGCCTGGGCGACAGGGCCAAACATAGTCTCAAAAAATTGTTAAACATTAAAAATAAACATCAAAAAGAAGGACACTGCCTAGGCTCTGCTTTTGCCTCCATGGGTGCTTCCTCCCCCTCCTGCCTCCTCTGCCCTGGCCCTCCCATGTCCCCCTGTCCCCTAAACTCACGCCCCCATGCCCGTTGACCTTTAGCCCTCCTCCAGGCTCCCAACTCTGGGGCACCCAGGGGAAGGAGCCTGCAGAGGGCCCAGATTCCCCCACTCCCTTCGCCAGGCTTCCGGGCACCTCCCGGTTCTGCCCGGAGCCCTCACCTCCAGCAGTAGCTGCAGCTACCTGCTCCTGAAGTCCTGACGCCCGTGGTCGGGGAAATCGGCCTGGAAGCTCCAGAGGCTGTCCAGCGACTTGTGCCCTTGCGACGCGCTCCCGGAGGTACAGCATCCCGCCTTGAAGCACCTGTGCGCAGCACCCCCAACAGCGGCCAGAGCACCGCCTACACCACCTTCTGACCCCGGGCCACGCTTCTGTCTCTGCAGCTCAGCTGCAGGCTGCGGGGCAAAGAGCACAGTGGGAGGAGCGTGGCGGGCGGGTCGCGTGACGTGATGAAGCCGTTGGAGCCATGTTGGTTGAGGGCGAGTGCCAGTCCTAGAGAGACTGGGCTGGAGCCAGGTGCTGCCTAGTGGGGCCTGCAGCTAAGAACCCTGGGCTAGGCCTTTGGGGAAGCAGGACCGTCCTCCCCAGACAAAAAAGGCCTAGGTCTGTTCCCCACCATGGCACAAGCTGGACGATCCAGGGGTAGGCCAGGACAGAACCCCTGAGACATATGGGATTCCTTTGTTTTTCTTTTTTTCTGAGATGGACTCTCACTGTTACCCAGGCTGGAGTGCAGTGGTGCACAGTCACTGCAACCTCTGCCTCCCGGGTTCAAGCGATTCTCCTGCCTCAGCCTCCCAAGTGGCTGGGATTACAGGCACATGCCACCACGCTGGGCTTTTTTGTATTTTTAGTAGAGATGGGGTTTCACCCTGTTAGACAGGATAATTTTGATTTCCTGACCTTGTGATCTGCCTGCCTCAGCCTCCCAAATTTCCCTTGTTTCTTCAAGGAGCACCTCCACTCATTTTTCCCAGCAGGACTCCAAGCAGGCTCCAGAGGAGCCTCTTCCAAACATGCCAGGTGCAGCCTCTTGCAGGGATGCAGCCCAAGCCTTGACCCCTGGGCCTCTGGAGCCCCCACCCTAACCCAGGGGTTGGGAGCAATCTCTTGGCCTTGCAGGCACAAAAAGATGCAGGGAGAGACTCTGGGCGCAGTGGCTCAGGCCTGTAATCCCAGCACTTTGGGAGGCCGAGGTGGGCATCCGCCTCCTGACTTGAGGTCAGGAGTTTGAGACCAGCCTGGCCAACATGGTGAAACCTGTTAGTTTCTACCAAAAATACAAGTTAGCTGGGCATGGTGGCAGGCACCTGCAATCCCAGCTACTAGGGAGGCTGAGGCTGGAGAATCACTTGAACTTGAGAGGCAGAGGTTGCAGTGAGCTGAGATCACAACACTGCACTCCAATCTGGCAAGTCTCATCTAAAAAAAAAAGGCCAGGCTCAATGGCTCAAGCCTGTAATCCAGCACTTTGGGATACCGAGGTGGGCAGATCACTTGAGGTCAAAAGTTTGAGACCAACCTGGCCAACATGGAGAAACCCCATCTCTACTGAAAATACAAAAATTAGCTGGTGTGGTAGTGGGCACCCATAATCCCAGCTACTCGGGAGCCGGAGGCAGGAGAGCCACTTGAACCCTGGAGGTGGAGGTTGCACTGAGTTAAGATCACACCACTGCACTCCAGCCTGGGCAATAGAGTGAGATGCCATCTCAAAAAATAAAAAATTAAAAGTTTATTTAAAAACTTTAGAATGACCAGGCACAGTGGCTCATGCCTGTAATCTTAGCACTTTGGGAGGCCAACACAGGTGGATCACAAGAACACAGGATCAGAGGTCAGGGTGAAACCCTGTCTCTACTAAAAATACAAAAATTAGCCAGGCATGGTGGCACATACCTGTAATCGCAGCTACTCAGGAGAAAGGAGAATCGCTTGAACCCAGGAGGCGGAGGTTGCAGTGAGCTGAGATTGCACCACTGCACTTCAGCCTGGACAAAAGAGCAGGACTCTGTCTCAGAAAAAAAAAAAGCCAAGTCGGGTGTGGTGCCTCACACCTATAATCCCAGTAACATGAGAGACTGAGGCAGGTGGATCACTTGAGGCCAGGAGTTTGAGACCAGCCTGGCCAATGGTGGAATTCCATCTCTAATAAAAATAAAAAGATTAGCTGGACATGGTGGTAGGCTTGTAATCCCAGCTACTCTGGAGGCTGAGGCAGGAGAATCACTTCAATCTTGAAAATGGAGTTTGCAGTGAGCTGAGATTGCACTACTGCACCCCAGCCTGAAGGACAGAACAAGACTGTCTAAAAACAAAACAAAAAAAACAAGCCAGTTGTTGTGGTGTGTGCTTATTGTCCCAGCTACTTGGAAGGCTGAGACAGGAGGATTGCTTGAGCCCAGCAGTGGGAGGCTGCAGTGAGCTGTGATGGTAAACTGTCTCTACTAAAAATACAAAAATTAGCTGGGCGTGGTGGTGGGTGCCTGTAATCCTAGCTACTCAGGAGGCTGAGGCAGGAAATTGCTTGAACCTAGGAGACAGAGGTTGCAGCGAGCCAAAATCATATCATTGCACTACAGCCTTGGTGACAAGAGCAAGATTCCATCTCAAAAGAATAACTAAAATGAAGAAGAAGGAGGAAAAAGGAAAGAGGAAAGGGGAGGAGAAGGAGGAGAAGAAAAAATAGCCAGAGGAGGAGGAGAAGAAGAAGAAACAGCTCGGGGTGATGGCTCATGCCTGTAATCCCAGCAATGGAGGAGGAGGAGGGGGAGGAGAAGGGGGAGGGGAGTGGGAGGAGGAGAAGGAGGAGGAGGAGTAGAAAGAACAGCCAGAGGAGGAGGAGAAGAAGAAACAGCCGGGGGTGATGGCTCATGCCTGTAATCCCTGCAATGGAGGAGGAAGGGGGAGGAGGAGGAAGAGGGGAGTAGGGGGAGTGGGAAGATGAGGAAAAGGAGAAGAAACAGCAAGGCATGGTGGCTTCTGCCTGTAATCCCAGCAATGAGGAGGAGGAGGAGAAACATCCAGGAACCAGGCACAGTAGCTCACACCTGTCATCCCAGCACTGAGAAGGAAGAGAAAGAGTTGGTGGTGGAGGAGGAGGAGAAGAAACTAAGGTGGCACACATTTGTTATCCAAGCTACTTGGGAGGCTGTGGCAGGAGAATCACTGGAACTTGGGAGGCAGAAGTTGCAGTAAGCAGAGAGTGCACCACTGTACTCCAGCCTGGGCGACAGAGTGAGACTCCATCTCCAAAAAAGAAAAGAAAACTGCAGACACTCTAGCAAGGCAGTCCCCCATCACTGGGAGGCCCAAGCAGAACAGTCTATGAAGCAGGGAGCATAGCAGAGCCTTAGCTTCAACACCTCAACTTATCAGGTATCCTGACTTCTTGAGTGAGCACACAAACCCTTGTGGTGAAATCTGCTGGGCTTAACACTCAGGGATTAGTACCATCCTTGCATGCCATTTCAAAACGAATATTTTTGTTTGTTTTGAGACAGGGTTTCACTCTGTCATCTAGGTTAGAGTGCAGTGGTGCCACCACAACTCACTGCAGCCTCAATCTCCCAGACTCAAGGGATCCTCCCACCTCAGCCTCCCAAGTAGCTGGGATCACAAGTGAATGACACCAGGCTCAGCTAATTTTTTTTATTTTTAGTAGAGATGAGGTCTAACTATGTTGCCCAGGATGGTCTTGAACTCCTGGGCTGAAGAAACCCTTCCTCCTTGGCCTCCCAAAGTGCTGGGATTAAAGGAGAGAGCCACTGCACCCAGCCAGGACACAAATATTAAAGTAATAAGAATGTGAAATGAATCTCTGTAACTGAAGTCCCAAATAGGAAACCCTGAGCTTTGGGGGATACTTAATATTTTCATCTCCTTCAGCTTAAAGTGGTAAATGAGGTCAGGCACTGTGGTTCTCACCTATAATCCCAGCACTTTGGGAGGCCAAGGTCAGGAGTTTGAAACCAGCCTGGTCAACATGGTGAAACCCCCATCTCTACTAAAAATATAAAAATTAGCTGGGTATGGTGGCACTTGCCTGTACTCCCAGCTAGTCAGGAGTTTGAGGCAGGAGAATCACTTCAATCTAGGAGGTGGAGGCTACAGTGAGATGAGATCATGCCACTGCACTCCAGTTTGGGCAACAGAGCAAGACTCCATATCAAAAAAATAAATAAGTGGCAAATGAGAGAGGAAGCAGGTTTTGGAAGTGTGTAGATGCCTCAAACGTCAGCATTTAATCTTACTGCATATGCTTTCCCAGTAAAAGCAGAACATATGAAAGGACTCTGAGGCACAAAAATAGAGTTAGATAGTCCTAGGCAGGCAAGAGGAAAGTTGAGTAAATGTCTGTCTAAAACGTGCATCTTTAGGCTGGCCACAGTGGCTTACACCTATAATCCTAGCAGTTTAGGAGACCAAGGCAGGAGGATCGCTCAAGCCCAGGAGTGTGAGATCAGCTTGGGCAACAGAATGAGGCCCTGTCGCTAAAAACATAAAAATCAGCTGTGGTGACGAGCACCTGTAGTCCCAACTACTCAGGATGCTGAGGTGGGAAAAAAATCACTTGGGCCCAGGAGGTGGAGGCTGCAGTGAGCTGTGATTGCACCAATGCTGCACTCCAGTCTGGGCAACAGAGCAAGACCTGTTTCTAAAATAATATAAATAATAATAATAAATGTACATTTCTAACTTTATTTCAAAGTTAAGGCCAGGCACAATGGCTCATGCCTGTAATCCCAGCATCTGGGAGGCCAAGGCAGGAGGATCACTTGAGCTCAGAAGTTCGAGATCAGCCTGTGGAAAACAGTGAGACCCTGTCTCTATAAAAATAAAAGTAAATAAATAAAATAAATAAAGTCAAATTTAAAAAAATCTGAACAAAAACATTTAACCACACTACCCCTAGGTCCAACAGAGTAGGGGTTAGCACAGGCACAACCAGGCTGCATATCTACATACAATCTGCCCTTGTAGGAAGGACATCCTTTTTCCTCCTGGCTTAACCACTCTAGGTGACCCACACTATTATTAATTATTAGCATCAACAATTTAAAGCAGGTTTTGTAAGGCACAATCTCAATAGGTAATAGGCAATATAATATATAAAAGTTCAGGAAGAAAACCAGACTCTTGAATGGGCCTGGAAGTTTCACCATGTCCCCCAAAGTACTCTTAGTTACATCCATCAGAACCTTTCAACACATACATATATACCTCACTCATCCTTTTGTGAAGAGTGTGTACTGATCACTAGATTAAGAGGATTTGGATACAATTCATAAATGTACAAACTTTGCTACTAAGGACTGACACATTTACTTTTGTAGCTCATCAGTTTATGTCCTAGAGAGACCCCAGAGCCACATTTACCAGCTGTTTTCTATTTTTCACTTTAGGATGGTGTTTCCTCTTTCACCTGTAAAGTGACTGATACTAATGCCAACTACAATAATTTAAATAACACCATTTAGAGTAATTTCTTCTTTAGTACTTTATTTATACTATTAAGAAAGCTTCCAGTGATTCAAACTGCACACACTGGTGAAACCCTATACTGTAAATGTAATTAATTTATTTCCTAATATCTTACCTCCCTCCACCCCCTCAACTGGAAAGTAAACACTAAGAATGCGAGAATTTTGTGTGTTTTTGTTCAATGCCTAGAGCAGTCCTGGCTCATAACAGTCAGTTAATATCTGCTAACTCTGATGAATGAAAGGTGTTTTCGTATTATGCAGTATTACCATGAAGCCATTAAACACAATGAGTAATACCAGATAATTTAATGGAATTTCCAGAAGTGTGAAGTTAAGAAAACAACAAGAAAAGTGTCAAAAATATAATCCCACATTTTCCCCCCCGATACAGTGTCCTGCTCTGTTACCCAGGCTGTAGTACAGTGGTGCCATCTGTAACCTCAAACTTCTGGGCTCAGGAAATCCTTCCACTTCAGCCTCCCAAGTAGCTGGGACTACAGGTGTGTATTACAATGCCCAGGTAATACTTTAAAAATCATTTTTTTTGTAGCCAGGTGTGGCGGCTCATGCCTGTAATACCAGAAATTTGGGAGGCCAAGCCGGGTGGATCACCTGAGGTCAGGAGTTCAAGACAAGCCTGGCCAACATGGACAAACCCCATCTCTACTGAAAATACAAAAATTAGCTGGGCATGGTGGCATGTGCCTGTAATCCCAGCTACTTGGGAGGTTGAGGCAGGAGAATCACTGAAACCCAGGAGGCAGACACTATAGTGAGCTGAGATAGTGCCACTGCACTCCAGCCTGGGGTATAGAGCAAGACTCCATCTGAAAAAAATTTATGTTTTGTAGAGATGGTCTCTCCATGTGGCCTAGGCTGGTCTCGAATTACTGGGTTCAAGTGAACCTCCCACCTCAGCTTCCCAAAGTGTTGGGATTACAGGTGTGAGCCACCATGCCTAGTCTGATCCCACTTTTTAAAAAGTATACCCCAAAAATCCATACATTGGTGAGGAAGTGGAGAACTTGGAATCCTCATACACAGAATGTAAAATGGTACAGCTCTGGAAAATATTTTAGCATTTGCTCAAAATATTTCACATAGCTACTACAAGACCCAGCAATTCAACTCCTAGGTATATACCCAAGACAACTGAAAGCATATGTCCACACAAAAAAATTACAGAGGAACCTGTACACACTTGTTCACAGTAGCATTATTCCTAATAGCCCAAAGTGACAAAAACACAAATGTTCATCAACTGATAAACAAAGTATCAACTATCTATCATTCAGCCATATAAGAAATGAAGTGCTAATACATGCTACAACAGGAATAGACCTTGCTAACATTTTGATAAATGAAAGAAAGTCAGACAAAAGGTCACATGTTGTATGATTCCATTTACGTGAAATACCCAGAATAGGCAAATGCATAGAGACACAAAGATTAGTGACTGCTCAGAGCCGGAGGGCATGGTGAATGTGAAATGATTACTAATGAGTATAGATTTCTTTTAGAGGTATTGAAAATGTTCCAGAATCAGTAGTGGTGATCAGTGCATAACTTTGTGAATATAACAAAAACCACTTAAAAGGTACACTTTAAAAGCATGAACTTTAAAGTATATGAATTATATCTCCATAAACCTGTTGTTTTTTAATACATGTTTATTTGCACATGAGTATATGGATAATGAAGAATAATATGAAAGGTTAATGATGAGAACTTCTGTGATGGGATACAGGGGACTGGGAGGGAAGATAAGTATTGAGGTGGAAAAAGACAAAAAATTTAAGACTAAAGCAATAATCCGGGGCCAGAGGCCTTGAGTGGGGGGACGGAGCAAGACTAGGTGTACAACAAAATGGGCACAAATCATAAAAATGAGGGAACTCAGGTTGAAAAATCCAGCTAGTAGTTTGTAATGGGGGAGAGGAAACAAACCTAAATAACTGCAATGATTCAATGGAGTTTGCAGAAAATGCAGAAAGGAGAGAAAACAATAAGCAAATGGGGCAGAAGATTTAAAACTGTCTCTACCCCACCAAAGTTTTAAAAAGCATGCAAGAAGAAAATTCAGCTGCTTCTGGGCAAGAATTCTTGGACCCTGTGGGGTAGAACCAAAGCATGACAAGGAGACATGAGTGTTTTATAAGCAAGAGAATATATTAAGGAGAGAAAAAGATCTCACCGTGATTGTTCTAGAATAAAGCAGCCCCATCAGAGTGCCTCAGGAATTCATGGTGGAAGAGATGCCATTGGAAAATGGCTTAGTCGGGATTCTCCTCAAGAACACTAGAAGGGAGTGAGGAAGAATAGAGCTTTAAAGTTTAACAGGCATTTCTTTTTCTTTTGTAATTAAAAAAAATCATATTGGCCTATATTTTCATAGACTGGGGTCTTGCAATCCAGCCCAAGCTGAACTCAAACTTCTAGCTCAAGAGATTCTCCCATTTCAGCCTCCTGAATTGCTGGACTACAGGTGCACACCACTGGGTCCAGCATAATGGCTATTTCTTGACAAATCTTGACACTTCCACCAGTGTGTTTTTCTTTAGAGACAGACTCTTGCTTTGTAGCTCAGGCTGGAGAGTTGGGCTCTCCAGTGATCCTAGCTCACTGCAGCCTAAAACCCCAGGAATCAAGAGATCCTCCTGACTGAGCTTCTCAAGTAGCTGAGACCACAGATGCACATCACCACACCTGGCTAATTTGAAAATTTTTATTTGTAGAGACGGGGTCTTGCTATGTTGCCCAGGCTGGTCTTGAACTATTGGCCTTAAGCAATCTTCTGCTGTTCACCTCCCAAATCCCTGAAATCACAGGTATGAGCCATCATATCCAGCCGGCTACCAGTTTCTTTGCATATTTCTTTCCTAGGCTTGACCAGAAACTTTACTTTCTTTTATGTACAGCTCAGCATCAAAAAAAAAGTTTAGGCCGGGCACAATGGTTCAATGCCTGTAATCCCAACACTTAGGGAAGCCAAGGTAAGAGGTTTCCTTGAACCCAGGAGTTCCACACGAGCCTGGGCAAGACAGTGAGACTGTGTCTCTACAAAAAATTTTTGAAGAATTACCCAGGTGTGCTGGCATGTGCCTGCAGTTCCAGGTAATGAGAAGGCTAAACTACTAGAGCAGTCTACAATTCATAATAATTTGAGAGCACCTACACCTGGGAATCCTGTAGGCTCATGTCTGCAACAATATTGATCTGATCCAAGATGGCCATTTAGCAGCAGCTCAGGGTTGCAGCTCCCAGTGAAAGTGCAGGGAGTGAGTGGATGCCAGACTTCCAGATGAATTTTTGTTGCTTATGGACCAGGAGATTCCCAGCAGAGGAGATTCCCAGTGCAGAAGCCCCACGGGTCACCAGCGTGACTCTTTTGGCCAGCATGGCTGTTTTGCCGGCATCCCAAGTGCTGCATTTCTCAGTGTGGAGTATGCAGGACTGGGTGCCCTTTTAGTTAGTGTATGGAGCTCCGAGAAGGCAGAGTCACCCATCCAGCTGATTGGGAGGGGGATTGAAGCTGGGAGCAGAAAGGGAGATTCCCAGGCAGAAAAGCACCACCAATCTCAGTGCCACTGTTGCAGCAGACATGATCACTGCATGGGAAATTGCATATATCCTGACACCTTTTCAGTGGGTGACTGGGGCACCTGGGAGAGAATCGATCATTCAATTAGGAAAAGAAAAAAGGGGGCCCTGAGGCAGGGCTCCAGGTGATCGCTCTCGGCTCGTCCCACCCCCACAGAAACACAGCAATTGGAATCACTGATGATTGAGAGTTTCACAGCAAGTATAGCTGAACCCGGGAAGGTCCAGCTCTGTGGGGGAGGGGTGTCCACCAAAGGAAAACAAAGAAACAGAAATAACATCACGACCAACATTCTGGACGTCCATTAAGAGACCCAATCTGAAAGTTAAAGACAACAGGTGAATAAATCCACAAAGATGGAAAGAAACCAGCACAAAAAGGTTGAAAACATCGAAAATCAGAATGCCTCCCCTCCTTCAGGGGATTGTAGCTCCTCATCAGCAAGGGAACAAGGACTGATGGAGAATGAGTGTGATGAATTGTCAGAATCAGGCTTCAGAAGGTGGATAATAAGAAACTTCTGTGAGCTAAAAGAACATGTTCTAAACCAATGCAAAGAGACTAAGAATCTTGAAAAAAGGTTTGATGAAATGCTAATGAGACTAGATAATTTAGAGAGGAATATAAGTGAATTAATGGAGTTGAAAAACACAACACAAGAACTATGAGAAGTATGCACAAGTTTTAACCGTCAAATTGATCAAGCAGAAGAAAGGGTATCAGAGGTCAAAGGCCAACTCAATGAAATAAAATGAGAAGACAAGATTAGAGAAAAAAGGATAAAAAGGAGTGAGCAAAGTCTCCAGGAAACATGGGACTATGTGAAAAGACCTCATCTACATTTGATAGGTGTACCTGAATGTGACGAAGAGAATGAATCCAAGTTGGAAAATACTTTTCAGGATATTATTCAGGAAAACTTTCCCAACCTAGCAAGGCATGACAATATTCAACTCCAGGTAATACAGAGAACACCACAAAGATACTCCTCAAGAAGAGCAACCCAAGGCACATAATCATCAGATTCACCAGGATTGAAATAAAGGAGAAAAATGCTAAGCACAGTCAGAGAGAAAGGTCAGGTTACCCATAAAGGGAAGCCTATCAGACTCACAGCAGATCTCTCAGCAGAAACCCTACCAGCCAGAAGAGAGTGGGGGCTGATATTCAACATCCTTAAAGAAAAGAACTTTCAACCCAGAATTTCATATCCAACCAAACTAAGCTTCGCAAGTGAAGGAAAAATAAAATCTTTTGTGAAAAAGTAAGTAGTTAGAGATTTCATCACCACCAGGCCTGCTTTACAAGAGCCTCTGAAAGAAGCACTACACATAGAAAGAAACAACCAGTATCAGGCTTTCCAAAAATATACCAAAAAGTAGAGCACATCAATATAATGAAGAATTTACATCAATTAATGGGCAAAAGAGCCAGCTAGCATCAAATGGCAGCATTAAACGCACATATATTATTACTAATCTTAAATTTAAATTGACTAAATACCCCAATCAAAAGACATAGGTAGATTGGATGGACAGCCAAAACCCATCAGTATGTTGCATCCAGACCCATCTCACATGCAAGGATACACAAAGACTCAAAAGCAAGGGATAAAGAAAGATTTACCAACCAAATGGAGAGCAACAATAAATAAATAAATAAAAAGCAGGAGTTGCAATTCTCGCCTCTGATAAAATAGACCTTAAAGCAACAAAGATCAAAAGAGGCAAAGAAGGACATTACATAATGGTAAAAGGATCAATGCAACAAGTAAAGCTAATGATCCTAAATATATATGCACCCAATAGAGGAGCACCCAGATATATAAGACAAGTTCTTAATGACTTATAAAGAGACTTAGACTCCCACGCAATAATAGTGGGAGACTTTAACATCACATTGACAATATTAGACAGATCAATGAGACAGAAAATTAACAAGGATATCCAGGACTTGAACTCAGACCTGGAACAAGTAAACTTAATAAACATTTATAGAACTCTCCACCCCAATACACAAAACATACATTCTTATCAGTACCACATCACACCTACTCTAAAAGTGACTACATAATTGGAAGTAAATCACTCCCCAGTAATTGCATAGCATTTCACAGCCTTAAAGGAAATATTCATTGGCTGCTTGTTTGTTACTTTCCTCCCTTATTTCTTCCTGTCTCCATTGTTAAGCACAATTATTGGAATAAAAGAGGTTTTTAATACCCATTTTTAGACTGCATTCTAGCCTGGGCAATAAAGCAACACTCCCATTCTCTCTCCCTCTTTCTTTCTCTCCTTAATTCTTTTTTTCTTTTTTCTTTCTTTTACAAAAAGAAGTAGAGGAATTTATGTGAAGTCAACCACAGGGTGTGATATATAAAGTGACCCAGGCTTGAAGAGGCAGACATTCACAGAACTGCGAGTGGTTTTGGTAGGTATTGCTGGAGTACCCTAAAAAGGGACAGGAGAAGTGGGCAGTTTGAGACCAGGTCACCATGTGCCATTAATAAATGCTCCTTTCAAGAGTTTGGGAAACACTAAATCTTTACACCATAGTGTAGGGTACCAGGGAAGAGCTCAGAGCGATAGAGAAGAATGGTGCTGCCCTGAGAACCTCACTTCTTATCAGAGCAGAAGAGGATGAGAACTGAGCCCATCCATGCCTAGGATGTGCAATAACAGAAGCCCCTTCTTAGAGGGCATCATGTATATTCAGAACCTTATGAGGAGAAGAGGCCCTCCCAGCAGGGTCTACTCACTGAGAGGGAGAACTTATGTTTAGGGGTTGGTCTGCCCAGAGCACACCAGGAGTGGCTCACTGGCCAAAAAAGTAGCCCACGAATTCTTTTAAACACAGCACTGCAAGGCAATGATTGGGGTATTTCAAACACAGCTTTGGTGCCTAAATTTAAGCTATAATTTTACAAAGAAGAGGCACTTGACTACTTTCAGGAGATGAACTAATGACCAAATAAAGCAATTCTAATAAAGTGGCATTTTCTTAGGGTACTCTAGGCCTTAACACAAGGGGACTTTTAAGGGAGCCCACTGAAGAAAGATAGATGGATAGATAGATAGATAGATAGATAAGATATAAGAGAAGATATTGGGAAATTCTAAAAGGAGAGATAATAGAACTAGATGTGTCTTTCAGAAAGATGTTTCTGAAAGAGGGTGCAAGGTGGATTAGATACCAAGAAGTCAGTTGTACTGAGATCAATGAGGGGCTATTGCAACACTTTAGAAGTGATGGAGACTTAAAAAGGCAAGTGGTCAACTCATGCACATACATCAGTACAGTATAAATGTGTTGGCCTTAAGGAAGAAGACATTTGGCAATACATTTTGGAGAGGGAAACATAATGAGAAATCCTGGTAGCATTGAACCTCCTTAATAGTGAGTGGCTGAGTACATTAAAGCAACAATTTATTTCATGGGCAATTGATATCTGGCAGGCTAGTGACAGCCTTGTTGCCAAGAGAGCACAGTTACAGTCTCAGCATGTGACTTTAGAAACTTCACTGGGGGAAAAATTACAGTCCGATGAGCAGCACCAGGACATGGCCTATGGGACAATATGCCTATAACTAAGTCCCAGGGAAAACTGATTTGTGGCTTCTGATCACATTCACTGAGAGCCTCTGCTATTGACTAGTTGTAGTTCATTGGGATGTAGATCTATCTTGGCTAACAAGAAAGCACTAGAGGTCTTCATTGAGCCACTGAGCCCTGTCTCTAGGGACTGTGTGTAGCTGTCTTTAGCTTCCTACCAATCAACACATCAAAAGCTGCAGAATATATTTTCATGTTCATAAAATGCAAATGGCAAATGAGATAAAGTTGCCAGACTAGACTTGAAAAAGGGTGAATGATTACAATGCAGCTTCAGATACAGAGAATAAATCACGTGTGCCCAGCCAGAATTTTCTTACATGTCAACAAGAAAGATACTGAGTCTGTATCCACAAGACATCCACAGCATATTAATTTGACTAGAAAGGATTAAAACAATTTACACTGGATTTCTTACTTGAATAATTCTAAGCAGCACACTTCCTCAGGATTTCTCACTGAATATAACTCATTATAATGAAATTATTAGAATATTTATCTTAGTAACTCTCAAATAATTACTCTGCATGTGTTTTCACTCAATCTGTATAGATAAGGCAATAATACATTTTATTTTTCATTTAATTTCAACTTTTTTCTCTATGGGAGTTTGGAAATTCATTTCAAATAAAATGCATCATAGTCCTCTGAGGTATTTTTAGTATAAAATGTGTTTAATGGTATAGAGATGGGAGTTCTGTTTTGGAGGGGCTAGATTTTGTTATGAAGTGTTGGAAAAAGGATTTGTCTTACTTGAGTAAGAGGCTGGTGAGAAAATAAGTCTCTTTGACAAATGGGCCAATGAGACTCATCTTAAACTCAACAATGAGTTCTGTTCTTGTAGATAAAAAGTTGAGAACAAGACCAGATGGAGTTAATTGCATTGATGGCAACAGAAGGGTTTCACCAGGCAAGGTATACACAATTAGAGTAAAATTATTGTATAAACAGTACATTAACACCATTCTTTGGAATTTAAGGAAATAATTATACAGGGAATTTCAAAGTTATTGAGATATGAAAATATCAATATACACAGAAAACAAACCATGCCTTTTTACTTCACTTGGAGACATGAAAACATCCTATAACATAATCAGTTAATCTTTCTTTAAAACATGTGGTGCTACAGTGCTCTCTCAATTGGGTGAGCATATATCACTCAAACTAGAACCACTTGAGAGGGAGAGGGAGAACTATGAGTTCCTGAACAAGTTAGGCCAGCATTGCCCCAGGCAAACAAATACAAATAACTAGACTCCTCCAAAAATATCTCTTTCCCATAGAAAATAATTTATCTCATTTTTATATTAAACTTAGAAATAGAAGCAACAACCCAATATGTCACTCTAATCGAACTAACAATCTTCATATAAACAAAACAAATTCCCAAATTATTTTTTAAATTTACTTTGTAGAGTCAAGTTCTCTCTATGTTACCCAGGTTGGTTTCAAACTCCTGGGCTCAAGCAATCCTCCTGCCTTGGCCTTCCAAAGTGCTAAGATTATAGGCATGAGCCACAATGTCCAGCCTACAAATTCTCAAAATTGCTTTCTAATATTTTTTGCAGGTCATCACCAATAAATATATTGATTCAGGAAGCCATTAAATATTTTTTAAGTTTAATCTGATTGTTATAGTTTAGAATATATATTTATTCTATATTTAGAATATATATTTATTCAGAATATATATTTTATTTAAAATATAATTCAGAAACAGTGTCATTGGTTCAAATTGTTCCAGAAATTATAAATCAAATTATGAAATAAAGGTAACATTCATTCCTAATTTTAACCAATAATAAAGGCCATTTTCAAGTCATTCAAGACTGTGTTCCACATAATAACTTGAGATATGTGTGTGCCTGTGTGGATCAGTGTTTCTGCAGGGGGGAGGGCATGCAAGGGAAGAAAGACTATTCACTCAGATTTTCTTTGAGCATATTTCAAAGGCAAATGCAGTAAATTCTGTCCTTTGTTTATTTGGGGTATGGGTACTAATTTATTTATTACATTTTTTTACATATATGTAAGTAACCTGTTATAACAGAAGGAGCTTGGGTTTTGAGCTTAAGGTAGAACTGAATTTGAATCCCAGTACAGTCACTTATTTTTATGTCTTAGAGCAAATTGCCAAAATTTTGATTCTCATTTTTTCAGTTTGTAAAATGAGGCCTATGATTCCTGTTACAGATGATTGTTTTGAAGATTGCTGACACCAAGCCAGTGCCTGACTCACTGTAGTAGGCATTTATTAAGTAATTATGTTGTGTTACACAATTATTGAAACATAATAAAATATACAATGCTAAACAAAATTTAACTTTACTTAAATGATTCAGAAACATTTCAGGGTCTTTTAATATTTTGAAAACCATTGTCACAACCATTCACTTTTAATACACTATGGTTTTCACTTCCAGCTTGAAAACATGATTTGAAAAGAGAATGCTAGAAAGGTCTTATTTCATTGTTTAACAGTTATGGATAATTCTGTATTGAGAACAAATATCAAGAGAAGAATGAGTTTTGTTAAAAAAATCCAGGCCTTTCTTTTTCATTCTGTGGTAGGTAAAACTGAACTGGGAATCAGTAGCAATTGGTTACAATCATTTGCATAAGCTTGGGCAAATTAAAAATCTTTTCTGAGTCTTAGTTCCCCCATATATAAAATGAAACCTTTAAATAGTCAATCTTTTAGGCCTTTTTTAAAATCAATATACTTGATTGTTTTGACTACTTTTATTTCCAAGAAACAAATCAGAATACATTTTTAAACTATTATTTTCTAAACCTTCAAAAGACAACTATGTCTTCCACTTGCTAGGAGCTATGGGGAAATAACAATAGCTTGAATTGCAACTGATAAAAGAGTATTTATTTACCTTCTGCATTTTTTTCTATAAAATCATGATGGGTGGGATAGAATTTAGAACAGAAACGTGAATAACAAATAGTGAGTTGGCAAGAAAGAAAGAAGACCTGGAACCAACCCAAATGCCCATTGATGATAGACTGGACTGGGAAAATGTGGCACATATACACACCATGGAATATTATGCAGTGATCAAAAATGATGAGTTTTTGTCCTTTGTAAGGACATGGGTGAATCTGGAGAACATCATTCTCAGCAAACTGACGCAAGAACAGAAAAGGAAATACCACATATTCTCACTCATAGGCGGGTGAGAAAAATGAGAACACATGGAGACAGGGAGGGGGTCTACTACACACTGGGGTCTATTGGGGGAATGGGGGAGGGACAGCAGGGGGTAGGTAGGGAGGGAGAGCCTGGGGAGAAATTCCAAGTGTGGGTGAAGGGGAGGAAGGCAGCAAAACACACTGCCATGTGTGTACCTATGCAACTATCTTGCACGTTCTGCACATGTACCCCAAAACCTAAAATGCAATAAAATTAAAAAAAAAAAAGAAATGGATACTGTAAAATTAACCTCTAAAATGTCTTTGCCAATCTGGAAAAATAAGTGATTGCTGTAAAAAAAATGTGTTTACCAATTTATATGTTCACCAGCAGGGAATGAGAGTGTCCCCTTTCCTGCACATTTACCAACACTTAATATTGTCAGAATTTAATATTTTCCCAACTTAATGGGGAAAATGGTTTCTTATTTTAATTTGCATTTCTCTATAATTACTAGTGATATTAAATATCTTTTCATATGTTTAATGGGCATTTGTATTTTCTAGCCTTTCTTTTCCTTTTAAAATGGAGATTAATAGGAAATAAGGATTTAATTTGGAGGCTTTATTTGGTAGCTGCTTTTCTTGAATGTGTCTATTCTGGAATGGCTGAAGTAAACAAAAATTTTTTAACGCACTTAATATCATAGAGCATGGCAAATGTGACCTAGGTTCCAATTGTAATTTAAATGTTTGGTGGTTAAATTTTATATACATTAACTTCATTACTTACCTACCTTCATTGAAATGATGTATAAAATCAAGAGCATGTTTAATCATTTTTCTCATTTGATCCAAGATATCAGCTCTCAGAACCCCTTGAGGCTGAGGACCAACTTCTATACCTAGGTACAGGAGAGTCACATTTATACCAGTAATAAAATATATTGTAAAACTAAGCATTTTAATGTATCAAGATTTAGAATTACGTTCTTCAAAATTATTAAAAAGGTGAATCACGTAGCATCATGGAAAATATTTGAGGTGTCATGTTTGGCAAAAGGAAAGCAGAACATTTACACTTTTAAGTTATATGCATAGTGAATAAAGACCGGGAGAGAACATGGATGAAAAATCAGTACTGTTAGACATAGGAAACTCTGTGGTTGTTTTCCTTTAAATTTTCTTCAGTATTGCGAAATATTTAAAAATCATAACATAGTAGAAGAGGTGAACAAGTTTATGCTGACAAAATAAGAGGTGGACATGAAGAGAAACTGTTAAGGTTTGACATTTAGCTTTGACAGGAGGAAGGACATCATTTAGTCACAGAAATCTAGACAAGATGAATTATGGATGTAAGGCAATGTGACAATCTGTGTGACCCTTCAGCAACAATTTTTTTTTGAGATGGAGTCTTGCTTTGTTGCCCAGGCTGGAGTGCAATGGCCCTATCTTGGCTCACTGCAACCTCTGCCTCCCGGGTTCATGATATTCTCCTGCCTCAGCCTCCCGAGTAGCTGGAATTACAAATGTGTGCCACCACACCCAGCAAATTTTTGTATTTTTAGTAGAGGCAGAGTTTCACCATGTTGGCAGGATTGGTTTTGAATCCTGACCTCATGATCTGCCTGCCTTGGCCTCCCAAAGTGCTGGGATTACAGGAGTGAGCCACTGAACCTGGCCAAGCAACAATTTTGACATAACTATCCATCCTAATATAATAGTGCAATGGTTTTTTCTTTCATTTTTTTTTCTTTTCTGAGATGGAGTGTCACTCTTGTCACCCAAGCTGGAGGGCAATGGCGTGATCTTGGCTCAGTGCAACCTCTGCCTATCAGGTTCAAGCGATTCTCCTGCCTCAGCCTCCTAAGTAGCTGGGATTACAGGCAAGGGCCACCATTCCTGGCTTATTTTTGTATTTTTAGTAGAGCTGGGCTTTTGTCATGTTGGTGAGGCTGGTCTTGAACTCCTGACCGCAGGTAATCTGCCCTCCTGGGCCTCCCCAAGTGCTGGGATTACAGGCATGAGCCATCATCGTGCCTGGCCTGGTTTTAATTTTATGTAGGAAAAATATGTATTCATTTTTCATGACTCATATGAAAAAATGCCTGTACTGCTGGGTCTACTTTGTATGGCTGTCAAACATCCATCTTGACACCTACAAAATATTCTTTCTGTAAACTACTTCTGTAGACCCTTCCTTCCTATTCAAGCCTCCTACAAAGCCACCTCCCCAGCCATCACCTTCTCCATTTTTCAAACCATTTACCAAATGCACGACCCTCATTCTACCCTCATTCTCTCCCATCCCATTCATGACTACATTCTTTTACACTCATCCTATTTTCACCCACTTTTGTTATTTCCCAACACACAAAATCCTATCATATCCTCTTGCATAATTTTTTGTTTGTTGTGCTTAGGTTTCTGGTATAAATGCATGAATATATATTTAAATATATGGTGTCATAAATGCATGTGTGCATAAATAACTTATGCAAATATGTGAAAAGTGTGTTTGTAGATACGTTTGTAGGAATACTACAGAATACGGTATTGTTTGCCTACCCCAAATCCAATTCACCTTCCTCCTTTTTCTAAAAGGATCCTGGTTTTAGTTGGGTTTCCAATCTTCAAGGTAGGTAAATTTTTTTCCAGTTGAAGAGTTAATGTTGAACAGTTGAAGTCAATCATAGTAATCTGCTAGTCAATGATTTAAGAATAAAATAATCTTTATTATGCACAAAAGTATCAATACTTGAAGTAAAGAATTGGCATAAGCTAAATACCCAAGTAGAGGCAATTAGCTGAAACAAACCAAAGGCTTAGCAATAAGAGATACAGATCCTGTTTCTCTGTGACACCAAATAAAGGCACAAGTTTTCCAAACTTTCAAATATCAGTCTTGGTCTCTGATGTTTGCAGGCAATGCTACTCTTAGCCAGAACAACATCTGCTGATATGTTTGGCCCTTACGAGTTGAGCCAAATCTTTAAAATGTTTCATTCTGAGGAAATATTAAGCTCATTGTAAATAATTAGAAATGTTATATGTTCTCCTTTCAACTTTGCTGTTTTATTTGGATGATTTTTATCTCATGCACTCATTGGAAAATAAAGCATGTTTAACATCAAAGAGACAATCTTTCTGAGTCAACATTTTATAACACACTAAGAATATTACTGCATACAAATTTGCTTTAACTTCTAGTCGGCACTTACAAGGACACCTTTGCATTCTGTTCCCAAGGCAAAAGAATTGTGACAGGATCATTTTAGGTAAATCTTATCCTGGAAAGAAGCAGTGTACTGCAGCCAGTCTTAGGATCATGCAGACACACACACATGCACACACCAGAAAGCAACTGGACACAGCCTTCTCCTAACTTTCTCAGATCAACCATGGTCTCATTTGAGACTTAGAAAGTTGTTTGTGTAACCATTATTCATTCAGCTCCACCCCGACTCTGCCATAGCCATAACCTACAATCTAAATATTCTGCTCTGATATGAGATCTTGTAGTGAAAGCTTAACTTTTGGTTTGAACAATGTGGTCACCAAAGATGGCCATATAAAGATCCCTTTATTATGCACAAAAGGATCAATAATTGAATATCCAGAATAATTTTAGATTTTTATTTATTTACATTGTTTGCCAACCTGGTTTTAAAATAAATTACTTTTAGCTAAGCCATCTGAGATTTAACAAAACTATTTTAAGTTGTAATTTTAATTGTAGTGTAGTCTGCAGATAACTAATTATGCTAATGGGCACTCAGGAAAGAGAATGGAATAGATAAGAAAGAGCATCTGTTTGAGAGGGTGCACCAGAGTGTGGGGCTGCACGTTGGAAGTACCAGAAGGTAAAGATGGACTCACAGCCTAGTAACTGGCAGGGTAAACAAGAGAACAGATGACAAACAGTTCATGAAACATCTATTGCAAAGCAGGTGACAAGAGGGATGTGGAGAGAGGATTCTTCATGGGTCTTTTGCATTTCTTCAAGTCTCATGAGCAAGACATGAATTTTTCTTTTTGAAATGGGGTCATGTTCTGTCACCCAGGCTGGAGTGCAGTGGTGCAATCTCAGCTCACTGCAACCTCTGACTCCTGTGTTCAAGCAATTTTCCTGCCTCAGCCTCCTGAGTAGCAGGGATTATAGGCACCCACCACCACACCCAGCTAATTTTTATATTTTTAGTACAGATGGGGTTTCACCATGTTGGCCAGGATGGTCTTGATCTCCTGACCTTGTGATCCACCTACCTTGGCCCCCCAAAGTGCTAGGATTACAGGCATGAGCCACCAAGCCTGGCCTGACACAGACTATTTTTGTTCCAGATTATCTTTTCAAGGATGTCTGTACAGTGAACAGCCTTGGAAGTTAGGAATGGGGTTTTCCTTGGGGCAAAGGGCGCTCATGCTTACTGCCCATTATACAAAATTAAGATTCCTCTGCTGAGTGTTTCTCTCCTAGAATGCAGCCAGTGGCATGTAGAACTGTCTCTGACTCCTTTCGTGTCACCCTGTGGGAATTGGAGCTTCGGGAGTGGTGTAAAAGTGCTGACCCTCTGCTATTACTACTGTTAGTCACCTATTCTTGGTCTCTGTTTCAGGAGTCTTGTGTCTTCTCCTGGCATCCACTCAAAAGTGCCAAGCTCATCGTTAACGTGTAAGTTGGGTAAAATTTCTCAGATCTTTTACAGGTCTTGATAAGGAGAGGCCAGAAAACCACCTGGAGTAGGTCACTGGCAGCACAAGTACTTCGGAGAAACAGACCCCTAGTCTTTCTGATCCAATCAAATCTGACCACTCTGGACAAGCTCATGAATGTATGCATTACCAAAGTTAGATGGCTAGTATTTTTCACAGTGGCTCACACCTGTAATCCCAGCACTTTGGGAGGCCAAGGCAGGTGAATCACCTGAGTTCAGGAGTTCAAGGCCAACCTGGCCAACATGGTGAAACCCCATCTCTACTAAAAATACAAAAAATAGCTGGGTGTGGTGGCACATGCCTGTAATCCCAGCAACTAGGAGCTTGAGGCAGGAGAATCTCTTGAACTGGGGAGGTGGAGGCTGTAGTGAGCCAAGAGCATACCACTGTACTCCAGCCTGGGTGATAGAGTAAGACTCTGTTTCAAAAAAAAAGAAAAATTTCTCTGAGTTTCAGCTAGGATATATTTTATTGCATTATGTCAATGGGAACTACGACTTACCCACAGGATACTTGGCTATAGAATGAGTGGTTGCATGTCTGAGGGAAGGATGCTCAATAAGATACACATAGCAGGGCAGTGGAGCCAAGGAAGTCTGAAAAACATTTAAAACGTCTTTCTCATTATGTTAAAACCATGTGTTTTGTTCTCTTCACTTCAAGAGAGTCAATAATACCTTCAGTACGTTTTACTTCATCAAGTAAGACTGGTAAGATAGCTTTATGAAACACTGTAAAACACAACATTTACAGATTTGAAAAAATAAATTATACAATATAAAATTCATATAAAATTGAATTATGCCATGTCTTTCCAGGTAAAATGTACATTAAATAGTTCTCCAGACCAATGATCCAAAAACATGAATTCAATGTTCTTTCTTAATGGCTGCGGTTATTTTTATTTCATCACTGGTTGCACTATTTAGCTTGGTATGGGTGTCTTAAACAACTCTGTTTCTATTCCTGTGGTCCAGCTCTCTACAGATGTTGGGTGGTTCCCCCTCCTCCTGCTTCTCCTCATGAGAATTTAAGATAGGCCTCTTGGTTTTTATAACAAAGTGTCAGCAATACTGCCTCCATGTCTGCCCACCAAAGCATTCAGCTCTCTCATCAATAGGCAACAAGGAATAGCTACATAATTTCTCCTATGAGGGCCACTGCCCGGTTATCCAAAGCTTAAGGGAAACAAAATTAACAGTTATTCTTTACTACAGGTTAGGTATTAGGCTAAATGCTTTAAATATTTTATGTCATTTAGCACCCTCATGGGTAAGTGTTGTTACAACCCCAATTTTATAAAATGAGGGAAGCAGCTGGGTGCAGTGGCTCATGCCTGTAATCCCAGAACTTTGGGAGGCCAGGGTGGGCAGATCATGAGGTCAAGAGATCAACACCATTCTGACCAACAAGGTGAAACCCTGTCTCTACTAAAAATACAAACATTAGCTGGCTGTAGTCCCAGCTACTTGGGAGGCTGAGGCAGGAGAATTGCTTGAACCTGGGAGGCAGAGGTTGCAGTGAGCCAAGGTCATGCCACTGCACTCCAACCTGGCACTTGCCAATGGAGTGAGACTCTGTCTCAAAAAAAAAAAAAAAGAAATGAGGGGAGCAAGGTTTTGGGAATGGTGTGTTCTGTCTAAGGTTAGCGAAAAGAAATGTGAGGATGTGAACACAGGTTACACTCTTTCCTCCCAATCATACTAACTCTCAGGAAGGAAGGCTATCTAGTGCACAGAAATAAGCATACAATTTTTATGTGTTTTTCTGGTTGGTTGCTATTTTCTAGCAAATTTTCTCTGAGATTTCTGAACCTTAAAATGATTAGCTGTATGAAGCACTGAAAGATTAGATGAGTTCTGGGGTATCTAGATCAAGTGCGGACAAGGGAAGGACTAAAGGGAGGCAATCTTTTTATCACTGTGCTTCAGTCAACATTAAATGACTATTTATGAAGTTTCCTAAAACCTTGTAATTGAGATACTTTGACCACACCATTTAAAATATTAATATTAATTTTACTTGGTTTTAACAAAGAGCCCACAATCTGGTGGCCGTCTGGGTAAAATGTGTAATTTTACAGACACAAGAATCCACAAGTGTTTTATTTTTTATTAATTGTGTTTATGATTTTACTTATTTCCTCTCTTTTTCTCCTTCCTTTTACCACTGCCTCTGTATTTTATCAGCACCCTTTCCCCCAGCCACCAAAACTGGCTGTGGAATAAATCCCATTTTTCTCACACCTTCCCTTGTAACTGTTTTCTGATTGTCTCACATCTATAATTGACTTAAAAGTACAAGTCCTTTGCTTATTTATAAATTAGTAACATTAACATTACCTTAATATAATGAAACATCTGAATTAAAGTTATTCCTGGAATCCTCAAGAATAATAGTGCACCCCATGTTAGAGGTAGTATTATGAAGGTCAAAAATAATGTCATATGAATCTTCACTATTTTTTGGACCAAATAAATGATTTATTTCTTGAGCTCTTCTAACTTCATATGGCAAATCTGACTTTTTTCGCTGTTATAAGCAGAAAGAAAAAGATTAACAACATCTGTGCTGAGATAATATAAATAGAATAAGAACACTGTGAAAATGACCAGTTGCCAAATCTTTAATATGAAAAACCTGTATGGGAAGTAAAACCTTACCTGAAATGTTTATAAATGAAAAATTACAAATCTTTTCTTCATTTGATTCCATATAACTAATGTTGCATTGGCATGCTTGCAAACTAATAAGTTCATTTATGCTGCTGGTCATGAACAAGACAGACATATCAAGCAGAATTTATCATTTGATTTCAATTTTAAACAAAAGATATCCATTAGTTTACTGAATAGTTTCTTAGTAGTTATGGTACACTGGGTTATTATGGGACTAGACCATCAAATGCATCATTTTCCCCCCACTTTAGCTAACTCTAGTGCACAAATATAGTCACTTAGGGGCTCACAGAATTTAATTAGAGATCCTTTTAATTTTTTGAGACAGGGTCTTGCTCTGTTGCCCAGGCTGGAGTGCAGTGGCCCAATCATGGCTCACTGTACCCTCAAATTCCTGGGCTCAAGCAGTCCTCCCACCTCAGCCTCCTGAGTAGCTGCAACTACAGGTGTGTGCTGCCATGCCCAGCTAATCTTCTTCTTCTTATCTTTTGTGGAGATGAAGTCTTGCTATGTTGCCATGGCTGGTCTTGAACTAAAATCGCCTTTGCAAACATTGTAATTGAGACAACTGTTTTGTTTATTTATTTATTTATTTTTGAGACAGAGTCTCACTCTGTCACCCAGGCTGGAGTGCAGTGGTGCGATATTGGCTCACTGTAACCTCTGCCTCCCGGGTTCAAGCGATTTTCCTGCCTCAGCCTCCTGAGTAGCTGAGACTACAGGCATGTGCAACCACATCCTGCTAATTTTTTGTATTTTTAGTAAAGACAGGGTTTTACTATGTTGGCCAGGATGGTCTTGATCTCCTGACCTTGTGATTGGTCCACCTCAGCCTCCCAAAGTGCTGGGATTACAGGCATGAACCACCACACCTGGCCAACTGAGACAATTCTTACAATGTAAGAGATCTAACCTGACTTCATCTTGCTTCTAATCTCCAAGCCATCCTCATTCATGCCTGGGTGTAAACTGAACTAACTTTGGGAGGAACTTAGTTTATAGTTTAACTTTGAAACAGATAACAGCTCTTTCCCAAAACAAACCCCCTTTCTACCTGGAGACTAGATTGCCTTTGTAGGACTAATGAATTAGTCCCAAGACCTGGAACCAACCCAAATGCCCAACGATGATAGACTGGACTGGGAAAATGTGGCACATATACACCATGGAATATTATGCAGCAATCAAAAATGATGAGTTTGTGTCCTTTGTAGGGACATGGATGAATCTGGAGAACATCATTCTCAGCAAACTGACACAAGAACAGAAAAAGAAATACCGCATATACTCACTCATAGGTGGGTGAGAAAAATGAGAACACGTGGACACAGAGAGGCGGTCTACTATACACTGGGGACTGTTGGGGGGAATGGGGGAGGGACAGCATGGGGGGGCTGGGGGGGATAGCCTGGGGATGAATACCAAGTGTGGGTGAAGGGGAGGAAAGCAGCAAAGCACAGTGCCATGTGTGTACCTATGCAACTATCTTGCTTGTTCTGCACATGTACCCCCAAACCTATAATGCAATAAAAATTAAAAAAAAAAATAAATAAATAAAAAAAAAAAAAAAAAAAAAAAAAAAAAAAGAAATTATGGTTTAAAAGTCATGCAGCTGGAGGCCACAAGATTCTGAACCTCTTCAAATTGCTCCTGGGAATAACACCACTATTGTAAAACCTAAGATCAGTGCTTGAGGTATTTTGCAAACTCTGAACTTGATGGATCAGCTGGCACCACCCAGATGGATAAACTGATTCAGTGACAGAAGACAGCTCCAGTTCCCTGAGTTTACCTCCCATCTGACCAATCAGCACTCCTGACTCACTCCCCATGATTTTGCCTTCAATCTAACCCATCAGCACTCCTGACTCACTGGCCCCCTAACCACCAAATAATCCTGAAAAATTCTAATCTCTAAATTTTTGGAAAGACTTATTTGAGTAATAATAAAACTCTGGCCTTCTGTATAGCCAGCTCTTTGTGAATTAAACTCTTTATTGCAATTCCCTTGTCTTGATAAATCAGCTCTGTCTGGGCAGTGGACAAGGAGAACTTGCTGGGTGGTTACAGAACTCTTGGCCTCAAGCAATCCTCCTGCCTTGGCCTCCCAAAGTGCTGGAATTACAAGCATGAGCAACTACACCTGGCCTAATTAGAGGTTCTTAATTGAGGTCCAAGAACCACCAGAGGTCCAGTGGCAAAGTTTCCAGAATCTGTAACCTCTTCAAAAATGCCAAAAGTTTGCTGGTACACATATGTGTATTTTTCTGGCACAAGGAACAATAGTTTTTCTTCCATTCTCAAATGGACCTCTGTCCTCTCCCCACTTCCCAAAATGGTTAGGGCACATTTTTTTTCTATATATAATAGTGTTTTTAATTTACTTTTCCTCATTAAGCCATTCAAGCACATTTTCCTAAAATTCCATCTATTTGTTTTCCTTGGCTATTTTTGCTAGTATCTTCAAGGGACCTACTGCTTACAGCTGGGTAAATCCTGCCTGGAATGCAATCAGGAAGGTAGAGTTGTTATTTTGTGAATTAGAAGCAAAAACCATGGGGACAAAGCTGCCATGTTGAAAGAGTGCAGCGGGAAGATAGAAGGAACCTGTGATGTTGACGATATGGTGTGGCTGCTGCACGGGACCTGGACTGCTACCCCTGGACTTATTACTTGTGAACAAGAAACTCTTATTTGTTTAAACCACTATTCTCAGGTTCCTATTGTATGCAAACAAAACCTGATGGGTATGTATGCATTATAAAAATTAATTCATGAAATAACCCCCTGAGGTTGCCCTCAACAATTTTGGTTCTATATCATTCTTCTGCATTTGAGTAAATGGAGCTACTATCTACCTAGTTGCTCAAAGTCAAGTCTTGAAGTTTTGAAGTGATGGACACTTTGAGTTCTCATGTCTACAGTTCAGCTCCCATTGGAAGAGTCCCAAGGGATGAAGAAGAGGGAAGAGTGAGATTCTGAAGTGTGTTAGCCATGCTAAGTTGATTAAATCTACTCTGGACACATTTTAAAAAATTTTTCAGCAGGGGAGAGACATGGTAAGATTTGCATAGTAGGATGATTTCTAGAGGTATCAGATGAAAAACAGATGGCAGGAAGGGTAAGAGCAAGTCTGGATGCAGAGAGATCTATTAGGAGGCTATTCTAACTGTCCAGAGAAGAAATAAACTAAGAAAGTAGAAATGGACAGAAAGGCTGGATTTGTAAAGAACTTGCAAGGAATAATTGGGAGGACTTAGCAACCCACTAGACCTGGGGCACAGAGCCCTGGGAAGGTTCTAGGGTGATTTTCATAGGGGACTTGGTAGGTAATAAAGCTACCACTGAGAGGAGGAATACAGGAAAATGAATAAATTTGGGAGAGGTAAGATGGGAGAAGTTAATTAGTTTATCGATTTTATAATTTTTTAACCACCCTGAGAACAGTGTAGTCTCTGAATACTGTTAACAGTAAGAGGCAGAAAGTGGGTTTAACTGAAAAGACTGTGCTCACTGAAATGCATACAGCTCATAAACTCACCCAATTTCAGACTTATCTGGGAACTTAACATGCCGACTAAAAGTTACTCTTCAATAAATTCTTACTTGTAATATTGGCCAGGTGTGGTGGCTCACGCCTGTAATCCCAGCACTTTGGGAGGCTGAGGCGGGCAGATCACCTGAGGTCAGGAGTTAAAGACCAGCGTGGCCAGCATGGCAAAACCCTGTCTCTACCAAAAACACAAAAATTAGCCAGGCATGGTGTTGGACACCTGTAATCCCCATTACTTGGGAGGCAGAGGCAGGAAAATTGCTTGAACCCTGTGAGGCAGGGGCAGAGGTTGCAGTTAGCTGAGGCTGTGCCATTGCACTCCAGCCTGGGCACCAGATATAAAATATTTCCGAAAGCAGGAGCTTCCTATCAGAAAGTGCTGGATCCTGGAATCCCACGGTAGGGGACAGTTCAAACACCATTTGGTCCCACCCTCTTCCAAGCTTGGAATCCCCTCTGCATTGTCCTAGACACTATACTCCTCATTTTTCCAGTATCTCTTCAACAATATCAACAATCCAATTAAGAGGGCCTTAATAGGCAAGCGAGGTGGCTCACGCCTGTAATCCCAGCACTTTGAGGCAGAGGTGAATGGATGACTTGAGCTCAGGAGTTCAAGACCAGTCTAGGAAACACGGTGAAACCCCGTCTCTATCAAAAATACAAAAATGAGCCAGGCGTGGTGGCACATGCCTGTAGACCCAGCTACTTGGGAGGCTGAGGTGGGAGAATCACTTGAGCCTGGGAGGTGGAGATTGCAGTGAGCCAAGATTGCACCACTGCACTCCAACCTGAGTGACAGGGCAAGACCCTGTCTCAAAGAAAAAAAAGGGAGGGCCTTAATAATGAGAAATGGGTTACATGAAAGCTTTTCTCCCTGTAGTGCCCCATGTACACCTGCCTCGCATGACCACAAAAGGGGTCTGCTCCCTCTTCCACAGGCTGCTCTGCAGATATCTGAAGGAACTCTCCCTTTTTCAAACCTAGTTCCAACAACTTTTTTTTTTTTCCTTTTGAGACAGAGTTTTTGCTCTGTCACTCAGGCTGAAGTGCAATGGCACGATCTTGACTCATTGCAACCTCCACCCCTTGGATTCAAGCAATTCTCCTGCCTCAGACTCTAGGGCAGTTGTGATTACAAGCCCACACTATGACACCTAGCTAGTTTTTGTATTTTTAATAGAGATGACGTTTCACCATGTTGGCCAAGGTGGTCTCAAACTCGACCTCAGGTGATCCGCCCACCTCAGGCATCCAAAGTGCTGGTATTACAGGGGTGAGCCACCATACCTGGCCACCAACAACCATTTCTTAAGACAGTCTCCAGTCTTCTCCCAAACCTGGTTACCACCTCTGAACCCATCTGATGTATTTATTGGTTTCCTCAGCACATAAAAAGTGTTAAAGCCAGGATGAAACAGAGAAGAAATGTCACCTCCATTGTCCTAGATGTGATATTCCTCTTAATGCAACAGAAGTGTCACCTCCATTGTCCTAGATGCCATATTCCTCTTAATGCAACCTAAGGTCATACTTCAACATCCACACATCACACAGTCAACCCTGAACAGAGCACCCCTATAAGCTTGAGTTTTTCTACACATGCTGTTGCACAGCCACACCTCCTAGACCTGACACTCAAAGAACATAGGCTAAGCCTTCCTCAAACCTGAATAAACACTGCAGAGCTTCTGCAGATTCTCAGGCCCCACCCCAGACCTGAGAACAAACCATAGAAGAGGTTCACTGCTGGATGGATGAATGGATGGATGGATGGATGGATGGATGGATGGATGGATAGATGATGACTGAATGAATGGATGAATAGATGATTGGATGGATGGATAGATGGATGGATTAGATGATGGATGATTGGATGGATGGATGGATGGATGGATGGATGAATGATTGGATGGAGGATTAGATGGGTAGATGGATGGATGATTGGATGGGTGGATAGATGAATTGATGATTGGATGGATGGATGGGTAGATGGATGGATAGATGGATGGATGATTAGATGATGGATGATTGGATGGATGGATGACTGGATGGATGATTAGATGGGTGAATAGATGAATGATTAGATGGATGGATAGATGGATGAATGATTGGATGGATGGATAATGACTGAATGGATGGATGGATGATTGAATGGATGGATGGATGATTAGATGGGTGGATGTATGGATGAATGGATGATTAGATGGGTGGATAGGTGGATGGATGATTAGATGGATGGATGATTGGACGGATGGATGGATGGATGGATGGATGAATGATGATTGAATGGATGTATGAATGGATGAATGGATGGATGAATGGATGATTAGATGGGTGTTGATGGTAGTCAATGACCATGTTCTGAACTGGGGAGGTCCCCACACTGGGGTCTCTGCCTAGACTCACCTGCAGGTACCAGATGCACTCACTCTCCTTGGAGACATTCTCCACAGTCTCTCCCATCAAGTCAATGAGCATGTTGAGGAGCAGAATGAAGGTGAGGATGACGTAGGTGATGAGCAGGAACAGAAAGAGAATGGGATACTTGGAGTTCTGCTGGATGTTCAGGTCACCCAGGCCTATGATGAGCTTGAAGAGTTCCAGAACTGCATTGCTGAAGCTGCCATAGGAGCTGCAGTCTTTGTTGTCTTTGGGACACTTCTCGATCAGCAAGGCCAGTGCTAGGGGAACATAACAGGGTGCTCTCCTCAGCTCTCTGCCTGGCAAACTGCTCTACAAGCTTGCATGTATTTGCCCACACAGCAAGCCTACTGCCTCCTTCTCTCTGTCCATTAATCATCTCCAGCTTCAGGTCCTCCCAAAGTCTCATCAGGCTGGTGTATCTGCCCTGGTCTCCTGCAGAAAGTCCTCTGCCTAACAAAGCCTGAAGTCTTCTCTCCTTCCTCTAACCCCTAGTCTGCTCTTGATCACCTGCAGCTTTGCAGAGCTGCTAATTATAATCCACGTGTGTGTCCCTGGCTTCCCAGCTTGTCTTTGAGCTCCTGACTTCCTCTAGTTTGGGTCACCTCCCTCAAAGCTGTAAGATCCTGAGTCTCCTCCTAATGCTCTGTTATGAGCTCCCCATGAGCAGGACCAGGTTCACACTTCCCTTCTTTCCAACACACCACAGTAGAGGTTCACTGCTGAATGGATGGATAGATTGATGGATGGATGATTAGATGGATGGATGATTGGATGAATGGATGAATGATTAGATGGATGAATGGATAGATGATTAGATGGATGGATGGATGGATGGATGGACGATTAGATGGATGGATGGATGGATGGATGGATGATTAGATGGATGGATGGACGATTAGATGGATGGATGGATGAACAGGTGGATGATTAGTTGGATGGATGGTTAATTACATGGATGGATGAATGGATGGATAGATTAGATGAATGAATGGATGGATGGATGCATGATTAGATGGATGGATGATGAGATGGATGGATGAATGGATGGATGATTACATGGACAGAGGGTTATTTATATGGATAGATGGATGATTAGATGGATGGATGGTTAATTAGATGGATGGATGGATGATTAGATAGATGAGTAGATGGATAGATAGACGGGTAAATTAAATGAGTAAATAGATGAATAAACAATCAGCTGAAGGAGCAAATAAATAAGCAAATTGTGACCCAGAAAAGGCACCTGACAGATGGAAACAGCTGCCTAATTTCAAACGTCAGTGGTCACTGAAGAAAAAAAAAGCAACTGGTATGTGGGGGAAAACTATATCTCTATGCAGAGGTTAGAAATACAACCATATTGTGCTGTTCCCTCTGCTGTAAATGGAGACATTTCAAGAGGGGGTTACTTCCTGGTCCCAGCAGACCAGAGGCTCTCACAGTTGTCTAAAGCAAACTGTGGGAATAACACAGTGTAAAAGCCAAAGGAAGTTATCTCCATACATTACTTTGCTCCTATTTTGCAAAGACCATCAGTAGAGTTTCTGTGGACTTTAGTTTCTGTGGACTGAGGTTGAAAACTCTTGCAGAACCTCTTAGGTCGTGAGCAATGGATGGGAAAGCAGGAGGTATATACCATGTGGCAAAGTTGGATTATGAGTGGCTGGCCTGGTCTGAATTCTGGAGTCTCTATGCCTCAGGTACCTGATGATCAGGGTGATGACCCCCTTGATCGAGCTGTTGAGATGGATAATCAGTGGATGGATAGAAGAATGGATGGATAAATGGATGGATGGATGATTAGATGGATGGATAGATGATTAGATGGGTGGATGGATGATAAGATGGATGGATAGATGGATGGATGATTAGATGGATGGATAATTAGATGGATGGATGGACAGATTAATGGATGATTAGATGGATGGATGGATGGATGGATGGATGGATGGATGGATGGATGATTAGATGGATGGATAGATGATTAGATGGATGGATGGATGATTAGATGGATGGATGGATGATTAGATGAATGGATAATTGGATGGATGGGTGGATGGATGGATGATTGAATGGATGGATGGATGGATGGATGGATGATTAGATAGATAGATGATTAGATGGATGGATGGATGGACGGATGGATGGATGGATGGATGGATGGACAGATGGATGGATTCTTGGAAAATTCTTAGAAAATGGCAAGCATGGGAAGTGCCCCACTGGTAGCTGATATAAGTGTTGCCAAGGCCACCATGCACTTTGTGATTTTGACATCTGTATAAAGTGTTTATGATGTGGGAGTTACTATTATTTACAAATCAATTACCTACCCCAAATCCAAGCAAAAAAAATGATATATACAAACAAGAACTTCAGAATGTCATGCAAAATGACCTACAAAGAAAGAAACAGAATTGAAGTGTAAGGTGTAAGCACATATTCACCATACCCTGATCTTCCTGCTTCCCACCCTCTCCCAGCCCCCACCCTAATTGTCCCTTCACATGGGCCATTCTCCCCTTCCCCAGCCAAATATTCCTGGTGCTCCAAGGCTCAGCTCTGGATCCCACCTCCTCCAGGAAGCCTTCCATTCCTGCTCCAGCCCCAGGTTCTCTTCTCCCTGTGATCTCCCCTGTACCTTTCACCATAGGTTCTGACATCTGGAATCCTCATACTTCCTGGGGGCAGTGGCATGCTGGAGCCAGCTCACAACAGCTCACAAAAGCTGATAGTTACATTTTCCTGAAGCCTGTGAGCTGGTTGTTAAACACAGCCATTACTCGGAACTAAATCAAACTTTCAGTTAGAAGATGAGTAAGTTCTGGGTATTTAACATACAGCACGATGACTATAGTCAGCAACATTGCGCTGTGCTGGAAATCCGCTAAGAGAATAGATCATAGATGTTCTCACTGCACACAAAGAAATAGCAACTATGTGAGGTGATAGGCATGTTAACTAATTGAAATTGGAAATCATTTCACAATATATACCTATATCAAATCCTTGCATTGCAAAAAAAAATTAAACCATATAAACTTACAATTAAATAAGTTATATGTTTTTAAAAAGACAGGCCAGGCACAGTGGCTCAATCCTTAATACAGTGATTGAGAAAGTGTTAATCCACATCACATTTTTAAATCTGTTCTGTCTGCAGCCTTTACACTGTGTACAGCACACACATATCAATAAAATATTCTTCCAGTGTTTGCAAATTATCATCCAATTTAGAAAAGAAGTTGCTCACATCATTGAAAAACAAGTAAAGTTCAACATAAATCCTAACTGTTTCACTTTCATCACTGCTTATAAAGAAGAATAGCAACCAACATTCATGTCTGAACAGCACTCTTTTGTCAATTGCAACTAAAGGTTGATGACAAAAACTAGAATTCAATAAAAAACAACAAATAAGCCAGGTGCAGTGGCTCACACCTGTAATTTCAGCACTTTGGGTGGCCGAGGCAGGCAGATCACCTGAACTTAGGAGTTCAAGGCCAGCCTGGACAACATGGTGAAACCCTGTTTCTACTAAAAATACAAAAATTACCCAGGTGTGGTGACACATGCCTGTAATTTCAGCTACTCAGGAGGCTGAGGAGGGAGAATTGCTTGAATACAAGAGGAGGAGGTTGCACTGAGCTGAGACTGGGCCACCAAACTCCAGCCTGTGGGAAAGAGGAAGACTCGGTCTTAAAAAAAAAAGCAAGAAATTATTCTAAGACTCAACTGGCTATGTGGAATTTACAATAAACTGTATTGTATATTTTCATTATTTGCAAATTGCATGATAGACATCTTTTGATAGTAAAATGTATGATAAGTGTTATCTGTATACATACACAAACCTATATATGCATATTCCACCTACACACACCTATATATGGCTATTACACACACACACACACACACACACACACACACAGAGTGGTTGTTAAATGTTTACCAGCACGCCACTGCCCAGGGGTGAGAACATTCCTCCACAAAATGTCCCCTCCCCAGTGCCCCACAAGCCCAGGGGATTTAAGGTCTGGATGCCTAAAGCCTGACTGAAAGCAAATGGAGACCACGGCATTCAGGAAAAAGAGCAGTGGCCACCCCTCAGTCAGTCCCTCTGCCCCTGCAGATCCCAGTGTCCCCATCTGAAAAGTGGCCATCCTTTGATGGCCCTCCCGCTGGCGTGGCTCCCAACGCACCTTCTGGATCATGACGCTGTACATGCCCATGGACTGGAATCCCCACGTGTAGTAGAGCGTGTTCGCCCAGCCCAGGGTCATGGCCAGCATGAGGCAGGCAAGGTACTCTTTGTAGGCAAACAAGTATAAGAAGACAGACAGTATCACAAGCACAGCTTGAATAAAACTGTTCAGGAGACACAGGAGACACCAGCCTTACTTACTACTCCTCAGCATCAGGGCAAAGACATGCAAATACCCAAACCTCCCCTAAACCCCCCAACCAGTCACCTGGTGAAGGGTGCTGAAGAGATGGGTATCAGGCTGCCCCAGATCCATGCAGCCACTGTAGAATTCAGCCTGTAGAAGCATCACCAGAGGCCAGTCACAGCCCGTGGTAGGCTGACGGCAGCTGATTGGGACTTAAAAAAAAATACAAATCCACAGGGCCGCAGAAGGTTCTAGGGTACAGCCCAGGAGGCCATATACTTTTTAAGTTACCCACACGGGCCGGGTATAGTGGCTCACACCTGGAATCCCAACACTTTGGAAGGCTGAGGTGGGAGGAACGCTTCAGGTTGGCAGTTCAGGACTAGCCTGAGTGGCACAGCGAGACCTTGTCTCTACAAATAAAAAATATGTAGAAAAATAATCTAAGTCACCCACAGAATTTCTGATTCCCACATTGATTTGAGAATATCTAGAGTAGAC
The DNA here is from genome assembly GCA_031835075.1 of Saguinus oedipus. Lineage (NCBI taxonomy): Eukaryota > Metazoa > Chordata > Mammalia > Primates > Cebidae > Saguinus > Saguinus oedipus. The sequence continues at coordinate 3,825,329 of CM063175.1, read as the reverse complement.
CAAAGATGTGGCAAATGACTGCATTTTTAACCAAAATGACAAAAACTGCCAATGTCTATACTTATAAGCCAATCACAACAAGTCCCCCAAACCCTACTTTTTAAATCTTTGTGTGTGTGTGTGGGAGACTGAGTCTCACTCTGTTGCCCAGGCTGGAGTGCAGTGGCATGATCTCTTCTCACTGCAACCTCTGCCTCCCAGATTCAAGCAATTCTCTTGCCTCAGCCTCCTGAGTAGCTGGAATTACAGGCATGCAGCACCACGTCCAGCTAGTTTTTGTATTTTAGTAGAGATGGGGTTTCACCACATTGGCCAGGCTAGTCTTGAACTTCTGACCTCAGGTGACCCACCTGCCTCGGCCTCCCAAAGTGCTGGGATTACAGGCATGAGCCACTGCTCCCAGCCTCAAATCTCTCTAAAGTATGATATATGGTAAGTGAAATAAGCTAATCCTAAAAAAACAAGTACTATATGACTCAACATATAAGGTACCTAAAATAGTCCAATTCACAGGGAAAGAAGGAAGAATGGTGGTTATGGTTGGGGGGGCTCAAAGGGAAGCAGAGGAGTAGGGGCTGTTGATTAATAGGTGTGGAGTTTCAGTTTTGCAGGACGGAAAGAGTTCTCAACACTGACTGCCCAACAATGTACTTCACAGTATTGATTTGTACACTTAAACAATGGTTACGATGGTAACTTTATGTTATGTGTACTTCACCACAATTAATTTTTTTTTTTGAGATGGAGTCTCGCTCTATTGCCAAGGCTGGAGTGCAGTGGCATGATCTCAGCTCACTGCAACCTCTGCCTCCAGGGTTCAAGCGATTCTCCTGCCTCAGCCTCCCAAGTAGCCGTGCATGCCACCACACACAGCTTTTTTGGAGAGAGACTTATTTTTTGTAGAGAGACAAGGTTTTGCCAGACTGGTCTCAAACTCCTGACCTCAGGCTTCCCAAAGTGCTAGGATTACAGGTGTGAGCCATCGTGTCCAGCCCATGATTAAAATGTTTTTAAGTACAATATATCCCAAACATACAAAATCAAAACCCACTATACAGTCCATAATGCAGATGTCTAGATACAAACACTGTCTTACTTGTAATATTAGGCAGTTTCCAAAGTTATAACATAGTTAACCAAAGTGATGACACAGGCGAGGTTGTAAGAAAAACCATCTGATCAACTGCTTTTCAGAATGAAATGAAGAATGTCAACACCTTCCTCGACACTAACAAAACAAGAAGCAGAAGAGACCGAGCATGAAAGCTCATGCCTGTGATCCCAGCACTCTGAAAGGCCAAGGTGGGCGGATCACTTGAGGTCAGGAGTTCGAGACCAGACTGGTCAACATGGTAAAACCTCATCTCTTCCAAAAACACAAAAATTAGTCAGTGGTGGTAGTGGGCACCTGTAATCCCAGCTACTCAGGAGGCTGAGGCAGGAGAATTGCTGAGGCAGAGGTTGCAGTAAGCCAGGATTTTGCCACTGCACTCCAGCTTGGGCGACAGAGTGACACTCCATCTCATAAAGAAAAAAGAAAAAAGTGAAGAGCAAAATAATGCCTTGGCTCTTTTTGTCTGCACTAAAACCAGTGTCTGTGTAAGTGGATTTTGTCTGGAATAATAGTTTCTCCCATGTGGTTTGCATCATGGGGCAGTACTGGCTGACCCATTTCCTGCAGGATCTGGGGGCTGCCCCTGCCCTCAGGGATGAAGAACTCAATTCATGCCTCTGGAAGGCAGGGAACCTACTTAATAGAACACCTAGGTATTTGGAAACACTCAAGGTCCTAGAGACCCAGCTTCCCAAATGCTCAGAGAAGAGACTTGAGTAGGGTCTAAAGAAATTTCAAGCCCAATTTTCTTCATCCCAAGCTGCCGAATCTGTTTCGCTCCACAGCAGCAGTGCTAAATCAACTTCTGTTCATTCAGAGGCAGAGGTCACACATGCCTGTGATGTCAGCTACATGTGCTTTTGCAGAGGCTGCTGAGCTGGGCTCTCTGCCTAGGACCCTGTGACCATCAACCTGGCACTAGCTTGGAGTGAAGACGACCAAGGGCTGGAGATTTGTGTGACTCTGAGTGACTCACCTCCCTGCTCTGGGAGCTTTGGTGTCTACAGATGAGATCAATAATTTCTCAGGTATCTTCCAGTCCTGATCTGCCCAGGTCTCAGACAGCAACTTCTAGGCCCCTGTAACTAGGGGGTTTAGGGCCCCATGTGACTGGAACCTCCCTTTGTCAAAACCTAACAGGACACTAAGCCTGCTCCTGCCTTCCCCATGCTGTCTTCTGCCTGGGGCTCTGTGACAGGTGGAGTCGGCCATTGCCACCAGCAGATGGTGGGCACTGCCCTGAAGTTTTCTTTCTTTCTTCCTTTTTTTTTTGAGACGGAGTCTTGCTCTTGTCGCACAGGCTGCAGTGCAGTGGCGCAATCTTGGCTCACTGTAAGCTACGCTTCCTGGGTTCAAATGATTCTTTTTGCCTCAGCCTCCTGAGTATCTGGGAGTACAGGCATGTGCCACCATGCCCAGCTAATTCTTTTATTTTTAGTAGAGATGGGGTTTCACCAGGTTGGCCAGGCTGGTCTCAAACTCCTGACCTCAGGTGATGTGCCTGCCTCATCCTCCCAGAGTACAGGGATTACAGGCGTGAGCCCCCGTGTCTGGCTGCCCTGAAGTTTTCTGATCCTGTCCACTGGCATCCATGTGTCTCCTGCTAGGAGGGAGAGGAGATCCCTGGCATGTCCCTGTGGCAGAGTGCCTGGGATGCTTGATCAAGGGGAACACAGCGGCCACCACACAGGACGTCAGGCCCACCTACGAGGTGGTAACCAAGGCGCCAGACCTACTTACAATACAAAGTGAAACCAGGCATCCGAGAGGATGGACTGCAGATCTGAGGGTCTCAGCAGGAAGATTGCAATGCCCTAAGGCCAGGAAGGGGAGAAAAGTGGCATCCTCTTCATGGCCCTCGCTGGGGGAGCTGAGCAGGGGGTGCTTCCCCAGGACTGAGACTCAGTGAGGGTTGAACGTGTGAAGGCCCAGCTGGAGCCCGGGTGATGGATATGAAAGGGGACCTGTGCCTGGGGGTGCATAGGCAGCTCCATGGTGAAGATGGGTGTACCCTCAAATCTCACCTCCCTCACTCCTTACCCCATTCTCACCCCAGAACCTGCAAAGCGGTAAAATGTACAGCTACCTTCCATTCCCCAAATCCAGCCTCTGAGCCTTTACTCATGCTGTTCCCCACACCCACCCTGTAGTGACCTTGTCCCCTCATGCCCAATCCTACTCCACCAGAATAAGTGCCATGTCTGCCTTCAAGCATCTCTGCCATCCCCTGGCCCCAGATAAAATTCACCTCCCTTCCTCTGAACACTGATATGAACCCAGCTTAGGGTCTTGTTTGGTCTACTGTCAAGTCTTGATATTTGTGCCCATACTATATCCCCCACCAGTCTATGAACTTAAAGATGGTAAATTTGTCCCATCCCTATCATCTCCTCCAGGGCCACACATATATAGAAGGTGTTCAGATTATATGGGTTGATTCATTGAATGAATGAATGGATGGATGGACAAATGAATGAATGGATGGATGGATGGACAGATGGATGAACAGACGGATGGATGGATGGATGGATGGAGGGAGGGATGGAGAGATGGACAGATGGACAGACAAGTGGATGGAGGGATGGAAAGATGGTTGAATGAGGGATAGAGGGATGGTTGGTAAGGATGAGTGGGCATGTGAACGGATGAATGAGTGGCTGGTTCCATGAAAGAGAGCAGGTGATCAAATGGGTGATGGGGGTGGGAGAGAAGAATGGACACTGAGGGCCTGGGAGGGTAAATGGTGGAGAGTTGTGCAGATGGATAGAGAAGTAGATAGATGGAGTAGGGAGGATAGGCCAGTTTTATTCATTTGTTCCAAATCAGAGAGCTAAGGCTTGGGAAGGAAATGCCTCCCCAAAACTCCCCAGCTGTAATGGCAGAGCAGACAGGAATGAAGGCCAGGCCCACTGCTGCCTGCCTGCCTTAAGGGATGGTACAGAAGGGCCGAGTGGCCACTCACCTCTTTCACAAAGATGCATGTGGCCCAGATGAGCACAAACATCCTCCCCAAGAGCTGCAGTCACCCCATCTTGTGGGTCAGGGCCAAGGGGTGTGGAGGGTCTGGAAGGAAGGAGGAGGGGTGGTCAGAATAGGGAGGAAGAAGGGATGAGCTGGCCCCAACACTAGAGCAGCCAAAATGCAGGAAAAATGCTCAAGCCAGGTCAGAGGCCAGAGTGAAACCTCATCTCTGTACAGGTCGAGAGAAGGAAGAGCCACTCCCTGAATCCCCACCCTTGATGGAAGCCCAGATCTCTACAATGAGGAGTATCATCCAATCTGTGCTAAGCACCCTCATGCTCTACTGCAACAATTTTTCTAGAATCCGTATCCAAACACGCAACATGGCCTCACAGCACAGTTAATAAAGCCGAGGCTCTGTGCCCCACATGATGGATGGGAAACCGAGGCCCAGCAGGCAGGGAGCGCTTAGCTCCCTCCTGTTTCCTGCAGCCCTCACAGCAGAAACACCTGACCAGTTTTATATTTAGACAGAGACCCTGGACAGGGCCTGAGTCTCTGAATTCTCCAACTTCCCCCAACATGGGTCTACCTGGGACTCAGCACCTGGGCCTTAGCCCAGCCAAGCACTGGAGACAAACTCAGTTCTTTAGAAAGTGTGAAGGACAACTGGGGGCCCACCCAAATCCCCTGGCCTCCCTGGGGCTGTTTCCCCAACTGCACATGGGGCAGCTCCAGCTCTGACCAGCCCCTCTTCCCCCTGCAAGGGGCCCACATACCTCCTTCTCCCAGGATTGGTAGTATGAGATGAGGGTCAGGGTGATGTAGAAGAAGAAAGAGCAGAAGGACAGAAAGAACATGTACTTGGCAAACTTCTTCCACTTCATTTGCAGCAGCATGTGCAGCGGCTCCAGAGACGGCATCTCATGCTGGTTCTGTGGGGGAAGGCCAGCAGTCACATGGAGGCGAGGGAGGAGGGGGCACCGAGTTCAAAAGGCCTGTGGGAGCTCTGAGTCAGTGTCACCGTGGAGGAAGGGGCCATCATTACGCCCAGTGGACTGCTTTGGCTGGAAATGCTGGGAGGGTGATGCTGACTCCTGAGGCTCCTCCCCAGGGTGCTTGGGCAGCAAAGCACCAGAGCCCGGGTTCCAGCAGGAGGACCCGAAGCACAGCAGAAAGTGAAGGCTGGAAGTGGGTAGAAGGTGGTGACAGCAGTTCCAGCCCCAATTTGCCCCTCCTTCATGTGTGACCTCGGGACAGCCTGACACTCTCTGGGCCTCAGATTCCTCACCTATACAACTGGGAACAATCCCTGTCCTGCCAGCCAGGCTGCTGTGAGGCGCTGGGAAGACCCAAGACCGGGAGACTCTGGGAAGCATGACTCTTGGTAAAACATGAAGGAGGAAGGCCCAGCCTGCTGCCCCCCTTCCCCCAAGAGCTGAACACGCTTCACCTGTTAGAGTGGACAGGTACTCCTGTTCACAGGAGGAGGACAGTGTCAAAGGCCTGGTCTCACCAGACCCAGGGGGTTCCCATCCCATCGGTCAGGAGAGCCCAGGCAGAGAGCTCCTAAAAATAAGGCCAGGTCTCTCTGTCCCACACCCCAGCCTATAAACCCTATAAAAGCCCCAGGACAGTGGCCAACCTGCGCAGCATCCAGCTGCTCCTCTCTTCACCTAGATTTGCACCAAACTCTTCCTGCTAGCCTTCTCCAGGAATGCCCCCCTGATTTGTCCAGCATTGCACTCTCTGATTCTCATTTGGGACCAGGTTTTGGGAGAGAAAGCACTCTGAGCCTGGCCATATACACCAACAGGGGGTAGGAGAGACACAATATGTAAAGGATCAGCCCCAAACACCCCTTCACCCACACCCACACCACCCTGGATATTGGGTCCAGAAGACCCCCCCCAATCACCACCACTCAGATCTACAGTCCAAGGTCAACCAGGAAGAGTCAGGCCCAGCATCTGTCCCAGACCTCCCCTTTCTGTGCCTGACTGCCCACTAAGGCAAAGGAGCATGGGAGGCAGACATGCTGGGAAGGGCTTGGAGCACTGGGTCTTCCCAGCATCTGTGAGTCCCTGGCCTGAGGCCCAGCCCTTGGTGCCCTGCCCAGCCTGCCCAGGAGACCCACATCGATATTGGTGTTGTAGACAGTGATTTCCAGCACTGAGTTGTCCATGGTGGTGTCCACGTTGGTGAGGTTGTACAGGGAGGATGACACAGGTCTGTATACCCAGTCTGTGAAATTCCTGGACAGGCTTTGGAGCTGCTTCTTGATCTCACAACTCAGGATGTACTTCAGAATCTAGGATGGGATGAGGCACAGCCATCATCTGTAGAACAGGGGCTGTGGCTAGCAGGGCTGCGCCAGCCAGAGGCAGGCTGGGCCCAGGAGATACTCCTGCCCAGGACGGGAGGAGACCTGCCTCTGCACCTGGCATGGTGACCTTGGGGGCCCATATTTACCTGTGGAATGTGCACGAAGCTTGCCTTTGTGCCCATCTCATGGGAGGTTGTGAATACCAGGGAAAAGGTGTGAAGGTTCTTTGCAGGCTGCAGCAAGCTGCACAATCAGCTCGAAATCCTCACACCAGCTGCAGCCCCAGTTCAGTGAAAAATGCAGGCACTGATGATTTCTTAGAACCAGTTTCCATTTGTTCTGGACTTGTGAAGAAGACAGAAGTCTTCCCAGCTACTCCAGCCCACCCTCAGCCAAGACTCCTCCAGTTGTGGCTCACCACTCTGGCCAGATGGGTGGTGATGATAGGCACCACCCCCATCAGGGAGGCCCATGGGACTTTGGTAGGCCATTGATCTTCAAAACTCTGCTCTGTATTAGGGTCACTGGGAAACTCAGAAATTCCCACAGCATGGCCAGGCGCAATGGCTCATGCCTGCAATCCCAATACTTTGGGAGGCCGGGTGGGGGGGTGGGTCACTTGAGTTCAGGAGTTCGAGACCAGCCTGGCCAACATGAAACCCCATCTCTATGAAAAATACAAAAAGAAGCCGGGCATAGTGGTGCATGCCTATAATCACAGACTTAGGAGGCTGAAGCAGGAGAATCGCTTGAACCTGAGAGACGGAGGATGCCATGAGCCAAGGTCACACCACTGCACTCCAGCCTGGGTGATGAAGTGAGACTGTCTCAAGAAAAAAAACATGCCACATACAGCAGCTCATACCTGTAATCTCGGAACGTTGGGAGGCCAAGGCGGGAGGATCACAAGGTCAAGAGATGGAGACCATCCTGGCTAACATGGCAAAACCCCATCTCTACTAAAAATACAAAAGTTAGCTGAGCATGGTGGCGCCCAACTTAGTCCCAGCTACTCGGGAAGGCTGAGGCAGGAGAATCACCTAAACCCAGGCGACGGGGGTTGCAGTGAGCCGAGATCACGCCACTGTACTCTAGCCTGGCAATAGAACAAGACTGTCTCAAAACAAAAAAAGAAAAGAAAAGAAAAACCACATTATCAGTTAATGAACTTGAAATCTCTAGGGTGGGACCTGGAGTCTATTTTGTGAAGCTTCCTGGGTGGATCCAAGTGCAGGGATTGGATTTTGGATGCAGAGCTGCTGCTCTCTGGCTTCCTACTTCTGAAAGCTGAACCCTGGGTTACCCCAGGATGGGGACATGGGCTTCCTAGGGCACCAACTCAAGACCCAAGAGGAAGGGACTGCTGGGAAGGACAGCATCCAAGGCCTTGTCTCAGCTGACCAGGGGTTTCCATCCTGTCTGTGATGAGAGGCCAGCCAGAGAGCTCCTAGGGATAAGGCCAAGTCTCTCTGTCCCGCACCCTAGCCTGTAAAAGTCCCAGGATGGTGGGCAACCTGGGCAGCATCCAGAAAAGTTTTCTGGAGGACATGGAACAAAGGAGGGGAGCAGGGGACAGGTGCCTCCTCCATGCTGGCCGCAGTGGGCACACTGTCCCCTAGAGAACAAGGGCATCCTGGGGCCATGCTTCATGCAGGAAACCTCCTCCCTGGGCTGGGGCATCAGGGGAAGCACACGCCACAGTGTCACACAGGGAAGCCAGCCTTGGAGAAAGCTCCATCTGCAACCACAAGCTGATTCCTCAAAGCTTCGGTAAGCTGTGGCCCTGAGGGTGGGCAGAAGCTGCGGGGAGGCAGCCACACAATCCCTCCTCTGTTGAAGCTGTTCTCCAGCTCCTCCTCCCTTACAGGAGAATAAATAGGGCCCTTGTGGGGCCCAACCCTGGCCACTTGGGACAGGACCAAGGCCCTCAAGGCAGCTGACGGGGGTTGGGAGGGAAGGGGGATGGGGGAAGGGGGGATGGGTACCCTGAGGCTGGCACTGCGGTGATTACTCAATAGCCACCACCCCCCAGCGTCCTCCTGTGGCTTCCAGGGAGCCATGGCCTCCTCGCAGAGGGCAGAGAAAGCGAGGCTGAGGAACATGCTCAGTCCCTAGAATCGGTCCCCCAGAACATGAGGCCCAGCCATGATTCCAGTCCCTGAAAGAGATCCATCCAGCCTTCACCAAGGCTCCCAGCTAAGCCTTGACTTCTCAGCCATGTCACACAAGGCAAGAAGGGCCTGAAGCAGTCACACTCTGCTGGGGACATGGCATGGAGTTCCAACCCGACAGCCAGGCTGGGGTCTCTCCATAACTGGGAAATGGCAGACCATTGGTTCTGGGCCGGAGCAGCCATCCTGAAACTCCCATTCTCATGAGAAGCAGAAGTCCCTGAGGGCCACCCACTCAGCCATGCGAGGGCTACGGTGTCACCTCAGCCTCAGGCTCACCCAGAGCAGCCCTTGAAGGACAAGGGATGGAAAAGCGGTGGATTGGGGACAAAAATGTGGGGACCGGGTGCACAGGCTGCATGGCGCCAGCTCCGTAGGGCCCCTCAGAACAAACCCACCTTGGCCGCCACTGCGTTTCTGGACCTCAGGCTTGGACCTTCCTAAGCCCGCAACTGTGTTCTGTGGATCCCCCGTCGAGGGTCCCGGAGACTGAGGGAATGGCCGCTGTGCCCTGCGACTGGGGCCCAGCCCCCCGTGTCGCACCTTGGCCTTGCCCATCTTGGCGTCGTCGTTGTGCGTGGTCTCCAGCTCCCAGCTGCCGCTGCACCACAGGATCATGTCGTACATGCGCTTTCCGAAGTCATTCTGCATCTGGAAGTCCTCGGCCATGGTCACCAGGGCATGGAGGATGTTGTTGCCCCGTGAGTCCTGGGAGGAGATGTCGGTGCGCTCGTGCTCCATCAGCAGCTCCACGATCTCGGGCTGGTTGGTGCACGCCGCCAGGGCCAGGGGCATCTCGCCTGGGGGAGGAGGGCACTGAATCTGGGTTCTGGGTTCTTGGCTTGGGTTGCAAGCAGCATTCCCCAAGCCGCAGGACTGGGGCCCACATCCGATCTCAGCAGGATTGGCAAGTGAGGTTCCCTGGTCCTCTCCCCATCTCCTGCTTCTATGGGGGAGGATGAAGCTACATCACTGCGCAGCCTCCTGACTGGCCACCCTGCTGGGCACAGCAGCCAGACCAACCTGTTAGTGCCTCCCCCAGAATGAAAGCTTAAGTACCAATGACACCCACAAAGCCCTGTGTCCTCTGACCTCTCCTCCTCTCCCATCACTCACTCCCCTGACAATGGCTTTCCTCCAACACGTGGCCAGCCCAGATACTTTGCTTGACTGTTCCCTCTGCTGGTAGACAGCCAGTCCCTCGCTCCCTCACCTCCTTCAAGTACTTGCTCAAATGTCACCTTTCAGTGATCCAGCATAACTGGCTCTATTTAAAACTAAAGAATTTTAAACTATTTAACTGTATTTAAAATTGAACTGTTTAACTCTATTACAATTAAAGTGGTGGGTCACTCCTGTAATCCCAGCACATTGGGAGGCCAAGGCAGGCAGATCACCTGAGGTCGGGAGTTCGAGACCACCCTGACCAACATGGAGAAACCCTGTCTCTACTAAAAATATAAAAAAAATTAGCCAGGCGTGGTGGCGCATGCCTGTAATCCCAGCTACTTGGGAGGTTGAGACAAGAGAATTGCTTGAACCTGGGAGGTGAAGGTTGCTGTGAGCCAAGATCAAGCCATTACACTCCAGCCTGGGAAACAGAGGGAGACTCCGTCTCAAAAATAATAAATAAATAAATAAATAAAATTAAAATCCATCCCCCTCTTGCCCCAGACAGAACTCCTAATTCTGTCCTCTGCTTTACTTTGCATTTTTGAAGAGCACTTATCATTTCGTGTCATATAACACTGGCTCCAACCAGGTTCTGCATGCAGGGCAATGGTACACACTAGGAACTGGACAATACCCTGTTTGCCAGGACACCCAGACCTGGACACCCAGACTGGGACAACCAGGGCTGCCCAGAGCGCAGGCTAGCTAGTCCTGCTGATAAAAACACTACCCAGAATATAGTCCCAGCTACTTCAGAGGCTGAGGCCTGAGAATCACTTGAACCCAGAAGGCAGAGGTTGCAGTGAGCCAAGATTGCGCCACTGCACTCCAGCAGCCTGGGCAACAGAGCGAGACTCCATCTTTAAAACACCCAGAAGAGAAAACAAATGGATGATTGCCAGTCAGGCAAGACTGGATGGAAGGAGGGGTCTCCTCTGCAACAAAGTTGCACAGAGAACTTTCGGGTGGGAACCCTTGGTTCCTGTGCTGATTGCAGTGGTTAGCCAACCGTCCATGCTGTGAAAATGAACAGAACCGTGCTCTAAATGGCTGGATTTCACTCTGTCTACATTATGCATTTCCATTTGTTTTCATAGAGCATCCTAACCCCAGTTGCTTTTGGACTCTGTAACTTGTTGGGCAGAGGAGTTTGGTCCTCTCACTATCGACTCCTGACTCCCTGTTTGCAGTCCTGAGAGTCACTGGACCCGGCACATCGAAGTCAATGCCCTGCTACACTGGGGCAAGTGCTTCCCCTTCGCAGAGCAGTCTCCTTGCCTGTAAAATGTGGCTGCCTCCTTGGCCTCCCTCCCAGGTCTCTGTTCCCTCAGAGGGATTTCCAGGACAATGCTTCCAAGACCATCAGGTGACACCCCCAGAATGTGGGCTTCTCCCCCGCACCTCTCAGGCCCTCCTTCTCTGGTCCACACTGGTGTTCTCCCAGATGGACATCTCCAGCCTCCTCCTGGCCCAGCTCTGTCCTCTGGGGCACCAGAGCCTCTTGACCATGGGGGTGGAGTGCAGAGCGAGGTGGCCCTTCCCTTCCTCCCTCCTCCCTTTCTCCTCCCTCTCCCTTCCTCTTCCCTCTCTCTCCCTCCTCTCTTCCTCTCTCCCTTCTTCCTTCCCTCTTCTTTCCTCCCTCCTTCTCCCTCTTCCTAACTTCTTCCTCCCTCTCCCTCCCTCCTCCCTCTCCCTTCTCCCTCCCTCGCTCTCCCTCCTCTTTCCTCCCAGACTCAGCACCGGGTGAAGGTGGCACCCACCGAAGTAGAAGCCCTCGTGCTGGTTCTTGGGATTGAAGAAGGCCCCCTTGGCTTGGGTGTTGACATCGGCGTGGCGGCGATGTTCAGCGCCGCCTGCCCTATGGACCTGGGGATGGGGGTGCAGGAGCCTCAGCACTGGGGGGTGGGGGTGGGGACTGGCCCGGGGGTGGAAGCTGGCCAGCCCGCACTCTGTGACCTCCACACCCTCCCGTGAACCACAGGGAAATCAGGGCTCCTCGCTGTGTCTCCCACCACCAAGAATCCCAGCTTTATTGTTTGCTTCCTTCAGGCTTGCGTGGCCCAAGGAGCGCATGTGGAGAGCCTGCTCTGAGCTCTGGCACCAGCACGGGGTTCAGGGGTCAGGGGTGCAGACGCAGTGTCCATGATTTTTCTCAAGAGGCCATAGTGGCTGGGTGAGGTGCCTCATGCCTGTCATCCCAGCACTTTGGGAGGCTGAGGCGAGTGAATCACCTGAGGTCAGGAGTTCGAGACCACCCTGGCCAACATGGTGAAACCGCATCTTTACTAAAATTACAAAAATTAGCTGGGTGTGGTGATGCGCGCCTGTAATCCCAGCTACTCGGGATGCTGAGGCAGGAGAATCACTTGAGCCAAGGAAATGAAGGTTGTAGTGAGCCGAGACCGATCCACTGCACTCCAGCAGAGTGAGACTCCATATCAAAAAAAAGCCCACAGTGCCACTGAGAACTAAGTGCCACGGTTCAGAGAGGGGCAGGAGCTGGGGGACCAAGCAGGAGCTGTGCTGAGCAAGGGCCCTTCACAGCCAGAGAGCATCAGGGTCTTCCCAGAGACTCTCATCTGGGACCGCAGAAGTCTAGGAGGTTGGGTGGGGCCAGCTCCTAAGCCAGGCTAACAGGGCAGAGCTTATCCTAAGCTCTAAAGTCACAGGCCTTGAAGTAGGGAACTGGCCAGATCAGAAGTTGGAGTTTGGTGCCTGGGTGCTTTCAGATCTCTCGGGCTGCAAAATTGGAGGATGCATTAGAGGCAGCCAAAACCAGGGAAAGAAATGAGGAGGCCTGAGCTAAGAAGAGGCAGAGGGCACACGAAGGGTGGAGAAAGCAGGACGTCCGAGGACCCTCAGGACCACAGGCTGGGGAGAAGGGAGTCTCAGGTAAGACTAGCACCTGGCCCTGGCAGGAAGTGAATTGTATGTTGGAGACTGAGCAGGAAGGGCAGAGGGAGAGGCATTCAGCCTGCTAGAGGCCAGAGAACTTCCAGATGGAAGGGACAGAGGCTGGGAGGAGGGGAGGGTCTCAACATGTACTGACAGAAACAGTAGTTCCCAAAGAGCTGCCACCATGCTGTGAACAAATGGTGGATTAAAGAATTAAGCTTTTATAAAAATTAGGAATTTATAACTAACCTTTTGGTAGGGAAGATCCGAAGATCTTGCTTCTTCTTAAGCAAGATCCGAAAGGCAGAAACCACAAAGAGAAGGCTGACACACTGGCTTACAAAAAGGCTTTTGGGTTTGAGGTGTTTTGTTTTGTTTTGTTTGACAGAGGATCTCAGTCTGTCACCCAGGCTGGAGTGCAATGTTGCTATCTGGGCTCACTGCAACCTCTGCCTCCCGGGTTCAAGCGATTCTCCTGCCTCAGCCTCCTGAGTGGCTGGGATTACAAAGCACGAGCCACCACACCTGGTTAATTTTTGTATTTTTAGTAGAGATGGGGTTCTACCATGTTGGCCAGGTTGGTCTTGAAACTCCTGACTTCAGGTGATCCGCCCACCTCAGCCTTCCAAAATGCTGGGATTACAGGTGTAAGTCACCACACCTGGACACTATTATAACTTTAAATGTGCATGCATTTGAACCCAAATATTCCAATGTGAAATAAAACATATGTGCATCTGTGCACAGGGTCCTAGACCACAACATGCACTTCGACATTGTCACAGCAAAACAACTGGAAATGCGTGACTGTCTGCCGGTGTGGGGGCGGGGGTGGTGAAATTAGCCGTGGTGCAGACTAAGCTGCTGAAAAGAAGCTAGACTTTCACATTTTGTGCTCTAAGGCTGGGTTTGGTGGCTCATGCCTGTAATCCCAGCACTTTGGGAGGCTGAGGCGGGCAGATCACTTGAGGTCAGGAGTTCAAGACTAGCCTGACCAACATGGAGAAACCCCATCTCTACTAAAAATGCAAAAGTTAGCCAGGCATGGTGGCGGGTGCCTGCAATTCCAGCTAATCCTGAGGCTGAAGCAGGAGAATCGCTTGAACCCAGGAGGTGGAGGTTTCAATGAGCAGAGGTCATGCCATTGCCCTCCAGCCTGGGCAACAAGAGCCAAACTTCATCTCCAAAAATAAAAAAAGTGTTCTAAGACATATAGTTAATCAACAAAAACAACAACTTGTAGAATACAGACAGTATGATACTATTTTATGTTAAACAAATAAATAAAACCTATTCTGTGTGCACATATACATGCATATATGTCAAAAGCCTAGGAAACTCCTCAAAGCATATGGGTAAAGGCCCTAACAAAAACTTATCTAAAATGTTGGACTGCTTTATAATGAAACTCTATTCATGTAATGTGGATGTAGTTAAAAATAGGCCAGCTGTGGTGGCTCATGCCTGATATCCCAGAACTTTGAGAGGCAGAGGTAGGAGAATCACTTGAGCCCAGGAGTTTGAGACCAGCCTGGGCAACATGGCAAAACCCCATCTCTACAACAAATAGAAAAATTATCTGGGTGTGGTGGTGCACACCAATAGTCCCAGCTACTCAGGAGGCTGGGATGGAGAATTACCTGAGCCCGGAAGGTCATGGCTGTAGTGAGCCATGATCATGCCACTGCACTCCAGCATGCCCAACAGAGTGAGATCCTGTCTCAAAAATAAAAATAAGATAAAGTAAAACAATAAAATATACTGTTTTGTTGAATCTGATGATGGATGTGTAGAGGTTTACTAGGCTAATATCTTAACTTTAGGTTTAAAACTTTTATAATAAAAATGTCTTAATTGAATAATTGCTTTAAAAAGTAAAACTCTGAAGACCTCTGATAAAATGCTTTAAAATGATATTAATAAAGTTGTGATTGGTTCCTCTTTAGCAGCATAAAGAAGAAATATTAGCCCTTGCCCAGTGGGGAAACTGAGGCTCAGAGAAGCAAGGTAACATGCCCAAAGTGTGGAATAGTTCTGCTCTGCTGGTCCCGAAGATCCTCTGCCCCAGGTACAGGAAACGCTGAGAGGAAGGGAGGCATCAGCAGAGAGGGTGGAATGGTGGTGGGGCTGCTTTCCAGGAAGACAAGAATAAATGGCTCCTCCCACCATTCAGAGAGAGAGTAGGTGCCCAGAGCACCCCAGACCTCCTTGACCCAGCAAGAGGCAGATACATGAAAGAAGGAAAGCAAAAGGGGAGGCCGAGAACAGGGAGAGGGAAGGGTTTGTGACCAGGACAGCAAAGCCTCAGTAGAAACACTAACAACCTTTTATTCACTCATTCAAAAAATACATGTTAAGCATCTCCTATGTGAGACCGTAAGGGCACCAGGAAATCAACTATGTTCAGCGGACTTCATCCCTGCCCTCAAAGGAAACATGCTTCTAGCAAAGCCTCATAAATCCTGCAATACTGACAAGAAGAAAGCAGGACACCAAGGGGACTGGGAAGGAAGGAGAATTAGGACAAGCAAGCTTAAGGCACTGGCCTGAACCTCCCCATCTATGGGACTGCTGTCAACTCCCTAGAGACAGGCTGATAATGTGACATGGTTCATCTAGTTTCTCTCTTTGCTTTGGCTACCAGGGAGCTCTGTGTGCAGTTTAGCACTCAGTAGCAGCAACCTTCCCTAGGTTTCCTCTCCTCCACTCCATACCTTCTAGTTTGTCACAATCCTTGACTTCTTATATATAACAAAAATGCTTTTGAAAATCTGCAGAGTTCAAATAATAAATCAAAATTACTTTCTCCCATGAGAAGTGTTAAAGGCCCAAGCTAGATTCCCACCTGGAAAAAGCTAAAATGTGACCAGGCATGGTGGCTCATGTCTGTAATCCCAGAACTTTGGGAGGCAGAGGTGGGTGGATCATCTGGTTCAGGAGTTTGAGACCAGCCTGACTAACATGGTGAAACCCCGTCTCTGCTAAAAATACAAAAAAATTAATCCCAGTTACTTGGGAGGCTGAGGAAGGAGAATCACTTGAACCTGGGGAGCAGAGGTTGCAGTGAGCAGAGATCATACCACTGCACTTCAGCCTGGGTGAGAGTGAGACTCTGCCTTCAAAAAAAATGCTGAACTATTGAGTGCTTCTGGCATGTCAGCAGGACCACATCCAGTCATCATTGAGCCAATCACTTTTGCTGCAAGCACCTCATAAGACCCTAGAGGGCTTTTTGCTGACTCCAAAACTCAAGTAAGGACACATCTCACTGCTTTTTCCAAGTGGATTTGCTGGCAGGGAAGCTCCCTCCCAAACCTGGTCTCCCAGCCCCGTCTCTGGCCCACTTACAAGGAAATCCAGAAAACTGAGACCCAAACAGGGACAGTTAATGATGATGCTGTTAACAGCTGACTTTCAGTGGCCTGTGCCTGGCTCTCCTGCCTCACTTCCAGCCTTCTTTCTACTGCTCAAGCATGCCAAGCCCAGTCCTGTCTGGGAGCTCTCGCCCTGGTCCCTCTCCTCATGCAGGCCTCAGGCCAAAGGTGACCACCTTGACTGTTCACTCTAAAGTGGCCCTTCCCAAACAGTCACTTTCTGTCATACTATCTTCACTTGTTTTCATAGTATTTGTTTGTTTGTTTGTTTTGAGACAGAGTCTGGCTCTGTCACCCAGCCTGGAGTGCAGTGGTGTGATCTTGGCTCACTGTCACCTCTGCCTCCTGCCTCAGCCTCCTGAATAGCTGGGACTACAGGCACATGCCACCACACCCAGCTAATTTTGTGCATTTTTAGTAGAGGTGGGGTTTTACCACATTATCCGGGATGGTTCGATCTCCTGACTTCATGATCCACCAGCCTCAGACTCCCAAAGTGCTGGGATTACAGGCCTGAGCCACTGAACCCAGGCTTCATAGCATTTTTTATTTAAAATTACCTTATTTAGAGCAGTGACTTACTTTATTTATTTATTTTGAGATGGAGTCCTGCTCTGTCGCTCAGGCTGGAGTGCAGTGGCCATGATCTCAGCTCACTGCAACCTCCACCTCCCAGGTCTCAGCCTCCCGAGTAGCCAGGGTTACAGGTGCCTGCCACAATGCCCAGCTAATTTTTGTATTTTTAGTAGAGATGGGATTTCATCATGTTGATCAGGCTGGTCTCGAACTCTACCTTAGGTGATCTGCCCACCTCGGCCTCCCAAAGTGCTGGGATGAGAGATGTGAGCCACTGCTCCCAGCCTTAGAGCAGTGACTTTAATCTCTTATTCACCAGTGCATGGCAGTGCCAAAAGCAATGCCTGGCATGTAACTGGTGCTCAAAATTACTTGCAGAATGAAGAAAGAGGGGTGCCTGCAGCATCCCTGGCCCCATGCTGCATGCTTGGGGCTTCTCAGTGGCTCCACGTGGCATGGCCAGCAGTGGCCCTGCAGCCACACACCCACCCTCGGACCCCAAGGTGCAGCCCATTGGCAGCAGGGTAACTTCGTAGGCCTCCTCTGTGTACTTGGCATTGATGAGCCTACTCAGCATGTCATTGTCTTCAGCAAAGGCAAGCAGGATCCGCATAATTTCCTTGGTGTTGGGGTTGATGTTTAACAAGGCCTTCATCAGGCAGGTCTTCCCCGTGTCTGAGGCTGTCAGCTTGTGCATAAGGAAGTCTGTGGGCAGGGATGGAGCTATAGGGGAAACCCAGCTGCCCTAGGCCCTCACAGCCCTGAGGAGGTGGGACTGCAGCTGCAGAACTTCAGACTGTGCTCCCAGACCTCACACTGTGGCTCTCCTTCTCCGTCACCAGCTGTTCCTCTGCCATCTCCTTTGCGGGTTCCTTGCTCTTTGTGGCCCACGGGAGCCTCCTCTGAGGCCTGTTCCTCTGTGCCCACTGTATGGCTTCCTGCTGTGCACTCCGACCCTGGAATCTCTGTCTCCAGCCTGCCCCCCTCCTCCCTGTGGCCTGCAAATAAAGCTCATGGCCTTCCCATCAATCTGATACTGTCCTGGTCCTAGAGACAGCCAGGTCTCCAGCATTCACGAAGTTACCCAAGTCTAAACTGCATCATGCTGGACTCCCCTCTCCCCCTCTCCCCAGGTCCTGAGTCCTGCCAATGCCCATGCCTGGGGAGCCCCTCAGAGCCCCTCCCCTTCTCAAGCCCTGCTTTAGGATCCCAGCCCTGCCTGGACGGTGGCCTTCTCCAGCTTTACCCCCACCTTCCACACAGTGGTCAGACCATGGTCTCACCTGCCCAAACCCTTCTGTGGCTCCCCATCCCCGTCAGAGTAAAGTTCAGAGTCCCTAGCCAGCATGCAGGGCTCCTCACACTCCAGCCCCATGGGTTGCTGAGGGGAGGGGAAGGTGGGCACCCAAAGCCAAGCAGGACCCCAGCCTGTACCCTCTGCCAGGCTCAGACACTGACCAGGCATGTCCTGGTCACGGCACCAGTTGCAAAGCTTCTGCAGCTCTGCCAGCAGCTCCAGCAGCTCATCCACGCAGCCCTCAGACACTGCCGCGAAGATGCGTTTCTTCAGCTGCCACTTCCGCCTCCTCTGCTCTTCCCTCGCCAGGTGTGCAATTAAGCCAGACAGTGTTTCCAGCTCACCACACACGTCCTCTCCACCTCAGTTCCTCCTTTTCCCCACCAGAGCTGCCCACAGGGTGCCGCGCCAGCCCCACGCCTGTCACGATGCCCGCAACCCACTCGGCTTTGCGCAGACCCATCAGGCACCCCTCATAATGCAGAGACAATCACATTTTGTCAAATTATCTGTGGCTTGCTGCATCCATCACCCTGGCATCTACATTAGGTATTTCCCCTAATGCTATCCCTCCCCTAGCCTGCCACCCCCTGCTATCCCTCCCCTAGCCCCCCAACCCCTTGCTATGCCTCCCCTAGCCCCCCAACTCCCTGCTATGCCTCCCCTAGCCCCCTACCCCCTGCTATCCCTCCCCTAGACCTCCAACCCCTGCTATCCCTTCCCTAGCCCCCAACCCCCGACAGGCCCCAGTGTGTGATGCTCCCTTCCCTGTGTCTATGTTCTCATTGTTCAACACCCACTTACGAGTGAGAACATTGGTGTTCTGTTTTCTGTTTGAACTTTTAAAATCAATCCCTCCCTGTCCTCTCCCCACAGATAAGCAACTGTGATAATGCCTCGACATCTCCTTGTCTGTATGTGTTCTTGCAGAATGCATATGGGTGTTGTGCATGAGTGTATTTTAATTCACATACATGCTAACGTTATTCCACTGCAGCACACTGTTGAACATCTCAGTATAAATGGGTGTTAGGGAATTCAATGCCCCACTCCTTCCCCCCAAATCTCCCCCATACCATGGATCCCTGACCCCACTTTCCAAACCCCAAGGAATGCTGGCTTCTTTCTCTTTCCTGCAGAATCCCAATCCTGACTCTCTGGCATCCCCAGCCTCAAGGGTGGGCACAGTGGGAGGAGGGGGAGGGCCAGACTTACCTGGGGCTGTTGGGATTGGATGGGGTCTTTGTCACATCATCCTGAGGAGACTGGGGGGAGTCCATGTCATCACAGTTGCCAGAGATGCTAGAGGTGTTGGGGGAGGGAACAGAGAGGGTTTTAAAGTTTTAAAATGGGTTGAATGTGGTGGCTCATGCCTGTAATACCAGCACTTTGGGAGGCCAAGGCCAGTGGATCACTTGAGGTCAGGAGTTCAAGACCAGCCTGGTCAACATGGTGAAACCCCATCTCTACTAAAAATACAAAAACTAGCCGGGGTGGTGGCATGTGCCTCTAATCCCAGTACTTGGGAGCTGAGGCAGGAGAAATGCTTAAACTCAGAGGTGGAGGTTGCAGTGAGCTGAAACTGGGCCACTGCACTCCAGCCTGGGCAGCAGAGTGAGACTTCATCTCAAAAAAAATAATATTAATAATAATAATAAAGATTTTTGGTTTTGTTTTTTGAGATGGAGTCTTGCTCTGTCATCAGACCAGAGTGCAGTGGCTCAATCTCAGCTTACTGCAATCTCTGCCTCCCGGGTTCAAGTGATTCCCCTGCCTCAGCCTCCCAAGTAGCTGGGACTACAGGTGTGCACCACCACACCCAAAGAGTTTTTTTTGTATTTTAGTAGAGATGGGGTTTCACCGTGTTGACCAGGATGGTGTCAATCTCCTGACCTCATGATCCGCCTGCTCTGGCCTCCCAAAGTGCTGGGATTACAGGCGTGAGCCACCATGCCTGGCCAATAATTAAGTTTGATAATAGACAGCAGTAGCCTCCCACAGCCAGGCCTGGCCTCGTGGCCCAGGTGAGTCACTGTCCCCATACTGGAGCTGAGGGCTGCGCCCAAGGCAGGGAGGCGTGGGGCTGGGCCAGTACTCACCACTGCTGGATGTTGGAGTCCATGGCTTGGAGAAGACAGGGGGAGAGGTCTTGGCCACTGTGGGGTTGGGCTCGAACCCCTCTATCTCAAGGAAGAAGTGTGCACTAAGGGAACATGGAGGAAGCCCGTGAGGGCCCAGCTGGGCAGAGCCTGTTGGCCTGTGTGCTGCCTCTAGCCACAGAGTGTGCCCTCATGCTGAGCACACACCCTGCCAACTTTGAGTCCGCATGGCCCTGCTCAGCCCTCCTGGGAGCCCTGTCATCACCTGCATTTCACAGATGGACACCAGGAAGCTGCTGGTCACGTGTGAAACCCCAGAACAGGACTGAGGCAAACCCAGTTACTGGAGAGGGTTATTTAGCCAAGGTTGAGGACATACCCGGAAACGAGATGCAACACAGTGGGGTTTGTGGCTGCACTTTCTCCTATAAGCAGGATTTTGAGGGCTTCAACATTTACAGGGAAAAAGTGCACAGGAGAGGTAGGAGGAAAGAAAAAAAAAGAGGGAGCAGGCCAGGAGCAGGGGCTCACACCTGTAATCCCAGCACTTTAGGAGGCCAAGGCAGGTGAATCACCTGAGGTCAGGAGTTCGAGACCAGCCGGGCCAACATGGCAAAACCCTGTTTTTACTAAAAATACAAAATAAGCCAGGCATGGGAGCACATGCCTGTAATCCCAGCTACTGGGGAGGCTGAGGCAGGAGAATCGCTTGAACCCAAGAGGTGAAGATTGCAGTGAGCCAAGATTGCACCCACTGCACTCCAGCCTAGCTGATAAGAGTGAGACTCCATCTCAAAAAGATAAAAAGGGTAAAAAAAAAAGAGCATACGGCCACATTCTTCTGAGACTTTGATTCTGCTTCCTGAGTTCCTGAGTACATGTGTGGCACATGAAAAGGGATGAATAGAGAAAATGGTCAGTTATGGATTCATCTTGTTCTCAGTATATCTGTGCTTTATATAAGATAAGCATAAATGCACAGGGGAAGTAGTCAGATATGCATTTGTCTCAGTGGGAGGGTGGGTGAGGGGGGATGACTTCTAGTCTCTTGTCCTGTAGCTCCAATTAGCTGTTCATTCACAGTCAGGGTAAGGAAGGCCTCCTGTGTAGACACGTGGCTTCTGTCTGTAGGTAGAGCAACCTGTCCAAGGTCACGCAGCAGACAGGTGTCAAAGCCCAGATTCAAAGCTGGGTCTAGGCCAGGTGCAGTGGCTCATGCATATAATCCAAGCACTTTGGGAGGCCGAGGCAGGTGAATCACTTAAGGTCAGGAATTTCAAGACAAGCCTGGACAACATGGTGAAACCCCGTCTCTGCTAAAAATACAGAAATTAGCCAGGCGTGGTGGCACACACCTGTAATATCCCAGCCACTCAGGAGGCTGAGGCAGGTGAATCACTTGAACCTGGGAAGTGGAGGTTACAGTGAGCCAAGGTCACGCCATTGCACTCCAGGCTGGGCAACAGAGCAAAACCCCATCTCAAAAAAAAAGACTAATCTAGAGCAGGGAGGACTTGAGGGGTTAGAGGACAGGGCTAGGAATTCTCTGTGGAGAAGAAAAACCCAGGAAGCCACCCCAGGCAGTGAAGGGGAGCTGTGGAGGGCAGGGGAGGACAAGGGCAGCTTTCTCCTTGGGTGGGGAGAAGAGTGACAGAGGCTAGGGCCCTGTGGCCAGAGAGACACTGGCCTATGAGAAGCAAGATATACACCCAAGATGTGACTCCCAGCCAGCCACAGCCTCACCTTCACCTTCAGACACACCCACAAATGCAGGCACCCATGTCCTTGGAAACCACGATTACATGCTCAGAGATGACAGCCAAGACTGTGAGGATCAGGCTGGGGGAGGTCTCAGTCGCAGCAGCACTCCTGTCCTGCCACTGCTTCAGGACAGGTGCAGCTGCTGTGGCCTGGCCGGGGACTGTGGCCTCCTGACCAGCAGGGCTTCTCCAGGTACACGGGGTCCTAAGCACCTCTGCTGCCTCCTTCATTCTCAGGCCCAGAAGGACCAACCTGCAACCTTCTTTCCTCATGAGACTACAGAAGAGCTCCCAAAGGGCAGTCTCAGCCATGTCAGACCCAGGAGGGAGGGAAGCAGGGAAGGGACTGTGGCCCCATTCTGCAGATGGGAGAGCTGAGGCTCAGCCTGGAGAGACAGCTCCTCCATGGGCCCCCCAGGGTGAAAGCCAAGTTGGTCAAATAACCTGTTTCCTGATGTCAGGGCTCACAGTCCACACTGCTTTGCTCCCACCTTAGCAAACCGAGCCTTATTCCAGATACACTAGCTCCAGGGGTTGGCCACAGAGGGGAGCGTGCCTGGCACAGCCACTTCCTAGGGTGGGGCAAGCAAGAGAGAGAGCCTGGGCTTGCCTGAGGAAGCCCTGTCCTTTCCTCCAGCACAGGCAAGCCTGGAAGGGTCAACATGAGCCCAAAAATGGAGACATGCAGTGGGGAACATGGGCCTGGCCCACATGATGGCCCTCACCTGCCAGTCTCCTGCCCACCAAAAGCAACCTTCTGACCTGAGATGCCAATTGAACTCTTTTTCCAAAAGAGTTGAACCCTTGCCTGGAAACCGAAAGCCTGGGTTCTAGTCCAGCTCTGCCTCTGCTTGCTGTGTGACCCCAGAAGATCATGTGCCATCCCTGGGCCAGTCATCATCACCTGAATGGATGATGGTTGGGCCAGATGAGCCTTAGGGCCTGGACTCTGGAGCCAGGGCAGCTCTGGGATCATCCTCTTAGGGAACATCCAGCTGAATTGGGCTTCAGAGGTCAACCAGTCTGACTGCCACCCCCCTGCAGCCCTGCAGTGTCCCAGGGCTTTCACCCTAAAATAGCCTCCAGTCCACCACAGCAGCCTGACCCAGAAGCTCCCAACACATTTGATGGTGGCTGAGCCACAAAACGTCCCAGTAGAGATTTGCCAAATTATCTCCAGACAGAGCTTCAAGTCCTGTACCCACAGCATTTTCCCCAAGACAGCCAGCCCAGTCCCTTCCCTGCTGCCCATCCCACGCTACCTGTCTGCATTCCTCAGTGCTGCATTTACCCAACAAATATTTACTGTTCATCTGCAATGTGCCAGGCACTGTTCCTGCAATAGGGGATACAGTAGGGAACAAGTGGACAAAATCTCCATCCCTTCCAGAGCTGCTGCTCCAGTGAGTTGGTCAGAACTGACCAAGAAATACTACAGTGAAGCCATGACTTTCCACACTCTGCAAAATACACCATCCTACAGCTGTGCATTCCTCAATGGTAGACACTACGTTGACTTACCCTTGATTCCCAGCACTGGGCCTAACACTCAGAAGACTTTATCAGTTAATGAGTGGGAAGATACATAATGAATGAAGGACAAGTGAGTGGAAGGAAGAATGGTTGGTTGTATAGATGCCCAGATAAATGGATGAATGAATAATGGAGAGATGATAGAATGAGGGATGGATGGCAGATGGATAGATGGATGATGGATGGGTGGATGGATGATGGGATGGGTATATAAGTGGATGGATGATGGATGGATGGATGATGGCATGGGTATATAAGTGGATGGATGATGGATGAATGAGTGATGAATGGATGATGGATGGATGGATGATGGAGGGATGGATGATGGCATGGGTATATAAGTGGATGGATGATGGATGAATGAGTGATAGATGGATGATTGATGGATGGATGGATGATGGATAGAGGGATGGATGATGGATGGATGGATGATGGCATAAGTATATAAGTGGATGAATGATGGATGGATGGATTGAGGATGGCATGGGTACATAAGTGGATGGATGATGGATGAATGAATGGATGATGGGATGGGTATACAAGTGGATGAATGATGGATGGATAGATGGTTGGATGGCGAGATGGGTAGGTGAGTGGATGGATGATGGAGGATGGATGGATGGACAGATGATCGATGGATGCATAGATGATGGGTAGATGAGTGGATGGATGATGGATAGATAGATGAATAAATGATTGATGGATGGCTGAATAGATGACAGATGGGTGAATAAATGATAGATAATAAGCACTTGGGAGGGTAGGCTAGGTGGACAGGACCAGTAAGCAGATAAACCAACATAACCTTAAATCACAATATTGGGAGGCTGCATCCTTCAGGTGACTGCCATTGTGCTCTCAGGTGTTTAAAGTCTTTACTTCTCCAGAGCCTCATTCCCATCCCTATCTCTCACAAGAAGATGAGGGGCAGTCCTTTGTCACTGCCGTGCCTCCCTACCTACTCAAGGTCTTCTACCCGAAGGGAGAAGGCCCCCTCCCAGGGGCCCAAAGTTGGTCCAGAAATCTGTATAACAAGAGCTTCTATCCACTCCAGACCTGAGGCTGAGAGCCTGAGGGAAAGGAAGACATTTCCCCATCACTCCATACAGTGTCCTTGTGCATGGTAGGGCTGTGTTGAGCCACTGGGCTGCTTGCTCACCAGCTCACTGGCTCACCGGCTCACCCAGTCACTGGCTCACCAGCTCACCTGCTCACCCACTCACCGGCTCACTGGCTCACCCGCTCACCCACTCACACACTCACCGGCTCACCCGCTCACCAGCTCACCTACTCACTGGCTCACCAGTTCACCCGCTCACCCGCTCACCTGCTCACCCACTCACATGCTCACTGGCTCACCCACTCACCAGCTCACCCACTCACCTGCTCACATGCTCATCCACTCACCCACTCACCAGCTCACCCACTCCTCTCATTTTCCTGCCTGCTTTTTAATGGACTCATCTGCTTACTCAGAAACTACTAATATCCTCTGTGAGGGAAACTCAGGGAGAAAGAAGGGAGGAGATGAACCTTCCAGGGCCCCAGACTCAGAGATCTCAACCAAAGATAAGACATCATCCCCAAGTGAAGAGCCTTCTGGCCGGGAGGGTGGGATTTGGTCTGTGTCTCAACGCCAGCCTCTGGTTTGGGAAAAGCCCTGAAGGCAGAATGGCATGAGAAAATCTCATGAGAAGGGAGACCTGTGTCTGGAGAAAAAAGCCCTTGGCAGCTGGAGCACCAGATGTGAGAAGACAGTGAAAAGAGCAGAGCTGGGAGGACCCAGCTGTTGGGCAAGCACCTGACTCCTGCGGCAGAGCAGCTGCTAGATGATGCGGGTCTGTGCTGCACCCGCCCTCCCAGCCACTGCATGTGCCACATCCCACCCGCAGTCATAAGCATGTGGTGAAACCTCACCCTGTGGCATCCCAGCTCCTGACCTGCTGTAGATGCTGTTTGCTTCTTCCTTCCTTCTGTCCTGACCAAAGGCCACCAGCTGGCTGTGGTTGACCCAGCTGAGCAGATCATACCATTTCTAACACATTTCTGTTTCACTGAAGTCAAAGAACTATCCCTGAGCAGCCCAGGGCTGGGAAGGAGACTGTCTGGCCATTTGCTTTGTCCCAAGAAATGCCCAAATGCTCTGCACCCTGCAAGGCCAGTGCCCCCACCACCACCATCAGTCTGCATCTCTGACCCTGGGGGTCACCTTTCCAGGGTCCAGGAAGGAAGCCAAGATGACAGGTCCTCTTGGGGAACAGAGGGATGGTCCAGGAGCACTCCTAGGTCCAAAGTCTCTCCCTGCTGCACCCTCAGTGCCTTTGACTCCACCATTAGCACCTGTTTCCTTAGGGGTCCACATTGTCCTCTTTCTTTACCTATAAGTTATTCTCTTTTTCTTTCTGAGACAGAGTTTTGCTCTGTCATCCAGGCTGGAGTGCAGTGGCACAATCTTAGGTCACTGCAACCTCTGCCTCCTGGGTTCAAGGAATTCTCGTGCCTTAGCCTCCTGAATAGTTGGGATAACAGGTGCCCACGACCAAGCCTGGCTATTTTTTGTATTTTTAGTAAGGATGGGGTTTCTCCATGTTGGCCAGGCTGGTCTCAAACTCCTGACCTCAAGTCATCCACCTGCCTCAATCTCCCAAAGTGCTGGGATTACAGGCATGAGCCACCGCACCCAGCCTGAAAGAGCCACTGCACCCAGTCTTTAATTCATTCTTTTCTTTTCTATTTATCTCTAGGACCAAGTCATCTACTCAGTTCTGAGGAGGATGTCCAAACTTTCACATGAGGGCCCTCAGAGCCTTTGGGTGGAGGAGTGGACACCAATTCAGGTGGCAAAGGTTACAACACGCTTGGCCATGGCGGGGCTGAGGCTTTGCAGAGCTGAGCCCAGAGCTAAGTCTCTGAATAAGCAATAGGCTCAGAAAAGGTGGCCTGATGGGCCCTGCTGAGGAAGGAAGGAGTTTTCCCGGAACTCTGTCCTCCACTTCTTCCCAAAGTCCAAACCTCCCCTGAAAGAAGGAGGAGGAGGGGAGCATGGAGCTGGTCCTTGCCAGCCTAGCTCAGGGATGTCTCTGCCCTTTCCTGGACGAGCCCACACAGACCAGGCTGCCTGCATGGCCCCATGCGACACTTGTCTGGTCTCCACTTCCATGCAGTTTTCCCTCTTGTATTCCAAGATGGAGCTTCCACCTGGGTGCTCCTCAGGCACCTCTTCCCCAACATTTCCAAGCTGAGCCTGACTTATTCCTCCTGGTTGGATCTCTGCTGTGCCATGTCAGAGATGGCCCGCCATCCCTCCAGGCCCTCTTGCTAAGATTCCTCCTTCTCAATTACCTCCTGTGGTGGACCCCACAGACCCTGTGATGCTGACACCTCTCTGTGCTGCTCCCTCTGCTTTGCCCTGACCACCCAGGCTCAGCCGTCACCACCTATCACCTGGGCTTCAAGTCCTCCTCATGGTCTCCCTGCTGTCAGCCTCTCCTCCAATCTGTCCTTTACACAGATCCCCCAGACTCACCTCTGCAAAATCCAAATCTTGCTGTGCCCTCCCTCCCACATAAAAGCCTTCCAGGGCTCCCACTGCCCTCAGGATCGTCCAAGTTTCTTGACTGACCCCCAAGATCCAGCTCCAATGGGACTCATCTCCCCAAAGATGACTCCACTGCCCAGCATTCCAGCCACACCACACTCCCCACCTCAGTGGCCCTGCCCTGAGCACTGCTCCCCATCCCTCTGCCCCAGATGCACTTTCCCTTCCTCTCCAAATTCTCTCTAGCACCACCTCCTCCAGGAAGTCCCCTGAGACTGCCTAGAGGATCAGAGTAACCTGCTGCTCTTCAGGCCTCACTGGCTGGTTCAGTTGTCTCTGGGTGCTTCCCACCATCTTTTTGACTCCCCTTCTGCCACACTGTGAGCATCCATTGGCATTTTCTCTCCATGTATAAACTCCTAATCCTGAGCCCAACCCCGGGACTGATACACAGGACACCTCAGTGATTATAACTTCAACTAAAAGTTATAATGAGCTTGGAAGCACCAAGCTCACCCCTGGCCCAAAGCAGGCCTGGGATACAGGCAGAGGGGGCAGGGCCACCCCGGGTTCAGGGGATGCACAGGTGAATTGGGTTGGTGGACAGTTGGAGAAGCACCAAATCAGCTGGGGGTGCAGAATCTATGCTGGGGGCTGTGGAGGGAAGGGACAGGTGAGCCCAGAGAGCTTTCTCTGCTCCAGGCCTCCTCCATGTCCCGAGCAAAGAAGAAAAGCTGATCGTCTCAGCCCTGCCCAGTTCCCAGAGGCCCCGTGGAGTGACGATGACAATGAGGATGGTGACGGTAATAAAAACACTCAGTGCCAACATGTGCACAGCATGGACACATGCCAGAGCTGCACTGTGCTGACTGGATCCCAATCAACTGTCACCCTGTAGTTGGAGCCATTGCTGGTGTCCCCCTTCCAAAGGTGGAGTCATACAGCTCGAATAACCTGGCTGCTGCACAGTGGATAGAAAGCCTCAGTGTGCGTGGAGACCATGCCTGGCATAGGATCCAGGTCACCCGGAACTTCCACTTGGCATTTTGCTCCTGCATCTCAAAAACAGCTCCAGCCATCCCTCACCTCCCTCAGGAGCCCTCGGGATGGTGCCTGCCTCAGCGCCCCTGATCCCTCTGTGGAGGCTTCCCTGACTTCACCAGTTCCACTGACCACCAAAGTGTGCTGTGCTCTTGCCTGCACCACCCCCAGCCATACCTTGCTGGATGCCAGGCCACCCCAGGTGATTCTGAGCATCTCGGGTCTCCCAAGGCAAGGGCTTCCTGGGGTGCCAGGCCCCTGCTGGTGCCCCTCACAGGATCCCAGCCCTGGGCCTTCCAGACTCACCTCTTCTTTGAGGGAATGGTCTCTGCTGGCCTCTTCTCCGGCAGGACGGCAGGGTTCCCACCAGGGGCAGTGACTCTCCTGCCCATGAGAGGCACCATCTCCTGGGGTAGGCGTTCATGGCTGGAACACAACCACAGGGCAGATGCTCAGGCCAAGGGGAAGGGGGAAGCTTCCAGAGCTTAGGACCTGCATGTGGCAACATCCAGCTCCCAGTCACACTCCCTAGGACAAAAAGCTCACTTCTCCTTTCCCAGGTCACCAACCTTTCTTCAAGGACAGAGAAGCTGTCCCCAAAGCTTCTTCAGCCCCCTGCTCCAGCACCCCTGATGCTGTGGACCACCATGGTGATCCCATAGAGACTCCCATGCCTCTCTCAAGACACCATCTCCAGCTGACCAGTCCCCAGGCAGACTCCTGAGCACTAGCCCTGCTTTCTTGAAGTCCCGCTCTGACTTTGCATCCAGAGCAGTTCTTAAAAAGGTTTGACCTTCACAGAGCAAGATTATCACCTCCTTTACTCTAGATGTTATGCTCCTAATAACACAGCTTCAAGATCCTCAGCTGTTTTGGATTCTGCAATGCCCAGGTGGTCTCTGCAGCCAACACAGAGATCATCTCCCCCACCTGCCCAAAGCTGCATGGAACCGGCTGATGGCTGGCTGTCCATGAGACTTGCCACTCACATGCAGGGCACAGCTGAGTTCCCCAGCCCCAGGCAAAGGAAGCTGATCCCTCAGTCCAGACATGCTTTACTGATATTCAGTATGGGCTGAGCTCAGAGGGGTATGCAGACTGGGGAAGAGGAACCGATACATCTTCCAACAAGACCTGGAGATATCTTACAGGCTGCTGTGTGAACAAGGGGCAGGCGAGCAGAGGGCACAGCCTGGGTGGGGGTCAGGAGCTGCTGTGGCTGGAGAACCTGGGAGTTCACAGGGACCCTGCCAGCAAAAGGCGTGCAGGCAGGTTGGGCCCTGTGAAGTCTTCAAACACCACATAAGAGCTGTGGCTTAAGCCAGATGCAGTGGCTTATGCCTATAATCCTAGCACTTTGGGAGGCTAAGGTGGGCAGGTCACCTGAGGTCAGGAGTTCAAGACCAGCCTGGGCAACATAGTGAAACCCCATCTCTACTAAAATACAAAAAATTAGCCAGGCATGGTTGTGCATGCCTATAGTCCCAGCTACTCAGGAGGCTGAGGCAGGAGAATTGCTTGAACCCAAGAGGTGGAGGCTGCAGTGAACAGAGATTGTGCCACTGCACTCCAGCCTGGGCCACAGAGCAAGACTCCAACTCAAAAAGTAAATTTAAAAAATAAATTGTATTAAACCTTTAAAAATAGCTGTAGCTGACCCCTGGGGGCTGCTAGAAGTTGGGTACAGGGGCTCAGGGGCTCTGGGTTACACAGGAGAGAGCAGGCTACGCCGGAAGATGCAGGAGACCAGAAGCCACGGGCCCAGAGGAGGCTGCTGTGGCAGCCATAGGGATGGGGAAGGGGGCAGCTGGCCAAAGAGAAATGACATGGGCGGGGAAAGGGTTGTGTGAACAGGTGGTAACTCTACAGTCAGGTGGTGCTATTCTCAGCTTGAGTCACCCTCAGGGAACTCACCTGGAGATACACAGGTAGGGGAAGGTAGATATATTCCTGTAAGAAGCAGCCAGCTGGGTGGGGTGGAACTGGGGCCACTGGTCATCCTAACTCAATAGGAAGGCTTCCTGGAGAAAGTGTCTGGAGCTGAGCCAGGTGTCAGTAGGATGAAGAGAGTCCCCTGCCCTCCAACTCAAAGGGAGCAGGCCCTGGATGGGGGTGGCAGCGGTGAGAAGAGCTTGGGCCCTAAAGAGTGGGCACCCTGAGGCCAGGCAGGGGAGAAGTCCTCAGGGAGGGAAAGCTGGGCACCAGCCCTGCCATGTCCAGTCCTGGCCTGATGAGGACGGGGCAGCCTCTGCGGCTTCCCCAGCCCCACGTGGCCTGAAAGGCCGGGACACACCAAGCAAGGAGGAGGAAGAGGATGGACATGTCTCTTGCCTCTCTTTGGACCCCGGGTTTCCTTTCTCAGAAGTGGGCCAAAAGATCCCCAAGGACTCCATGGCCCTGCCAGCTGGTTGCTCTCTCCCTTCCCTGGGACCACAAACGTACACGGCTGTGGGCAGCTGGGGCAGAAGAGGCTCAGGGAATCCCTGATGAGGGCCATGGCAGCTGTCATTAGCTCTGAGTCACCCCATAAACCCTGCATTCTCACCTGCTGGACTCTCATGCCCTGACCCTTCCTCTTTCTCCCAGTCCCTGACACTGAAATGGCCTTTCCTGGGTGACAGAGCAGGCCTCAGAGCCACAGCTGATGATGACTCAGCACCTGTGAGATGCTGGCTGGTCCCTCTCCCGCTGTGGGCCACCTCCTCCCATCCTGAACTTCCATCACTCTCCTGCCCCAGAAAGCCACATCCCTGGGCTGGCCTAGGGAGCCAGGAGCCTCACCTCTGCCCCTCAATGAGGGTGATACTGAGATGTTCTCCCTCCCTCCCCAGGATTCCCAAACCTCAGAGAAACATGCCTGAGTCCATAGGGACCTCTATCCTCACACACCCATACAGCTGAGCCCACGGCTTTGCTTTTCTTGCTGGGGCCTGAGCTCCTTCCAACCCTCCTCCCAAGGCCTATTGGCCAAGGGCAGACATGACCCAGAAAACCCCTGTGCTCCCCAGGGACCTTGGAGATCAGCAGCTGCCTTGTACAGGGAGGACTCACCTGGTGAGGTTCTGGGTGGTCGCGGCAACCCTTGCACTATCACCGCATGTCCGGGGCCCAAGGGCCCTGGGTTGGACTGTGGCTGGGGTGGCGGGAAGCTGTCATGGCAGGCAGAGGGATGGCTGGAATGAGGCATCAGAGGCAGAACTGGCTGGGCTACCTGCCCTAGGCATCAGGTGGGCCACACCCACCAGCCACAGTTGCAGCACCCTCCCACCCATGTGGCCTGTGTGAGTCACCCCCACACCCACACAGCAGCCTCACCCCCACCAGGGAAAAGGCAGCGGAGGCACCAGGTGCCAAGGTCAAAGTTCTGGGTCCAATTCATCCAGCTCTGGCATCTGATGCTGGTCAGGTACATCTCATCACAGGCCTCAGTTTTTCCAGCTAGGAAATGGGAATCATAATACCTGCTTTCCGAGGATGCCATGAAGACAAGAGGAGATCACAGGGGTGGGAGGGCTTAGTGGAGGATCAGCACTCTGCTCTATTTCCTGAGAGAGAATGCCCAGCTGACTTCAGAGCTCCTAGCCCCAGGACTCAGCCCTCATCAGTTTTCGTATGACCGGGCAAGGTGGCTCAAACCTTTAATCCCAGCACTTTGGGAGGCTGAGGCAGGCTGATCACGAAGTCACAAGTTCGAGACCAACATGATGAAACCCTGTCTCTACTAAATTTACAAAAATTAGCTGGCGTTGTGATGGGCACCTGTAATCCCAGCTACTCAAGAGGCTGAGGCAGGAGAATCACTTGGACCTGGGAAGCAGAAGTTGCGGTGATCTGAGATCATGCCACTGCACTCCAGCCAGGGAGACAGAGTGGAACTCCCTCCCAAAAAACAAAACTCAGTTCCTGGGATGAGGCCTCTCGGGGACAGAAGTCCCCATTTAATGCTTTCCACCAGCAGCCACGCCTCACAGGCCTCAGTGTCCACCTCATCCCTTCCTGGCTGTCTGACCTTCACAAGTCATTTCTCTGAGCCTGTCTCCTCATCTGTGAAATGTGCTTCATAAACCCACTTTGCAAGGTTACCATGGGTCTTCTGTGAGATGCTGGTGGGTCCCTCTCCCACTGTGGGCCACCTCCTCCCATCTTGTGAGGGTAGAAAGGGCCAGAGCAGGGTGGGCACAGTGGCTCACACCTGTAAGCCCAGCACCTTGGGAGGCCGGGGTGGGTGGATCACAAGGTCAGGAGTTCGAGACCAGCCTGACCAATGGTGAAACACTGCCTCTACTAAAAATTCAAAAAATGAGCTGGGCAGGGTGGTGGGTGCCTATAATCCCAGCTACAGGAGGCTGAGGCAGGAGAATCACCTGAACGTGAGAGGCAGAGGTTGCCATGAACCGAGATTGAACCACTACACTCCAGCATGGGTGACAGACTGAGATTCCATTTAAAAGAAGGAAAGGAAGGAAAAAGGAAGGAAAGAAGGAAGGAAGGAAGGAAGGAAGGGAGGAAGGAAGGAAGGAAGGAAGGAAGGAAGGAAGGAAGGAAGGAAGGAAAAAAGGAAGGAAGGAAGGAAGGAATAAAGATGAGCCAGAACAGGTCCAGTGTGTAGCAAGAACTCAGTGACCCACATCTGCTCTTAGCTGCCATCATTTCCTTTGTCTTAATGTGTCCTCCCAGCCACTGCCGGGGCAGCCTGTCTCCAATGCCAGAGCATGGCAGAAGGACGCTGGGCCTTCTCTCCCGGCCCAGGCTGCTGCGAAGTGGGTGGAGTGAGGTAAGAATGGCCCTGTCTGCCTCTTGTCACTCATGAACCAGACACCTGCTCCCCAGTTCCTTCATGGGAGCCAAATGGCTTTTGCCATGACTTTAGCCTTGGCTGGCCTCCCCATGGCTGTGCCTGTCTTAGGTTGCACTTAACTTTCAGATAAACTTACCCATCATTGCCTAACCAGCCATCCGCCTGGGGGGGCACACAGGCAACTTGACTACCTATGAATTACGCTGCTGGAGCATCTGCCCTTAGTGCTGCATGGTTCCTTCATGGGAGCAGACTGGCTTTTGCCATGACTTTAGCCTTTTCTGGCCTCCCCGCAGCTGTGCCTGTCTTAGGTTGCTCTCATCTTTCAGAGAGTCTTACCCGTCATTGGCTAACCAGCCATCCACCTGGGGGGCACACAGGCAACTTTCTTACTTGCCTGTGAATTATGCTGCTGGTACATCTGCTCGTAGTATAAATTTAGTCTTTTCTGGCCTCCGCGTGGCTGTGCCTGTCTTAGGTTGCTCTCAACTTTCAGAGAGTCTTACCCATCATTGGCTAACCAGCCATCCACCTGGGGGGCACACAGGTAACTTGATTGCCTGTGAATTACGCTGCTGGTGCATCTGCCCTTAGTGCTGCTTGGTTTCTCCATGGGAGCAGACTGGCTTTTGCCATGATGTTAGCATTTTCTGGCCTCCTTGCAGTTATGCATGTCTTAGGTTGCTCTCATCTTTCAGAGAGTCTTACCGGTCATTGGCTAACCAGCCATCCACCTGGGGGGCACACGAGCAATATCTACTCCTAGTGCTGCTCCGTTCCGTCATGGGAGCTGACTGGCTTTTGCTATGACTTTAGCCTTTTCTGGCCTCCCCGTGGCTGTGCCTGTCTTAGGTTGCTCTCATCTTTCAGAGAGTCTTACCTGTCATTGGCTAACCAGCCATCCACCTGGGGGCACACAGGCAACTTTTTTACTTGCCTGTGAATTATGCTGCTGGTGCATCTGCTCCTATTGCTGCTTGGTTCCTTCATGGGAGCTGAATGGCTTTTGCCATGACTTTAGCCCTTGCCAGCCTCCCCATGGCTGTGCCTGTCTTAGGTTGCTCTCAACTTTCAGAGAGACTTACCCGTCATTGGCTAACCAGCCATCCGCCTGGGGGGCACACAGGCAACTTGACTGCCTATGAATTATGCTGCTGGTCCATCTGCCCTTAGTGCTGCTTGGTTCCCTCATGGGAACAGACTGGCTTTTGCCATGACTTTAGCCTTTTCTGGCCTCCCCATGGCTGTGCCTGTCTTAGGTTGCTCTCATCTTTCAGAGAGTGTTACCCATCATTGGCTAACCAGCCATCCACCTGGGGGGCACACAGGCAACTTTCTTACTTGCCTGTGAATTATGCTGCTGGTGCATCTGCTCCTATTGCTTCTCGGTTCCTTCATGGAAGCCAAATGGCTTTTGCCAGGACTTTAGCCCTTCCTGGCCTCCCCGTGGCTGTGCCTGTCTTAGGTTGCTCTCAACTTTCAGAGAGTCTTACTCATCATTGGCTAACCAGCCATCCACCTGGGGGGCACACGAGCAACTTGTTTGCCTGTGAATTATGCTGCTGGTGCATCCACTCATAGTATGCATTAAGCCTTTGCTGGCCTCCCCACAGCTGTGCCTGTCATAGGTTGCTCTCATCTTTCAGAGAGTCTTACCTATCATTGGCTAACCAGCCATCAGCCTGCGGGGGCACACAGGTAACTTGATTGCCTGTGAATTATGCTGCTGGTGCATCTGCCCTTAGTGCTGCTTGGTTCCTTCATGGGAGCAGACTGGCTTTTGCCATGACTTTAGCAATTTCTGGCCACCCCGTGGCTGTGCCTGTCTTAGGTTGCTCTCATCTTTCAGAGTGTCTTACCCATCATTGGGTAACCAGCCATCAAATTGGGGGGCACACCGGCAACATGTTTGCCTGTGAATTATGCTGCTGGTGCATCTGCTCCTAGTATAAATTTAGTCTTTTCTGGCCTCCCCGTGGCTGTGCCTGTCTTAGGTTGCTCTCATCTTTCAGAGAGTCTTACCCATCATTGGCTAACCAGCCATCCACCTGGGGGGCACACAGGCAACTTTCTTACTTGCGTGTGAATTATGCTGCTGGTGCATCTGCTCCTATTGCTGCTCGGTTCCTTTGTGGGAGCCGAATGGCTTTTACCATGAGTTTAGCCCTTGCTGGCCTCCCCGTGGCTGTGCCTGTTTTATCTCTCAACTTTCAGAGAGACTTACCCATCATTGGCTAACCAGCCATCCACCTGGGGGGCACACCAGCAACTTGTTTGCCTGTGAATTATGCTGCTGGTGCATCCCCTCATAGTATGCATTTAGCCTTTGCTGGCCTCCCAGTGGCTATGCCTGTCTTAGGTTGCTCTCAACTTTCAGGGAGACTTACCTGTCATTGGCTAACCAGCCATTCACCTGGGGGGCACACAGGCAACTTGATTGCCTGTGAATTATGCTGCTGGTGCATCTGCCCTTAGTGCTGGTTGGTTCCTTCATGGGAGCAGACTGGCTTTTGCCATGACTTTTAACATTTTCTGGCCTCCCTGCGGCTGTGCCTGGCTTAGGTTGCTCTCATCTTTCAGAGAGACTTACTGGTCATTGGCTAACCAGCCATCTACCTGGGGGGCACACAAGCAACTTATTTAATTGCCTGTGAATTATTCTGCTGGTGCATCTGCTCCTAGTGCTGCTCTGTTCCTTCATGGGAGCAGACTGGCTTTTTCTGTGACTTTTGCCTTTTCTGGCTTCCCTGTGGCTGTGGCAGTCTTAGGTTTCTCTCATCTTTCAGAGAGTGTTACCCATCATTAGCTAACCAGCCATCCTTCTTGGGGGCACACAGGCAACTTAGTTGCTTTCCTGTGAATTTCACTGCTGGTGTATCTGCTCTTAGTATGAGTTTAGCCTGTGCCTGTCTTAGGTTGCTCTCATCTTTCAGAGAGTCTTACCCATCTTTGGGTAACCAGCCATCTGCCTGGGGGGAACACAGGCAACTTGTTTGCCTGTGAATTATGCTGCTCGTGCATCTGCTAATAGTATGACTTTAGCCTTTTCTGGCCTCCCTGTGGCTGAGCCTGTCTTAGGTTGCTCTCATCTTTCAGAGTGTCTTGCCTGTCATTCGCTAACCAGCCATCCACCAAGGGGGCACACAGGCAACTTACTTACTTGCGTGTCAATTACGCTGCTGGTGCATCTGCTCCTAGTGCTGCTCATTTCCTTCATGGGAGCAGCCTGGCTTTTGCTATGACTTTAGCCTTTGCTGGCCTTACTGGTGGTGTGCCAGTCTTAAGTTGCTCTCATATTTCATAGTCTCACCTATCATTGGCTAAGCAGCCATCTGCTTGGGGGGCACATAGGCAACTTACTTACTTGCCTGTCCATTTCGCTGCTGATGCATCTGCTCCTAGTGCTGCTTGGTTCCTTCAGGGCAAGAGACTGGCTTTTGCTATGACTTTCACCTTTGCTGGTCTCCCTGCTGCTGTGCCTGTCTTAGGTTGCTCTCATCTTTCAGAGAGTGTTACCTGTCATTGGCTAACCAGCCATCCACCTCGGGTGCACGTTTTGGCTTTTCTCTTGGAGAGAAGCATGAGTAAGCTAGTTATGAGTTAAACCTAGAGTTCTTTCCTGCCCCTTTCGCTTTTGCTTAGGTAGGATTTATATATTATGCCCTAGCATGTTATTTTACAAGCTATATTTAAGGGTTACCCTGGTTAGTTCAGCCTCACACATCTGTGTTTTATAAGCCACATAGAAGGTGAGGAAGAGTAGAGATGGGAAAGGAAAGTACCCTATAAAATACTTGTGTCAATTTAATAGCCTTCTGCCTTTTTATGAGATAAGCTTTTTTCTGTGGGTAATGGCTGATACCTTCTTAGTGCCATTATATGTGGTGTTTTGTCACCACTGCATCTACGGTCAACTGTATACTCCTAAACAGGAGTGGCAATAAACAAGGGAATATGAGACAGCACCTAATATAAGTACTATGCTCCATATGAGAGTCTTGAATTTCTCCAAAGGATGGGAACCATCAACCAAAACTAGAGTCTGAAGTTCAACCTTTTCCAGGTTCAGACTGGTACATGGGCATAACTTTCTCATCTTGGCAGTGATTTCCACAACTATTGGTGTTAGCTTCTAAACAACAGTTAAATTTACCACAGACTCAGCCTTCTGAGGCCAGCAGATCATCTAATCCTAGTCTTTTTTGATAGACTGCATTTCTTACTTGTGTAGATTGTACAGCTATCAAATCTAAAGCTTTAGATGTTTCATTAGTTATAATTTCTAAGACTGCTTGTAATCTGATAGATGGGAGTATGACTATCACATAGATGGGAGTATGATATTCCCACATCCCATCTTGTGCCCAAGAAGCCAAACCATAATTATTCTCTCTGGAGGCCAATCTGTATCTCTCCAATCACTGATTTGACATAAGCCTCAGGCTAGGTCAGAATATGAGGTGTGAAAGTTTTGTGTGTGTGTACACTTATCTGCATGTGCTCCTGCATACACACACACACACACACACACACACACACACGTGTGCATGTGCATACAAATATAATGACAGAATAAGGAAGGCAGGGAGAACAGACACATGTGAGTAACACTGCTTAGTCCACCAAACAAGGGGCCAGGACTTTCAGGCACTGGGTTGTGTCATTAAACTTCATTCTAACTTTTTTCCATTAGACTGAACTTTCTCTTTTGACCATTTTAACATCTGAAATCAAGATATATAAAGAGAATCTAGGTGAGCTGGAAGAACAGACAGAAACAACTTTTCTGGGAAGTGAGTAAAAGAGTAAGCGTTGGACCCATACTGAAAATACTGATTTTGGATCAACGAAGTCTTCCAGTAGAAATTCTCATGTGCTTAGTTCTTTGTGGTGGGATAGGTCCAAGAGTCAAAATTTATGATGAGCCTAAAAACAGGAGCAAATGAGCAGTGGACCTAAAAAGGGCTATACAAATCAAAAAAAAATTGAAAGAGCTAGAGGAGCAAATAAAAAAAACTCACAACCTAGCAGAAGACAAGAAATAACTAAGATCAGAGCAGAACTGAAGAAGATAGACAAAAAAAACCCTTCAAAAACATCAATAAATCCAGGAGGTAGTTTTTCAAAAAGATCAACAAAATAGACCACTAGACAGTTCGATAAAAAAGAAGTCAAGTCATGTGTGAACTGATGCAGATGGCTTTTGAGAGTCTCAGTGATGAAGGTGAGATGTAGAGGTAAAGGTGAGGAAAGATAGGGTTCATTGTCCTACTCATAAAGTTATTACAAGGTCCCCCTGGACCTTGTCTTTAAGGTACTAACAATTGGACTTTCTCCATATGCATTAACTTACTATCTGTCTATATATGTGTCTGCATTTTGGCTGGGTTCCCTAAGAGTTGGCTTTTTTAGGGGAGGATCTACAGTATCTCTCGTATCTCAAACATGTATTCTGTTTGATACTCTTTCATGACAATTGTGGATGTTAAATATTTCATCCCTTTTTAAAGGCAAAGAATCATACGAGCATATGTGAAAAATATCACAATGCAAAATGTAAAGTAAAAATTTCCAGGAGCACACTATTAATTTATTCCCCAAATAATACATATTTCCTCTGTGCTGGAGATAAGTCAGTGAACAAGGAAGGCAAGACTTCTGCACTCCTGGAGGTTATATTCTTAAGCAATCTATGAGTATAATGAGGACCAACACTATAGATCTATAGTTATGAGATGATGTCTGTATGTAAAAAGAACAATAATAGGTTTAGTATGTATTAAGTGCCAGCTGCTAGAGCTTGAATAATTACAAAGGGGAGGGATAAATTATTTCAGGCAGCAGAGTTGTATGATTAAAGCATGACTGCAAGAATGCAATGAGAAATGGACTGGTGAAAAGAAATCCAAGATGGCTGATCGCTAACAGCTCGGGATTGTAGCTCCCAGTGAAAGCTCAGAAAATGTGAGGATGCCACACTTTCAGACGAATTTTTGTCACCCACGGACCAGAAGATTTCCAGTGGAGGATCCCCGTGGGTCGCCAGCGTGACTTTTGTGGCCG
Source organism: Saguinus oedipus (assembly GCA_031835075.1). NCBI lineage: Eukaryota > Metazoa > Chordata > Mammalia > Primates > Cebidae > Saguinus > Saguinus oedipus. Next base: position 3,786,610 of record CM063175.1, on the reverse strand, counting down.
GCACAGTGGTTTTGTCATCGCCTCGATGCGGCAGCTCTTCGTGTACAGTAAATGGGACTGGTTCCCCTACTGACTGGTGTTTGGAGCTCTGGGAAGGCAGAGCCACTTGCTGCAGACTCAAGAAGGAAGCCAAACTGGAGATTCCCAGGCAGAAGAGCACCATCAATCTTATCGCTGCTATTCTGGCCAGCACAGAGTGTTGCTTGGATTCCAGCACTGGGAATCAATAAATTGGACGTCCACTTAGGAACCTAATCAGAAAGGCGCTAATTGTAAAGACAACAGATGGATAAAATCGCAATAAAGGGGAAAAAACAGCCTAAAAAGGCAGAGAATACTGAAAATCAGAACCCCTCTTCCTCTACAGGGGATAGCAATTCCTCATCAGCAACAGAACAAACCCTGATGGAAAAGGACTGTGTTCCATTATCTGAAGTAGGCTTCAGAAGGTGGATGATAAGAAATTTTTGGGAATTGAAAGAACTTGTTCTAACCCAATGTAAAGAAACTAAGAACTTTGAAAAAAGGTTTGACAAAATGTTAAAAAGAATGGACAATATAGAGAGGAATAATAAATGAACTAATGGAGTTGAAAAATACAACACGAGAACTTAGTGAAATATGCACAAGTTTGAATAGCCAAATTGATCAAGCAGAAGAAAGGATATCAGAGGTCGAAGACCAACTTAATGAAATAAAATGAGAAGACAAGAATAGAGAAAAAAGGATAAAAAAAACGAGCAAAGTCTCCAAGAGATATGGAACTATGTGAAAAGACCTAATCTACGTTTGATAGGTGTACCTGAATGTGATGGAGAGAATGAATCCAAGTTGGAAAATACTCCTCAGGATATTATCCAGGAGAATTTTCCCAATCTAGCAAAGCAGAACACTATTCAACCCCAGGTAATACAGAGAACACCACAAAGATATTCCTCAAGAAGAGCAACCCCAAGGCAAATAATTGTTAGATTCACCAGGGTTGAAATGAAGGAGAAAATACTAAGGGTAGCCAGAGAGAAAGGTCAGGTTACCCACAAAGGGAAGCCTATCAGACTTACAGCAGATCTCTCAGCAGAAACCCTACAAGCCAGAAGAGAGTGGGGGCCGATATTTAACATCCTTAAAGAACAGAACTTTCAGCCCAGAATTTGATATCCTGCCAAACTAAGCTTCACAATTGAAGGAAAAATAAAATCTTTTATGAACAAGCAAGTACTCAGAGACTTTATTACCACCAGGCCTGCTTTGCAAAAACTTCTGAAAGAAGCATTATACACAGAAAGGAACAACCAGTATTAGCCTTTCTAAAAATATACCAAAAAGTAAAGAGCATCAATATAAAGAAGAATTTACATCAACGAATGGATAAAATAGCCAGTTAACATCAAATGGCAGTAATCCTAAATTTAAATCGACTAAATCCCCCAATCAAAAGATAGAGCCAAAACCTAACGGTATACTACATCCAGACCCATTTTATATCCAAAGATACACACAGACTCAAAACAAAGGGTTAGAGAAAGATTTACCAACCAAATGGAGAGCAAAAATAAATAAACAAAAAGCAGGAGTTGCAATTCATGCACTTGATAAAACAGATTTCAGAATAATGGCCAACCACAGGGGTTCCAAGATGGCGTCGTAGAGGTGACTCGGGATTGCAGCTCTCAGTGAAGGTGCAGAGGCTGCTACAGCCTGGAGTGGACCTGAGCACTCGTACAGCAGAGGGGCTAGGCCATTAGAAGGAAAACTAAGTAACAGAAATACCTCATCAACAACAATCTGGGCGTCCACACAGAGACCCAATTGAAAAATCAGCAACTACTAAGATGACAGGTGGATAAATCCATAAAGATGGGAAGAAACCAGTGCAAAAAGGAGGAAAACACCAGAAACCAAAACACCTCACCTCCTAAAAAGGCCCAAAACTCCTCACCAGCAAGGGAACAAAGCTGGACGGAGAATGAGTGTGACAAAATGACAAAATCAGACTTCAGAAAGTGGATAATGAGAAACTTCAGTGAGCTAAAAGAACATGTTCTAAATCAGTGCAAAGAAACTAAGAACCTTGAAAAAAGATTTGAAAAAAGATTCGAGGAATTGATAACAAGAATGGACAACTGAGAGAGGAATATGAATGAATTGAAGGAGCTGAAAAACACAACACGAGAACTTCGTGAAGCATGCACAAGTTTCAACAGCCGAATTGACCAAGCAGAAGAAAGAATATCAGAAGTTGAAGATCAACTCAATGAAATAAAATGAGAAACCAAGATTAAAGAAAAAAGCACAAAAAGGAATGAACAAAAATCTCCAAGAAATGTGGGACTATGTGAAGAGACCCAACCTACGTTTGATAGGTGTACCAGAATGTGATGAAGAGAATGAATCCAAGCTGGAAAACACTTTTCAGTATATTATCCAGGAAAATTTCCCCAACCTAGCAAGACAGGTCAATACTCAACTCCAGGAAATACAGAGAACACCACAAAGATACTCCGCAAGAAGAGCAACCCCAAGGCACATAATCGTCAGATTCACCAGGGTTGAAATGAAGGAGAAAATACTAAGGGCAGCCAGAGAGAAAGGTCTGGTCACCCACAAAGGGAAGCCCATCAGACTCACAGCAGATCTCTCGGCAGAGACTCTACAAGCCAGAAGAGAGTGGGGGCCAATATTCAACATCCTTAAAGAAAAGAACTTTCAACCCAGAATTTCATATCCAGCCAAACTGAGCTTCATAAGTGAAGGAAAAATAAAATCCTTCACGAACAAGCAAGTACTCAGAGATTTTGTCACCTCTAGGCCTGCTTTATAAGAGCTTCTGAAAGAGGCACTACACATAGAAAGAAACAACCAGTACCAGCCATCCTGAAAGCATACCAAATGCTAAAGAGCATCAACAAAATGAAGAATCTACATGAACCAATGGGCAAAACAGCCAGCTAGCATCAAAATGGCAGTATCAAATTCACACATAACAATATTAACCCTAAATGTAAATGGGCTAAATGCACCAATCAAAAGACACAGACTGGCAAATTGGACAAAAAACCAAAACCCATCGGTGTGCTGTATCCAGGAAACCCACCTCACAGGCAAGGATACACAAAGGCTCAAAATAAAGGGATGGAGGAAGATTTACCAAGCAAATGGAGAGCAAAAAAAAGCAGGAGTTGCAATTCTCATCTCTGATAAAATAGACTTTAAAGCAACAAAGATCAAAAGGGACAAAGAAGGTCATTACATAATGGTAAAAGGATCGATACAACAAGAGCTAACGATTCTAAATATATATGGACCCAATGCAGGAGCACCCAGATATATAAGGCAAGTTCTTAATGACTTACAAAGAGACTTAGACTTCCACACAATAATAGTGGGAGACTTTAACACTCCACTGTCAATATCAGACAGATCAACCAGACAGAAAATTAACAAGGATATCCAGGACTTGAACTCAGACCTGGAACAAGCAAACCTGATAGACATTTACAGAACTCTCAACCCCAAATCCACAGAATATACATTCTTCTCAGCACCACATCACACCTACTCCAAAATTGACCACATAATTGGAAGTAAAGCACTCCTCAGCAAATGCAAAACAACTGAAATCATAACAAACAGTCTCTCAGACCATAGTGCAATCAAGTTGGAACTCAGAATTCAGAAACTAACTCAGAACCGCACAGCTTCATGGAAATGGAACTGGCTCTTGAATGTTGATTGGATAAACAATGAAATGAAGACAGAAATAAAGAAGTTCATTGAAACCAAGAATGAAGACACAATGTACCAGAATCTCTGGGACACATTTAAAGCAGTCTGTAGAGGGAAATATATAGCAATAAGTGCCCACATGAGAAGAGTGGAGAGATCCAAAATGGACACGCTATCATCAAAATTGAAAGAGCTAGAGGAGCAAGATCAAAAAAGCTCAAAACCTAGCCGAAGACGAGAAATAACTAAGTTCAGAGCAGAACTGGAGGAGACAGAGACACGAAAAACCCTGCAAAAAATCAATAAATCCAAGAGCTGGTTTTTCAAAAAGATCAACAAAATAGAACACTAGCCAGACTGATAAAAAAGAAAAGAGAGAACAACCAAATAGATGCAATAAAAAAAACAATAATGGGGAAGTCACCACAGATTCCACAGAAATTCAAACCATCATCAGAAAATACTACAAACAACTCTATGCACATAAACTAGTAAACCAGGAAGAAATGGATAAATTCCTGGATGCCTGTGTCCTCCCAAGCCTAGACCAGGAGGAAGCCGAAACTATGAATAGACCAATAACAAGGTCTGAAGTTGAGGCAGCAATTAAGAGCCTACCACACAAAAAAAAGCCCAGGTCCACATGGGTTCACAGCTGAATTCTACCAGACACACAAAGAGGATCTGGTACCATTCCTTCTGAAACTATTCCAAATAATTCAAAAAGAGGGAACCATTCCCAAATCATTTTATGAGACCAACATCATCCTGATACCAAAACCTGACAGAGACTCAACAAGAAAATAAAACTTCAGGCCAATATCCATGATGAACATAGATGCAAAAATCTTCAATAAAATACTGGCAAACTGATTGCAACAGCACATTAAAAAACTTATCCAACATGATCAAGTAGGATTCATCCCGGGGATGCAAGGCTGGTTCAACACACACAAGTCTATATATGTAAGTCACCACATAAACAGAAGCAAAAACAAAAACCACATGATTATCTCAATTGACGCAGAGAAGGCATTTGACAAAGTTCAACAGCCCTTTATGCTAAAAACCCTCAATAAACTTGGTATTGATGGAACATATCTCAAAGTAATAAAAGCTATTTAAGACAAACCAACAGCCAATATCATAATAAATGGGCAAAAACTGGAAGCATTCCCTTTGAAATCCGGCACTAGACAAGGATGCCCTCTCTCACCACTCCTATTCAACATAGTACTGGAAGTTCTAGCCAGAGCAATCAGGCAAGAAAAAGAAATAAAGGGTATTCAAATAGGAAAGGTGGAAGCCAAATTGTCTCTATTTGCAGACGACATGATAGTATACCTAGAAGACCCCATCACCTCAGCCCAAAAGCTCCTGAAACTGATAAGCAACTTCAGCAAAGTCTCAGGATATAAAATCAATGTGCAAAAATCACAAGCATTCCTATACACCAATAACAGACTTAAAGAGAACCAAATCAAGAACGAACTGCCATTCACAATTGCTACAAGAAAATAAAATACCTAGGAATACAACTCACAAGGAACGTAAGGGACCTCTTTAAGAAAAACTACAAACCACTGCTCAACGAAATAAGAGAGGACACAAACAGATGGAGAAACATTCCATGTTCGTGGTTAGGAAGAATCAATATCATGAAATTGGCTATACTGCCCAAAGTAATTTACACAATCTATGATATCCCCATCAAACTACCATTGAATTTCTTCAAAGAACTGGAAAAAACCACCATGAATTTCATATGGAACCAAAAAAGAGCCCGCATAGCCAAGTCAATTCTAAGCAAAAAGAACCCAGCAGGAAGCATCACACTACCAGACTTCAAACTATACTACAAGGCTTCAGTAATCAAAACAGCATGGTACTGGTACCAAAACAGAGATATAGACCAATGGAACAGAACAGAAGCATCGGAGGCAACACAACATATCTACAACCATATTATCTTTGATAAACCAGACAAAAACAAGAAATGGAAAAGGATTCCCTATTTAATAAATGATGTTGGGAAAACTGGCTAGCCGTGTGCAGAAAGCAGAAACTGGACCCCTTCCTGACACCTTACACTAAAATTAACTCCAGATGGATTAAAGACTTAAACATAAGACCTGGCACCATAAAAACCCTAGAAGAAAATCTAGGCAAAACCATTGAGGACATAGGAGTAGGCAAGGACTTCATGACCAAAACACCAAAAGCATTGGCAACAAAAGCCAAAATAGACAAATGGGACCTAATCGAACTCCACAGCTTCTGCACGGCAAAAGAAACAGTCACTAGAGTGAATCGGCAACCATCAGAATGGGAAAAAATCTTTGCAGTTTACACATCAGACAAAGGGCTGATATCCAGAATTTACAAAGAACTCAAACAGATTTACAGGAAAAAAACAAGCCCATTCAAAAATGGGCAAAGGATATGAACAGACACTTTACAAAAGAAGACATACATAAGGCCAACAAACATGAAAAAATGCTCATCATCACCGGTCATTAGAGAGATGCAAATCAAAACCACATTGAGATACCATCTCACGCCAGTTAGAATGGCGATCATTAAAAAATCTGGAGACAGCAGGTGCTGGAGAGGATGTGGAGAAATAGGAACACTCTTACACTGTTGATAGGAGTGTAAATTAGTTCAACCATTGTGGAAGACAGTGCGGCGATTCCTCACGGACCTAGAAATAGAAATTCCATTTGACCCAGCAATCCCATTATTGGGTATATATCCAAAGGACTATAAATCGTTCTACTATAAGGACACATGCACACGAATGTTCATTGCAGCACTGTTTACAATAGCAAAGAACTGGAACCAACCCAAATGCCCAATGATGATAGACTGGACTGGGAAAATGTGGCACATATACACCATGGAATATTATGCAGCAATCAAAACTGATGAGTTTGTGTCCTTTGTAAGGACATGGATGAATCTGGAGAACATCATTCTCAGCAAACTGACACAAGAAGAGAAAAAGAAATACCGCATATACTCACTCATAGGTGGGTGAGAAAAATGAGAACACATGGACACAGAGAGGGGGTCTACTACACACTGGGGTCTATTGGGGGGAATGGGGGAGGGACAGTGGGGGGGCTGGGGAGGGATAGCCTGGGGATGAATGCCAAGTGTGTGTGAAGGGGAGGAAGGCAGCAAAACACACTGCCATGTGTGTACCTATGCAACTATCTTGCACGTTCTGCACATGTACCCCAAAACCTATAATGCAATAAAAATTAAAAAAAAAAGAAAAAGAAAACATTTCAAAGCAGCAAAGATAGAGTGGTAAAAAGATCAATGCATCCTAACACCCAGATACATAAGACCCATAAAGAGATTTAGACTCAACAAGACAGAAAATTAGTAAGGATATCCAGAACTTGAACTCAGATCTGCAACAAGTAAACTTAATAAGTACTTATAGTGCTCTCCTCTTTAAATATACAAAATGTACATTCTCCACTTTAAATACACAAAATATTGATCGGCCATTATTAATACCCATTTATAGAATAAAGCAATATTTCTGTTATCTCTCTCTTTCTTCCTCTCTTTTCCTCTTTTTCTTTTTTATTTCAAAAAAAAAGTTAGTCTCCTGCCCCTTCTGTCCATCCACACATATCCATATAGCACAGTGCTCTCCTTGTCAGAGGTGCTCAAGAAATATTCACTAAATGATGGTTCTAGAAAAAGAACTTAGAGATTCCTCATTAGACATAGTTACTCTGTTTGTTTCCAGCTGTACCACATCAAGTATGGTAGGAAAGCAGAATCAAAAAAAAAATGAAAATAAAAAAAATAAATAAAAAGAGAAATGGACTGGTTTGCCTGAAGTCCAGGGGTTGTATATGGGAATAGTTGGGGACATTTGAGAGATAGATAAGGAACCACTGAAAACTTGTGAGCAGGGAAGTGACACGATAAAATTGATGATGACACAGTAAACATGGAATCTGTGGTGATTTCCCCTTTATCATTTTTTATTGCATCTATTTGATTATTCTCTCTTTTCTTTTTTATTAATCTGGCTACTGGTCTATTTTGTTAATCTTTTTGACATTTTGTAGCCTGGCCCAGAAAAACAATACCCAGACCTGCCTCCATACTTAGTCACCCGTTATTACTAAAAACCTGATTATTTCTTTATTAGTAATCATACTTGTACTGTATTTACTAAATCATCTTCTTCCAACTCCTCAAAAAATGCTTTCATTGAATGAGTCTTTCTCCCATCTTTTACAGAAAGGACCCATAAAAATCATCTCATTAAACAATTTCTGCCTCAGTTCTATAAAATAATAATTCAAGATATTGGTTATAGGTTGACTTAATGTCATTTCTACACATTAGATTTCTGCATGTCCTTTATGTCCTGTTTTAAAAGAGAGTTCATTTTGCTTAGGGAAAAATTTCATCTCTGTAGATTGACATATGGGCACTGGGCTGCCAGAAAAAAACTATCAAATAATTATTTCATTTGGAGCCTTCAATTTGAGAAACTTTAGAAACACACTTTTCCCCATACTATAATCAACTCATTTCTGTTGCATATTATTTATCTCTTCTGCTTTCTTTGGTTAGATTCTGCTTTAACTTTCTGTGTTCTATCTTTCATGGTGTTCTGATTTCTAAACTACATCAAGCAGATGGAGTGTAAATATTAAAAACAGGATGTCACATTAGCCTCTTAAATTAACAAACAGAAAAGTGATTCTAATTACAGATTTATCATTGCAGCTGTATTAAGAGATCAAGGTGAAGTTAAATGCGCACATGCAACATCAACCACAAACTGCCTATTACAAAGAATATCTAGGCAAGAAAGATCATGTATGTTTCATGGCATCATGAAATTTACTTTGAGAAAAAACTGAATAATTCAGAATAAATGGAGTCATAAATTCTTTAAAATATCTCCATAAAATTTAACTTATAACTAAATAATAGTACCTTCCATAACTTACTGAAAGCTATTGAAAATGTAACTCAGACCAGCATGAGATACATATTTTAATAACACATTTTAAAACAAGGAGTGTGTGTCAGCTTTATCTTAAATTCAGCAAGACAGAGATACAAAATAAATTCATATAAATCTTGAAAAATCTAAAGAAAAAAATTAAAGTCACAATTTAGTGCTAACCATGATACTTTTCTACAGTCAATGGCACCAGCGATACTTGTATTATCCTTTCAATCCAAAGCCTAAAATTGTTACCATCATCAGAACCTCCCTATTTCTTCAATAAGTACACTTGCACATTGCTTTATATAAAATATAATTTACTGGTGGGAAAATGGTTTCTATAAACATAGCCACTTACATTTCTACCTTCATTCCCAACATTTTTTAAACATTTGCCACCCAGTAGGCCTCCCAATTTTGTTCTTCAGTGCTGATTTTAAAACAGTTCAGTAGTTTTAAAGTAGGTGACCATTAAAAAGAAAAAAAGGAAAGCTAAAGATCGATAAAAGTTGTCTAAGATTGCTCTTGAGTCATGTTTGGATAGGACCAGAAGCAAGATTGAAGAGTTTAGAATTTCTACCTTTTATCTGCATTATACCTAGAAAACAATCTAGAAAAAGTGGGAGGCGGGTTTTCTGCTAAGCTTCAAATCACACATCTCTGAGGCAACAGTGACATGGGCTTGTTTGGAATCAGAAAAATTTGTGGCATGTAGAACTATCAAAGAAAAATATCTTACTTTCAAATGACAGGTTAAGTATTCTTATCCAAAATGCTTGGGCCAAGAAGTGTTTTGGATTTCTGATTTTTTCAGATTTGGGAATATTTACATATACATGAGATATCTTGGGAATGGAACCCCAAACTAAACGTAAAATTCAGTTATGTTTCATATATACCTTATACATATAGCCTGAAGTTAATTGTGCAAACTATTTTAAGTAATTTTGCGCATGAAACAAAGTTTGTGTTAAGTACTCACAAGTGGAATTTCCTACATGTGGTGTCATGTTGGTGCTCATAAGGTTTCAGTTTCGGAGCATTACAGATTTCAGATTTTCATATTAGGAATCTGTAATAGCAAAAACAACAATTTTATCTTTTTCTTTATATATGTTATAATATTCCTTATATTTCAGTAACATTATCTTCATATTTATTGAGGTTGCTTATCATCACATAGTTTAAAGGATCCAATAGTTTAAAAAATTATATTACAAAGAAATAGCAGTCCTCTCCTCCCACATTTCACAAGTCTAATAGAAAAGCACCCTTAACAATTGTAGCCTTCTCTTAAATAAACTCTGAGAAAAGAAAGAAAGAAAGAAAGAAAACTTATCAGAAGAATGTAAAGTGCTTTTAATTACCAGGCCCAGAGAGACATTAAAATGAGACAGCAATCCAAATTATCTCTGTGTCTACTTCTGAGTAAGAGTCACAAATTTCACAATTAGAACATACAGATTAAGTTCCATTAAGCTTTTCCATTAGTACACATAGATTGTTTCATTTTAAATTAAACATAGGTACAGTTATTCCTAAAGCAACAACTAACTACATTAAATGCAATTTTTAGAGGTAAACATAGGAATACTGATGTTTTGGGTAGTCCTTTTCTAATTAATCAAATAGTGGTTAAATCTCCAACTGCATTGTGCCCAGATCTTAATTTACAAAGGTGACTGAAGGATAACATGGAGAGTCTGATGCCATTAAGAGACTTTTAATATTCAGAGTTGCTGAACAAACAAGATGCACAGCATGCCACACAGGGCCTCATGGGAAAGACACTAAGGTGGTGAGGAGGCAGAAGACAAGAGCAAGAAAGTTTAGGCCACTGCCTTTACTGAGGGTTCTATAGGGGCAAGATTGGGATTGGCTAGCTTGAACAATTGTAGTAGGCATTGGGCTAGTTGCCTGACTCATGGCTCTGGGATGATTCAAGCACAGGAATATTGCCTCTTGGTATATCTGGACCAGTTATAGGAGGTTGACTAATGGTTATGTTTAACTGTTAAAGAGGGACAGCTCTTCTCTCCCTAGGAAATAACCTTTCAAAGAGAGTAAAAAACTTCATTATCATAGTTGACCTAAAAGCAGCCACCAATTAAGAAAGTGTTCAAGCTCAATATTTCAATTCTACTCACTTTACTAAACCCCTAACATCACATTGGACTATCTATTAATAGAGGCAACAATGTTAGTACAAGTAACAAAAGCATTCTCTCCTGCATAAGCTCTTATCAGACTGGAATAACTACTGCCAGTAAACAGCCCAATTTTTATAACAACTTATATTCTAAACACCTTATTAAACTGTTGACCTGACTCAGGCATGTCCTTAAGGAAAGATTTTAAAAGGTAAAAGGAACTCGGCAAACCACCTGTTTACCAAATACATTTTAAAAAGTAAAAGGAACTCAGCAAACCGTCTGTTTACCAAATACATCACCTCAAGCATTACCACTGCCTGCCCAGTGACACATGTTCAATAGCTGTGGTACCCTGACTGTGTAAAGGTGGCATAATCACTTGTTCCCCAAATAGGGACTTATATGAATGGCCACACGAGGGTTTAACTGTATCTTACTTTTCATCAGTGAAACTGATCTATCCCTGAAAAGTTGTATATGACCAAATAAGATGAGAAGATCCTATGGAGCTTCAATTTCCTAATACAAACAACACTCAAAAAACTTACAGGCATTAACTCATCATCCATGCATTAAAAATTTTGGTTGGGGTGACCCTGGTGTACAATATAAACTCCAACAATATAAACTAAGACCACACTAGTCTAACTAAATTAACACACACTGGCCCAATAACTTGATCAATGGACCAAGTTACCCTATGGATAACAGCAAAATCCTGTTCTAGAGTTCATATTGACAATGGGGTTTACCACCTCAATGCTGGATCAGGATATCCCAATGGTGCAGCCACTGTTAAAGGTTCATTTCTTCAATGATTTAAGTACCACATGATCTGAGTTCAGACCGGAGACATCCAGGTCAGTTTTTATCTATTCAATATTTCTCCCAGTAGGAGTGAACAAGAGAAACAGAGCCTATTTCACAAAGCGCCCTGACCCAACAGACAGTATCTCAATCTAACAAACAATTTTCCCTGCCTCAGAACAGGGCTTGTTAAGATGGCAGAGCCCGGTACCCACACGAGACTCAAAGCTTTATAATCAGAGGTTCGATTCTTCTTAACAGCATGTTCATGATTAACCTCCTCCTACTAATTTGAATTTGAATGAATCCTCAGTTCTTTTATGACCAATACATTTATTATGAAAAAAAATTTTATCACTTAAACTAGCACTATGCATATGATATGTATCTCAATACCTATTCTAACATCCAGCATCCCACCCCAAACACAAGAAATATGTCTGAAAAAGAGAGTTATTTTGAAAGAGTAAATTATAGAGTTTTAAATCCTCTTATCTTTAAGGCTATAGAAATTGAACCCACACCTGAGAATTCAAAACTTTCCATGCTACGTATTACACCATGCACTAAAGTAAGGTCAGCTAAATAAGCTATTGGGCCCGTACCCCAAAAATGTTGGTTTAATCCTTCCAGTACTAATTAACCCACTAGCCCAACTCACCATCTCCCTTACTATCTTTACAGGAACTTTCATTACAATGTTATGCTGACACTGATTCCTCAACTGAGCAGGTTTAGAAATAAATTTATTAGCCATCATGCCAATCCTAATAAAAAACGTAAGCCACTGCACCACAGAAGCAGCCACCAAATGCTTCCTAACACAAGCAAGAACATCCATAATTCTTACAATAGCTATTCTTTCTAACAACCTGCTCTCCAGACAATGAATAATTACTCCTCACATTAACCACCTTTCACCCATAATAATAATAGCTCTGGCAATGAAACAAGGAACAGCGCCCCCTTTCACTTTTGACTCCCAGAGGTAAGCCAAGAAACCCCCCTAATACCGGCCATAGTTCTCCTCACATGACAAAAACTACCTCCCGTCTCATGTAACTTCAAATCTTTCCATCAATCAACACAAATAACCTCCTATGGGGAGAATGTAATCAAACACAACTACATAACATCCTAGCCTATGCTTCAATTACCCATATAGGATGAGTAATAGCAGTATTAACCTATGACCCAACCATGACCATCCTAAATTTACTTATCTACTCTATTCTAACAACTTCTATATCCATAAAAGTTAACACTTGAATACTAAAACACTACCACTATCCCACACCTGAAATAAACTAATGTGATTAATACCTATTATTGCACTAATTCTATTTTGCCTGGGAGGTCTACCACCATTAATAGGATTCTCTCCTAAATGAGCAATCTAACAAGATGTCGCAAAAACAATAACCCCATTATTCCAATTACTATAGCGATAACTCTGCTAAATCTATACTTTTACATATGCCTAATTCACTCTATTTCAATAACAGTATTTCCTACATCCAACAACATAAAAATAGAATGACAATTTGAAAACATAAAATCCATACTGTTCCTTTCTCCCTTTATTATTTTTTCCACTCTCCTACATATAACTCTGTCAATATTCATCACAACCAAGAGCCTTCAAAGCCCTCAGGAAGTAAATTATACTTAATTTCTGTATCAATTTTATGGACTGCAAAACTTTACTCTGCATCAGTTGAATGCAAATCAACTACTTTCATTAAACCAAGCCCTTCCTAGATTGATGGGACTTTAACCCACAAATATTTAGTTAGCAGCTAAATAACTTATCAACTGGCTTCAATCTACTTCTCCTGCCCTCAGAAATAAAAGGCAGGAGAAGCCCCAGCAAGATTGAAGCTGCTCCTTTGAATTTGCAATTCAATATGATAGTATCTCCTCAGGACTGGTAAAAAGAGGCCTATTCCCCTGTCTTTAGATTTACAGTCTAACGCCTCCTCAGCCATTTTACCTTTCTCTACCTATGTTTGTCAACTGCTGATTATTTTTAACTAATCATAAAGATATCAGAACATTACATCTATTATTCAGTGCACAAGCAGGAATAGTAGGCACAGCCCTAAGCCTCCTAATTCCAGCAGAATTAGGCCAGCCAGCAATCCTACTAGGAGACCATAATGTTATTGTCACCACTCACACATTTATTATAATTTTCTTCATAGTAATACCAATCATGATCGGAGGCTTCGGCAACTAACTTGTTCCCCTAATAATTGGTGCCCCTGATATAGCACTCCTTCAAATAAGTAACAGAAGCTTCTGACTTCTCCCCACATCCCTTCTACTCCTACTTGCATCCTCAATACTGAAAGCCGGTGCTGGAACTGGCTGAACAATCCTCCCCTAGCAGGAAGCCTGGCACACACAGGAGCCTCTGTAGATTTAACTATCTTCTCACTCCACCTAGCAGGTGTTTGTTCTATCCTAGGAACCATAAATTTTGTTACCACAATTGTTAATGTAAAACCTCCAGCCATAACCCAATACCAAACACCCCTTTTTGTCCGATCCATCCTTATTACAGCAGTTCTTCTACTTCTTTCTCTCCCTGTTCCAACCACTGATATTACTATATTACTGACTGACCATAACCTTAATACTACCTTTTTTGATCCTGCTGGCAGAGGTGACCCTATTCTATATCAACATTTATTTTGATTCTTTGGGCACCCCAAAGTCTAAATCCTTATCCTACAAGGTTTTGGAATGATTTCTCTTATCGCAACATACTACTCCAGCAAAAAAGAACCATTTGGGTATAGGTATAACATGAGCCATAATATCAGTTGGTTTCCTAGGCTTTATCATATGGGATCACCACATATTTACAGTAGGAATAGATACAGATACAAGAGCATATTTTTCCTCCACCACTATAAGTATCATTATCCCTACCGGTGTAAAAGTCTTTAGCTGATTGGCCACATCACACGGTGGCAACATTAAATGATCTCCCGCAATACTCTGAGCTCTAGACTTTATCTTTCTCTTCACAGTAGGTGGCTTAACAAGAATTGTTTTAGCCAATTCATCATTAGACATTATTTTACATGACACACAATATATATTACCACATTTCCACTGTGTCCTATCAATAGGGGCAGTGTTTGCCATTACAGCAGGCTTTATCCACTGGCTCCCTCTATTTTCAGGCTACACACTTAACCAAACCTATGCTAAAAATTACTTCACCATTATATTTGTAGGTGTAAACTTAACTTTCTTCCCACAACATTTTCTCAGCCTATCTGCAATACCTGGATCATACTCCAGCTACCCCGATGCATCACTGCATGACATGTTATTTCATCTGCAGGCTCATTCATCTCATTAACTGCAGAGGTACTGACAGCCTTCATAGTCTGAGAAGCCTCTTTCTCAAAATGAAAGTTTTTCCCATTGAACAATTAAATAAATTACAATGACTTTATAGCTGTCTCTATTTGTATTACACATGCAAAGAATCAGCCTATGTAAAATCTTAAATGAAAAAGGGATTCAAATCTCCAGAAACTGCTTTCAAGCCAATCCCATAAACCCTACAACTGTTTCAAGAAGATACTAGTAAAATAATTACATAAATTTGTCAAAGTTAAATTATAGAGCAAAATCTGTATAACTAAATGGCCCACCCAGCCCAGCTAGGACTCCAAAATGCCACATCCCCTATTGTAGAACAACAAATCCTTTTCCGTTTGTGTGCACCCTGCCCTGGTACATGGTCCTGGCCCTAACCCCATACATGGCCCTGTCACTAGCCCTGTTGCTGGTTCTGCCATGGCCCTTGCTCTGTTCTGGCTTTGTCTTGGTCCTGACATTGCCCTTCCCTGGTCCTTGTCCCAGCCTTGTCCCTGCCCCTGTGTTTCTCTGGCACTGGTCTGGACCCTGGTCCTGCATTGGACCTGCCCTACCTTTGTCCTGCCTTTGCTCTGTGCTATCCTGGACTGCCTCTGCCATGTGCCAGTGCTAACCTGGCCCTGCCTTGTCCTGGTCCTCCCATTGCCCCCCCCAACCCTATCCTGGCCCTGAATCCTCCCTGGCCAGGCCCAAGCACTGTACTGGATCAATCCTGACTCAGCCCAGCACATTCCCTGACTCTGCCTCAGCCCTAGCACTTAGGATTCACTGTCTCTCAGTCCTGGCACTACCTAGCCCTGCCTTGGCACTTGATCTTCCCTCCCTGTGGTCTGGCTCTGGTTCTGCCCTGGCCATGGTCCTGCAATATTCTGGGGCTTGGCCCTAACCTTGTACAGGCCCTGACCCACCATAACCCTGACCCCTTCGGGGCTCTGGCCTCACCTTCACCCTGCATTGGTCTTACACTGGTCCTGTTCCTCTGTGGCTCTGCCTTGGCCCTGACCCTGCCTTCTCCTTGAACTTTTCCTGGTCTTGCCTAGGGCTGACCCCAGGACTAATCTGTCCATGACCTAGTCCTGGTCCTGACCTCCTCCACCCTGTCCCTGCCACACACTGTGCCCTCTGCTTGGCCTCACCCTATTTGTATTCCTGCCACTGCTGTGGCCCTCCCCTGCTTTTAGCCATGCCCTGTACTATCTTAGTCCTGCTCTGGTCTGGCCCTACACAGGCTGTGTCCTGTCCTGACTCTACCTTTGCCTTGTCCTGGTCCTGTTCTGGGTCTGCCCTTACCTTGGAAACTTCCTGGCACTGCCCTCTGTCTGGCTCTATCACTGACCCACGCTTGGCCTGGCCAATGGTGGCCCTGGCAATGCCCTGGCCCCCACTGGCTGTGCCTTGGCACAGGACCTATCCTATGCTTGCTTGGCCCTGGCACATCTTGGCCCAGGACTATCCTTGGACCTGCCCTGGCTATGACATGGTGCTGACCATGCACTGTCCATTCCATGGATTTGAACCTGACCTTCCCTGTTTCTTCCCTGGCCCTACCCTTCCCTGCTCTGCCTTAGCCCTATGTTTCCCAGTCCTGCTTTGGCACTGACCTTGCTGTGACCTTACCCTGGTCTTGCCCAGGTCTAGCCCTGCCTTTAGCCTGTTCAGGCTCTGGATCTGACCTAGCCCTCCTCTTGACTTGGCCCCTGACCCTTCTCTGGCCTTGCACTTGTCCTGGCCCCTTTCTGGCACTGTCTTTTTGGGGGCCCTGCTCTGTTCATATCATGACTCTGGGCTTGCATGTGCCTGTCTTGTCGCAGCCTGGCTCTTTCCTAGACCTGTTCTGGCACTGACCCTACCCTGTCTTGGTTTTGTGCTACCTATATCTGCCCTTCCCTGCCCTGGCTATGTGCTGGTCCTAACCTCTACCTGTGCCAAGTCCTGGCCCTGCATTATCCCTGTCCTGGCCCTCGTTTTCCCTGATTCTGACTTTGTCCTGGTCCTTGTCTTGGTCCTTTCATAACACTGGCTGTGACCCTACCTCTCATTTCTCCCTGGCCATGACCCAGCTCAGGTACTGTCCAGGCTCCAGCCTGACCCCAGTCCTGGTTCTGCCCTGGCTGATGCATGACTGGGCACTGCATTAACCAGTACCCTGGCTCTGACTTGCCCAGGGCCCTCATCCTGCCACTTGTTTTGCCATGTTCCTGACCCTTTCTTGGCCCCAGACGTGTCCTGGTTATGGTCTTGTCCTGCTTCCAGCCCTGGCACTGCCATGGCCCTGAAGTTTCCTTGGCCCTTTCCTACAGTGGCCTTTCCTTGGCCCTCTGCTATGCTGTACTTGTTTCTGCCATGAACCAGTCATGCCATTACCCTATCTTACGCTGCACGGTTTGTGCTCTGGCCTTGGCCCTCCTTAGCCCTTTTCTGGACCTGCCCTGAGCCTGTCTGGACTTTGCCCTGCCCTGATCTGGTGGTCCTGTCATATCCCTGGCCCTAGCCCTTTCCTTTTCCAGACCCTGACTCTGGACCACAGGTCTGTCCTGGACCCTCCCTGCCCTTTCATTCCCTGGTCTTGCCCTCACCCTGAAGTGACCCTGTACTGGCACTCTCTGCCTTGGCACAGCCTTGGCCCTGGTCCTACCTTCTTCCTTACCCTTGCCTTGCACTGTCATCCTCTGTTATGGGCCTGTAATGGCCCCAAAATACCCTGGCCCTGTTCCCAGTCGTACCCCAGCTATGACCCCTGCCCTCCTTTTTGGTATGCCTTGTACTATCCTAGCCCTGCCCTGTTTTGGAAATGGCCCTAACCAGGCCTTGCACTGCCCTCTCTGTGCTTTTGCTTCTTGCTGGTTCTGGTTCTGCCTTGATCTTGCCCTCCTCTGGACCCTCCATGTTTCTGCCTTCTCCTTGGCTCTGCATTTGCTGTGGCCCTGGCCTCAGCCTAGACATGGCCACAGTGTCTTAGACGCTGACCATACATTGCTTCTGGCCTGGGTCTGACCTGGCACAATCCTAGTTCTACCCTGGCCCTGACCTCAGCCTGGTCCTGGTCTTGCCACTTTGACCTGGCCCCAGCTCTGACCTTGACCACTGGCTCTTGCTCCTATCCTTGGTCCTACCATGGTCCCGGTTTTGTCATGGTCCTGCCCCAGCCTTGTCCTAGACCTGGCCATGACACTAACGCTGTCCTGGCCCTGACCTGCTTAAGGCTTTATCATGACACTGGCCTTGCCCTGGCCCTGATATGCCTGGGCCCTAACCCAATACACGCTCTTCTGGCCCTTGCCCTGACTGTGGTCCTATCACTGTCTAGACCTATCCCTGCTGCTGGTCCTGTCATGGTCCTGACACTGGCCCTGAGGATCTTTCTTTGCCTTGTTCCTGACATTGCCCTTCTTCCTAGTCCTGGTCCCAGCACTGGCCCTTCCCCAGCACTGACCCTTCCCCAGCACTTCTCTGGTTCTGGTCTGGATCCTGGCCCTGCAATGGACTTGCTCTACCTTTATCCTGTGTGACCCCAGTCTTGTCCTGCCCTGTCCCGGTGGTGACTTGGCCCTGCCATGACCTGGTCCTCCCATTGATCTGCCTATCCCTGCCCTGGTTGTACCCTGGACCTGTCCTGATCCTGACCCTGCCGTTCATGTCTTCGATCTGACCCTGACTCGGCTATGGACCTTCCCTGATCCTTCCTCAGCCCTAGCACTCAGAGCTGTCATTCAGCCCTGGTACTACCTGGTCCTTCCTTGGGACTTGCCCTGCCCTATGGCCTGGTTCTGGTACTTCCCTGCCTTTCCCTGAGCTGGCCCTGGACCTATGATATTCCTGGTTCTGGCCCTGACCCTACCCTTATCCTGGTCCTGATCTGCATGACCCTGCCCCTGCACACTCTGACCTTGCCCTTACCCTGAAATTGTCCTGCTCTTCCCTGGCTCTGTCTTGGCCCTGGCCCTGCCTTATTATCAGACTTGCCCTCACCCTGCTCTGGGATGATGACCCCAGGCCTATCATGTCCATGATATAGTCCTGACCCTGCACTGCCCTCCTCTGCCCTGGCCCTGCCATGTCCAGAGCCCAGTATTTTCCCTGGCCTGACTCCTAGTCCTCCCCTGCAATGGCCCTCCCCTGCATTTGGCCAGGCCGGTGCTACCTTGGTCCGGCTCTGCTCTGGTCCTACCCTTAACCATACCCTGCCCTGGACCTGCCTTTGTCTTTTCCTGGTTCTGGATTGGCTCTCTCCTTGCTCTGGACCTTCCCTAGACCTGGACTTGGACTGGCCCTGTCCTTGATGCAGCCATGCCTTATCACTGGATCCACCTTATGCCTGACTTGTTCCTGGACCTTCACTGGTTATGGTATGACACTGACCCTGCCTTGTTCAAGCCATGGACCTGACCATACCCTGGCGATAGCATGGCTTTACTCTTCACTGGCCCTACTCTGGCCTGCTGTGGCCCTCCCTTCCCTTTGCCTTGCCCCATCCCTGACTCTGGTTCTCACATGGCCCTGTCCTTGCCTTGGCTCCTCTGTGGCCCTTCAGTGGCCTTGCCCTTGTCCTGGCCCCTTTCTGGCCCTGCCTTGTTGTGGGCCCTGCCGGATCCATTTCCTCAGCATGGCCTTCTGTGACCATACTCTGACATCCTCTTGCTGCATTCTTCCTCTACACTGGCCCTATCCTGCCTTTGCTCTGCACTACCCTATCCCTGCCCTGCCTTGCGCTGGTCCTGAGCCCTCCCTGTCCCAAGCCCTGGCCCTGCCATTTTCCTACCTAGTTCTGGTCCTGTCCTCTTTCTGCTCAGTCCTGGCCCTCATCTTGATCCTTTCATGTCACTGGCTCTTTCCCTGCACCTGAATATTTCCTGGCCATGACCCATCCCTCTTCCTGTCCTGGCTCTGACCCTGCCACAGTTCTGGTCCTGCCGAAGTTCTGGTTCTGCCCTCACACAGTCCTGACTGGGCACCGCCATTTCCCTTGCCCTGCATTGCCAATATGAGGGTGCTAACCCAGCCCTGGTTCTGTCATGGCCCTCACTTGGCCATGGTACTGATCCTGCCCACTACTCCAGCCATCCTCCTGTCATCCTCTATCCTGGCCCTGTACTGGTCACACCATACCCTGGGCTCAGTGTTTGCCCTTACCCTGATCCTCATCCCTCCCCAACTATGGCCCTACCCTGCTTTTGGCCAGGCCCTGTGCTACCTTAGTCCTACTCTGCCCTAGCCCTTCCTTACCCTGGTCCTACCTTTGGTTTCTCCTGGTCCTGGTTCTTCCCTAGCTCTGTCCTTGCCCTGGACCCTAACTGGCCCTGCCCTGATCTGGCCCTGTCCCTCACACAACCTGGACCTGTCCCTAAACTGGCCCCAGCAACATACTCACCCTGCAATTGCTGTGCCTTGGCACTGGACCCACCCTATGTCTGCTTTGACTCTGGCCCCTCCTTGGCTCTGCATTTACCTGCTCTGCCCATGGTATAGTGCTGACGCTGCCCATGACATTGAATTGACCCTGACCTGGTCATGTCATTCTCTGGTTCTACCCTGGCACTAACCCTGCCTTGGTCCTGTGTTATTTTAGTTCTATCTTGTCCCTAACCTTGCCCTAGCCCTACCCTGGCTTGCTGTGTCCCTCCCTACTCTGGTCTTGCTCTGTCCTGGTCCTGCCTTTGGCCTCCTCTGACTCAGGTTCTGAAATGGCCGTTCTTGCCTTCAACCCTCCCTGGCTTGCTTTATCTCTGGCCCTTTTTTTGGCCTTGCCCTTGTCCTTGGCCTTTCCTGACCCTGCTTCTGCTCTGACCCCTATCTGCCCTGCCCTTTCCTTGTCCCAGTACTACACTGGCCCTAGCAGGCCCTACCCCTTCCCTGCACCTGGGCTGGCCATGCCTTCACTATGACCCTGCCTTTTGTTCTGACCTTGGTCCTGACATGACCCCAGGCTTGCCAGTGCTCATGATCCTTGTCCTGTTCTAGCTGTGTCCTGTACTTGGACATGTCATGGGCCTGATGTGTCCTGTCCTTTCCTTGGTCCTTCCCTGCTCTGTCTCCACCATGTCCTTGCCTGTTCTGCTCTCTCCCAAGACTGGCCTGGCCATTCCATGATCCAGTAGTGTCAGTGCCCTGGCCTATCCTACCCTGGTTGTGCCCTGGACCTGGTCTCTGCTGGACCTGTCCTAACCCTACCTTGGCTTTTTCTTTACTCTCTGTATGGACTGACTCTGGATCTGTCCTACCATGGGCTTTCCCTGTCCCTGCCATATCCCTGACCATAAACCTGCTCTTATCCAGGCCTGACCCTGACCATTCCCTGGTCCCTGATAAGGACCTGGTCCTGCTCTGCCCTGGTATAGCCCTTGTCTTGAACCACCCTTCCCTGCCATGCCCCAGCTGTGTCTTCACCCTGCCCTAGCCCTACCCTTGGCCTACTCTGGCCTAGACCCTGACCTGGCCCTACCTTGGCCCTTAACCTAGCTTTGACTCGGCTCGGCCCTGCACTGGACCTGACCCTAGCCCAGACCTGGTCCTAAACAATAGCCCTGGACTTGCCACGGTCCTGAACTGGACTTGGAGGTGTCCTGGCCCTGAATTGACTTGGCCCAGCCTTGGTTTGTCCCTACTTTGGCCTTACCATCATCTTTCCCTGCTCTGCCCTGTCTTGGCACTGAAATGGCACTGAAACTTCCCAGTCATACCAATGCCCTGACCTACCCTACCTTGCCCGTGCCCTGGCCCTGGTCCCACCCTTGATATTCACTGACCTTTCCTCAGCCCTGGCCCTACCTTAGCATTGTCCCTGCCTTCTCTATGAACCAGCTCTGGCCATGCCCTGCCATGACCCTACCTTGTCACGGTCCTGGCCTTACCCCCACCCTAATCCTGGTCCTGATCCTTATCCTACTCAGGTCCTTCCTTGGCCTTGCCCCTCTGTTATGGCCCCACCCTCACAATAACCGAGATCCTGGTCCTGGCCTTGCCCCACTTGAGCCCTTACCCTGGTTCTTCCCTGGTTCTGCTCCTGTCTGACCCTGAAATGCCTGGCATTACCCTGGTCTTGCACTGCTCTGGCCCTGATTCTGGCACTGTCACTGTCCTAGCCACAGCCCAGTTGCTTGTGATGCCATGGCCCTGACCCTGTCCCTAGCCCCTGACCATGCCATGAACCTGCACTATCCTTGCCCTTGTCCTATGCCTACCCTGGACATTCCCTGTCCTTTCCTTGGTCTTGGCACAATGCTGGTCCTGCCCCTGCCTTGGCCCTACCCTAGGTTTGACCCTATCCTGGCCATCACTCTAGAGTTGGCTGGGCCCTGTCATGGACCTGACTATAGCACAGACCCAGCACTTTGGGACACTGAGGCAGACGGATCACTTGAGGTCACGAATTCAAGACCAGCCTGACCAACATGGTGAAATTCTATCTTTACTGAAAATATAAAATTTAGCTAGGCATGGTGGCAGGCACATGTAATCCCAGCTACTCAGGAGGCTAGCACAAGAAAACTGCTTGAACCCGGGAGGCGGAGGTTGCGGTGAGCCCACATTTTAATGGGCAAAATAGTTCCAGGTTTCTAAAGTTGAGTGTTCTGAGCAGTAAGCTTTGAATCCTGAAAAATTTACTTACCAGAACATTCTTCAGTGATGTCCAAGAAGTGAGGTGAGTCTGCTCTGCAGAGATGAGTCAGTAGTAGTCAAGAAGCAGGTGGCTTTTCAACTCTCTCACACCAGAAATGATGCTCAGCAGGGCTTAGCAACAGCAGCCTCCCTTCTGAACCCACAAGGTAAAGTCTAGGAGGAAACAAGAGGGGAGTTAGCCATGTTACAGAGGAACTCCTGAGGTTGGGAGGCCCCACAGAAGGAAAATGCCAGGGAGACAGAAGCTTCTGCCCAGTGTTCTCAAGTGGATTGTAATTAAAATGTAGCTTTGGCAGCCATCCCAGAGCAAGCTCATGAGAGATGGGGTGACACAGCTGCCTGGCAGTTCTAGAGTTAAGCCCGGCCCTGAAGAA
The DNA here is from genome assembly GCA_031835075.1 of Saguinus oedipus. Classification (NCBI taxonomy): domain Eukaryota; kingdom Metazoa; phylum Chordata; class Mammalia; order Primates; family Cebidae; genus Saguinus; species Saguinus oedipus. Next base: position 3,763,538 of record CM063175.1, on the reverse strand, counting down.
GCTGAAGTCCAGGGTGCCACCTGCATCCGCATGGCCGGAATCAAGTCCATCACTTATTCTCCTCTTCCCTCCAAACTGTCACTGTAAGATCCTGCTCTGCCACTTACTAGCTGTGTGACCTTAGGCAAGTTACTTAATGTTTCTGAGCCTCAGTAAATGTCAGCTAATATTATTGTTTATTGTTATCAAAACTTGTTACATTTTTATAGGGCCACACATGGCCATTATCAGTTAGTACTGGGAAAGGCAAACATTTCTTCTGATGCATTAGATATAAACATTTAGACACTGTAAGCCAAGAAGCATTACATATATACATGTATATAATTCACACATACATAGCTACAAGTACTCAGACACTGGCTCTTTTGCCAATGGCAATGACTTTCTGGCCAAGACTGGATTGATCAGTGGTCTTTGTCATGCAACAGTTTCATGTGAAGTGTCAAAGTCTGCTGCCTTCTCTGTCCTGTCATTACACAACACTGAGTGAGCCCACTCTGGCCCCACTCCTGAAACCTCAGGACCGGGACCAGGAAGTGAGAGGTCAGGGGCCTCTCTTGCCCTGAAGTTCTAGCTACAGGCCCAGCTCTGGGCTCACCCAGAGGCTGTGTTTGTGCACTCCCAGGCCAGTGAGAGCTACACTGTGCCCCCCGCTTAGAACACCTGGGGATGCCAAAATGAACCAAATGTGTCAGTGGCCAGACAGAAACGCAGCAGCTACTGTAGCCACTTGCTGGAGACTCCCCTGCATCCCTAGGCTGCTGTGGATAGAATGATAGAAAGATAAGAAACCTGAACATACCAGTTATGGTTAATGCAATTAACAGTAATAAAAAGTTTCCTGTCAAAGAAAAACACAAGAATTATGGTTTTACTGATGAATTCAATGAAACATTTTTAAAAGAGCTAATACCGATTTTATTCAAAATGTTTCCCCAAAAATGAAAAGGAAGTAATATGTCCAAACTTGTTTTATGAGGCCAGCACTATCCTGGTACAAAAATCAGACCAAAACAAGACAAGACACAAAAAAGAAAAAGGCAAATAAACCTGATGAACATAGATACAAAAAATCCTCAACAAAATACCTGAAAACTGCATTTGACAAGATAATAAAAGGATCATCTGCCATAATGAAGTGTGATTCATCTGAGGAATAGGAGGATGATTCAATAAACACAGATACTTAAATATGCTACATCACATTCAGCAAATCAAGAAAAAAACTATATGATTTCAGGAGATGCTGAAAAACATAAAATTCAATATTCCTTCATAATAAAAATTCAAGAAAGCTATTTTATTACTGCTGCCACCAACAAAGCATACCTAGGGATAACCAGAAAGTTGGAAGATCCCACAACGAAAACTATAAATCAGATGAAAGTATTTAAGTGGGCACATGTAAATGGAAATATATCCCATGTCCAAGCACTCTGAAGAATGTTGCTTAAATATACATTACCCAATGAGATCTACAGAATCAATGCTATCCACATGAAATTACAAAGGACATTCTTCATAGAAATAGAAAAAAAGCATTCTAAAATTCACAGACATCCAAAGTACTTCAGATACACAAAAGAATCATGAATATAAAGAAAAAAGCTGGAAGCATCAAAATACCTGATTTCAAAATATATTACAAATCTATAGTAACAGATACAGCATAATACTGGCCAAAAAAGGTGCAAGTGAGAGACAGAGAGAGACAGACAGACATAGAAGAATGACAGACAGACATACACAAATGAAACAGAATAGAGAACTCAGAAATAAATTCATACATTTACAGGAAACTCGTTTTTAACAAAGGTACCAAGAACACACCTTCAGAAAAGACAATCTCTTCAATAAACTGCTAGGAAAACACAACACCCACATGTAGAAGAGAATAAATCTAGACCATTATCTTACCAAATAAAAAAATCTACTCAAAATAAAGATTTAAATGTAGGACCTGAAACTATGAAACTACTAGAGAAGGAAACAGCTTAAGTGCTTCATGAAATTCGTTAGGACAAGGGATTTTCAAATAGACATCAAAAGCACAAGCAACAAAAGCAAAAAGAGCCAAATGCAATTACATTCAAATTAGAAACCTCTGCGAAATGAGGAAACAATCCAGAATATGGAAGTATCTGCAAACTATGCATCAGGAAAGGGGTTAATAAAACAGAAAGAACTCAAACTACTGAGTTTGAGTTCCTAATGCCTATTGTCCTTCAGGTATTTGCTACATGTGAAGCTGCAGTAGGCGTAGCCCTACTAGTCACAATTTCCAACACAGACGGCCTAAGCCATGTGCAGAACTTAAACTGCAGGTGCGCACCACCATGCCTGGCTAATTGTTAAATTTATTGTAGAGATGGGATCTCACTATGTTACACAGGCTGGTCTCAAACTCCTGGGCTCAAGCAATCCTTCAGTCTTGGCCTTCCAAAGTGCTGACATTACAGATGTGAGCCATTTCACCTAGCCTTAACCACTAATCTTTAGACTAATTAAATTCATTTCCAAAAAAATACATGTTTATTGTAAAAACAAATTAAGCAATGTGGAAAGATGTACAACCAAAATCTTTACCCTTCTGCTCTTCGTCTTATGCCCTGGGTGTGAACTCTGCTAATACTTGGTTTGTCTGCCTCACATCCTCTATCTCTTATAGCTGGGATAATACCTGAGGTTTCACCAATTATGGTTTCCCCATCCCACACTCCCCTTTCTCTGGATTCCTCCTCCAATTACCACTTGGGTGAATAGATACAAGATGTCCATTGTTTAGGGAAGCTGTCATGGTGGAATCAGTGAAGAAATATGCCAAATTCTTGAATTTAGGATAAGAGTTCTCAACTCAGATATAAGTTCCAAACATTGAACAAATAGTATATTGGCTCAATCAGTTTTTTTTCACACTCTTCCCAACCCCAGACTAGATAAAGCTGAGTTGAGGGAAGAGGTGAAATGGGGAGGAAGTAATGATAAAAGCAGTCGTGGTCTCCAAGAAGGATATGATATCCCTGTATCCTCCTTTGGGGTTAGATGTAAAGAAGTATGAGAGACTATTATTGAATTCTCCAGATAAAGTTTGGGGATGCAGGTGCAGAAGAGGCAGTGACAGACTTCCACCTGGAGGTCTGGGGAGCAGACACCTCTCCCTGAGACTGAGATATAAAGTATATCCCCAAGCCTAGGAGCCAGGCTAAGAAAAAAGAACAATTCTTAATTGACTAAGCTTAAATGTAAAATGCCTGAATTTACCCAGAAATGACCATGACAAATTTTCTGCCACCGTGAGAATTGGAGATTCCAAATAAAGGTAAAATTGTATAATGGAACAATAAAAAAGTTATATTCCATACACCATAAAAAATAATTTAAAAAATATAAAAATTATTATCCCCAAAATTTGGGATATCTTGCTGCTGCCAGTAACATGACTTAAAAAATAACGATCTGAATCAACACAGCCACCCATAGCTTATTTATTAGCCCTCTTTGATCTATGACACTTTTGCGAACCTAACAACCCATGCAGCCTCTCACTAACTTTCCTTTCAGACCCATCAACATCGCCTCTTTTCATTTTAACAGCCTGATTACTACCCCTTGTAATTCTAGCTACTCAACATCACTTATCCACTGATTCTTTCTCATAAAAAGCTCTGTATTTCCACACTAATTCTTCTACAGATTTTTCTAATTATAGCATTCACAGCCACAGAACTAATTATATTTTACATTCTATTTGAAGCTACATTAATCCCCACTCTAATCATCACTACATGCTGAGCGTATCAGCCAGAATGCCTTAATGGAAGCTCATAGTTCTTATTTCATACACTAGGAGGATCCCTCCCCTTACTTATTACACTCCTTTATACCCCAAACACCTCATCACTAAATATACTAGACAATAACAAATATAACCCAAGAACTGTTATTTTCTTGAACTAATAATACCACATTGTTGTCATATATGATGGCTTCTATAGTCAAAATACTTCTATACAGACTTCACCCATGACTTCGCAAAGGCCACGTGGAAGCCTCTATTGCTGGCTCAATAGTACTTGCAGCAGTATTACTAAAATTAGGGGGCTATAGCATAATATGAATCACCCCAACCCCTCCTTATCCCTTCATTGTCCCTAGACCTTCCCTGGCTATGGTACAGAGCTGACCCTGCTCTGTTTATGCCATAGACCTGACCCTGATCTGACCCTGCCGTACCGTGGTTCGAACCTGACGATGTCCGGGCTCTGCCCTTCCCAGGACCTGCCTTTGCCTTGTGCTATCCTAGTCCTGCCTCAGCCATAGCCTTTTCCCTAGCCCTGCCCACCCATTGCCTTCACCTTTCCGTGGCCCTGCCTTTTTCTTGGCCATTCTCTGCCCTTGCCCTTGTCCTGGCCCCTTTCTGGCCCTCACTTGTTGTGGATCCTCTCCTGTCCATTTCCAAACCCTGGCATTACCTGTCCCTGCCCTGCCATCCCTGGGCACTGCCTTTGCTTTATACTGATTTTGCCTTCTCTTCGCTCTGCACTACCCTAGTTCTGCCCTGACCTGGCCCTCAGTTCATCCTGACCTTATCCTGTGCCAAGCCCTGGTACTGCCACATTCCTGCCTTGGCCTTGATTCTGCACTGCTTCTGGCCCTAGTCTTGGTCCTATCATGTCCCTGGCTGTGACCCTGCCCCTGGTTTTTCCCTGACCATGACCCACCCAGGTCCTGCCCTAGCCCAGCCAACTGGGCCCTGTACTCCCGAGTGCCCTGCCCTACAATTCCCATGCCACGGTGCTGCCCTAACCCTAATACTGTTTGGGCCCTGACTTGCCCATGGCCCTCACCCTGCCATAGCCCTGACTCTGACTTGGCCTGGTCCTGCACTTTCATTCATTCATGCCCATCATTCTTACTTTCCTTCTGGCCCTGCCCTGACCACTACCTGCCCTAGCCTTTCCTTGTCTCTCTGCTATGCTGGCCCTGCCATGTCCTGGTTCTGCCTTGGCCCTGCCCTTCTCTGACCCTACCTTGGTCCTGTGCTATCCTAGTCTTGCCTCAACCCTGACATTGCCCTTAGCCTATCCTAGCCTGACACGGCCCTCCCTACACTGGCCATATCCAGCCCTGGTCTTAGACTACCCTGGCTGTAATTCTGACCTGGCCCTGCCCTTGTCTTAGCCCCTCCCTGACACTGACTTGTTGTGGGCCCTGCTGTCCATGTACCAGCCCTGGGCATCTCTGTTGCTGCCCTGCCATACCCTGACACTGTCCTCACCCTACACTGTCCCTGCCTTGCTTTGCTTCACTTCGGTGCTACCTTAGCCCCAGCTTGCCTAGGCCCTGAGCTTGTCTAACCTTACCTTTTCTCAAGGCCTGGCCCTGCCATGTCCCCAGCATTGCTCTGGCTTTTGCCTGTGTCTGGACCTCTCCTGGCCCTGTTCTTGGTCCTGTCATGTCCCTAGCTGTGACCCCACCCTTGCATGACCCAGCCCCAGTTTGCCCTCGTCCAGTCCTGACTAGGCATTGCTCTACCCACTTCCCTGGCCCTGCCCTAGCCTTGTCTTGGCCATGTGCTACCCTGTCCCTTCCCTGGACTTGTGCTTGCCATGGTTTGATTCTGGCCCTGCTGCTCCTGCTGACTCCGGTCCTGTCATAGCACCCGGCCTGCCAGTGGTCACTGTCCTGGTCCTGTTCTGGCCCTAACCTGGACATGGACATGTCCTGAGCCTGATTTGCCCCAGCCATTCCTTGACCTGTCTCTGCCCTAGTCTATCAAGGCCCTGCATATACTGCCCTTTCTTGGCCCTGCCATGGCCCAGGCATGGCATTACCTTGTCCTACACTGCACTGTTTCTGCCTCTGTCCTGCCCAGACACATAACCACTCCCTGGATGTGCACTCACCCTGCCTAGGCTTTGCCCTCTCCCATCTATGACCTGTCTCTGGTCCTGCCCTGCCATGGTTCTGTCCTTATTTAGCTGGGGCCCTGACCCTGCCATATCTCTGCCCCCCCTGTCCTTTACCCAGGTCTTGACCCTGCCTTCCCTTTCCCCAGCCAAGCCCTGGATCTGCCCTTTCTCGTCTGTGCCTTTCCACACCCTGGCCTTTCCCTAACCTTTCATTGATCCTGCACTGGCCCTCTCTCCCTTGGCATGGCCCTGACTCTGCCCTGATCTGACCTTGACCCTATACTGGTTACACAATACCCTGGCCCAGTGCTTTCCCTGGTCCTGTTCCTACTCTTGCCCTTGCTTGGCTCTGCCCTACTTTTGGCCATGCCCTAAGCTATCCTAGCTCTTCCCTGGCCCTATCCCAGTCTTGGTCTATGCTGTCCCTGCCTTTGCTTTGTCCTGGTCCTCATTCTTCCCTAGCCCTGCCCCTGCTCTGGACTTTCCCTCATCCTGCCTTCTCTGTGGCCCTACCTTTGCTCTGGCCCTGGTCCTGACCCTGTGCGGTCTTAGTCCTACCCTGGCCCTGATTTCACCCTGGTCCTTGTCTCACCCCTTTGCCCAGCCCTGCTTTGGTCCTTACCTGGTCCCTAAACCAAACATGACCCCAGCCCTGACCACTACTCCTGATCCTGGTCCTGTCATGGTCCTGGTCCTGCTCTTTCTTTGCCTTGGTCCTGAAATTGCCCTTTCCTGGTGCTGGTCCCAAGCCTGGCCCTTCCCTGGAGCTTCTGTGGGCATGGTCGGAAACCTGTCCCTTCATTGTAGCAGCCCTGCCTTTGTTCTGTGCTATCCTGGCCTGACTCTGCCTTGTCACAGCACTGATCTGGCCCTGCCATAGCCTAGCCCTTCCTTCCACTGCCCTGCCTAACCCTACCCTAGTTGTTTCCTGGTCCTGAATATCCTTGTTCCTTGCTTAGTCTTGTCTTTGATGTAACCCTGACACAGCCCTATCAATAGGATTCACTATAGCTCAATCCTGGAATTACCTGGCCCTGCTTTGGCACTTGCTCTGCCCTTCCAATGGCCTGGCCCTGGTCCTGCAATATTCCTGGACCTGGCCCTTGTCCAGGGCCTGACCAGGCACTGACCCTCCATGGCCTTGTCCAGGCACTGACCCGCCATGGCCCTGCTCTTCTGTGCTCTGACCTTGCACTGGTCTTGTTCTAGTCTGGCTCTGCCATGGCCCTGGCCTGCCTTCTCCTCAAAGTTGCCCTGGTCTGACACCTTTTCTCTTCTGTCCATGACCCGGTCCTGTCCCTACCATGCTGTGCTCAGTTCTTTCCCTAACCCTGTTTCTAATCCTGCCCCTACTATGGACCTCACCTTCTATTAGCCATGCCCTGTGCTACCTTAGTCCTGCTCTTCCCTAGCCCCACACTGCCTGTATCCTGCACTGTCCCTGACTTTGCTTGTCCTGGTTCTTCCCTGGCCCTGCCCTTACTCTGGAACCTCCCTGTCCCTGCCCTTTGTCTGGTTCTATCCCTGACCCAGCATTAGCCTGGCCCTATAGTGGCTATGGCAATGCCCTGGCCACCACCAGCTGGGCCTTGGCACAGGACCCACCCTATTCTTGCTTGGCCCTGCACCCTCTTGGCCCAGCATTTCCCCTGGACATACCCTGGCTATGCCATGGTGCTGACCATGCTCTGTCCATTCCATGTACTTGACCTTGCCCTGCCCTTGTTCTGCCCTTGCTCTGGATGCTCCCTGGCCCTCAACTTGAACTGGCCCTGTCCTTGACCCAGCCATGCATTTTCACAGAACCCACGCTATGCCTACCTTTTCCCTGGTCTATCTTGGTCCTGCCATGTCCGTGGACCCACTGTGGCTATGGTATGTCACTGAATGTGACCTGACAGTGCTCTGGCCCTGCCATGCCCTGCTTCTTCCCTAATGATGTCCTGACTTTACCCTTCACTGGCTCTGCCTTGACCCTGTGCTATCATAGTCCTTCCTCAGCCTTGACCTTGCCCCAGCCCTACTCTGGTCTTCTGAGGCCCTACCTTCCCTGGCCCTGCCTGACCCTACCTCTGGTTCTGACCAGGCCCTGCCTTTGTCTTGGCTCCTCTGAGGCCCTGCCTTTTCCTTGATCCTTCTGTATTCTTTCCCTTGCCCTGGCCCATTTCTGTCCCTGCCTTGAGGTGGGCCCTTCCCATTCCATAGCCTGGGCCTGGTCTTCCCTGTCCCTGACCTGCCATCCTCTGGCTGTGTTCTTGCTCTATACTGGCCCTATCCAGCCTTGGCTCTGTAGGGCACTACCCTATTCCTGCCCTACTCTGCACTGGTCCTGACCTTTCCCTGGCTCTGGCCCTACCCTAGCACAGTCCTGACTGGGCACTGCCACGTTCCTTGCCCTGCCCTGCCAATATGAGGATCCTGACCTGGTCCTGGTCCTGTCCACACTTGGCAATGGTCTTCACCCTACCACTCATTCAGTCATGGTGCTGACAAGGACTTGGTCCTTTTCCGACCCTTCCTCTCACCTTCCCCTGATTCTGTCCCTGGCAATGCTTTCAACCCTGCCCAGCCCTGGCTCTACCTGTCCTGGCATTTCCTTGGCCCACTGCTGTAATGGCCCTGCCATGTCCTAGCCCTGATTCTTCCTGGGAGCTGCTCTGAAGGTGGCTTCAGCATTCAGCCTGGCCCTGTCCCTGTCCTGGACACTGGCCCTGCAGTGCCCTGCCCTAATCTGGCCCCACTCTGGCTCTATCTTGGCCATGTGCTACCCTGTCCCTTCCCTGGACATGCACTGGCCCTGACCCTGACCCTCGTCCTGACTCTGGTCCTGCCATGGCCCCTGGCCTGCCAGTGGTTATGGTCCTGGTCCTCTTCTGGTCCTGACCTAGACTTGGACATGTCCAGGGCTTGATTTATCCTGGTCCTGCCTTGTCTTATCCTTGCCCTGGACTCACCAAGGTCCTGCATGTTCTGCCCTTTCCTGGCACTGCCATAGCCCAGTCATGCCATTATCCTGTCTTACCCTATACAGGTTGTACCCTGGTTCTGGCCTGCCCTAGCCCCTTCCTGTATTTGCCCTGACCCTCACTTGGCTTTTGCCCTGCCCTTTCTATGGTCAGGCTCTAGCCCTGTCTAGCCCTTCACTGCAATGGTGCTGCTCTGTCCTTATCCAGGACCCTGGCCCTTCCCGTGCTCTTCCTTGCCCCTCTATATCCTGGTCTTGCCCTCACTCTGCACTGACCCTTCATCGGCCCTCTCTGCATTGGCCTGACCCTGGCACTGACCATACCTTCTCCCTGGCCTTGCTTTGGCCCTAATGTCATCCTCTCACCTGGGCCTGTATTTGCCCCACCATACCCTGGCCCAGTGCTTGTCCTGGCCCTGTTCCTAGGCCTGCCCCTGCTATGACCCTTCCCTGCTTTTGGCCATACCCTATACTACCTTAGTACTGCTCTGCCCAGGCCCTCTCCTGCCCTGGCCCAACTCTGACTGGGCACTGCACTACTCTGGCCCTGCCCTGCCCAACCCTATCCATGTCCAAGACCTGCTCTGGCCCTGATTTGTCCCTGTCTCTGGTCCTACCATGGCTCTGACCCTGCCATCGGTCCTGCCATAGCCCTGACCCTGACGTGGCCCTGTCCTACCCTGGCCCAGCCCCAGCATACACTGCCTCTTCCCTGGACCTGGACTGGCCGTGCCTTCATCTGACCCTACTTTTTGTCCTGACCTTGGCCCTGACATGACCTCAGGTCATAGTCTTGGTCCTGTTCTGGCTGTGACCTGGACTTGGACATGTCATGTGCCTGATGGGTCCTGTCCTTGCCATGGCCCATCCTTGCCCTGTCCCCACCATGGCCTTGCCCGCTCTGCTCTCTCCCAGCACTGACCTAGCCCTGCATTAGCCTAGTTATGTGATTTCCCTGGCCTACCCTACCCTGGTTATGCCCTGGCCCTGGTCCCTCCCTATACCTGCCCTAACCCTGCCTTGGCTTTTCTCTACCCTCTCTATGGACTGGCTCTGGACCTGACCTGCCATGGTCCTGCCCTGTCATTGCCATATCCCTGACCCTATCATTACCCTTATCCAGACCCTGACCCTTCCCTGGTCCCTGGCCCTTCCAAGGACCCGTCATGACTCTGCCAAGGCCCTAGGCCTGGTTTGTCTTAGTATAACCCTTGTCTTAAACTACCCTTCCCTGACATGTCCTGTCTCTGTCCTCAGCCCCGGACCTTACCCTTGGCCCTTAACCTAGCCTTGACTAGACCCTGCTCTGGACCTGACCCCAGCCCAGACCTGACCCTAGTCCTATACTTTGTCCTGCCATAGGCCTGGACCTGCCCTGTCATGAACTGGACTTGGAAGTATCCAGGCTCTGAACTGACCTGGTTCAGCCTTGGATTGTCTCTGTCCTGGCTCTACCATCATCCTGCCCTGTTCTGTCCTGTCTTGGCACTGAAATGGCTCTGCAACAGCCAAGTCATGCCAATGCCCTGCCCTACACTTTCCTGGCTCTTCCCTGGCCCTGGTCCTGCCCTCAATATGCTTTGACACTGCCTCAGCCCTGGTACTAGCTGGCACTAGCCTGGCTCTACCTTGACATTGGTCCTGTCCTGTCTATGAGCCAGCTCTATCCCTGCTCCACCATGACCCTGCTCTGTCACAACCCTGGCCCTCTCTCCACCCGTTTCCTGGACCTTACCCTGCTCAGGTCCTTCTCTAGCCTTGCCCCTCTGTTATGGCCCTGACCTGACCCTAACCTAGACCCTGTCCCTGGCCTTTCCCTGCTTAAGGCCTTACCTGGTTCTGTCCTGGTCCTGATCCTGTCATGACCCTGAAATGCCTGGAATTACCCTGGTCTTGCACTACTCTGGCCCTGATCCTGGCTGTCACTCTCCTAGACCCAGCCCTGTTGCCAGTGCTGCTATGGCCCTGACCATTTCCCTGGACTCTGGCCATGCCATGAACCGGCACTGTCCTTACCCTTGTTCTGGCACTGCCCTGGCCATTCTCTGTCCTTTCCCTTGCCTTGGCATCACCCTAGCCCTGCCCTGCCTGCCTTGTCTCTGTCTAGGCCACACCCTAGGTTTGACCCTGCCCTGGCTGTCACCCTAGACTTGGTTGGGTCCTGTCTTGGACCTGGCCATAGCACAAACCCAGCAATTTGGGAAGCCAAGGCAGGTGGATCACCTGAGCTCAGGAGTTCAAGACCAGCCTGACCAACATGGTGAAACTACCTTTACTGAAAATGTAAAACTTAGCTGGGTGTGGTGGCAGGCACCTGTAATCCCAGCTACTCAGGAGGCTAGCACAAGAAAATTGCTTGAAGCCAGGAGGCAGAGGTTGCAGTGAGCTGAGATTGTGCCACTGCACTCCAGCCTTGGCAATAAGAGTAAGACTCCATCTCAAAAAAAGATATAACGCAAAATAATTCCAAATTTCTAAAGTTGAGTGTTCTGAGCAGTAAGCTTTGATTCCTGAAAAACGTACTTACCAGAACATTCTTCAGCGATGCCCAAAAAGTGAGGTGTGTCTGCTCTGCAGAGATGAGGAGTAGTGAAGAAGCAGGTGGCTTGTCAACTCTGCCCACCAGAATCGACGCTCAGCAGGGTTTAGCAACAGTAGTCACCACTGTGAACCCACGAGGTAAAGTCTAGGAGGAAACCAGAAAGGAGTTAGCCAAGTTACAAAAGAACTGCTGAGGCTGGCAGGCCTCACAGGAAGGAAAATGCCAGAAATGTAGAAGCTCTGGCCACAGTTTTCTCATGAGGATTTTTATTAAAAAGAAGCATCGGCAGCCATCCCAGAGCAAGCTCATGAGGAGAGATGGGGGTCACAGAGCTGCCTGGCAGTTTTGGAGTTATGCACGGCCCTGGAGAAGCTGAGGGGGCCACCTGCATCTGCATGGCAGTAATCAAGTCCATCACTTATTCTCCTCTCCCTCCAAACTGTCACTGCAAGATCCCACTATGACACTTACTAGCTGTGTGACCTTAGGCAAGTTACTTAACATTTCTGAGCCTCAGTAAATGGTAGCTAATATTGTTTATTGTTAGGAAAAGTGGTTAAATCTTTATAGGGTCATGCACAACCATAAGCAGGTAGCATTGGGAGAGGAAAACATTTCTTATGACACATTACATGGTAAATATTTTAGACACCATAAGCCAAGCAGCATTATATATATTATATATATATAATATATACATATATATATTATATATAAATATATAACATATATATAATATATACACATATATATTACATATATATATATATATCTCATACATACATAGCTACAGGCACTCAGACAGTGGCTCTCTCAACAATGGCACTGGCTTTCTGGCCATGACTGGATTGATCAGTGGTTCTTATGCCACATTTTCATGTGAAGCATTGAAGGCTGCTGTCTTCTCTGTCCTGTTATTACACAACATTGAGTGGGCCCACTCTGGCCACACTCCTGGAACCTCACCACTGGAACCAGGAAGTGAGAGGTCAGGGTCCTCTCCTTCTCTGAAGTTCTAGCTGCAGCCCCAGCTATGGGCTCACCCTGGGGCCCTGTGTTGGTGCATTCCTAGGCCAGGGAAGGCTACACTCTGCCCCCCACATGACACCTGGGGATGCTGAGATGAACCAGATGTGTCAGTGGCCAGAGAGAAGGGCAGCAGCTAGTGTGGCCACTGGCTGGAGCCTCCGCTGCTTCCCTTGGCTGGTGTGGAGAGAATGATAGAAAAATAAGAAACATAGAACATACCAATGATGGGTAATGCAACTAAAGTAGTAATAAAAAGTCTCCCATAAAAGAAAAGCACAAGAATCATGGTTTTACTACTGAATTCAATGAAACATTTTTAAAAGAGCTGATACCAAATATACTCAAAATATTCCACCAAAAATAAACAGGAAGGAACACTTCCAAACTTATCCTATGAGGCCAGCCCTGGTACAAAAACCAGACCAAAAGACAACACAGAAAAGAAAACCACAGGCAAATATCCCTGATAAACACAGATGCAAAAAATCCTCAACCAACTATTTGAAAACTGCATTTGACAAGACAATAAGAAGATCATCTGCTATGATTAAGAGGGATTCATCTGAGAAATATGAGGATAATTCAATAAACCCAAATAAATAAATGTGCCACATCATATTCAGCAAATCAAGAAAAATATATCATTTCAGTAATGCTGAAAAAAATAAAATTCAACATTCCTTCATAATAAAAATTCAAGAAAGCTGCTTCATTACTTCTACCACCAAAAAAAGATACCTAAAGATAACAAAAAAGTTCAAAGATCCCACAGTGAAAATGATAAAACAGACATGAAAGATATTAAAACAGACACGTGTAAATGGAAAGATAACCCATGTCCAAACACTAGAAGAATACATTAAAATAACGATCACTCAACGTGATCTGCAGAATCAAGGCAATCCATGTGAAATTACAAAGACATTCTTCATGGAAACAGAAAAAAAATCCTAAAATTCACATAGAAATGCAAAATATCTCAGATAGATAAAAGAATCATGAACAAAAAGAAAAAAGCTGAAAACATCACAATACCTCATTTCAAAATGTATTATAAATCTTTAGTAACAAAAACAGCATGGTACTGGCCATAAAAGGGGCAAGGGAGAGACAGAGAGAGACACACAGATATAGAGGAGTGACAGACAGACATATACAAATGAAACAGAATAGAGAACTCAGAAATAAATTCATGCATTTACAGTCAACTCATTTTTACCAAAGGCACCAAGAACACACCTTTGGGATGGACAGTCTCTTCAATAAACTGTGCTAGGAAAACACAACACATACATAATAAATGGTCAAGAATAAATCTAGACCTTTATCTCACCAAATATAAAAATCTACTCAAAATAAAGATTTAAATGTAGGACCTGCGACTATGAAACTACTAGAGAAGAAAACAGTATAAATCCTTCAATTAATTGGTTAGGACAAGGGATTTTCAAATAGACATCAAAAGCACAAGCAACAAAAGCAAAAAGAGCCAAATGCAATTGCATTAAACATAGAAGCTTCCACAAAGTAGAGGAAGCTATCGGAATGAAGAAAATTCAGAATATGGAAGAATTTGCAAACTATGCCATCAGGCAAGGGGTTAATACAGAAAACATGTAAAGAATTCAAACTTCTCCAAAGCAAAAAATACAAATAACCTGATTTAAAAATCAGAAAAACATCTACCCAAACCCTTTGTCCCCCAGCATTATTTTTCCATCTTCTTTTCCCGACAGCCTTTGGCCCCCTCCCTCTCGCCAGCCTTTTTCTTTCTCCATCTACCCCAAAACTTTTCCCACATTTTTCCCCACTGTCATTTCGCAAAGCCTTCTCTACTCTCTTGCTGACTAGTTTTCCCCACCCATCTACCCCAAAACTTTTCTACACCATTTTTCCCCACTGTGCTTTCTTCCTCTTTCCTACCTTCTTTCCCGCCTCACTCTCATCCCGTTTGCTCCTCTATCTACACAAAAACATTTTCCCCATCTTTTACCAAAGCCTTCTCACCACTCCTGCTCAGCGCCCTCTTTTACCCCTTCATCTCCCCAAAACTCTTTTCCCCATCGTCTTTTTCCCCTTTCCTTCCTGCCACCCTCTTTCCCTTCTCCATCTACCCCAAAACATTTCCTCACCATCTTTTTTGCAAAGCCTTCCCCGCTTCCCACTCACCCTCTTCTTCCCCTTATCCTGCTTGCCACGTCTTTTGCCCTCAACCCTATTTTCCCCATCTTCTTTTTCCCATCCCTCTTTCCGCACTCCCTCTGGCCACCCCCTCTTTTCTCTTCTCACTTGCCACCCTCTTCCCCCTACATCTACCCACTTGATCCACTGTCTTTTCTTTCTGCACAGTCTTTCTTTCCTGCCCATCGTCTATTTGCAAAACCTTTTCTCCTTCCCACTCGCCACCCTCTTTTCCCTCTTCATCTACCTAGAAAATTTTATCCCCTTCTTTTTGCAAAACCTTCTCTCCCTCCTGCTTGCCCACTTTCTCTTCCCCCTCCCTCTTTGCATCGCCTTTTCTTCTCCCACTTGTCCCCTCTTCCCTTCCGCATCTGCCCAAAATCTTTTTACCCACCGTCTTCTTTCCATCTTTCTTTCCTCCCATATTTTTTCAGACCTTCTCTTCCCTCCTGCTCGCCCCCTGGTTCCCCCTCACCATCCTCTCATTCCTCCTCTCACTTGCCACTCTATTTTCCCCTTCCATCTACCCCAAAATAGTTTTCCCACCATCTTTTCCTCACCGTCTTTTCTCAACGCCTTATCCTGTTCGCCCTCCTCTTTTTCCCTTTGGCAATAACTACCCTCTTTAGCCCTCCCACCTTGCCCCAAACTTGTTTCCCCTCCTACCGCTCCAGGGGTATGACTCCGTGGCTACCGCCAACCACAGCGAGGTGAGCTGCAGTGAGGCGAACCGCAGTACCACAGACTCCAGCTTCCAGCATGCAGCAGCTGGCTCTCCCGTCTTCTACTTGTCTAAGGCCGGCACCTAGCAGCACAGCCAGCAGACACAGAAAAGCCTGGAATGGAGCGCCTGCCCATCAGCCCCATTTATATACTGAGGTTATGCACAGAGGTTCCTGAACTACATGGTCTCATTGAATGAAAACAAGTCTGAGGACAACCAATCAGAGCATGAAAATAAAACCCAATCAGAGTAGGCCTGGAGGTTTTCCTCTCATCCAATCAGAACATGTAGTCCTGGAACCATGGGCAAAACCTCAGTATATAAAGCATGCCGAGGACGCCTCACGCTGTTCCAGTCTCTTGTGTATCTTCTTGCGGAGCCTCTGTGTTGCTGGCTTAGAGGACCAGGAGAAGGGGCAGCGGAGCCACCTACTGCACGCTGGAGGCTGCAGCCTGCGGTACTGTGGCTGGCCTCGCTGCGGTGGGTGGTGGTGACAGAAACTGCAGCGGCTGGAGCGGTGGTGACGGAAACTGCAGCAGCTAGAGCGGTAGGAGGGCGGCCGGAGCGGTAGGGGAGCGGGCTGGAGGGGTAGGAGGGCGGCCAGAGCAGTAGGGGAGCCGGCTGGAGCAGTAGGAGGGCTGCCGGAGCGGTAGGGGAGCCTGCTGGAGCGGTAGGAGGGCGGCCGGAGTTAAAGGGGAGCGGGCTGGAGTGGTAGGAGGGCGGCCGGAGTCGTAGGGGAGTGGGCTGGAGCGGTAGGAGGGTGGCCGGAGATGTAAGGGAGCGGGCTGGAGCGGTAGGGGAGCGGGCTGGAGGGGTAGGAGGGCCGCCGGAGTGGTAGGGGAGCGGGCTGGAGCGGTAGGAGGGCGGCCGGAGTCATAGGGGAGCGGGCTGGAGCGGTAGGAGGGCGGCCGGAGCGGTAGGGGAGCGGGCTGGAGCGGTAGGAGGGCCGCTGGAGTGGTAGGGGAGCGGGCTGGAGCGGTATGAGGGCGGCGGAGAGGTAGGGGAGCGGGCTGGAGCGGTAGGAGGGCGGCCTGAGCAGTAGGGGAGCGGGCTGGAGCGGTAGGAGGGCGGCCGGAGCGGTAGGGGAGCAGACTGGAGCCATAGCCTGAAGGTGCAGAGCTTTCAGAACAGGATTTCTGGGAGCAGCCCCTCAATGATTATGGGGCAGGGGTTACTCTTATCCACTTGTAGGGCACTTGGACCAGGTACCTGATGCCCAAGGCTTCCCCTATGGGTGAGAGGCAGGGTCCTGCTGGTCAGCAGTGAGAGGCAGTGTGGGGGCATGTGTACGCGGGATTTCACGCGTGTGATGGAAAGACATTCATGCAGGAGAGTGAACGACATGCGAAAGTGTTGTAGCACCTTGGAAACGTATAGGCATTACAATCTGAGCTATCTGATCAGAAAATAAAAAAATAGGCCAGCATGGTGGCTCACGCTTGTAATCCCAGCATTTTGGGAGGCCAAGGCGGGAGGACCACTTGAGTCTAAGAGTTTGAGTTCAGCCTGGGGGACATAGCAAGACCCTGTGTTTCCTAAAAATTTCTTTTAAAAAGCTGGGCATGGTGGTGCGTGCCTGTAGTTCCAGCCACTTGGGAGGCTGAGGATTGCTTGAGCCCAGGAGTTTGATGCTGTAGTGAACCATGATCACACCACTGCACTCCAGCATGGGTGACAGAGTGAGACTGTCTGAAAGGAGAAAGAAAAGAAAGGAAAAGCAACACCAACATGCTACCATGTCCTATGCTCCTCTTTTTTTTTTAAGACAGTTTCACTCTGTTGCCCAGGCTAAAGTGCAGTAGGGCGATCTCGACTCACTGCAACCTCTTCCTACCAGGTTCAAGCGATTTTCCTGCCTCAGCCTCCTGAGTAGCTGGGATTACAGGTGGCCACCACAACACCCAGCTAATTTTTTGTATTTTTAGTAAAGAGGGAGTTTCATTAAGTTGGCCAGGCTGGTCTTGAACTCCTGATCCCATGATCTGCCCACCTCAGCCTCCAAAAGTGCTGGGATTGTAGGTGTGAGCTACCAAGCCCAGGCTTTTTTGTTTGGAGACAGTTTGACTTCTGTTGCTCAGGCTGGAGTGCAATGGTGTGATCTCAGTTCACTGTAACCTCCACTTCCCAGGCTCAAGCAATTCTCCTGCCTCACCCTCCTGAGTATCTGGGACCACAGGAGTGCACCACCGCACCTGGCTAATGTATTTGTATTTTTGGTAGAGACGAGGTTTTGCCATGTTGCCCAGGTGCAAGGCTCATGAGTACAGTTCCTGTTTCATTCACCGCAGTATCCCCAGTGCCTGAGACGTGCTTGGCATTTAGTAAATCCTCAAGAAATATGTGTACGGTAGTGAATAGTTTTGGCTAGAAGTGGGAAGCTTCCCACTTCTCTGCCCAAAGTGTCTGCGTGTCCCTCCCCCAGGGGTGTTCCACTGCTCACTCTATTTCCTATAGAAAATGTCCTGGACCTGCTCCCTCAGTGCGTGGTGATGTGGATCTGGAAGAGCCTCATGTTGTAATTTTCTGTAAAGCGTAAAACGACTATGGGTTTGGGCTGTTCAGTGAAAAGGCACTTGGGGAATTTTAAGGAATATGATTTTCTAATTATGGGAAATTCCTTCTCTGGCAATTAATGGATCTTTAGAGTGGGCCCCTCAGGTCCTTCAGCACCAAGGTCTTGATGGAGACATGTTTTTTCCAGAAGGACAGGCACTGTCGTCACAACAGTGATGAGCTGGAAATTAATTGCTGACATTTGAAAACCACCAAACCAATAAATAAGTCCCAGAGGTGAGGGACACTGTGGAGAATGGATTCCTGTGCCCCAGGCTGATGGGTAGGGAACGGGGGCTTCACGAAGTCCCTAGAGAGCTGGAGAAGAGGGAAAGAACACAAGTTCAGCTAACTCAGCAGGTGGTGGGGGATGGGCAGTCCCCACAGACGCAGGGGGTGGGCCTGGCAGCTCCCAGTGGGCACTCACCCAGAGGGTGTTCATTAAAGACCACCAATTATGGCCAGGAACAGTGGCCTATGCCTGTAATCCCAGCACTTGGGGAGGCCACGGTGGGAGGACCACCTGAGGTCAGGAGTTGGAGACCAGCCTGGCCAACATGGTGAACTTAAAAATACAAAAATTAGCTGGGCATGATGGTGTGACCCTGTAATCCCAGGTACTAGGGAGGCTGAGGCAAGAGAATTGCTTGAACCTAGGATGTGGAGGGTGTAGTGAGCCAGGATCATACCGCCACATGCCAGCCTGGGCAACAGAGTGAGACTCTATCTCAGGAAAAACAAAAACAAATGCTGGGCGCAGTGGCTCACACCTGTAATCTCAGCACTTTGGGAGGTGGATCATCTGAAGTCAGGAGTTCAAGACCAACCTGTCCAGCATGGTGAAACCCTGTCTCTACAAAATATAAAAAATATAAAATATTATCCAGGCTAAAAAAAATAAAGAAGTATCCCGGCTTGGTGGCTCACACCTGTAATTTTAGCACTTTGAGAGGCTGAGGCAGCAGGATCATGAGGTCAGGAGTTCGAGACCAGTCTGACCAACATGGTGAAACCCTGTCTCTACAAAGAGTACAAAAAATAGCTGGGTGTGGTGGTGGATACCTGTAATCCCAGCTACTCAGGAGGCTGAAGCAGGAGAGTTGCTTAAACCTAGAAGGCAGAGGTTGCAATGAGCCGAGATTTCTCCTCTGAACTCCAGCCTGGTCAACAAGAGTGAAACTCTGTCTCAAAAAAAAGGCAAGTGCCAGCATGTACTGGGGGATCTCAGACTGCCATGGGCCCCTGACTGCAGGGCAGGGAGGAAGGAGGGGAGGAGGGAGTGACTCTGGGCACTTGGGCCAGGCTTGTAGTGAGGGTCTCAGTCTGCTAATGGGGCTGAGTATGAGGAGCTGTGGTGAGGAGAGTCATGAACTCCGCCAGTCATGGAATGTCCCAGAACAGCTGTGCAGAAAAGAGTATGAGAGAGCAGAGGCAGAGAGCAGCTGCTCTCTGGGACTTGGGCCACTCTCTCTGGGCTCCCCGACCCCCAGTGACTCTTCCCACCACCAGTCTTGTCAACCCCTTTCTCCTCAGTACTAGATGGTGGCCACACAGTCACCCTCTACTACTCACTTGCAGCCACACCCTGGCTCCTCAGAGCAGCCCCAACATGGGGGCTCCACAGGGCATCACCTGTCTCCCAGCTCAGACCCTGGCACCTTCCTGCTGCTCGATCCTCCTCTTGACTTTACTCAAGTGTCTCCCTGCTTCCATTCCTCTCCTTCCTTGCTTACTTCCACCTCCTGCCTCCCAGCCCAGCCCCAACCTTTTCCACCTGACCTTGGTGACACACCCCTCCCTCCCTCCCTTCCTTCCTTCCTTTCTTCCCTCCCTTCCCCTACTTCTCTCCTCTTTCTTTCTTTATTTTCTTTTTCCTTCCTTCCTTCCTTCCTTTTTTTCTTTTATCCTTCCTCCCTTCCCTTCCCCTTCTACTTCCCCTTCTTCTTCCTTCCTTCTTTCCTTCCCTCCTTCCTTTTTCCCTTCCTCCCTCCCTTCCTTTCCCCACTTCTCTCCTTTCTCTCTTTCCTTCCTTTCTTCCTTTTTGCTTTTTTCTCCTTCTTTCTTCCTCGTTCTTCCTCCCTTCCCTTCGCACTTACACTTCCCTTTCTCCTTCCTGCCCTTCTTCTTCCTTTCCTCCCTTCCTTCATTCCCCAACCTCTTTCCTCTTCCTTCCTTCTTTCCTCTCTTTCTTTCTCTTTTCTTCCTTTCTTCCTTTTTCTTTGTCTTTCTATCTCTCCTTTTTTCCTTCCTTTCTCTTTCATTCTTTCCTCTCTCTCTCTTTTCTTCCTTTCTCTTTCCATTTATCTCTCTCTCATTCTTTCTTCCTCCCTTCCCTTCACACTTCCACTTCCCTTTCTCCTTCTTTCCTTCTTTTTCTTCCTCCTTTCCTTCCCCCACTTCTTTCCCTTTCCTTCCTTCCTTTCCCCTCTTTCTTTCTCTCTTCTCTTCTTTTTGTTTCTTTCCTTCTTTTTTCCTTCCTTTCTCTCTTTCATTCATTCTTTCCTCTTTCTCTTTTTTACCTTTCTTTTCATCTTTCTATCTCTCTCTCCTTCCTTTCTTCCTCTTTCTTCCTTTTTCTCTCTCTTTCTTTCTTTCTCATTCTCTCCCTTCCCTCTCTCTCCCTTCCTTCTGTCCTTCCTTCCTTTCTTCCTTCATTTCATCATTCCTTTCTTCCTTCACTCCTCTCTTCCTTTTTTCCTTTCTTCTCTCTCTCTTTTTTCTTGAAGCAGGGTCTTGCTCTATCACCCAGGCTGGAGTGTAGTGGCATGCTCTCGGCTCACTGCAACCTCTGACTCCTGGGTTTAAATGATTCTTCTGCCTCAGCTTCCCATGTAACTGTGATTACAGGCAAACCTCTGACTCCTGGGTTTAAGTGATTCTTCTGCCTCAGCTTCCCATGTAACTGGGATTACAGGCACGTGCCACCACACCCAGCTAATTTTTTTATTTTCAGTAAAGACAAGGTTTCACCGTATTGGCCAGGATGGTCTCAATCTCCTGACCTCATGATCCGCTCGCCTCGGTCTCCCAAAGTGTAGGATTACAGGTGTGAGCCACTGCACCTATATTCTTTCTATCCCCAGTTTTTTGAGGGTTTGTAT
The DNA here is from genome assembly GCA_031835075.1 of Saguinus oedipus. Classification (NCBI taxonomy): domain Eukaryota; kingdom Metazoa; phylum Chordata; class Mammalia; order Primates; family Cebidae; genus Saguinus; species Saguinus oedipus. The sequence goes on along the minus strand of CM063175.1, from coordinate 3,742,528 downwards.
CATGAAGTAATGTTAAATTCTATCAAATGTTTGTTTCAGCATCAACTTAAAGAATCATATTGTTCTTACTCTTCATTCAGCTGATATGAGTGATCTTTTAAATCTGTGTTTTCATTTGGTTTGCGAATATTTTGTGGAGGAGTTCTGCATCAATGTTCATCAGGGATATTGGTCTGTAGCTGTATTTTTTGATGTGTCTGTCTACTTTTGGTATCAGGTTAAGACTGGCCTTATAGAATGACTTTGGATGTATTCTCTCCGCCTCTGTTTTTCGGAATAGTTTGAGTAGGATTGGTATAAATTATTCTTTAAATGACTGGTAAAATTCAGCAGTGAAGCTATCGGGTCCCAGACTTTTCTTCGCTGGAAGACATTTTATTACAGCTTCCATCTCATCATTTGTAATTGGTCTATTGAGATTTTGGATTTCTTCATGGTTCAATCTTGGCAGGTTATATGTATCTAGAAATCTGTTCATTTATTCTACATTTTCCACCATATTGGACTGTAGTTGCTCATAGTAACTGCTAATGATTCATTGAAATTCTGTGTTGCTCTGTGAAATTCTGTGGTATTAGTTATAATGTTTCCTTTATCATATTTCATTTTCTTCACTTGGATCGTCTCTTTCTATTTAGTCTAGCTGAACATTGTTCAGTTTTCTTCATCTTAATCAAGAAACCAGGTGAGGCAGGGTGGCTCACACCTGTAATCCCAGCACTTTGGGAGGCCAAGGCAGGACAATCATCTGAGGTTGCAAGTTCAAGACTAGCCTGACAAACACGGAGAAACCTCATCTCTACTATAAATACAGAATTAGCCAGGTGTGGTGGCACGTACCAGTAATGCCAGCTACTCCAGAGACTGAGACAGGAGAATCACTTGAACCCAGGAAGCAGAGATTGCAGTGAGTCCAGACCACACCACTGCACTCCAGCCTGGGCAACAAAATAGTGAAAGTCTGTCTCGAAAAATATATATAACCCAACTTTTGTTTCATTGACTTTTGTATTTTTTTATTTCAATTTCATGTATTGCTCTGGTTATTATTTATTTTCTTCTACTAACTCTGTGTGGTGTGCTCTTGTTTTTTATTTCTTTAAGGTAGAGCATTGTTAGTTATTTGAATTTTTTCTACTTTTTTGATGTATGAGCTCATAGGTATAAACTTCCCCCTTAGTACTACTCTTATTGTGTCTCATTTGTCTTGGTATGTTGTGTTTTCATCATCATTTGTTTCAAAAAAGTTTTAAATTTCCTTCTTAATTTATTCATTGACTGACTGTTGAAGTTAGTTTTTTTTCTTTTTTTCTTTTTTTTTGAGACAGAATCTCACTCTGTTCTCCAGGTGGGAGTGCAGTGGCATAGTCTCAGCTCACTGCAACCTCTGCCTCCTGGTTTCAAGCGATTCTTCTGTCTCCGCCTCCCTAGTAGCTGTGACTACAGGCATCCACCACCTCCAGCTAATGTTTGTTTTTAGTAGAGAGGGGCTGTCACCATGTTGGACAGTCTGGTTTTGAACTCCTGACCTCAAGTAATCTGCCTGCCTCAGACTCCCAAAGTGCTGGGATTACAGACGTGAGCCACTGCACCTGGTGAATTCTGTCTTGAAATCCACTGCACCTGGTGAATTCTGTCTTGAAATCTATTTGTCTGATACGGTATAGCTACTCCAGCCCATTTTTGGTTTCCATTTGCACAGAATAACTTTTTCCATCCCTTAATTTTCAGACTATGTGAGTCTTTACAGATGAAGTGTGTTTTTTTGTAGGCAACAGTTGCGTCTTTTTTTTCCCATTCAGTTACTCTATGTCTTTTGATTGGAGAGTTTAGTCTATTTACATTCAAAGTTATTACTGATAAGCAACAACTTGCTCCTGCTATTTCATTTGTTTTATGGTTTGCGGTCTTTCTTCCTTAATTCCCTCCTTCCTGTCTTCCTTTTAGTGAAGGTCACTTTCTCCAGTGGTATGTTTTAATTTCTTGCTTTTTATTTTTTGTGTATGTATTGTATGATTTCAGGTTTGAGATTTCCATGAGGCTTGCAAACACTATCTTATCATCCACTATTTTAAACTGTTGACAACACTGTAACATAAACAAGCAAGCAAAATGGAAAGTAATCAAATCTCTACATTTTTACTTCATCTGCCTTTTCACTTTGTTTCTGTTATATCTGATTGTATTATGTCTTGAAAAGTTTATTATTTTTGATATGTTCATCCTGTTATCTTTCTACTCAAGCTATGAGTAGCTTACACACTACAATTACAGTTAGAATATTCTGCTTTTCTGTGCATGAAAGATACTTCCTCCAAGTAAACAAGTTTAATTTATACATTTTTTTTCTTTCCACACTTTGTTTTTGCTTATTTATTTGTTTGTTTTTGAGATGGACTCTTGCTCTGTCACCAGGGTTAGAGTGTAATGGCATGATCTCACTTACTACAATCTCTGCCTCCCAGGTTCAAACAATTCTCCTACCTCACCCTCCTGAGTTGTCAGGATTTCAGGTACCTGCCACCATGCCTTGCTAATTTTTGTATTTTCAGTAGAGACAGGGTTTTGCCATGTTGGCCAGGCTGCTCTTGAACTCTTGACCTCAGGTGATCTGCCCACCTCGGCCTCCCAAAGTGCTGGAATTACAGGTGTGAGCCTTCTCACCCAGCCCTCTTTAGAACTTTGAATATGCTGTGCCACTCTTTCCTGGCCTGTAGGATTTCCACTGGAAAGTCTGCTGTGAGACATATTAGAGCTCCATTGTATGTCATTTTTTTTCTCTTGCTGCTTTTAGGATCCTTCTTTTATTTTTGACCTTTGCATGTGTGATTATTAAATGGCTTGAGGTGGGATATTAATATATTTTTCTAGGTTTGGGAAGTTCTCTGGTGTTATCCCTTTGAATAGCTGGACATGGTGGCCCATGCCTGTAGTCCCAGCTAGTCAGAGGCTGAGGCAGGAGAATCGCCTAAATCCAGGAGGCAGAGGTTGCAGTGAGCCAAGACTGTGCCACTGCACTCCAGCCAAGTGGACAGATCTGTCTCAGAAAGAATAGCCCAAAACAACAACAAATTAGCTGGGCATTGTGGAATGCTGCCTGTAGCTCCAGCTACTCCAAAGGCCTAGGCTGGAAGATCACTTGAGCTAGGTAGGCCCAGCCTCCAGTGAGCTGTGATGGCCATTGCACTTGCACTCCAGCCTGGGCAACAGAGCAAGACCCTGTCTCCTAAAAAAGAAAACAGATCCTCCAGGAACTTCTGATGCATGCTAAAGACAAGGACTCTGAAATCATAAAGGCCAGTAAAACACGGGCCAGCTAGCATTAATAGCAAACATAAATACTATCAGTAATTATGAGCAGATGGTTCAAGCTGAGAGTGAGACAGAGCCGAGTGGGTATGACAGGATCTGCTCAAGGCAGGGACATCCTGGCAGAGGGTCAGGTCCTGGGCTGGCAGCTTCAGACCCCAGGGTCCCCAGGGCTCACCACTCACCCACCTGTGCCCAGAGATTCACCAAGAGAACATGGGGCAGGCTCCCAGCCCCAACATGATGGCCACCGACCTCACCTACTACCTGGTCCACAAAGGGGTGAATGTGTAGCAGCCAGTGGGAGGGGGAGGTGATGAGGTGCCCCCAGAGGGTGGGGGAGCTCAGGAAGGGGCACAGGTGGCCCTGACTGGTGGCTCACACTTGTAATCCCAGCATATTGGAAGGCCTGGGTGAGCAGGTCACTTGAGGCCAGAGTTTGAGACCAGTCTGGTCAGCATGGTGATACTCCCATCTCTAGTAAAGATATAAAAATTAGCCAGACGTGTTGGCACACTCCGTAATCCCAGCTACTCGGGAAGCTGAGGCAGGAGAATTGCTTGAACCTGGATGGTTGAGGTTGCAGTGAAGTGAGATCTCACCACTGCACTCCAGCCTGGGTGACAGAGGGAGACTTTGTATTTTTTTAAAAAAAAAGGAGTGCCGGCAATGGAGGCAGATCAGGGCATGGAGAAAGCTGCCTCAGTGCCACCTTTCTCCCTGGGCCCACGAGGCCTCCCGGAAAGCCATGTTAATGGCTGAGACCAAGGGGTCGCCCTCAACCAGCAAGAGCTGCAGACCATCAGGTGTGGCCCACACCCTCCCACACTACATCCTAGGAAGTTAACCTGGGCACCTGGAGGCCAGGGTTGCTTGCACCCTGGCCCACCTCTTTCCCTCTCCCCAGTCCCCTGTTCTTGAGTGAGGTGAGCCATATGTGGGACTATGGGCACAGCATGAAGCAGTGTGGTGCCCTGGGAGGCACTGTGTGCCCCAGCGTTGACTGGCAGATCCACTAGGTGCAGATGCTACTGCAGAGAGCAGGCCTAGGTCCTCCCACACCTGCCCCCAAATAAAGTGGGTGAGAGGAGGCTGCTACATGTTTCCTGTCTCAGCCTGGCACCCACATTGCTGGGCTTTCTGGGACTGGCCAGAGGTTAGTTAGGGACTGGAAAAGCAGGACGGGTGCCTTATAATCCCGGCACTTTGGAAGGGCAAGGTGCTAGGATATCTAAGGCCAAGAGTTTGAGATCAGCCTAAGTAACACAGGGAGAACCCTCTCTCTCTATCAAATAAGTAATTAGCTTGGCATTGGCACATGTGTGTAGTCCCAGCTACTTGTAAGGCTGAGGCGAGAGGATCACTTGCACCCAGGAGTGGAGGCTGTGGTGAGCTATGCTTATGTCACTGCATTCTAGGCTGGACACTCTGTCTCTAAAAAAAATAAAATGGAAGTGGAGAAAACTGGGCAAGGGCAGTGAGAGTCATAGATGGGAAGGGAAGAGGGCACTCTCGCCACAGCCTCTGCCCTGTCCAGGACCCATCACCTTCAAACAGGGTATCACAGTGATCTAGGCCAGGAGTAGTGGCTCACACCTGTAATCCTAGCACTCTGGGCAACATAACAAGGTCCCAGCTACCACATAAAAAAAAAGCCACGTGAGGCATGGTGGCTGACACCTGTAATCCCAGCACTGTAGGAGACTGAGGCTGGTACACCACTTGAAGGCAGGAATTTGAGACCAGCCAGACCAACATGGCAGAATCCCACCTCTAATAAAAATACAAAAATTAGCCGGGTATGGTGGCACCTGCCTGTAATCCCAGCTACTCAGGAAGCTGAGGCAGGAGAATTGCTTGAACCCAGGAAGCAGAGGTTGCAGTGAGTGGAGACGGCACTACTGCATTCCAGCCTGGGCCACAGTGCAGGACTCTGTCAAAACAGCAAAAACTAGCCGGTTGTGGTGTGTGTCTTTAGTCCCAGCTACCTGGAAGGCTGAGGCGGGAGGATTGCTTGAGCCCAGCGGTGGGAGGCTGCAGTGAGCTGTGATGGCACCACTCTACTCCAGCCTGGGTAACAGAGCAAGACCCTGTCCCTAAAAGAAAAAATGCCTGAAACTTACATTTCATTAACAAAGATAAACAAGCTAAACTCAAGGAAGAATGAATAACCCCTCCCAAGTGATTTTGAGAGCAGTGACAGATTTTGTTAACTAAAGAACCAAGGCTGGGTGCAGTGGCTCCTGCCTATAATCTCAGCACTCTGGGAGGCTGTGGCTGGTGGATCACATGAGGCCAAGAGTTGGAGACCAGCCTGGCCAACATCGTGAAACCCTATGTCTACTAAAAATACAAAAACTTAGTTGAGTGTGGTGGCGCATGCCTGTAACCCTGCTACTTGGGAGGCTGAGGCAGGAGAATCCCTTGAAACTGGAAGGCAGAGGTTCCAGTGAGCTGAGATTGCATGATTGTACTCCAGCCTGGGCAATGAGAGTTAAACTCTATCTTAATAGTAATAAGGCTGAGCACAGTGTCTCATGCCTGTAATCACAGCACTCTGGGAGGTCAAGGTGGATGGCTCACCTGAAGTCATGAGTTTGAGACCAGCCTGGCCAATATGGTTAAACCCCGTCTCTAAAAATACAAAAAAATCATCTGGGCATGGTGGCAGATGCCTGTAATTCCAACTACATGGGAGGCTGAAGCAGGATAATTACTTGCATCCAAGAGGCAGAGGTTGCAGTGAGCCAGACTTACACCATTGCACTCAGCCTGGGTGACAAGAGCAAGACACCGAATTAAAAAATGAAATGAATAAGGAGGAGGAGGAAAGGGGTTGAAGAGGAGGAGGAGAAGAAAAGACAGCCAGAAGAGGGGGAGGAGGAACAGCCAGGCACGGTGGCTTACACCTGTAATTCGAGGAGGAGGAGAAACAGCCAGGTGTGGTGGCTCATGCCTGTAATAGGAGGAGGAGGAGGAACAACCGGATGGGGTAGCTGATGCCTATAATTTGAGGAGAAGGAGGAAGAGAAGGAAAAGGGGAGGAGAAAAAGGATCAGGAAAAGGAGGAACAGCCAGGTGAGGTGGCTCATGCCTGTAATCTGAGGAGAAGGAAAATTGGAGGAGGAGGAGGAGGAACAGCAAAGTGCAGTGGCTCATGCCTGTAATCCCAGCTCTTAGGGAGGCTGAGGCAGGCAGATCACAAGGTCAGGAGTTTGAGACCAGCCTGACCAACATGGTGACACCCTATCTTTGCTAACAATACAAAAATTAACCAGGCATGGTGGCCCCGCTTGTAATCGCAGCTACTCGGGAGGCTGAAGCAGGAGAATTGCTTGAATGCAGCAAGTGGAAGTTGCAATGAGCCCTGATTGTGCCACTGCACTCCAGCCTGGCAACAGAGCTAGACTCCATTATAAAATATAAAATAAAATCATAAAATACTAGACAACATGGCTTCAATCTGGTAAAAAACCTATCTGCATAATAAAAGATTAGGGTGGAGTGGCCAGCTTCTTTCACAGGCTTTACAAATAGCATCCCTGTTCCAACCAGTCTTTTGCACCCTATGTAAATCAGATACCACCTCCTCAAGCTCCTCTGTAAAACCTGTAAATCCAGCACTTTGAAAGGCTGAGGCCACTTGGGGTCAGAAGTTCAAGACCAGTCTGGCCATCATGGTGAAACCCATCTCTACTAAAAATACAAAAATAAGCTGAGGATATGGCAGGTGCCTGTAATCCCAGCTTCTCGAGAGGCTGAGGCAGGAGAATTGTTTGAACAAGGGAGGCAGAGGTTGCAGTGAGCCGAGATAGCACCACTGCACTTCATCCTGGGAGACAGAGTGAGACTCTACCTAAAAGTAAAACTAAAACCTTCATTCACTGTGGAAGTGGTACCCCATTTTCTCCAGGACTCCTCTCTGCACAGAGAGCTCTTCTCTTTCTTTTGCCTGTTACACTTCTGCTCTTAATTTCACTCTGGAGTGTCTGCATTCAGTTTTCCATGGCCTTGGGACAATGAACCTGAGATTTTACCCCATACAAAAACACAGCTTCACAAATCCAACTTCAAACCCCGTTTTTGGCCAGACACGGTGGCTCATGCTTGTAATCTCAGCACTTTGGGAGGCCAAGGGGGACATATCACCTGAGTTGGCAGTTCGACACCAGCCTGACCAACATGGAGAAACCCCACCCCTAATGAAAATACAGGATTAGCTGGGCATTTGGCAAGTGCAGGTTTTCAAAGGCAGGGATAAATTCAGGAAAGCAGAAGCTACAGGTAAAATCATGAAGCTGGCCAGGCATGGTGGCAGCACTTTAGGAGGCTGAAGTGGGAGGATCCCTTGGGGCTCGGGGTTCCAGACCAGCCTGGCAACAAAGCAAGACCCCCCATTTCTACAAAAAACTACAAAAATTGGCTGGGCATGGTGGTGCTCACCTGTAGTACCAGTTACTCGGGAGGCCTAGGTGGGAGGATCGATTGAGCCCAGGAATTGGAGGCTGCAGTGAGTTATGATCATGCTAAAAACAAGGGTATCAGAAAAATATTGGATGGCTGGTTGGATGCATGGCTCTCACTTATAATCTCAGCACATTGAGAGGCCAAGGTGGAATGAGCACCTGAGATCAGGAGTTTAAGACCAGCCTGGCCAATATGGTCAAACCTCGTCTCTATTAAAATACAAAAATTATCTAAGCATGGTGGTGTGTGCCTATACTCCCCAGCTACTCAAGAGGCTGAGGCAGGAGGATTGCCTGAACCCGAGAAATGGACGTAGCAGTTAGCTGAGATGGTATCACTGCTCTACAGCCTGGGCAATAGAGCGAGGCTCCATCTCAAAGAAAAAAAAAAGGAAAGAAAAATGTTGGATAGCATCTACGTCTCTGAAAAAGGAACAGATCAGCAGGCTGATGAATAAGATCTAAGAGTCTATGAGTAATACCTACAGAAATAAGAAGATGCCAAATGTTTCCTGAGACCTCTTCATAATATTTTTAAAATGCAATAAAATACGTCTCTCATGTTGACCAAAAGGTACAATATTTGAGTTAGATGGGAGGAGTGGGTTTTTGAGATATATTGCCCAGCAAGAGTATTATTCATTACGAACTATAGTGACTAATAATGTATATTTCAAAATTACTTAAAAAGTATATTTTGATTGGGCCCAGTGGCTCACGCCTGTAATCTCAGCTGTTTGAGAGGTTGAAGAGGGCAGATCACTTGAGGCCAGGGTGAATCAGTTGAACCTGGGAGGCAGAGGTTGCAGTGAGCTGAGATTGTGCCATTGCACTCCAGCCTGGGTGAGAAAGCCACACTCCATCTCAAAAAAAAGATACATTTTATTTTATTTTATATTTTGTATATTTTTGAGACATAGTTACTCTCTGTTGCTGAGGCTGCAATGAAGTGGTGTGATGTCAGCTCACTGCAACTGCCGCCTCCATGGTTCAAGTGATTTCCCTGCCTCAGCCTCCTGAGTAGCTAGGATTACAGGTGTACCCCACCTTGGCCAGCTAATTTTTGTATTTTTAGAAGTGGGGTTTCACCAGGTTGGCCGAGCTGGTCTTGAACTCGACCTCCGATGATTCGCCTGCATCAGCCTCCGAAACTGTTGGCGTTACAGGCGTAAGCCACTGTGACTGGCAAAAAGTAGACTTTAAATGTTCTCACGACAGAAAAATGGTACATGTGTGAGATGGTGGACATGTTAACTATCTTCATATAATCATTCCACAATGTATACATAGATCAAAACATCACACTAAGCCCACAAACATACACAATTACTATATTTATTAAAATAATTAAGTTTGTCTCTTCAAAAACATTAATAAGAAGTCCCAGCCAGGCTTGGTGGCTTATACCTGTAATGTCAACACTTTGGGAGACTGAGGTGAGTGGATCACAAGGTCAGGAGTTCAAGACCATGCTGACCAACATGGTGAAACCTTGTCTCTACTAAAAACACGAAAAAAATTAGCCAGGCATGGTTGCATGCACCTGTAATCCCAGCTACACAGGAGGCTGAGGCAGGAGAATTCCCTGAACCCAGGAGGCAGAGGTTGCAGTGAGCCAAGATCATGCCACTGTACTCCAGCTTGGCTCCAGCTTGGACATCAGACAAAACTCCAAAGAAAAATAAAAAAGATATTTCAAACTTGTAATTTTACCTCTTGGAGCCTCAACTTCTCAAATTTGAGATGAGGTTTCACCATGTGGGTCAGGCCAGTCTTGAAGTCATGACTTCAGGTGATCCCACCCGCCTTGGCCTCCCAAAATGCTGGGATTTCAGGCCTGAGTCACCGCTACCAGCTATCCATCCCTTATGCCTTTTCCTAGCTCAGGGAATCTGCATTTTTCCAGCAGAGGAAGCAATCAGATATGCACTTGTCTCAGGTGAGCAGAAGGATGACTTACAGTTCAGTAAAGTTCTTGGTGCTCACAAGGAATTTCCTAGCAGGCAAATTGGGTGAGAGATACATAGCTCTTTTTTTTTTTTGAGTTGGAGTCCCACTCTGTTGCTTAGGCTGGAGTGCAGTGGCACTCTCTTGGCTCACTGCAACCTCCACCTCCTGGGTTGAAGTGATTCTCCTGTATCAGCCTCCCAAGTAGCTGGCATTACAGGAAGCTGCCACCATGCCCAGCTAATTTTTTGTACTTTTAGCAGAGACAGCGTTTCACCATGTGGACCAGGCTGGTCTTGAACTCCTGCCCTCAGGTGATCCACCTGCTTTGGCCTCTGAAAGTGTTGGGATTACAGGCGTGAGCCACTACAGCCAGAACTCAGTTTCCCAGGATGGTGTCTGAATGCCATGAAACTCTTTTCATTTTTTGTTAAAAAAATATTTTTTGACACAGGGTCTCACTGTTGCTCAGGCTAAAGTGCTGTGGCACAATCATAGTTCACTGTAGCTTCTAACTCCTGGGCTCAAGCAATCCTACTGCCTCCGTCTCCCAAGTGGTTGGAACACAGGTGCCAGCCACCACACCTGGCTAATTTGTTTATTTTTTGTTTTTTGGTTTTTTTTTTTGAGACAGAGTTTCGCTCCTTACCCAGGCTGCAGTGCAATGGCGCGATCTCGGCTCACCGCAACCTCCGCCTCGTGGGTTCAGGCAATTCTCCTGCCTCAGCCTCCTGAGTAGCTGGGATTACAGGCACGTGCCACCGTGCCCAGCTAATTTTTTGTATCTTTAGTAAAGACGGGGTTTCACCATGTTGACCAGGACGGTCTCGATCTCTTGACCTCGTGATCCACCCGCCTTGGGCTCCCAAAGTGCTGGGATTACAGGCAAGGGCCACCGCTGCACCTGGCAGGCATAGAAGAGGTTCCGTTGGGTTCTGCTCAGGGGAGTCACGCTGGGGAAAGCAAGTGGAGGTGCTACTTGAAGAAAACGGAATCTCACATCTCAGGGGTTTTGTCCTGGCCTGCTGCCCTGGATCGTCCAGCCTGGGCCGCGGTGGGAAGACCTCGCCCTTCTTGACTGGAGTTGAATGTGAGGGTCCCCTTTCGCCAAAGGCCTAGCCCGGGGTTCCCAGTCCCTGGCTCCACTCAGCAGCTCCCGGCTCCCCCTCCCCTCCAGACCTGGCATTCGCCCTCAACCAACATGGCGCCGACGGCCTCAGTACATCAAACGACATGCCCGCCGGCCTCCTCTCGCGCTTCTTTTATCCCCGCAGCCGGAAGCTGAGCAGCAGAGTGGAAAGCCTGGTTGCGAGTCGTGCGGTGGCCTAGGCAGCGCCAGGGCCGTTGTTGTGTGGCTCTGCAGTGGCGCTGCAGGGTGGGATGCTGTACCCCCGGGAGAGCCTGTCACGGAAGCGCAAGGACCTGGACGGCCTCTGGAGCTTCCGCGCTGACTTCTCCGACGACCGGCGCCGAGGCTTCCAGGAGTGGTGGTAGCGGCCGCTGCTGCGGTACTTAGGGCAGGGCCGGGAGGCGTGCAGAAGCCGGGCGGAGGGAGTAGGGGAGCCCGGGCCGCCTCGCAGTCTCCGTCCCCTGGTCGCCCGGGGGTTGGGAGCCCAGAGGAGGTTAAAGGTCAGTGGGCTTGGGAGCGCCGGGATGGGGGAGTGGGGCACGGAGGGGAACCAGGAGGACCGCTGGGGAGGAGGTGGGAGGAGGGGGAAGCGCCCCTGCCGAGCCCCCTCCCGAGGCGAAGGCTGAGCCCAGGCAGTGTCCTTTTATTTAATGTTTGTTTTTAATTTTTAAAACATTTTTTTGATACTGGGCTTGGCCCTGTTTCCCAGGCTGGAGCGCAGTGGCGCAATACTAACTTCTGAGCTCAAGCGATCCTCCTGCCGCAGCCTTGCAAGTTAACTGGCGGCTCCACGCCTGGCTAATTAAAAAAATTTTTTTTTAGATACAGGGTCTCACTACTTTGCCCAGGCTGGTCTCGAACTCCTGGCTTCAAGCCATCATTTTATGTTGACCTTCCAAAGCACTGATTACCGGCATAAGCCACTGCGCCCAGCCTAATTTTTAAATTTTTAACTTTTTTTTTTTTTTTTTTTGAGACAGAGTTTTGCTCTTGTCACCCAGGCTGAAATGCAGTGGCACTCGGCTCAGTGCAACCTCTGCCTCCCAGATTCAAGCAATTCTCCTGCCTCAGTCTCCACAGTAGCTGGAACTACAGGTATGTGCCACACTCAGCTAATTTTTGTATTTTTTAGTAGAGACAGGGTATTACCATGTTGGCCAGGATGTTCTCAATCTCCTGATCTTGTGGTCCACCCACGTTGGCCTCCCAAAGTGCTGGCATTACAGGTGTGAGCAACCACACCCGGCCAAATTAGAGCTCTTGCTCTGTCACCTAGGCTGGAGTGCAGTAGCTCAGTAATAGCTCACTGCAGCCTCAAACTCCTGGACTCAAATGATCTTCCCACCTCAGCTTTCTGAGTAGGTAAGACCACAGGTGTGTACCACACCCTGACACCCTGCAAAGTGTTTACATTTTTTTTGTAGTAACAGGTTTTCACTATGTGGCCCAGTCTGGTTGAACTCCCGGCCTCAAGTGATCCTACCCTCTTGGCCTCCCAAAGTGCTGGAATTACAGACTTGAGCCACTGTACCTGGCCTTGAGTACAGAATTTCTTTAGGGGGTGATGAAAATGCTCTAAAATTGGTGATGGATGTACACTAAAATGTGAATGATAATCTTAGCAAAGTTGGTTCATTTAAAATAACAATAGACTGGGCGAAGTGGCTCATGCCTGTAATCCCAGCACTTTGGGAGACCAAGGTGGGTGGATCATCTGAGGTCAGGAGTTCGAGACCAGCCTGGCCAACATGGTGAAACCCTTTTTCTATTAAAAATACAAAAAATTAGTAACTTGAATGAGGGGCAGGGTATCCCACCTGCTCTGAGCAGCTCTTTATGAGCCCAGCTATTTCTGGGGTCCTCAAATGAAACCTCCCAAGTCATACCCAACATGGGCCTTCTCCCCTGTTCTAGCCCCCGCTGGGAGATGCTGAGTGACAGAGGCTCAGGCTTTGGGTGTTCCTGGCAAAGCCTCACCCCAGGAGCCCCACAGCTCAGGCCCAGTCCATGGTTCACATGGCCGCATTTTGTCCTCTTTTTCCCTTGAGAGCGATTTGTCCCTGGGAGATCCTGGATCCCTCATTCAGGTGCATTGCTGTAGGGCAACACTTCTTCCAAGGGGTGACCCAGGCCTGCAGAATCCCAGTGTCACTGGCAGGCCTTGACCTGGCCTCCACCTGAGCCCCTGCTCCTCCTCTCCCACAGGGAACATGATGTCCTCTTCCCAGGGTACGCCCACCTGCAGAGGGCCCAGCCCCTTCACTGAAGCCACTGGATCCTGAGGTGAGCTGGGTGAGGTGCTGGGGCTGTACTGGAGGGGAGGACCCTGGCTGCCCTGACCCTCCTGCCCCTGGCTTCCCTCAACGGTGCCATGGTGCTGACCCTAGATTCTGAGCGGCTGCTGGAGGTGTGGAAGCTGATTGGTGTCCTGCCCCTGGGGAGGTGGGTGAGGCTCCAGTTCCCTAAGGGCATGGTGGGGGTGGCTGCTGCATAGCCCAGGGATTCACACATGAGCTGGGAAGGGCAGAGAGGGTTAGAAAATCAGGTTATCTGCTCAGAAGGGGACCCTGCATGGAGCCCCAGCTCTTGCTAAGGTTAGGATGTCCAAGCCAGTGAATGTGTCTGAGCAGGGCTGGAGCTTTTCGGTGAGACTTCTAATGAGTCCAGCCCACTGCCCTCAGCCTGACATACGGGGACATGTGGTCAGGAGACAAGGGTTCTGCATGCAGGGTTACTCGGTGCTTGGGGATAAGTGTTCAAGAGACATTAGGGGACAAGTGTTGTGGACCCAAGGTGACTGGGCCAGGGAAGAGGTTGAGCTCCAGGCGGTTACCCTGGCAACTAGGACTTCATTCTGTGTGTGTGTGTGTGCACACGTGTGTGTGTGTGCACGCGTGTGTGTGTGTGTGCTTGGGTGCACGTGTGTGTCTGTCTGTCAGGGCTGCCTGCCAGGAGCCCTGGTCACCATGAATCCCTGTCCCTGCAGCAGGGCCATTTGGGGCAATCCCCTGGGTACAGACAGCTGCTCTGAGCAGGTGAGATACCCTGCCCCTCCTCCCTAGGGAGAGTCACCCTCAGCACTCAGCAGGAGATGCAGACACACCAGAGGGCAGGAGCCTGTGGCCCCTGGTGAAACCATCATTCATTGCCTATGGGGACTGAGCTTATCTAGGCCAGGAGTCACCCATGGCAGGGATGCCTGGTACTGAGAGAAGACTCAGGGCTCCTACCTCCCTCCTGAGACTGTGGAAAAGATGCCTACCCCCAGCTCCCACCCCACCCACCCTGAATCCTCTTTCCAGGGGGAGGGGGCCAGGCAACCTGGTTAGGGGAGAGGAGGCCACTCCCTGTTCTCCAGCCCAGCCCTGCTTCCTCCCAACCCCCAGAACTCAACTTTGGTGCCATCACTCTTAACAGCATGGATGCCACCAGTGAGTGTGACTTCATGGGTGAGTGTTGGGGAGCTAGTCCCCTGCCCTGTGCCTCACTTCTGTCCCCCAACCCAGCTTCTCTCCAGTCTTCTCCTACCCCTGTATGGTCAGACTGTTTGTGGTGATGATTGTACACTAAAGTGTAAACTTGAAATGAGTAAATTGGGCAGGGCACAGTGGCTCATGCCTGTAATTCAGCACTGGCTAACATGGTGAAACCCCATTTCTACTAAGAATAAAAAAATTTAACCAGGTGTGATGGTGGGCACCTGTAGCTACTTGGGAAACTGAGGCAGGAAAATCACTTGAACTCAGGAGGCCAAGGCTGCAGTGAGCTGAGATCACACCAGTACATTCCAGCCTGGACAACAAGAGTGAAACTTGATCTCAAAAAATAAAATAAAATAAAAGTAAATAAATGGGTAGGTTATATGTGAACAATACCTCAGTAAAGCTGGTTTGTCTTAATTTTTGTTTTGTTTTGCTCTGTTGCCAGACTTGAGTGCAGTGGCACGGTCTTGGCTCACTGCAACCTTCACCTCCTGGGTTCTTGTGATTCTCCTGGCTCAGCCTCCCAAGTAGCTGGGATTACAGGTGCGTGACAGCACACCCCGGTAATATCTTTGTATTTTTAGTAGAGATGGGGTTTCACCGTGTTGGCCAAGATGGTCTGGATCTGCTGACCTCATGATCCGCCCACCTTGGCCTCCCAAAGTGCTGGGATTACAGGAGTGAGCCACCACACCCTGCCAAAGCTGGTTTATTTAAAACAACAATAACAAAAACAGGCTAGGTGCAGTGGCTCACATCTGTAATTCCAGCACTTTGGGAGGCCAAGGCAGGAAGATTGCCTGGGCCAGGTGTTTTAGACCAGCATGGGCAACATAGCAAGACTCCATCTTTACTCAAAATGAAAATTTAGGTCAGGCACAGTGACTCACACCTCTAATCAAGAACTTTAGGAGACCAAGCCAGGTGGATCACGAGGTCAAGAGATCGAGACTACCCTGGCCAACATGGTGAAATCCTGTCTCTAATAAAAATAGAAAAATTAGCTGGCCATGGTGCCAGCTACTCAGGAGGCTGAAGCAGGAGCATTGCTAGAACCTGGGAGGTGGAGACTGCAGTGAGCCAAGATCTCACCACTGCACTCCAGCCTGGCAACAGAACAGACTCTTGTCTGGAAAAAAAATGAAAATTTAGCCAGTTCCCCCACCACTGCCTAACCTCCTCTTTCTCCCTGTATGGTCAGGCTGGGTGAGTACCAGAGAGGCTTGGTGACTGGGAACCTTTCTTTCTCCCAGCTGAGTTCCTGTTCTGGGCTTCATTCTGCATGACCTATCTCAGCAGGATGGACAGGGACCTCATCCTCTATGGCACCAAGGAATTCAGCTTCGTGTAGCTCTCAGATGCCTACAGGTAAGCCCTGAACTGCCACTTCCACCTACCACTCCCAGCCTCTGTGTTCCCCATGCCCCTTAGGCATGGCTTCCTTCCTCCCTGCCCTCCACCAGGCCTGGCCAGTGAGCTGCTGGAGCAGCCAAGGGCCCAGCCCCTTCAGTGCCTGCATCTCTGTCCGCAGCATCAGAAGCAGCCTGATGCCCCCGAAGATAAACCCTGACAGCTTGGAGCTGATCTGGAGCAAAGCAGGGTGTATGTTTGGGTGGGTGAGCATGGCAGGGAGAAAGGAAGGGTGGATGTGAGGTCCCAGGGGTGGGGGGGGGCAGAATGTTTCATCCAACCCTGTGCCTCCCTCTTCTTGCAACATGCCATGCTCCTGATGACCCTCAAGGGACTTGCCAGCACCTTCAACAAAGACCTACAGTTGTGAGGCTGGGGATGGTGGCTGGGGGAGGCCTGCCTGCCTCCACACCCTGTGCCATTTCTCAGGGTTCTGGCACACCCAGGCAGGGACCCTCAAGAGTGCCATACCTAACTCCAATCCTGTGCACTCAGCCCCATCTGTGGCTGCTTTTGGAGCTCTCGGCCCTTCCTTTGGGTACTGAGTATTCTTCCCATGGGATGCAGCAGGGATGCCTCAGTGTGGGGTGGGGCTGTGGGGACCCTGGGTGCCAAGGGGCTGCTAGACCCTCACCTTCTGCCATGTACCTCCCAGGAGGACAGGAAAGCTTTGTTTGAAGTGTCAGACACCATGAGTGCTGTGCTTCAGGTGGCCACTGGCATCATCTCTACACTGCAGGCAAGACTTCACCCACCTGCCTCTCCTCTAGATCCCAGGCACTGGGGTGGTCTTGCCAGGAGAGTGGCCTTGCAGGGAGGCAAGGTGAGGCCAGAGGACCTGGGCAGGGAAGGAGAGGTGTGCTTGCTCCTGTTCCTGGGGAACAGGGAAGGGACAGAAGCTGCTATTATGCAATGGAAGTAAATGAGACTCAAGGGACCTGGGGCTTGTCAACTGACCCAACCAGAACCCTTTTAAAGAAAATTTATATAAAATGTTATCGTGGTGGCTCACGCCTGGAATCTCACACTTTGGGAGGCTGAAGCAGGTGGAGCACTTGAGTTCAGGATTTTGAGACCAGCCTGGCCAACATGGCATAATCATATCTCTTAATAAAAATGCAAAAATTAGCTGGGTGTGGTGGTCCACACCTGTAATCCCAGCTACTTAGGAGGCTCAGGTAGGAGAATCGCTTGAACCTGGGAGATGTAGTGAGCCGAGATCATGCCACTACATTACAGCCTGGCTGACAGAGTGAAACTCCCATCTTCAGATATGTAAATTAATTAATTAAATATCTTTAAGAAGTTATTTTTTAGAGACAGGGTCTCTTTTAATCACCCAGGCTAGAGTGCAATGGTGCAGTCATAGCTCACTGCAGCCTCAAACTCCTGGGCTCAAATGGTCCTCCCACTTTAGCCTCCAAAGTAGCTGGGACTACAGGTGTGCATCACCATGCCTGGCTAATTTTTTGATTTTTTTGTAGAGACAGGGTCTTCCTGTGTTGCCCAGGCTGGTCTCAAACTCCTGGCCCCAAGCCATCCTTCCACTTTCATCTCCCAAAGTGCAGGAATTATAGGCATGAGCCACTTTGCCTGGCTGATTTCTTTGAAAATCAATTATTATGGGAATTTCTGTCTATAACAGCTAGAGAATGCATAATGAACACTATGTACTGACACCCAGCTTCAACAATAATCAGCTCACGAACATTCTGGCTCCAGCTGTCTTTACCCAGAGCCCAACCCCCCTGTAATCCCAGCACTCTCGGAGGCCAAGGCAGGTAGATCACCTAAGGTCAGGAGTTTGAGGCCAGCCTGACCAACATGGTAAAGCCCCATCTCTACTAAAATGCAAAAAGTTATCTGGGCATGGTGGTGCATGCCTGTAGTCCCAGCTACTTGGGAGGCTTGAATCATTTGAGAATCACTTGAACCCGGGAGGTGGAGGTTGCCATGAGCCAAGATTTCACCATTGCACTCCAGCCTGGGTAATAAGAGCTAAACTCTCATGCCTGTAATTCTAGCACTATGGGAGGGCAAGGTCACACAGCTTGTGGTAGGACCTCCACTCATTAAAGGTACCCAGTAAATAATGTAAAATAATATATAATTATATAATTATAATTTTGTAATTGTATGATTATAATTTTACAATTATATAAAATATTTTATAATTATAAAATTATAATTATAATTGAATCAATATCTGGATTTCTATTCTGTTCCTTTATACATCAGTGTCACAGTGTTTGAATATTTGCAGACCTTCTCCCTTCTCATTACTCTTCTTTTTTTGCAGAATTGTTCTGCCTATTCTTGTTTTGGCTGTTCTTCCACATGGCCCTAATAATCACTTTATCTTGCTGTAGTAAATAAGAAACACAGTGATGTTTTTAATTTAGAGAACATAATTTATAGATCATAAATTATAATTATATAAATATATATGTGTTATAAATTAATGTAGGGAATATTTAACATCTTTGTAATTTTAAGACTTTTGTCAAAAAGCATGTTTTTTCATTTTACAAAATGTATTATCTTTTGTATGTTTTTCCAATGTTTTAGAGTTTCTTCTTTTAAGTTTTGGATTTTTTTAATGTATACGTGTGACATTTTATCTTACCTCTAAAAATTTTTGCCATTGCAAGTGAGGTCTTCATTGTGTATTCTAACTATGTTTTGTTTATATATGTGAAGGCTATTAATATTTGTATGTTGATCTTATTAACTAATTTATTAAATTATCTTGCTGATTTTAGCTTTTCCACCTATTCTTTTAAATTTTCCACCTATAACAATATAATTTTCAAATCGATATATTTGTTTAATTATTAGGACTCTATTTGCTTTCTCTTGCCTATTATATGGGCTAACACAATAATAGTGAAGATGGCAGCATCTGTGTCTAATTCCTAACTTTAACACAGTCATTTTTTAAAACCTTGCTCAATTGCTATGATTATTTTTAAATGCATAATCTACCTCTGCAGGAAATTTAAATGGCCACATATTATTTGATTTTCTTTAATTGAGATGGGGTCTGTGTTTCCTTCCTTTCAGCCTAGACTACCTGACTGCTTTGGCCAATTGATTACAATAGAAATAAGTTTTTAACAGTTTCTAGGCTTAATGTTTTAGAGGATGGCAGTTCTTTTTTTTTTTTTTTTTTTTTGAGATGGAGTTTCGCTCTTGTTTACCCAGGCTGGAGTGCAATGGTGCAATCTCAGCTCACCGCAACCTCCTCCTCCTGGGTTCAGGCAATTCTCCTGCCTCAGCCTGCTGAGTAGCTGGGATTACAGGCATGCACCACCATACCCAGCTAAGTTTTTGTATTTTTAGTAGAGACAGGGTGTCACCATGTTGACCAGGATGGTCTCGATCTCTTGACTTCATGATCCACCCGCCTCGGCCTCCCAAAGTGCTGGGATTACAGGCGTGAGCCACCACGCCTGGCCAAGGATGGCAGTTCTAAGCCACAGTGAAGAAAGTATAGTTACTTTCCTGGGGAGAATGCCTAGAGAAGTACAGGAAATGAATGGCACCCAGGTGATTCCTAGACTAGCCCAGATATGAGTTGATTTCCCTGAGTGATCCTAGTCAATGATATGTAAAATTGACATATTCTCCAACAAAATCCTGCTCTATATTTCTGACCCATAAAATCATAAGACAATAAATTGTTGTTGTTTAAGTTTTGAAATAATTTGTTACACAATGGTAGACAAACACTATGGAAATAGCAATATCCTTATCCTTGTATTTTTTTAATATAATTCAGTGTATTAATATATTTCATAATATTAAAACACCCTTTTATTCTTGATTATTAAACATAATTGTTTTATTCTTGCTATTTGAAGTTACTTAATAGTTTAAATCTAATATTGCAATATTTTTACTATGTTATAATTAAAAATCAGCTATTATAAATTAGAATTTAAGACTTTTTTTGTGAAATATTTGTCAAATTTTCAAATCAGTTTATGGAAATAATTAGAAGTCTTCCTTTTCTGTAATGCGGAAAAGGAGATTGAGATTGTCTGTTCTTACATAGTTTTGTTGATTTGTTCTAGAAAAATATAAAGACCTGGTGTTTTAATATGGAGGTGACTTTTTGAATATATTAATTATTTCTTCTCTTTTTGAGAATTCTTTTAGGTGTTCTGAAGATTGACTGAAGTCAATTTGGTACATTTTATTTTCCTACAAAACTGTCAATTTCTTGGATTGTCAAGCACATTTGTGAATTGTTAGAAAAGCTGTTTTCTATGTTTGTATAAATTTTTTACAGGGTATTTATACCTTATAATTTCAAATATCATGTATTAGCACTTCCACTTTTTAATTGAGTTAGCTAAGTGTTTTGTTTTCTAAGGCTCAACTTTTAAAATTATTACTTAGCTGATTTTTACCTCATTAAATTTTGCTTTTATTTCTATCATTACTTCCTTCTTCTTTCTTTCAACCTATTCTATTGGATTTTTTTAAGATCTTTATGTTTTATAGTATAATTATGTTGAATGTTACTGACATAGGCATTTGATGCTATGCATTGTCTCTTGCAAACTGCTTCAGAACTTGGAAATTATTTTAAGTCATCATTTTATTATTTTAATTTTAAATAGTTTCTGGAGAAGTGTGGTTTGCTTCACATAGTATGTTGCTGATGCCACCATCTTGCTGCCAACTTCTCGAGCTTGCTTTAAAATCATGGTAGTGTTATTTTGTTTTGTTGTTGTTGTTGCTATTGAATGGGTGCACCAAGTCAAAATCTGCATAAAATGCTTGACCTGTTTCAGGTATTATCTTTTGCTCTGTCCTCTTTTGTGTTTCATCAAGTAAGTAATCCAAACAACAACAACAACAACAATGCTATCTTCTACAGACTTACATTCCAAATCATTCAAGGAGGAAAAAGATTCAGAGAGAGGTGTTGGATTTGAATAAAAAGAAAAGTACTTAGGGAATTAGAAATAAATTTTCTAAAACATAAAAGTAAGGTTAATAATATTGCTATATTTTTCAAAGACAGGATTTTTAAAATTGAAAAACATGGAAATGAAAATATTTAACATTCAATACATTTATTTTCACTGTTTATATATATTTATCAGTGTTAGTGTCATTGCATATCTGGACCCAGTCTTTTCCATTTTTTAATTTTTGAAATACATTTAAAAAGTTGAAAAGTCAAACCACTTTAAAATGATATTCATCTTATATATAACTATGTTTGATGAAATTGAGATACTTATTTGGTAACTCTTAGCTTTGCATTTTCATATTTGTTTTTCTCTTTTCCATGTATATATGCAAAAAGTACAATGCTGAGAAAGAAGCATTCTTCATGTAGTGATGTGCTCTGGAGCAGCAGAGCTTTGTGGCTGTTGGCACCTGCTTTCTTGTGCCTGAATTTCTGCATCTTTTATATCAGGATGCAGCCTGGGCTCTAGGAAAATCTTATTTCTAAAAAACAAATACAAAATGGGGATAATAACAGTACCAAACATGGGTTGTTGAAAGGATTAAATGGGGTGATCTGTGGAAACTGCTTTAAGCCATTGCTGAGTGTCTAGTGACAGCCTTAGCTCCCATATTTACTGCTGAGGTAACTTTGTACCAGTCTGTCAGAAGCAATGTGCTCCTGATGATCTGGGAGCAGAAATCTGTGCTCACCTGCAAACCCCAAGTTTTACTTTTTTATTGCCATATCTCATAAGCAAAGCCCTTTCCTCAAAAATTCTGACTTTACTGCTACTTCCTCCCTCTTAAATTGCCCACCTTGTGGGGTCTGCAGAGCCTAAGGTTGGGTTGGAAGAGAGGAGGCTGGGTGCTAGGCTTCAGAGAAATGCCTTTTGTTTTTCTCCTATTCTTGTAAGTTCCTTCTGACTTTCGGCCTCTCAGGGTGAGACTGTATTAGGTGAATATTTCCTAAACCTGCCTTCTAATCTCCTACCTCCCTGTGGTGGGTACTGGGCAGGGACCTGTCCACTGGCATTGGACATAGATAAACTGGGGAGTTTCTCTTGTCCCCTGAGACCCACAGATGCACATTTGGACTCAGCTCCATGGAGAACACTTTGAATGAGAGGAACCCATAATTCTCAGTTACACTTTCTCTAATGTTTCTTTCTTTTTCTTCCCCAACAATTGCTTGTACTACTCATTTTGCAGTGAATAATTTACATTTTTGGTGACATCTCATTTTTCCTAAAGGACTATTAAAACTTCTTTTTATCGAACTTTTTTAAAACTTGTTCTTATTGAACTTTTTTCTCTCTCTTTTTCTTTCCTTCCTTTCTTTATTTTTTCCTTCCTTTCTTCCTTCCTTTCTTCCTTCCTTCCTTTTCTTTACTTTTCTTTTCTTTTCTTTTTCTTTTGATGGAGTTTTGCTCTTTGGCCCAGGCTGGAGTGCAGTGGCATGATCTTCGCTCACTGTAACCTCCACCTGCCAGGTTCAAACAATTCTCCTGCCTCAGCCTCCCAAGTAGCTGGGATTACAGGCACACATCACTACACTCAGCCAGTTTTTGTAGAGATGGAGTTTCACCATGTTGGCCAGCCTGTTCTCTAACCCCTGACCTCAGGTGGTCCACCTGCCTTGGCCTCCCAAAGTGCTGGCATTACAGATGTGAGCCACTGTGCCTGGCCCATGTTATCAAACTTATTAAAGTTTCATGCTTGATATCTTCTCTCCAATTTGTCTGCAATCTCTTGAGTGAACACTTTGTACCTCTGAGAGAACTTTATAGGATTTCATGTCCTTGGTAGATTTAAGAAATCATTTTATTTTTGTCAACTTCTTGTTTTTTAAGACAGAGTTTCGGTCTTGTTGTCCAGGCTGGAGTGCAGCAGTGCAATCTTGGCTCATTGGAACCTCCACCTGCCAGATTCAAGCAATTCTCCTGCCTCAGCTTTCCAAGTAGCTGGGATTATAGGCACCCGCCATGACGCCCAGCTGAATTTTTTGTATTTTTAGTAGAGACAGGGTTTTCGCCATGTGGACCAGGCTGGTCTCCAACTCCTGACCTCAGGTGACCTGCCTGCCTCAGCCTCCCAGAGTGCTGGGGTGACAGGCATGAGCCACCACACCCAGCAGCTTCAAATTCTTTACCTAGGCCTTGCCCTCAGTACTTTTTTCTCTTCCCCTTATAGGCCTGGTTGGTTTATACAATGTTGGACAGACCTGCTGCCTTAACTCCTTAATTCAGGTGTTTGTAATGAACATGGACTTCACCAGGATATTGAAGAGGTAAGACTATTCTTTAGGCTGATAAGCATGTGTATTATTTCATTTTTAATATATTCAGTTATTCACAGTGACTTGAACTTTTTGAGATGTTCTCTCAAAAGTTGGCAGAGAGAAGACCTGTTTCTGCATATTCTGGATGACACATTATTTCTAAAACTTCTTAGTTTGGTATAGTGTGGGGCCCAGGTATTGGTACTTTTTAAAAGCACTCCTTGGGTGATTTTAAAGTGTAGCCAGGATTGATGGCCACTGACTTGGTTAGAGAGAGTTGGAACTAGACTGATGTTGGGAAGGAGTCCATGGACAGTACACACCTCCCTTCCCCCAACACTCACACAATGTGCTCTCTCTCTGTCTCTCTCTCTCTCTCTCCCTCCCCACCATCTCTCTGTCTCTATCACTCCTTTCCTGTCCTGTGCTCTCTCCTTTTTCCCATCCATCCAGGTAGTGCCTGTAATTAAATGAATCATTGCCAAACCACAAGGACAGCCCTTCGTATTGCCCTTTCTTCCTAGGACCTAACCCAGCATGTGCCTCTGTAGTTTTGGAGAGCTTTAGGCTGGATGTTTGCTGCTTGCCTGAAATGTGGAGCCAGGACCTCCTCGTGCACCTGCCCTCTGCTCTCACATGACTGCTGGGCAGAGTGCAGAGGGGCTGAGGCCACAGTCATGCTGATGTCCCTCTCTAGAGGGTCTCCTGTACAGCAGATTTACTCATGTGGTGCTTCTCAACCTTGGCCACACATTGAAATAATCTGGGGAAATAAAATATTCTGATAACTGGGCCCCAGCCTCCAGAATTCTGGTATAATTTGTATGGGCATGGCCTGGATATGGAGATTTAAATTTTTTCCCAAGTGATTACAGTGTGCACCTAAGCTTCAAAAACTACACATAAGGAAGTTTCCATCCATTCTTTTGTGGCAGGATCATGGTGCCCAAGGGAGCTGACAAGCAGAGGAGAAGTGTCCCTTTCCAGCTGCTTCTGCTGCAGGAGAAGATGGAGGACAGCCGGCAGGATGCAGTGCAGCCCCTGGATCTGGCCTACTGCCTGCAGAAGTACAGCATGCTGGTAAGATGCCATCCTGCTGGGCTCCTGCCTGCTGATTCCAAGGGGGTGGGAAGCTTAAAGGCAGAGTGAAGAGAAGAACAGCCAGTGAAGCAAAAGAAACAAGTTAGGTAGCCTGGAACTCTCAGATTATAGAGACATTTGTGTAAGAGACACACATTTTTGGAGGTGCAGAATTGATATTATTTATGGAAATTTTACTTCCATACCACCCTTTTTCTGCTTCTCAGTAGTGTAAGCAAAGGCTTATCCTCCAAGCTTATTCAGCCACAGTTAAGGAACTGCAGGAAAACAGAATAAAGGAATAAAAAACATGTTCTATGAAATAATTCATAAATAGGTTAGTTTAAGATAGCAATATTGAGATGTGCATCACATACTGTAAAATTCATCCATTTAAAAACATACAATTCAGAGGTTTGTAGAGTAATCACAGAGATGTACGTTCATCATCACAATCTAAGTTCATAATATTTTCATCACTCCCAAAAGAAATCCCATACTTACAGGTTTTCTGTTGTGTGTAACACACTGCTTTTCTCATGCTGCTTTCAGAATTCTTTGTCTTTAACTTTTTAAATCAATTATGATGTGGCTTGGTGTGGGTTGTCTTCTGGTGTCCTTTGGGCTTCCTGGATGCAGATTTCTATTTCGTCCCTGGTTTGGGAAGTTTTCTGTCATTACAGCTATGTGTTGCTTAACAACAGAGATAGGTTCTGAAAAATGCATCAGTAAGTGATGTTGTCATTGCATGAACATCATGGAGCAGACTTCACAAACCTAGATGGGGCAGCCTACTAAACACCTAGGCTGTATGCTATGGCCATTGTGCTTCTGTGGTCTGCCATTGACTGAAATGTCAGTCTGCCACTCATGACTGTTACTTCTTTGGATAAACTTTCTGTCTCTTCTCTCCTCCTTCTGGCACTCTGATAATGCCTATTTTGGTCTGCTTCATGTCCCACAACTCTGTTTAGATATCTTCACTCTTTTTCTTTTTTGAAACAAAGTCTCACTCTGTCACCCAGGCTGGAGTGCAGTGGCCTGATCTTGGCTCACTGCAACCTCTGCCTCCCAGGTTCAGGCAATTGTCCTGCCTCCGCCTCCTGAGTAGCTGTGATTATAGGTGTGCACCACCATGCCCAGCTAATTTTAGTATTTTTAGTAGGGTTTCACCATGTTGATCAGGTGAGTCTCAAATTTCTGACCTTGTGATCCACATGCCTCAGCCTCCCAAAGTGCTGGGATTACAGGCCTGAACCACCAGGCCCAGCATCTTCACTCCTTTTCATTCATTTTTGGTTTTGCTTCTCTGAATGATTTCCAGTGACCTCTCTTCTACTTTGCTAATCTTTTCTTCTGCCTGATTTAGTCTGTTGAGCTTCTTTTGTGAACTCTTATTTTAGTTATCGTATTTTTCAGCTGTATTATTTTTGTTTGATAATTTGAACTTTTTTTTATCTCTTTGCTGAAATTTTTACTTTATTCATACTTTGCTCTCCTAGACATGGTAAACATATTCATGATCATTATTTTGAGTAGTCATTTGGTAAGTCACTTACCTTCATTTCACTGGGGCATTTTCTGGAGATTTATCTTGCTCTTTTGCTTGGAATATATTTCACTGTTTCTTCATTGTTGTGGATTCTCTGTTATTTTCTGCACATTAGATAAGAAAAATACCTGTCACAGTCTTGTCCCATTGGCCTTGTAGAGGAGATGAAGTTGCCAAGTAGCCCTGTCAGAGACTTGGAGCACCTCTTGACCTGTGCTTGTCCAAACTGCCATCTATGCTCTTAGCAGCCCTCAGGAGATTAGAATGTGTCAAGTCCTGTCAGTTACCCAGACAGGGGAGATAGAAGACAGCCCCTTGAGGTGCAGCTGGAGATGTTGGGGCATTTCCAATTGATTCTATCATTAGGGGAAAGCTGGGAGCATGAGTTTATCCCCCACTGGCTCTGCAATAAGCTGGACAGAGGATCTGTGGCAAGTGCCTGCACTCCCTGTTTAAACTGCACACACCTTTGATGCATTGCTTTGCTCTTTGTCACCCCAGGGGCCTAGTGAATGCTGGCTTCTGTCTGCTTAGAGATGGACAGGTTAGTTGGAAACTTGGTGCTATCTGTGGAGCAAACCAGTGAGAGCAGCTGTGGAAGTGCTCACCTACCTGTTCAGGGTCTCAGAGGAGTACTGGTTTCCTGCTCTGTCAGCTCCCAGATGCATGGCAACCCCAGGGCAGCAGCTGCACATGTGTAGACAGATGCCTAGAAGAAAGTGAGAGCCAGGCATTTCTGCCTGTTCACACTGCTCTGGGCCTGGGGGTTAGCACTGGGAGTGCTAACATGCGCATCTCACACCTGTTCTTTGATATCTGTGGGCTTGTGGGACTGACAAATACAGAGCCTCATCAGCTCCCAAAGCTCAGTGATTGAGGATCTAGTCCTTCATTCGAGAGAGCTAAATGTTGTGTACTCAATGTGTGATGTTAGAGACCTGATTTTATCCTGGGGCGGGGGTGGGAGAAGGCATGGGACTTGCCCACATGCCTGTCCAGACTCCTGGAAATCTATTGTTTACCTGCCTGGCTTGCTCCAGGTGCTGTCTAGTTATTAATAGAAGCCCATCCCTCACCTCAGGCAACAGCTAGGAGAGCCTACACACATACCCTTCCAGGGAGAAATTGGGAGCCTGACATTTCTGCCTGTTTGCTCTATGCTGAGCACAGGGGCACAGCTGCTGGAAATGCTCACATGCCCATTGAAAACTGCCTCTTTGCCTTCTGTGGTCACAGAGGATTCATGACTGCTGACCCATGTCCACTCCCAGGGCTAGGCGACCTAGCAGCCAAGCAAGCCCTTGAACTGCGAAAGCTGGGGCTGTCTGTGTGTGGTGTAAACCCATTATTCTTCAGGAGAAAGTCAGGAGTAGGGATTCCTTCCTCAAAGTAAGGTACTGTGTCTAAGGTGGGGCTTGCAGTGTGAGTGTGTCTGAGCTTTTTCAACCCATTTTGATGTAGATGTTTTCTCCATTGTCCCATGTGCAGAGCTCTCTCAGCTAGTTTCTGGGTTTCTTTCAGAAGTTGATCTGTGTGTAGATGGGAGTTTTTCCAAGCGTTTATGGGAGAGGAGAGCACCAGGAGCCCCCTTTTCTATCATCTCACTTATGTCACTCTGTGATTCTTTTTACTGAATTTGATTCACTAATATTTTGTTGAGGAATTTTGCATTTATGTTCATGAGAGATACTGGTTTCTAGGTTTTTTTCTTAAAATGTCTGTCTGGTCTTGGTGTTAGGATAATGTTGGCCTCAGAGAATTAGTTAGGAAGTGTGCTTTCTGCTTTTGTCTTTTCCTTGGGAGAGATTGTAGGGAATTGGTATAATTTTCCCATAAATGTTTGGTAGAACCCATCATTCACTAGGGAACCCATCTGGGTATAACTGAGTATTCCCATTTTCTTAGAGATAGTTTATTTTTTTTATGTTATTTTCTTTTCACTTCTCCTCTTCCCTCCCAACTCCCAACCCCCATGTTTCCCCTTTTCTGTTAGCCCTTTAGGAATGCAAAAATCACCTTTTACCTCCCCCTCACCAGACAGTCCCTGCAGGGAAAAATAATGAATCTGTAAACTTGGAGATAGGTTGATTGAGGTTTGATTGAGAACAGGGCACGTTCTTCCAGCTGATCTTTCCTGAGACTTGACAGTAGATTTGCAGCCCAAAGCATACCCAGCAGGGAACTCTCCCTGCCATGGGGTGGACTTGAAACCCCTTCAGGGGTTGGCCTTTCACCCACTAGGAACACTGGAGAAAGCGTGCTCACTTGGCCACTTTGACAGCTTACTTCTGCCCAGAAACATGGCAGCTCAGCTTCCAGGTACATGGTAACTGCCTGGGAGACAACTACCGTTGCTCACTCCCCCTACCCCCACAACACACCTTATGAAAATGCCCCTTTCTCCTCCAAAGGAGAAATGGCACATGAAAAAGGCAGGATGCATCATATTCCTTCCCCAAGCTGGCTTCAGAATAAATTCCTGTTTTTGTATAAAACCTTCTCTTGTATTACACTTGTTTTTGTATCAGAGTTAGTTGAATTCTACTTGTGGTGAGCAGCTAACCAGCTTTTCGGCTGCATGGACACTACGTTCAGTTTTCCTTCCATCTTCAGTCTGGATAACCACACTCAACCAATTTCCAAGTTTATTCTTTTACCAGCTCTAATCTGCTGTTGACTTCCTCCAGCAAATTTTTCATTTCCATTATTGTACTCAACTCAAGAATTTCTGTTTGGTTCTTTTTATATGGTTTTTTCTTTATTGATACTCTCCATTTGGTGAGACAGCATTTTCTTACTTTTCCTTTTTTTGACATGGTTTTCCTTAGTTCTTGGAATATATTATAACAGCTGGAGTCTTTGTTTAGTAAGGCCAGCACCTAGGGCTTCTAGGTGAAAAGTTCTACTGATTGCTGTTTTCCTGTGTGTGGCCATACTTTTCTGTTTTCATTGTATGTCTTGTCTCCTCTGTTGGAAAATGAACATTATAGATAACATAAGGTGGCAACACTGGACACCAGAGACCCCCACACCAGAGTTTGCTGTTGCTGCTGTTTTGTTGTTATTGTTCTTGTTGTTGATCATTGTTCAGTGACAACTTCCTGAGCCAATTCTGTGATGTCTGTATTCCCTGTAGTGCCTGGCCACTGATCTCTCCATTTGGTTATCTTACCGTTCAGATAATAAGTGGTCAGAGATTTCCTTAAATGCCTGAATCGGTGAGTTTACCAATATTTGTGAAGGGGCTTTGTGTGTCTGTTAGGGCACAATTTCAAACTGCACACGGTTTATAATTCTGTGTTCACCATCATTGCTGTCTTGTACATGGCCTTGTGATCAGCCAGAGGGGAAGGATTCAGCCCTCTTAGGTCTTGGGCATGTGCCTGGCCTTCTAGATCCTCAGGAATATATCAGTGCTGTTCAAAGTCGCCTGTGAACATCTCATTCCCCAGGCTGAGTGCAGTGGTGTAAGCACAGCTCACTGTAGCCTCAACATCCTGAGCTCGAGTGATCCTCCTGCCTCTTCCTCAGCCTCCCAAGTAGCTCTGACTACAGGTGTGCACCACCATGCTCAATGAATTTTTTAAATTTGTTATAGAGATGGAGTCTTGTTATGTTGCCTAGGCTGGTCTCAAACTCCTGGGTTCAAGCGATTCTCCCACCTTGGCCTACCGAAGTGTTGGGATTATAGGTGTGAGCCACTACACCTGGCACTGGAGCTTAAGTTTTAAGAAGTGTTCTTGGCCAGGAATGGTGGCTCATGCCTGTAATCCCAGCACTTTGGGAGGCTGAGAGGTGGTGGATCAAGAGGTCAGGAGGTCAAGACCAGCCTGGCCAAGATGTTGAAACCTTGTCTCTACTAAAATTACAAAAATTAGCCAGGCATGGTGACAGGCACCTGTAATCTCAGCTACTTAGGTGGCTGAGAAAGGAGAATCAGTTGAACCCAGGGGCAAAGTTTGCAGCAAGCTAAGATTGTGCCACTGTACTCCAGCCTGGACAGAGTGAGACTCTCAAAAAAAAAAAAAAAAAGGTGTTCTCAAAAATCAGTACCAAACTTATTGTTTGTTTATTGATCACTTTATATGTACTGCCAACTTAGCCTTTCAGTGGGGTGGGAAGAGACAAAGTGGTGAGTGTTTGTGTGCATCTAGGTACCAGGACATGAGAAGTGACCCTGAAGATCTCACTAATTGGCTGTTCCTTTTCTCTTTTGCCAGTATTTGTCCAGCATGGTGCTGCCCAACTCTACCTCAAAATCTGGAACCTGATTAAGGACCAGATCACTGATGTGCACTTGGTAAGAACCTAGAACCAGAGCACTTGAAAGTGTAAGATGCTGATCATTTAGCTCATGAGTAGGATGGAGAGCATTAGTGGTTACCATTTCTGGGGATTCTGTCTCTTGGCCCCAACTTCTGGCAGCTGGACTGACCTGGCTTATGGTGTTGTTTCCATCTCATCTCTCTGCTGCTACCTCTTGCAGATGGGGAGGCTGCAGGCCCTATATGTGATCTGGATGAAGGACTCCTTGATTTACCTTGGCTGTGCCATGGAGAGTAGGAGAAACAGCAGCATGCTGACCCTCCTACTTTCTCCTTTCAATGTGGACTCAAAGCCCCTGAAGACATTGGTAAGGAGAGTCTCTTGGTATTTGCTGCTCCCATATGTGTTAGTTCGTTTTCTGTTGTCACAACTCAATATCTGAGAGTAGGTAATGTATTTATTACAGTTCTAGAGGCTGGGAAGTCAAGGTTGAGGGGCTGCACCTAGTGAGGGCCTGCTTGCTGGTGGGGACTCGTGAGTCTCGAGGCGAGGTAGTGCAGGGCATCACATGTCAAGGCACCAAGCATGCTTATGTGCCAGCTCAAGTCTCTCTTCCTCTTCCTGTGAAGCCACCTGTCCCACTCCCAGGAAAACCCATTAATCTATGAGTGGATTAATTCATTCATGTGGGCTGTGCCCTCATGATTCAATGACCACCCCACTTTTCTCTGAAGTAGTGTCTTCCTCTGTCACCCAGGCTGGAGTGCAATGATGTGGTCTTGGCTCACTGCAGTCTCTTATCTCCCATGTTCAAGTGATTCTTCTGCCTTGGCCTCCCGAGTACCTGAGATTACCAGTGCCACCACCACACCCTGCTAAGTTCTGTATTTTTAGAAGGGATGGGGTTTCCCCATGAGAGGTGTCACCATGATACCAACATGATAGGGTTTTATCATGTTGGCTAGACTGGTCTCAAACTCCTGACTTAAGTGATCCACCTGCCTTGGCCTCCCAAAGTGCTTGGGTTACAGGCATGAGCAACCTTGCCCTCCCCAATCATCTCTAAAAGGCCCCACCTTTCATACACCCACACTGGGGAGTCAGTTTCGACCTTCTGGGGAGGACAAACACTCAAGCCACATCACCACACAGCACAGTGTTGCCAGTTCCCCCTTGCCTCTTGGATCTAGCCCTGGCTTCTGAGAAATTTCTTATTTCATTTTCATGATTCTGGATGATTTCTCCTTTGTTTTGGCAAAAATCTTTTTCCCTCCTACCTCTTTTTTCCTCATACTGCTTCCATAACAGGAGCCCCCTCCTGTTTTATTCCTCCAGTCAGTAGGTAACCTTTGAGATCCACACCAGGCCAGGCATTAAGGGTGATATGAAGAGAACCAGAAGAAAAGCTGAAACCCTCAGCTGCAAAGTGTGGGAAGGGCGTCCCTGATACACTGTTGGTCTGTGTCCCTGCCCAAAAATCTCATGTTCAGTTGTAATCCCCAATGTTGAGGCAAGATTGGCAGTAGGGTCTGGTGGAGGGAGATGGGATCATGGGGGAGGGTTTCTCATGAATGGTTTGCACCATCCCCCATGTTACTGTCTCTGTGACAGCGAGTGATTTCTCATGAGATCTCATTGTTTAAAAGTATTTAGCCAGGCAAAGTGTGCCATAGCTCACCTGTAATCCCAGCAATTTGAAAGGCCAAGACGAGTATCACCTGAGGTCAGGAGTTCAAAAGCAGCCTGGCCAACATGATAAAATCCTCTCTACTAAAAATACAAAATTTTAGCATGATGGTGCAGACTGTAATCCCAGCTACTCAGAAGGTTGAGTCAGGAGAATGGCTTCAAACTGGGAGGCGGAGGTTGCAGTGAGCCTACATTATTGCCACTTCATTCCAGCTCCCCACTTGCTCTCTTGCACCTGTCCCTCCTATGTAAGATGCCTGCTGTCATTTGGCCTTCTGCCATGATTGGGAGCTCTCTGTGGCCTCCCCACAAACAGATGCCACCATGCTTCCTGTCAGACTGCAGAACCATGAGCCAATGAAACCTCTTTTCTTATAAATTATGCAGTCTCAGCTATTTCCTGATGGTGGTGTGAGAACAGATGAATACAGTACTCTTGGTGGGAAATACCAATGCTGCCTTTTCCCTTTTCTCTTGGGTGGGGCAGGAGGATGCCCTGCACTGCTTCTTCCAGCCCAGGGAATTTGCAAGCAAAAGTAGGTGCTTCTGTGAGAACTGCAGGAAGAAGACTCATGGGAAACCGGTACTCATTCCCTAAACTGGACTCAGCTATCCCTCGGTGCACACAGAGGATTGGTTCTGGACCCCTGCATTTACTAAAATTCACACACACTCAAGTCCCCCAGAACCCATATATAGGAAGAGTCCATCCCTCATCTATGCGGTTGTGCATCTGGGATACTGCATTTTTAGTGAGTGTTTGGTTGCAGACATGGAACTCATGCTTATGGGGGAGAGAAGACTGTATTTATTTAAAACAATTTGTGTATTAAGTGGACTACCCAGTCCAAACCTGTGCTGTTCAGGGATCAACTGTCTTTCACTAGTCTGGGGTTTCCTTCTGTGGATTTCCTGATAGAATCATCAGATGCCCCGAGGGGACTTTGTGGTGGGTGAGAAAGGGAATCTGGGTCTGGCTAGTATCTGGGATCCTGGAGTTGTGATCTCTAGAGCCATGGGTGTGGCTTCTCAGGTCACATAACTGAGAGGGACCAGAGGAGAAGGCCTGAGAGCAGCCAGCAGGGCATTTCCCTCGGGGTGAGATGAGCTCCCTGGAGCAGACGCCATGGCTCCCATGGCTCCATGTGCCCGCTGAATCTGACATGAAAGTTTATTTTAAAAACCTGACAGGTGTGTGCCTGGAGCTTGTTAGCCTCTGCTTTAGATATTAACTAACAGAAACTTAGTGCTTATCTTCCCAGGCTATCTATTTTGTTCTTCTCTAAGATGACGGATAGACAAAGGCTTGATCCAGCTGCCTGGATGTTTGCTGACTCTTGTCATGGATTAATGAGGCATCCTTTTCTGGTGAAGGTTTTATGCTGTTGTGCTGATGTGTCTTCTCATCTCTCTAGGCATATCTTCTGGTTTACATGAAGACCGAGTGCTAATGAATATGCCCGAAACCTCCAGAGATGGACACACTATCATTTTCCACTTCCATCCTGTATCTACGGAGTCTTCTAAGAGATTTTGCAATGAGGAGAAACATCATTTTCCAACTATATAATTGAGCCTTATTTATAATCAGGGATATTATCAAAATATTTAACACTGAAACCCTGCAGGACCTGATCAGTCGGGATGGATGCTTTCACCAGTGGACCTGGCCACGTGGCTGCTGGGTCTTCGATGCTCCCGGCTGTGGTCAGCCCTTTAGTTAGGAGCCTGTGGGAGGTCCAGGCACTCCAGGGAGGAGAGCAGTGGCAGTGGGGGGCATCTGGATGCTAAGGGTCAGTGGCAGTGGATATTTCAGTATTTTGCAACTGCTGTGCCCAGACTTGTGTGTACTGGCTGAATATCAGTGCTGTTGGTAATTTCTCAGTTTTAGAACCAGTATTAATCCATATAAAATAAGCATTTTGTAACTTACTCTTTTATTCAGCAAATATTAATATTGACAATCTGTTCTTCATAAGATAGTGTGATAACGCAATAATGAATAAATTTTTTTTTCCACAAAAGGAGTTTGCAGTTTATTGGGGGATAGTATGCCTTGTGCTATAAGAATTCAAAGGACAGGGAAGTCACTTCTCTTTTGGGGCCCTGGGAGGAGGCTCCAGGATGGAAAGGCTTAGGGTGGAGACCCTGATAGGGACAGCGTAAGGAGTGGACTGGCTGCAAAAGGCCGTGTTCAGCATTCAGAAACCATCCACACACCCAGCTCTTCCACCAGGAGTGGGGAAGGCTGGGGATGGGAAGGCAGGTGGAGCTGAGCATGTGGAGGGTATCCAGCAAGGCTTGGAAACTTGCACCTGATCTGGTGGGTGGTGAGGAACCCCTGAAGGGGCATGAGGAGAGGAACACTCAGTTGTGTTCTGCTGACATCGATATGCTGCTGGTGTTGGAGACAAATGTGGTGGGAATGGAAAGCCATCACAGTCACTAGCGCCATTTTGGGGGAAGAGTGGATGTGGCTGGTGAGAGAACAGGGGCCCAGGGAGAGTTTGGCACCAACCTGGGAGGTAAGCCCCGTGGGTGTGAGCACCCCCACTTTACAGATGACATGATGGAGACATTCAGATGTTTAACCCTTGTTCAAGATTCCACACTTGATAAGCGGTTGACCAAACTCCCAACTGAAGATGTAGGTCATTTGTTTACTATTTTATTCGTGTTGGTTAACAATGATTAGCCATACAATTATTAAAATCTTCAAACAACATAGATAAGGAGGGAATCCCTTCCTTGGAGCTTGCCGTTGTCAGACGGCTGGTTGAGCATCCTGGGGCATCCGTAACTGCCAGGGACTGGGTTGCTTACAATGACAGAAACGCACGGTGTCCCAGCCCCGGAGGCCAGAAGCCCACATTTGAGGGGCACAAAGGGCTGACTCCTGAGGCTCCAGAGGAGGCCTGTTCCCTGCCTCTCAGCTTCTGCTGCTTGCCAGCAATTGTTGTTCATTCACTTACCGCTGTGTCACTCCAGCCACCGCCTCCATCTGCACATGGCCTTCTCTTTTCTTTGCAGAGATGAGGTCTTGCTGTATTGCCCAGGCTGGAGTGCAATGGTGTGATCATGGCTCACTGCAGCCTTGAACTCCTGTGCTCAAGGGATTCTCTTGCCTCAGCTTCCCCAGTAGCTGAGACTACAGGCACATGGCACCATGCCTGCCTACTTTTTAAATTTTGTTTATTTTTGGAGAGATGAAATCTCACTGTTGCCCAGAGTGGTCTTAAACTGCTGGC
Source organism: Saguinus oedipus (assembly GCA_031835075.1). Lineage (NCBI taxonomy): Eukaryota > Metazoa > Chordata > Mammalia > Primates > Cebidae > Saguinus > Saguinus oedipus. Next base: position 3,707,704 of record CM063175.1, on the reverse strand, counting down.
CTCAAGCAGTTCTCCAGCCTCAATCTTTTGGATGCTGAGATTGCAGGTGTGAGCTGCCATGCATGGCCGGTTCTGATTATATCCAAACAGGCATCAATCAGTCCTCAGGGCTCAGCAGCCTCCAAGGGCATGATGGATGAGGAAGGACATGATGTCCTCATCCATGCCAGCCCAGGGTCTAGGATGTGTGTGGTCTGAGAGGTTCTGGATGGTCACTGGGTCCAGTAAGCCCCAAGCCCAGCTCCACTGAGCAGCTCCGAGTGAGGTTGCCTTCCCTCCAACTGCTCATTCCAGTCTCTGGTACTACCCTCTCCTGAGGCTCAGAGGAAGGAGATCTCCCCTCACCCCAAGGTCATCTGCTGCTCATGCCCAGTCTTCAGTGGGCCTGGAGACACTAGGGAATGAGGGACATTCTCACATGAAGACCCATCCCACAGAGAACTGACAGAGGATCAGGGGTTCATGCAGGGTCTGTGTTTCTCCTCTGGGAGCATGGACCAAAACCCTGGACCTGGACCCAAGGCCCTGGACCCTTAGGTGTGTGGGGAACATTGCTAAAAGCACAGAGTTCATGACTTTGACCCTCCCTGTTTTAGGTGTTTGAGTCCCCTGCAGGGCATCCTCATGGCTGGAGGAGCCTAGCCCTGTACTCAGGCCCTGTCCTGTGCAGGGTCATTGTGGGAATACTGGGCTCATGCCCATCACAGAAGGGACTTTTGGGCCCAGATGCAAACTAAAGCATCCCAAGGAGGCTGTCACCACTTTGGTGACACTTCCAGTGTGGCTGGGTGGTGTCAGGCTCCTGGCCAGGAGGGTGAACTTCCCTCCACCTCAGCTATTCACCTTGGACTGAGGAAGGCAGGTGGGGTTGACACGGGTGACTTCTAATGAATGGAGGGGCAGCATTTACACTAGTGGGTGTAAATGAGTTTTACACTAGTGGTGCCCACACACACCCATCTGCGCCTGCAGCTCCCTCTCCCGGCCTGTGCTGACTTATCTGCCCACCACCTGTGTATACCCAGGTGTATCTCAGGCTCACCTGCACCCTGTGCTGACTCAACCACTATCCACCTGTGCATCCCTGGGGGTGTCTCAGTCTCACATGCACGCTGTGCTGATGTGGCTGCTCCCCACCTGTGCATCCCTAGGGGTGTCTCAGGCTCACCTGCACCCTATGCTGATGCAGCTGCTCCCCACCTATGCATCCCCAGGGGCATCTCCTCACCTGCACCCTGAGCAGTGGCTTTCGTGTTGGTGACTGTATGACATGCTGGGACACATCCCTGGTTCCTCCTGAGATATGACCCAGACTCAGGCAAGCACCAGAGCTCTGGCTGAGTCTGATTTTCACTGAGCTACCGCTCTTGGCAGTAGAAGCTGCTTTAGCTCCTTACCATGTTCAGACAAAAAGTGTGTAAGACAAAACCCCTGGACCCAGAGATGGTGGCTGTGTCTTTCCACTAACTTCTGTGGAGCCCCTCAGGAGCCACCTGCCTCTTAGTGAGACATGCCCATGAGCAGGAGAGAGACAAGCAAATAGGTGGTGGCTTATCACAAGGCAGCCTCGGGCATCTGAGGAATGCACAGATGGATGAGGCAACACAGCCCAATGCCCAGCCCCCTAGGATCTGGACTAAATTAGTAGGAGTCAGAACTGTTTTCTGTGCCTGGAAATCCTGGTCAGTACAGCCACATCCATCTGCACATGTGCTTCAGCATCTGATTCTACACAGGGAGCCTGGTGTCTCCAGTGATGCATCCAGGGCTGACTCATTGGCACTCATCCTGCACATGGACACACTCTCCTCTGTCCCAGCCAGGCTACAAGCGAGGGGGACACAGCCACTAACCACCCTCACTGCTAACAGCTCCTGGCCTCGCCCTCCTCTTCTCTCCATGGCTGCTGCCTTCCTCAGGCCTTTTGATCTCTCCTAGGTCCTCTCAGGTCTTAATCCAGCTCCACATGACCCTGCTCCTGCTGTGGGTTCCCTTCTCCAGGGACTCCTCTCTAGGGAGGACAATCTCCAGACATCAGAGCAGCACACAGCCCTTTACAGCCTGACTCCTCCTCCCAGCCCTATGGCCAGGCTCTCTGCTCCACACCCTTGGCCAATCTCTTTAATAAGACAGTAAATTCTTGCTGATTTCCTACAAATGTTGTGTTTCTCCAGCCAGAGAGCATTTGCAGATGGAGGCTATTGATGCATTTCTTCTTTGTTATTTTTATCTTCTCTCTTTTGTCTCCTTTCCAAACAATGAACTAACCTCCCTGGGAGTTGCCTCAGGCCCTGCACAAGGTGAGAAGTGAAGTCTCAGCTGATGGAGGGTGGGCAGCATCTCTCACTGCAGGGTGCTATGTTTTAGCTCCACAATTAGTTTTCCTAGAACTCCCAGGACCACACCTCAGTTACACAAACCATTTGGTGCAGGCCCCTGAAGTCCCTTGCACAAGCTTTTTTACAATATAAAAGTTGAGAATCTCTCCTTGTCACCCACTGAGAGACATCTGGTGACAGCAGGGCACGGTGGGCATGGCTGTGTTGTGGGGAGCAGGAAGGTGAGTCCTGTGATTCCCACTGCCCTGGGCTTCCTGAGACCAGAAGTCCCCACAGCTGTGGGTCTTGCACCTGCAGCCCAGACCTGCAGGGAAGACAGTGGATGGTGTCTGTCACTCTGCCAGGCCTGGCACTCTGAGGAGGTGGAATTGTCAACATTTGGCTCATCTGCTCTACATTCCTCCTCCCTACCAAAAATATAAACTGCTTCAAGACAGGTCTCACAGAGAAGAACCAATCCAGAGATGGATGTGCATGGAGAGCTGCCCTCTGGGTGTGGGGAGTTTCTGGGAGGAACAGAGGCCACTTACATCTGACTGGAGGGAATGGCTCCCTGAGGCCACAGAGGCATGGTCATTCCTCTCTCCCTCTCTCACCCCCACACACCCCTCTCTCTTCTCTAAGCACACACTGTCTTGGACTCTGCAGTTTCCAGATTCTCTGTCCCTCCAGAAGTCAGGTCTTAGCCTGTGCTGACCCAGTGGTCCTCAGGATTGAGCCTCCAGGAGGCAGAATCTCCACCCAAAGGGAACACTGGCAACATCAGCGGTAACTGGGGTCCTGCTACCAGGACAGCTGGGAAATGCTTCAACATCTGCTCTGCTGGGATGAGCCTGCTCCAAATCCCAGGGCAGGTCTCCACTCCATCAGCAGCTCAGCCTCCCAGAGCTTCTCTGAACTCCAGTAAGTGCAGGAGGCTGATGATGACACTGATATGGGACAGCAGCCTCGGTGCTGATCACAGTGCTTGAGACCGTGGAAATGAAAGCACTAAATTCCCCTGAGCTGTCAGGGCTCGGGCTGTTTCTTACTCCAGCCAGGCTGCACCTCTGCTGAGTTATTTCACCCCAACCCAGGGTACAAGGCCTGACAGTCCTGAGAATAACATCCCCTCTTTTCTCCACCTCTCCATGACTCGGCCATGGGCTGCTTTGATGCAAATTGCACAGTACTTCTGTGTTGAAATCAGTGTTGCTGAGGTAGGCTTTATATGAAATCATATGTGTCTATATTAAAAGCACAGCTTGTGAGAAATGATTATTATGTAGAAATGGGTAAATGTGTGTATGTGTATATGTGTGTGTGTGGAGAGAGAGAGAGAGAGAGAGAGAGAGAGAGAGAGAGAGAGAGAGAGAGAGAGAGAAAGAAAATCTCTTAACTGTTCCACAATGAACGTACAGACTATCCCACTATCCCACCATCCCTGGCCCCAAGTGCCAGGAATTTGCTTTCTGTCACTACAGATGATATTTCTCTTGTGTAGGATTTCATCTTGGTAGAAACATGTAACATCCTCTGTCATACTGACCTTCTAGACCTCAGCACGGCAGCTTTGAAATTCACTCGTGGTGTTGTGTGTTTATGTTGTGCAGGGCTGCACTGGATGGATGTATTTTAATCTATTCACCTACTGGCAATCACTTGGGTTGTGTCCAGCTTAATCCAGTATGAACAATCTTTCAATGTCCCTTCCTCTGGAAATCATTATGTGGACACACAGTTTTGTTTCTCTTGTGCAGTTCACTCAGGCTAGAATGTAATACCTTCAGACAGAGTCTATGTGAGCTTTGGGAAGAGTGAGCAAGCATTTGCAGAGGTCAGCAGGTCTCAGAGGTACACTTGTCCACATCCCATCAAGAGATCTTCATGCTTGACTTCCTCTGGGCCATCATTGTGTTTGCATAATGAGATAGCATGATGACTTAATTTTCCATTTGAGACTCATGATGCTCTATACATGTTATATGCTTAGTGGGCATCTGCACAGATTCTCTGGCCAAGGGGCTGTGCGGCACCCTTCACACATCTCCCTGAGCAGTCCCTCATGGTTTTGCCAATGTTGCTGATGCTCTTCTTCCTGCATCCTCCATGCTGGCCTGTGCAGTGCTCACTGGGAACAGGAAAGGCCTGCATGAGCAAGGGCAGCACCCTATGCCTCTGGGACTGTAGCAGGCAGCTTGGGCAGGGCTCTGCAGAGCAAGGACAGTGGGAAGGCTCCTCCAGGCTCAGGTAACATGAGCCCACAGCGGCTGATATGCAGTGACTCAGTAGTGAAGACCGTCCCATGAGTCCCCCAGAAAGGAGCTGCTCTGTCTGAGCCCCACCCCACAGGGCTCTGGTGTGACCCCAGGTGCTGGGGCTGGACCTGTGGCAGAAGGTCTAGAACAGCACCGCATTGGTCCATCTACACTAAGGCTGGGCTTCTCTCCTCATAATCCTGGCTGCCTGCACAGCTTGGAGGAGATTCTGCGCTGGGGGAAGGCAGGTGACACTGAGGCTTTCTGCCCCATCTCCCCTCCTGAACTTTTGGTCTTGCATCTGTTTTCAGGAGCCACCTCCCAGGCTGTGGTGACTCAGGAAGCATCACTGTCCACAGCTCCTGGAGGGCCGCTCACACTCCCCTGTGGCTGCAGTGCTGGGGCCATTATCACCAGTGCTCTGCCCACTGCATCCAACAGAAGCCCACTCTAATCTCTTAGCCCAGGGTCTCATAGGTGACACCAGCAACCGGGGCCCAGGGGTCCCCATCTGATTTTAGGCTCCCTGCTTGGTGACAAGACTGCCATGTCACAGGGCCCAGCCTGAGCAGGAGGCTGGGTGTTGCTGTGCTCCATGGCACAGTGAGCCTCTTCACATGACACAGATGGCCCATGCAAGATGCTGTAGTAACGTTCTGTAAACTATGTGGTGTACACGCAACAGAAATTTACTTCTCACTGTTCTGGAAGCTGGGAAGTCCAACATGGAGGCATTGGGTGAGGCGATGCCTGGGGAGGGCCTGCTTTCTCCTTTGTGGGTGGCTGTCTTTCTGCTGCATCCTTGCAGGGTGGGGGTGGGAGAAGCTATGGGAGTCTCTTTCGTTAGGCTTCAGCCCTTATGACCTAATCACTGCATAGAGGCTGTGCTTTCTGAGGCCATCACACTGGGTGATGGATATCCACACATGGCTTTGTGGACACACATTCAGTGTCTAGCTGGGACAGCTTGAGGGGCAGTGGAGGAGGAGGACAACGAGCATCAGTTACCACTGGTGACCAGCAGGGCCTATGGTTTTTTCCACTGATGACCTCTTGACTTTTTTTTCTGGGAATAAAAGGCCAGACAGATTCCTGGAGAAACTACTTGAAATGAGTGTGTGTAAAAAGTGCAAAAGGTGGACATTAGTGAAGTTGATGGTGTTCATCACGATGCCTCTTCAGGGCTGTGTGTGCTTTTCTAAATGTCTGAATATTACTGCTCAACCTGTGTCACTGGAGATGCCATATGGGTCTTGCAATTGGATAAGGGGTCACTCACAACTGCACTTTCAGGGACTGCCTACACTCCATGACTGAGCTGTGTGCAGTGATGAAGCCCTAGCCCCTCACCCAGTTGAGGACTTGGAAGGACCATCCCAGCACCAGAAGTTATCATAGAAGGGGCTGAGTTTGCTACAGCTGCTTCACACTGAGGCTGACACTTGAAGTTCCAAAACCAGAGGAGTGTCGTTAAACCAGGAGTAAGCAGAGGGGACAGAAACACCAAGTTGCTGCTACAAGACCTGGGAGTGCAGTGCAGATGGGAGAGGTCCACTTCCAAACCCCACCTGACACACTCTGGGAGAGCTCAGTCCCAGGTTCTAGTGTCTGGGAGAGAGCTGTGCCCGTGGATATCCCGCAGTGCAGGCCAGCACCAACACCCAGCCCAATTGCTCTATGCTCAGTTCTCAAGAGACAATAACCAACAAAACCCAAGTGTCTGTTATTAGGCAGTGGCAGAGGCAGAAAAGGACAGGTCATGTGGCAAAGATAATCTTTGAGAAGCAAAGCAAGAAAAGATGACAAACATGACACTTAAAGGCCATAGGCATAATCGTTTCTTAAACTGTATCATTAACATTTTACAAATTACACATATTTTCTTTTGTTTTCTGATTTCATCCCCCTAATTCTTCCTCATCTGAAGCAGCAGGCCTGGCTGGGCTGCCCCTGGGAAGACTCTGTTGGAATTCACTTGGGGTGGCTGGCAAAATATTAGGAAAATAATAGGGAAAGTTACAGATTAGTCTCAAACCTTTTGGAAGGCTGAAAGGATTTATTGGGACAGGCTGAAGGCAGCAGGTCCATTAGGTTAGAGAAAAGATAGAGATGATGAGAGGTTTTCCCAGTTAAGTGTTTATCCCACATCCCTTTGTCTCTAGTATTTTGCTGGATGGTCCTCTCAGGGGGAGGTCAAAGGGGAATCACCCATTAATGGTGTTTGCTCTGGGCCCTGGAACCAAAAGCTTTTCTCATCATAAAACCACTCTTTTCACTGTATTAATTATTTACAAGCATGTTGACTTAGAACCTGTTATGAAATTCATACTGAATAAATGTGAGGATGGACAGGGGTCTGGGGTCAATTGGTTGCAGTCACCCTCTGAAAGCAGCAGATGACCATCCCTAGGCCACTTGAATCACTGAAACACCAAGTGTGAGAGTGAATTTATTAACCCATCGTTGACTCAGGGACTGCAGGACAGACCGCTGTTGGTGGTGATTGATGTCTCAAGCCTCTTCTGTGTCTCCCTCTCTCCAGCGTGTGCATCTACCTGGAGTGTCTTCATTGTCATGGCTGGAATATGGCCAATTAAGCTCTGGACACACAAACACCAGCAAGAAAGGTGTTACCCAGAGGAGCTGACCCATCCTGCCTGCTGCAGGGGAGGCCACACCAGCTCCCACAGGAACTCCCTACTCTGTCCTCAGCCTTCTCAGAACTCATCTGGGCTCTCTGGCATCAGAGGCTTTCATCAGGTCAATGGTCACATTTGCAAACTTTTACATCAAGAGAGGACCTCCTTGCAACCTGCCACTCCCCTGTTTTCTAAATTATTACAGCTCTCACCACCAGTCTGATCAATTTGGGGCTCCATCCACTACAGGCAGGCTTCAGGTCAGTGATCCGACAAACAGACCCTGTGCCAGGTCAGAGCCACTGTGGCAAGACTATCCTGTGCAGATGGGAATGTTCTCTCTGCATTGTGTGCAGGGCTACTGTGTGCTGAAAACGTGTCCAGTGTGATGAGGGGCTAGATATTACATTAAAAAAAATGGATTAAAATAGATACCCCTGGCTAATGGCTGACACCCTGGAGAGCATAACACTGGGGATCCGGAGATGTGGGAGACATCACCCCGCCTCCCCTGTTTTTCTCTTGCAGAGTAGCAATCAATGGACAAGTGCTATCTTTCATCTAATAGGTACTTCCTGTGCACAGGTACAAGTATTGGCCACTCTGAGGCCCTGGGGGTGCTAAACAGTGGGTCATGTCCAGGTCCTAGAGGAGTCAGAGCTGTGGAAAACTAAGCAGAGTGAAGAGCATGGCCCTGCAAACCTGTGCTGGAAAATCAGGGAAGCTGCAGCAGAGGGGAGAGGACACCTCACTGTCCCCAGGAGCCCACCTTAATCTTCCGTGGCCCTGACCACAGCCTGGAGTGTGATGAACTACACACATATGAAGTGTAAAACTTGATAAATTTTAAATATATATATGTGCAATCATGGAGATGTGAGTTTTTCACTTGGAAACTGACGATAGTGGCTGTGCTCCTAGAGGGGATATGAATGCCATACCTTCTAGACAGCCACACTCAGCAGAGGGTGCATTCACACTCAGAGTACCAGCTCCATACACCAGCCTCCCACCATCTGAAGGGGAGTACAGCTGCTCCCTGAAATGTGCCCATTACTCTTTATCTGGAAAATCTGCTTCCATCAACACTTCCATGATCCTCACCCCTAATAGGAACCCAGAATCAAGGAGCCTCTCCAACCAAAGCCAAAAGGAAAGTTCCACTTTCCACATCACCTCCACTATTTCTCAGCAACTGAGTGATTGCAGAACATGCACCACTTTTACTCACTCTTGGGATGATCTGTAATTGAAACAGGAAAGTTTCCCTTGTTCCCCTCACAGGGCATGCAGTGGGGGTGTAGCTCACTTCTTCAGTTGGGTAGTTTGTGGGGATCTGACCCCACAGCAGTGTATAGGGGTGAATGTTTACATCTGAGGCACCAGTGGAAGTGTGTTATGGGGTGCTCTTTGAGTTTGCTGTCTACAGGTGGCTCATGTTAACCCACTCAATTAGACCCTATACCTTGTCACAAGGACAGAGGGCTTTCTCAATCCCAGGGTTTCTTGCTTTAGTGTAGGGGAAGAATCGGATCACATGTGGGCTTGGAGAATGAGTGCAAGGCTTTATTGAGTGGGAGTAGCTCTCAGCAGATCAGGGAGCCAGCAAGGAGATGGCTTTCCCCTAGAGGTTGGACGTTGGTGGCCCAACTTTTCTCCAGTGGTTGGACTCTTCTTTGACCACTCTGGCCAAACTCCACATCATTCTGCTTCTGCCCATGGCCTGCCCTCATGCTGGTGCCTGACAGTGCATTCCTCTCAATGTCCAGCCACCTCTGTGTTGCCCCACCAATATGCTTCTCTCAACATGGTGGGCTAGGATGGTCTTGGGAAGTGCAACATTTGGGCATGAAGGCAGAAGTGCTTGTCCTCACCTAGGTCCAGGGGGGTGGAGCCCTACAAGGGACCTCACCCTCCTCTACCCAGCCCTTCCCTTTTCCCATTTTGCTTCATTTAAAGGAAAGACACTCATCCCTTCCCAGCACTTCTGTATCATAATTACAGAACAGGTTGCTTTAGAAAAACAGATGGGAAACTAGTCCAGTCAAAGCCCTGCAGTGAGTGTGAGGACACCCGTAGAACATGCAGGAGCTTTCCTCGGAGTATGGGTCTCCTAAGTCTATTTTGGCTGGCAATTGGAAAACTCTTCCCAGAAGAAGGAAGTACAAGTGCTGAGGGCAGGCCCTCTCCCAGTTTGTTAATAAGCTGAGGCTGCCATTCATGACTGACACTGTCTTGCCAGGAAACAGTATGTATCACATGTTATGTATATTGGCAGATTTTCATATATGAATAAATTTGAAATGAAATAAATCAACAAAGTGTGTCTATTTTGGACAAAGGTAGGCAATCCTTCTTTGCTGTGAGGTGTGACTCTTCCTCCAGCAGCCTCTCAGGGAGGTTAGGACAGAGTGGCTGGCTGGCAGTGCATTCACAGTGTTGCTTGTGGATGACTTTGGGCCCTGGCTTGAGATGGACACAGCTCTGCATGGGCATGGTAGGCTTACCACATAGGCTCAGCTGCTTGCTGGGTCATCCTCCTCAGTGGAAGAGACTTGGAAAAGAGAAGACAGACTGGGATGAGGCTCAGGGTCCTCAGCTGTGGATCTAGAGGCCACCTAATTCAACATGAAATGCTCAGTCTCCCTATGTGCCCAACTCTACACTGTAATGCAAAAGAAAGTCTCTTGACCTCTCCTGCCATGTTTAACTGCCTCTAAATTGCCAGTATCTTCTTGACATCTTCCTAGACCTGCTCACATAGGCCAGAAGGGTGGCTCCTTACAGGGGGAGGTATGGGCCTGGAGCTGGTGCTCTAACTCTGCTGTCCTGGGGTGCCTCAGCCAGGCTGATGAGGTTCATTGATCAGCAGGCATCCTGCTGGTTCTAATTAATCAATTCTAGGATGTGTGTAGCTCACAGAATTTGAATATTTCTGAGGATATTTTCCTGGCATTACTGAGACATATTTGAACAATTTTAAAATACATATATATGAGGCATAAAATATGAAGCTTTGATATATGCAAACAATGTAAAATGATGACCACCATCAGGCTCATAAACATTCCCATCCCTTCATTGTTGCCATTTGCGTGTGTGGTGAGAATATTCCAGGTTCGTTTTCTCACCAGATTCCGAGTGTGCAGTTCATCACTATGAACTATGGTTGCCATGCTGTGTGCCAGGTCTCTAGAATGTACTCATTACATTACTGAATGTTTGTGTCCTTTCACCAGCTCTCCATTTTCTTCACTCTCGGACAGCATCCTTCTACTCTCTTTCCATGACTTGGACATTTTAGGCTAATAGCTGGGTGAAAATCTGACATATGCAAAGATGTCCTGGCCTATGTCAGCACAGGGTCTGCCTTTTAACCATGGATGCTGTCTTGGAACTCCACACACCCAGGTACTTCCAGGCATAGGCACAGGGCTGGATTTCCCCTGCCCTGTGACCCATGAGTCTGCTACTGAGTGAGGATTGCCACCCAGTGGTCCTCAGCTTCCACATGGGGCCCCAACCCTCACTCACCCTGCATCTCTTTCACAGAGAAGCTCAGGAGTGTGGATCATTCTCTATGCCTCATTTTCCAAGGCATGAGACTGGAAAGTGAGCCCCTGGGCAAGGCTGTGGTGAGCCATGAACATGTCAACATGTGGGAAGCACACAGTGGCAGTGGGGATCCCCTCGAGAATGTTGATTTTGTACCTAAGCTGTGCAGGTGGGACACCTCTCCTGAGGAAACACACTCCCACCCACACACTCCCACACACAGTCACACCACATGACACCCACGAACACCCCTCCAGTCTCATGCACACAAACCTAGAGGGATACGGTTGCTCCAGAGACTATACAATGAGGCCGGGGTTCTTTGCCTGCAAAAATCACTCCTTACACCACCCCTGTCTTGTGCCCAATGGGAAGCTAGCATCAGATTGAAGCCAGCAGAAAAATCCTGCCTTGCTTTCCATCTGGATTTTTCATCAGTGAGTCAGTGATTCCAGAATACAGGCGGTTTTCCTGAGGCCACCTACAATTACAGGAGAGAAGGGACCATGAGGACCGAGTCACACTTCATGGTGTTTCTCAGGTATTTTGCTTCCACTGTGAACACAGAATCCCAGATGGAAAGCAGTGGTCAAAGGCCCCAGAAGCCAGCACAGACACTTTGGGGAAGGTGTGGCTTTCCCTGCAGAATGTGTCTCTCTAGTTCACAGTGGCCACCAATCACAAAACTCTTAATCTGGAGAGAAGTTGCTGCTGAGCAAAACTTTCTCTTTCACACAGCTTAAAAAGCCTGATGCTGCCCCTCCTGACTGCCCTCTCCAACCAGCGTCTTCTGGAAGAGTCAGCTAGGGTCAGTGCAGGCTGCTAGAACAAGGCTGGCTGGGTGCTGAGGCTCCTGCCTCTTAACCCAGCATCTTGGGAGGCCAAGGCAGGTGGGTCGCTTTGAGAGGTTAATCACCACCTGTGGGGGCCTGTCCTGTCCTGCAAACCCTGACTCTGTGACAGATGAATAAATACCCTCCACACACAAAGTACAGTGAATAAGTCAGCTGCTCTCAGAGGGCAATTGCAGATACCCAACACTTCAATAGCTGTCCCTCCTCACATTTATTCAGTTTAGATTCAATGACAGAAGCTCTAATTCAACATGCTTGTGAATAATTAACATGATTAAAGATTTGGTTCCAGGGCCCAGAGCAAACACCATTAAGGGGTGATCTCCCTTTGACCTCCCCCAATAGGGCCATCCAGCTCAAAGGTTAGTTCTAAGACCACATAAGTAAACAAGGGAGTTAGAGTAGAGACAAAGAAATGTGACATAAACAGACTTAACTGGGGAAGCTTCTATTATCCCTAATTTTTACCCATGACCTAATACTCTAAGGTAAGAACCAGCTGCCTTCGGCCTGTTCCATTATTACAAGTTATAAAAACCTTTTTGTCTTCCAAAACATTTGAAACTATATCTTATACATTTCCCTTATTATTTTGCCAGCCACCCTGAGTGAATCCCAACATTGTTTGAGGCTAGGAGATCAAAACCTGCCTAGGAAACATAGTGAGACCCCCATCTCTACAAAAATATAAAGAAAAATAGCCCCACATGGTGGTGTGTGCCTGTGGTCCCAGCTGACATGGGAGGATCACTTGAGCCCAGATCAAGGCTGCAATGAACTCAGATCACACTACTGCACTCCAGCCTAGGCAACACAGTGAGACCCTGTTTACAGAAAAGAAAAGGTAACTCAAATACCATGGGCTGGGTGGTATAAACACAGTTTTTTCTTTCTCACCATTCTGGAGGCTGGGATTGTCTGTTGAAGAAGCTACATAATTTGTGATTCAAATTAGGTATCATTTTGTAAAAAGGCAAACTCTAGAGACAATTTTAAAAAATCAGCTGTTTCCAGCTGGGTGTGGTGGCTCATGCCTGTAATCCCAGCACTTTGGGAGGCTGAGGTGAGCACATCACTCAAGGTCAGGAGTTAGTGACCAGCCTGGCCAACATGGGGAAACCCTGTCTCTAGTAAAAATGTTGGCCAGGGAGAAACCCTGTCTCTACTAAAAATGCAAAATGTAGCCAGGTGTGGTCATGGGCACCTGTAATCCCAGCCACTCGAAATGCTGAGGCACAAGAATCACTTGAACCTGGGAGGTGGAGGTCACAGTGAGCTGAGAGTATGCCACTGCACTCCAGTCTGGGTAACAGAGTGAGATTGGTCTAAAACAAAAAATTAGCTGTTTCCAAGAAAAAGACAGAAGGACTAACAGTTGAAGCACAGAAGATTGTCAGCAACAGAATGATGACTGCATGCAAGGTGGAGCAAGACATTGCAAATTAAAAAAAAAAAAACTTGAAAATTCACAATAGAAAGAGTAATCCATAATGCTAAGACATTTAGTTAGTAATGTGTAAATATTGGTTTATTAACCATAGCAAATGCACCATACTTACATGTCAATTACAGGGGAAATGGAGGAAAGGGGCATGTGCTAATTTCAGTATCTGCTCTATTTTTTTGCTAATGTAAAACTTTCCCAAATAATAGTGTCTATTAATTAAAGAGTCATTTGGCAATACTAACAATGTTTAACAATCAGTTAATGTCTAAACAGGAGCTTCAGATGTGTTTCGCTACCAAATGTGAACCAAAGCTGAGCTGTGAATGTATCTTTATGTGTTTGAAACATTACTGTTTGAATACTAAATTAAAATTTTCTCACATGAATAACAATATGGTTTAGCATTTTTATTGATTTATTTTAAATATGAAACTTTGGAACAAATGCAATCATTATTCTTGAATCAATGTAAGGGCTGGGTATCCACAGTGCCATCAGCTCACCGTCTGCAGGTGCACCTGTGCTTTGTCGGGGACCCTTTCTTGACTTGCTGCTGGTCTAGGCTGTATAGATTCTTGAAGGAGAAAAATGCTTTTCTCCTCAAATTCATCATCTAAGAACCTGGGAAATGCACTCACAGTAAAGAGAGCTACTGATAATCTGTTGGCAGAACAGAGGAAACAAACCATAATTGATGCAGAGCTCAAATGGTGGATCCCACTGCACTGACTCCCCAACACAGCCTCTGAGTTAACGCTGGGCTTTTGGAAGATCTTGGGTTCTCACATGCACTTCAAACACCTAAGGGAAAGGTTGTGTGGAAAACGCCTTTATGATGAAATGATCCAGAAAGGCAGCTGAGCAGAGTGACTGAGCATGGGGGTGGGGGCCTGAGGACCTGGGCTCAATCCCACTTAGAGCCACAAGAACCGGGGAACATCCTGCAACCCCTCAGCCTCCAGTTATCTGCACTGCTGTCTAAACACTTTAATAGGGCTGACTGGTTAGCATGATGAGGCCGAAGATCATTGAACAGAGTTAAAGCTTTAGAAAAAGTGGCTGATTATTCAATTCTCCATGATTCCTCCATCATTAAATGCCTGGGAGAAGAAGCTACACACTTGACAGTGGGTGACCAGAGAGGGGGCATGGATGCTCCAGGGCAGTGGAAAGTGGAGGTTGGCTTTTCTTCATTTGCCTGTGTGGGAGCCTTTACAGTGCACAGACAGTACATGTGATCATCTCCTGTGATGCTCACGTCAGCCCTGAGGGTGGGCAGAGCAGGAGCTGTGGTCCGCACTTCATAGTTGGAAGAAATTCTCTTAAAGGTATATGTCTTTCCAGTCATCACACTGCTGTGTGATGCACCTGGGGCAGAAGTGTACCTGACGCCTCAGGGCCAGAGATGTCTTCAACCTCCAGACCTCCAGATCATGCTCTAGACCCCCCAAAACATGAACTCCCCTGACTCTCAAGATGTCCTGATTCAAGGTTTCTATTGGAGGGCTGATGTCCTGGAATAGAGGCCTGAGCCCAGATAACAGCTTGGACACAAGTCCCAGCTTCTGTCTCTTCCTTTCCATCCCAGACTCCAAACAGGATGTGGTTTATCTCAAATGAAGCCTCTTGGAAAGATGAGAGTGATTCAAAACAGGGCAATCCTTTCATAGCAGCATCACAGTCAGCTGCCATGGGCCACACATTTCCAGTGATCAGTTGGCTACAAGGGACCCCTGTAGCCAACTGACCCCTAACTGTATTAGGCTTTGTAACACCCAACTGTTTTAGAAAGCAACATTCTAAACTGTCACCTGACTGCTTCACTTCCCTCCACTTGACCAATGCTGGGTGAGCAGCTAATGCCCTTATCTGATAAGGGGCGCCTGGGCTGGAGTGTCAGTGGCTTATTGATCTGAGACACTGTGCAGCTGGACTAAGGCCTGGCTGAGGATAGGCAGTGACTGCACCAGCACAGAGTGGACCTTTCTTCCTGTTCATTTCTTCCAAACCAAAGGTCAGCATCTTCAGACTCCTATTTCATCCCGAGCCCTGCAGGGACAATGCACAGAGTCCCTTCTCCTCTTAGAGGGAACCCTCCACAGCTACAGCCTGGAGACCCCACCCCAGGACTGTCCCTGAGGACAACCCAGGTCCTATTTCTAACAAATGTCCATTCCTCTAACCTGAGGGCTGTCTCTTCTCACTACTCTCCTTAGCAGCACCCTAAACAGTAGGGATCCTGTCCTCATCCCACCACATTTATATCCATATCAAAACCCCAGTCTTTCCTTTACAAAACCAAAATGTGGCACACATACACCATGGAATACTGTGCATCCATAAAAAAGAGTGAGTTCTTGTACTTTGCAGGGGCATAGATAAAGCTGGAAGCAATCATCTTCAGAAAACTAACACAGGAACAGAAAACCAAACACCACATGTTCTCACTTATAAGCGGGAGTTGAACAGTAAGAACACATGGACAAAGGGAGGGGAACACCACACACTGGGGCCTGTCAGGGGTAGAGGGCAAGGGGAGGGAGAGCATTAGGACAAATTCTTAATGCATGTTGGGCTTACAATCTAGATGACAGATTGATAGGTGCAGCAAACCACCATGGCACATGTACACCTGTGTAACTAACCTGCACATTCTGCACACGTATCCCAAACTCAAAGGAAAATTAAAAAAACCAACCTCGGAATCAAGATTGCTAACATATTGTGTTGGATTTTGGCAACAGTATTCGAAAGAGTTTGACTTTTAATTCACCTTTCTTGTCATTTCTTTTACAGAATTTGATATCATGATTTTCCCAGTTAAAAAAGAGCAGTGTGAGTGTGTTCTTGTACATACAAAATTGAAGTTACTTCTATTTAAAGTATAGACTTCCAGGGAGACAATAAGGATGGACGTTTGCACAATGGAAAGATATAATTTGCATTCGTTTCTAGGTGATGGTTGTTTTACCTGTAACAGTGCAAATATAAGACATGCACAGACTGCTGCTTTCTTACAAACACTGTTACCAGCACCCAGATGTAAATCTCCTGGCAGTCCCTCTTCAGCTAATTTCCAGGCAGTAAACCCAGGAGATACCTACTCTGATCATGATCAATGTACTTTAATTTTTAAACATCATAAAAAGGCAAACCTACAGCATGTACTCTTTTGTTTCTGATTGAAAATTATATGTGAATATGTGAATTTCACCCATGTTCCACGTGATGAAACATGTCATTTTGTACTGCTGAGTCAGTATATAACATTGTAGAAAGTTGGCACAACTAGTTCACACCTCCGTGTTTTCTACATTCACTCTGCTGTTTCTCATGATGGTTGCTTGAAACAAGCCTTCTGTAAAGTTCCCCAGGTGGACAACATCCTTGGCTCATACATGTCTCTTGGACATAGGTGGCAGGAGTGGGACTGTAGGGTCACAGGTGCTGATGACTGTGGTACACACCAGAAAGCCATTTATCAAAATGGTTGAAACTAGGTATGTTCCCAGAGTAACATGACAGTTAAAGTTCCTCCACATCCTCACCACCCTTTGCATTTTTGTCTCTGATAAAGTACCTATTCTGGTGGGTGTAAGAGTGAGAAACTAGTTTCAATGTGTACTCTGCTAATGACTTGGGGTTGAGTGCATTTTCATGTGCTGAACTTGCTGAGGTTTCTAGGATTCTGATAAGGCACATAACTTTATGAGCTCCTGAAGGCTATTTAAGGTGCTTTGTTAGAAAAAGGATCCAAGAGGCAAAATTGCAGAGGGATATGGAACAATGAAAAAATATTAGGAAGGACAATCTAGATTTCAGAAAAAAAGAGAAGACCGATAAAATGAAAATGTCACTAAAAATGGACAAGTATCACAACAAAGCAATTTAGAGAAGGCAAAATGTGGATGAATAAAAGTCACATGAAAACATGTTCTGATCCACCTGAGGTGAAAGAAACCCCTGTGGAGCCCAGGATGTCTGTGTGGGAGGAGCTGCCTGGAACAGCAAAGAGCAAAGCAAAAGGGCTTGGGGGGAGCAAAATGGGAGTGGCAGGAGCTGCCAGAGCCCCCTCAGCAGGAAGCCAGGGAGAGGGCTTGGAGATCAGCCAGCCAGGGTCAGGGGCAGGCAAAACCTATAGGTTCCTGTGGATGCCCTAGAGTTGTGCAGTTACTTCTGAGTGAGGCATGAAACCAGTGAGTGTTGAGCAGACAACTAATGTTGCAGTTTAAAAAATAAAAATAAAACAAATCTTCAGTCAGGCTGTGGAGCTTCAGAAGCTCTTACAACTGGGATAAAATATAAGGGCAGCCATCCGGCAGAACGTCCCTCATTACATAGTAATGTTAAGTGTGCACCCTCCATGCAGCTAGTCCACTGTGGTTCAGAGATGGAGGGAAATGCACAGAAGGAAGTCCTCACTGGTCACGTGTTATCGGCAGCAACCTGGCTGCTCAGCACAAGGGTTTATAACTAAAGTGTAGCTTGCACAATGCTGACCTGTTGGAAGTAATGGAAATGGTTCATATGCACATATGGATGAAATTAAATGTTTAAGTCTGAGTTTAAATCTCAGAAAAAAAAATAAATGAGATGAGGTCTAAAGAGGTAAACTTATTTGCTTAAGAAATAGAAACATATGAATTCTTTAAGTATGTGTAGAGATGATTTGGAAGTCGAAGTGGAACCACATGATTTACACTTGAGTTGGTTACTCAGAGATAAAGGAAAACATGATTTGAAATGGTTATTAAAAAATATGAAAGAGAGGCCTTTAGGTGGCTGATGAGTGTTAATAGTGTGAGTAAACTCTGTGCTTCTGGGTCCCAGGAAAAACCAACAGATAGTGCCACACATGCTCTGCTGGCACAGCTGGCAGGAACAAGTGACCTCCCTTCAACCCACGTCCCCTTTATTTAGGATTCCTGGCTGCCCTGGACCCTCTTCAACATCATGAGCAGCTTCAGAAAGGAGGATCAGGACAGCCAAGGCTCTCCACCTGAGATTCCCTGGTGTGTCAGAGGCAGGAATGCTTTGTGTCCGAGGGCAGTGTGGGACAGTGAGGGACACTCCTGAGATGGCCTCTCCCAGCTGGAAAATGACTCAGCCTCCATGGGAGTTTGTTCATCAGGAAGCCCACTCAGCAGATTTGGGTGGCAATACTGACCTGCTAGGACACACATTCACCCCACCGGGTCAGCTGTGAGAACTCAAGGGCAGAGGGGCCCAGGAAGAGGCAGGTCACAGCTCTTATGTAAATGCAGTGGCTCTGCTCCCATGAAGGTTTTGGGAGAGGTAAGGTGGCTTCAGAAAACTGAGGCTCCACAGCAGAGTGTCAGGAAGTGGAGTGGCATCTGAACCATCCCCAGGGCTCCTGTCTTTACCCTCCCTCCCTCACTGCACAGAAGAGGAGGCACCTCACCTCGGGACAGGGATCCACAGTCTGATCTGCTCCAAATACCCACCCTCCTCACTATGCTGATTCTGACCCACAGTCCCTCCCCTCTGTCCAATTTAAGGTCTGTGGCCCAGGCAGGGCCAACAGCCACCCTCAGCATCCGAAGGTTCAATGCCACAGCTGTCTGCACTGAGGACAGCAGCAACACTGGCAACGTTGACAGCTAAGGCCAACATGACACATTCTTCACATGTACACGCTGTGAGCATTTTCTGTCACTCTGCGCTTTCTAAGTCATATTCTTAAAGGGGACTTTTGCTATGCCAGATTGTTTCAATAGTTTCAATATTTATGTAGACCAATGCTTTTTTCCTCAAGATCAGTATTTTTGTGTCCTAAAACAACTATACATATATGCATATGTGTGTGTGTATATATATACAACTATATACATAACTGTATACACATGTGTATGTGCATATACATACAACTGTATATATACATGCACACATATATATTCATATAAAAAACATTTGAATTATATTTCAAAATTCTGTTAAAAACATGAATGGCTTGATATACTAGTGCTAAGGGATGGCTTTATTTTAAACACAGTTTCCAACAGATTCTTTTAAAATATTATAGCAGGGATTTCCAGATCACCCCCACTCCCACCTTTTTATAATTTTTGACTATTTTCCAGAGTCGTGAATCCAATGAGGTGAAGGTGGAAGAAAGCATTTAGAAAGCCAGTAGGTACAGAAGAACTGGTGTTGGGTGAGGCAGAGTGGGGAGAAACGCTCCTTTAAATGGAAGCCTCTGGAACCTGGAGAAAGCAATGGAGAGGTGGGCAAACTTCCTGCAGAGTTACCAGAGGTGTGCATGAAGCCCCAGCAGTGGATGATGCCCCAGGCATGGATGATGACCATTTGTGGATGATGCCGCAGCAGTGGATGATGCCCCAGACATGTATGATGCCTGCCCCAGACATGTATGATGCCACAGCAGATGCTCCAGGTGTGGATGATGCCACAGAAGTAGATGCTCCAGGCATGGATGATGACCCAGCAGTGGATGATGTCCCAGGTGTGGATGACCCAGCAGAGGATAATGCCCCAGGTGTGGATGATGCCCCAGCAGTGGATGATGCCCTAGGCATGAATGATGCTCCAGCAGTGGATGATGCCCCAGGTGTGGATGAAGCCCCAGGCATGGAAGATGCCCCATCAGTGGATGCCCCAGGTGTAGATGATGCCCCAGGTGTGGATGATGCCCCAGCTGTGAATGATGCTGCAGCAGTGGATGATGATCCAGGTGTGGATGATGCTGCAGCAGTGGATGATGCCCAAGGTGTGGATGATGCCTCAGCAGTGGATGATATACTAGGTGTGGATGATGCCCCAGCAGCAGATGATGCCCCAGGCATGGATGATGCCACAGCAGTGGATAATGTCCCAAGTGTGGATGATGCCCATCTGTGGATGATGCAACAGCAGTGGATGATTTCACAGGTGTGGATGCTGCCCCAGCAGTGGATGATGCCCCAGCAGTGGATGATGCCCCAGGCATGATGCTCCAGCAGTGGATGATGCCCCAGGTGTGGATGATGCCCCAGCAGTGGATAATGTCCCAGTCGTGGATGGTGTCCCAGGCATGGATGATGCTGCAGCAGTGGATGATGCCCCAGGTGTGGATGATGCCCCAGCAGTGGATGCTGCCCCAAGCATGGATGATGCCCCAGCAGTGGATGGTTCTCTTCTGTGGATGATGCCCCAGCAGTGGATGATGCCCCAGGCATAGATGATGCCCCAGCAGTGTATGTCTCAGTCGTGGATGATGCCCAACTGTGAATGATGCCACAGCAGTGGATAATGCCTCAGGTGAGAATGATGCCCATCCGTGGATGATGCCCCAGGTGTGGAAGATGCCCCAGGCATGGATGATGCCCCAGCAGTGGATGGTTCCCTTCTATAGATGATGCCCCAGCAGTGGATGATGCCCCAGGCATGAATGATGCTCCAGCAGTGGATGATGCCCCAGGCATGGATGCCCCAGCAGTGGATGATGCTCCAGGCATGGATGATGCCACAGCAATGGATGATGCCCCAGCAGTGATGTCCCAGGCATAATGCCCCAGCAGTGGATGATGCCCCAGCTGTGGATGATGCCCATCTGTGGATGCCATAGCAGTGGATGATGCCCCAGGCATGGATGATGCCCCAGGCATGAATGATGCTCCAGCAGTGGATGCCCAGGCATGGATGATGCCCTAGAAGTGGATGATGCCCTATCAGTGGATGATTCCCCAGGCATTGATGATGCCTCAACAGTGGATGCCCCAGGTGTGGATGATGCCCCAGCAGTGGATGATGCCCAGGTGTGGATGATGCCCCAGGCATGGATGATGCCCCAGCAGTGGATGATGCCCCAGCAGTGGATGATGCCCCAGGTGTGGATGATGCTCCAGCTGTGGATGATGCTCCAGCTGTGGATGATACCCATCTGTGGATGATGCCCTTGATGTCCCAGCCATGGATGATAATTCAGCTGTGGATGATGCCCCAGCCATGGATGAAAGCCAACAGTTGTCAAGAAAAGTCTAATACAGAAGTCATTAGTGAGATTGATCAAGAAAAAAGGGAAGTCACAAAATTAATATCAGAAATTAATAGGAAGACATTACTACAGAGAGAGCAGAGATTATAAAACAATGAGTGGACATTATGAATACATAACTTGTTTTAAAGCAACGTTTTGTTTCACTTTGGCTGGCGTCCTTATGCTGCAGTAGCTGGCCAATAGTGAGTTTCCTCATGGAGGAGGCTTGGGTTGAGGCTGAAGGTCTTTAACCCGCATGCACAAGAGAGTTGCCATGAGGGAATGAAAACAAGGCTACAAACCAAGTGCTGCACAGAGTTCCTACCTGTCCCTCTCAACATTTTCAGCTGGCCAGGATTGAGCATTTTAGGACTTGGGAAGGTATTACCACATCTACTAAAAGACATCACGGATGGATCCTTATGTGCTTTGGCCAGCTGCTGAGCAAATTAATTTCACAACTGAAGTGGGCCACACTGGCCTGTGTGGTCCCCCACTCCTCTTAGAATTTGTGAGCTTGGGGCCTGCTGGAGGGTAAATGGTGGGAGGAGGGGGAAAATTAGGAAAATAACTGATATTAGGCTGAATACATAGATGATGAAATAACCTGTACAACAAACGCTCATGACACACGTTTATGTATGTACCAAACCTGCTCATCCTGCACAGATTCCCCTGAACTTAAATATTAAACAAAAAAGGATCTGTGAGCCGACCCAAACACCTGAAGATCTTTGTGCTTTTCACACTGATGACTACACCAGTCTGTGGGAAGATGTACCTGTAACTGCCCTGGGTTGTGTGACCATGGAGGCCACTTTATAATGATGGGCAGTGTCTGGGACTTCCTTAGGGGTTATACATGAATGCTGGACTCCCTGCATGGTGGCAAACACCCCATGACTGAGAGCATGCCAGTAGTTGCCAGTGTCAGCACTGACCCACATTTCTGGGTTTGTGTTTTCACTTTTTCATTCAGGACCTCAGGAGCTGGGGCCATCCCCTGGCCCTTCAGGTTCTCCACCTGAGATGTGAGGATAATAAACCAGACACAGGGATGGCTCTGGTGAGGGTGGAGGAGTCACTGTACAGAGTAGAGTGGGGCTGGATTTTATTCTTTGAAAGTAGACACTGGAGAATGGGCTGTGTAAATGGGAAATCTCTCCTAAGAAAACACACAGCCGCATGTGCACAGAAGCGCACACATTCACATCACATGATGCAGCCTCACACAAGACACCACCAATCCTCAAGCACCCAACTCAGTACCAGCCAAAAGGGAGCACAGCTGCTGCCTCAAAATTTGGCCATGATTTTTCCCTGGGAAACTCAGGTTTCCAAAAAAACACTTTCACTATGCTTATTCCTATCACAATCCCAGAATCAGGGTGGCAGTGCACATCGAAACCAGCTTTTTTTCAAAAATGACAATAATTCCAGAATACTTACCAGAGTCACACTTGAGATGGAACACCGGCACTACCTGCAACACAGAAACAAGGCTTTATGAGGGGCACATCGTGCCGTGGATTGTTTGCAAAAGGTTCTGTTTCTCTCAATGAATACTGAAAACCTGATCACAAACTTAGTCAGCTGCCACAGTAATCAAAACAGCATGGTACTGGTACTGAAAGAGAGATGTAGACCAATGGAACAGAAAAGAGGTTCATTGGACAAGACAGAATGGGTGGCCACAGAAGCCTGGGATAATTTTATATCCCCACGGCACAGCAGTGAGCATACTTCATGGTGTGCTGATGCTTACTGAATGGGAAAACTGAGCACTGGGTGATTGTTTGATTGTATGTTTTTATTGCAAGAGGCTCAACAACATGCTCTATGGAAGCATAATCCTTCAAATGCACTCATCTATCCTTTCAGTAATTTTTCACTCCCTCAGCCAAGAGCTTCTCCATCTGAATTTCTGTAACACCAATCTCAAACCCATAAAGAAATGGGTGACAGCAACCCCACTAAGCTCACACGCCCAGCTGTGGAAGCAAACTTCACTTTACCGCAAGTCTGCTTCACCACTACAGGCAGTGCAGCATGTTAGTTTATAGATTAGCCTTTGGTGTTAGAGAGATCCAGCTGTGGGTGTGTCCTGTGAATAATTTACTTAACTGAGACTCATATTCCTCATCTGTATAATGAATAGAACTAAACTACTTATGCCTCAAAGTGATTGTGATGCTTCAAAGAGGAAACACAGACAAGTGACCATATAGTATCCAAGACTCAAATGTTTATCAGTTATCCTTTACATTTTAATAACTTAAGCAGCTGTTATCAAGTACAGTCATGTGGCATAGTGACATTTTGATAAATGATTACTTACATGGCTGGGGTCAGATGGGCGTACACAAACCTACTGGCCTGTATCATTAGATTAAAACAAAATTTTTGGTTAAAAATTTTAAGTAAGATGCTATACAATTGAAAGACTAACCACAGTGATAGAGTTTGTAGGAAGAGATAAAACTAAAAGTGCACAAGGATTTGGAGAAATGTCTCCTCACATACGCTGCTACAGGAGCATGAATTAGCATCACCATTTTGAAAAATATTTGGTACTATTCATGACAATAAAAGATATGTTCCCTTCTAACAATCTACTTCACAAAAATGAGTGCCAGTATTATTCTAAAGCCAGTTACACTTACGAACATGAATGAATTTCAAATCATAATGTGAGCGAAAAAGCCAGACACTAAGAATCACATATTGACTTATTCAATGTAAGAGAGTCCAAACCTGGAGAGGTCTAAACAACTTATTAGCAGTAAGAGCAGGTCCCTGAAAGAAGAAGATGATTAAAGGAGGAGGGAAATTTCAGGGAGGAACCAGGGATGTATGCACTTGTGCCATCTCACCCTCTCAGATGTCAGGGTCTGAAAAGAGGCTGCTGGTGATATTTAGGTGGTTCAAAGCTCTCATGAAGAAAAGCAAATGACAGACAGCAGCAAACTCAGTTCTTTAATGAAGTGCCCAACACTGGATAGAGGGTGCCCACTTAGTTTTGCATCTTATTATGTAAAATGAGGATCCTCCAAAGATAAAAATGTCATCCATAGCATAGCATGGACAGAATTATGTGCTATCAGAACATAATTTTATCCAATGAAGTTTCCTGAACAACTTTTAGCAATCTGTGAATAAAAGGTCCAGAACTTAACTTATAAATATCAACTTAGAGAAAAACAAAAGCCTAATTTTGAAGACTGGAAATAGTTTAATGCCATCTTCTGTGAAAAAAAAAAAAACCCTTGGTTTCCCCAAAAATTGGAGAACTGGAGAGAAAGAAGCCTTATCTCAGAATCCATGGTAGGAGTGAGAAGTGGAGGCTACAAATGTGCTCAAGGTCAGACTCCTTCTCTGCCTTCCCAGGAGACTGGAGATGTACCAGTGAGTCCAGAGTGAACATTCATTGTGCCATCCACCCCTGGGAGATCCCCTTAAACCCACAGAAAGGACAGAAACATAAATGTGCTATAACAAGTCTTAAAAGTTCAGAGGGTGATTATCAATCTCCCCTTAGCACACAAAAGAGCTTTTTCTCTAAGTTCAAGTAAATGCCTGTGAGAAAGATGTTCCCACAGCTTCCTTCCTTTTCTTACAGATGACACTCAATGCCCCACGCTACATCCCTTGTGCATAATTGCAAGGAGTGCTGATTAATCCAAACCAAAGGCTTTGAGGTTTCACTGGGCAGAAAAGAGCAGGCGTACTGCAGAGATCAACCCTAATGAACACAGCACCCTCATACCCCAGAGACAAAGTTTCTACCTTTATGACAACAAACTTTGAAAAGAGCAAACCAAACCTCACACACATTTTCATTTTCTTTCTGATTTCATACCCCCTGCTTCAGCCCCTCAAGCAGCGGAAATAAGCTGAAGACGAAGACTCTCAGAAACCCATTCCGATTACCTCCTACCTGGAAAGTAGTTCCCTACCTTGGGGGTCGTCTTCATTGCATTTGAAGACGCTCCCCAGAAGCCAGCCTTTAGAAACAAAAACATCAGGAAAAGTCATTAGAGTGACTCACCTACTCCTCTTCCAGCAGCTAAAGCCATGTGGCCTCACATGTCATTCCCTGGTCCTTTTTCTGAGTTGATAAACCTTCCTACAGCCTCTCTGGCTGGAGTTCTATATTGGCCAAATCACTTTCTCTCAGGAGACCCCCAATCCTCCTTCCCAGCGGGATCCCAGAATCAGGTTTCTAAACACTCGAGCAGCAACTTGGTCCCTCATGATGTGAGTTACTTCATGGTACTTACTTTTTACCCTTTCCAGTGATGGTCTCTGCAATTATACAAAAGAAAACATGAGGCTGAGGCTCTGTGGTGCACCCCACATAGATCTGTTATTCCCTTGGAAAGGGTAGAAAACAAGAAGTGGCACAGCGGCTGAGCCATAGGTCAACATCCCCCAAACCATGAGGATGCTTATGGAAAAATAAGGTTTTCATTCACAGAATTCACCGTTAAAGTTGATTTAATGGGCAAACATACAATGCTTAATCCAAAAAGGAAAACGTGTTGAGGAAAGTGCCTCTGCATTACAGCCTATAATGGATGCTGTCATTTGAAAACCTCCCAGTGCACTGCATGTTAGTTGAGAAGACATTCCCACTGAATTTCACCCCCGCAGAGAGAATTGCATAGGCTGTACATAATGTACATTTTCAGATTTTCATATCCAAATTAATTGAGAAGAAATCACAAAAGCAAAATTTCTTTAGAAGACAAAGAAAAGGAGTCTTACATAGAGGTCTTCATCCTCCAGATGTTCTTCCCCTTTCCAGGATCTGAGTCTGACCATGCTCGCCTGGTTATTTGAAGGCACTGGAAGTACACAGAGGAAAGCTCAGCACCCTGGTGGTTGGTGACTGAGTTATTCAGGGAGCTTTGCTGGATGTGAGGTATGAAGGTGGGTGATTATCAAGCATGGACTGAGTTGCTGCTGGGCTGTCACCCTGGGTGGAAGAGGGCTGGCAAGGGAGGGCAGCAGGGAACAGATGAGACATGGAGGTCTCCACCTCATACTAGAGGCATCATGCAGCAACACAAGAGTCAACCGAAAAGGGAAACTCAAATGCACACTAAGGTTCAATGGAAGAGTGCCTTTCTGCCTCTCACATGTTTTGAAGCTCTTTTAAACAAACAGCATATTCAAGACTACATTAGTACTCTAGGACCCAATCATGCTGGTGCTACATTTAGCATCAGTTTTCAAGATGCATAATAAAAACCTGGGTCTACCCAGCCCCTTTTTATCTCAACACACTTTTGTCTATTGATTCCAGGTTTTTAAACTCAACCAATTGACAATCAAAAAATCTTGAACTCTTCCTTATGACCTGGAGCCCCGACCTTCTCTGACTTTCTATTGTCCTTTCTCAATGGAAGAAATTGACATCTTGCATGTATTAATTGATGTCTTATGTCTCCCTAAAACATGTAAAAACCAAACTGTAGCCGGATCACCTTGGATATATGTACTCAGGACTTCCTGGGTCTGTGTCACTACCATGTCCTCAACCTTGGAAAATTAAAATTCTAACTTGATTGAGACTAGATTTAGATAACCTTTTGGTATGCAATGTGTAATCATAGTGAGGTTTATTTTTTAGAAGAGGACACTAGGGATTTTTTGTGTCAAACAGAAATAAGAATATTTGTTTATGTGATTCATGTCCCAAAAACATTTTTCCATTTATGGATTCACATGAAGGGAATCAGCTGTCACATAAATGGCTGTTGCTGCAGCTCTGCTTTTTTAGAATTTTCAATCCTTGAATAAAAGATAGGTTGATCCGACAGATGGATTCAATTCTAGGCAAAACAGTCTATTTTAGTTATGTACTGAATTTTTGTTCACAAGCATGAACTGAGATGATGCTGGACCATTTTCCTGATGTTGAATGAAGGAAAAAAAGAGGGGCAGAAACAAATGAAAGAGCCTTGGCCTTCTAGCTAGGGCAACTTCATCAACATCAGACACCTTAAGAATCATTTAATACAGAAAGGCACTGTATATGGAAACAAGAAGTAAAATTAAATTGTAACATGGGTGCATAGCCTATAAACATAGTAAAAACACTGAATCACCCACTTTAAATGGGTGAATTGGGTTGCATGTCAACTACACCCTAATGAAGCTATGTTAAAAAAGGAATACGTACTGTGGTGATATTCACGTGTAGCATTTTCCTGCTGTAAAAGGGAAAAAAAACCATCATGAGGATCAGATCATACTGGGTCCTGACTGCACAGGTCTTTCATTCACTTGGTGGTGTTACAAAACCAGGTATCAAACAGTGATCAAGTCACTGAACCACAAATAAAGCATAGATGATGCTTGGGGAAAGGGCAGTGGGTTTTTGTCTTTGGTTTTGGACAGATTCTTGCTCTGTCACCCAGGCTGGAGTGCAGTGGCATGATCTCAGCTCACTGCAACTTCAGCTTCCTGGGTTCAAGCAATTCTCCTGCCTCAGCCTTCCAACTAGCTGTGACCAGAGGTGCCTGCAACCATGCCTGGCTAATGCTTGTATTTATACTAGAGATGGGGTTTCATTATATTGGCACTGTCTGCCTCAGCCTCCCAAAGTGCTGGGATTTCACGTGTGAGCCACCAAGGCAGTGGGTTTTTATGAAATATTTAGCAAGTCCATGTTGGCTGCCAAATACACAATTATTTTTCAGAAAGAAAATGTGGCTACTGAGAAACATGCTCACTACTACTATGTCAGTGATGTCATCTTTTGACTGACATCATCAGTCAGGCTTCAGTTGGTCATATATTCCAGTGACTGGTAGCTAGAGTCCATGACAGCTGAGGCCTGATTCACAATGGCAGGCAACAGTGATACTCACTTGACATTCTAGAAGCCCCAAAAAATGACATTTCTCTTCAAGAAAAGGAAATGCATCTTACTATGTCAGGTGACCTCTCCTCCTGAAGCTTTTCAGTTGTACACTCCATTGGGTCTTGAACAGGAGCTAGGAGAACACAGAGAGACAGTCAGTGCACTGGTGATGCTAAGGAATCCCACAAGGAGCTTTGGGGAATGTGTGTATGGAGGGGCTTCAGTGATGGAGCTGGGTGCTTCACAAGCATGAACTGAGCTACTGCTGGACCATTCTCCTGGTGCTGAATAAAGGAAAAGGAGATGGGCAGAAAGAAATGAAAGAGGCTTGGCCTTCTAGCTAGGGCAACTTCATCACCGTAAAACAGTCACCTTAATAACCAGTTAATACAGAAAGGCACTATATGTCAAAACAAGAAGTACATTAGGGCTGCTTAGAACCAGGGGTGCAAGGTTTGGAAAAACAGAGGGGTGTCTACTAATGAGGTTTCTTTGAGGAGGAATGAAGAGGTTTTAAAATTAGATTGTAACATGTGTGCATAGCCTATAAATATAGTAAAAACACCGAATCACCCACTTTAAATGGGTGAATTCGGTTGCATGTCAACTACAACCTAATGAAGCTATGTTAAGAAAAGAATACGTACTGTGGTGATATTCACCTGTAGCATTTTCCTGCTGTAAGAGGGGAAAAAACTATCATCAGGATCAAATCATACTGGGTCCTAACTGCACAGGTCTTTTATTCACTTGGTGGGGTTACAAAACCAGGTATCAAACAGTGATCAAGTCACTGACCCCTAAATAAAGCAAAGAAGATGGTTGGAGAAAGGGTAGTGGGTTTTTGTCTTTGGTTTTGGACAGATTCTTGCTCTGTCACCCAGGCTGGAGTGCAGTGGCATGATCTTGGCTTACTGCAACCTCAGATTCCTGGGTTCAAGTAATTCTCCTGACTCAGCCTTCCAACTAGCTGTGACCACAGGCACCTGCCACCATGCCCGGCTAATGCTTGCATTTATAGAAAAGATGGGGTTTCATTATCTTGGCACTGTCTGCCTTATCCTCCCAAAGTGCTGGGATTCCATGTGTGAGCCACCAAGGCAGTGGTTTTTCATGGAATATGTAGCGAGTCCATGTTGGCTGCCAAATACAAAATTATTTTTCAGGAAGAAAATGTTGCTACTGAAAAATATGCTCGCTACTAGTTTGTCAGTGATGTCATCTTTTGACTGACATCATCAATCAGGCTTCAGTTGATCATACTTTCCAGTGACTGGTAGCTAGAGTCCATGACAGCTGAGGCCTGATTAACAATGGCAGGCAAATATGATACTCACTTGATATTCTAGAAGCCCCAGAAAAAGACATTTCTCTTCAAGACAAAGAAATGCATCTTACTATGGGAGGTGACATCTCCTCCTGAAGTTTTTCAGTTCTACACTCCATTGGGACTTGAACAGGAGCTAGGAGAACACAGAGAGACAGTCAGTGCACTGGTGATGCTGAGGAATCCCATGAGGAGGCTTGGGGGATGTGGACCAAAGCTGCAGTGTATGGAGGTGGGCTGTTGACAAGCATGAACTGAGCTGCTGCTGGGCCACTCTCCTTGGTGCTGAAGAAAGGCAAAGGAGAGAGGAAGAAAGAAAAGACAGAGCCTTGGCTTTCTGGCTAGGACAACCTCATCAATGTGAAATCGTCATTTGAAGAACTGGTTAATACAGAAAGGCACGGTATGGCTCAGTGAAAGCATCTCATCACACCTGCTGCCCACATGAAAGTCTAGGGAAATCCCAACATTTTATGAAATGTAACAGGATTATTTAATTTCTGTGGATCTACATATAATGCTATTACATTTATCATCTATCCTGTTGTATTTTTAACGTTTCAAAAGCTTACATATTTATTATTTTAATTATTAAGTGTGCATTTCAATGATATTATATTTAGAGAGTAACATTCATGATGCTGTGTCAATAATGAGAAAAATCAAATCTAAATTCATGATCCAGCTTCCACCTTGGGCAATGAAAGAAAAACAGCAATATAATGTTGAATAGAGGAAAAATAAATGACTGCAGAAATTAATGAAATAAAAAACAGGAAATCATCAGAGAAAATCAACAAAACCAAAAACCAATTCTTTGAAAAGAATAATAACCCTGATAAACCTCTACCTTGTCTAACCTCAAAGGAAAAGAAGGAAGTCACAATGTACTAATAATGTCATTTCAAGACGAGTTGAATCAAAAAATAATAATAAAGGAATATTGTGAACAAATCTGTGCTCACACTTGGAAATATTATATGAAATGAGCTAACTTTTTGGATCTGTTTTAGAAGGATAAGAGTCTTCTCATGATAAATGAATTATCTGTATACACCTACATTTAGATTAGAAATTGAATCAATAATTACTATCTTCTCAAAAGAACAAAAACACTATCTTCAGATGACTTCACCTGTAAATTCTACCAAAATTCTTACAAAGAAACGTAGTCTTAATGTACGAGCAAGTAATCATAATTTTAGTATTTCCTTACATTTTAAAAATTATGTTTCCAAACAAGACACAAGAAGGTTTATAATTGCGGCATTCATAATTGCCCAAACTGATAATTGCCTAAACATTTGAGATGTCCTTTACTACCAAAAGTGAACCAAGCCTGGGCAACACTGTGAAACCTCGTCTCTACAAAAAATAAAATAAAATTTAAAAAAATAGCTTGGTATAAAGCATGTGCATTACAGCCATCTGCTTGGGAGGCTGAGGTAGAAGGATCACCTGAACATGGGGAGGTCAAGATTGCAATGAGCTGTGATTGTGCCAATGCACTCCTGGGTGACAAAATGAGACCTTTTCACAAAAACAAAGAAACAAAAAGTCCCAAACTCTAAGTTGTCAATGTAACTTTACTTGTGTAGTTGCATCACCCATTGATTTAATGCATTGAAATGGGCACAAATGAAATAAATGAAGAACATGACATAGCATTTACTGAGTTTCTCTGGGACACTGGATGAGTAAACTGGAATTATTTGCTTCAGTCAACTTAATGATATAATTTCCACCCTACCTTCATTTTGATTGGGGCAAATTATCATACGCCTCCATTTTTTTTGGACCCAGCGCCTGGCACGGCCAGCCAAACCTGCAAGGTAGAAATGTATTATAATAAAGACAATGCTTGACATCTTGCTGGCAGAAGACCACAGAGAAATTAGTGAAAACTTATTCAGTTTAAACTTTTCATCCTAGTTTTCACTGACTGCTTTTTAATGCTATGTGAATTAGATCTGGGTTCTAGGAAAATTTGTTTGTCCAGGCAGATACCTTTATTCAGATGAGACAATATAGAAAAGCAGAAAGTCCAAGTTACCATGAACAGGCTGGGTTCAAATCCTACTTAGAATCTGCACATACCTGGAAGAGAGATATGAACCCATCTGTGCCTCTCTTCCCTATCCTGAGATGTAGAAACATTAGTACATCTATGCTATACATACTAAGGTCTATAGCACCTAAAAAGATGAAATGCAGATAAAGACTTAATAAAAGCTCTTTTTTTTCTTGCAAATGCCCTAAAATGTTCAATCATTCAATGTCGAGAATGATAATCCAGATACTTGGTAGTGGTTGAATACAGAGAGAAAGCTTGCATGTCTCCTGTGCAGGGTAGAATGGAAAGTGACTTCACCTTTTCCATGGCCACATGATTACCAGCTCATGACAGAGATCTGTGATTTCCCTGATCTCCACATGAGTCCCAAGGGACAGGCAGGGAAGGGGCTACAATTTGTATTTTCCAATTCAGTGAATTAAAACTCAGACGTTTTGAGTGACTTGCCCAGAGTCACCACAGTGAGGAGTGATAGATCTGAGGTAATAATATAGTTGGTTCCCCGGGGATAGAGATCTTGGAACACCTGAGTCCTCTAGATCATGCCCTGGACCCTGCACTGAGAGCACTTCTCACAAGCTTTGTTAAATCCTGCTGCCCCAACATTTCTGTGGGATGGTTGAAGCTCTGGAGAGGTGGCAGGTGGCTTACCACATTTACTGACTTACTCTATTATCCCTATGTTGTCACTTTAATTATTAGTTTTATGACCCATAAGGCAAACATTTTCAGTCTCTCAGTTATGATGCATGATCAGAGATTTTACCTGAGTCCCCTCTTTCTACCCATCAGGTGATTCTCATCTGCTGGGCTGGAGCTGGCCTGATCTAAAAGAGGTCACATGGCATACCATGGAGCTGCTGTGTGCCCTTCTCCTGTGAACACGGCATACCACGGAGCTGCTGCGTGCTACACTCCTGTGCACATGGCATACTATAAAGCAGCTGCGTGCCGCATTCCTGGGCACATTCTTGCCTTGATTCTGCTTTCCCAGCTCTGACAATCCTAATTCTGGCTTCCAAACTAATCCTGTATGTCCCTCTCAGTTTAGACTTGCCTCAACTGTTGGATATTTTAATCACTGTTGTAGTGACCATGACCGAACTGTGACATTTCATATACCATAGTATATGTTTAACTTTTTATATATTTCTTATTTAACTTATTTTTTTTCTGACATTTAGGAACATTTCTGGGCTAGGTGTGCTGGCCCACAGCTATAATCCTGACATTTTTAGAGGCTAAGGCAGGAGGATTCCTTAAGATCAGCAGTTTAAGACCAACCTGGGCAACACAGTGAGACCTCGTCTCTACAAATATCTTCTAAATGTCACCAGATGTAATGGTGAGCCCTTTTATCCCTAGCTACATGGAAGCCTGTTGTGGGAAGATCATTTGAGGCCAGAAGATTGAGGCTGCAGTGAGCTATGATCACACCACTGCATTCCAGCCAGGGTAACAAAGCAAGACCCTGTCTCTTCAAAATAAAAAGCATTACTCTGTTACAAGTATCCCTACTTTATTTCTCATTATTTTATATTGCTGTTTTCATCCTGAGGCTTAATTGCTTTAGTAACCAAAAAAAAAGTTTTTTTAGACAAGGTAGTATTTAAAGCAGGCCATATTCATGCCTTTTTATAAATTCTAGTTTTATATGCCATATATCTAGAATTTACATTCTTGATCGACTCAGTCTCCTTCTTAGAACCAGCCTCCTCACATGCAACACAAGTATAATTCCCATATTACACCTAACTCAAAACACTGAGAGAATAGAATAAAATCAAAGAGCAGTCTGTATACTACACAAAGCATAAAGATTACAAAGCAAAGCATTCTCTAACTCAAAGGCAAAAAGTGCACAATTAACATCCTTTGCAGAACCCATAGCAAAATAATATTTGGAGAAAATATGCACTTTGGCTACCCAGTGAAGTTAGGAGAAATCTGTCACAGGTCATCGTCAAGACTTCCCCAACACTGTCTTTTATTTTTAAATAATGAAATACACATTATTTCTCCTGTTTTCTTTCATGTATATTACTGCATGTTCTCCTTTTGGCTTTTCTGTGTACCCTATCTTGAGAATCACTCCATAGCAATAAAAAGACATCTTACTCTTTTTTACAGCTCCATACTTCCCCTCCATGAAGTACCAGCTTATTTTACTAGTCCCTTTCCAGGCATGTCAGTTATTTCCAATATTTAACTATTGAAAATAATGCAACAAGAACTTTGCACATAGTTTATTTTATATTCATGGAGCATACCACCTTCAGGATAAAATTCCTCAAAGCAGGATGTCTGGTTCAAATGCATTTTCAGGGTTGTGAGATTGTGCCAAATTCCCCTTCATGGAGTTGAGCCTTTCTGCGTTTCCACCAGCAATATATGAATGCAACTTTCCTTACAGCCACACCAAAGAACGTTTGGCCATGGTTTTGGGATTTCCCTCAATAGGAGAGACCCTGCAGTAGAGCTGTCATTTGCCTTTCTTTTACGAGTGAAGATGTGTTTAAAAATCACCTGCATTTCTTTTTCTGTGACTTGTCTATTTACCACTTTATTATCTACTTTTAGTTTCACTTCATTTTTCTCATGTCAGCCTCCTTCAGGTCATTGTTGTTTTTCTCTTCACTGTCGGCTCTCACCTGAACTACTCCACCAGCCTCCTAGCTGCTCTTCCTGCTTCCACCCTTGCCTGTATTACAGTATATTCACACAGAGCTGCTGCTCAGTCTTTTCCTTAGAGAATTAACAGTAATCCTGGGCTAAAATCCTCCAGTGGTTTTCCATCTCAACTGAAGTCCATCTTCTCTGGGAGTGCTCACTAGGTGTACAAGGCCTTCACCCACCTTATTCATCCCAGCATCCTTTCACTCTGCTGCAGCCACCCTTGTGTCTTTCTGTCCTTTGCCTGAAACTTTGTTTCCATTTCGGGAATTCCAAAGCGGATATCCCTCTCTGGAAGCCCTCTCCCATCATCCTCACAGGGTTCCCCTCACTTTTTTATTTTTAAAAATAAATAAGATGGGGCATCTCTGTGTTTTCCAGGCTGGTCTTAAACTTCCAGCCTCAAGGAATCCCCTCATCCTGGCTTTCCAAAGTGCTGGGATTAAAGGTGGGAGCCACTATACCCAGCCCATTTCACTTTTAAGACTGTTTACATGATTAAAGGAGGAGGAAAATTTCAGGGAGGAACCACGGATATCCACACTTGTGCCATCTCACCCTCTCAGATGTCAGGGTCCCAAAAGAGGGTGCTGGCAATATTTAGGTGGTTCAAAGCTCTCAGGAAGAAAAGCAAATGACAGACAGCAGCAAACTCAGTTCTTTAATGAAGTGCCCCAGACTGGATAGAGGGTGCCCACTTAGTTTTGCATCTTATTACATAAAATGAGAATCCTCCAAAAATAAAAATGTCATCCATAGCATAGCATGGACAGAATTATGTGCTATCAGCAGACTTTATCCTATGGGGTTTCCTGCACAACTTTTAGCAATCTGTTAATAAAAGGTCCAGAACTTAACTTATAAATATCAACTTAGAGAACAACGGAAGCCTAACTTTGGAAGACAGGAAATAGTGTAATGCCATCTTCTGTGGGAAGGAACTCTTGGTTCCCCCAAAAAATTAGAGACATGGAGAGAAAGAAGCCTCATCTCAGAATCAGCAGTAGGACTGGGAAATGGAGGCTACAAATGTGCTCAAGGTCAGACTCCTTCTCTGCCTTCCCAGGAGACTGCAGAAGCAGAGCTGCAGAGTTCCCATTACGTCCTACCTGGAAAGAAGTTCCCTACCTGGGGGTTTGTCTTTGTTGAGTTTGAAGTCATTCCCCAGAAGCCAGCCTTTAGAGACAAAAACATCAGGACAAGTCATTAGAAAGAGTGACTCACCCACTCCTCTTCCAGCAGCTGAATCCCTGCGGCATCACACATCATCCCCTGGTCCTTGTTCTGAGTTGACAAACCTTCCTACAGCCTCTCTGGCTGGAGTTCTATATCGGCCAAATCACCAGTGAGCCCAGAGTGAACATTCACTCTGCCATCCACACCTGGGAGATCCCTTTAAACCCACAGAGAGGACAGAAAAATAGACGTGCTATAACAAGTCTTAAAAGTTCAGAGGGTGATTATCAATCTCTCCTTAGCACACAGCAGAGCTTTTTCTCTAAGTTCAAGTAAATGCCTGTGAGAAAGATGTTCCCACAGATTCCTTCCTTTCCTTACAGATGACACTCAATGTCCCGCCCTACATCCCTTGTGCATAATCGCAAGGAGTGCTGATTAATCCAAACCAAAGGTTTTGACGTGTCACTGGGCAGAAAAGAGCAGACGTACTGCAGAGATCATCTCTAATGAACACAGCACCCTCACAGCCCAGAGACACAGTTCCTACCTTTATGACAACAAACTTTGAAAAGAGCAAACCAAACCTCGCACACATTTTCATTTTCTTTCTGATTTCATACCCTCTGCTTTAGCCCCTCAAGCAGCGGGAATAACCTGAAGGCAAAGACTCTTAGGAACCCTTTCCCATTACGTACTACCTGGAAAGTAGTTCCCTACCTGGGGGTTCATCTTTGTTGATTGTGAAGTCGTTCTCCAGAAGCCAGCCTTTAGAAACAAAAACATCAGGACAAGTCATTAGAAAGAGTGACTCACGCACTCCTCTTCCAGCAGCTGAAGCCCTGCGGCTTCACACATCATTCCCTCGTCTTTGTTCTGAGTTGATAAACCTTCCTACAGCCTCTCTGGCTGGAGTTCTATATTGGCCAAATCACTTTCTCTCAGGAGGCCCCCAATCCTCCTTCCCAGCGGGATCCCAGAATCAGGTTTCTATATGCTCAAGTGGCAAGTTGGTCCCTCATGATGTGAGTTACTTCATGGTACTTACTTTTCACCCTTTCCTGCGATGTTCTCTGCAATTATACAAAAGAAAACATTATGAAGCTGAGGCTCTGTGGTGCACCTCACATAGATGTATTATTCCCTTGGCAAGGGTAGAAAACAAGAAGTGGCACAGTGGCTGAGCCATAGGTCAACATCCCCAAAACCATGAGGATGCTTATGGAAAAATAAGGTCTTCATTCACAGAATTCACCTTTAAAGTTGATTTAATGGGCTAACACACAATGCTTAATACAAAAAGGAAAACGTGTTGAGGAATGTGCCTCTGCATTACAGCCGATAATGGATGCTGTCATTTAAAAACCTCCCAGTGCACTGCATGTTAGTTGGGAAGACATTCCCACTGAATTTCACCCCCAGAGAGAATTGCATATGCTGTACATAATGTACATTTTCAGATTTTCATATCCAAATTAATTGAGAAGAAATCACAAAAGCAAAATTTCTTTAGAAGACAAAGAAAAGGAGTCTTACATAGAGGTCTTCCTCCTCCAGATTTTCTTCCTCTTTCCAGGATCTGAGTCTGACCATGGTTGCCTGGTCTTTTGAAGGCACTGGAAGTACACAGAGGAAAGCTCAGCACCCTGGTGGTTGGTGGCTGTGAGTTACTCAGGGAGCTTTGCTGGATGTGGGGTATGGAGGTGGGTGATTATCAAGCATGGACTGAGTCACTGCTGGGCTGTCACCCTGGGTGGAAGAGGGCTGGCAAGGGAGGGCAGCAGGAAAGAAATGAGACATGGAGGTCTCCGCCTCATTCTAGAGGCATCATGCAGCAACACAAGAGTCAACCGAAAAGGGAAACTCAAATGCACACTAAGGTTCAATGGAAGAGTGCCTTTCTGCCTCTCACACATTCTGAAGCTCTTTTAAACAAACAGCATTTTCAAGACTACATCAGTACTCTAAAACCCAATCATGCTGGTGCTACATTTAGCATCAGTTTTCAAGATGCATAATAAAAACCTGGGCCTACCCAGCCCCTTTTTATCTGAACCCACTTTCATCTATTGATTCCAGGTTTTTAAACTCAACCAATTGACAATCAAAAAATCTTGAACTCTTCCTTATGACCTGGAGCCCCGACCTTCTCCCACTTTCTGTTGTCCTGTTTTTCTCAGTGGAAGAAATTGACATCTTGCATGTATTTATTGATGTCTTATGTCTCCCTGAAACATCTTGCGTGTATTAATTCATTTGGTAAAAACCAAACTGTGGCCCAATCACCTTGGACAAATGTACTTAGGACCTCCTGGGGCTGTGTCACTAGTATGTCCTTAACCATGGCAAATTAAACTTCTAAATTGATTGAGGCTAGATTTAGATAACCTTTTGGTTTACAATGTGTAATCATAGTGAGGTTTATTTTTTAGAAGAGGACACTAGGGATTTATTGTGTCAAACAGAAATAACAGTATTTGCTTATGTGATTTATGTCCCAAGAACATTTTTCCATTTATGGACTCACATGAAGGGAAATGGCTGTCACATAAATGGCTGTCACTGCAGTTCTGTTTTTTAAAATTTTCAATCCTTGAATAAAAGCTACGTTGACCAGACAGATGGATTCAATTCTAGGCAAAACACTCTATTCTGGTTATGTACTGAACTTCTGTTATAGTCAATGATGGAAGAATTGGAAACATTGAAATTATATTCTATAAAACAACCAGTGTTAATCACATGAATAGTTCCTTCTTCAGTCCACCTTTCCTTTGTCATGCAGGTGCAGTAATTGCCTATGGAGGATATTTATGTTTTTCTGCTGTCTTGTCCTTGTGTCAAATGAATGTAGTTTGCAGAATCTGATCATTTCTAGGTCTTGTGGTGATAAGAGTTTTCAACTATCTCAAAAATATCTCATTCATCTTATTTGTTTGGGGCCAACTGCTGAGGAATGTCCCCAGCACTGAACGGAGTTTCTCAATATTTCTAAATACTGCTTCCTAATATTCAGAACTTGCACTTGACACTGTTGTCAGAGGTATCTGGGGCAGCTCTGTAGTATTCACACCAATGGCTGTGCCGTATCCTGCAGTTACATTCACTGTTGTCTGCCCTAAGCCGTGTGACTGCTGCAGCCATCTTGGAATCATAGATGGTGTTTGAGATCTCTGTAGACTCATGTGTGAGGGAACCAACTTACAGCTACCCATGATGGCAGGGTTGAGAGCCATCCTCTTCAGGGTAATAACTGCAGTTCAACAATTCGTTATCAATTCAGTTTTAGAGCTATAACCCTAGGTTCATATCTTGCCTCCTTCCTTTAGGGGATGAAAAGCATGGGCACATTCATTAGCCCTTCGGTTTCTCCATCCAAGGAGTATGTGGATAGTAAACAATCACTGTTTAGGTGAGCTCTGTAGTGAGGATTGAATGGGTTTATTAAAAGAAACTGTGTATTGTAGATCTTCAGAATGGTAAATTTAAAAAGAACTGACTTGCTTGATATCTCAAAGCTTAACACATTCCAGACCTGCATGCAAACCCAAGAGATAAGCTCCCAAGTCAGGGGTGATGTCATAATGCACAACTGCTCTGTCCAAAAATAGTCATTTCAACTTAACTCTAACCTTGGGACAAAAGAATGAGATATGAGTATCAAAAATGCTTTTGGTGACATCCTGGTTCCACACAGTAGCTACTTCTGAAGAAAAAAAAATTTAAGTGCATGTTGTCTACAAAATAAGTCAGTGACCTGATGAAAAATTAACAGAGATGTGGTCAAATGGAATGAACACCAGTTTACTTGGAGAGGAGAATTCTCTACCAGATTGGAAGGTTCCAAGCATGTGATATCATATCCTGAATGATTTCTTTCTCTTAAAAGAAAAGTGGCTCAAATTGAGGCTGCTGCCAAGCTATGGAGATGACCGTAGCTTAACCTTGGCAAAGTGCTCTGGATAGTGTCATGAGAGGCCTGATTTGTGCATTCCTTCCTTCTGAAGAGGGTAATAGGTTGGGTGAAAGCATATTATTCCTATCTCCATACGTAGGGAATTTTAAATAATCCACAAATGTGTGTTTAAAACTATGTTTTGGTAGGTAAACTGGCCTAGACACAGATATTATCAGTATGTATTTGGGAAAACTTGTGATATGAGTAGAAGGAACACACTCTCAAATACTGTGAACTAAATATACATTTAGGCTGATGAAAGGAGGGAAGCCATGGGAATACGAACATTAGGTTTCTTTCTTGTGCATTTTCCTTCACATTTCCACATTCCAGATTCAAGTCTAGAGTTTAAAAGATAATTGACTGTGGAAAGACAGAAGCACATGAGACGTCCCTATATTCTTTCAGTCGACACGAAGAGGGAAGTCAGATATGCAGAATCTAATCAGAAATACTGCATTTTACTCTATGGAAAAATAATAAACATACAACAGTGTGAACAAAGAATTAAAACTATAAATGATGGAATAAGTAGGTGAAGTATTTCCTGAACCACATTACTACACCAATGGGAAGGACACCATTCAGTAGGTGAATATGAGTAGACCTTCACAGTAACAAAATACCTGAGGAGAGAGGTATGAAGCTGAGAACGTGTTTCACATTCTACATATGGAAAATCTGAGATAGTCTACAAGAATGCTATGCATGCATTCATCCAAATTGCAGAGTACAAGGTTAACACTCAAAGGGCAGTTGTGTTAATATGCACTCAATATCAACAATCCAATAGCAAGATTACAAATGTAATTCCACGGATAATAACCTCTAAAATTATTAGATACCTAGAATCTAACCAATGAGATGAAATACTCATAACCTGGTAAGAACAGAATGTGACTGAAAGGAAGTAGAGAAGGTACAAACAAATGAAAAGGCATCCCATATTCACAGACAGGAAGGCAAAACCTGACTAATACACATTACTACAAAATGATCCAAAGACGCACAACAACTGTAATCAAACTGGTAACAACCATCTGTGCAGAAATAGAAAAGATAACCCAACATTTTTTTGAATTCTTATATGTCTCAAATAATCATAATAATGTTGAAAAAGAATAGCGTTGGAAGATATGCATTCATGAAATTGAAATCTATGAGAAAAAAAGATACAGAAATTCAGACAGCAGGGTCCTAGCATGGAGGCACCCATACGTATTAGAGATATGAAATAGAGAGCCCAAAATTCAATGCATGCATACAGTCAACTGATCTTCAACAAAGCTGCCGAGAATGCACAATGGGAAAAGGAAGACCTCTTTAACAAATGATGGTAAAACTCCATATTCTCATTTAGATAATAAAATTGAGCACTGTGCTCAAGGGTGTGCTTCTTCCTCCATTTACAAGACACTGGAGCTTTGCAATGATGCCAGAGCAAATCTTCATCCTGTCCCCCATGCCCAGAGAGAGCCCTTGATATCAGCAGTAAACAGCAAGGACAGACAAATGAATGTGCTGCCATGAAACCTAACAGTTCAGAAAGTGAGAATCAGTTTCTCCCAAGCATCTGGGCACACTGCGGAAGACTTATTTTCTCCAGGATTAAGTAACTGCCATGACAGAACTGTGTCCCAAACCAAAGGCTTTAACATTTTGCAGTGGCAGAGGCAGAAAAGAGGTATCCTCAGAAAGACCACCTTTAAATAATAAAGCAAGAACAGGGGACACACGCACACAAAAAAAAACAGAAGAGGTTATCACAGACAGGGTACTCACACTTCTCACCACTATGATGTTAAACTCTGACAAGAACAAATTTCATCCATGATTTTTCTTCTCTTTCTACATGCTCACTCAGCCTGCCAAGCAGCAGGCAGAAGCTGAAGGCTCCTGGGAACCTGCTTTATTAGATTCCACCTGTAATCTTGTTGCCTACCTGGAAAGGTGTCTTCTTCACTGTTGAGATTTTCCAGAATCCATTTCTTAGAACCACCAACAGCAGAGTAAGTCAGAGAGAGGTGCACTCACTTCTACTCCCGCTGAAGCCACGTCGGCTCACATAACATCCCCTGGCTGATCCTCTGGGTTCACATGCATTCATACAGTCCCTCTGATCATAGTCATACACTTGCAAAATTATTTGCTCTCACTAGATCCCCAATATTCTTTAACCAGAACCCAGAATCAGGTTTCTATATATTAAAACCAGCAAGTGTGTTCCACAGCAAGTGAGCTGCTTCAGGGTACATACCATAAACAATGAATGATGAACTCTGCAATTAGACAAAAGAAGATGCTATGAGGATCAGATTAATTCTTCTGCACCCCCTCCCCTACCCCCCCCCCACAGATCTGTCAGTCTCTTGAGGACTTCAGGAAGCTAGTTGTTAAGACAATGGTTGTGTCAAAGGCCAAGAATCAAACATGCTAGAATAGAGGACACCTGTGGAAAAGACAACACCTTTTCCCACAGAATTTATCTAGAAGTTGATTTACATTGGCAAATACACAATGCCTAAACCAAAAAGGAAAACTGGTGTTGAGGAAAATACCTCTGCGTTACAGCTGATGATGAATGCTGTCATCTAAAACATTCTAATATGTCACATATCCGATGGGAAGACACTCCCATTGAATTCCAACCCCAAAAAGAGAATTGGACATGTCAGACATAATGTGCCTTCTCAGATTACCGCAATTAACAGAAGGAAAGAAATCAGAAAAGAAACAATTCTTTTTGCCTTTTGTTTTCTTTTGAAGTTTAGGTTCCAGGATGCATGTGCAGAATTGTGCAGGTTTATTACACAGGTAAACATGTGCTATGGTGTTTTGCTGCATGTATCAACCC
The DNA here is from genome assembly GCA_031835075.1 of Saguinus oedipus. Lineage (NCBI taxonomy): Eukaryota > Metazoa > Chordata > Mammalia > Primates > Cebidae > Saguinus > Saguinus oedipus. Next base: position 3,665,704 of record CM063175.1, on the reverse strand, counting down.
ATCACCTAGGTTTAAGCCCCACATCCATTAGCTATTTATCCTGATGCTCTCCCTCCCCAATCCCCACCTGACAGGGCATTCTTTAGAGGACAGAAATAGGGGTTCTTACCTCACCATCATCCTCAGGAGTGATGCTCCTGCAATCCTCAGGAGGAGCTGGAGGGAGACACAGTAAAAAGTCAGTACCCTGGTGGCTGGAGACTGTGAGTAACTCAGGGAGCTTTGCTGGGTGTGGCATATGGAGTGTGGGACTGAAGATTCTGAGACCATCTCAGAGAAACATCTATGTTCAAATAGTACCGTGACGGTGTCTCACCAGATATCTTTCATCTTAGATAATGCCAAGACCTAATGATATTCTCACATTCCCACTTCCCAAAATATATTAAGCAATCAAAAAGCAAGGCTTAGATGTTTGCTGTGACATAGGCAGGAAAAATTGTTCTCCTGGGAAAAGTATCATTAAATACCAGAGCAAGAAATGACGGTTACAAAAGCAGCCCACAAAGCCCATGGACACACATCCTCTCATCTCTATCTTATTAAAATACAACAGAAATAAGTCAGACCTCTACAGCTATTCTTTTTTTTGGCTCTAGCTTCATAGCCCCCTTCCTAGGTTCCAAAGCAACAGGTGTTACCCAACTGGTCCCAGAAATACTCCTAGGGTATCATTTTTGTTTTTTCTGTTTGTTTGTTTGTTGCTTTGAGACAGAGTCCTGCTCACCAGGCACCAGGCTGGAGTGCAGTGGTGGGATCTCAGCTGACTGCAACATCTGCCTCCTGGTTTCAAGCAATTCTCCTGCCTCAGCCTCCTGAGTAGCTGGGACTACAGGCACACACCACCACACCCAGCTAATTTTTGTAGTTTTAGTAGAGATGGAGTTTCACCATGTTGCCCAGGATGGTCTTTATGTCTTCACTCATGATCCACCCACCTCAGCCTCCCAAAGTACTGGGATTAATGGCCTGAGCCACTGCACCCGGCCTAGGGTATCATTTTCTACCTGCAGAAATTGTCCTATGACAGCTTCCCTCATGGATGGTGTCCACTGGTCAATCTTTAGAGACACGAATCTCAGCAAGAAGTTATTTCAGAGAGTGACTCACCCACCCTCCTACTCCAGGTGAGGTCACACTGGATTACACGAGATCACCCTGAGCTTTCCTCTGTGTTCTCAGACTCTCTCTAGGCTCTGTGGAGCCAGAGGTCTTCAACAAGGCATTGCTTACACTTTCCAGCCTTCAAGTAAGAAAGAGAAGCTGAACAAATCACCTTTCCATTTTTTCTTCCACTGGCCCATTATAGGTCTCACCTCCAATCCCACAACCCTGAGATCCCAACTTTGATGTGCACGCTTTGAGTGACATGAGTCCAACAATCAGACCCTGGGCCAGGCTCACAGCAGACATGCAAGACAGCATTCTGTGGGGATGGAAATTCTCTCTGATGTACAGCTGCTGGGCCATTGCATGGTGGGTGTTGTGATGAGGTTTTGAATATTTCATTGTATATACTTGTTTATTTAACTATAAAGAGGCATGTATATGACTGAGAAGCACACTAGACGGGACAGCTCCAGAGATCCAGACATGAGGAAGACCTGACTCCCCTCTCCAGGTGTTTTCTGCACAATCATTTGCTGCTCTGATCCTACCACACATTTACGGTTACTTCCTGGGCATATGCACAAGGGCCTGTCACTGTGTGGGGCTGGGGATATGACAGTGTGGACAACATCCAGGTCCAGAGGGATTCCAGCAGGGATGTGCTTGCACCCAGTGGAAGAGCGTGGCCCTGCACACCCTGTCTAGACTAGATCAAAGCAGCAGGAGCAGAGGGGTGGGGGCATCTCACTGTCCTCAGGAGCTCACCCTCATCTCCAGAGACCCTGACTCAGAAGCTGGGCAGGCTCCAGGATGAGTGTGTGGCTCAACAGGCTGGACAGGCTGAGAAGAACACCTTTCCACACCTGCACTAGATCCCAGCCCAGGGGTGACCTAGAGCTCATCCCAGGGGTGTGTTCATTAAAACATTCATAAAGCCTAAAGTGTCACTCCCAGGACTGAGCTCTGGGGTAAGGACAAATGAGGATGACACAGTCACTGCCCTGCTAGTAAATACCCATAGCCAGGGTTCCTCTATTCACCTGTGGGAAGACACAGACTTTGAGACAGAAGATTTTAAACCATCTCCAAAATAAGTGGAAACTGAGATGTTACGGACTGCACCGAAGAGTTGCAAGGATGACCTGGAGTCGGGGATCAGTCACCAGCCCTTTGCTGAGATCACCCTGCACTGGAACTCATGTCCCTCCCCACCTGCCCTGCTACTTTGGAGTGCTGCAGCTGCCCAGGCCAAGAGCTGGAAGACTCTGTCCAGTTGAAAAGCATTTCTGGGCCACAAGACCCTTGGCCAACAGGGTCTACTGAAGATAATCATTCCTCAGGAGATTTCCAGAAGAGGTGAAAAATAAAAACTTGTCTGTCTCAGCCCCAGGAAGATCAGGTCTGGGACCTCTCTGTGTCTGGTCTAACCCTGAGGTCCATTTCTACTGACTCATGTCCTGTCTTTTCTGTGTCAGAAAAATGGGGACCTGATTCCTGTTCTGCCCCTCTCTGCAATGACACTCTGCTGGTATCATTGCCATCATCACACAAAGAGATGGAGAAGACATGGGTCAGGAAGGAAGTTCCTTTCTCAAGGTATTTAGGATGATGTTCACACCAAGCTTTTGACAGAGAGGAAGGCCAAGTCTACTCACTCCTCCCCAGAAGGGGTCTCATATCCTGCCTCGGCCCTGGTGATGATGCTGAACCGATGCCCCTAACACTGCAACCTTGACATTCTCTTTTAACAATGTCCCAAATGCCCTCATGGTTTCCCCTCTCATCCTCTAAATCATGTTCCCCTTCCGGTCTAGCACGAGGCTCTCCCTTGCTCTCTCCCATGGAGCCTACTAAGCAGGTGTCCATGAATTCTGAGAACCTCAATGTTGGTAATACTGATACTGATATTTTCCTTGACTCACACACGGCAGCGCCCCTGCGGCACCAATGGGAAACTTCGTCTAGAGATTAAAGATGTCTAGGACAATCTGGTCATGAGAAAATCACTTCTGGGGTGAACAAGTGACATTGCACAATCAAACAGTTTCATTCTTTTGTTCCATTGGGAAAATACTGACACATATAGTACAATCAAATTTTACTGAAAAGCAATGCATCTCCACAGAATGAATGCTCCAAAAAAACCCCTCAAACCATCATGTGGTCCACTTGACATTCAGCATGACTTAAAGCAGCTACCTTGGCTCTCTGTGTGTGAAGGTTTTCAGAAGGAAACAAAAACCTATTTCAGTAGTAGCATCAATAGGGCATCATGGAGAGTGTCCTGTCTCAGAGCTGAGTTCTTCATGGAGACATCTGTTTCTCACAGAATGCCCCAGATCCTCACACCTATCAGGAACCTAAATCTAGGGAGGTTCTCCAGACAAAAGCAAGCAAGAAAATCCCCCTTGACTTATCTATCACTTAGATTTGTCATTAGGAAAAAAGTGGTATTAGAATATGCACAATATTAGAGAGGGGAAAAACACACTGTGGGAAAAGTGGACAGGAGAGCATCAGAATAAAGAGGTAATGTATGCTGGGCTTAATACCTAGGTGATGGGTTGGCAGGTACGGCAAACCATGCCACACTTTAAGCTATGTAACAAAGCTGCACATCCTGCACATGTATCCCAAAAATTAAAATCAAATTTAAATTAAAAAAGAGATTGCCAGAGAAGGCAAATCTAGAGAAACAGAAAGTAGCTTAGCGGCTGCCTAGGGCCAGGGGTGTGGGCCTTGGGAAAAAAGAGAAGTGACTACTAATGGCTATGGCATCTCTCTGAGGGGGAATGAAAAGATTCTAAACTTAGATTGTGACAATGGCTGCACAAACCTGTAAATATAGTAAAAACACTACATCACCCACTTTAAGTGAATTGTTTTGCATGTCAACTGTGTGACAATAAAGCAGTTTAGAAGAAAATGAATACTTACGGAGGTCATTTGGGGCTGTCCCGGTGTCCTGCAATAAGAGAAAAACACAAAAAGCATCGTAAGCATCATATCATGCTGGGTGCTGTGGGGGCAGGTCTTTTCACACGGTGACATTAGAAAACCACATGTCACTGGTCCCCAAATGAAGCATAGAAGATGCTTCTGAAAAAGACAGTGGGGTGTTTTGGAAATTTAGCAAGTGGGCCATGTCAGCTGGCAAATACCAAATAATTTCTCAAGAAGAATATGTTGCTACTAAGAAATATGCCCACGACCAGATTGTAAGTTACGCCATCTATTGACTGACATCGTCAATCAGGCCTCAGTTGGTAAGAAACTCCACTGACTGGTCGCTAGAGTCCATGACAACTGAGGTCTGATTCACAATGGCAGTCAAAAATGATATTCACTTGATGTTCCAGAGGGCCCAGCAATAAAAATTTCTCTTCAAGACAAAGAAATGCATCTTACCAGGTCAGGGGGCATCTCATTGTCTTCAAAAATGAGGTCCTGTAGGACCTCAACAGGACCTAAGAGAATACAGAGTGACAGTCAGTGCATTGGTGCTGCTGAGGAATCTCACAAGGAGCTTTGGGAAATGTGGACCGGGTTGGAGTGTATGGAGTTGGGCGTTTGACAAGCATGGACCAAGCTACTGCTGGACCATTCTCCTTGGTGCTGAAAAAAGGAAAAGGAGAGGGGCACAAAGAAATGAAAGAGCCTTGGCTTCCTAGCTAGGGCAACCTCATCAATGTGAAATCATCATTTGAAGAACCGGTTAATACAGAAAGGCAATGTACTATAGAAACAGGAGGTAGATTAGGGCTGCCTAGAACCAGGGGTGTGGGGGGTTGGGGAAAACAGAGGAGTCACTATTAAGGGGGTTTTCTGAGAGGGAACCAAGAGCTTCTGAAATTAGATTCTAACAATGGTTGCACAACCCTGTAAATACAGTAAAAAATGCTGAATCACCTACTTTAAATGGGTGAATTGGTTTGCATGTCAACTACGTCTCGCTTAACTGTTTGAAAGAAAAGGAATACGTACGTTGGTGATACTGGGCCGCAGGCTTCTCCTGCAATAAAAGAAAAAGATACACCATGAGGATCACATCATGCTGGGTCCTGTTGGCACAGGTTTTGTATTCATTTGGTGAGATTAGAAAACCAGATGGCAGGCTGGGCGTGGTGGCTCACACATGTAATCCCAGCATGTTGGGAGGCTGAGGCGGGCAGATCATGAGGGCAAGAGATTGAGACCATCCTGGCCAACATGGTGAAACCCCATCTCTACTAAAAACTACAAGAAACCTGGCATGGTGGTGCAGTGAGCCTGTAGTCCCAGCTACTCAGGAGACTGAGGCAGGAGAATTGCTTGAAGCCAGTACGTGGAGGTTAGAGTGATCTGAGATCACACCACTGCACTGTAGCTGGGTGACAGAGAAAGTCTCTGTGTCAAAACAACAACAATGAGAAATCCAGATGTAGAACAGTGATCAAGTCACTGGCCCCAGATGATGCACAGAGGATACTTGCAGAAAATGTAGTGCGTTTGGTAAATTTAGCAGGTGTCTATGTTCTCTAGAAAATACAAAATTATTTTTTAAGGAGAAACGCCGCTACTGAGAAACATGCTCATGACCAGTTTGTAGGTGATGTCCTCTTTTGACGGACATCATCCATAAGGCCTCAGTTGGTCATAATCTCCGGTGACCAGTCACTAGAGTCCGAGACCCCTGAGGCCTAATTTATGATGGCAGTCAAAAATCATATTCACTTCATGGTCTAGAAGCCCCAGAAAAAATAAATTTCCAGACAAAGTAGTGTATGTTACCGTGTCAGAGGTCACCTCCTCCTCCTCATTGCCAAGTGTACACTCCTCTGGGTCATCAACAGGAGCTAGGAGAACACAGAGTGACAGTCAGTGCACTGGTGCTGCTGAGGAATCTCACAAGGAGGCTTGGGGATATGTGTATGGAGGGGCTGGAGTGATGGAGGTGGGTGGTTCACAAGCATGGACTGAGCTGCTGCTGGACCATTCTCCTGGTGTTGAATGAAGGAAAAGGACAGGGGCAGAAAGAAATGAAAGAGCCTTGGCCTTCTAGCTAGGGCAACTTCATCAACTTCAGTCACCTTAAGAACCGGTTAATACAGAAAGGCACTGTATATGGAAACAAGAAGTACATCGGGGATGCTTAGAACCAGGGGTGCAAAGTTGGGAAAAACAGAGGGGTGTCTACTAATGAGGTTTCTTTGAGGAGGAATGAAGAGGTTTTAAAGTTAGATTGTAACATGGGTGCATAGCCTATAAATATACTAAAAACACTGAATCACCCACTTTAAATGGGTGAATTCGGTTGCATGTCAACTACAACCTAATGAAGCTATGTTAAAAAAAAATACGTACTGTGGTGATATTCATCTGTAGCATTTTCCTGCTGTAAGAGGGGAAAAAGAAACCATCATGAGGATCAGATCATACTGAGTCCTGACTGCACAGGTCTTTCATTCACTTGCTGGTGTTACAAAACCAGGTATCAAACAGTGATCAAGTCACTGAACCACAAATAAAGCATAGACGATGCTTGGAGAAAGGGCAGTGGGTTTTCGTCTTTGGTTTTGGACAGATTCTTGCTCTGTCACCCAGGCTAGAGTGCAGTGGCATGATCTCGGCTCACTGCAACCTCAGCTTCCTGGGTTCAAGCAATTCTCCTGCCTCAGCCTCCAACTAGCTGTGACCAGAGGTGCCTACAACCATGCCTGGTTAATGCTTGTATTTATAGTAAAGATGGGGTTTCATTATATTGGCCCTGTCTGCCTCAGCCTCCCAAAGTGCTGGGATTCCACGTGTGAGCCACCAAGGCAGTGGGTTTTCATGAAATACTTAGCGAGTCCATGTTGGCTGCCAAATACAAAATTATTTTTCAGGAAGAAAATGTTGCTACTGAGAAACATGCTCACTACTACTTTGTCAGTGATGTCATCTTTTGACTGACATCATCAGTCAGGCTTCAGTTGGTCCTACATTCCAGTGACTGGTAGCTAGAGTCCATGACAGCTGAGGCCTGATTCACAATGGCAGGCAACAGTGATACTCACTTGACATTCTAGAAGCACCCCAAAAAAACATTTCTCTTCAAGAAAAAGAAATGCATCTTACTATGTCAGGTGACCTCTCCTCCTGAAGCTTTTCAGTTGTATAATCCATTGGGTCTTGAACACGAGCTAGGAGAACACAGAGAGACAGTCAGTGTACTGGTGATGCTGAGGAATTCCACAAGGAGCTTTGGGGAATGTGTGTATGAAGGGGCTTCAGTGATGGAGCGGGGTGCTTCACAACTATGGACTGAGCTGCTGCTGGTCCATTCTCCTGGTGTTGAATGAAGGAAAAGGACAGGGGCAGAAAGAAATGAAAGAGCCTTGGCCTTCTAGCTAGGGCAACTTCATAATCATAAAACAGTCACCTTAATAACCGGTTAATACAGAAAGGCACTGTATGTCGAAACAAGAAGTACATTAGGGCTGCTTAGAACCAGGGGTGCAAGGTTGGGAAAAACAGAGGGGTGTCTACTAATGAGGTTTCTTTGAGGAGGAATGCAGAGGTTTTAAAGTTAGATTGTAACATGGGTGCATAGCCTATAAATATAGTAAAAACACTGAATCACCCACTTTAAATGGGTGAATTCGGTTGCATGTCAACTACACCCTAATGAAACTATGTTAAAAAATACAATACATACTGTGGTAATATTCACCTGTAGCATATTCCTGCAGTAAGAGAAAGAAAACATCATGAGGATCAGATCATACTGGGTCCTGACTGCACAGGTCTTTCATTCACTTGGTGGTGTTACAAAAACAGGTATCAAACAGTTATCAAGTCAAGTCACTGAACCCCCAAATAAAGCAGAGGATGCTTGGAGAAAGGGCAGTGGGTTTTTGTCTTTGGTTTTGGACAGATTCTTGCTCTGTCACCCAGGCTGGAGTGCAGTGGCATGATCTTGGCTCACGGCAACCTCAGCTTCCTGGGATCAAGCAATTCTCCTGCCTCAGCCTTCCAACTAGCTGTGACCACAGGCACCTGCCACCATGCCCAGCTAATGCTTGTATTTATAGTAGAGATGGGTTTAATTATTTTGGCACTGTCTGCCTTATCCTCCCAAAGTGCTGGGATTCCATGTGTGAGCCACCAAGACTGGGTTTTCATGGAATGTTTAGCGAGTCCATGTTGGCTGCCAAATACAAAATTCTTTTTCAGGAAGAAAATGTTGCTACTGAGAAATATGCTCACTACTAGTTTGTCAGTGATGTCATCTTTTGACTGACATCATCAATCAGGTTTCAGTTGATCATACTTTCCAGTGACTGGTAGCTAGAGTCCATGACAGCTGAGGCCTGATTAACAATGGCAGGCAAATATGATACTCACTTGATATTCTAGAAGCCCCAGAAAAAGACATTTCTCTTCAAGAAAAAGAAATGCATCTTACTATGGGAGGTGATGTCTCCTCCTGAAGCTTTTCAGTTGTACACTCCATTGGGTCTTGAACAGGAGCTAGGTGAACACAGAGAGACAGTCAGTGCACAGGTGATGCTGAGGAATCCCATGAGGAGGCTTGGGAAATGTGGACCGAAGCTGCAGTGTATGGAGGTGGGTTGTTGACAAGCATGAACTGAGCTGCTGCTGGGCCACTCTCCTTGGTGCTGAAGAAAGGCAAAGGAGAGGGGAAGAAAGAAATGAAAGGGCCTTGGCTTTCTGGCTAGGGCAACCTCATCAATGTGAAATCATCATGGGAAGAACCGGTTAATACAGAAAGGCACTGTATGGCTCAGTGAGAGCATCTCATCACACCTGCTGCCCACATGAAAGTCTAGGCAAATCCCAACATTTTATGAAATGTTACAGGATTATTTACCTTCTGTGGATCTACATATAATGCTATTACATTTATCATCTATCCTGTTGTATTTTTAACGTTTCAAAAGCTTACATATTTATTATTTTAATTATTAAGTGTGCATTTCAATGATATTATATTTAGAGAGTAACATTCATGATGCTGTGTCAATAATGAGAAAAATCAAATCTAAATTCATGATCCAGCTTCCACCTTGGGCAATGAAAGAAAAACAGCAATATAATGTTGAATAGAGGAAAAATAAATGACTGCAGAAATTAATGAAATAAAAAACAGGAAATCATCAGAGAAAATCAACAAAACCAAAAACCAATTCTTTGAAAAGATTAATAACACTGATAAACCTCTACCTTGTCTAACCTCAAAGGAAAAGAAGGAAGTCACAATGTACTAATAATATCAGTTCAAGACAAGTTGAATCAAAAAATAATAATAAAGGAATATTGTGAACACATCTGTGCTCACACTTGGAAATATTATATGAAATGACCTAATTTTTTGGATCTGTTTTAGAAGGATAAGAGTCTTCTCATGATAAATGAATTATCTGTATACACCTACATTTAGATTAAAAGTTGAATCAATAATTACTATCTTCTCAAAAGAACAAAAACACTATCTTAGATGATTTCACCGGTAAATTCTACCAAAATTCTTATAAAGAAACGTAGTCTTAACGTACGAGAAAGTAATCATAATTTTAGTATTTCCTTACATTTTAAAAATTATGTTTCCAAACAAGACACAAGAAGGTTTATAATTGCTGCGTTCATAATGTCCCAAACTGATAATTGCCTAAACATTTGAGATGTCCTTTACTACCAAAAGTGAACCAAGCCTGGGCAACACTGTGAAACCCCGTCTCTACAAAAAATAAAATTTTAAAAAATAGCTTGGTATAAAGCATGTGCATTACAGCCTTCTGCTTGGGAGGCTGAGGTAGAAGGATCACCTGAACATGGGGAGGTCAAAATTGCAATGAGCTGTGATTGCACCAATGCACTCCTGGGTGACAAAATGAGACCTTTTCACAAAAACAAAGAAACAAAAAGTCCCAAACTCTAAGTTGTCAATGTACTTTACTTGTGTAGTTGCATCACCCATTGATTTAATGCATTGAAATGGGCACAAATGAAATAAATGAAGAACATGACATAGCATTTACTGAGTTTCTCTGGGACACTGGATGAGTAAACTGGAATTATTTGCTTCAGTCAACTTAATGATATAATTTCCACCCTACCTTCATTTTGATTGGGGCAAATTATCCTACGCCTCCATTTTTTTTGGACCCAGCGCCTGGCACGGCCAGCCAAACCTGCAAGGTAGAAATGTATTATAATAAAGACAATGCTTGACATCTTGCTGGCAGAAGACCACAGAGAAATTAGTGAAAACTTATACAGTTTAAACTTTTCATCCTAGTTTTCACCGACTGCCTTTTAATGCTACCTCAATTAGATCTGGGTTCTAGGAAAATTTGTTTGTCCAGGCAGATACCTTTATTCAGATGAGACAATATAGAAAAGCAGAAAGTCCACGTTACCAAGAACAGGCTGGGTTCAAATCCTACATAGAATCTGCACATACCTGGAAGAGAGATATGAACCCATCTGTGCCTCTCTTCCCTATCCTGAAATGTAGAAACATTAGTACATCTATGCTATACCTACTAAGGTCTATAGCACCTAAAAAGATGAAATGCAGATAAAGACTTAAAAAAAGCTCTTTTTTTCTTGCAAATGCCCTAAAATGTTCAATCATTCAATGTCGAGAATGATAATCCAGATACTTGGTAGTGGTTGAATACAGAGAGAAAGCTTGCATGTCTCCTGTGCAGGGTAGAATGGAAAGTGACTTCACCGTTTCCATGGCCACATGATTTCCAGCTCATGACAGAGATCTGTGATTTCCCTGATCTCCACATCAATCCCAAGGGACAGGCAGGGAAGGGGCTACAATCCGTATTTTCCAATTCAGTGAATTAAAACTCAGACGTTTTGAGTGACTTGCCCAGAGTCACCACAGTGAGGAGTGATAGACCTGAGGTAATAATGTAGTTGGTTCCCCGGGGATAGAGATCTTGGAACACCTGAGTCCTCTAGATCATGCCCTGGACCCTGGACTGAGAGCTCTTCTCACAAGCTTTGTTAAATCCTGCTGCCCCAACATTTCTGTGGGATGGTTGAAGCTCTGGAGAGGTGGCAGGTGGCTTACCGCATTTACTGACCTACTCTATTATCCCTATGTTGTCACTTTAATTATTAGTTTTATGACCCATAAGGCAAACATTTTCAGTCTCTCAGTTATGAAGCATGATCAGAGATTTTACCTGAGTCCACTCTTTCTACCCATCAGGTGATTCTCATCTGCTGGGCTGGAGCTGGCCTGATGTAAAAGGGGACACATGGCATACCACGGAGCTGCTGTGTGCCCTTCTCCTGTGAACACGGCATACCACGGAGCTGCTGCATGCCACACTCCTGTGCACACGGCATACTATAAAGCTGCTGCGTGCCACATTCATGGGCACATTCTTGCCTTGCTTCCGCTTTCCCAGCTCTGACAATCCTAATTCTGGCTTCCAAACCAATCCTGTACATCCCTCTCAGTTCTTAGACTTGCCTCAACTGTTGGATATTTTAATCACTGTTGTAGTGACCATGACCGAACTGTGACATTTCATATACCATAGTATATGTTTATCTTTTTATGTATTTCTTATTTAACTTATTTTTTTTCTGACTTTTAGGAACATTTCTGGGCTAGGTGTGCTGGCCCACAGCTATAATCCTGACATTTTTAGAGGCTAAGGCAGGAGGATTCCTTAAGATCAGCAGTTTAAGACCAACCTGGGCAACACAGTGAGACCTCGTCTCTACAAAAAATCTTCTAAATGTCACCAGATGTGGTGGTGAGCCCTTGTGTCCCAAGCTACATGGAAGCCTGTTGTGGGAAGATCATTTGAGCCTAGAAGATGGAGGCTGCAGTGAGCTATGATCACACCACTGCATTCCAGCTGGGGTAACAAAGCAAGACCCTGTCTCTTCAAAACAAAAAGCATTACTCTGTTACAAGTATCCCTATTTTATTTCTCATTATTCTATGTTGCTGTTTTCATCCTGAGGCTTAATGCCTTTAGTAACAAAAAAACAATTTTTTTAAACAAGGTAGTATTTAAAGCAGGCCATATTCATGCCTTTTTATAAATTCTAGTTTTATATGTCATATATCTAGAATTTACATCCTTGATCGACTCAGTCTTCTTCTTAGAACCAGCCTTCTCACATGCAACACAAGTATAATTCCCATATTACACCTAACTCAAAACACTGAGAGAATAGAATAAAATCAAAGAGCAGTCTGTATACTACACAAAGCATACAGATTACAAAGCAAAGCTTTCTCTAACTCAAAGGCAAAAAGTGCACAATTAACATCCTTTGCAGAACCCATAGCAAAATAATATTTGGAGAAAATATGCACTTTGGCTACCCAGTGAAGTTAGGAGAAATCTGTCACAGGTCATCGTCAAGAATTCCCCAACATTGTCTTTTATTTTTAAATAATGAAATACACATTATTTCTCCTGCTTTCTTTCATGTATATTACTGCATGTTCTCCTTTTGGCTTTTCTGCGTACCCTATCTTGAGAATCACTCCATAGCAATAAAAAGACATCTTACTCTTTTTTACAGCTCCATACTTCTCCTTCATGAAGTACCAGCTTATTTTGCTAGTCCCTTTCCAGGCATGTCAGTTATTTCCAACATTTAACTATTGAAAATAATGCAACAAGAACTTTGCACATAGTTTGTTTTATATTCATGGAGCATACCACCTTCAGGATAAAATTCCTCAAAGCAGGATGTCTGGTTCAAATGCATTTTCATGGTTGTGAGATTGTCCCAAAGTCCCCTTCATGGAGTTGAGCCTTTTTGCATTTCCACCAGCAATATATGAATGCAACTTTCCTTACAGCCACACCAAAGAATGTTTGGCCATGGTTTTGGGATTTCCCTCAATAGGAGAGACCCTGCAGTAGAGCTGTCATTTGCCTTTCTTTTATGAGTGAAGATGTGTTTAAAAATCACCTGCATTTCTTTTTCTGTGACTTGTCTATTTACCACTTTATTATCTACTTTTAGTTTCACTTCATTTTTCTCATGTCAGCCTCCTTCAGGTCATTGTTGTTTTTCTCTTCACTGTCGGCTCTCACCTGAACTACTCCACCAGCCTCCTAGCTGCTCTTCCTGCTTCCACCCTTGCCTGTATTACAGTATATTCACACAGAGCTGCTGCTCAGTCTTTTCCTTAGAGAATTAACAGTAATCCTGGGCTAAAATCCTCCAGTGGTTTTCCATCTCAACTGAAGTCCATCTTCTCTGGGAGTGCTCACTAGGTGTACAAGGCCTTCACCCACCTTATTCATCCCAGCATCCTTTCACTCTGCTGCAGCCACCCTTGTGTCTTTCTGTCCTTTGCCTGAAACTTTGTTTCCATTTCGGGAATTCCAAAGCGGATATCCCTCTCTGGAAGCCCTCTCCCATCGTCCTCACAGGGTTCCCCTCACTTTTTTATTTTTAAAAATAAATAAGATGGGGCATCTCTGTGTTTTCCAGGCTGGTCTTAAGCTTCCAGCCTCAAGGAATCCCCTCATCCTGGCTTTCCAAAGTGCTGGCATTAAAGGTGGGAGCCACTATACCCAGCCCATTTCACTTTTAAGACTGTTTACATGATTTAAGGAGGAGGAAAATTTCAGGGAGGAACCACAGACGTCTGCACTTGTGCCATCTCACCCTCTCAGATGTCAGGGTCCCAAAAGAGGGTGCTGGCAATATTTAGGTGGTTCAAATCTCTCATGAAGAAAAGCAAATGACAGACAGCGGCAAACTCAGTTCTTTAATGAAGTGCCCCAGACTGGATAGAGGGTGCCCACTTAGTTTTGCATCTTATTACATAAAATCAGAATCCTCCAAAAATAAAAATGCCATCCATAGCATAGCATGGACAGAATTATGTGCTATCAGCAGACTTTATCCTATGGGGTTTCCTGCACAACTTTTAGCAATCTGTTAATAAAAGGTCCAGAACTTAACTTATAAATATCAACTTAGAGAACAACGGAAGCCTAACTTTGGAAGACAGGAAATAGTGTAATGCCATCTTCTGTGGGAAGGAACTCTTGGTTCCCCCAAAAATTAGAGACACGGAGAGAAAGAAGCCTCATCTCAGAATCAGCAGTAGGACTGGGAAATGGAGGCTACAAATGTGCTCAAGGTCAGACTCCTTCTCTGCCTTCCCAAGAGACTGCAGACACAGAGCTGCAGAGTTCCCATTACATCCTACCTGGAAAGTAGTTCCCTACCTGGGGGTTTGTCTTTGTTGAGTTTGAAGTCATTCCCCAGAAGCCAGCCTTTAGAAACAAAAACATCAGGACAAGTCATTAGAAAGAGTGACTCACCCACTCCTCTTCCAGCAGCTGAAGCCTTGCGGCTTCACACATCATTCCCTGGTCTTTGTTCTGAGTTGATAAACCTTCCTACAGCCTCTCTGGCTGGAATTCTATATTGGCCCAATCACCAGTGAGCCCAGAGTGAACATTCACTCTGCCATCCACACCTGGGAGATCCCTTTAAACCCACAGAGAGGACAGAAAAATAGACGTGCTATAACAAGTCTTAAAAGTTCAGAGGGTGATTATCAATCTCTCCTTAGCACACAGCAGAGCTTTTTCTCTAAGTTCAAGTAAATGCCTGTGAGAAAGATGTTCCCACAGATTCCTTCCTTTCCTTACAGATGACACTCAATGCCCCACCCTACATCCCTTGTGCATAATCACAAGGAGTGCTGATTAACCCAAACCAAAGGTTTCAATGTTTCACTGGGCAGAAAAGAGCAGACGTACTGCAGAGATCATCTCTAATGAACACAGTACCCTCACAGCCCAGAGACACAGTTCCTACCTTTATGACAACAAACTTTGAAAAGAGCAAACCCCAAACCTCGCACACATTTTCATTTTCTTTCTGATTTCATACCCTCTGCTTTAGCCCCTCAAGCAGCGGGAATAACCTGAAGGCAAAGACTCTTAGGAACCCTTTCCCATTACGCATTACCTGGAAAGTAGTTCCCTACCTGGGGAGTCATCTTTGTTGAGTGTGAAGTCGTTCTCCAGAAGCCAGCCTTTAGAAACAAAAACATCAGGACAAGTCATTAGAAAGAGTGACTCACGCACTCCTCTTCCAGCAGCTGAAGCCCTGCGGCTTCACACATCATTCCCTCGTCTTTGTTCTGAGTTGATAAACCTTCCTACAGCCTCTCTGGCTGGAGTTCTATATTGGCCAAATCACTTTCTCTCAGGAGACCCCCAGTCCTCCTTCCCAGCGGGATCCCAGAATCAGGTTTCTATACGCTAAAGTTGGTCCCTCATGATGTGAGTTACTTCATGGTACTTACTTTTCACCCTTTCCTGTGATGTTCTCTGCAATTATACAAAAGAAAACATTATGAAGCTGAGGCTCTGTGGTGCACCTCACATAGATGTATTATTCCCTTGGCAAGGGTAGAAAACAAGAAGTGGCACAGTGGCTGAACCATAGGTCAACATCCCCAAAACCATGAGGATGCTTATGGAAAAATAAGGTCTTCATTCACAGAATTCACCTTTAAAGTTGATTTAATGGGCTAACACACAATGCTTAATACAAAAAGGAAAACGTGTTGAGGAAAGTGCCTCTGCATTACAGTCGATAATGGATGCTGTCATTTAAAAACCTCCCAGTGCACTGCATGTTAGTTGGGAAGGCATTCCCACTGAATTTCACCCCCAGAGAGAATTGCATACGCTGTACATAATGTACATTTTCAGATTTTCATATCCAAAGTAATTGAGAAGAAATCACAAAAGCAACATTTCTTTAGAAGACAAAGAAAAGGAGTCTTACGTAGAGGTCTTCCTCCTCCAGATCTTCTTCCTCTTTCCAGGATCTGAGTCTGACTGTGGTTCCCTGGTCTTTTGAAGGCACTGGAAGTACACAGAGGAAAGCTCAGCACCCTGGTGGTTGGTGGTTGTGAGTTACTCAGGGAGCTTTGCTGGATATGGGGTATGGAGGTGGGTGATTATCAAGCATGGACTGAGTCACTGCTGGGCTGTCACCCTGGGTGGAAGAGGGCTGGCAAGGGAGGGCAGCAGGAAAGAAATGAGACATGGAGTTCTCCGCCTCATAATAGAGGCATCATGCAGCAACACAAGTCAACCAAAAAGGGAAACTCAAATGCACACTAAGGTTCAATGGAAGAGTGCCTTTCTGCCTCTCACACATTTTGAAGCTCTTTTAAAGAAACAGCATATTCAAGACTACATCAGTACTCTAAAACCCAATCATGCTGGTGCTACATTTAGCATCAGTTTTCAAGATGCATAATAAAAACCTGGGTTTACCCAGCCCCTTTTTATCTGAACCCACTTTCATCTATTGATTCCAGGTTTTTAAACACAACCAATTGACAATCAAAAAATCTTGAACTCTTCCTTATGACCTGGAGCCCCGACCTTCTCCCACTTTCTGTTGTCCTGTTTTTCCCAATGGAAGAAATTGACACCTTGCATGTATTTCTTGATGTCTTATGTCTCCCTGAAACATCTTGCGTGTATTAATTCATTTGGTAAAAACTAAACTGTGGCCCAATCACCTTGGACAAATGTACTTAGGACCTCCTGGGGCTGTGTCACTAGTATTTCCTTAACCATGGCAAATTAAACTTCTAAATTGATTGAGGCTAGATTTAGATAACCTTTTGGTTTACAATGTGTAATCATAGTGAGGTTTATTTTTTTAGAAGAGGACACTAGGGATTAATTGTGTCAAACAGAAATAACAGTATTTGCTTATGTGATTTATGTCCCAATAACATTTTTCCATTTATGGACTCACATGAAGGGAAACGGCTGTCACATAAATGGCTGTCACTGCAGTTCTGTTTTTTAAAATTTTCAATCCTTGAATAAAAGCTAAGTTGATCAGACAGATGGATTCAATTCTAGGCAAAACACTCTATTCTGGTTATGTACTGAACTTCTGTTATAGTCAATGATGGAAGAATTGGAAACATTGAAATTGTATTCTATAAAACAACTGGTGTTAATCACATGAATAGTTCCTTCTTCAGTCCACCTTTCCTTTGTCATGCAGGTGCAGTAATTGCCTATGGAGGATATTTATGTTTTTCTGCTGTCTTGTCCTTGTTTCGAATGAATGTAGTTTGCAGAATCTGATCATTTCTAGGTCTTGTGGTGATAAGAGTTTTCAACTATCTCAAAAATATCTCATTCATCTTATTTGCTTGGGGCCAACTGCTGAGGAATATCCCCAGCACTGAACAGAGTTTCTCAATATTTCTAAATACTGCTTCCTAATATTTAGAACTTGCACTTGACACTGTTGTCAGAGGTATCTGGGGCAGCTCTGTAGAATTCACACCAATGGCTGTGCTGTATCCTGCACTTACATTCACTGTTGTCTGCCCTAAGCTGTGTGACTGCTGCAGCCATCTTGGAATCATAGATGGTGTTTGAGATCTCTGTAGACTCATGTGTGAGGGAACCAACTTACAGCTACCCATGATGGTAGGGTTGAGAGCCATCCTCTTCAGGGTAATAACTGCAGTTCAACAATTCATTATCAATTCAGCTTTAGAGCTATAACCCTAGGTTCATATCTTGCCTCCTTCCTTTAGGGGATGAAAAGCATGAGCACATTCATTAGCCCTTTGGTTTCTCCATCCAAGAAGTATGTGGATAGTAAACAATCACTGTTTAGGTGAGCTCTGTAGTGAGGATTGAATGGGTTTTTAAAAAGAAACTGTGTATTGTATATCTTCAGAATGGTAAATTTAAAAAGAACTGACTTGCTTGATATCTCAAAGCTTAACACATTCCAGACCTGCATGCAAACCCAAGAGATAAGCTCCCAAGTCAGGGGTGATGTCATAATGCACAACTGCTCTGTCCAAAAATAGTCATTTCAACTTAACTCTAACCTTGGGACAAAAGAATGAGATATGAGTATCAAAAATGCTTTTGGTGACATCCTGGTTCCACACAGTAGCTACTTCTGAAGAAAAAAAAAATTAAGTGCATGTTGTCTACAAAATGAGTCAGTGACCTGATGAAAAATTAACAGAGATGTGGTCAAATGGAATGAACAACAGTTTACTTGGAGAGGAGAATTATCTACCAGATTGCAAGGTTCCAAGCATGTGATATCATATCCTTATGATTTCTTTCTCTTAAAAGAAAAGTGGCTCAAAGTGAGGCTGCTGCCAAGCTATGGAGATGACCATAGCTTAGCCTTGGCAAAGTGCTCTGGATAGTGTCACGAGAGGCCTGATTTGTACATTCCTTCCTTCTGAGGAGGGTAATAGGTTGGGTGAAAGCATATTATTCCTATCTCCGTACATAGGGAATTTTAAATAATCCACAAATGTGTGTTTAAAACTATGTTTTGGTAGGTAAACTGGCCTAGACACAGATATTATCAGTATGTATTTGGGAAAACTTGTGATATGAGTAGAAGGAACACACTCTCAAATACTGTGAACTAAATATACATTTAGGCTGACGAAAGGAGGGAAGCCATGGGAATACGAACATTAGGTTTCTTTCTTGTGCATTTTCCTTCACATTTCCACATTCCAGATTCAAGTCTAGAGTTTAAAAGATAATTGATTGTGGAAAGACAGAAGCACATGAGACATCCCTATATTCTTTCAGTCAACATGAAGAGGGAAGTCATATATGCAGAATCTAATCAGAAATACTGCATTTTACTCTATGGAAAAATAATAAACATACAACAGCGTGAACAAAGAATTAAAACTATAAATGATGGAATAAGTAGGTGAATATGACTAGACCTTCACAGTAACAAAATACCTGAGGAGAGAGGTATGAAGCTGAGAACGTCTTTCACATTCTGCATATGAAAAATCTGAGATAGTCTACAAGAATGCTATGCATGCATTCATCCAAATTGCAGAGTACAAGGTTAACACTCAAAGGGCAGTTGTGTTAATATGCACTCAATATCAACAATCCAATAGCAAGATTACAAATGTAATTCCACAGATAATAACCTCTAACATTACTAGATACTTAGAATTTAACCAATGAGATGAAATACTCGTAACCTGGTAAGAACAGAATGTGACTGAAAGGAAGTAGAGAAGGTACAAACAAATGAAAAGGCATCCCATATTCACAGACAGGAAGGCAAAACCTGACTAATACACATTACTACAAAATGATCCAAAGACACACAACAACTGCTATCAAACTGGTAACAACCATCTGTGCAGAAATAGAAAAGATAACCCAACATTTTTTTGAATTCTTATATGTCTCAAATAATCATAATAATGTTGAAAAAGAATAGCGTTGGAAGATACGCATTCATGAAATTGAAGTCTATGAGAAAAAAAGATACAGAAATTCAGACAGCAGGGTCCTAGCATGGAGGCACCCATACGTATTAGAGATATGAAATAGAGAGCCCAAAATTCAATGCATGCATACAGTCAACTGATCTTCAACAAAGCTGCCGAGAATGCACAATGGGAAAAGGAAGACCTCTTTAACAAATGATGGTAAAACTCCATATTCTCATTTAGATAATGAAATTGAGCAGTGTGCTCAAGGGTGTGCTTCTTCCTCCATTTACAAGACACTGGAGCTTTGCAATGATGCCAGAGCAAATCTTCATCCTGTCCCCCATGCCCAGAGAGAGCCCTTGATATCAGCAGTAAACAGCAAGGACAGACAAATGAATGTGCTGCCATGAAACCTAACAGTTCAGAAAGTGAGAATCAGTTTCTCCCAAGCATCTGGGCACACTGTGGAAGACTTATTTTCTCCAGGATTAAGTAATTGCCATGACAGAACTGTGTCCCAAACCAAAGGCTTTAACATTTTGCAGTGGCAGAGGCAGAAAAGAGGTATCCTCAGAAAGACCATCTTTAAATAATAAAGCAAGAACAGGGGACACACACACACAAAAAAAGAAAAAAAAAGAAGAGGTGATCACCACAGACAGGGTACTCACACTTCTCACCACTATGATGTTAAACTCTGACAAGAACAAACTTCATCCATGTTTTCTTTTTCTTCTCTTTCTACATGCTCACTCAGCCTCCCAAGCAGCAGGCAGAAGCTGAAGGCTCCTGGTAACCTGCTTTATTAGATTCCACCTGTAATCTTGTTGCCTACCTGGAAAGGTGTCTTCTTCACTGTTGAGATTTTCCAGAATCCATTTCTTAGAACCACCAACAGCAGAGTAAGTCAGAGAGAGGTGCACTCACTTCTACTCCAGCTGAAGCCACGTCGGCTCACATAACATCCCCTGGCTGATCCTCTGGGTTCACATGCATTCATACAGTCCCTCTGATCATAGTCATACACTTGCAAAATTATTTGCTCTCACTAGACCCCCAATATTCTTTAACCAGAACCCAGAATCGGGTTTCTATATATTAAAACCAGCAAGTGTGCTCCACAGCAAGTGAGCTGCTTCAGGGTACATACCATAAACAATGAATGATGAACTCTGCAATTAGACAAAAGAAGATGCTATGAGGATCAGATTAATTCTTCTGCACCCCCACCCCTACCCCCACAGATCTGTCAGTCTCTTGAGGACTTCAGGAAACTAGTTGTTAAGACAATGGTTGTGTCAAAGGCCAAGAATCAAACATGCTAGAATAGAGGACACCTGTGGAAAAGACAACACCTTTTCCCACAGAATTTATCTAGAAGTTGATTTACATTGGCAAACACACAATGCCTAAACCAAAAAGGAAAACTGGTGTTGAGGAAAATACCTCTGCGTTACAGCTGATGATGAATGCTGTCATCTAAAACATTCTAATATGTCACATATCCGATGGGAAGACACTCCCATTGAATTCCAACCCCAAAAAGAGAATTGGACATGTCAGACATAATGTGCCTTCTCAGATTATCACAATTAACAGAAGGAAAGAAATCAGAAAAGAAACAATTCTTTTTGCCTTTTGTTTTCTTTTGAAGTTTAGGTTCCAGGATGCATGTGCAGAATTGTGCAGGTTTATTACACAGGTAAACATGTGCTATGGTGTTTTGCTGCATGTATCAACCCATCACCTAGGTTTAAGCCCCACATCCATTAGCTATTTATCCTGATGCTCTCCCTCCCCAATCCCCACCTGACAGGGCATTCTTTAGAGGACAGAAATAGGGGTTCTTACCTCACCATCATCCTCAGGAGTGATGCTCCTGCAATCCTCAGGAGGAGCTGGAGGGAGACACAGTAAAAAGTCAGTACCCTGGTGGCTGGAGACTGTGAGTAACTCAGGGAGCTTTGCTGGATGTGGCATATGGAGTGTGGGACTGAAGATTCTGAGACCATCTCAGAGAAACATCTATGTTCAAATAGTACCGTGACGGTGTCTCACCAGATATCTTTCATCTTAGACAATGCCAAGACCTAATGATATTCTCACATTCCCACTTCCCAAAATATATTAAGCAATCAAAAAGCAAGGCTTAGATGTTTGCTGTGACATAGGCAGGAAAAATTGGTCTCCTGGGAAAAGTATCATTAAATACCAGAGCAAGAAATGACGGTTACAAAAGCAACCCACAAAGCCCATGGACACACACGCTCTCATCTCTATCTTATTAAAATACAACAGAAATAAGTCAGACCTCTACAGCTATTCTTTTTTTTGGCTCTAGCTTCATAGCCCCCTTCCTAGGTTCCAAAGCAACAGGTGTTACCCAACTGCTCCCAGAAATACTCCTAGGGTATCATTTTTGTTTTTTTTGTTTGTTTGTTGCTTTGAGACAGAGTCCTGCTCACCAGGCACCAGGCTGGAGTGCAGTGGTGGGATCTCAGCTGACTGCAACATCTGCCTCCTGGTTTCAAGCAATTCTCCTGCCTCAGCCTCCTGAGTAGCTGGGACTACAGGCACACACCACCACACCCAGCTAATTTTTGTAGTTTTAGTAGAGACGGAGTTTCACCATGTTGCCCAGGATGGTCTTTATGTCTTGACTCCTGATCCGCCCACCTCAGCCTCCCAAAGTACTGGGATTAGTGGCCTGAGCCACTGCACCTGGCCTAGGGTATCATTTTCTACGTGCAGAAATTGTCCTATGACAGCTTCCCTCATGGATGGTGTCCACTGGTCAATCTTTAGAGACACGAATCTCAGCAAGAAGTTATTTCAGAGAGTGACTCACCCACCCTCCTACTCCAGGTGAGGTCACACTGAATTACACGAGATCACCCTGAGCTTTCCTCTGTGTTCTCAGACTCTCTCTAGGCTCTGTGGAGCCAGAGGTCTTCAACAAGGCATTGCTTACACTTTCCAGCCTTCAAGTAAGAAAGAGAAGCTGAACAAATCACCTTTCCATTTTTTCTTCCACTGGCCCATTATAGGTCTCACCTCCAATCCCACAACCCTGAGATCCCAACCTTGATGTGCACGCTTTGAGTGACATGAGTCCAACAATCAGACCCTGGGCCAGGCTCACAGCAGACATGCAAGACAGCATTCTGTGGGGATGGAAATTCTCTCTGATGTACAGCTGCTGGGCCATTGCATGGTGGCTGTGATGAGGTTTTGAATATTTCATTGTATATATTTGTTTATTTAACTAAAAAGAGGCATGTATATGACTGAGAAGCACACTAGATGGGACAGCTCCAGAGATCCAGACATGAGGAAGACCTGACTCCCCTCTCCTGGTGTTTTCTGCACAATCATTTGCTGCTCTGATCCTACCACACATTTACGGTTACTTACTGGGCATATGCACAAGGGCCCGGCACTGTGTGGGGCTGGGGATATGACTGTGAGGACAACATCCAGGTCCAGAGGGATTCCAGCAGGGATGTGCTTGCACCCAGTGGAAGAGTGTGGCCCTGCACACCCTGTCTAGACAAGATCAAAGCAGCAGGAGCAGAGGGGTGGGGGCATCTCACTGTCCTCAGGAGCTCACCCTCATCTCCAGAGACCCTGACTCAGAAGCTGGGCAGGCTCCAGGATGAGTGTGTGGCTCAACAGGCTGGACAGGCTGAGAAGAACACCTTTCCACACCTGCACTAGATCCCAGCCCAGGGGTGACCTAGAGCTCATCCCAGGGGTGTGTTCATTAAAACATTCATAAAGCCTAAAGTGTCACTCCCAGGACTGAGCTCTGGTGTAAGGACAAATGAGGATGACACAGTCACTGCCCTGCTAGTAAATACCCATAGCCAGGGTTCCTCTATTCACCTGTGGAAAGACTCAGGCTTTGAGACGGAGGATTTTAAACCATCTCCAAAATAAGTGGAAACTGAGATGTTAGGGACTGCACAGAAGAGTTGCAAGGATGACCTGGAGTCTGGGATCAGTCACCAGCCCTTTGCTGAGATCACCCTGCACTGGAACTCATGTCCCTCCCCACCTGCCCTGCTACTTTGGAGTGCTGCAGCTGCCCAGGCCAAGAGCTGGAAGACTCTGTCCAGTTGAAAAGCATTTCTGGGCCACAAGACCCTTGGCCAACAGGGTCTTCTGAAGATAATCATTCCTCAGGAGATTTCCAGAAGAGGTGAAAAATAAAAACTTGTCTGTCTCAGCCCCAGGAAGATCAGGCCTGGGACCTCTCTGTGTCTGGTCTAACCCTGAGGTCCATTCCTACTGACTCATGTCCTGTCTGTTCTGTGTCAGAAAAATGGGGACCTGATTCCTGTTCTGCCCCTCTCTGCAATGACACTCTGCTGGTATCATTGCCATCATCACACAAAGAGATGGAGAAGACATGGGTCAGGAAGGAAGTTCCTTTCTCAAGTTATTTAGGATGATGTTCACACCAAGCTTTTGACAGAGAGGAAGGCCAAGTCTACTCACTCCTCCCCAAAAGGGTTCTCATATCCTGCCTCGGCCCTGGTGATGATGCTGAACCGATGCCCCTAACACTGCAACCTTGACATTCTCTTTTAACAATGTCCCAAATGTCCTCATGGTTTCCCCTCTGATCCTCTAAATCATGTTCCCCTTCAGGTCTAGCACGAGGCTCTCCCTTGCTCTCTCCCATGGAGCCTACTAAGCAGGAGTCCATGAATTCTGAGAACCTCAATGTTGGTAACACTGATACTGATATTTTCCTTGACTCACACACGGCAGCGCCCCTGCGGCACCAATGGGAAACTTCGTCTAGAGACTAAAGATGTCTAGGACAATCTGGTCATGAGAAAATCACTTCTGGGGTGAACAAGTGACATTGCACATTCAAACAGTTTCATTCTTTTGTTCCATTGGGAAAATACTGACACATACAGGACAATCAAATTTTACTGAAAAGCAATGCATCTCCACAGAATGAATGCTCCAAAAAAACCCCTCAAACCATCATGTGGTCCACTTGACATTCAGCATGACTTAAAGCAGCTACCTTGGCTCTCTGTGTGTGAAGGTTTTCAGAAGGAAACAAAAACCTATTTCAGTAGTAGCATCAATAGGGCATCATGGAGAGTGTCCTGTCTCAGAGCTGAGTTCTTCATGGAGACATCTGTTTCTCACAGAATGCCCCAGATCCTCACACCTATCAGGAACCTAAATCTAGGGAGGTTCTCCAGACAAAAGCAAGCAAGAAAATCCCCCTTGACTTATCTATCACTTAGATTTGTCATTAGGAAGAAAGTGGTATTAGAATATGTACAATATTAGAGAGGGGAAAAACACACTGTGGGAAAAGTGGACAGGAGAGCATCAGAATAAAGAGCTAATGTATGCTGGGCTTAATACCTAGGTGATGGGTTGGCAGGTATGGTAAACCATGCCACACTTTAAGCTATGTAACAAAGCTGCACATCCTGCACATGTATCCCAAAAATTAAAATCAAATTTAAATTAAAAAGAGATTGCCAGAGAAGGCAAATCTAGAGAAACAGAAAGTAGCTTAGCGGCTGCCTAGGGCCAGGGGTGTGGGCCTTGGGAAAAAAGAGAAGTGACTACTAATGGCTATGGCATCTCTCTGAGGGGGAATGAAAAGATTCTAAACTTAGATTGTGACAATGGCTGCACAAACCTGTAAATATAGTAAAAACACTACATCACCCACTTTAAATAAGTGAATTGTTTTGCATGTCAACTGTGTGACAATAAAGCAGTTTAGAAGAAAATGAATACTTACGGAGGTCATTTGGGGCTGTCCCGGTGTCCTGCAATAAGAGAAAAACACAAAAAGCATCGTAAGCATCATATCATGCTGGGTGCTGTGGGGGCAGGTCTTTTCACACGGTGACATTAGAAAACCACATGTCACTGGTCCCCAAATGAAGCATAGAAGATGCTTCTGAAAAAGACAGTGGGGTGTTTTGGAAATTTAGCAAGTGGGCCATGTCAGCTGGCAAATACCAAATAATTTCTCAAGAAGAATATGTTGCTACTAAGAAATATGCCCACGACCAGATTGTAAGTTACGCCATCTATTGACTGACATCGTCAATCAGGCCTCAGTTGGTAAGAAACTCCACTGACTGGTCGCTAGAGTCCATGACAACTGAGGTCTGATTCACAATGGCAGTCAAAAATGATATTCACTTGATGTTCCAGAGGGCCCAGCAATAAAAATTTCTCTTCAAGACAAAGAAATGCATCTTACCAGGTCAGGGGGCATCTCATTGTCTTCAAAAATGAGGTCCTGTAGGACCTCAACAGGACCTAAGAGAATACAGAGTGACAGTCAGTGCATTGGTGCTGCTGAGGAATCTCACAAGGAGCTTTGGGAAATGTGGACCGGGTTGGAGTGTATGGAGTTGGGCGTTTGACAAGCATGGACCAAGCTACTGCTGGACCATTCTCCTTGGTGCTGAAAAAAGGAAAAGGAGAGGGGCACAAAGAAATGAAAGAGCCTTGGCTTCCTAGCTAGGGCAACCTCATCAATGTGAAATCGTCATTTGAAGAACCGGTTAATACAGAAAGGCAATGTACTATAGAAACAGGAGGTAGATTAGGGCTGCCTAGAACCAGGGGTGTGGGGGGTTGGGGAAAACAGAGGAGTCACTATTAAGGGGGTTTTCTGAGAGGGAACCAAGAGCTTCTGAAATTAGATTCTAACAATGGTTGCACAACCCTGTAAATACAGTAAAAAATGCTGAATCACCTACTTTAAATGGGTGAATTGGTTTGCATGTCAACTACGTCTCGCTTAACTGTTTGAAAGAAAAGGAATACGTACGTTGGTGATACTGGGCCGCAGGCTTCTCCTGCAATAAAAGAAAAAGATACACCATGAGGATCACATCATGCTGGGTCCTGTTGGCACAGGTTTTGTATTCATTTGGTGAGATTAGAAAACCAGATGGCAGGCTGGGCGTGGTGGCTCACACATGTAATCCCAGCATGTTGGGAGGCTGAGGCGGGCAGATCATGAGGGCAAGAGATTGAGACCATCCTGGCCAACATGGTGAAACCCCATCTCTACTAAAAACTACAAGAAACCTGGCATGGTGATGCAGTGAGCCTGTAGTCCCAGCTACTCAGGAGACTGAGGCAGGAGAATTGCTTGAAGCCAGTACGTGGAGGTTAGAGTGATCTGAGATCACACCACTGCACTGTAGCTGGGTGACAGAGAAAGTCTCTGTGTCAAAAAAACAACAACAATGAGAAATCCAGATGTAGAACAGTGATCAAGTCACTGGCCCCAGATGACGCACAGAGGATACTTGCAGAAAATGTAGTGCGTTTGGTAAATTTAGCAGGTGTCTATGTTCTCTAGAAAATACAAAATTATTTTTTAAGGAGAAACGCCGCTACTGAGAAACATGCTCACGACCAGTTTGTAGGTGATGTCCTCTTTTGACGGACATCATCCATCAGGACTCAGTTGGTCATAATCTCCGGTGACCGGTCGCTAGAGTCCGAGACCCCTGAGGCCTAATTTATGATGGCAGTCAAAAATCATATTCACTTCATGGTCTAGAAGCCCCAGAAAAAATAAATTTCCAGACAAAGTAGTGTATGTTACCATGTCAGAGGTCACCTCCTCCTCCTCATTGCCAAGTGTACACTCCTCTGGGTCATCAACAGGAGCTAGGAGATCACAGAGTGACAGTCAGTGCACTGGTGCTGCTGAGGAATCTCACAAGGAGGCTTGGGGATATGTGTATGGAGGGGCTGGAGTGATGGAGCTGGGTGGTTCACAAGGATGGACTGAGCTGCTGCTGGACCATTCTCCTGGTGTTGAATGAAGGAAAAGGACAGGGGCAGAAAGAAATGAAAGAGCCTTGGCCTTCTAGCTAGGGCAACTTCATCAACGTCAGTCACCTTAAGAACCGGTTAATACAGAAAGGCACTGTATACGGAAACAAGAAGTACATCAGGGCTGCTTAGAACCAGGGGTGCAAAGTTGGGAAAAACAGAGGGGTGTCTACTAATGAGGTTTCTTTGAGGAGGAATGAAGAGGTTTTAAAGTTAGATTGTAACATGGGTGCATAGCCTATAAATATACTAAAAACACTGAATCACCCACTTTAAATGGGTGAATTGGGTTGCATGTCAACTACACCCTAATGAAGCTATGTTAAAAAAGGAATACGTACTGTGGTGATATTCACCTGTAGCATTTTCCTGCTGTAAGAGGGGAAAAAAAAAACCATCATGAGGATCAGATCATACTGAGTCCTGACTGCACAGGTCTTTCATTCACTTGCTGGTGTTACAAAACCAGGTATCAAACAGTGATCAAGTCACTGAACCACAAATAAAGCATAGACGATGCTTGGAGAAAGGGCAGTGGGTTTTCGTCTTTGGTTTTGGACAGATTCTTGCTCTGTCACCCAGGCTAGAGTGCAGTGGCATGATCTCGGCTCACTGCAACCTCAGCTTCCTGGGTTCAAGCAATTCTCCTGCCTCAGCCTCCAACTAGCTGTGCCCAGAGGTGCCTACAACCATGCCTGGTTAATGCTTGTATTTATAGTAAAGATGGGGTTTCATTATATTGGCCCTGTCTGCCTCAGCCTCCCAAAGTGCTGGGATTCCACGTGTGAGCCACCAAGGCAGTGGGTTTTCATGAAATACTTAGCGAGTCCATGTTGGCTGCCAAATACAAAATTATTTTTCAGGAAGAAAATGTTGCTACTGAGAAACATGCTCACTACTACTTTGTCAGTGATGTCATCTTTTGACTGACATCATCAGTCAGGCTTCAGTTGGTCCTACATTCCAGTGACTGGTAGCTAGAGTCCATGACAGCTGAGGCCTGATTCACAATGGCAGGCAACAGTGATACTCACTTGACATTCTAGAAGCCCCA
The DNA here is from genome assembly GCA_031835075.1 of Saguinus oedipus. Lineage (NCBI taxonomy): Eukaryota > Metazoa > Chordata > Mammalia > Primates > Cebidae > Saguinus > Saguinus oedipus. The sequence goes on along the minus strand of CM063175.1, from coordinate 3,637,400 downwards.
AAAAATGGCATTTCTCTTCAAGAAAAAGAAATGCATCTTACTATGTCAGGTGACCTCTCCTCCTGAAGCTCTTCAGTTGTACACTCCATTGGGTCTTGAACAGGAGCTAGGAGAACACAGAGAGACAGTCAGTGCACTGGTGATGCTGAGGAATCCCACAAGGAGCTTTGGGGAATGTGTGTATGGAGGGGCTGGAGTGATGGAGCTGAGACCTTCACAAGCATCGACTGAGCTGCTGCTGGACCATTCTCCTGGTGTTCAATGAAGGAAAAGGAGATGGGCAGAAAGAAATGAAAGAGCCTTGGCCTTCTAGCTAGGGCAACTTCATCATCATAGAACAGTCACCTTAATAACCGGTTAATATAGAAAGGCACTGTATATTGAACCAAGAAGTATATTAAGTCTGCTTAGAACCAGGGGTGCAAAGTTGGGAAAAACAGAGGGGTGTCTACTAATGAGGTTTCTTTGAGGAGGAATGAAGGTTTTAAAATTATATTGTAAGATGTGTGCAAAGCCTATAAATATAGTAAAAACACTGAATCACCCACTTTAAATGGGTGAATTCGGTTGCATGTCAACTACATCCTAATGAAGCTATGTTAAGAAAAGAATACGTACTGTGGTGATATTCACCTGTAGCATTTTCCTGCTGTAAGAGGGAAAAAAACCATCATGAGGATCAGATCATACTCGGTCCTGATTGCACAGGTTTTTATTCACTTGGTGGTGTTACAAAACCAGGTATCAAACAGTGATCAAGTCACTGACCCCCATGTAAAGCATAGAGGATGCTTGGAGAAAGGGCAGTGGGTTTTTGTCTTTGGTTTTGGACAGATTCTTGCTCTGTCACCCAGGCTGGAGTGCAGTGGCATGATCTTGGCTCACGGCAACCTCAGCTTCCTGGGTTCAAGCAATTCTCCTGCCTCAGCCTTCCAACTAGCTGTGACCACAAATACCTGCCACCATGCCTGGCTAATGCGTGTATTTATAGTAGAGATTCCATTTAATCATATTAACCCTGTCTGCCTCAGCCTCCCAAAATTCTGGGATTCCATGTGTGAGCCACCAAGGCAGTGGGTTTTCGTGGAATGTTTAGCGAGTCCATCTTGTCTGCCAAATACAAAATTATTTTTCAGGAAGAAAATGTTGCTACTGAGAAATATGCTCAATACTAGTTTGTCAGTGATGTCATCTTTTGACTGACATCATCAATCAGGCTTCAGTTGATCATACATTCTAGTGACTGGTAGCTAGAGTCCATGACAGCTGAGGCCTGATTCACAATGGCAGGCAAATATGATACTCACCTGATATTCTAGACACCCCAGAAAAAGAAATTTATCTTCAAGACAAAGAAATGCATCTTACTATGTCAGGTGACATCTCCTCCAGAAGCTTTTCAGTTGTACACTCCTTTGGGTCCTGAACAGGAGCTAGGAGAACACAGAGAGAGACAGTCAGTGCACTGGTGATGCTGAGGAATCCCACAAGGAGGCTTGGGGTATGTGGACCGAAGCTACAGTATAGGGAGATGGGCTTTTAACAAGCATGAACTGAGCTGCTGCTGGGCCACTCTTCTTGGTGCTGAAGAAGCCAAAAAAGAGGGAAAGAAAGAAATGAAAGAGCATTGGCTTTCTAGCTAGGACAACCTCATTAGTGTGAAATAGTCTGAGAACCAGTTAATACAGAAAGGCACTCTATGGCTCAGTGAGAGCATCTCATCACTCCTGCTGACCTCGTGAAGGTCTAGGCAAATACCAACATTTCATGAAATGTTACAATATTATTTAACTTCTGTGAATCTACATATCCTGCTACTACATTTATCATCTATACTGTTGTATTTTAAAATTTCAAAACCTTACATATTTATTATTTTAATTATTAAGTGTGCATTTCAATAGTATATTTAGTAACATTCATGATGTTGTGTCAATAATGAGAAAAATCAAATCTAAATTCATAATCTAGCGTCCACCTTGGGCAATGAAAATAAAAAACAGCAGTATAATATCAAATAGAGGAAAAATAAATAACGACTGCAGAAAGTAATGGAAACAGAAACAAAATCATCAGAGAAAATCAACAAAACCAAAAAACAGTTCTTTGAAAAGATCAGTAAAACTGATAAACCTCTGCCTTGTCTAACCCCAAAGGAAAAGAAGGAAGTCATGATGTACTAATAGTATCCGTTCAAGATGAGTTGAATCAAAAAATAATAACTAAAAAATATTGTAAATACATGTCTGCTCACACTTGGAAACATTATATGAAATGAGCTAACTTTTTGGATCTGTTTCAGAAGGTTAAAAGTCTTCTCAAGATAAATGAATCATCTGAATAGGCCTATATTTACATTAGAAATTGAATGAATAATTAGCATCTTCTCAAAAAAACAAAAATACTACCCTCAGATGATTTCACTGGTAAATTCAACCAAACTTCTTACAAAGAAACATAGTCTTAACATACGAGCAAGTAATCATAATTTTAGTATTTCCTTACATTTTAAAAATTATGCTTCCAAACAAGATACAAGAAGGTTTATAATTGCTGTATTCATAATTGCCCAAACTGAAAGCAAATGTCTCAACATTTGAGATGTCCTTTACTATCAAAAGTGAACCAAGCCTGGGCAACACTGTGAAACCCCGTCTCTACAAAAAATAAAATAAAATTTAAAATAATAGCTTGGTATAAAGCATGTGCATTAAAGCCATCTGCTTGAGAGGCTGAGGTAGAAGGATCACCTGAACATGGGGAGGTCAAGATTGCAATGAGCTGTGATTGCACCAATGCACTCCTGGGTGACAAAATGAGACCTTTTCACAAAAACAAAAAAACAAAAAGACCCAAACTCTACGTTGTCAATGTAACTTTACTTGTGTAGTTGCATCACCCACTGATTTAATGCATTGAAATGGGCACAAATGAAATAAATGAAGAACATGACATAGCATTTACTGAGTTTCTCTGGGACACTGGATGAGTAAACTGGAATTATTTGCTTCAATCAACTTAATGATATAATTTCCACCCTACCTTTATTTTCATTGGAGCAAATTTTCTTATGCCTGCATTTCTTTTGTAGCCAGCTCCTGGCAGGGCCAGCCAAACCTGCAAGGTAGAAATGTATTATAATAAAGACAATGCTTGACATCTTCCTGGCAGAAGACCACAGACATATTAGTAAAAACTTATTCAGTTTAAACTTTTCATCCTAGTTTTCACTGACTGCTTTTTAATGCTACCTGAATTAGATCTGGGTTCTAGGAAGATTTGTTTGTCCAGGCAGATACCTTTGTTCAGATGAGACAATATAGAAAAGCAGAAGATCCAAATTACCAATAATAGGCTGGGTTCAAATCCTACTTAGAATCTGCACATACCTGGGAGAGAGATATCAACCCATCTGTGCCTCTCTTCCCTATTCTGAGATGTAGAAACATTAGTACATCTATGCTATACATACTAAGGTCTATAGCGCCTAAAAGGATGAAATGCAGATAAAGACTTAAAAAGACTTTTTTTTTTTTTTTGTAAATGCCCTAAAATGTTCAATCATTCAATGTCGAGAAGGATAATCCAGATACTTGGTAGTGGTTAAATACAGAGAGGGAGCTTGCATGTCTCCTATGCAGGGTAGGATAGAAAGAGACTTCACAGTTTCCATGGCCACAATTTCCAGCTCATGACAGAGATCTGTGATTTCCCTGATCCCCACATCAGCCCCAAGGGACAGGTAGGGAAGGGGCTAGAACCCGTATTTTCCAATTCAGTGAATTAAAACTCAGATGTTTTGAGTGACTTGCCCAGAGTCACCACAGTGAGGAGTGATAGATCTGAGGTAATAATGTAGTTGGTTCCCCAGGGATAGAGATCTTGGAACACCTGAATCCTCTAGATCATGCCCTGGACCCTGGACTGAGAGCTCTTCTCACAAGCTTTGCTAAATCCTGCTGCGCCAACATTTCTGTGGGATGGTTGAAGCTCTGGAGAGGTGGCAGGTGGCTTACCGCATTTACTGACCTACTCTATTATCCCTATGTTGTCACTTTTATTAGTTTTATGACCCATAAGGCAAACATTTTCAGTCTCTGTTATGATGCATGATCAGAGATTTTACCTGAGTCCACTCTTTCTACCCATCAGGTGATTCTCATCTGCTGGGCTGGAGCTGGCCTGACATAAAAGAGGACACACAGCATACCATGGAGCTGCTGTGTGCCCCACTCCTGTGAACACAGCATACCACAGAGCTGCTGTGTGCCACACTCCTGTGCACATGACATACTATGGAGCTGCTGCATGCCACACTCCTGGGCACATTCTAGCCTTGTTTCTGCTTTCCCAGCTCTGACAATCCTAATTCTGTCTTCAAACGAATCCTGTACATCCCTCTCAGTTCTCAGATTTGCCTCAACTGTTGGATATTTTAATCACTGTTATAGTGACCATGACCAAACTGTGACATTTCATATACCAAAGTATATGTTTATCTTTTTATATATTTCTTAATAAAATTTAACTTATCTTTTTCTGACTTTTAGGAACATTTCTGGGCTAGGTTTGCTGGCCCATGGTTTTAATTCTGACATTTTTAGAGGCTAAGGCAGGAGGATTGCTTAAGGTCAGAAGTTTAAGACCAACCTGGGAAATACAGTGAGATCTCATCTCTACAAAAAATCTAAATATCACCAGATGTGGTGGTGAGCCCCTGTATCCCTAGCTATGTGGAAGCCTGTTGTGGGAAGATCATTTGAGCCTACCAGATTGAGGCTGCAGTGAGCTATGATCACGCCACTGCACTCCAGCTGGGGTAGCAAAGCAAGACCCTGTCTCTTCAAACTAAAAAGCATAACTGTGTTACAAGTATCCTCATTTCATTTCTCATTATCTAATATTGCTGTTTTCATCCTGAAGCTTAATTGCTTTAGTAAGGTAAAAAGTTTTTTAGACAAGGTACTACTTAAAGCAGGCCATATGCATGGCTTTTTATAAATTCTAGTTTTATATGCCGTATATCTAGAATTTACATTCTTGATCGACTCAGTCTTCTTCTTAGAACCAGCCTCCTCATATGTAACACAAGTATAATTTCCATATTACACCTAACTCAAAACACTGAGAGGATAGAATAAAATCAAAGAGCAGTCTGTATACTATACAAGGCACAATACATTACAAAGCGAAGCTTTCTCTAACCCAAAGGTGAAAAGTGCACAGTTAACATCCTTTGCAGAACCCATAGCAAAATAATATTTTGAGAAAATATGCACTTTGGCTACCCAGTGAAGTTAGGAGAAAACTGTCACAGGTCATCATCAAGACTTCCCCAATGTTGTCTTTTATTTTTAAATAATGAAATACACATTATTTCTCCTGCTTTCTTTCATGTATATTACTGCATGTTCTCCTTTTGGCTTTTCTGCGTACCCTATCTTGGGAATCACTCCATAGCAATAAAAAGACATCTTACTCTTTTTCACAGCTCCATACTTCTCCTTCATGAAGTTCCAGCTTATTTTGCTAGTCCCTTACGAGACATGTCAGTTATTTCCGATATTTAACTAGTGAAAATAATGCAACAAGAACTTTGCACATAGTTTGTTTATATTTATGGAGCATACCTTCAGGATAAAATTCCTCAAAGCAGGATGTCTGGTTCAAATGCATTTTCATGGTTGTGAGATTGTGCCAAATTCCCCTTCATGGAGTTGAGCCTTTCTGCATTTCCACCAGCAGTATATGAATGCAATTTTCCTTACAGCCACACCAAAGAACGTTTGGCCATGGTTTTGGGATTTCCCTCAATAGGAGAGACCCTGCAGTAGAGCTGTCATTTGCCTTTTATGAGTGAAGATGTGTTTAAAAATCACCTGCATTTCTTTTTCTGTGACTTGTCTATTTACCACTTTATTATCTACTTTTAGTTTCACTTCATTTTTCTCATGTCAGCCTCCTTCAGGTCATTGTTGTTTTTCTCTTCACTGTCGGCTCTCACCTGAACTACTTCACCAGCCACCTAGCTGGTCTTCCTGCTTCCACCCTTGCCTGTATTACAGTATATTCACACAGAGCTGCTGCTCAGTCTTTTCCTTAGAGAATTAACAGTAATCCTGGGCTAAAATCCTCCAGTGGTTTTCCATCTCAACTGAAGTCCATCTTCTCTGGGAGTGCTCACTAGGTGTACAAGGCCTTCACCCACCTTATTCATCCCAGCATCCTTTCACTCTGCTGCAGCCACCCTTGTCTTTCTGTCCTTTGCCTGAAACTTTGTTTCAAAGTTTCAAATTGAAACTTTGTTTCCATTTTGGGAATTCCAAAGCGGATATCCCTCTCTGGAAGCCCTCTCCCATCATCCTCACAGGGTTCCCCTCACTTTTTATTTTTAAAAATAAATAGATGGGGTGTCTCTGTGTTGGCTAGGCTGGTCTTAAACTTCCAGCCTCAAGGAATCCCCTCATCCTGGTTTTCCAAAGTGCTGAGATTAAAGGTGGGAGCCACTATACCCAGCCCATTTCATTTTTAAGACTGTTCACATGTCACTTAAAGACAACATCCAGCTCTTAGTGCCAACCCTCCATAAAACTGCCCTCCTCTTTAATCCATTACCCTTCTTTACTTTCTTCCCAGCACTTCACCACCTGCTATTCTTGACTACTCATGTGCTGGCTGCCCTTACTTCCCTATCAAATGTAAGGGTTAGACTTAGAATGGGGCTCTCTGTTGTGTTCCACTGTTTTCCCTGCATCTGCAACACTGCCAGGCCATTTAAAACTGCTCAATACATATATTTCATTTTACCCCAAACTAGTTAAGTTTCTCCTAATTTTCCCAGATCTGCTAAAGTTGTCTTTTGTTTTATCATCTAAGACAGCATCAGATTTTTTAAACTGGTAGCTATTTAGAATTAAAGACACAAGCTATCAAGATCCACAAAAATATAAATGAAGAATGTTAATTTCTATTTAAAAGTCAACAGTAACTGCAGTTTGACACAAGTATATTTAATACTAAAATACCTTAAATACATTAAATACCTTAAATACATTTCTTTGGTTTAATTATGTTACAAGACAAAATATATTATCTGAATTTTATAATGAGATATCACGTATCTGTCATCAAAATGTGCTTTATGTGTGTTCTGAATCAAACATGACAGGATTGTTTCTGACTATGAAAAAAGACGGCCAATCGCAAAGGGTAGGTAAATAAACAGTGCTTTAACCAGTCCGTAGTACACTAAGCAGTTATTCAAAGTCATCAGGTACAGCAGGGTGCCCTGGCAGGCAAAGACATCCTGAAGTGCTCTCTAGGTGTCAAGTACTGTTTGAGAAATTTATGCCATTACTTCACTGCTTTAAGTAAAAGTTACAAGGCAGCACATGTAAAATGATTAGAAAGTTTTATTTTACAAAAAAGTTTATGAAATATATTAAAATGCATACCAGAAATTTCCAGAAAAACAGTACTCAAACAGTAACACAAGTGAGCTCTGGGTATTCTGAGTGTAATAAATAACTTTTCTTTATTTTCTACATCTTTTACATGAAACATACTGATAGTTATTTTAAAACTATCAGTATGTTCAAAATAGCTACAAGAAAGCTGAAAGACCTGCTGCTCAGAGGTCTCTACATCATATGCCCATACTTTCCCTTCCCTGACCCCTCACTTGAGAGAGCCAACAAACTAGCAGCGTTCCTATGGTAAGAACACAAAACGCTGCATGAGACGTCGATGGGTAGTGATAAAATTGGATAATGACCTCCTACTATCTTAATCTGTGTTACTTACATTACCCCCAGTCATATTAGATATACTGCTAAATAAAGGTATGATAGGATGAAATATGTTTGAGTCTGAGATCTAAACTGGGTTCTTAGAACTTCTCTTTGAAATGGCTTCCAGACACAATGTCCTTTTGAAATATTTCAGAAGAGAACAATGAAGCAGAGCATCATTTATGGCATAAGTTCCTGAAACAGGACTTGCCACCTAGAGAGCACTCCAGGATGTCTTTCCACAGCAGTGAGCCCTGCTCTGCCTGATGGCTTTAAATGACTGTTTAGTGTGCCACAGAATGGTTGGAGCACTGGGTCCTGTGATATTTGTCTAAGTCACCAAAAGAATTCAATTCATCATTATAGAAAGGCTAAAATGTTTCACATCTAAGTAGAAATTTATCACTTTCCAAGAAAAGTGATACACAGTTTTCTGAAATAAAGATATTAATAACAAACTTTGAATGTGCCTATACTTTATATTGAGTGTTCTGAACATGTTTCTTTCTTGTTTTATTTGCCCAGCCAGGCTGGAGTGTACTGGCACAATCTCAGCTCACTGCAACCTGCAACTCCTGGATTCAAGTGATTCTCCTGCCTCAGCCTCCCAGGTAGCTGGGATTACAGGTACGTGTCACCACGCCTGGCTAAATTTTTGTATACTTAGTAGAGAAGGGGTTTCATCATATTGGCCAGGTTGGTCCCAAACTCCTGATTTCAGGTAATCCACCCACCTTGGCCTCCAAATTGCTGGGATTACAGGCATGAGCCACCAAGCCTGGCAAAAGAATAAACACTGAAATTGAGGTTTCCTTTATTCCTTTACTGAATACCACAAAAATACATTTGAAGAGACATATAGAAACTTACTGTCATGCACATACACATAAAATGGTAAATTCTGTGCTCACAAACTATATTTTCTTCAACTGTTCTGACTTAACACTTCTTACAGCCTGTGCTTTAATGTGTAGAACCTTCCCTGCCCTCTTGCCAGCTTCTCCTGACCAGGGCATTCTCAGCTTCAAATCAGTTAGCAGAAGAAACTCTTCCACATTTATCAAACTGTTGATTTGACTGGTAAATGTAGGCCATTTTGTTACCCCTACTTTTGTCCTTATCTATTTCAATAAATGTATAGACAGAAGGTAGAGCCAGGATAGACAGCACATGCCTGTATTGTCAGCTTTCCTACAGGCTGAGGCAGCAGGAGTGCCTGAGCCCAGGCCAGGAGTCAGAAGCCAGCCTGTGCCACACAGTGAGGACCCATCTCTTTAGGAGGAAAAATGAAGAGGTATATGTTGTGTAAAATAAAATGCAAAAGGAACTAATCAAGATGAAATTAAGTTCTAAGAGAGGTCTAAGTTATGAGTAGGCCTTAAAATAGAAGGCATTCTGGAGTCTGTCAAGTTCTTTAAGAACTGAGTTTGGCATCACTACGACCTCCAATGTCTACTTTGATGACTTAGAACCTCAGTCCTGTTCAGCAGCTGTCTCACACAGTCCCTTCAGATCTCTAAGCCTTCCTTTCTGCATCAGCAACACAGGGAGAATATACACAGGCCTTATTTGTATTTGGAAGCTTCCAATAAGATGTACATGAAAATATGTTTTACATCCTAAAGAATAAGGAAAAGGCTCACTTTGTTCTCTCACTACCTTATCTACCAAATCAGACAGAATATCACACAGAGGCTTGCCATATACCACCAAGCAAGGACTTTCCACAGGTACTTGCATGCTTTGTGTATAAGGTACAATCTATTAAGTCTCATAATTGTTTATTCTTTCACAATTTTCCCCTTTTCAGAATAAAAAAATGTACAGCACTTCCTTGTTATAAAGGCACACCCATCATGAGGCTTAATTATTCTGTGAAAGAAGGTAAGAGCCAAACTAAAGTTTAAACACAAGACCTGTAAGACATTTTCTCCATACTAATAAAATCTCTGCCATTAAAATGAAAGAATGAGCTGATCATATTTCTATGTCTTTATGATATAATATTTTCTAGTTCAGTGGACTTAGTTTTTGTTCAAGGAACTGGTTACCCAGAATATTCTGTCGCTAGATTCATCTATTTCTAAAACCCTAAAGGATTTTAGACTGAAGGCTGCTGGCCCTGGCTGATGCCTGTCACCAAATAAGCCTATGCCACCTGGATACCAGGAAACAACCAAGTCAGACCACTGGATCACAACGCCCTGCCCCAGAGCCCACCCAATGGCTCACAATGCCCTGCCTCACAGTCCCACCCAATGGCTCACAATGCCCATCCCTGCTGCTGCCCACCTGTGGTCACCATTCCCCCCATGTGACTGCATTATTCATCCTGGGCTGCCTGAGCTTTCCAATCCTGAGAAAAGTGTGTAGAGGAAAGGGTGGTTGTTATTGAAAGTCACCTGGGTGCTGAACTCAGTAGAAAACCCTGGTGACTAATGTCAGTTCCATTAGCATCTCTGGTTTTCTGAGTCTGGTAGCTTTCATTTGCTCAACAAATGTAGTGATATACAAATGTTTGACTGATTTTGTAACTAAATGCTCCTCTCCTGTCTTACAAGTGTTAGTTTTTGTCTTCAATTTGACCATAGCAAAAAAATGAAGTGCTTCCTCTCTCCTCCCCTTTCCCATCCTGTAGGAAGGGGAGCCATGAAAACAAACTCTTTTCCACAGGCAGGGTCTGGCCTTCTAACTCTCAAGTCTTTACCTTGCAAATTCAAGTCTAAAGTTATTTCATCTCTTTTGGAACCTGTAACCATGAGCTAGCTCTACCTGTCTTTCAGAACAAGAAGGTAAACAAAGCCCATGAAGTTACTGGAGTAGGGCTGAAGAGACATTCATGTCAAAGTGGGAATTTTAAAGTAATCGGAGCTCGAGCGCTAAAGTTTTGGGTAAAACCACACAAAAAAACAACTTTTTTACAGCTCTGGCAGTAACATTTCATAGCTTTTGCAGTCATTTTAAGCATGCCCCTCAATTTTTCCTTCAGTTTTCAAATTACAATTGGAAGAAATAAAGCTGCTTCTGTCAAGGTGACTTCAAATCATCTATTAAGAACACCATATAATCTCTTCCATAGCAAACTCTATTTTAAATTTAAGAAGTCTCCAAATATTTGAGTCTGAATTTTCCCAATTATTAGCTTCCTTATCCAATAGGAGAAAAGAAATGATTGGGCCTTTAACCGGCTCCTTCACTGAGGTACCATAGTAGCTGGATAGGTAAGGCTAAAGAATGGGATGGAGACTCCAAAACTGGAGTATCTGAATTTTCACTGGGGACAGGGAGAGACTAGACCAAAAATGCCTCAAGCAAGAAGGCTCAACAACAAAGACAAGAGGAAGGACTAGCCTTTGTCCCCCATGCCCAGCCCTGGGAAAGCTGGCTATAGGCAGGAGGGAGCTGAAAGCTGAGGATGTCTCTGGGGTGAGGGGATGGGAAGGAGGTGGGGAAGGTGGTGGCCAGAGAGAAAATGGCACCCGTGGCTTCTTTACCTTTGTGACGCTTTGACTTAACGGGCTGCATGTGCTGGACCTCCACCACTCCAGGCTCTGCAGTGGTGGATGCTGGTGCTGCAGCCACAACAGACTGAGTCTCACAACATGGTGCCACTGCCTCCTGGCACCAGGCACAACTGAGGCCAGCCCTGTGGCCTAGGCAATTCCCCATGGGTGACCTACAAGGGGACTTTCAAAACAAAGCAACACACAAAATCAGAAAAAAAAACAACAAAAAAGAACAATCAGAACATGTGGACACAGGGAGGGGAGCACTACACACTGGAATCTGTTGTGGGAAAATAGGGGAGGAAAAGCAGGGGGTGGGGAGTTGGGAAAAGATAAAATGGGGAGAATTGCCAGATATAGGTGATGGGGAGGAAGGCAGCAAATCACACTGCCACATGTGTACCTATGCAACAATCTTGCATGTTCATAGGTACCCCCAAACCTAAAATGAAATTAAAAAAAGAAAAAAAACAAAACAAAGCAACACACAAAATAAAAAAAATAAATAAATAACAAAGCAACACACAAAATAAAAATAAAAAAAAAAACAAAGAAAGAAAAAGCAAAGCAACAGAGCAAGCGCCAAGGGCACAAACACTTCCGTGAGAGTAGTCAGAGCTCCTCCTCCTCCCACTACCAGCTTCTGACTGAAGGCTGCTGGCCCTGGCTGATGCCTGTCACCCACAAAGCCTCCTATGTCACCTGGTTACCAGAAAACAACAAAGTCAGGCCAGTAGCTAACAATGCCACTCCCCACAACCCCATCCAATAGCTCACAATGCCCATCCCTGCTGCTGGCCACCTGTGGCCACCCTGAACCTCTTGGTGACTGCATTATTCATCCTGAGCTGCCTGAGATATTCCATTTTTCACCATAGGCCTCAAAAAACCCAGAAATGTCCCTTCATAGATTCTATATAGAGAGTGTGTCTAACCTATGAATAAAAACAAAGGTTTTGTTCTGCGTGATAAATCCACAAACACAAAGCATTTTCACAGAATCCTTTGGGGCCCACCTCTCACCTTCAGCTTCCTGTTCTTAGTTATTGGAGCTTCTGTCTTGTATGCTCTGTCAGGTTCTAGGCCTTGTAAGGGTGAGTTCCATGTCTCCACTCATTTATATGTGCCCAGGATGGTTGGCTCTTGGGAGGGTCTTCATAACTGAGGCCATGGATCCTTCACACTGTTCCTTGAATCCACTTGACACAAAATACTCATCCTGAAATTATGCTTTGAAAGTGATGCTTCCATTCAATTAGGGGCCAACTGTATTATGGATCCCTAGTACCCCATACATGGCATATAAGAAATGAATGAAAAATAAGTGAATGAACTCAAGTGTGCCTACAAGGTGAGAGAAAAATGGTACTACTTACTAGGTGTGCTATGAAGGCACCTGGGACCATTGGCTTTGCTATTTCATAGTAGGCCTGGGGCTTTGAAAGCTGGTATTTCCTCATTCTAAAGCTCAAATTCCAATAAATTGCCACCAAGTGGACAGAGGTCCATGGGCGAGAGCTCTTGGTGTGAACAACATACATTTTTTGGGTGTGATTAATGGACAGGGACTATACAAAACTAAAAACAATGTTTGTGTGCTGACTACCTGCAAGCCATGATGATAAAACACTCTGTATACATGATCTTATTCAATGCTTGCTACAAAGCCATGAAGTGGATTTTTACACAAACTTTCTATTCGAGCTTTTTGGAACAAGAGGCTAGTGTAGTGACTTATACCTACTCAGCAGCAGATTCAGATACTTGTTATATGATGGCCAATCTCATTACATGTATACTCCTACATGCTTCTCCTCTCTCGTGATTTTATAGCAAATCCCACACATCATATAATTTCCTCCCTCACTATCTTGGTATATGTCTGTAAGAGATATAATTCTTGTTGGTTCTTCCAAGACAAGGTCTCTGTCAACCAGGCTGGGGTTCAGTGGCATGATCTTGGTTCACTGTGGCCTCTCCTGCCTCAGCTTCCCGAGTAGCTGCAACTACAGACTCACACCACCATGCCAAGCTAATTTTTTTTATTTGTATTTTAGTAGAGACAGGGTCTTGCTATGTTGCCCAGGCTGGCCTAGAATTCCTGGGTTAAAAGGATCTTCCCACCTTGACCTCCCACACTACTGAGATAGATGTGAACCACCGTGCCCGGAGACAAGAACTCTTTAAAAAATATGATAATCCCAATACCATCATCAACCAACCATCTCACACCATTGCTCTTTATCACTGTCAACTCTCCTTCTAGCTCCAAATTTCCAGTTATTTCATGTATTTATTGTGTGAATCAGGATTCAAATAAAGTCTCTCCTTGGGATTGTTTGATTCACCTCTTAGGATTTTTTTGATCCTGACAACTTCTCACTTGATCTCTGTGCTGTCCCTTGCAGTCCATTTATTGAATAAATCAGGCCATTTCCCCATAGTTTGCATTACGCTAAGTGTGTTCTTATAATGCTGTTTCTCATACTGTGAATTTTGCTAATTGTATCTTGTGATGTTGGTTAACATGCTCTTCACTTTGTTCTGGTTTTGTTAAATTAGTAGCTTGATCTCAAGACTTGGTGAGATTCAGGTTGGACTTGAGGGTCAGGGCAAAGACTGTGCTAGTTACTTCTGGGAGGAGGTGTGTACTTTCTGGACATCTTTTTTTTTAGTTGGTGACATTAATGGCCATTGGTCAATTATGGATTGAACAATGAAAGTATTGTTGTATCATTCCTTCTTCGTTTATGAGCTGCCATACTTCCAGAAAGAGATACTGCTACCTGTAGAAGGGCCTTGCATGAAGAAAAAAATAAAGCAAATATAAAAAAGAGATGCTGCTTCTTATAAACTGTGTTACTCACTTGTACAACTTATATAGAAAACACCAGTTCATGGCTTGATTTCTTCTGTTTACCATTTTTCAAAATGATGGGCTGTTTCATTTATATCCTTCAATGGTAACCACTTCTATTAATTAATTTATTTAGACAGGGAGGGTCTAGCTCTGTTGCCCAGGCTGGTATGCAGAGAAGCACTCATGCCACTACAGCCTCAAACTTCTAGGCTCAGGTGACCCTCCCATCTCAGCTTCCTGAGTAGCTGGGACCAAAGACACGGGCCCTCATACCTGAGTAATTTAAAACATGTTTTGTAAAGACAAAGTCCCCCTATGTTGCACAGGCTGGTCTTGAACTGCTGGATGAAGTGATCCTCCTAACTCAGCCTCCCAGAGTGTTGAAATTACAGGCATGAGGAACTGTGCCAGCCCACTTTTATTTTTTCAAAAGGATCATTTTTAATGCAGATATTCAAACATATCTGATATATCTCAATTCACTGCAACCATTATCCTTATTAATGCACAAAATGTCCTATCTTTGGTTAGGAATCCCTTCAGATTGGCCCTTCAGACATGTTGAAATCATCCTAATAATCTTTGATGGATTCTTTGCTATCCAGAGTGACAATATGTTCCAGGCTCCTTACACATTTCTGGCCTAGACCTGGAATCAGCACTTTCTCCAGGAAGGCTTGTTTTCTTTCATTGGGTGATGGTATTTTGAGACTATATTGAGACTACAATCTTGGTGCTAGGGGTAAATAGTATAATTTTAAAACTGAGACAACTGCCTGGCTCATGCCTGTAATCCTAGCACTTTGGGAGGCTGAGACGGGTAGATCACCTGAGGTCACAACTTTCAGACCAGCCTGGACAAAATGGTGAAACCCCATCTGTACTAAAAATATAAAAAATTAGCCAGGCGTCATGGCAGGAGCCTGTAATCCCAGCACCTTGGGAGGCAGAGAGGGGCGGATCACAAGGTCAAGAGATCAAGACCATCCTGGCCAACATGGTGAAACCCCATCTCTACTAAAAATAGAAAAATATTAGGCAGGTGCAGTGGCACTTGCCTGTGGTCCCAGATACTCCAGAGGCTGAGGAGGAAGAATCACTTGAACCAGGAGGTGGAAGTTGCAGTAAGCCAAGATTGGGCCAGTGCACTCCAGCCCGGTGACAGAGCCAGACTCCATCTAAAATAAATAAACAAATCAGCCAGGCATAGTGGCTCAGGCCTGTAATCCAAGCACTTTGGAGGCCAAGGCGGGCAGATCACCTGAGGGCAAGAGTTCAAGACCTGCCTGACAAACATGGTGAAACCCCGTCCTTAAGAGAAAAAAAAAAGAAAAAAGTAAATAATAAATAAGTAAATACATGTAAGACTGCCTCTAAATCATTATACAGATAGATAAAAAAATGAATAAATGCAAGCATGCACACAAATACATAAGTATAAAAATAATGTTGTGAGCCTGGGTCTCAATAAAATAAATGAGTAAATGTAAGCCTACCTCTAAATAATTAGATAGCTAAATAAATATGTAAATAGAAGTTGGCCTCCAAATACATAAATAAATAAATAAGTAAATTCGACCTGCTTCTACATAAATACGTCAGCAAATAAATACATGAATATATGCAAGTCTGTCTCTAAATAAATCAATTAATAGATAGATAAATAAATCAATAAATAAATAGCCCTGCTTGGTGGCTCATGGACAGTGGACTGCTTTGGTAGTGATTTTGTTTTTTCTTCATTAGTAACCAACAGCACAGCTAACCAAGAAATCATATACATTTGGGGCTATGTCAAACTGAAGTGTTTGTGCCTAACAATGAACAAATTGAAAAAGCATACTAAAACTTGTAAGAAAAGTTTGGGTAAACATTCAGTTGGATAAGGGGTTATTTTTGAAAAGGTACAAGCCAGTAACACCACCAGCTGGCAAAAAACAAAAAAGAAAAAAAAAAAAAACAGCAGAAAAATAACCAAACCAAATAACCTGAAGAGATATTTGTGCAGACATAAGCTGATGCAACATTTGAAAAAATGTGGTTACCATTACTACACATGAGAAAAATAAAGATCAAAACCACACTCGGATCTTATCTCACTCCCAACTAGAATGAACATTACAAACAGATTAAAATATTTAAAAAGACAACTTCTATTATAAATTTCACAAAGTGGAATTGTTTGTGGAAATGTAAATTAAGTATTAACGCTATAAAAAACAGTTGGGGGTCCTGCAAAGAATAGAAAAGAAAAATACCATACCATCTAGCATTCCCACTATTGGGTATACATTCTACCTATCCTGTCCATCCACAAAGGGATCAAGAAACTTTTGTATGCATATACTTGGGAATATTCTTCAGCCACCAAAATGATGAAACGGTGTCATGTGGAGCAACCCAGATGAACCTGGAAAACATTATGTTAAACATGATGAGCTGGGCCAAGAACAACAAGCACTGAATCTTAAGATGTCTGTCTTAAAGAGGCAGGAAGCACAGTATTGGTTACCAGAGTCTGGGAGCTAGAGGGGGAGTAGGGATTGGTCATGGAAGTGAAGTTATCTTAACCTTAAAGGAATCAATCTGAGTGTTCTCCTCCTCAGCCTGGTGACTGGAGTTAACAATACTATATTTTTCAAAAGAACAAGAAAGGAGAATTTTGAGTGTTCTCTCCACACAAAAATAATACCTTATGAGGAAATAGAGATCCTAAGTACCCTGATTTGATCATTACCCAATCTATATGTGTGAAAATGTACCCTTACTTGTGCACCTTTATGTTGGGAAAAAAAGTTAACAGAAATAAATACATATTGCTAAAAATCACAGGGAACCATAAAAACAATTCATATCTAAAGGAATCCTGAGAAATATAATCCAAGTGAGGACCCACAATCCTCGATATTAAATCACACTGCCAAGCTGCAGTCATGCCGCAGATATGTAGTGCTTGGATAAAAACAATACCTAGAACTGTGGACAAAAATGGGGAGGACAAAACAAGATCAACGCAAATATGGATATAGTCAACTCACTTTGATAAAGACCACCGCAACGTGGAAGGCCGAGTCTGCTCAATAAATACCTTTGAGAAAAATGTTATCTGGATGCAGAAGAGAGAAACAGGACCCTCATTTTACATAATATATGAAAATCAACCCCTGCACCCCCCACCACCCCCCACAAAAAACAAACAAATGAACAAACCCCTGAAGACCAGAACAAAAGACCATAAACCACAAAATGTTTTTAACTAAAACACAGGTTGACCATATAATCTGGGTCACTTGAATCTCTGCTCACCTTCACAAAGAGAAAAAGAAACACCCTGGAAGAAAAACCTCACTGACAATTAAATGCTTTGTCACTGATATGTATTTCCTTATATGGATGACCAAAATTACATGCATATAACGCAAAAATAAACATGGACTACATCAACCTGAAAAGTTTCTGCACGGTAAAGAAACTACTTTCCAAATAAAAAAAGCATCCTATAGATTAGGCAAAAATTTCAGGTAATCATGTAATTCACGTGTTGTCATCTAAGGTGTACACAAAAAACACTACAAAGTAACAAAAGAATCTAATATTTTACAAAGGACCTGAACACACAATTCTGTGACATAAAATCGAACAACAGATAAAAGGTCCTCAAAATTATCCAACAAAGTTACCCGTGTGTGGTTTAATTGAAAACCGCACAGATAATCTCACACTTACTGGATATTCCAAGAAAGTTTTTTAAAAATAGGAGAGGCCAGGCTTGGTGGCTCACGCCAGTAATTACAGAACTTTGGGAGTCTGAGGCAGCAGATCACCTGAGGTCAAGAGTTTGAGACGAGCCTGATCAATACGGAGAAACCCCATCTTCACTACTGATATAAAAATTAGCCTGGCATGGTGGGGGGCCCCTGTAGTTCCAGCTACTCAGGAGGCCGAGACAGGGAAATCGCTTGAACCCCGGAGCGCAGGTTGAAGTAAGGCCAGATGGCACCGCTGCACTCCAGCCAGGGCAGAACGAGATGGTCGCCAAAGGAAAAAAAAAAAAAAAGAAACACGGGTATAGTTTTGGAGAAAAGGGAACTCATCCACTGTAAATGAAAATCAGAATAGACACCATGGAAAACAGCTAAATACCTAGAGGCTCCTCAAAGAACTGACACTACAGATGTCCCGTGCTCTATTGTGCTCTAGCGAGGTCTCTTCCTAAAGGTCCTGAGACATCAAAATAACAACCCTGGGCCTCAGCTCAGAGGCCCGTGAGGCTCGGAGGGTCCCAGGTCCTGCACTTCAGCACGGCCTCTGGGCCAGGTGCTCCTATTTGCTGGACAAGGGTCGCACACTGTTCCCAGCCAGGGTGTGGACGCTGGGGCGGCCAGGACTCCAAAATCACCGCCACGCAGCCTACTGAGGCCCAGATCCCCACAAGGAGTTGGCCCAAAAGCGAGCGGCGGGGAAGGAGCAGGGAGGCCCAGAGGGTTCCCGGTGGGGTCCATGGCCCGCCACTTACCGCGGAGACATGCCTCCTGCTCCCCCATCACATGGAAGCCACCACGGCTTCTCCGAAGCTCGCTGCGGCTGCGTGGCCGCTTCTGCTTGCTGGGACCGCACCATCGCTTCTGAATGCCACGACTTCTGCTCATGACTCCTCTTCTGCTTCATGGGACTGCGCCACCGCCTCTGGCTGCCGCTTTTGCCCTCTCCGACCACACCGCCACAGCTTCTGTTTGCTTCAACGACACTGCGGCTTCTGCTGGGGCCCTGCGGGAAGTGCCGTCTCAGCTTCCATAGAGGCGCGCACGCCGGCAGCGTCCCTAGCGATTGGCTGACGCACTACCCCCCCTCTTAAAGGGGCCGCGGCCCAAACTGCACAGAAGCAGCTTTGCTTTCCGGCACCGGCTAAGACTCTGCCCAGCCCCAGAGGTGAACAAAAGGCACCCAGTCTCTCCTCCCAGCTCTAGGGCCCTAGAGATCGCAGGAGTGGAGCCCTGGGGCTCCAGCCCCCGAGATCAGCTCTTTGCCTCGGGAGCTTCCAGGACCTGCCACTGCCCTCCTCTGCACTTGAGCTTCGCGATCCGCAAAGGAAGCGGCCTGGCTGGAGCTCTGGGGTCCCTCAAGTGCGGTGCCTCAGGATGCAGGTCGGACTCCCTTGTCCCTCTGCAGAGGGGGCCCTTAAAACTACGGAAAGCTGGGGGCTGGAGGGACAGTCCCGAGGGCAGCAGGGCCTCCCCAGCCTCCCTGTTCGCATCCGTCCTGTGAAAGCCAGGGAGCCTCGCTAGAGCCCAGACACCTGCAGCCTCCCCAGGAGGCAGGCAGGGGCCCTGGGGTCCAGCACTGCCACACCTCAACTCCATCCTAGGTCAGCACCTGGAGGGGCCATGCGGACTGGACCCAGCCCGCCCCTTCCCAGGGAGAGGGACCCGCATCGCATCTGTCTGTGCCACCCACGGGAGGGCCGTGCTGGCCTCTCCCGGGGAAATGGGGCAAGGCGGGGGAATCCCAGCCACCTGGCCATCATGCTGAAACAGCATCTCTACTAAAAATACAAAAATTAACCGGGGGTGATGGCACCCCCCCTGTAATCTCAGCTACTGGAGGGGCTGAGGCAGGAGAACCACTTCAACCCGAGAAGGAGTTTGCAGATCTGGGGTCACTGCAGTCTCCACCTCCCAGGCTCAAGCAATTCTCCTGCCTCAGCTTCCTGAGTAGCTGGGATTACAGGCACCTGCCACCATGCACGGCTAATGTTGCCCAGGCTGGTCTCAAACTCCTGACCTTGTGATCTGCCATCTTGGCCTCCCAAAGGGCTGAGAATACAGATGTGAGCCACCTTGCCTGGCCAGGTCAGGAGTTCAAAACCAGCCTGACCAACATGCAGAAACCACATCTCTACTAAAAATACAAAAATTAGCTGGGCATGATGGCACATGCCTGTAAACCCAGTTACTTGGGAGTCTGCAGCATGAGAATCACCTGAACCCGGGAGGCGGGGGTTGCAGTGAGCTGAGATTGATTGAGCCACTGTACTCCAGCCTGGGTGACAGAGCAAGACTTCATCTCAAAATGACAACAAAATAATACTCAAAATAGTAAAGACAGAAAGTAGAATGGTGGTTGCCAGGGGCTGGAAGAGGAGGGAATGGGGAGTTTGTCTTTAACTAGTAGAAAGTTTCAGTCTTACAAGAGAAGAGCCAGCTGGGCATGGTGGCTCACACCTGTAATCCCAGCAGTTTGAGGGGCTCAGGCTGGCAGATCACCTGAGATCAGGAGTTTGAGACCAGCCTGGCCAAAATGGAGGTACCTTGTCTCTACTAAAAATACAAAAATTTGCATACAGCCCAGAAATTGCACTCTTGGGCATTTATTCCAGAGAAATGTAGACTTATGCTCACATTTAAAAAACAAAAACAGGCCGGGAGCAGTGGCTCACACTTCTAATCATAGCATTTTGTGGACTACAAGGTCAGGAGTTCGAGACCAGCCTGACCAACATAGTGAAACCCTGCTCAGCTAAAAATACAAAAATTAGCCCAGTATGGTGGTGCACACCTGTAATCCCAGATGCTCAGGAGGCTGGTACAGGAGAATTGCTTGAACCCAGGAGTGGAGGTTGAAGTGAGCCAAGATCGGGCCGCTGCACTCTGACCTGGGTGACAGAGCAAGACTTAATCTCAAACGAACAAACAAACAAACTAAAAACCTGTGTGCATAGCAGCTTTGTTCACAATAGCAAAAACCTGCAACCAATCCCAACATTCATTGGGCAAATGAGCAGGAATTCAGATGAACCTCAAGGGTATTATGCTGAATGAAAAAAGTCAATCATAAGATTTCATACGTACATTCCATGTATAATCATATACTGAGGATTTTATATATATCAAACAAAATATCAAAAGATCCCATATATATATATTCTAGACGTATATTCTATATAATCATATGCTAATGATCACACACACACACAAAACCTTCATTTTATTTCATTTTATTTTGAGATGAAGTTTCACTCTTGTTGCCCAGGCTGGAGTGCAGTGGCATGATCTAGGCTCACTGCAACCTCTCCTTCGCAGGTTCAAGCCATTCTCCTGCCCTCAGCCTCCCAAGTAGCTGGGATTACAGGCACATGTCACCAGGCCTGGCTAATTTTTGAATTTTTAGTAGAGATGGGTTTTCTCCATGTTTGTCATGATGGTCTTGAATGCTCAACATCAGGTGACCCACCTGCCTTGGCTCCCAAAGTGCTGGGATTACAGGCGTGAGCCACCACACCTGGCCAATTTGTTTATTTTTTTTTTGAGATGGAGTCTCACTCTGTCACCCAGGCTGGAGCAGAGTGGCAAGGTGTCAGCTCACTGCAATGCCCACCTCTCAGGCTCCAGCTATTCTTCTGCCTCAGCCTCCCTGATAGCTGGGACTACAGAAGTGCACCAGCAGGCCTGGCTAATTTTTTTTTCTTTTTTCTTTTTTTAGTAGAGATGGAGTTTCACCATGTTGGCAATGTTGATCTCAATCTCCTGACCTTAGGTGATCCACCTGCCTCGGCCTCCCAAAGTGCTGGGATTATAGGTGTGAGCCACCATGCCCAGCCATATATAACTTTCTTCAAAGTTATATAATTACACAGGTGGAAAAATTTTGGTGTGTGTGTGTGTGTGTGTTTTGATACAGGGTCTCACTCTGTCACCCAGGCTGGGGTACAGTGTTGCAATCATGGCTCAAGTGACCCTGCCACCTCAGCCCCACTAGTAGCTGAAATCACAGGTGCACACCACCAGATCTTTTTTGTTTCTCTTTTTATAGAGACAAGAGTTTGACCATGTTGTTCAGGCTGGTCTCAAACTCCTGACTTCAAGTGATCTGCCCACCTAGGCCTCCCACAGTGCTGGGATTACAAGTATAAGCTGCCACACTTGGCCCAAAATTGTTTTTTTAAAAAAATGGGCTGGGCAAGTGGCTCACACCTGTAATCCCACCACCTTAGGAGGCCAAGGTGGGAGAATCACTTGAGGTCAGGAGTTTGAGACCAGCCTGGCCAACATGGTGAAACCCTGTCTCTACTAAAAATACAAAATTCCTGTCTACAGTGCCAGCTACTTGGGAGGCTGAGGAAGGAGAATTCCTTGAAACCCAGATGTGGAGGTTGCAGTGAGCCGAGATTGAGCAACTATGCTCCAGCCTGGGTGACATAGCAAGCAAGACTCCCTCTCAATAGATAAATAAATAAAAATGTAGTATGACTAATGATGATAACGATCATTTCTTCCCTTCTATTAACATTCCAAGTACTGTGCTAAGTTCTTTACATAAAGTTTCATGTTTTTATCTTCCCCATGACTGTATAAGCTGGATATTATTCCATCCATTTATAGATGAGGAAAATTAGGGGCCTGGAGACATTAAGTAAATCACCTGAGGTCACACAGCAAGGAAAGGGCATATCTCAGAGCTGCCTGGCTGAGGCAACTTTGCAGCCTTTTCCTTCCCCACTGTGCCTTAACTGCCATTCTAGAGCTGGGTTTGAGAATGCCTCCCTGGTCCAGAGTCATTATGGCATTTTCTTCTACAGAGTATGTTCCTGGTAAAGACAAAACAACTGGAAAATTATTTAAACTGTTGAAGGAGTCAATTTGCTGCTTATGGAATAAACATATACTGTAATCACAATGACATATACTATATACTATAGAATTAAAATAACATTTCTGGCTGGGCACAGTGGCACACGCCTATAATCTCAGCATTCTGGGAGGCCAAAGTGGGAGGATCACTTGAGCTCAGGAGTTCAAGAGCAGCGAGGGCAACATGGTGAAATTTCCAAAGAATAGGACTAACTCCACATCTAGCATCTACATGTGGACAAGTATGAGTGTTTCCTGATTAAATAACCTAAGTGTCATCTCCATGAATGTATGTATACAAGCTTGTTGAATTGAAGGCTCCTCCAGCTCCACTGGAGATAAATGCTATCAATGTAAGTAATTCAAAAAAGTCTCATCCAAATTAACTCACGTAAAACAGAAACAAAACAAGAAAAATTTGCCACATCAAGGAAATGTTATAAAGTGTGTAACTATTGTCTTTATCAGTGACACATTTATAAAATGAATCTAAACTATAAATTATTACTACTTACTTTCATTTTAAAAAAAGGATGTAAAATATTTTTGTAAATTTTCTTTCTTTCTTTCTTTCTTTCTTTCTTTTTTTAAGATGGAGTTTCACTCTTGTTACCCAGGCTGGAGTGCGATGGCACGATCTCGGCTCACGGCAACCTCCACCTCCTGGGTTCAGGCAATTCTCCTGCCTCAGCCTCCCGAGTAGCTGAGATTACAGGTATGCACCACCATACCCAGCTAATTTTTGGTATTTTTAGTAGAGATGGGGGTTTCACCTTGTTGATCAGGATAGTCTCGATCTCTTGACCTCGTGATCCACCCGCCTCAGCCTCCCAAAGTGCTGGGATTACAGCCATGAGCAACCGCACCTGACCCTGTAAATTTTCTTTACCCAAAGGTTTGCTGCAGCCACAACAAAATCATGTCCTTTGCAGCAACATGCATGCAGCTGGAGATCAGCATCCTAAGCTAATCACTGGGTAAACATGGACGTAAACATGGGAACAATACATACAGGGAACTACAGAGAGGAAAGGATGGCAAGAAGTGAAGGTTCAAAATTACCTACTGGGTGCTGGGTACAGTGGCTCATGCGTATAATCCCAGCACTGTGGGAGGCCGAGGTGGGTGGATTGTTTGAATCCAGGAGTTTAAGACCAGCATGGGTAACAGGGAAAAATCCAGTCTCTACAAAAACCACAAACAAATTAGCCATGCATGGTGTGCATGCTTGTAGTCCCAGCTACTCAGGAGGCTGAGGCAAGAGAACTGCTTGAAACTGGAAGACGGAAGTTGCAGTTAGCTGAGATCGTGCCACTGCACTCTGGCCTGGTGATAGAGCAAGACTCTGTCTCAAATAATAAAAAAAAATTAGCAGGGCATGATGGCCCACCACTATAGTCCCAGCTACCCAGGAGACTGAGCTGGGAGGATCAACTGAGCCCAGGAGATCAAAACTACAGTGACCAGTGATCGTAACACTATACTCCAGCCTGGGGGGACAGAGACCTACCCTGTCTCAAGAAAATTAAACAAAACTATCTACTGGGTGCTATGCTTACTACCCGGGTGGTGGGATAAATTGTACCCTAAACTTCATGCAATATACCCGTGTAACAAACCTGTACATTATTATTGGGAGAAAAAGAGAGAAAAGATATTGTGCTAATTTAGAACAATATATATAGTTTGACCCAATTTGAGGAAACATTTTGCATTTGTGTATTTGTTGAAAACAACTATCAATAAAGGACTATAATTGTGTCCTGTTCATTCATATGACTGACTACTACACAGCTATTAAAATAAATGAAGTAAGGCAGGTGCAGTGGCTCATACCTGTAATCCCAGCCATTTGGGAGGCTGAGGCTTGAGAATCACTTGCACCTGGGAGGCAGAGATTGCAGTGAGCCAAGACTGTGACACTGCACTTCAGCCTGGGTGACAGAGCAAGACTCTGTTTCAAAAATATTAATAATAATAATACACATATATCAACATAAAATAATGTCATTTTTTAAATTATAGAATGCATATCATACACATTCTAAAATATATATATTGAAACAATAATACTACAAGTTAAATATATAGAGATATTTGTAGGAAGAATACAAGTGCATGGGCTAAAAGGATAAATAACTTCTGCATAATAGGATCTAAGAGGATGGCAAAAGGGACTCCAACTGTATACATATGTTAATTTTTTTTTGAGACAGAATTTCGCTCTTGTTGCCCAGGCTGGAGTACAATGGTATGATTTTGGCTCACCGCAAATTCCACCTCCTGGGTTCAAGCAATTCTGTTGCCTCAGCCTCCCAAATAGCTGGGATCACAGGCATGCACCACCAGGCTGGGCTAATATTGTATTTTTAGTAAAGATGGGGTTTCTCCATGTTGGTCAGACTGGTCTTGAACTCCCAATCTCAGGTGATCTGCCCACCTCGGCCTCTCAAAGTACTCGGTTTATGGGCATGAGCCACCATGCCTGGTCACATATTTTAATTTTTAAAAACAAATATAGGACAGGCACAGTGGCTCACCCTTGTAATCCCAGCACTTTGTGGGGCCAAGATGGACAGATCACTTGAGGTCAGTTCAAGACCAGCCTGGCCAACAAGGTGAAACAAAGGTGAAAAAGCTTGCTAAGTGGATGCCTCATGAGCTCACAGAAAATTTAAAAAAATCATTGTTTTGAAGTGCTGTCTTCTCATTCTTTGTAATAATGACAAACCAGTTTTTGACCAGATTGTGACGTGAGACAAAAGTGGATTTTACACGAAAACAGTGAAGGTCAGCTCAGTAGTTGGACCGAGAAGACACTCCAAAGCACTTCTCAAAGCCAAACTTGCAACAAAAGGAGGTCATGGTCACTGTTTGGTGGTCTGCTGCTGGTCTGATCCACTACAGCTTTCTGAATCCTGGCAAAACCAATACATCTGAGGATGCTCAGCAAATCGATGAGATGCACCTAAAACTGCAACACCTGCAGCCAGCACTGGTCCACAGAAAGGGCCCAATTCTTCTCCACAACAACACCTGACCCCACATTGCACAACCAACACTTCAAAAGTTGAATGAAGCGGGCTACAAAGTTTTGCCTCAACCACCATATTCAACTGATCTCTCGCCAACCGACTACCACTTTTCCAAGCATCTAGAAAAATATTTGCAGGGAAAATGCTTCCACAACCAGCAGTATGCATAAAATGCTTTACAAGAGTTCACTGAATTCCAAAGCACAGATTTTTACACCACAAGAATAAACAAACTTATTTCTCATTGGCAAAAATGTGTTGATTGTAATGGTTCCTATTTTGATTAATAAAGATGTGTTTGGGCCTAGTTGAAATAATTTAGAATTTGCAATCCTAACCATGATTAATTTTGCACCAACCTACATTTATTACCTCAACTGATCCTCAAATTTTTTTTTTTTTTGAGACGAGTGCCCTGTGTCACCCAGACTGGAGTGCATTGGCACAATCTTGGCTCACTGCAACCTCTGCCTCCTGGGTTCAAGCAGTTCTCCTGCCTCAGCCTCCTGAGTAGCTGGGATTACAGATGCTCTCTACCAAGCCCAGCCAATTTTCCTATTTTTAGGAGAGACAGGGTTTCACCATGTTGGCCAGGCTGGTCTCAAACCCCTAACCTCATCTGCCCACCTTGGCCTCCCAAAGTGCTGAGATCATAGGTGTGAGCTACCACGGCTGGCCTAATCTTACATTTCCTGTTCTTTAAGAGATGGGGTTTCACCATATTGGCAGCCTGGTCTCAAAATCCTGACCTTGAGATCTGCCCACCTCAGTCTCCCACAGTGCTGGGATTACAGGTATGAGCCACCTCACCCAGCTATTCTTAGTCTTTAAAAGAATAAAGTCAAGCCAGATAATAACAAATGTCTTAACCCAGAAATCTAACCTTTTTGAATGATGTTCTCCACAGAAGCATTTAATGCACTATAAGTGTGCAGTAAACAGCAAAAGCCAACAGGCTCTAATCACTTAAAACTCTAGAGGATATATGACATAGCTCTTCCTAAAATATCACCAGATGGGTATACAAACTTAGACTGGCTCAACTCCCAGCTGTATATTAACACCAAAACTCCAGTGAGTCTATACTGTCATAATAAAAATCATTTGCCTAAATATCTTCCAATCTGTATTAGATGTATTAATATAATACATCTGAATTGCTACAACTCCATTTGATAGATAAAACACACCACAACACACACAAGCAGATACAGAACTTGGGAGTTCGAGCTGAGTTCTGTGTTTACAGAGTCCATACAAACTGATTTTTCTTAAGGTGTCTTTCATCATTCTCAATCAGCTTATAAACAGAAAAACTGGATGGCTAAGTCCTCTTGTGTTGAATTGTGATCAAATCCCAGAATGTCTTTAGTCATAGTGGAGTTCACAATGATAAAGTTCAAATCAGCTTACCTGCCCCATTCCTCCCATACTACTTCCTACAGCTGCCACTCCTCTTGAGAACTGGAGCCAGTTAACCAACCACTTTCTCAATGGTGACTGTGACTTAAACCTTCACAAGACATCCAGTGAAATATAAAGACTTTAAAATATCACTTTTTGGCTGAGCATGGTGGCTCACACCTGTAATCCCAGCACTTTGGGAGGTCAAGTGATCACCTGAGGTCAGGGGTTCAAGACCAGCCTGGCCAACAAGGTGAAACCCCATCTCTACTAACAAAACACACAAAATTAGCCTGCTGTGGTAGCTTGTGCCTGCAATCCCAGCTACTTGGAAGGCTGAATATGAGAATCACTTGAACCTGGGAGGGAGAGGCTGCAATGAGCTGAGATCACACCACTGCACTCCAGCCTGGGTCACAGAGTGAGACTCCATCTTAAACAATAAAAAATAAAATAAAATACCAGTTTTTCCTTCTTATAAAAGTAATACATAGCTTTGTGCAGTGGCAGTATCATAGCCAATGAGGTTTATCCGAGGCACGAGTATTGCTAATTGAAAAGTAAAACATGCTCATTTTAGAAACCTGAGAAACTATAAAAGAATCAGAATCAAAAAGTCACATTATCCCATGAAGAGAGAAATTAATCACTACTATTATTTCCATTCCTGGACATCCAGGGTCTCCTCTGTATATAAAAGTATATTAGTTCATTTACCAAACAGGATTTTAAGTACTGCAGAACAAGGGGGAAGTAGCCTACTAGTTTTTCAGAAGACTAATTTTCTTCAGTGTAAAGAAGTTACACTTACTGCTGAGTAAGTCAACCATATGTACAGGCAACTGAAGAGAATGACAAAGATGAAGGGAATCATACTTGTTCTTTTTCATTCACTCACAGTAAACCATGGAGTCCATGTTTTGGGAACCATTTTTGAGACCATTATTTCTTTATAAATAGCCCACTAAATAAACAAATACATATATACAAATATGCATATACATATATACATACAAATGTATACACAAATATACAGTCTTGCCACAGGAGTTACACAGTGAAAGGAATGACATTAAGAGTATTTTTTGTCACCATTAAAGTATCTTAAGAGAAAGTAAAGGGGTATGTGAAAGGTTGATCTAAAATTCATGACTTCTTCCACAAAAATATTTTCTGTGCACATCAGCTGAAGGAACAATCTAACTATGGAAAAAGTAAGTGTTGGTTTTATAATGCTATAATTTATTTACATGTATAAATAAATATGCAGGACTTTAAACAGTTAGTCTATAAATATTAATAGCTTACTCTGTACCAGGCACTGTACGAAGTGCTAGGGAGTAAGGGAGAGAACAGCCACCAGTCCCTACTTTTGCAGAACCTTCAGTCTATCTCTTTAAATATGATGTCAAACACTAGGCATGTGGCCTCAAGGCTGATTAAATGATGATCTCAAATCCTTGTGATGATCTAAGATATATGTGAAAGTAGCTTATAAATCATGTTACCTAAGGTAAAAAGGGATATGTGGCCTTTTAAGCAAAGCACTGTATACAGCAATCATCTTCGATATAAATTATCTCATTTCTTTTAAATGGCAAAAAAAAAAAAATCATTCAAGTTGTTAATATAATCTCTTTTCACAGTCTCTATAACTTTAATATTATCATTCTCTGCCAATGACCCATATGACATAACTGAAATTAATTTCCCCATAAACGGGGAGAAAAGACTTATTTTTTCCTAATACAAAAAGCCCTGTTTCCTAATTTCATAATTTATGGGGGTTGAGAAGCAGGCAGCCACAAATCAAAAGCAACTTATTCAAATTCAAGAAAAAAATATGTTTTGATCTAAGAATCATCAGGGAAAGTCTGTTATAGGCTCAGGTTATTCCAAAGAGTTAGTGACAGGTTGTGATACTTTGAGAGCAAAGGAGAGCAAGCAGCAATTATTCATCCCTTCACTCAGTCTCTAAGACCTAACCTCTTTAAAAACAGAGAGATATATATTACTGCCAAACTGCTTTCCAAAAAATCTAATTTTTAAAAATATGCTCTATACAATATCGATTATTCATACTGAAAAGGAATAGACTCTATTGCCTCTCATCCTATGATTCACCCTATTCAAATTCAGCCACCTCAACAATACAAAAAGTATCAAACTGATGCTTTAAATTTATTTTTGCCCTTATTGCAGATATTGCAGATATGACTCTCAAGAGCATGGAACTTTTTTTTTTTTTGAGATGGAGTCTCACTCTGTCAACCAGGCTAGAATGCAGTGGCACAATCTTGCCTCACTCCAACCTCCATCTCCCGGGTTCAAGCAATCATCCTGCCTCAGCCTCCCAAGCATCTGGGACTCCAGGTGCATGCCACCATGCCCAGTCGATTTTTCTGTATGTTTGTTTTTGAGATGGGGGTGTCTCCATGTTGGTCGGGCTGCTCTCAAACTCCCCCTGCTTCTGCCTCCCAAAGTGCTGGGATTACAGGTGTGAGCCACCACACCTGGCCAATTTTTTGTATTTTAGTTTCATCATGTTAGCCAGGATAGTCTCAATCTCCTGACCTCATGATCCGCCCACCTCAGCCTCACAAAGTGAATGAATCACCGCACCCAGCCTAGCATGGGGCAGTTTAAAGGCATTCATAATCCAACTAAACTGGGCCACCTGCAAAACTAGTGAAATGCCTAAAAACAAGCATCTATAAATGCCCAATATTAAACCTTAAGAGTCTAAAGCATTAGCAGCCAAAGCAAGTATAACATACCTCCAGCAGACCAGGCATGATGGCTTACAACTGTAATCCCAGCACTTTGGAAGGTCGATGTGGGCAGATCTCTTGAGGCCAGGAGTTCCAGACCAGCATGGCTAACATGGCAAAATCCTGTAACTACTAAAAAAATACAAAAATTAGCCAGGTATGGTGGCACACACCTGTAATACCAACTACTTGAGTGGCTGAGGCACAAAAATCACATGAACCCAGGAGTTGGAGGTTGCAGTGAGCCAAGATTGCACCACTGCACTTCAGCCCTGGTAACAGAGCAAGACTCTTGCCTCAAATATATATATACATTTTATATATATACACACACACATGCACAGGCACACAGACACGCACGCACTCACACCTCCAGGAGTACCCAAGATGCCTCAGGGTAAAAAAGGAAAATATCTTAACTTCATTTTCAATTATCATCCTTGTTAATTTTTTGTTTGCATTTTATAAAGTTCACAATAATCGGTTACTATGTTTATTCTCTGCAAATTAAATATCTAAGGATTAAGAATTAATGCTCAAAAGGCCAGGTGCAGTGGCTCATGCCTGTAATCCCAGCACTTTGGGAGACCAAGGTGGGCAGATCACAAGGTCAGGAGTCCGACACCAGCCTGGCCAAGATGGTAAAACCCCGTCTCTACTAAAAATACAAAAAAAATAGCTGAGCATGGTGGCACGAACCTGTAGTCCCAGCTACTCAGGTGAAGCAGAAGAATCGCGTGAACCCAGGAGGTGGAGGCTGCAATGAGCCAAGATCGAACCACTGCATTCCAGCCTGGGCAACAAAGTGAGACCATCTCAAAAAAAAAAAAAATTCATGCTCAATTCTTTTTCTTTTTCTATTTTTTCAAAGCAGCAACATAAAGTGGTAACAATTTTTTTCCTAACTTCATTCTTCCCATCCCATCAGTTTTGTTTTGCTTTTTTAAAGAAACAGTGTCTCACTATGTTGCCCAGGCTGGAGTACAGTGGCTATATTCATAAGCACAATCACAGTGAACTGTAGCCTTGAATTCTTGGCCTCAAAAATCCTCCTGCCTCAGCCAACCAAGTAGCTGGGACCATAGGACCATGTAATGAACCTGCTTAATGCTCAAACTTTTTTAATGATGGTGTAAGCAACCAAAAAGTTTGAAGACCACTGGTCTACACTACTCCCTTGTCACTGAACTTTCATCAGCTCCCTCCCCAGAGTTAAGCTATGGAGGTAAGTCCTGATGCTGAAAAAGAAACAGAAGAAAAACTGTTTCAAACTATTTTAAACTCCCAACAACAAGCTAAACATGGAAAATCACTAGCAAGAAATACATGGTATTGAATTCTACTATGCTGTTGATGGGAATTTCAAATAGACATTCAAGCTATAGGGCACCTTGAGTATATTCAGATTTAAAACACATACACCCTCTGATCCAATAAGCCCACTTTTTTTTTCTTTGGAGACCGAGTCTCACTCTGTTACCCAGGCTGGAGTGTGGTGGCTTGATCTTAGCTCACTGCAACCTCCATCTCCCAGGCTCAAATGATTCTCCATACCTCAGCCTTCCAAGTAGCTGGAATTACAGAGCCCCACCACCACATCCAATTAATTTTTATATTTTTAGTAGAGATGGAGTTTCACCATGTTAGCCAGGCTGGTCTTGAACACCTGATCTCAGGTGATCCACCCACCTTGGCTTGCCAACGTGCTGGAATTACAGGCATAAGCCACCACGCCCAGCTAATAAACCTTACTTTTAAGAACTTATCCTGGGCCAGGTGCAGTAGCTCATGCCTGTAATCCCAGCACTTTGGGAGGCTGAGGTGGGTGGATCACAAGGTCAGGAGATTGAGAGACATGATGAAATCCTGTCTCTACTAAAAAACACAAAAAATCAGCCTGGTATGGTGGCTCGCACCTGTAGTCCCAAGTACTTAGGAGGCTGAGGCAGGAGAATCGCTTGAACCAGGGAGGCGGAGGTTGCAGTGAGCAGAGATCTTGCCACACTGCACTCCAGCCTGGGCGACAGAGCAAGACTCAGTCTCAAAAAAAAAAAAAAAGATGTCAGAAAACAAAGTGGATATCAAGATACTAGAACAGTAAGAATTTAGGCCTGGGTCTGGAAAGGACATTTAAATTTGAATATCAATACCTAACAGTAATCCATGTGCAAAACTCACAAGTGAGATTATCAAACTCCAGGGGAGTCTATTAATGTGACCATAAAATCTACCCCTTAATTTTGACATTAAGTTTTGCAGTCCAAAATACTACCGACAATATAATCTTATGGGTCCGGAAATGCCATGCAACAAGCAAAATTTCTCCCGAGAAATAACACTGTAAACAATTGCGGAGCAGTCCGACCAGTGTTCCCTGAGCTATGCAAACTGCCCCAGCCATCCTTCCCACCTAAGTACTACCAGGTCAGGAGGATGTCCTGCTGCACGATCAGGCGGTCACTGCTCCTTTTCACAAGGCCCAGGCCTGCACCATGCGCCCCGGGACTCCCATGACCCCCGAACTCCAGTCTCTGGTAACGACGGAGCCCCACAGACCCGGTAGGGGGCGAAGGGCGCACACTCACCTCCCGGGAGTCCGTGGGAATAAGCCCGGGCGCTCCGGGGATACGTCCCACACCCGGAGCCACACGGGCCCATCTCCGACAGGTCCGGGAAGGCAGCCAGAGCCCGAGACCTCACCTAGGGTCCGGGCTCGGCCGCTGAGCTCCCATTTCCACTCCCACTCCCAGCGCCATCCCCTGGCGGCGGCGATGGCCCGGGACGCCCTTCCCCGGGCCCCGCACGCAGTCCCCAGCCCTTCCAGGCCACTGCCTCCTCAGAGGGAGACAGCCGCCTGGCCCGGTCCGGGGCCGAGGCCGAGGCCGAGGCCGGCCCCTCCTCCGGCTCCTCTTCACTTCCCGAGGAGACAGGGGACGGTGGTGGGCTTCTTACCAGGCAGCACGACATGGCGAGGTCCGCCACGGCACGGCCTCCTCCTCCGCCACGGCACGGCCTCCTCCTCTCCCACCCCACCAGGCTCCCTGCCAGAGCCGGTGGGGAGCAGCACCTGAGCCGCTGGGGCATCTCGTCCAGCAGCCACTCCGCCGCCGCCGCCGCCGCCGCCGCCGCCGCCATGTCTTGCTAACTTTTGTAATTTTATTTTTTATAAGGCAGAGTCTCCCTCTGTCACCAGGTGCCAGACTGGAGTGCAAGGGCGCAATCTCCGCTTACCACACCTCTGCCTCCCGGGTTCAAGCAATTCTCCTGCCTCAGCCTCCCAAGCAGCCTCCCAAGCACGGGACTATAGGCACATGCCACCATGCTCAGCTAATTTTTGTATTTTTAGTAGAGATGTTCTTTGAAACCAGTGAGAACAAAGACACAACATACCCAAATCTCTGGGAAACACTTAAAGCAGTGTGTAGAGGAAAATTCAAACAGTCCATGGTAAAAGTTCAACAGTCTTTCATGCTAAAAACGCAATAAACTAGGTATGGATGGAATATATTTCAAAATAGTTAAGAGCTATTTATGACAAACCCACAGCCAATATCATACTGAATGGGCAAAAACTGGAAGCATTCTTTTTGAAAACCAGCACAAGACAAGAATGCCCTCTGTCACCACTTCTATTCACCATAGTATATTAGAATAGTATGCCCTCTCTCACCACTCCTATTCAACATAGTACTAAAATATCTGGCCAGGGCAATCAAGCAAGAGAAAGAAATAAAGGATATTCAATTGGGAAAAGAAGAAAGTCAAACTGTCTCTGTTTACAGATGGTATGACTGTATATTTAGAAAACCCCATCATCTCAGCCCATAATCTCCTTAAGTTGACAGCAACTTCAGCAAAGTCTCAGGATACAAAATCAATGTGCAAAAATCACAAGCATTCCTATACAATAATAACATGGAAAGCGGTGGTGACTCCTACGTGTTGCCATGGTAATGGTAAACTGACAGGGCACACTGATGGAAAATCTGCTTCCACCCCTTCCCTGTTTTAGCTAGTCCTCAATTGGATCCTACATCCAAGCCCCACCTCTGGAGTTAAGTCTCGCCTCCCACCTCATGGGGATGCTGGTAGCATGGCTTGGTCCAAGTCTGAAAGCCTCAGAACTGAGAAGAAGGTGGTGTAACTCTTAGTTCGAGGCCAAAGGCCTGAGAACCCACCAGGGGAATGAGGGGGCTGCTGTGTATCTTGAAGTCCAAAGGCCAAGGAGCCTGGAGTTGTCCCAGGACAAAAGAGGAAGACTGTATTCTAATTCCAGCAGATAGACTGATATAATCACCTCTTCTCTGTTTCTGTTCTCTCTGAACTCACAGCAAGTTGGATGATGCCTATCCTCATTGAGAGTGGATCCTCCCACATACTTCACTCAGACTTACATGCTAGTCTTCCCTGCAAACACTCTCACAGACACACCCAAAAATAATGCTTTACCAAGTTTCCAGGTATTCCTTAATTCAGTCAAGTTGGCACCTAAAATGAACCATTGCACCTACTTTTTAAACTTTCTATTTTGAAATAATGACAGATTCACAGGTAGTTGGAAATAAAGGTACAGGGAGGCCTCCTGCACCCTTCACCCAGTCTCCACTGGTGTTAGCATCTTGAATAAAGTAAAATATCAAAACCAGGAAACTGACATTGGGATGATGCATGGAGCCTAAGCAGATATCATCAGTTACACATGCGCTCATTTGTGTACATATGTGTATAGCTCTATGTGGTTTTTGTCACTTGTACAGCTTTGTGTAACCACAACCACATTTGAGATACCTAAAAGTACTAATCAAAAGACACTCTTGTGCCACCCTTTTAGCTACAGCCATCTCAGACCCTCAAGCCTAACTCCTGGCAATCACGACCTGTATTCCTCATCTGTTAGTTCATAAGTATTACATAAATAGCATCATGCAGTATATGTCCATCCTTTTACGACTGGCTTTTTTCACTCAGGATAACTTCCTTGATGTTCATCCGAGTTGTGTGTGCCTTTTTATTGCTAAGTAATATTCCATGGTATGGACATACTACAATTTGTTTAACCATGCATCCATCAAAGGACATTGGGATAGTTTCTAGTTTTTTTAAATATTATAAATGAAACTGCTGTGAACATTCATGTGCAAATTTTTGCATGAAAATATGTTTTCCCTGGAATAAATGCCCAAGAGTATAATTGCTGGGTCATATGGTAAGTCCGTTTTTAGATTTAAAAGGAATTACAAAACAACTTTCCAGAGTGGCCGCACCATTTTATATTCCCACCAACAATAGATGAATAATCCAATTTCTCCACATTCTCACCAACATTTGATGTTATCACCTTATTTTACTTTAGCCATTCTCATATGTGTGTAGTGAAATCTCATCTGTATATCCACTTCAGTGAAATGTCTGTGAAAGTCTTTTGCATATTTTCTGATTCCTTTTTTGTGTTTTTTTTTTTTTTTTTGGCAGAGTCTTGCTCTGTCACCCAGACTGGAGTGCAGTGGCTCCATCTTGGCTCACTGCAACCTCCACCTCCCAGGTTCAAGTGATTCTCCTGCCTCAGCCTCCCGAGTAGCTGGGATTACAAGCATGCACCACCACACATGGCTAATGTTTGCATTTTTAGACAGGGTTTCACCATGATGGCCAGGCTGATCTCAAACTCCTGGCCTCAGGTGATCCACCCACCTCAGCCTCTCAAAGTGCTGGGTTTACAGGCATGAGCCACTGCATCTGGTCTGATTTTTTTAATAGCAAATTTTGAAAGGTATTTATATATTCTAGATATGTCCTTTGCTGGCTGTGTGCTTTGCACTTAATTTTCTCCCAGTCTGTAATTTGGCTTTTCATCCTCAGGGTCTTTCACAGAGCAAAATGTTTTTATTTTGATGACATCCAATATATCATTAATGAAACTGTTCTGTATCTTGACTGAATCAATGTCAATGTCCTTGTGATACTGTACCATATGGTTTTGTAACAAGCTACCACTGGGGGAATCTGGTAAGGACTTTACAGGATCTCTCTGTATTACTTCTTATATGCATGTGAATCTACAGTTATCTCAAAATAAAAAGCTTAAAGAAAAAATCAACATGCCTAAATAACAAATTCATTATTAACTGGTTCCAGATAATTTCAGTTTTGGGGAGCAACCATTCTTCTAGACACCCAGGTTAAAAACCTGAGGTCATCTTTTATTTCATTCTCTCTCTTTCCTCCTGTCCCCCTCCCTACATTTTGTTTTTAAGACAGAGTCACTCTGTTGCCCAGGCTATGGTCTCTTCAAGTGATCTTAAAGCTACAAGTCTTTGTTTCTCAATCTCTATATGAGCTACTGCTCATATTTCAGGCACCTGTTATTTACAACTTCTATTACTAATGCAAAAATATGCCCTTATCACTTTCTAGCTTAATGGCTTCAGTGATTTGCTACTCTTGCATAATGGGCTAGAGACTTAAATAGAGCAGACCAGGCCTTTCATGATCCAGCCCATGAACTGCTCAGGTTATATTAGCTATACTTTCAAATGTTTGGCAATTTTCCTGTTATCTTTCTGTCATTAATTTTTAATTTGATGCCATTATGTCCAGAGAACACACTCTATAATTTCAATTATTTTAAATTTGTTAAAGTTTTTTAAATCGAGGTGAATATTTTCTGGACATTTGAAAAGAATGTGTATTGCACTGTTACTGGGCAAAGTGTTCTATAAACATTAGTTGGGTCCTGTTGGTTGACGGTGTCCAGTTCTTCTACATCCTGATGATTTTCTATCTAGTAGTTTGATCAGTTGCTGAGCATGGGGTGTTGGAATCCCCAACTATAATTGTGGATTTGTCTATTTCTCTTTTTAACTCTGTTTTTGCTTCATATATTTTGAAGCCATGGTGTTCAATGCATACACATTAAAGATTGCTGTGTAATTTTGATGGATTGATTTGTTGATTTTTTTTTGAGACAGAGTATCACTCTGTCGTACAGGCTAGAGTGCAGTGGTGTGATCTCAGTTCACTGCAACTTCCTCCTCCCAGGCTCAAGCAATCCTCCCACCTCAGTTTCCTGAGTAGCTGGGATTACAGGCAGGCACCATGGTGCCCAGCTAATTTTTGTATTTTTTTTTAGTAGAGATGGGGTTTCATCATGTTGCCCAGGCTTGTCTGGAACTCCTGGGCTCAAGTGATCCACCCACCTTGGCCTCCCAAAGTGCTGAGATTACAGATGTGAGATCTCTTTATTATACAATGTCCCTCTTTGTCCCTAGTAATTTTCTTTCTCTGAACTTACTTTATCTGATATTAACATACTCAGTACTGCTTTCTTAAAATTAGTGTTTGCATAGTATATTATTACTTTTTATCCTTTTACTTTCAGTCTACCTGTGTCATTATGTTTGAAGGAACATATACTTGCAGACAGCAGATACAAGTGGTCCCTGACTTACAATGGTTTGACTTAAATAATTTTCTTTTACTTTATGATGGTTCAAAAGCAATACACATTCAGTAGACATCATACTTTAAGTACCCATACAACCATTTCTGTTTTTCACTTTCAGTACCGTATTCAACAGATTACATGACATATTCAAACTTTATTATAATTGGCTTTATGTTAGATAATTTTGCCCAACTATAGGCTAATGTAGGTGTTCTGAACACATTTAAATCAGGCCTGGCTAAGCTATAATGTTTGACAGGTTAGGTGTATTAAATGTATTCAACTTAGAATCAACTTACCATGGATGTATTGGGAACATAACCTCATCATAAGTCAAGGAGCATCTCTACTTCTCTTTTTATGTATTGTGTTGTTTCTTTATTTTTCCCTCCCTCCCGCTCTCTCCTTCCCTCTCTCTCCCCCTCCCTCCCTCCCTTCCTTTCTTCCTTCCTTTCTTCCTCTACCTTCTTTCCCTTTCTTAGGTCCCAGCCTTCTTCTGTTAATTTCTTTCTGTTTGGTGAGCTTCCTTTAGCGATTCTTTAAGGGTAGGTCTCAATAAACTCTGTTTCTTGTCATCTGAGAATGTCTTTATTTTTCCCTTCATTCCTGAAGGCTAGTTTCACCTGATACAGGATTCAAAGTAGATGGTTTTGTTTTCAGCACTTCATAAGTGTTGGGCCACTCCTAGATGGCCTCCATCATTTCTTTCACAGGTAATGCAAAAATACAGCTTGAATTATCATTTCTTCCTGGTTGTTTCTCCCTGATTGTTTTAAAGATTTCTTTTTTTCTTAATCTCCAGTTTTCAGAAGATGAATTATGATGTGTCAGTTTGGTTTTGGACCGTTTTTCCTATTTGGAGCTCAGTCAACTTGAATCTGTAGGTTTTTGTCTTTCACCAGATTTGGGAAGTTCCAGCCATTATTTCTCTGAATACTTTTCAGTCTCACACTTTCTCTTTTCCTCTGATACAAATGTTAGTAACTATCGTGGGATGCTTGGGGTGTCACTTTGCCAGCCAGAAACCTCTGTGGCTAGTGGCACCTTCTGCCTGAGTATGGCTTGTGCCCACTGGGCCTGTTCCACCCACTCAGCCCAGCAGGCTGTGCTTGGCTTACACTACTGACCCAGATCCCACACCTGCCGTGAGCCAGGCATGGAGTGGCAAGAGCTGTGTGGGCAAGTGAGCCCAGGGTCTGTCTACCATGCACAGCCAGGCATGCTGATTGCTCTGGTGGGGCAGGCGGCCTCAGGTGCCAGCACAGATGCCACCTCCATGCAAGACTGTGGCTGAACAAGATAAACTGCACACAACTTCCACTGCAGGCATCCATGTCTAGAGGAGGGGAATTCTTGGAGACCCAAAAGTTTGGAGACCCCAGAAACTGCAGAGCACCAAAGAGGGTGTCACAGCCCTAGCTCAGGGAGCTGCAGCTTGTCCCTCCTTCTTGTCATCCACAACATGGAGAATGAGGGTTGGCGGGGATGTGTTTCAGCCCTATTTGTGTTACAGCTCTTTTAGCCCTGCCATTCGGCAGATCCCAAGTTCTTGTCCTGTGTCGAGGAAGAACAAGATACATGCCTGGACAACTGAAAGATGAGAAAGACAAAGAGTTGCCTTATTGAGTGGCAGGACAGCTCTCAGGAGACCCAGAGAAGGTGACTCCTATCCACAGGCAGGTAGATCATCCCGACATCTCCATGAGTCTGGCTCTGGAGTTTTTATAGGCTTCAGAAGAAAGGAAGTATGTGCTGATTGGTCTATGGGTGGCCATGGGTGAGCCTCATCCCGACATCTCCATGAGTCTTGCTCTGGAGTTTTTATAGGCTTCAGAAGAAAGGAAGTACATGCTGATTGGTCTATGGGTGGCCATGGGTGAGCCTGGAAAAAGCACCATAAGTTCTCACTCTGTGATGAGGACTCCACCTGGAACTACAGCCCAGTCCCCATGCTTCAGGCTATCCCTGGCTTGAAGGTGTGGCTTTCCTAGGACCTACTCCTTTCTGTCCAGGAGTCTGTCTGCCTCCTGCTGCCATCTCCATGTCATTCATGGCATCCAGGCTGTTTGTGCCAAGGAATGCCTGCAGGCCCATGCTGAGACACCCTCAATCCCCCCTTGGCCTTCCTCCTATACTCATCAGTGCCCAAAGTCTGGAGGGAGCAGAAATGGCAGGGTCTGGCATGTCAGCACTGCCCCAAGTGTGCTCACACCTGGCCAGGTCACAACACCCAGGCTCAGCCACAACTTTGCTGCAAAATCAGAGCAGGCACTGGAAGTGGGGAGAGGCCAGGCAGTGAGGGTAGGCACTTCCAAGCCTGTGGGCGGAGAGAGTTCTCTGGGCCCCTGAGAGCACAGGGGTGCCGAGTCTGCAGCTACAGCTGGGCAGCTGGAAAAGCAACATCCTAGGAGCCTGTGACAGATATGTTGTTACTGTCTCACAGTTCTCTGAGGCTCTGTTAAAAAATCAGTAAGTTAATTATATTGATCTGTCCTCAAGTACACTGATTTTACTTCATTTTCTTCACTCTACTATTGAGTTTATCTGAGTTTTTTCTTTTGTTTATTGTAGTTTTCATTCCCATAATTTCCATTTGCTTCTTTTTCATATCTTCTATTTCATTGCTAAGGTTTTCCATTTTTTAAATCTGTTTCAAAAGAAGTTACAATTAATTGTTAAAGTATTTTTATTACAACTGCTTTAAAATCTTTGGCAGATAAATTTCAACATCTGAATCACATTGGTATCGCCACCAGCTGATTGTCTTTTCTGAGTTCGACTGTGGTTCTCTATTGCTTCCTGGCCTTTTGGTTCAGATCAAGTGTAGACTGGTTCTTCTGGTTTTAGGTATACTGATTTTCTATTGCAACCCAAACATTTGACTTATGATATTATTTTTTCCTATTTATTTATTTTTGAGATAGAGTTTTGCTCTTGTTGCCCAGGCTGGAGTGCAGTGGTGTGATCTCAGCTCACCACAACCTCCGCCACCTGGGTTCAAGCAATTCTTCAGCCTCAGCCTCCCAAGTAGCTGGGATTATAGGCATGCATCAGCATGCCCTGCTATCCTATTTAAATCTTCTATTTTAGCAAGCAGTAGTCCTGTTAAGGTGTAGTGTATAGGTTCTTGCCTTTTGTTGTTTTTAATTCCATTGAAAGTTGTTGTCAGAGCCCTCACAGTGCTATTCTGGTCTGCTTTGTTCTTGGGGAGCTGCTGGGACTCCCATCCAATCCCTGCTGATGTCTTCTGCTGAATCAGAAGGTGCTTCCCTGGGGTGCATGGTGTCACTGGGCCGCCTTCTGCTGAACCTGGGTCTCCTTGTGCCACTGGGTGGAGGGTAGAGACACACAGGATCCCACTGCTGCTACTAATGAATTGAGAAACCTGCTAGTGTCCCAGTATGGAGCTAGGCCTGGGGATCTTCACCTAGGTCTCCACTGGGCTTCCTCTTTCCCACCCTTTGGCAGAGAAAGCAAGCTTGTTTTCTTGTTTTGTTTGTTATTTGTTTGTTTGTTTTTTTGTCTAGGACAAAACATTGGCAGTTGTGGGTTGCAGAACTCCCTCCAGTGTTCAGTATCAGGGTATACAGAGATAAAGAAAACCCAGAGAACACACCGCATTGCTTTTCCTCAGGTCCTGATGTCCCTAGTCAGCTCATCATCTTCTTTCCAGCTTTCAGAGTCCTTTTATCATACTCTGCTGACTACTTTCCAAGGTATTTTGTTGTATTTAGAGGAGAAGAGGAGAAACAAGTGATTCTACACCATCTTGTTCTGAAACCATAAGCCCTTGACTTTTAACGGAAGCGGTAGTTGGTGACTCTATTCAAAAGGCAGGAAAAATGGAGTAAGAAACTGATCCGTGGCCGGGTGTGGTGGCTCACACCTGTAATCCCAGTGCATTGGGAAGCCAAGTCAGGCGGATTGCTTGAAATCAGGAGTTCAAGACCAGCCTGACCAACATGGTGAAACCGTCCCTATTAAAAATACAAAAATTAGGCCGGGTGTGGTGGCTCATGCCTGTAATCCCAGCATTTTGGGAGGCCGAGGCAGGTGGATCCCAAGGTCAAGAGATCAAGACCATCCTGGTCAACATGGTGAAACCCCATCTCTACTAAAAACACAAAAGGCTGAGGCAGGAGAATTGCCTGAACCCAGGATGTGGAGGTTGTGGTGAGCAGAGATCGCACCATTGCACTCCAGCCTGGGTAACAAGAGTGAAACTCCATCTCAAAAAAAAAAACCCACAAAAATTAGCCAGGCATGGTGGTGGGTGCCTGTAATCCCAGCTACTCGGGAAGCTGAGGCAGGAGAATCACTTGAACCCCGGAGGCAGAGGTTGTAGTGAGCCAAGATCGCACCACTGCACCCCAGCCTGGGCGACAGAGTGAGACTCCATCTCAAAAAAAGAAAGAAAGAAACCGATCAGTATTAACTCCACCAAATCGAGAAATCTACTTATTTGTTCTTAACTATCTGATTAAAAAGTGGGCTTTGTGCATATGCTAAACTCTGCAGTTATTAAAGAAATCAAGTGTTACCATTGTTTGGATGCATGGTCCTGTGATTGGTTGCATAAATGTTGTGATG
The DNA here is from genome assembly GCA_031835075.1 of Saguinus oedipus. Taxonomy (NCBI): domain Eukaryota; kingdom Metazoa; phylum Chordata; class Mammalia; order Primates; family Cebidae; genus Saguinus; species Saguinus oedipus. The sequence continues at coordinate 3,595,373 of CM063175.1, read as the reverse complement.
CTGGATAAATGGATACACAATTTCATTGGCCACATGATTTAAAGCCTGTGTGTATTTGAATATACAATTGGCTAATATATCTGAGCACTGCCTGTAAATGACAGATGGTTCTAACTTTCTTAAATCCATCTTCCTAGCAGAGTGAAGTGGATAGCCGGGAAGGTTACAAATCAGTGGATTGAAAATGGCAAACAGGAATAACTCACTACCTAATTCTTTCCAGCTGATACCAAACACTCTCCTGAAAGAGCCAAAGACATTATGAATTGAATCTAAATTCAATAGAAGAGTGCTGTGATTGTAATAGGAGAGTGCTGTGATCAATTAGTAATGTCTTCCACAGGTGCAGGAATGGGCATTGGCTGCACATATGCCAGCTATTTAACACTTCTGACCTAGAAAATTCCTCCAGAGAGCACATCCTCTCTGGCTATAGATACAGGCAGCCAACTTACCTATGTTTGAAGACCCAAGGGTTTAAAAAGGTCCATCTTGAGGGGTTTGTAATAAGATTTATAAGTGTTGGACCCAGAGTGATGGACTTTTTCCAAAATTTTGCCCAGGGGCTCAGAACATATGGACTGCTAGTTGAAATGGGGTTTGGAATTGCATTTACACACATTTCACCAATAAATATTTGAACACAGGTGCATTTTTTAACAATAGTTTTCTGCATGAACTGCAAAAATGCCTTCTGAATAACCTCTGTCTCTGGGGCCCTCCCTTCCTACTCCGATAAATGTGGTAGCTGACAAACAGCTGTAGACACAGCTTGTCTTGGGGATGGGGGTGCTGCCTTAACAGGGAATAAAGCAAGGATCACTATTTTTTGTTTTTTGAGACAGGGTCTCACTCTGTTTCTCAGGCTGGAGTGCGGTGGTGCAATCAGACCTCACTGCAGCCTCCATCTTCCTCGGCTCAAGCAATTCTCCCACTTCAGCTTCCCAAGTAGCTGGAACCACAGGGGCATGCCACCATGCCCAGCTAATTTTAAATTTTTTATCATTATTTTTTGAGACAGGATGAAGTGCAGTGGTGCGACCTTGGTTCACTGCAACCTCCACCTCCCAGGTTCAAGCAATTCTCCTGCATCAGCCTCCTGAGTAGCTGGGACTACAGGCGTGCACCACCATGCCCGGCTAATTTTTGTACTTTTAGTAGAGATGAGCTTTCATCATGTTGGCCAGCATGGTCTCAATCTCTTGACCTCGTGTTCTGCCCGCCTCGGCCTTCCAAAGTGCTGGGATTACAGGGTGAGCCGCCGCACCCGGTCTATTTTTATTTAATTAATTAATATATTTAAGACAGTCTTGCTCTGTTGCCCAGGATGGAGTGCAGTGGCACCATCCTGGCTCACTGCAACCTCCGACTTCCAGGTTCAAGTTATTCTCATGCCTCAGTCTCCTGAGTAGCTGGGTATTCCCAGGCATGTACCGCCACACCTGGCTAATTTTTGTATTTTTAGTAGAGACAGGGTTTTGCCATATTGGTCAAACTGGTCTTGAACTTCTAGCCTCAAGTGATCCACCTGCCTTGGCCTCCCACAGTGCTGGGATTACAGGTGTGAGCCACTGCTCCCTGCCCTAATTTTATGATTAATGGAGACAATGTCTCACTATGTTGCCTAGGCTGGTCTTTAACTCCTGAGCCCAAGTGATCCTCCTGTCTCAGCTTCCCAAAGTGCTGAGATTACAGCCATGTCACCATACTTGGCAAAGGATCACTTTTTAATACTCTGCTTCATAATACATATAAAGACAATACCATCGTTTCATCTGACAATTGTGTAAAAATATTATGTAAGCAGCAGAAAATGTCTGTGGAGTGGCATAAAATGCAGAAAGAACGTCATCGGGTACCCAACCACTGTGTCCCCACACTGGAGGGAAAACCACCTGCAGGGAACTTGGAGAGCTGACTGGGATCTCCACCATGGTGCCTCCCCAGGGGTTCTTCAAGAGTAACTTTTAATGTATGTGGGGTTTTGTTTTTGCCTGTGAGCAGACTTCAGATCCCAGCTCTCTTTTTTTTGACACAGTCTCACTTGTTGCCCAGGCTGGAGTGCGGTGGTGTGATCTTGGCTCACTGCAACCTCTGCCTCCCAGGTTTAAGTGATTCTCCTGCCTCAGCCTCCCAAGCAGCTGGGATTACAGGCACCCACCACCACACCCAGCTAATTTTTTATTTTTATTTTTAGTAGAGTCAGGGTTTCACCATGTTGGCCAGGCTGGTCTTGAAGGTGATCCACCTGCCTAGGCCTCCCAAACTGCTGGGATTACAGGTGTTATCCTGCATAACAACTTTGCACATGCTAGTCACACTTCAGGGGCAGCTGCCCTCCCTGGCCTGGCTCTCTGTGGATCAGCTCAAGACCAATTTCACTTGATGAGAATCCAGTACTCTCTAAGTGCAAAGAAGTCACCATCTTTTTGCTAGAAAGTTCTGAAGAATGTGATCCTGTTAGGTGACCTACCAGGTTCATGAGCTAGAGTTGCAGAGGTATCCTTGTGTAGGAAGGTAAAATGGAAATTTCTAAATGGGTGGCAAACCTCCCTGGTCCCTCACCTTCAACCTGGCTGTCTTTTCCTCTCATGAATAAAAGAACTTGAAAATGTACACCTGTGTATGTAGCCTCTTTTCAGTCTTAGAAGTTATGGCCACACTTCATATTAGAAACTCTAGCTGTGAACACATTTATCACTTATAAGTGAATTATATTAATGGGTAGCCTTGATTATGGGGCCACAAAAGAATGAGGTAGTATAGTATAGTATGGTGGTTAAGGATCATCTCTGGTATTTGGGAAATATAGGCTCCAATACCATAGTTCTGCATTTTATTTTATTTTATTTATTTTTGAGGCAGGATCTCACTCTGTCACTCAGGCTGGAGTGCAGTGGCACAATCATGGCTCACTGCAGCCTTGACCACCTGGATCCTTTCACCTCAGCCTCCCGAGTAGCTGGGACTACAGGTGCACACCACCACACCTGGCTAGTTTTTGTATTTTTTTGTAACAATGGAGTTTTGATACGTTTCCCAGACTGGTCTCGAACTCCTGAGCTCTAGTGATCTGCCCGCCTCGGCCTCCCAAAGTGCTAGGATTACAGGCATGCACCACGGTGCCTGGCCTGCAATTTTTTAAATCTGTGCAAGCTTGGGTACATTATTTAAACTGTCTAAGCTTTATTTTTTTTTCTCATTTGTACGATGGGATGATAAGAATCATACCTCACTGGCTTGGTGTATTTATCAGGGTAATGTATGTAAAGGCCTTAGCATAGCATCCAGCACAGAATAAAGACTGTTGTTGGCTATTAATTGTAAATAGCATTCTCTGAGACACTAAGATATATCAAGAATCCTGGGTGATAATTATTTTTGCTCAGAGACAACCCATTAGGCCAGAAATGGTTTATGGTGGTGTAGCCATAGCTTTGACAGGGAGAGTCATCTGGTTTCCCAAGATCTAGCTCAACAGGAACCCCTATGACCTCATGGCAGAGACAGGCTAGGACCATGCAACTGTCAGTAACAAAAAGGACAATGGATGGAATAGAACAAATCCAACAAAGCAAGGGCTCGATGTTAGGAATCTGAGGGTATTTAGAAAGGGAAAGGTAGGCCAGGAGTGGTGGCTCATGCCTGTAATCCCAGCACTTTGGGATGCTGAAGTGGGCAGATCACTAGGTCAGGAGATCAAGACCAGCCTGACGAACATGGTGAAACCCCATCTCTACTAAAAATACAAAAAAAATTAGCTGGGTGTGGCAGCATGTGCCTATAATCTCAGCTACTCAGGAGACTGAAGCAGGAGAATCACTTGAATCCAGGAGGTGGAGGTTGCAGTGAGCCGAGATCACACCACTGCGCTCCAGCCTGCGTGACAGAGCAATACTCCATCTCAAAAACAAAAGAAAAAGAAAAACAAGAAAGGGGAAAGGCAACCTTACATTCCTCGAGTCCCTGAAGGCACCACTGCAATACAGAATAGTACAGTAATTCATGTTGATGGTGAAGTGTGCCTCAGCCTTCCAGAGAAAATTCTCGTATACTCAGTATATAGGCAGAGAAACAGTTTTCTACTATCAGACAAGCACTTCAAAAAAAGGTAAAGATCAACATTTTAGTGCTTGGAGACAGGGGAACTTCAGTCACATGGAAAATCCCCTTGGATAAAACAAATTAGCTTCTGAAAAAACTACTAAGTGTCATTATGTTTAAAAAGCTTAAAGATTCTGCAAATCAGTACTGTATAAATTAACCACTACTGCCTGCAAAAGACAGTGGCCACTTAACTCTTGTACAAAGAATCAGGGTCAGCTTGCCTGTGATACTTTAATGAGTGAAATGTGTTGTTTTCTGACATGCGCCTTTCAAATCATCATCCAAAGAGGTGCAGTGAAAAACAACAGACAAAAACCAACAACAAACAAGACTTCCCACTTAGGCTCTTCTCAATGATGGACTTTGTGGAGAATCCTGCCCCTCTCTGCACTTGAGATTCCTTGATGGTAAAATGAGGGAGGCTGGACTAGATGAGCTTCAAGGTCCTGTCCAGCTTGGATGTTCCAGGATAAAGTTACCTGACCCAACTAACAGGTACCGAGTGAGTGTCCTTGCTCAGCTTCTCTAAGACCACTATGAGCTGGCTGTAGGCACCCTGGAGATCCTCCTTCACAAGCACAGTTTCCACCAGGTGCCTGTAACGCTGGTCTATGAAGGTGGCAGGAGTGGCCATCTCTTGCTGCTGCTCATCCTGCAAGGAAAGGGATGGTATGGAGCAACTGGGTTTTTCTCCTATAACCAATCTGCAGCCTCTGTCTTGAGCAATGTTTCAACCTTTAACTTTTTTTTTTTGAGACAGAGTCTCTATCACCCAGGCTGGAGTGCAGTGGCATGATCTCGGCTCACTGCAACCTCTGCCACCTGGGTTCACGCAATTCCCCTACCTCAGCCTTCCAAGTAGTTGGGATTACAGACAATTCTCCTACTTCAGCCTTCCAAGTAGCTGGGATTACAGGCACCCGCCACCATGCCCAGTTAATTTTTGTAATTTTAGTAGAGACAGGTTTTACCATCTTGGCCAGGCTGGTCTTGAACTCCTGACTTCATGATCCACCTGCCTCGACCCCCCAAAGTGCTTGGATTACAGGCATGAGCCACCATGCCTGTCCCCAACCTTTAAGTGAGGAGTGGATGACTAGGTCCCACTGATAACCAACCATGTACACAAGAACAAAGCATAGGGACCAACATCATGTCAAACTTCAAAGAAAGTTAATGGGCAGTAGACACAATCACTGTTCAGTCATCACTCACAGAATACCTGCTGAGGACCTATGAGCTGAAAGCCATGGTAGGAAGTACACTGGGGATGCTGATTCTATATCTGTGTATATATGTCAATATCACACTTTCTGCCTCAGAAGTACTTCCAACAAAATAGTGGTATTGTGCTGCACAGCAATTAGTATACAGATTAAATAATTATAAGAAAGAACTATAAATATTAACTATATAAAAACAGAGCAAGCATTTCTGCAATCAACTGGGGGAAGAAGAAGAAATCATTCTAATGGCCTCCTTAAGACTCCTAAATTCATAGTATAGAACTCAATTTTTCATTTCATCACACCAGAGCCAAACATGAGCATAGCAAAGTGGAGTTATTTAAGAAAGCACTGGACAGTTCTAATCAAATTCCCCATTTCCTTAGGGCAGCTGATCCCTTTAATCAGATTACTTTCCTGACACCTAACATTAAGGCATAGGCAACAACTCCGTCACCCACTGTGGGCACTGTTTGCTTCTTCATTCCAAAGAACCTCTAATAAGTATTATTTCAGGTGAGTAGTTGTCTGACAATTAGCCTGGTTTTGGAAACAATGAAAGTGGCAGGTCCATTCTAAGTAAAATTATAAAATGAGATTAGTCACTGGCATTCACTCAATTCCCTTTCTAGTCCTCTGCTGCTTTCTCCCCTCTGCTTCTAGGGGCTTTGTGTTTTCATGTTGCTGCAGGGAAAGGGTGAATTCTGTTCTTTCCCAAAGAGATCTACATTCCAAAATATCCCCTGCTTCTCTCTGTCACCAGTCAAAACCCAATTCCTACTTTAGAAAGAGCATCAGAAATTTCAGGATTTGGGTCCTCGAGATCTAGGAAAAGAGTTTGGCACGTGACGTCAAAGATAGTAGAAATGTAAGAGAAGGCTGAGATAATTCTCCTTCTCTAGGAGAGAAAAAAATGGATTAAATTGGGAAACACTTCCCAATTCTATATGGAATATTCTTGCAGGGTTACTTTCATACTCAGAAGCTCTTCGCACTGTCCCATAACTGCCCCCTGGCTCTTCAACCCCATCTTCCCCACTCCCTGACATACACCCATCCTATAGACCTGTCTGCTGCTTCCAGTGTCCCCTCCTCCAGGTACCCACATGGATGATCCTGGAAGCATTTGGCTATTTGAGAAATTATAAAAGGAAAAATTTTGCCACTAAGAACAACAATCTTCCTAATAAACATCTGCATCTAGAAAGAACTTAAGTAAATCTCTAATGGGGTAAAATGTGTGACATTTTCTTTGCAGTCATAAATCCCCTGAACCCCTTTCCTGGCCTGTAAAGATCAAACTCACCCACCTGTGTCTTCAGCAAGAGTCATGGTCCTGAAAGCTCACATAGGAAAGATCCCCGCATGCTGTCTGTCACCCCCAGGTTGGATTACCTTGCTGGCTCAGAAGCCAGAAGCCCCGTGAACTTGTGGTCAGCAAGGAGATGGACAGAGGATGTACCCAAAGGGTGTTCTGGGACCACTACCAGGAACTCAGGTGCCAAACAATGGACAGATATTTAATGTCACATGAAACTCGAGCCTTTGTGAGGAATCACCTCAGATGTCATCTGGGGTCTGCCAACATACATCAAAACCACATGAAAGCCCATGTGTTAAAAATGGAGTGCCTGGGCCCCACTCCAAACCCCCTAGGTTGAAATCTCTGGGACTAGAACTGGGGACTCTGTGTCGAACAGCCTCACTGTGACCTTGCTGCATATTCACAGCAGCAGGGTGGTGCAGCATGTATAGGCCAGCTGCCTTTCATCATCACCCCACCTGCTTGGATTGCAGCACTCTGGTGGGCAACAAAGGAGATGGGATAGATGACAAAACTTGCCAGGCTGAAGGATGCCGGGACTAGAATGCAGCTGCTTCTCTTGAAATGACCACCATGGGCCAGGGAGCGTTCTCCTTCCTAGAAAGCTGGCACTTCCTGTGGACCTGATGATTTGCCAGAACTTTCCTTGAGTCCTAGGAAGCTGCCTCTTATTCTCCCAATAACTTATTTACTCTTTGAAAAATGAGCCATTTCTCCCCTGCTTATTAAATTCTTTCAATCCTGAAATATTTGTAAAACAAAACAAATATAGTAAAACAAATAAACAGACTGATCCTAAAATTCATATGGAAATGCAAAGGACCCAGAATAGCCAAAACAAGCTTGAAAAACCTGACTTCAAAACTTACTACAAAGCTAGTAATCAAAGTAAGACAGTGTGGTGCTGGGCTAAGAACAGACATGTAGACCAGTAGAATGGAACTCAGACTCTGGAAAGAAACCCTTGCTTTACTTTTCAATTGAATCTAGACAAGGGTGTCAAGATAATTATGAGAAAAGAATACTCTTTTCAGCCAGTGGTGCTGGGTTAGCTGGGTATTCACATTTAAAGAATGAAGTTGGTCCCCTACTTCACACAATCTACAGTAAATAACGCAAAATAGATGATAGACCCAAATGTAACTGTTACAACTATAAATATCTTAAAAGAAAACAAAGGAGTAAATCTTTATAATCTTGAATTTAACAATGATTTCTTAGATATGATACCAAAAATAATAAGCAACAAAAGAAAAAATAGATATATTGGACTTTATCAAATTTTAAAATGTTATGCCTCAAAGGACACTATCAAGAAAAGTAAGGGCAAGGTGTGGTGACTCATGCCTGTAATCCCAGCACTTTGGGAGGCTGAGGCAGGTGGATCACCCAAGGTCAGGAGATTGAGACCAGCCTGGCCAACATGGTGAAACACTATCTCTAGTAAAAATACAAAAGAAAATTAGCCAGGTGTGATGGTGCATGCCCGTAACCCCAGCTACTTAGAGGCTGAGGCAGAAGAATCACCTGAAACCAGGAGGTTGAGGTTGCAGTGAGCCAAGACCACACCATTGCACTCCAGCCTGGGGAATAAGAACAAAACTCTGTCTCGATGAAAAAAATAAAAAAGAATGAAAATGAAAAGACAACTCACAGAACAGGAAAAAATATGTGCAAATCATGCATCTGATAAGGGACTTATATCCAAAATATATAAAGAATTCTTATAACTCAATAATAAAAAAGGCAAATAATTCCCTTTAAAAATGGACAAAGTATTTGAATAAACATTTCTCTAAGAAAAATGTAAAAGTGGTCAATAAAAACATGAAAAGATGCTCAATATCACTGATCATTACAGAACCGCAAATTAAAACTGCAATGAGATACCATTTCACATATACTAGTAGTGCTATAATTAAAAAGACAGACAATGGCCAGGCACGGTGGCTCACGCCTATAATCCTAGCACTTTGGGGGGCCAAGGTTGGCATATCATGAGGTCAGGAGTTCAATACCAGCCTGGCCAACATGGTGAAACCCCATTTCTACTAAAAATACAAAAATTAGCCAGGTGTGGTGGCACAGGCCTGTAATCCCAGCTACTCAGGAGGCTGAGGCAGGAGAATCGCTTGAACTCGGGAGGCGGAGGTTGCAGTGAGCTGAGATCACAACATTGCACTCCAGCCTGGGCAACAAAAGGAGACTCAGTCTCAAAAAAAAAAAAAAAAAAAAAAGACAAGTGCTGGTGAGGATGTGGAGAAATGGGAACACGATCACTGCTGCTGAGAATGTAAAATGGTACATTACATTTAGCTGCCATGGAAGAGTCTGGAAGTTCCTCCAGATGTTAAACATAGAGCTGCCCTATGACCCAGCAATTCCATACCAAGGTATACACCCAAGAGAAATGAAAACATATGTTCACACAAAAACTTGTATATGAATATTCATACCATGATTCATAATAGCTGAAAAGATAGAAACAATCTAAATGTCCATTAATTGATAAATGAATAATTAAAATGTGATACCCTGTACAATGGAATATTATTCAGCTGTAAAAAAAAAGAATAAAGTATTGATACATGAACCTTAAAAACACTAAGTGAAAAAAGCCAGATATAAAAGGTCTTATATTGTATGAATCAATTTCTATAAAATGTTTAGAACAGACAAATTTACAGTGATAGTAGATCAGCAGTTGCCTGTGGCTAGGGAGGGGCGGGAGGCAAACAGACAATAGGAAATTCTAATGGGCTCAAGGTTTCTTTTTGAGATGATGAAAATGCTCTTAAATTGACTGTGGTAGTTGCAACAACTCTGTAAATACATCATTGAATTGTATGCTTTAAATGAGTGAATTATGCGGTATGTAAATTTTATCTCAATAAAGCTATTAGCTCCCCTCCAAAAACCACACAGTAAAACAGAGAAAACAAAAATTAGTCATGAGCCCACTAGGGAGGATTGCCTTTAGCATTTTAGTGTACTTTCTTTGTGTGTGACACTAAATTAGAATCCTGAATTTTTATTTTCTGATTTTCATTTTCTTGTATTTGGCTATGGCATCAAATATTCCTCCAACACATGCCTTTATTTATTTATTTATTTTTCGTTTTTCTTTTTTTTTTTTTTTTTGACATTGAGTCTCACTCTATTGCCCAGGCTGGAGCACAGTGGCATGAGCTCAGCTCACAGCAACCTCTGCCTTACAGGTTCAAGTGATTTTCCCAAGTACCTGGGATTACAGGTGTCCACCACCACACCCAGCTAGTTTTTGTATTTTTAGTAGAGATGAGGTTTCACCATGTTGGCCAGGCTGGTCTCGAACTTCTGACCTCAGGTGATCTGCCCACCTCAGCCTCCCAAAGTGCTGGGATTACAGGTGTGAGCCACCACACCCAGTTCCAACACATGGCTTTTAATTGGCTATAATATTTCAATACATCCTGTAAGTATCATGTAATGTAGTATATTAAGCTGAGTTCTGCTACTGAACATTTAGATTGTTTCTGATTTTCTGGTTATAGCTATCACCATCAACCACGATAGGTATAATGAACATTTCTTTCTTACTATTTTTTTGAGATGGAGTTTCACTCTTGTTGCCCAGGTTGGAGTGCAATGGCACAATCTCGGCTCACTGCAACCTCCACCTCCCAGGTTCAAGCGATTTTCCTGCCTCAGCCTCCTCAGTAGTGGGAATTACAGGGGTGTACCACCACACCCAGCTAATTTTTTGTATTTAGTAGACATGGGGTTTCATCACATTGGTCAAGCTGGTCTCAAACTCCTGACCTCAGGTGATCCACCCACCTCAGCCTCCCAAAGTGCTGGGAATACACACATGAGCCACTGCAGTCAGCCAATACTGTATGTTTCTAAATGATTCTAGATCTAAGTTGATATTTCCCTTTGAGTTTTTTTTTTTTGAGATGGAGTCTTGCTCTGTCATCCAGGCTAGACACTGCAGTGGTGCAATTTCAGCTCACTGCAGCCTCTGCCTCCTGGATGCAAGCAATTCTCCTGTCTCAGCCTATGGAGTAGCTGGGATTACAGGTATGCCACCACGACTGGCTAATTTTTGTATTTTTAGCAGAGATGGAGTTTCATCAGGTTGGCCAAGCTGATCTCGAACTCCTGACCTCAGGTAATCTGCCTGCCTTGGCCTCCCAACATGCTGGGATTATAGGCATGAGCAACCATGCCTGGCCTCCCCACTGAAAGGAGAAAAATTCTTTTTTTCTTTTTTCTATTTTTTATTTTATTTTTTGGAGACAGAATCTCACTCTGTCACCCAGGCTGGAGTGCAGTGGCATGGTCATGGTTCACTGCAGCCTTGACCTATTAGGCTCAAGTGATTTTAAAACTTAGCCAGGTGTGGTGGTATACACCTATAGTCCCGAGTGGCCTGGACTATAGGTATGTGCCACCACACCTGGCTACTTTTGTAATTTTTTTGTAGAGACAGGGTTTTACCAAGTTGCCCAGGCTGGTTTTGAATTCCTGGGCTCAAGCAATCAGCCTGCCCCAGCCTCCCAAGGTGCTGAGATATAGTCATGAGCCACCGTGCCTGGCCAAGGAGAGAATTTCTAATGTTTCTTGTATGTATGCCATTCGAAATAACTTATTGAAACCAGGCATGGTGGCTCACATCTGTAATTCCAACATTTTGGGAAGCTAAGGCAGGAGGATCACTTGAGGGCAGGAGATTGAAACCAGGCTGGGCAGCACTATAAAAAATTTTTGTAATTGGTTGGGCATTGGTGGTACATGCCTGTAGTCCCAGCTACATGGAAAGCTGAGGAAGGAGGACTGCATGAGCCCAGGAGTTCAAGGCTGCAGTGAGCTATGACTGCACCACTGCACTCCAGCCTGGGCAAAACAGCAAGACCCTGTCCTAAAAAATATAAAAGGCTGGGCATAGTGGCTCACACCTGTAATCCCAGCACTTTGGGAGGCCAAGGTGGGAGGATCACTTGAGACCATGAGTTCAAGACCAGCCTAGACAACATAGTGAGAGCCTGTCTTTAAAAATAAAATATAAAATAAAAAATTTATCGATGTGGACAGTTAAAACAGAATTAGTATGAACTAGGATTGCAACAAAATCTTGACTTGGAGGGAGCTTCCTGACAAGGGGGAAGGATCTGAGAGGGCCTCCTTCAGATGAACCAGCTGTACAGGAGAGCAGGCAAAGTCTACTCTGGGACTGAGTTGTTTCTGACTGCCCCCACCACCCATAACGACTTCCAGCTCATTCTGCTAACTGACCCTGTTAAGGACCAAAAAAGATGAGTCACCAACCCCAGACCTCCTGGAAGAACCCTGTCAAAGATTTAGGTTTTGGGTGAGGGTCCCGCCAGCCTGACATAGACTGGGCTGAACAAAGAATCTGACAGCAAAACAGAAGTTCATTTAGGACACATCAGATGATCTCATTCACTAGTTTTAGAAATCCCTTCACTCACTGATGATTCAAACTGGTTTGAAAGCAATGATAATGACCTTGTTAGTTGGGGGTTCAATTAAAAATACTTGGGTTCAGGCTGGGCACAGTGGCTTACGCCTGTAATCCCAGCTCTTTGGGTGGCCAAGGTGGGTGGATCATGATGTCAGGAGTTTGAGACCAGCCTGACTAACATAGTGAAACCCCATCTCAACTAAAAATAAAAAATTAGCCAGGTGTGGTGGTGGGTGCCTATAATCCCAGCTACTCAGGAGGCTGAGGCAGGAGAATCACATGAACCTGGGAGGTGGAGGTTGCAGTGAGCCAAGATCGCACCATTGCACTCCAGCCTGGGTGACAGTGCAAGACTCCATCTCAAAAAAAGAAAAAAACAAACAAAAACTTGGGTTTGGTTTAGGCATGTAGCTCTATGAGAGTCATCTGGTCAGAGGTCCCTGAGGTGTCATATTTTGGGGGAGGGTGCTTATGTGAGGGAGGGGAGGGGTGTGAGCCCAGGCAAAGTCACCTGCCTGGTCTGGGAGACACCTCCAGTGTTCACCTTGGACCCTCTGGCCATCTGACCATCTTCTCTGAGTCTTTCAATAGGCACAATGGAAAGACAATTGTGTGCAGAGGGTATGTCCTGCTTCCCTCTTCAGCCGCAAGCACCCTTACGCAGCTAGAAGTGTTCCTGTAACAACAGCCTCCCTTAGGCCTTCAGAAAAGAAACAATCAACTTTAAACTTACAAGTGGGGCTGCTGTGTCCTCACAAGCTGGGGTCATAGGTGGCGTCTTTCTTTTTTCCTGAATTGCAGGCTTTACAAATACAATATAGGGTTTAAATTCTGAGGTTCTCAGTTGCTTCAGTGCCTGAGAGATAAAATTCAGGAATATTATATACTTTTGCAGTGTTTTATTGCAAAACATACTTTTGAAAGCTCAGTGATTGTGTGCTCCAATCTCATAACCTCAACAGCAAAGGTCATGGTTACATGGGTCCCATGACAATGGACTTCAGCTGGGCAGACCAACTGCTCCTTTACTCATCCTTCACCTTGACATTGAACTCAGCGGGGCTCTGAAGTCACATTCGCTGCCAACAGCAGGGTCCTGAGCCTCAGCTTAGAGAGTTGCTGTCTCTTAGCTCTGACCCCTCTGGCTATAATTAACCTTCTAGTCTCCTCTCCACCTACCATTCCTGATGGGTGAGGAAGCAGGAGTCAATGTCTAGATATTTAGTCAAATGTCATCAATTTGGACTACACTATTACCAATTTGTGCTATTACACCTCCTCCTGGTAGTCACAGAAGAAAAAGTTTGCAAAGCAAATGAGATTACCAAAGAGATCACCTGAAAACAAAACTGTAGACTGTAGAAATTGTACTCTTGAGTAATCCATTTTATCTAGAATGTACAGGCTCCATTCCAAAAGATCAATAAAATCACTTTTTGAAGAATTTTTTCAAACTCAGACTGTGAATTTTGACTACTAGATCCCTGTAAGTCCAAATGAGTGAGCGTTTTCCTTTATAGGCATAACGTGCTTTTTGGAACACGTTTCAAGCAAACTTCTTTAAAATAACGCCTACAGTTTATATCATAAAATCAGAGACCTGTGTCTATAGAGGGGGAAAAAAGTCCCCAGATCAAGTTCAAAGCTTGGCAGTTTTTCTAAAAGACAGGGTTAAAAACATGGTTAAGCCCCTGCTGAGCCCACAGCATGCTGGTGTGGAGTGGAAATGTTTTTGAAGGATTTCACAGGGTCAGGTCTCCCTCCCTCTTCTTACCCTTTAAACTGCTCTCCTGACTGCCTCCCTGAGTGGTTCTCTAAGCCACTGACTCCACCTGCCCTGGCTGGAGAAGAAGAGGCCTGGCACTGAGAGTTTTACCTGGTGGGGAGGGTGTGTGGGGGTGTGTGTGTATTTTCATTTATTTATTTATTTATTTATTTTGAGACAGAGTCTCACTGTGTCACCCAGTCTGGAGTGCAATGGCATGGTCTCAGCTCACTGCAACCTCCACCTCCCGGGTTCAAGCTATTCTCCTACCTCAGCCTCCCAAGCAGCTGGGACTATAGGCATGTGCCACCACACCTGCCTAATTTTTGTATTTTTAGTAGAAATGGGGTTTCACTATGTTGGCCAGGCTAGTCTCAAACTCCTGACCTCATGATCTGCCCACCTCAGCCTCCCAAAGTGGTAGGATTACAGGTGTGAGCCACAGCTCCCAGCCAGACCTAAGTATTAACCTCTAATTCTCTGGCACATTGCAATGGCCAGTCAGTGCCACCAACTATTGCATGATCTGTTCCATGCAGGGGTTACTAGCCTGCATCTGTGAGCCACCAGAGTGTCCATGAGCTCCCTAAAATGAATGCAGCATTTGTGGATAAAGGGACATGTTTTGGGGTACAAGGCTTTTATTTGAGTCTCAAAGGAAGACCCAAAGAAATTTAACAGCCAGTGTGCCAGACTAAAAATTCCTTAGACTGAGGTTTACTGTTATGTAAAATGTACAATCCCCTAGATATAAATTCCATTAACCAGAAACAGCCAGCAGGCCCAGGAACTCACTTCCGGCTCCATATCCACCAAACAAACTTTGTTTTTGGCCATAACAGCCTGAACGGCCTCCAGGCTGGTTCCATAGAGATTTTCCTTATTCACCATGTTCCAGGAACCTAAAATACCACCAAGGGGGAAAAGACCTTTGGTTTCTGAGCTTTCCTAAATTAGCAAATCAAAGGGGACTTCCTAACATGACTTCTGTCCTGATTCCCCCATCCTTTCCAGAAGCCCACCCAGGAGCTCCAGTGGAATACAGGGCAGATATGAAAACATGCAGCAACCTGGAGGGCTGACTAGCCCATCAAGCAACGTACTTGTTGTGATGTAAGTTGGCCTCAAATGCTCGCTTAGACACGAAGTGATATTCCACTCCTTCCTTCTCATGGCTCTTTCGGGGCCTGGTGGTATCTTGGAAAGAAAGAAGGAAAGCTGGGCAAAAAGATGTCGCATCACAACACATGGGGACAGCAGCAGGCTTAGGCACTCATCCAGGAGTTCAGGGCTGCTCTGTGTGTGGAAGCACTTCCACCTCAACGCATGTCCCTTTATCAGGCACTGTGCCTTTCTGGTCGTATCACTGATTCACACAACAACTCTTTGATGTAGGCAAAAGGAGGCCTTTCCTTTTGCAGCTGAGAAAACTGAGGCATAGAGAAGTTCAGCGCTGTGCCCAGTGACCCACAGCCAGTAAAAAGCACAGCCAGAATCAGTCCCTCTGCCAAATGCCCAGCATATACCCTTAACCACTCTGCTCACTGACTCCCTGATGCTGTGGCTTTTTCTTTTCTTCTTCTTTTTTTTGATACAGAGTTTCACTCTGGTTTCCCAAGCTGGAGTGCAATGGCATGATCTCAGCTAACTGCAGCCTCCACCTTCCAGGTTCAAGAGATTCTCCTGCCTCAGCCTCCCGAGTAGCTGGGATTACAGGCATGCATCATCACACTCTGCTAACTTTGTATTTTTAGGAGAGACGGGGTTTCTCCATGTTGGTCAGGCTGGTCTTAAACTCCCGAACTCAGGTGATCCACCTGCCTCGGCATCCCAAAGTGCAGGGATTACAGGTGTGAGCCACAGCACCTGGACAATGCTGTGGCTTTTAAAGAATCACTTAATGAGATCCCTAGTCCTAGCTTTTAGTTCTTCAATTTTTTTGTCTTTGAGAACAAAGTAGCCACACATACATTTGACCCTGGTGTGTACTTTTAATTCTTTAGTCAATTAGTTCTCATCTCAAGAAAAAGGAGACAGGAAGCCAGGCTGTCTCTGTATGGATTCGATGTGTTTCAGCAAGGCTGGCTCTCAAATAAAAATGTTAAAACACATGGTGTTTTCTCATTGATTTCTATAACAGAATTGAGATGTACACTTCTGGGAAAAATCAGGTCTTCCACAGAACAAGAGGACACACAAAGCCACACACAGTATTTTCAAAAAGAAAAAATGGGATCCTGGGGCACTGTGCCTTCTGGCCCATGGGAACCACTCAGGGGATGTCCTGTGTACTATTTGTGGTGTCTTAGTCCAACCTCTGGTAGAGCTGCTAGAGTCACTTTCCAACCATGTCATTCCCCTGCTTAAAAACCTTTGTCTATGGATTACATTCTAAACACCCTGGCTGAGTATGTAAGACCTGCATGATCTGCCCAGTCTCGGACTCAACTCCGTTTTCCACCACATCATCCATACTAACTTCCCCAGTCCCTAACACTGCTACATCCCTTTGCACAGGTTGTTTCCTCTGTACAGAGAACCAGTCTTTTCTTTTCTGCCTGGAAAACTCCTATTTAATCTTCAAAACCCAGCACCAAAGTCACTGCCTCTGGGAAGGCTTCCCTGACTCCCTCAGTTTCTAAAACCAAGGAGGAAAGTCTCCTATCTGTGGAGTGCCTGGATGCAGGTGGGCCTGACCATCCAGGTACCTCCTTCCCCAGGGAATGGATCCAGGGGGTTCTGAAGGATCAGTGTGTGAGCAACCTCTGCATGTCCTGTTTCAGTCCAGATGAAACCTGGAAGGCTGTGGCTCCCTGAAGCCCTCCAGGTCCATCACAGGCCTCCCCAGCACCACCACCTCCCCCACATCCCTTCCACTTCAGTTTGGGCTCTGGAAAACAGCTCTGACAACCCACAGACTAGGTGCTAGGCCCAGGGGCCCAGGGAGAGTGGTGTGACCAAAGCGAGGATTGGTGGTTGCCCTCCCCCAGAACGCTCTGAGGATGCCCCATTATCACCGCCACAGTGCCCCTCTCAGTACTCACTAGGCATTCACACTGCATTCCTTTGAGGCCAAGGGAACTAAGAGTGAGTCCCAGAAAAGAAAGGGGCAGCAAAGGGCATGAAGTAGCAGGCAGCAGGTAAGAGGCCACTGTGTACCCTCATTAAGAACATCACTGGGGGCCAGGCATGGTGGCTCACGCCTGTAACTCCAACATTTTGAGAGGCCGAGGCAGGCAGATCACAGGGTCACGAGTTTGAGACCAGCCTGATCAACATCATAAAACCCTGAATCTACTAAAAATACACACACACAAAAAACTATTCAGGCGTGATGGCACATGCCTGAAATCCTACCTACTTGGGAGGGTGAGGCTGGAGAATTGCTTGAATCTGGGAGGCGGAGGTTGCAGTGAGCCAACATCATGTCACTGCACTCCAGCCTGGGTGACAGAGTGAGACTCCATTTCAAAAAAAAAAAAAAAAAGAACAGGACTGGGACTGGATGCTTGACTTCAAATCTTAGCTCCACCACTTACCAACTGGGCAAGTTACTTAACTTCTCTGAGCCTCACTGTCTTCCTCTGCCATACAAGATGATTACAATCTCTCTCTTCAGGGGTACCGGGAGGGCTGACCCAGGGACTGCACATGGTGTAGTACCTGGCACCTTCATCCTCCTCCTACTCCTCATCTTCCTTATCATATTTAGAACCAGGACCCTCTGCCCACTGGATCTTGACATCCCAGGGTGCCCCTAACAGCAGCGAGTCTCAGGAACTTGCAGGGGAGGCATCACCCAGGGATGTACCCGACCACCCTGACAAACTGGAATCCAGCCATAAGGGAATGCCAAGAAACACCACTCTTGGGGCTCTGTGGCTTCTTTGACCTGCCCTCTCACCCAAGCAGAGGGCAGGGGCCAAAGGAGTCAAAATTCACTGTGATGAGTCGGGGGGCCCTTCATGTCAGGTTGAGGTGCCACTTTGCCTACAATGTGCTCTGGGCTCACCTCCCAACCCAGGCAGGAGCTAAGCAAGTGGTCCTTCAGCTTCTGCCTCAGAGGGTCTTGGAGAACCACTGAAAGTGGATTTCTTCCCATCATGCCTTTGTCTCTCCATTTGCCAATGGCAGGCAGTGCCTGGTGATCCTTTAAACCCAAAGTAAGAATTTGGATGCATCTTATGCATCTGGAGAGTTACATCCCCAGGAACTATTTGCGTGTGTGCAGATAGCCTCAAACCCCCACATGGGCCCACTTATGTGGAACAGCAATGCCAAAGTGCTGTGGGTTCTCAGCCACTACCTTTTGCTTCAGCTCATGCAGTCGGGCTCCCAGAAATCCTGGGAAACAAGAGGAAGGCTGACCAGGGTCCCTGCCAAGCTCCCTCCCCACCCACTCCAGAGAGGAAACCAGATCACTCCCTGGAAACCCGGGATGGCACCTGCTGATCAGAACCACCAGGCGGGGCCGCTCTCTGGGCTGGTGTTGGTACCTGGCCACCTCCTTGTAAGTCAGCAGCTCCGGAGACTCACCTCCAGAGGACATCTTCCCTTTCTGCAAGCCACCCAGTCTCTCCCTACAGCCTTGCCAGAGGCTCCTCTGAAGACCAGCTTGGGAGGAGGGGCAGAGGGACACCATGGCATTTGTTGTCCCAGGATCTCCCAGCAGAGACTTTTTCCACCTGGCCAGACCTAGAGATGGGACTGAGTTCCACTGACTTCTCCCAACCTCCTCCTGCTACTAGATGGGGTTGTTCAGAAAACACAATAATGAGATGAATGGGTGACCCCTGCATCCACAAACTAGGGCTCAAGGTCACTGTTTTACTTGGCATGTGACTGACCCTGGACAAGTCCCTTCCTCATCTGTCTGAGCCTCAATTTCCTTATCTGTGAAATAAGGATATGAATATACAAATACTATGTGTGGTCCTAGATTGCATCCTGGACCAAATGCTATAAAGGACATGGTGGGGACAACTGATAACATTTAAATAACAATATATAATAGAATTGGATGCATTTTAAATTGCCAGAATTTGATCATTGCCCTGAGAAAGTCCTTGGTCTTAGGAAATACAACTAGAGGTAAAGGGACATGATGTCTACAACTCATATGACTCAGGAAAGGAAAATGTATAGATGTGGGAAAGGAAATTGAGCAAACATGGCAAAGCAGCCACAACTGGTGAATCTGGTGTGTAGTACTTGGGAGTTCTTTGTACAATTCTTATACCATTTCAGTAAGTTTGAAATTACTTCAAAATAAAAGTTAAAGGGCTGGGTACAGTGGCTCATGCCTGTATCCCAGTGAGGCAGGCAGATCCCTTGATCCCAGGAGTTTGGGACTAACTGGGCAACATGGTAAAACACCATCTCTACAAAAAATTAAAAAATTAGTCAGGTGTAGTGGCATGCACCTGCAGTCCCAGCTACTGGGGAGGCTGAGATGGAAGGATCGCTTGAGCTTGGGAGGCTGAGGCTGCCGTGAGTTGTGATCACACTACTGCACTCCAGTGTGGATAACAGAGCAAGGCCATGTCTCAAAAAATAATTGTTAAAAAAGTTTAAAAACTTCTTAGATGGGAGGATCAGTTGAGGCCAGGAGCTTGAAACCAGCTTAGGGACCATAGTGAGACACCCCATCTCTACAAAAAAAATTTTTTTTAATCAGCTGGGCATGGTGTCAGGTGCCTGTAGTCCCAGCTACTCGGAAAGCTGAGGTAGGAGGATTGTTTGAGCCTGGGAGGTTGAGGCTGCTGCAAGCTGCGATGTCACTACAGCACTCCAGCATGAGTGACAGAGCAAGACCCTGTCTCTGAAAAATAACCACAAACCAACAACAATAAAACTTTTTGCCTGTCTCTAAGACCTTCAAAAAACCTGACCAAAATTAAAAGTGAAAGGGGCTCTGGAGAGCCATAAACACCCCTTGCTGTGTGGGTGGTGATGTTAATATTGAATAAACTCCAATGATGATGATGATGATATTAGAGTTGGTATTAATGTTGGGGTGTGTGTGCCCTTCCTGCCAGGCATTGTGCCCCAAGGCTGGGTAAAAACTGGGTGGGGGCCCAATGCCTGGACAGGCTCAGCTCCTGCTCCAGCTGGGAGATTGAGGGGAGACAGGGGTCCCCTGCTCCAGAGAGACAAGCTCTGCTGCTCCAGAAGGACTCCTGGGGCTCAGATAACCCTGCTTTGACCTCTCCCTGACTCTGGAGCCTGAGGTGGAGCAGGTTGTGCATGGGGGTGTCAAGGAGCCACTTACCCACATAGTGCCCTTTGAGGTAGTCCTCACAGTCACAGGTCTCTGGAAACAGGGAGGGAAGCCAGTGAGTCCCACCAGACACACCTGGCCCAGGGGAACCAGCCCCTGGATGGGCCAGGCAGGAATAGCCCTCTGGGATGGTGTCTTGGGGGCAGCTCAGGAGAAATCCCATGTCCTGACCACCCACAGAAAGCAAGCTCATCTGTTTGGCTCAGTTCTCCATGCTTAGACCCCTAGCAGCCTCCCCAGGCCCTGAGGGGGTTCTAAGCCAGCAGGCCCCTCCCCAGTCCCCAGTGTGGGCTGCATGAATAAGGAGGGAGGATTCTCTCCTGCCTGCCCCACCCCCTAGCCTGTGTCTCCCACCCAGCCCCATCACAGCACAGCCTAGTCCTGGAAAGGCTGGGCCCTGCATGTCAGGAGCACAGGGAGGGGCCCCAAGGCCTTGAACCCTCTCTCCACCAGCACTGTCTGCCTCATGAAACAGCCCATTCTGGCTGGCAGAGCAGGAAGAGATGTGCAGACAGTGTGAGGGGCACAGCTTCCCAGATGGGGAAAGAACATGAGCTCCTCAGGCCCCAGATGGTCCATGAAAAAGGGGCCATGCCTGTGTGCAGTGGACAGATCCCGGGCCTACCTTTGTCACAAGGCTGATCATCTGTGGTTTGCACAAAAGACAGATGGGACAGTGTTAGTGGAGAAAAGCGGGGACCCTGGGGCTGAGGGCAATCACGGCCCAGGTGCCTGAGGAGCCTGCCATCTGGTCTCTCTCCCTTTCCTCCAATGAACCTGTGATCTGAGCTGTGATCCATTATTCAACCCCAAGACCTGCTGTAATTAGTCTTCTTTTGTGTGTCTCATTAGCAGCCCAGAGAAAGCCAGCTCATCACTGGCCAAGTACCTCAAGGCCACTGCCCTCAGCAGCCCTTGCAACCTCGCAGCAAGTCTGGCAAAGCAGCCATTGTCAGGGGCCCAGGGAGCAGCTCTCTCCAGGATCCTGCAGTGGGAAGAGGACCCACTCTCTTTTCTGGGGTTAGAGATGGGCCCTGGAAGATGCAGATGCCTGAGGATGGAGCAGGGTGGAGCAGAGCTGCAGGCCGGCTGCACACTCATCACTGGGCACTTGCTCAGGTGGCTCACTCAGTGACAAGTTTGCCCTCTAGTACCAGAGAGACTATGCCCCGGAAAAGCTTCCTCCATATGGGGCCCTACCCTGGGGCTCCGATCACAGGCCTTCAGAAAATGTGACTCCACCTCTGCTCACTTAACCTTGTGACCCTACATATTCCCAGCTTGGAAAAGACATCTGACTCTACCTACTTCCCAGGGTTCCAAGAAGTAGGTGGATGTGTTTTCTAAGGGGTAAAGGGCTACACGGTGTAGAGTTGCTGGATAAAATGCAGGACATCCACTTAAACTTGAATTAAAAAAAAAAACAAGTAACTTCTTGGTATATATATGTCCCAAATATTGCACAGGACATACTTATAATCTAATAAAAACATACTTATAGTAGAAACCAATCTGTCATCTATCTGAAATTCAAGTTTCAATTGGGCATCCTTTACTTGTATTTGCCCAATCTGGCAATCTGGCAGCCCTCCCAGAGGCACAGGATCACACACAGCCTTCTCCATTCCCGTGCAACACCGGTGCTTCTCCCATTTTCAGGGTCAGAGAGCCCTTGGGAATCCAATGAAAGCTGTGGACACACAGGCATGCAAGCACACACACATGCGTCTGCACATCACTTTGAGAAAGGTGTTAATACACCGCCCACCATCATTTATGGACTCCAAATATGCAAGCTCCTCTCCAGGAAATAGCTGTCCCACCTCCCACTCCCTACCCTCTCCTTCCTCTGGAGTCCAAAAGCTCAGACAGGACCCCTGATGCTCCTCTAGCCCAGTGCCTGCTTCTTCCCAGCCTAAAGTCCACCACATCCTAACCCCAGGCCCTCGTGGAGCACCATCCCTGACAGTCTACTCACAAGGGGGCTTCTTGAGCCTCTGAGGGCCCAGCAGGGTACCTGCAGCTCTCCGGTAGCTCAGTCATCTGCAGAGACACAAGGGGATGGGAGGGCTCATGAGCTGGGCCAGAAAACCAGTTGAAAAGAAGCTTCTGGAAAACTTGGAAAACTGAGGCCTGGATCCCACAGGTGGGCACACACTGGACACTCAGAAGGCCTCCTGCTATGCACTAAGTTCCAATGAAAAGGACACTTTCACAGGGCTCACTGGTTCACCAGGAGGAAGAAGCTCAGTCTCTTGCTCCAGAAATAGCTCATCCAGCTCAAGATCACCACACAGGGATGCAGGCAGTGTACGGTCCTCAGCTGGTCTTTACTCTCCTATGGCCAATTTCTGAGGAGGGGCTGCCCCTTCTCTATCTCTTCCCAGCCTCCCCATCTCTGAGGGAGCCAGGAAATAGCAGAATGACTCCCAGGAGAGGCCAAGGACAGAAGTGACCCCAATTTAACATCCTCTCCCCCGTGGAAGGCTCAGCCCTGGCACACCGTCCAACGCGCCTGTTGGTGGAGAGGTGGGGCTCTCAGAGGTGTCTAGATTTTCACATTTAAATGCAGCTGAAGGGCCGGGCACAGTGGCTGATGCCTGTAATCCCAGCACTTTGGAAGGCCAAGGTGGGAAGATCACTTGAGGTCAGGAGTTCGAGACCAGCCTGGCCAAACTCGTGAAAACTCATCTCTACTAAGAATACAAAACTTAGCCAGGCACACATCTGTAATCTCAGCTCCTTGAGAGGCTGAGGCAGGAGAATTGCTTAAACCCAGGAGGTGGAGGTTGCAGTGAGTGGAGATCGCATCACTACACTCCAGCCTAGGTGACAGAGTGAAACTATGTCTAAAAAAAAAATTGCAGCTGAAGTGCCCTCCCCCACATCCTCTGGTAAGATGTGGCTAAGACCTGTGAGCCCTAAGATGCAGATGAGTCTGGGGTTTCCCTGAGGAGACAGAGCTTCATTCTCAGACTTCAGCACCTCAGAATCACCCAGAACATTTGTTAAAAGGGGGAATTTCTGGGTGGGACCCATGGATTTGCATTTCTAACAAGTTCTCAGGTGATGCTGAAGCCCAGCCAGGGGGCCACACTTTGAGGGCCACTGAAATGGGTGAACCCTGAGGTCCTGTCCTCATCACAGTCCACACACCAAAAGACATGAGGGCTACATCCCACAGTGGAAGTCACAACTGCCACCCTCTGACCCAAGGCTGACCCTCTTGGAAGGCTAGAGAATAATCTGAGGCCAGGCGCAGTGGCTCACACCTGTAATTCCAGCACTTTGGGAGGCTGAGGCAGGCAGATTATGAGGTCAGGAGATCAAGACCATCCTGGCTAATACAGTGAAACCCCATCTCTACTAAAAATACAAAACGTTAGCCAGGTGTAGTGGTGGGCCCCTATAATCCCAGCTACTCGGGAGGCTGAGGCAGGAGAATTGCTTGAACCCATGATGTGGAGGTTGCAGTGAGCTGAGACTGCGCCACTGCACTCTAGCCTGGGCAACAGAGTGAGATTCAATCTAAAATAATAATAATAATAATAACTCAAAATATGAGGAACAGTCTATGTGCAAGGTAAGTACTGCAGCCTTATAACATGAAGAACCGAGAACAATCTAATAAAAGTACAGCCACAGGAATGCAGTGACATCATTTAGCTAGTTCCTCCGAGAAGCCTTCCCTGCATTCCTGGATGAGGATGCAGCCTCCTCATATGAACTCACAGAGCACCATGTCCTTCCATGCACCCATCACATTTATATAAACTGTTTATTTGAAGAGTATTTGGCTTTTCCACTGAACTATAAGCTTCTCCAGGGCAGAAACCCTGGGTTCACAGCAGCCTGCAAGATGCCTAGCATGAGGCCAGCTCAATTCATCCCAAATACCTGCCGCCTAGGAATGAATGGCATGGCTCCTGCTGGGTTAGTATATAGCCACTAAAATCACACTACAAAGATGATGCTATAATATGGGAAATACTCATGCCAAAAATGTTAAAAAATAAAAAGCAAAACCCCAAATTCTGTATGCAACACTCACATAAAAAGCACAGTAAGGAAATAAACTAAGCTGTTTAGATAGGAGTGAGACTTGGGGAATTTTCTTTCATAGTCCTCCTCTTCTGTCTTATTTTTGAGTGTGGGTCTCACTGTTACTCAGGTTGGAGTGCAGTGGTATAATCATTCACCGCAGCCTTGACCTTCATGGGCTCTAGCAATCCTTCCACCCCAGCCTCCCGAGAAGCTGGGGCTATAGGCATGTGCCACTATACTTAGCTAATTTTTTATTTTTTGTAGAGACAAGGTCTCACTATGTTGCCTAGGCTGGTCTCAAACTCCTGGGCCCAAGGGAACCTTCTGCCTTGGCTTCCCAATGTGCTGGGATTCCAGGAGTGAGCCACAACTATGCCCAGCATCTCTTATGCATTTTTATATTTTATTTCTCAACATTCTCTAAGCAAGCATTTAAAATATTTCAAACATTAACTTAGGCTTGGCCCAGTAGCTCATGCCTGTAATCCCAGCAATTTGGGAGGTTGAGGCAGGTGGATCACCTGAGGCCAGGAGTTTGAGACCAGCCTACCCAACATAGTGAAACCCTGTCTCTACTAAAAATACAAAAATTAGCCAGGCATGGTGGTGCACGACTGTAATCTCAGCTACGCAGGAGGCTGAGGCATAAGAATTGCTTGAACCCAGGAGGTGGAAGTTGCAGTGAGCCAAGATTGTACCACTGCACTCCAGCCTGGGTGAGAGAGTGACACTGTCTCAAAAATAAAATAACACACACACACACACACACACACACACACACACACACACACACACCCCTTAGCTTAATAACATAAATTTCCATAGATTCATTTTGTTTTGAGACAGAGTCTCACTTTATGACCACACTGGAGTACAGTAGTGTGATCTCAGCTCACTGCAAACTCCGACTCCTGGGTTCAAGCAATTCTCCTGCCTCAACCCCCCAAGTAGCTGGGACTACAGGCATGCTCCACCATGCCCAGCTAATTTTTGTATTTTTAGTAGAAACAGGGTTTCACCATGTTGGCCAGGATGGTCTCAATCTCTTCACCACATGATACATCAGCCTAGGCCTCCCAGAGTGCTGGGATTACAGGCATGACCATCACATCCGGCCCAAATTCCTTTAAATCTCAAACAGCCATCAGCACGAGTTATGGGAAAAGAAGATGAAACACACGTGCAACTGGTACTCACCTTGGGGGAACAACACTCAGCAGGCCCCTCTGGCTGTGAGGACAGAGACTTGGGTGGGCCTGTCATGTACCTGTGCCTCTGCCACTCTGGAACCAGCCCTTCAGGACACACCCCAGACCCAACTCTCCTGGAACCGCTTGGAGAGGATGAGGCCAGCTCGAAAGTTGGTGTCCCCGACTCGCTTGGCCTGCCACCATGTGGGGTCATCCTGGCTCATCACCTCCAGGACCTGCCTGTGCTGGAAGGGCAGACCCACCTCCTGGCAAAGGATGGCCTGGTCTTCCTGAGGGTTGTAGTGGAAGAGGGCACGCATGAACACCTGCACGAGGAGGGCTCAGGTGAGGCGGACCGATCGGCCTTTAGAATAGAAAGCTACTTGGAAACGCATTGCACATACGTTCCCTTTTTTTTCAGATGGAGTCTCGCTCTGTAACCAGGCTGGAGTGAAATAGTGCAATCTCAGCTCACTGCAACCTCCGACTCCCTGTTTCAAGTGATTCTCCTCCCTCAGCCCCTCAAATATCTGGGATTACAGGCACATTAAACCACACTAATTTTTTTTTTTTTGTATTTTTAGTAAAGATGGGTTTTCTCCATGTTGACCAGGATGGTCTCGATCTCCTGAACCCATGATCTTCCTGCTTTGGCCTCACAAAGTGTAGGGATTAGAGATAAGAGCCACTGCACATGGCCCATACATATGTTCTTAACTGTTCTTCAACCATTTGGGATACTGTAGTCAGGAAGTCCATCAAAAATCAGAAAATTAACAGACAGGTCCCATGACTGAATGTCTCTTTCCCACCTAAATATTTCCTTATTTACTTGACTAACTGTCTTTGTAACAGCCTCTCAGCACACACACAGCAACAACTAATCCTGGGAACAAAAAGTAAAGGCAAGCACAATTTCTAACTCAAGTGTGATTTTCGATATGCCAACTGCACTGACGGGAGGAGGCAGCCGTCTGTTATATAAGTAATCTAGATATTTGGGTGAGAACACAAATATCAACAAAACTACTGTTACTGAGTCCGCACCATCACTATTCAGTGGGTAAGTGATACCCACAGCACTTACAGCTCAATCCTGCCTCATCTGTCATCGATGCAGCTAAGCCCAGTTCCCCATCTACCCTAGAGTCACCCTCCCTGGAGATGGTGTGAGGACACAGCATTTTTCACACTTCCTTGCTCTCTTCTATAATTCAATGCCATGAATTAATTCTATTTATTTGCATTTTCAGACCACTAGGGCCCAATCCCTTCAGTGGCAAATAGGACAAAAAAAGCAATCAGGGGGTCTTCCTCAGCCAGATAAACTGTATTCCTTTATATGCCAACCAGGAAAGATTCCACTGGACAATAGTAAGAACTTTCTGGCATATGCTGTTGGGGATAAACACCCTTAACCAGTCACAGATGTTACCAGGGTCCTAAGCACTCAGAAGAGTGTAATGTTAAGTGGCCAGCCCAAATCAAGCATCTGGATCAGGAAGAAATAGTCAAGAAGGATGGGCTGGGGGACAGGCTACTCATTTTGTCCTTTAGGAAAACCAAGTTCTCTTCCTCAAAGAGGGTTCCTAAAGTCAGAATCCCATGCATATGGGGACCACATTCGCTTGTCCTAGGAAGAATTACCTTCCACCAGGTAAGAGGAAATATTATGCCCTGGGATTTAACCAAAGAGCACAAATAAGAAACAGCTATATAAAGATTATTTCTTCACTGGCTGTAAAAACTGTCATTGAAGACCTTGTCCATTACTAATCTGCATTCATCAAAGTATCAACTAACATCTCCTCTGTGCCAGATGCATTAAGCACTAGAGGCAGGTATGGGAATCAACCTTGAAAAACTGGCATAGTTCCTTCCATTCTCTGCTGAACAGTATGTAATTAATTACGTTCCCCTTTTTGCCTTGGCTGCTGGGAAACTCAGATCCAAATGTACTGTGAAATCAAAGTGATGTCCTCCTCTCTATCTCATCAACCACCATCTCACAGTTCAAGTCTGAATAATGTCTCACCTGGGCTTTTACAAGAGGCTTTTACCTGCCTTCCTGCCTCCAGCCTCTACCCACTCCACCCTCCTCTATGTGGCTGCCCCAAGGAGCTTTCTAAAACACAAATATGATTGCACCACTCCCATCCTTAAAAAAAGAAAGCAACAACAAGAACACCTTTAAGAGCTGATTAGAACCTATGGGATTATCTCTTGGGCTGTGAGATGCCCTCCCAGAAGCCCCAGGGCTGGTCCGTGCAGCTTGGGCTGACTTCTAGCTGTCAGTACCTGCCTCTCTGCCTAAGGACTTCCTTTCTCTGGCCACTGGAGCCTGCTCTTCTCTTATCCAGCAGAAAGAAGTTGCTAGAATTAATCCCCTGTCGCAGCCTGGCAGGAGTTGGTGTGGACATCGCCCAGCTCCCAGGGCACTTGGATGGGATGCTGGAGGCGTGTGTTCTACGGGGGAAGAAGTGGTTCCCCCAGTTCCCAGCAGGACTAAGCTCCAGTTGCCCATAGTGGTAACTGGCTTGATAACACACCCTTAGTCAGATCAGCCATCTTCCCTTCCCAGTCCTGTTCTGGTGTTTTCCTGGGGTAACTTCCCAAGTAAACCATCTGCATTCAAATCCTTGTCTCAGGGTCAGCTTCTAAGAGGCCCCAATCTAAGGAAGGATTATGCCACAGCTCTTAACAAAGCACTCGAGGCCATGCAGAACACAGGCTTAACCCACCCCCAGCAAAACCCACCACCACCCTTCCCGCCCCAAGCCCCATCACATCGCCCTTAGCATGCTCCTCTCCAGAATGCCAGGGAGCTTCTGTGTGGGCAGCCCCCGCCAAGGTCCTACTCATCTTTGCCTTCTTCAGGCCTCATTTCCAAAACTCACACTTAGTGACGCCCTCTAGGGTGACTGTAACTCTTTGTAGAGAATCTTGTCAAAGCGCTGATCACAAAGCCATGAAAAGACTTGCTGCCCTTCTGCACCAGGAGTCCTTGAGGCTACCAAGAGTCCCTGTCTCCAGCATCTGGCAGAGTGCCTGGCACAGAGTAGTGACCAAATAAGGCAGGCTCAGCAACAATTCAACAAATAGCAGTTACTTAATTGGTTCAGAATTCAGCACACTTGGTACTTTCTCCTCCTCTTCTGGCCCTGAGTTTCTATTTCAATTAAAATAACCCCATCTTTTATTAGTAAGCTACGTCAAATCCTGTTTAGAAAGAGGCAGTGTACAAATAAATGAATCACTCTGTGATGGAATTAAAGTCCTCCTCTGGGCACAGATTACTAGGACCAGATCTATGATCTGCTTCTGAATGACAGTTTCAGGAGGCTGGCCTGGCTCCAGCCCCAGCCAGCGAGCTGCATCTCTCAAGCTGATAGTGGCCACCTGTGGGCCCACCACCCCATACCTTGCTCTCCTTTAAGCGATCTTCCTCCTGGGTGGTTGGGATAATTTTTAGGGTGATGGATCCCTGGGACTGGGCCTGAAACGAGAGAGAACAGAAGCTTCTGGCCTGCCAGGTCTACTCCTCCATGAATTTAACTCTTACTTCCCAGGCCTAAAAACTGATGCTCAGAAGTCAGACTTGCAGCCTCCCTGAGGCCTGCCCTTCTAGGATGGTAGCCTGGTTGAATTAACTAAAGCAAAACTTAGTAACCAAGTCACTGTATGTTTTTGTATTTTTAATATTTTTAAGCCAGTTCAAATTTAGCAGTGGGCGGTTGGTAGTTGTATTTTCAAAAAACAAAACGATGAAAGACTTTCCACGAGAACCCAAGGATGCTGCATGTTGAATTCCAATTCTCCATCCCTTCTGACCGCTAGGGCCCCAGAGGGCTCCCTTCCTTGCTTTTCTCTTGGGGCATCTGAACAACCCATTTCAGGTATGTCCGTTTCCTTTCCCTCTCTATTGCCTGATCTGGGGCTGGTCTCTGGTTAGTATGACCCTCTTAGCTTCCATCTCCCCCAACCACCCTCTGATCTCAGGCCACACCTAGCTTTCTAGGAGCTCCCTTCCCCCACATCTACAGAGACCCTGCAGCCCAATGCCAGGGGCCCAACGAGGAAGGGACAGCACAGCCCAACACCTCATCTCCCAGCCTCAGCACTGCCCAGAAAACCCAGACCCTTGCTCTGGAGCAAAGGAGGTTGGTGCCCAAAGCAACAGAAAAGAAAACTCAGGCAAAAGGAATGAAGGGCCTGCTTGCAATCTGCATCCCACACAGAGAGGGCTTTATTTTGTTGTTGTTCAGTTTTGAGATGAAGTTTCACTCTTGTTGCCCAGGCTGGAGTGCAGTGGCACGATCTCAGCTCACTGCAACCACCACCTCCTGTGTTCAAGAAATTCTCCTGCCTCAGCCTCCCAAGCAGCTCAGATTATAGGTGCCTGCCACCACGCCTGGCTAATTTCTTGTATTTTTAGTAGAGGTGGGATTTCACCATCTTGGCCAGGCTGGTCTCAAACTCCTGATCTCAGGTGATCCACCTGTTTCAGCCTCCCAAAGTGCTGGGATCAAAGGTGTAAACCACTGAGCACAGCCCAGAGAGGGCTTTAACCAGTGGACCTCCTCTCTTCAGATCCCATTCTGTTTCTGCCCCCAAAACCATCAGAAGTTAGCAAAGAGTATCAGGTTGTGGGAGGATTCCTGAGTACAAAGGGGACCAAGCTATGATTGGGGCTTTTCACAATTTCAGTTTTGACTCCAACTCCCCAGAAGGGACTATGGAGGTTGTTTTTTAGCCCAGCATTTAATACCTGGAAATCCCCTTACAGTTTGGAAGGGCTTTACCCTTTTCCAGATGTTGGCATCCCAATGATAACCACACATTGGTTGAGAAAGCAGCTCTATCCCAACGTTAAGGAAAAGGAAATGGAAACTGAAAGGATTTGATAATTTGTCCAAGGTTGCACACCCAGAAAGAGGCAGAACAAGGATTCACACACAGGACCTGGAACCAGGAGGGAACTTGTGAAAGGGAACCAGGGGAAGGAAGGCAGGCTATGCCAAGGAGAGGGTCTAAGAGATGCTGATGGAAGGAAAGTTCCCCTCCTCCTGTCCCCACCCCATGCCCTGGGCACACTGTTAGGGGATCACCATAAGGCCACTTTGCCTGCCACCTCCTCAGGACAACAGCAAAGCTAAGCCAGAATCTGCACTGGCTCTGGGAAGTGCCCTGCTCTGGGTGTGTGAAGACCCACCACGTCCCTAGCAGGCATGCAGCATGGACCAGAATCTGGCTGATCTCATCGGGCCACTTGTGCAGGACTGTGATCCTGTTCACTTCTCGGAGTTTATCTCCAATGTGGACCAGGCCTAGGAGACACAGGACTGACCATCAGCACAGGAGGAGGACCTCAGCACCCTTGCTCAGAGCTCCAAGCACCATGGGGGCCTGCCTGAGGAGCCCACCGCAGGGCAGCCTCCAGGTTTAAAGTTGATGGGTGGGACTGGGGTGAACTAAGCCCCACTGGGTGCTGGGCACCAAACTCGGCATGGAGGTCTCAAATCACCCAGTAAAATCTCCAAGTTACAAGTTGGCAGCTGAGCCCCAGGAAGATTAAGCAGCTTGCCTAAGGCCACACTGCTAAGAAATAATGAAGCCAGTATTCAAATGCACTTATTCTGATGTAGAAAGCCTGTGTTCTTTTTGCTATAACCTCTGCTTCTTTAAAATTATCATTAACTCTTCACCTTCCTAGGTTTACAGACATACTCCAAGAATGACGTTCTTACTTCTCGACAAGGAAAGATAAAGGCACCAGTGAAGACATCATGAAGAGTAAAAACACTCTATGAGCCTCTGCCTGAATGACAACTGTCTCTGCAAATTAGGTCCCTCCTTGCTACTCAAAGTGGGCACTGACCCAGCTGCACCAGCATCACCTGGAGGCAGGTTAAAAGTGCAGAATCTTCAGCCCAGCCCAGACCTGCTGAGTCAGCCTGCCTTTTACCAAGATGCTCGCAGAATTCGTGTACTCGTTAATGTCTGCAGAGCACCAGTCTAGGATTCTCTGCAACAATGACCCCCCAGGCTTTCGGGTAACACCAGGAGGTTTGTCTCCCAGCTTAGTAGCTCCTCCACAGACCGGTGATTTTCAACCTGCTTTCCACTAGAATGAATCAGGGACACAAACACTCTCTTTGTAATAGCGGCTTGACAAGACCTGGGGTGGCGGGGAAGGGTGTCATCCCCCTACCCCACAGTAATCCTCCAAGACCATGCTATATTTTTGTCACAGTCCTTGGACTACAGCAACACATGGGCTTTTTCACAATCACCCCAAAGTACTCCATGACTATTATATTTTCTTTTTTTTTTTTTAGAGACAGTCTCACTGTGTCTTCCATGCTAGAGTGTAGAGGTGTAATCATAGCTCACTGCAACCTCAAACTCCTGAGCTCAAACAATCTTTCCACCTGGGCCTCCCAAATAGCTAGGACTACAGGTGTGAGCCACTGTGGGTGGCCTATATTTTCTTTTTCCTATTTTTTTCTTTGAGACAGAGTCTCACTCTGTTGCCCAGGCTGGAGTGCAGTGGTGTGATCTCAGCTCACTGCAACCTCCACCTCCCAGGTGTGTGTGTTTAGTAGAGATGGGGTTTCACCATGTTGGCTAGGCTGGTCTCAAACTCCTGGCCTCAAGTGATCTACCCACCTCGGCCTCCCAAAGTTCTGGGATTACAGATGTGAGCAATCATGCCCAGCTGGCCTATATTTTCTATTACAGTTTCTACTGACTGGGGGAGATGAGAATTCCAGCCCCAACCCCAGAAAGCAAAGCACATCACAAACAGGTGACCTGAGAAGACCTAAAGCAAAGGCAGAGGGCTCTGGAACCATGGCCATGATGGGGCCTGGGCCGCCTTTGCACTGCCCCCACTCACTGCTCCTGTCTGCTGCACCTCCTCGCATAATTCTGGCCACCACAACAGCCCCTGAATTCTCGTCCCGCTGGATGGTGGCACCCTGCACCCGAGACAGAAGACACAGGTTCTTAAGCAGCAGCTCCAAACCCCAGACCCATACTCTCCAGGCCCAGCAAACCCTCCCCAACCCCTCCCTCTGACAGTCCAGAGGGCAGATCAGTGAGGACCTTCCCAGTACTGATGACAAAACAAAACCAACATCCACCATTAGTACAGTGTTGCACCTTACAGTTTACGAGGCACAATTACACTGTGACATTTTAGATGAGGGACTGGGGCACAGAGAAGCGAAACATTCTCAAGGTCACCCAGCTGGCAAAGTGGAAGGCTTTTTGTGATGCCAAATTCAGTATGTTCTCCATCACATCTGCCATATCACAGTTCCTACCACTTGCAAAGACATTTAATAATGAGGATGATATGTGCCAGATCATTCACACCCTGCCTCTACCCAATCACAGGGTTACCGGGCCTTCTGCTGTTGCTGACAGAAACCAATTATGTACCCAAGCCAGAGCTTCAGGACCAGGACTCAGCCCATGAAGCACAGCAGAGATGACACTTAGGAAGAGGGAGGCACTAACAAGCCCTTGATTTCCTGCACCGTGGAGGCCGGACTGTGGCAGGACAGCAGGAAGCTTCAGTGCTAAGCTCTACGGCTGGACAGCCCCAGGTGTGAGCACAGCTCTACCATTTACAAAGAGCATGTGGCCTTAGCAAGGACATCTCTTATCCTCTCCAAGCCTGTTTCCTCTGAGGTGTGGGATAGCATTTAACTCACACAGTTGTTGGAAGAATTCCATGCAAGGCACTTAGTACACAGTAAGCACTCTAAATGTTAATCACTTATGAGCAGCTGGAATTGCAAACATATTGGCACATTTCTCTTAACATCATCTGTGTCATCCATTTGAAGTACATAAGATAATTATTGCTGGAAAGAGAGGCCATAGGCTAAGAACCCCAGGACTTCTAGCCCCCAACACCTGAGAACTTCCCAGCATCTCTATCCATCATTTATTCAGCTCTGAACTGCCAGCACCCAATACAGAGCCTGGAGAGGAGAGTTCACGATGTGTCTGCTAAATGAATGGCTGCTCAATTTTACAGGTGAGGAAATAGAGGCAGAGGAGAGATCCTCATCTATTTGCAGAAGAGACTCATTGGCGGTCATCTGGGGAAAGCTGGAAATAGAGAATGCCAGCTGTGGGATCCTCTGGAGCCAATCTCAATTCTCTGGGCTTCCACCACTTTCATCCATCTCATAAACAATGCTGTCCCTTTGCTGGGTGCATCAATGCTGGACCAGGACCAAAGTGATAGCAATCTGTCTGCCAGGGAGAGGAATGCCCTGTGCTTCCTCAATAGTCAGAGCAGGCATTGGCACATGTTTTCTGTAATGGGCCACAGGTAAATATTTTAGGTTAGCTGCACGGTCTCTGTCACTATGACTCAACTCTGCCATCGCACTGTAAAGGCAGCCACAGCCAATCTGAATGGGCCTGTGGGTGCTCCAGAAAAGCTTTATTTTAAAAAATAAGCTGTGGGCTGGGTTTGACCCTTGGGCTGTAGTTGGTCCATTTCTGGCTTAAAGGGTGATTGGGGTCACCCTATACAATTGTGCAGGTTATTTACTGACAAGGGGAATTGGCCACATTTGAGGGGCGCTGTATCCACCCAGAGGAAGGGGTGTCCTGCACACAGAGGTGACACAGAGATGAGCAGCAGGCCTGGCAAACCTGCCATCACTCACTCTGAAGACTTCAGGAGGGTCCTGTCCCAGTGTTCTGGTGGGGGTGAGAGGCAGGGGAAGAGTGGGTTAGAGAGAGGCGGGCAGCACCTAGCAGGGGTTCCTTGTTCTTCACCAAGCAGATGATCTTCACCGATTCCTCGTCAAAATCCTCATTGATATTATCAGGCAGATGTGGGAGAACAGGGTCAAAATCCATCTTCTGGGCAACCGTGTCATGTACTATGAGCACAGCCTGCTGGGAAAACAAGAGAAAATGAGGGCTGGCCCACCACTCACAGGGTCAGCAAGCCTTGGCTGGGCAGTGGTCTGGAGGGTGGCAGACATCATGCCAGAGACAAGTGGCCAGACACGGGCACTGAGGACTGCTCCCTCAGATGTCTCCGCTCTGCAGCCTCATGACGAGAGCTCCCTCCGTCCCCATCCCAGGAGACACAGAGGCATGGGTGTGCAGGGCTCTGCATGACTACAATCAGGTGCAGACTGGACAGCAGCTGGAGCATCACCATGCACGGAGGCGGCCTGCAGCTCCTCCATAACCCGCAGAGAACAAGACAGGTGCTGCCAATGGCTGGGGGTGCCCCTGTCCCACATCTGCTGGGTCCTTCCTCTTTGGACCACAGATTCAAGGGCCTACCCAGCTGTGGCCTCCAGGGGAACACCAGAACCTCAGTCACCCCAGGATGATGCTCCCAGGAACATCATGCCAGGGGTCAGGAGCAGCTCTACAGGGCCATCCTCCGAGGAGCCACTGTCTTAAGCCCGGTGTGCTTTCTGCTTTATGTGGACCTTCTCACTGAACCCTCACAATCAACTTGAGGCAGAGGGTCTTGTCACTTTGCCATTTTACAGATGAGAATCCTGAGACTGAAAGGGATTAAGCATCTTGCCCAAAGTCACAGAGTTTATATACAGCACAGCTAGGATTTGAACTTGGGCTTACCTGGCTCTCAGATGCTATTTTACAAATGAGGAAATGGGAGCTCAGAGAAGTTGAGTGGCCTGCTTAACATCACAGAGCTGGTGGGACAAGCAGCAGCTGAGCCTGGGAGCCAGGCAATTGAACGTGCCTCTAATCACATTCCACAGTGGAGAATCGCCCAGGGCTCTGCACCCACAGGCTGCACCCATCCCTCCCCAGGCCATCTCCCGGGGTCAGATGAGATTATTCAGGAACTGATCTTAGTAATCAACCAGAATGGCTTTCCCCCAACCATGAAACACAGATGACTAGGTCCACAAGAAATTAAGAAGCAATCCTTTAAAAAGTGAGAAGCCTGAGCCATTAGGCAGGGACATGTTATAGGTCTCTTGACTTCAGAAAAGCACAGATACAATGTCTTATTGACCTATTCAAGTCACCAGTCCTCAGGGCAGTTTGGGAACTGCTGAGCCAATCCAATGCTCTCATTTACAGCAGAGGAAACAGACTTTCTCAAGAACACAGTCCCATGTCACAGTGTCTCCCAGCCCAGTCCAAGGCTCACAGGTTCCTCCCTGCCTTTCACTGGGGTGGTGGGGGGAACCCAGAGAGAGGAAGAGGAATTGGAGGAGGACAAGGGAAGAAGACACCTCTTCACCTTTGGGCTCCTGATTCCTGGTGTCCCCAGGCTAAGCAAACGAGGCAAGATGAAGAAGCCCTACAGGGTGGGGAGTGGGGCAGACGCTGCAAGGAAAAACCTGAAGCTTAGTCCTCAGCGAGGGCCACGGTGCTGTGCAGAACTGGGGTTGGACTTCGCCTTTTGTAATAGTGAAGCTTCTTGTGAATCTGCAAAGACAGACTATTTCAGATGCACCCTGGACACCACACATCCCATCCCCGGCTGTGGGGACACTTGGGGTGGCAGACTGGGCCACTGATGGGGCACCATAAGAGAAATTCCTGTGTAGTGGGCAAGTGAAGGCCTTCCTGGGACAGGGAGGTGAGTAGGATGACCTCAGATGGCCACAGACAGCTAGAAAGACCTCCAGACACCCTTCCTGGCAGGATGACATGGGACTTCACCTTCATTAAGTAACTGAGGATTTTTTCACTGAAAATATCCCTCAGGAAGCCCATGTCTTCCTTGTGGTTGGAGTCAGATCTGAGCTGGGAGGTCAGCAGGGCCAGGGTTTCATGCAAACCCGGGGAGAGTGTGAGAAAAACGAGGGATAGCAAACGCCGCGGGTGCTCCCTGCCCCCAGAAGCCCGAGTGGAGACTCAAATGACACTTTGGTCCTGCCGTGAGGACATCCTCTCCGCTGGCTCTCACTGCCAGGGCCTGGAGGCTGCCAGGCAGGCTGTCTTCAGGGCTGTGGCAGGTCCAGCCCCAGGGAGGTACTTACCAGAGTCCTCCGACAGCACAGGCATGCTGGTGTCCGACCACACATACCGACCTCTCCTTGCAGATTCTGGGAGAAAGGGGGCAGGATGGGTATTGAAGCTCCATCAAGCATATTTATTCAACAGTGACTACACATCCACTGTGTTCTCTGAGACCAGGGTGGACAGAGAGGATGGAAACAAATAACTCCTCTGCTCACACTTTTCAGAGGAAGGAGATAAAGCTCGGATGTGCTGAGTCCTCAATGTGCCAAGCATTGCGTGGGGTGATTTCTATGAGAAATTTTTTGTCTGCACAAAGTCCTGAGAAATGACTGCTAATGTTCCCATTTTGCTGATGAAGAAACAGGCACGTGGAGGGGTTCAGTCAGGGGTGGGTCAAAATCCATATTCCAGCGCGCTCTTCTAGACTGGCCTTGGAGGTGCCAAGTGAGCCTGCCTGACAGTGTCTGCTGTCCTCTGCAGCGCGACCTTCCGCTGTAACCTTGTAAGAGGCCTGGCTCAAGTGTCCCTCTAGGACCCACCTTCCACAGCTACCTGGTTGGGCCTACACGCCCCCCTCCCTGATGCCCCAAGACCCAACCCAAAGGGAGCCTCCAGACTGGCGTGCAGAGAGGAGGGGGAGACCTGGGAGTCGGGCTTCCACTATGCGGAAGGGGGGAGCCTTATCTCAGCGGCCCCCCGAAGGTGGTCTGCAGCACATGGACCCCCTCAAAAAGTCCTCCTTCGAAAGGGGAGGAGAGTCACGATTGATTCATTCTGCAAACATGAAGCCAGCCCGCGGCACCGAGCCCCGGTGCCACTAACAGGCTTAAGAACTGACCCGGGCACTCCAGACACCGCCCCGCCCCCACCCCGCCTTGGCCCGGTGCCGCCACTCTAGACTCACCCTCGGCTGCTCCCCGCAGGCGGCCGCGCACCGACTCCCGCTCGCTCTCGGAAGGAGCCTGTGGGACGAATGGGGAGGGCGCTGGGCGCAGGAGCGGTGACCCCGGGGGACCTCGGAGGGCGGTCCCGGAGGACGCGGAGCGGCGCGAAGCTGGGGGCGTGCTGGGGGCAGGCGCGGGCTGAGAGGGGCGCAGGCTGAGGGGCGGAGCTGAGACCCCCGCGGGGGGCTCGGTGGGCCGCGAGGCTGCCGGGGAGCTCAAGGGGAGGGTCTCCGATCGGCCTCCCGCCCCTCTCGCCGCCGGCGCCCAGCTCCCTCGTCCGCTCCCCGCGCCGCCTCCTACCTCGTCACGCCGGGTTGTGTGCTCCGTGACCGGGAGCTGCGCGGGTGCCCCGAGCCTGGGGCCGGGGTGACGGAGCCGGAGGAGGTGCGGCGGGGGGAGGAGGCGGGGAAGGAGTGGAGGCCGCCCTCCGCGTCTGGCACCTCCGCCCCCGGGCAGGGCTCGTACTTCCTCCCACTCTCCGGCTCCCCGAGCCCCCAGCCGGTGTCCCCCCGCCCTGGCACACAACCAGCCTTTCCTTCCGCCCTCACGACCCACCCTCCGCGAATGGCGGGGTGGACACCTGCTCAACAGATAATTCGATTTTGCAAACATTTATTGAGCGCCCTCCAGGTGCCAGACGCTGTGCCAGGGGGCGGGGCTCCAAAGACGACCAAGGAAGAGATCCTAGGTTTGAGGATCTCCTGAGCCGGGGCGGGGGGCCGGTTGGATGCGAAGGCAACTTGCTTTAACAATGCAACGCGCTGGCAAAGATTGATCGGTGCAGGCTGCCCTGGGGGCTCTGAGCAAGGGAGGAGAAGTCAGGCTGGAGAGAGGTGGGACTCCATTCTGCCCGGCTGCAGAGGGGTGGGGCTGCATGGCAAAGGCGAGCAGCATCCAGGGGCTTTACTGGAGAAAGACCCCTGAAATGGCCATGACCGTAACCGACTTCCATTGTGCTGTCCCCATGCCCAGGTACTGCTCAGACCACTTCTTCACTGTAGCCCCTGATATCGAGACCATTATTATTTTGGTTCTGCAACTGAGAAAACTGAAGTTGGGGTGGAAGGATGTGTACGGTGCAGAGCACAGGAACTGCTGGGTGAGTGAGCAGGTGGTTGTGGGTATTAGAAGGTGAAGAGTGGGTGAGTGAGGGGCCCCCTTCCCTCAATCCCAGCAGCGAAGAACAACACAGCACATGTCAGGAGAGGTGGACCCAAAGGTTAAATCTGGAAGTAAATCCAGCCCTGCACGGCAACCAGGGAAAATGGGTTGGCAGGCCCTGCAGGCTGTGCATGGGGGTGCTGTGAGAGGCAGCAAATGTCATGATGATGTTTCCCCTCATTCCTCAAAAATCATCCACACCATTGCTCCTCAAAATGCAATGTGCCTGAGACTCACTAGGGGGTTGTGTAAAGCTGGGGTAGTGCCAGATTCTGAATTTCTAACAAGCTCCCAGGTGATGTGATGCCACTGGTCTGAGACCACATGGAGCACATTTTTAGCTGCAATGTTTAGTGTTGGAGCGGTGAGAACCATCTGATATGGAGTCAAATGATTTTGGACAAGAGCACCAGGAAGTGGTCTTGGAACAAGTAGATATAGATATTCAGGTGTGTGAAGGGACCCAATCCCTACCTCACACCATGTTCAAAACACAATTTAAGAGAGATTATACGCCTAAACCCAAAGCAAATTGATAAAGCTACTAGAAGAAAACAGGAGGGTATCTTTTAAATCTTGAGGTATACAAAGATTCTTTTAGAACGGATACAAGAAAAGCCAAGCATGGTGGCATAAGCCTATATCCCACGTACTCAGGAGGCTGAGGCAGGAGGATTGCTTGAGCCCAGGAGTTCAAGGCTGCAGTGAACTATGATCGGTCCACTGCACTTCAGCTTGGGTGACAAAAAGAGATTCCATCTCTAAAAAAAGAAAAAAGAAAAGACACGGACCCTAACAACAATTAATAAATGGACCTCATCAAAATTTAAAACTTCTGCTCATCAAAAAACACTATTGGCTGGGCTCAGTGGCTCATGCCTGTAATCCCAGCATTTTGGGAGGCTGAGGCAGGCAGATCACAAGGTCAGGAGATTGAGACCATCCTGGCTAACATGGTGAAATCCTGTCTCTACTAAAAATACAAAAAATTAGCCTGGTGTGGTGGCACATGCCTGTAGTCCAAGATACTTGGGAGGCTGAGGCAGGAGAATCACTTGAACCTGGGAGGGGGAGGTTCCATGTGCCGAGATCGCACCACTGCACTTCAGCCTGGGCAACAGTGAGACTCCATCTCAAAGAAAAAAATACTATTAAGAAAATAGGACCAGGTACAGTGGCTCACACCTGTAATCTCAACACTTTGAGTGTTCAAGGCGGGTGGATGACTTGAGCCCAGGAGTTCAAGACCAGCCTGAGCAACATGGAAAAACTCAGTCTCTACTAAAATTACAAAAACTACCCAGGCGTGTTGGCTTGTGCCTGTAGTCCCAGCTGCTCAGGAGACTGAAGTAGGAGGATCACTTTAGCCTGGGAAGCAGAGGTTAGAATGAGCCATGATTGTGCCACTGCTCTCCAGGCTGGGCAAAAAAAAAAAAAAAAAAAAAAAAAAGAAAGAAAGAAAGAGAGAGAGAGAAAGAAAGAAAGAAGATTAATGTCCCAATTAAAAAACAGGCAAAGATATGAACATACACTTCACAAAAGAAGATATACAAATAACCAATAAGCATACGAGAAAGCTCATATCCAACATCATTTGTCATCAGGGAAATGCAAATTAAAACCTGTCTTAGTCAGTTCCTGCTACTAAACAAAGTACCACAGTAACTTATAAGTAATAGAAATTTATTGTCTACAGTTGTAGAGGCCAGAAAGTCCAAAATCAAGGGGCCAGCAGGTGCAGTGTCTGTTGAGGTCCTGTTCCTCACTGATAGCATTGGAAACGTATTCTCACATGGTGGAAGAGACAGACAGGCATAAAGGAATGAACGCTGTGTCCTCATGTGGAGGAAGGAGCCAAAGGGCTAGGGTGCTCCCGGCAAGTGCTCCACCATTCACATGTGGTATATCCATACAATGGTATAGTTACTCGCCAATAAAAAGAAACAAACTACTACACAAAGGCCACCCCTACAATGCAACAGCATGGAGGAACATCAAAATAGATTGACTGGCCCGTGTGCAGTGGTTCACACCTGTAATCCCAGCACTTTGGGAGGCTGAGGCAGGTGGATCACCTGAGGTCAGGAGTTTTAAACCAGCCTGGCCAACCTGCTGAAACCTTGTCTCTACTAAAAATACAAAAACTTAGCCAGGTGTGGTGGCAGGCACCTGTAATCTCAGCCACTCAGGAGGCTGAGGCAGGAGAATAGCTTGAGCCCGGTAAGTGGAGGTTGCAGTGAGCTGAGATCACACCATTGCACTCCAGCATGGGTGAAAGAGCGAGACTCCATCTCAAAAAAAAAAAAAAAAAAGCCAGGTGTAGTGTTGGGCACCTATAATCCCAGCTACTCGGGAGGCTGAGGCACAAGAATCACTTTAACCTGGGAGGTGGAGGTTGCAGTGAGCCGAGATCATGCCATTGCACTCCAGCCTGGGTGACAGAACAAGACTCCATCTCAGAAAATAGATAGATAGATAGATGATAGATACATGATAGATAGATAGATAGATTGATAGATAGATAGATAGGTAGATAGATACATGATAGATAGATAGATAGATAGATACATGATAGATAGATAGATAGATAGATAGATAGATAGATAGATAAACTGAATGAAAACAGCCAAATACAAAAAAGTACATACTGTATTACTGGGGTGTTGTAATCTTGATGTCATCGCTGAGGTCAGAGGCTTTCATTAGGCCAGAAAACTTATTATTATTAAAATTTACCAAAACTACCTCAAAAGAAAGATAAAATATTAATAGTTCAATCTTAATAGAGTAGAGCTGTCAACTGCTCCCTCAAAAAGCACTAGGTCCTGCTAGTTCTCCAGGAGAACTTCACCAAACATTTAAGGAAAAAAACTTATTTCTTCTAGAATGTAGAAATAGAAGGAAATCTTCAAAGTTCTTTGTATAATAGCATTGATACCAAAACCTGTCAGAAAAGGCCAAAAAAAAAAAAACCCCTGCAAATCAATTGCATTTATAAATACTGGTGCAAAAATCCTAAAAACTGCATTAGCTAACAAATTCATCAGAACATCAAAAGAATAACACATCATGAATAAATAGAATGTTCTTAAAATGATTTAATATTTGGAAATTACATTGTTTAATATTTGGGAAGCTATTACTAAAACTCCATGTAAGACAATTTATTAATAGGATAAAAAATTAGGCAAGGCACAATGGCTCACTCCCGTAATCCAAGTACTTTGGGAGGCCAAGACAGGCAGATCACTTGAGGTCAGGAATTTGAGACCAGCCTGGCCAACATGGTGAAAACCCACCTCTACTAAAAACACAAAAATTAGTGGGGCATGGTGGCACATGCCTGTAGTTCCAGCTGCTTGGGAGGCTGAGGCAAAATAATTGCTTGACCTGGAAGGTGGAGGTTGCAGTGTTGGAGATTATGCCACTGCACTCCAGTCTGGGTGACAGAGCAAAACTCTGCATCAAAAAACAAAAAAAAAAGTTGTTTTCATTAAAAGTAAATGCTCTAGGCCAGGTGTAGTGGCTCACACCTGTAATTCTCAGCACTTCAGGAGGCCAAGGCAGGAGCATCACCTGAGATCAGGAGTTCCAGACCAGCCTGGGGAATATCATGAGACCTCATCTCTAAAAAATAATAAACAAAATTAGCCAGGTGTGGTGGCATTTATCTGTGGTCCCAGCTACTCAGGAGGCTGAGGTGGAGGATTGCTTGAGCCCTGGAGATGGAGGCTGCAATAAGCCATGATCATGCCACCGTACTCCATCCTGGGCATTAAAGTGAGACCCCATCGCTAAGAACAAAACAAAACAAAAACAAAAGAAAAAAACAATGGTGTAAATCCTCCAATTAAAAGGCAAGGATTGTTAGACTGTATTAAAAAGCAAGACTTAATGTGTTTTCTAGAATAAACTCACTTGAAAAATAAAGACACAGATATGCTAAAAGAAAATGAATGAAAAAAAGATTTACACTAATTAATAAAGCTGGAGTGACTATATTAATATAGGGCAAAGTAGACCTCAAAACAAGGAATATTACCAGGGTTAAAGGGGGCTATTTCATAATGATAAGTGATCAGTTGATCAAGAGGACATATCCTATGTGTATGAATCCCTAAATGTGTATGAATCTAATCAAGCCTCAAAGTGCCTACCAATATGAATGATTTACTATCACTCTGAGTGTCGGCTGATATCATCAGATGAGAAAAAGAAACAATAGACATAGATATTAGAAAGAAGGGCCAGGCTTGGTGGCTCATGCCTGTAATCCCAGCACTTTGGGAGGCTGAGGAGGGCAGACCAAGAGGTCAGGAGTTCGAGACCGGTCTGGCCAACATAGTGAAACCCCGTTCTACTAAAAATACAAAAAAGTAGCCGAGTGTGGTGGTGTGCACCTATAATCCCAGCTACTTGGGA
This sequence comes from Saguinus oedipus, assembly GCA_031835075.1. NCBI lineage: Eukaryota > Metazoa > Chordata > Mammalia > Primates > Cebidae > Saguinus > Saguinus oedipus. The sequence continues at coordinate 3,552,445 of CM063175.1, read as the reverse complement.
GGCCGAGGCAGGAGAGTTGTGTGAACCCAGGAGGCGGAGGTTGCAGTGAGCCAAGATTGAACCATTGCCCTCCATCCCAGGTGACAGTAAGAGATTCAGTCTCAAAAATAAAATTAAAAAGAATGCTGAGGTTTACCTAGAAACTCAAGAAAATTGACTGAAAATTTAGTTGAAATGATGAAAAAAATTCAGATGGCAGAGAGTATACAATTCATACTAAAACTGTATGACTTTCCCATGAACACAAATAATTATAAAGTATAAAGAAAAGATCCAAACTAAAATATCAAGAGTAAGATTAAATACCAAGTTATAAACATCATAGGAAAATTAAAAGACCTATTGGTATTTGGGGGAAATCTTTAAAATTCTAGTGAAGGACATAAAAGACAAAATGTACCTCAAATGGCTAGGGAAAGAATAGTTCAATCATGTAATTATATTAATTCATTCTGAAATAATCTTTATACCCAATGCAATTCCAAATAAAATATAAGAAGAATTTTAAGAGGGAATTTCTTAAATGCTACCACAATTCATCAGGAAAAATAAACATTGGTCAATAATAGGAAAGTTCTAGAAAAAAAAGAGTTATGGGACCAGGGGAGGTGGGATGTAAGGTGGCACCAGCTCATCAGAGATAAAACATTTCAAATATGAAAACAATGTTTAAAGTTTAGTACTGAGCCTGTAGTCCCAGGACTCTGAGAGGCTGAGGCAGGTAGATCGCTTGAGCCCAGGAGTTCAGGAGCAGCCTGGGCAATGTGGCAAAACCCTGTCTCTACAAATAATGCAAAAAGTAGCTGGCTGTAGTGGTGCTCATCTGCAGTCCCAGATGCTCAGAAGGCTGAAGCAGAATTGCTTGAACCCAGGAGGTTGAAACTGCAGTGAGCCATGGTAGTGCCTCTGCACTTAAGCCTGGGTGACACAGCAAGACACTGTCTCAAAAAAAATTAATTACTTAATAAAGTTTAGTACTAAAGAGGTAATCGACAGCTAGACAAATAGAACAGAATTGAAAGAACAGAAATAGTACTCATGCATACGATCTTAATTTTTGAGAAAGTTGACATTTAAGTGGAAGGAGAGGAATTTTTTTAATGTGGGGACTCATCAGGTGCAGTGGCTCACACCTGTAATTGTAGCACTTTGGGAGGCTGAGGCAGGAGGATCTCTTGAGCCCAGGAATTCAAGACCAGCCTTGGCAACATAGCGAGAACTCATCTTTACTTTAAAAAAAAATTGATCCATGTGCAAGTAGACCCAGCTACTCAGGAGGCTGAGGTGGGAGGATCACTTGAGCCCAGGAGACAAAGGCTGCAGTGAGCCATGATTGTGCCACTACACTCCAGCCTGGGCATCAGAGCAAGACCCTCTGTCAAAATAAAATTAAGTATGGTGACAATTACAACTAGCTACTTGTTATGGAAGAGAGAGAGAGAGAGAGAGAGAGAGAGAGAGAGAGAGAGAGAGAGAGAGAGAGAGAGAGAAGGCTGGGTGCAGTGGTTCATGCCTGTAATCCCAGAATTTTGGGAGGCCGAGGTGGGTGGATCATTTGAGGTCAGGAGTTCAAGACCAGCCTGGCCAATATGGTGAAACCCCATCACTACTAAAAATACAAAAATTAGCTGGGCATTGGTGCACACCTGTAGTACCAGCTACTCAGGAGGCTGAGCCAGAAGAATCGCTTGAACCCACAAGGCAGAGGTTGCAGTAAGCCCAGATGGTGCCACTGCACTTCAGCCTGGGTGGCAGTGAAAGACTCCATCAAAAAAAAAATTTAAAAAAAGGAGGCAGGGCTGAGATTATGGTAACAGTTTTCATCAACGTGAACAGCTGTCCCTGCCCACTAAATGGCAGCAGTGCTTCGCAGTCATTGTGAAATCAAAACGCTTCTCCCACATTGCTAGACTCAAACACACACAATCTCCCCTCCCAGAACCACTGAGTTCATGCTTCAAATATTAACCTGAGAAGTGAGTAAAATCCAACTGAACATTTGGAAGCATATATGCCAAAATATTAATGGTGCTTTTCTAAAGCAGAAGGGGAATTACAAAAAACATTCCCTTTTCTTTCCTTTCTTTCTTTTTTTTATGTTCTGTATTATGTAAAATCTTGCTTACCTGTGTGAACGTTGCAATCAGACCAAAAAAAAAGAGTCATTGAAACCAGTGTGTCAGGGCTCCCAAGAGTACATTTGTGTGTGTGTGTGTGTGTGTGTGTGTGTGTGTGTTTTGTTTTCTGTTTGTTTGTTTTTGAAATGGAGTTTCGCTCTTGTCGCCCAGGCTGGAGTGCAATGGCACCAATTGCGGCTAAGTGCAACCGCTCTCCCGGGTTCAAGTGATTCTCCTGCCTCAGCCTCCCGAGTAGCTGGGATTACAGGCATCTGTCACCACGCCCAGCTAATTTTTCTGTATTTTTAGTAGAGACAGGGATTTCACCATGTTGGCCAGGCTGGTCCCAAACTCCTGACGTCGGGTTATCTACCAGCCTCGGCCTCCCAAAGTGCTGGGATTACAGGCGTGGGCCACTGCGCCCGGCCCAGTTTTGGTTTGGTCCTTTCAAGGAGGATTCAAGTCGGCTTGAATTGATTTAGAAACCACCAATTCACTTTTTCAAACGCCCAAACAACCTCGCAGCCCTGAGGGAGACTGATCTTGCAACACGGACTGCCCGGGTCTCCAGGGAATCCAGCTCAGCTCAGCCCTACGACTTTGCTCGGCCCCGTCTGCACCGCCGCCCCGTGGCCAAGGACAGCACTGCGTCCTCCAAAAGGCGATGGCGGAGGAGGGGCCAGGGACCTTGCTCTAGGGGCAAGCTTCTTTCTGTCCCACCAACCACATGACAGTCTGGTAAAGTTTATGGACCCCTCTCTCAGTGTAATAGCACATAAGTATATAAATAAAATACATATGCTGAAAAAAACCTAATATGGGTGAGATGATTCTCAAAACTCTTTATAAACATGTAAACTAGCAATAGCCCTGTTTTATTATTAGCGCTGTAAATAACCAGCTCTGGGGGCAGGTCTAGTAACTCACGATTTTTCCAAGCAGTGAGGAGTACACACGACGTTTCCAGATATCCACAGCCTGATGTGCCAGTGTCTGTGATTGTAGTTGGTAACAAAGTTGCAGGTACTGCTAAGAGTACACTCCTAATAGGAGGAAAAGCTAAACATTAAAAGTCATTGAAAGTCGATACGTAACTTTTTCCCATGAGAATACATGGACTCCTTGAATTTGACTTACAGACCTTTTAGGGTTCACGGACCACAGGTTAAGAGAGAAGCACCAGCGTGGGTTTTCAGTCCTGGGAGGTGAGCTGGGGTAGGCATGCGTGGGCAGTCATTAAAGGGCAGGCAGAGGAGCCCCCCGACCGCTGGGCCTGCGGAGGGGTGACCCGCATGCCCCTCCCCTTGCTTCTTAGGCCTGGTTTCACGCGGCTAGAGGAAGTTAAAGCCCCGCGTGGCTGAAGAGCAGCTCACAGTTTCCAGCGTGTGCTCCTGCAGTGTCCAGCGCCCAGAATGCGGCTTCTGGTCCTCCTATGGGGTTGCCTGGTGCTCCCAGGTGAGATGGGGTGGGGGTCTTGGGAGGGATGTGGGGTTCACCCTCGGGGTTTGCAGGAGTAGGACCTCCGGACTGCCTGATAGCCCCACCCCACCCATCCTCAGCCTCCTCAGCCCCAGGGGCGCGATTGCTGTTTCTGGAACCTAGAGCCAGGTTTTCTCCCAGACCCGTGGGTTTCCCCTCCTGGTGAGGTGGCTGTGAGAGTTGTTTTGCCTCTCTGATCTTAATTTTTCTACCCTGTGCCAAGCCTGGAGGCAGACAAGACACCCCCATCTGAATGTCCTTTTAAACTCAGCAAATATTTGTTGAATCTCTACTGTGCCTCTCCCCACAACCCTGAGAGATGGAGAATGATCACTTTTCATCAATTCTTTTGCTTTCTTTTTATTTACCTTTTAACACTGAAAATCAGGATGCATCCTACAACTGATGTCAGTTGTTCAGTTGGCAATAGTGAGACCCCATCTCTTTGAAAACAAACAAACAAACAAAAAATTAGCCAGGCGTGGGGGTGCATGCCTATAGTCCTAGCTAGTGGGAGGCTAAGGTGGGAGGATCTATTGAGTCCCAGAGGTCAAGGCTACAGTGGGCCAGGAGCACCCTGCCCTCCAGCCTGAGCAACAGAGTGAGATCCTGTCTACAAACAAAACAAAAACCCAGAAACCCTCCTGGCTATCTGGCTATCAGATTCCATCTGAATCTACAACACCCCTCCCCACCCCATTCGTCAATGGGCCAGGGTTAGGGAACAGCAGCAGCCCTGCCCCAGAGCAGGAGAAGAGTACTGGCCTTTCCAAGCCTGTCCCCAGAAGGGGTGACTAAGAAAAGCTTTCCTTCCTCCTCTGAAAATGGAAGCTCTGGCCTTGACCTTGGTGCATGGATCCTGGTTATTCCAACCTCCACTCCTGCTGCAATTTTAGGTTATGAAGCCCTGGAGGGCCCAAAGGAAATCAGCGGGTTGGAAGGGGACACTGTGTCCCTGAAGTGCACCTGCGAGGAAGAGCTGAGGGACCACCGGAAGTACGGGGGCAGGGAGGTCGGCCTCTTCATCTCCTGCTGCACTGGCACCATCTATGTGGGAGAGGGCCGGGAGGCAATGGAGGGCAGGGTGTCCATCCGTGACAGCCACCAGGAGCTCTCATTCACTGTGACCCTGCGAGACCTCACCCTGAAAGACACTGGGAAGTACTGGTGTGGAGTCAAAAAACTGGGCACCGATGAGTCTTCACTGATCGCTCTGGTCATCTTTCCAGGTAACAAATATCTCTCCTTCCCCGGGCTGGGGAGAGGCACTGTAGAGGGAAGAGGGAGTGGTGGTGGGGAGTAGTCCTGGTACCAACCTTATTGCCTCAGGGAGATCATGCAGGTCAAGCACTGAGCAAGGCCTGGGGCACAGAAGGAGCCGCGTTAGTCTTGGCCACTCCTTTGCTCTTGCTGCCCAGGGTACCACTAGTAGATGTCAGAGCAGGACTGGACCCAGATCTGTCCAGTGCTGGGCTCGGCACCTTTCCTTTCTGCCCAGATGTTCTGGAGGGAGATTTCTATAGGTTGGGTACAAGATAGACATATCAGGGGATAAAGAAGACTCCTTGCCTGGTGTCCAAGATATTCCTGAGCACAGAGCAACACTTGAGCCCTGACCATGCTGGCCTCCCTCTGCTTGTGCCCTTGACTCTCCCCTCCTGGCCTCCACCTCCCCCGATCTTGAAGTCCAGGCACAGGTGCTACAGTGCTTGGGAGCCAGCCTCTGGGTAGGGTGCCTGAAGGAGGAATTGTTAAATGCAGGGACACTAAGGGCTGGGGCTGGAGCCATGGCGCCCGAAAAGAGGGTAGAGCACCTCTCTGGGTGCCCAGAACCCCACCTGGACTTGCTGAGCTAAGGAGAAAGAAGCCAGAGAGGGCCCAGGGCAGTGGGAGTCTTGGTCTGCTGGCCAGTGAGGGCAAGGTAGGTCTTTGTAGCCCCATTTCACAGATGAGGGACTGAGGCTCCAGGAGACTAAGTGATTTGCCCAATGTCTCACAGCAGGAAGTGGCGGGACCAGGATTCTAACATGATCATTTCCGGCTTTGACATCTGCTTTATTCCCAAGCCCAGGCCCAGCCACACCACCAACAGATTCCCTCATTATTACTTTTTTATTCCTTTCTCCATTCATCTTTATTTTAATTTAGGGAAATTAAGTTAAACTTGCCAAATAGCAGCATCATCAAACCACATTGAATCTGTTCATTATTTACAAGATTCTCTTACCTCTTCCAATTCTTATCAGTATTCACAGGTCATTTTTACCAGTGATGATCAAGTTTACCTGTGTTTTCTATTAACCCTCATTTGTAATTCTTTGCATATAATGTGTACATTACTATATTACCCTCCTAGCTCAGACTTTGTTGGCCTCTCTCTGATGGCAGTTGGGATACGAAATGAAGAAGCCTCATGACAGTGGTGTGCTGGTAAATGCTTAGCAGGCTGGGTAATCAAAAAATCATTTGTAGCATTTTTTTGATTTCTGTGGTGTCAATACTCCCCCCATGGCCAATTTCCAGCCATCCACAGTTTGACGACTATCTCACCAATTCCGGAAAAGTTAGCTATTAGCTCTTATGAGCCAGTGTGAGCCATCTCAGCACACCACTGAGTATGGTGAAACATGAGAATTTCTAGGAAGGTCAGAAAAAGACAAACGTACCCATGATCGTTTCTTTTCTTTTTATTTATTTATTCATTTATTTGAGATGGGGTTTCATTCTGTGACCCAGACTGGAGTGTAGTGGCATGATCTTGGCTCACTGCAACCTCCACCTCCCAGGTTGATATTCAAGCAATCCTCCTGCCTCAAGCTCCTGAGTAGCTGGGACTACAGCCATGCACCACCACACTGGCTAATTTTTGTATTTTTGGTAGAAACAGGGTTTCACTATGTTGGCCAGGCTGGCCTTGAACTCCTGACCTCAGGTTATCGGCCCTCCCTGGCCTCACAAAATGCTGGGATTACAGGAGTGAGCCAGCCGATTTCATTATTTTCATGGCTGCATAGTATCCCATGGTGTATATGCACATTTCCTTTATCCAGTCCACACTGATGGGCACCTAGGTTGATTCCGTCTTTGCTATGGTGAATGGTGCTGCAGTAAGCATACAAGTGCAGGTATCTCTTTGGTGGAATGATTCCTTCTCCTTTGGGTAGATGCCCAGTGATGGGATTGCTGGAACAAATGGTAGTTATATGGGAAATCTCCAAACTGCTTTCCACAGGGGCGGAACTAATTTACATTTCCACCAATAGTGCATAAGCACTCCCTCTCACCTGCAACTTCACCAGCATCTGTTATTTTTGACTTTTTAAGTAACAGCCATTCTGACTGGTGTGAGATGGTAACTCAGGGTGGTTTTTATCTGCATTTCTCTTATGATTAGTGATGTTGAGCATGTTTTCATACATTGTCCACTTGTATGTCTTTTGAGAAGTCCTTGGGTCCAAGCACTTAGAAGGAGCATCTTCTGGGGATGGGGGAGTGTGGAGCGGCAAGACGGAGAAAAGGAAGACATCACAGAAAACAAGACATGTTGCTCTGACTTCCATCCCAGAGTCATCTGTGCTTTGCTCCCCAGCTCTCACCCTCTCCCAAAGCCATCAACCCAACCCCAATTAAAGACAAGCAGAGCCAGAAGCCTTTGCTTTCACATTTAATCCAAGGAAAAGAAAGAAAACCAGTCAGTAAGAAAACTCAAGAATTGGATGGCTGAGGCAGGGGACAGAGGAAGGGCATTGGGGCTGGGAGTGAATGTGGACAGTGGGTGGTAGGGTCCTCACTCTCCTGATGTCCCTCAAATGCAAGAGTCCACAATGAGGGGCAAGGGAAAACAGAGTCACAGAGCTGATGTGGCGGACACACATGCTTGTTCCAACCCAGCTCTGGCCCTGGCCCAGGTGAGCCAAGGACTGACAACTTCTGCTCCCACCTGATAGGTGCCTGGGAGGGGTATGGAGTGGAGCTCAGGCAGGGGAGGTAGGAGGCTGTTCAGAGAGAAAGGACTGAGAAGAGACAGGAGGGAAGGGACCCAGGCCTGTCCCTTGGGCATCACTAGCAGTGAAGGTACCATGAGGGCAAGGTACCCACCCCATCCCCACGAGATGATGGTCACTTGGACCAAGGGGGCAGAGGCAGCTGCAACAGCAGATCCTCCCCTGCCCTTATCCTCAAGTCCCCCAGGGGAGGTAGGAAGTGTCAAGTGACTCCATGGCCTCAGGTCAGCAGGAAAACACTCCATTTCCTTCCCCCTTAGGCTGAGGGTGATGCCAGGGAGAGCCGAATCAGGATGAAAGGATACTAAGGGAGAAGAGGAGCAGGAGGATGAGTGCATAGCACACGTGGAGCCACACCAGCAAGATGGGGGCAGGCCTGGCCTTTCCACCCATGCGTATACCCTATGCAAATGTAAATGAGATTCCTAATATAAGAAATATATTCTAACATTTGCAATAAATATTCTCTTTATTCTCCCTCCCCTTCCCTAGGAAATGGGCACACAGTGGTTCGGGGGCCAGCTTTGGCTGATGCTGCAGCAAAGACTAATTAGACACTCAGAGGAACTGGGAGGCACAGGGGTTTGGACTCAGGATGTCCCAGGCTGTCCCCTCTGAGGACAGGCTCACCCTGGGAAGGACTGCAGAGAACAATGAAGGATGAGAGGCTCAGGTACGTCTAGGACAGCATTCTTCCTTAAAAGGGAGTCTCCTATTTTACAAAACTGCCTTCCACAAGGACAGCAGAAAGGCATTTAGGGCAGGGGGACAATAGGACAGTGGAGGAGACATCAGGAGAGGACCAAGGCTTCAGAGTCTGGGATCAGGGTCTTATAGGAAATGAGGGCTGATGGTCCCCCCCAGAAAGGGGCCCCAAAAAGTGACCTCCAAAACAAAACAACTCTTTGCTTCCTCCCCAAACTAAACCTGACAGACAGACAGACAGACAGAGACACAGAAACAAACACACCAGTGCCAGAGGCACAGACAGGCGCTGAGCACACATGCAGAGCCACAGGCTGTGCAGACTACAGTGTAAACGGTGCCCCCTGGAGTCGTGTATGAGGAACCTGCTGGAGGGCAACTGTCCTTCAAAAGCCCAGGCTCCCAAGGTCCCCTCTGCACTCCTCGGCCCCTCCAACCCTGCAGCCCTGACGCAAGTGGGCTACCTGGACCTGGCTAGAGAGAAAACCAAAATGGACCAAGGTCAAAGACACAGAGTCCAGACCTGTGCCTGCTGTGAGCCATGGAGAGCTTGGGGCTCTTCAGTCGGTAGCAGCAGGTTCCTTGTCACAGGGCTCAGCCCTCCATCCCATCCCTACCTGGGTTGAGCCCACTGGCCCCTGCCAGCCTGGCCCTGTGGGGAGCAGGGCTGATCTGTCAGGATATATCAGAGAGGTCTGGAGAACTGTCAGCAGTGAGAAGCTGTGGATGAAGGAGGGACTGAGCAGTGTTCGCCCCACCACCTTGCCCCTCTCTGAGGGAGCTGGGAGCTGTACTGATCTGCATCTGTGGCCACTGGTTCTCACTCTGACTCCTCCAGCTTTCAAGATGGCACCAGGCTGGCACCACCACCTTGGCCTGCCTGGCTTCCAGTGGACCACACATTCCCCTGGCCACATGGAAACAGCCCAAGGCCTGCTCCTGTGACACAGGGGTGAGAGGTGGGAGGAGTCCAGGAATGTGGTGGGTGCCAGTCCAGAGAACTGGTGACTGGGGAGAGGTGGTGGGGGCAGTGTACCTACTAACCGTGTGGTCCCAAAGCAGGTTTTGTCTCCTCTTGACTAACCATTATGGAGATGACTCGACACATTCTTGCGAATGGCTTGGCCTCAGAGAGAGCTATCTGGTGGCTAATGAGCATTGGGGGTGGGCAGCACCTGGGCACAGGATACCCCATGGATGCCCAGCTCCCTGGCAGTGCACACCTCTGTGCTGAAGCCACACTTCAGCACAGGGCCTGCTGGGAGCTGTTACCCAAGGATAATCAGATATGGGGGTTAAGAATTGTGGCAGAGCTCACAGGTCAGGAAGGGGATGGATTCAGGTTTTGGGTCTCAACACAGAGGGAGCAGAGGATCAGGTGAACAGGCTCAGTACACCCAGCTGACAGGCACCCACTGGGGCTCTGTCCGTAGCTTCTCCATGGCTGCCTGGAGATCATGGAAGGTCCTCTCCAGGTTGCTATTGACCAGGCAGAGGTTAAAATAGTGCCCGTAGCCCTTCTGGATGCACTGCTCTCCTCCACTGTCCGCCTCAGGTCTGCCACCTGCCCAGGCACAAGGAGACCTCCCTACAGTCAGTGCCCACAACTCACCCCCACTGTCAGAAGGAGCTACAGCTGCCCTTAATCCCCCTCCCCAAAGCCCAACCCTAGAGTGGACTCCCTGGCTAGGGAGGCAGGGGCCCCTCTCTGCATGCCTCAAAGTGGCTCACCATCAACCACAAACAGATGGTGGGTGAAAGGATAAGCTTTAGTACGTGCCAATCACACCCTTAAATACTTTGCAACCCACATAATCTTCACTGCAGCTCTGCAAAGTAGTATTAATTCTTCCCCATTTATAACAGAAAATTAAGGTACACACAGCCAGTCAGTGGCTGAACAGGGTCTGCCTGACTCCCAAGCCAGTGCTCCCTCCTGACCAGGCTGCCCCACCTATGCAGCATGACAGGCTGGTACCAGGGCAATCCACAAGTGCCCAGGGCAACCCCTACCCTCTACCCTGTGGAAGCTGGCTGGGCAGGTGTTGGAAAGGGTACTTGACAACTGACTTAAATAAGCTGAAGCCAGCCACATCCCAGCAGCTCCAGTTGGCCACACCTGTTGCCAAGGAGGAGGTGCCCAGAGTAGAGATCAAGCAAGGGTCCACGGCAGAAGAGTGCCAGCCTAGACAGCCTCTCCTGGGCCCCAGCCACACTCTGACCTGAGGCCTGAGTGCTGCAGCACCAGGCATGGCCAACAGAGGGACCCCTGAGCTCGGAGCTCTGCAAGCCCTCCACCTCCTGGGGAGGCACAACATGACCTAGGGAGGAAGGAGGCTGGAGTGCTGCAATACGGGCTTGAGGCCTCTCCTCCAGGTGCTGCCTGCTCCCTGATGCTGCCTCACACCTCCAGCCACCCTTCCTGCCTCTGGCTTTCTCTTGCCCTTCCACTTTCCCCCAGTTGTAAGCAACCCAAGCTCCCCTGGCTCACCACCCGCCCACCTCTTCCACTGGCCCTCTGAACTCCTTCTGGCCAGCACTCTGTCCCTGCAGAGTGGGCAGAGCAGTGGGCTGGAGTCAGAAGCACATGTGTCCCACGCTAGCTGTGTCCCTGGTTCACTCTGAGACTTTGGACTTCCTCTCTTAGACCTCCCCTCCACATCTATGCAGGGGAGACCACGTACTGCCTCACTGATAACTGGAGCAGGCTCCTGTCCCTCCCCAACACCACCTCCTTCTCTCTGCCAGCTCAGACCTGTCCCCCACCACCCTAGGCAGCCATCGGACCCCTCCCCCACACCTCAGAGCCCTCAACTATGAGCTGCTTGGTGGACGCCCCACTCTGCAGTGCAGCCGTGTTCATGGCCCACAGGCTCTCAAAGTCTGGGGCCTCAATGAACACCACATAAGGAACAAACTCCGCTGTTCATAGCACCTTCACTGCCTGTGGAAGGAGAAGGCAAGGTAGGGAGCATATCCCCATGTCTGTCCTAGGAATCAGAGTAAGGCTCTCAGGGTGGCCGAGGTTGGGCGGGCACCTAGGAGTGGATGAGAAAGGGGTGCCTGGCAGTCTGGGACATGAGCACTGGGATGAATGACAGACAGCTGGCAGGTGGCTGGGGTGACTGGAGGAGACTAGAGAAGGAGTGGGGTGTCTGGGAGGCTGAGGAAGGTTCCAGGTGGGCTGGGTTCCTAGCAGTGGTTGAAAGCAGAGTGGGTGCATGGGTGCGCTCAGATGACAGGTGCCTGGAATTATATGGAGAAGCACTGAGGCAGCAGAGAGGACATTAGGCAGGCTGGGAAGGAGCAGAGTGGCTGTACCTGGGGGTTGACATCCAGCACACACACTTTCCTGGCAGCAACCACGCCCCGGATGGAGTCAATATGTGTGCCATACAGGTTGCCCTCGTATTCGCCATGTTCCAAGTAGCGCCCAGCATAGATGTCAGCCTCCATCTCCCCACGGGACACAAAGCTGTAACCCTGACCTTCCTGCTCTGAGGCCTTGAGCCGCCGGGAGGTGTCTAGGGGGATGGAGGTAGGTGGGGCTGAATGGGCACAGGCAGGTCACAGCGCCTCAGTCACATACACACACCCTTACCCAGGCTCCCAGTTCTCAGCCTTGGGGGTGCAATCCACTCCCCATCTTGCCAGCACTGTTGCCTTTGCACACTCCTGCCCCCACCCTCCCCACTGGCACTCACGGAGACATGAGGTGGTATCCATGGTCCAACCCAGAGCCCACAGGTGAGAGGCTGAGGTCTAGAAAGGGCAATGTATAGCCCAAAGCCACACAGCAAGAGCCAAGCAGACCAAGGCAGCGCTCTCAGTCCTGCCTCTGGCAGCCAAGAGCTTCCACTCCCCACGCTGGCTCTGCTACTAAGAAGCCCTGTCTTCCACAAGGCTACACACGTGCACCTCATAGCCCTGTTTCACCCGGGTGCACAGCTGGGCACTCGCTTTCTTCACAGCTTTCAGCAAGTGAAACAGAGAAGAAAAGGGGACACCAGCCCAGCCCACTAGGCCACCTGTTGGCAGAACTCCTCCCTCACCTTTCCTGAGCCTGCAGTTCCTCTCCCTGCCCACAGAGGGCGTGTACCCCAACCTGTGCACCCAAAGGTACCAGCTGGCCTGGTGCCCATGAAGATGCCCATCTGGTGGGCCTAGCCCTGGCCCCCAGGGGAGCCTCTGCTCCCTGTAGCCCACTCAGCAGGGCCCAGCCCCCACTCACAGGGCACCGTGGTGCCATAGCGATCTGGATCCCACATCATGAGCTTCTTCTTCAGGCTGTGCCATCCCACGCCCTGAGCCCCAATCAGCACCAGGGTTTTCCTGCGGAATGGGGGCATGTGGGCCACCTCCTCATAAATAAGCAGTTCATGGTGGTCAAACTCTGGACACAGGGAGATGGCACTGCTCACCAGGCAGCATGGTGAGGGAGGGGTGGATTTTTCAGGGAGGTTGAGGGCAAGAAGGCTTGGAACAGGGGAGCATGGAGGAGCCAGGCAGGGCCTAGGGACATAACTGGCAGCATCTGAGCCAGGCGAAGGGTGAGCATCATCACAGGTAAAGGGTGGGGACAGAGAGGGCCATGACATGTTAGAAGAAGATAAGGGAGGGTATGCTCTGATATCCACCTGCATTCTTGGTGGTCAAATACATCATTCTCTTCTTTCTCTTTCCTGAAAGGCTGCCACATAGAGACCCTGGCCATAGGGAGATGGGTGAGGGAAGCAGGCAGGGCCCTGTCCAATCCCAGATTGGGGATGTGGGGTTGGGGGGTCCTCCTACCTGAGTTTGGTGTCAGTTCCAGGTCCCTCTTGACAAATGCTTTCCACTTCTCCTCCAGCACCTGGCTGGGGATGAGACTGGCACTACCCCCTTCCACATGACATGCCCGAAATGGACATGAGACCAAGATTGGCCTGAGCAAGAGGACACCTCCCTGCGCCTCACCCTCCTATGCACCACACCTAGAGAGATGCAAAGGTGCCCGCAGCTCACCTGCCACTAGTTGGCATCGTCCTGGTTTATGATCTGGAGCAAGTCCCCAGCATTGAAGCGCAGGCCTGCTTCCTTGCAGGGAATGAGGCTGTCTCAGGCTGGGTCATAGTCACAGTGGCATTTCACAAATACCTGGGCCCGGGAATTGGCAAAAAGTCAGGGGAAGGGTCAGTGGAAGGCTTCAGGTGGAGGTCTACCCCATGTCCCTTCCCTTCACAAAGATGCAAGGGGCAATGGAGCCACCCCTGCAGGAGTGATGCCTCCAGGCCTACCCCACATGCCTCCCTGGTGCCGGCCTCCCTTTGCATCTAGTACTACAGGATTCAGATCTCAGGACCAAGGATGTGGGAACAGCAAGTACGGAATAGGACTCTGGAACCTAATCCTGGATCCCTCCCTCCACTCACCGTCTCCCCTTGGAGAAGGGTTCTGGGGGAAGGTAAGAATGCCAATAGGAGAGGTGGACAGAGGAGCCAGACCCCCAGAAGACACCAACCAGGAGATAGCTGTCCAGGACATATGACAACCCCACCCTGCACATGCACACAAACATGTGAAGAACGCTGACCATGATGCAGGTGCTCTCTCATACACTCTGGTACCCCGGGCTGTGGCTGTGTGCATAATGCGAACCAACGTGGAAGCATATGCAGGTGCAGCAAAGGCAGAGGCCTGTCCATGGCTGTGGTCAGCTGCCCCCTGGCTGCAGGTCCTGCCCCCTATCTCCCCTGGAGGAAACCAGTAGGAGAGGAGGTCCTCAGTGAGACCTGCAACCCTGACAGGCAGGAGGCTCAGCCATCCCTTGGGCCTTGTGCTGGGGGTGGGGTTGGTGGAGGGGCCCACCTGGCAGGGCAGATGGGGCTCCTGGTAGCTGGGCAGGATCTTGAGGATGACACAGCCACTGGCATTGCACAGGAGCTCCTGCAGTGCTCGGGGGTCACTGCCCACTAGCTGCCCGTTCACCTCCTTGATGATGTCACCCATGTGCAGCAGGCCTTGCTGAGCCACCATGCCCCCATGCAGAATGTGAGCAATCACCAGCTTGCCACCCTCCACTTGGAGCGTTACACCCTGCAGGTCGGGGGAGTGTAAGATGAGGCCCCAATTGTTCCAAGTCAGAATCTTCAAACAGTCTCCTAATAGCTCCTCCATTCCTGTCCCCATCCACTCACCTCCACCCTCACAAAGTCCTCTTCCATCCTTCTGCCTGAATTCTTCACTTATATCAGGCACTAACAGGGGGAACTGGGCAGACTGGAGAGGCGTGGACACGTACATATGCAGTGTCTATGGTCTCCCAGAGCTGCATGGGCCCTTTCCTACACAAAGCTGGCCCCATCTTTATCTTCAGCCCTCGCTTGACCTTTCTTGGCCCCCATTGGTTATTCTCAATTTTGACCCTCACCAGCCCCACCTCTGGCCCTGCTCAGCATCCTCACCAGATGTTCTCTGGCTGTCTTGCAGATGCCCACCATGCGCACGGCATCAGGAGGTACAGGCTGGTTGCTGAATGTCAGATCCAGGCCAGGGCTGGGGGGTGGTGTCTCATAGGTCTTTGAGGCCACAGAGTCGTGCGTCTCCAGGAGGGTCTGGGGGGTAATGGGAAGAGAAGGGCCAATGGGGCATTACCCGGAGGTCTCTTCCCATCCCAGCTCCAACTTCCTGCCAGCCCCTTCAACAGCAGCACACCCAAGTCCACCCACCTCCTGCTCCCTCACCCCAGCCCCAGCAGCCAGGAACCTGGAAATGGGGCTCCTGGAGGATTTGAGCCAACTCTGCAGCCGTGCTGCTCTGCTCGGCCAGCTGTGCCAGGTCTCACAGGATCTCCTGCACCAGCTCCAGGTTGTTGTCTCTCACGGCCTCCAGCTTCATCTCCTCCAGTCTCTCGTGAACCTGGGGGTGGATGCAGAACAGGTGGGGCTAGGAGCTTCCCCAGGAGCCCTGGGACACCAAACAGAGTCCTCCCTCAGCCCCAGGCATTTTTCTCACCCCACCCCCAGCCTCCAGCCTCAGCTTCTCACTCACTCATGCACAATCATACCCACACATGCGTACACACACAATCATACCCACAAGTGTGTATGCATTCCTTGCTGTCTCCTTTCTTCCCCAAAATTACTAGGACCTAGTTTAGGGAAGGAAGAAACCAAAGGACAAACCTTCCTTTATCATCCCCTTGCCACGAAGGGTCATTAAAAGTTATCAAATTGTCCCCAGCTCCCAGGACCCTATATGCATTGGAGTTCAAGGGCAGCTTCTTCCATCAGACATCATGATTGGGTGGGGACTTGAAGACCCCAAAGCCCAGGATGAGAAAGTTAGGAAGGTGGAATAACATTCCCAGGGTCACTGGGACTGGAACTTGCAGCTCCAGGCCCTCATCTCAGTGATCCCAGTGAATGAGGGGACAAGAAATCAGCACATGGTACCAGGAGCAGGCCCTGTTCCTATCTGTCACTCTGCTTGTTCCAGGTTCCAGCCCAGTGGGGAGTATTAGGTTAAGTGGGTCAGGAAGAAAGGAATTCCATTTCTTTTTTTTTTTTTTTTTTTTTTGAGGTGGCTTTTCACTCTTGCCCAGGCTGGAGTGCAATGGCATGATCTCAGCTCACTGCAAACTCTGATTCCTGGGTTCAAGCGATTCTCCTGCCTCAGCCTTCTGGGATTACAGGCATGTGCCACCATGCCTGGCTAATTTTGTATTTTTCATAGAGACAAGGTTTCTCCATGTTGGTCAGGGTGGTCTCAAACTCCCAATCTTGGGTGATTCACCTGCCACGGACTCCCAAAGTGCTGGGATTACAGGTGTGAGCCACTGCACCCAGCGCTCCAGGAATTCCATTTCAAGAATATGGATGAAGACCTTTTTTCCCCTCTGAATCTTTGAAAGATCACTGCAGACAACACAAGCCACTTTATCACAAAGTATTTCAGCATGTATTTCATGGGAACAAAGCCGTTCTGCTGTAGAGGCCACAATACCATTATCACCTGCAAGAAATTTAACATTGATACATTAACACATTATGTAGGACAGTCCATATTCAAATGTTCACTCTTGTTTCAAAAGCATCCTTTATCATTCTATTTTTTCAGGATCTAATTGATCCTATGTTGTATTTGGTCAGCACATCTCTTTATTCTCCTCTAATCTAGCACAGATTCCAATAAGTTTTAGACTTTCAGGACATTTGTTGTTTTTTGTTTCTGTTTTTATTTTACAGAGACAGGGTCTCACTACATCACCTAGGCTGGTCTCAAACTCTTGGCTTCAGGCAATCCTCTCGCCTCAGGCTCCCAAAGCCTGGGATTACAGGTGTGAGCCACTGCACCCGACCTAGACATTTTTAGACTCCAGGCCAGTAGCTTTTAGGATGCTCTACCACTAGATTTATGTGATTGTTTCCTCATTATTAGACTTGAGTGAGTCCTTTTGACAAGAGTTCTACGTAGGTGATCTTGTGTCTTCATCTTTCCCTTATTTTGAGACTGTGTGACCATTCTGTTCCCCCAAAATCCTTCACCAGTGTTTTTAGCATCAATTTATGACCCTTGCCTAAATGAAATATTATACTGGAGGTTGCAAAATAGTGACTACATAACTCCCATCATTCCCTCTACATTTATTGGCATTCTACTATAAGAATAAGCTTTTCAGCCAGGCATGGAAGCTCATGCCCATAATCCCTGCACTTAGGAAGGCCAAGACGGGTGGATCACCTGAGGTCAGGAGTTTAAGAAACAGCCTGGATAACATGGCAAAACCCCACCTCTACTAAAAATACAAAAATTAGCTGGGTGTGGTGGTAAGCACCTATAATCCCAGCTACTCTGGAGGCTGAGGCAGAAGAATCGCTTGAACATGGGAGGCGGAGGTTGCACCGAGCCGAGATCGTGCCATTGCACTCCAGCTTGGGCAACAAGAGCGAAACTCTGTCATAAAGAAAAAAAGAATGAGCTGTTCTTTTCTCTCTCCCACCCCACTCCTCTTTCTCTTCTCTCATATCACTATGAAGTTTTATTCCATGTGTTTGAATCCATTACTATCACTATCTTCATTGACCTGGTTTATCCCAAATGTGTCCAGTGGGGGCCCCTTTCACACCTCTGTCCTGTTCACATGTTCCCATCTTCTTCCCTTCCCACACAGGCTCATCTGATACTTTCCCTACCCCAGGTCTGGAATCAGCAATTTCTCAAAGGACCCCTGATTCCTTTTGGCAGGGAACAGTATTTAGAAACCAAGATATGGGCAATCAGTACTCATTGTTTCTGGGGCAGCATATCTTTGGTAACATTAGTAGATACTGATGGCTCCAAATAAAATCAAACTCTACAGGATTTTTCTCACCTTCCCCCATTCCATATTTATGTCTCCCTTCTCCTTCAGTGTGAACTTAGTTCCCAATAACATCAATATATTTACTTACTTGTTCTGCCCTTCAATATTCAAAGCAGTTTCAGAATTGCTGTACAACCGCTACTACCTATCACAAATCTATTAAGTATAAATCAGGAGGGAAGGGTCGTAGGGGTGTAAGAGATGAAAGACTACACAGTGGGTATAGTGTACACTGCTCGGATGATGGGTGCATCAAAATCTCAGAAATTACTGCTAAAGGTCAGGCAGTGGCTCACACCTATAATCCCAACACTTTGGGAGGCCGAGGTGGGCAGATCACCTGAGGTCAGGAGTTCGAGACCAGCCTGACCAACATGGTGAAACTCCATCTCTATTAAATATACAAAATTAGCCGGGCATGGTGGTGCACACCTGTAATCCCAGCTACTTGGGAGGCTGAGACATGAGAATTGCTTTGACCCAGGAGGCAGAGGTTGCAGGGAACTGAGATTGTACCACTCCACTCCAGCCTGGGCAGCAAACCAAGACTCTGTCTTAATAAAATAAAATAAAATAAATTGTCCCTTCTTTCTTACATAAAATTGTACACATTCTTTAATACCCTGGGGCTTTTGTTTAACTGTATTTTTTTCTGGCTTTTTACCGAAAAATATGCCATGGAAATCAGCCCATGAAACTGCATGGAGATTTTCCTCTATTATTATTATTATTGTTGTTGTTGTTGTTGTTTGTCTGAGACAGAGTCTTGCTCTGTCGCCAAGGATGGAGTGCAGTGGCATGATCTCCGCTCACTGCAACCTCTGCCTCCCGGGTTGGGATTACAGGCATGAGCCACTGTGCCCGTCCTGTTATCTTAAATACTGCATTTGACTCCACTGCACGACTGGATTCCTGTAATTTATTCAACCAGTCTCCATGGGTATTTAGGGTATTTCTAGTACTTTGCTGTTGCAAATAATGTTGCAGTAAACAACTGTGGCATAGTATTCTATATCTATGGAGATCTTCCACGTAAATTCCTAGACGTCTTGCTGGGTCAAGCAGTAAATACATACATAAGTTTCTTAGATATTGACAAATTCCCCTCTCTGGGAGGGGAATTTCTTGAAGGATTTTGTTGATCAAATGTTTGCATGTCTGCCAATCACATGGAGGAGAAATGATCTCTCAGTGGGGCTTGCTTTGCATTTTGCTTTCTATGAATAAAGTCAAGCATCTCTTCACATGTCTAAGGGCCATGTGTATATCATTTTCTGTGAACTGCCTACTAATTAAGCCCTTTGTAATATCTCTTGCAAATCATCTCCCCCAGTTTGCCACTTGCCTTTTCACTCTGCTTCTGGTGTTTTTGCATGCAAAAAAAAATTTAGGTCAGGTGCAGTGGCTCACACCTGTAATCCCAGCATTTTGGGAGGTCAAGGAGGGAAGACTACTTGAGCCCAGGAACTTAAGACCAGCCTGGGCAATGCAGCAAGCCCTTGTTGCTACAAAATATTCCTTAAATTACCAGAGCATGGTGGCATGCACTTGAGATCCCTGCTACTCTTACTTGGGGAGCTGAGGTAGAAGGATCACTTAAACACAGGATGTTGAGGCTGCAGTGAGCAGTGTTTGCACCTTTGTACTCCAGCCTGAGTGACAGGGCAAGACCCTGACTCGAAAAAAAAAATTAATGTGAGTGAATTTATTAATGTTTCGTGCATCTGAATTTTGAAGTCTAGGTTTTTTTTTTTAAGGGAGGGCTTTTCCCATATACAGAGCCTTATTTTCCTCTAGGACATATATGATTTATACTTTTACAAAGAGATCTCTGATCCAACTTGGAGTTTATTCTGATATATGATGTTAGGTCTGGATCCACTTAGATATCCTTTAATATGACTATCCAGACATCCCAATTTACTAAAAATTCCTGACTGGGCACAATGGCTCACATTTGTAATCCCAGCACTTTGGGAGGCCAAGGCAGGAAGATCACTCGAGCCCAGGAGTTCAAGACAGCAAAACCCCATCTGCATTTTTATTTTTATTTTTTTCTTCTTTTTTTTGTTTTTTTTCCCCCCTCTGACTTTCTTTTAACAGCATGCCATAACCATTTAAAAAAATTTTAATTAAAAAGATTCACAAGAAAACTATTGTTTGATTTTTTAGGAGGTGTGAGAATAGTAGTGTAACTTTTAAAAAAAATATTTTTTGGTTGATAGACACAATCAAACACAGATACAATCTATTATGGCTGATATCTATTCCAAACAATGGAGGAGAGAGGGAAGGGGGTGAAGGTATGGAGGAAATGAGATAACAAGACTTGTTAAATGCTGATGTGGGGTGCTGGGTGATGGAGGTTCGGAATATATTTTTAAATTTTTTCATAATAGAAAGCTTGTTTAGCCATGAGATGGTGAGATTTGAATAACACCTCATAGGACTGCTGTGAGGAGTCGGTGAGATGGACACAGTACCTGGCACGCAGCAGGTGCTCAATCAAGGTTACATCCTTCCTGCCTTCTCTTTTCCCAAAAAGGCCAGGGAACAGCACCCCACATGGCCCCACCACCTAAAGCATCCTCTGCCAGGTGGGCAGCATTTTAGACTGACACCCACAGCCTACTGGGGAAACAGACAACTAATGGGGCAAAGGAACAGCACCAGGGACAGGAACAAGCCCCAGAGGGTTGGTCTTCCACAGAGCTCTGTGTGATGTTCAGTCATTTAGCTTGGCCCAGCCCACCCAGCCCCAGAGTGAGGGAGGCGTCCTGGCTCTATTACCCCTGTGCCAGACAATGCTGGGAATCAAAGCCCCAACAACTGAGTTTCAAGAATAAACAAAGGCACTCAGGCAGCAACAATATCACCATGGCAACCCTTGCATGGCTCTTTGGGGTTAACAGGAACCAGCTCTGGCCCAGGTGTCCTGATGCGAGCATTAGAGAGGTCGCTCATTTTGACTTTAGCACCATCTGCTCCATGGATGGAGGACAAGTTTTCTGAGATGTCTTTGACCAGGGGGCAGGCAGGGTGCCTCCTAAGCTGCTTACCTCCCATCTTTGACTCAGTAACATTCCCACCAGGGGCTAATCCGTTCCTCCTCCTGGGGCCACCCTGGACATTTTATACCCACAGATGTGAAAACACAGCTCTCCAAGCTCAACCTCACAGCCCAGAGAAAACTCAAAACATTTAATCATTTAAATACAAAACCAACACCTCAGAGGGTGGAACTAAACAACTGATTGACCAGCACCAAGAACACTCAGCATGTAGCATAATTTGCCACACACTTTTTCGGACTTTAAGAATTGGATGAATCACAATCCTTGGTTCATATGTTCTCAACATTGGTTTGTGCATGGCTTGTGTTAGTTAGTATTAAAACAGATTTTTTTTTTTTGAAACAGAGTCTCACTCTGTAGCCCAAGCTAGAGTGTAGTGGCACAGTCTTGGCTCACTGAAGCCACCACCTCCCAGGCTCAGGCAATTTTCATGTCTCAGCCTCACAAGTAGCTGGGACTATAGGCATGCACCATCACGCCCAACCAATTTTTTGTATTTTAGTAGAGACAGGGTTTCACCATGTTGCCCAGGATGGTCACAAACTCCTGAGCTCAGGCGATCCACCTGCCTTGGCCTCCCAAAGTGCTGGGATTACAGGTGTGAGCCACCACACCCAGCCTAAATTAGATTTTTTGAAATTATATAACGAGGATGTAAGAGAACCCAACACCCAAACTGAAAAACAATATCCAACATCTTGACAATATCCAACATCTAAGCACATGTTCCACTTACCCTCCCACCTACAGAAAGCACCATCTTGATTTAGGGTGCTTGTCATTGCCTGGCTTCCCTGTTAGAGTTTTAATGTGTCTGTATGTATTCCACATATTTCTGAAATGAATACAGTTATTTTTCCCTTTATAAAAAGGGAATCATGTCTGTCCAAATTCATTTTCTATGACATTAAAAAAAGGGTGGGCTGGGTGCGGTGGCTCAAGCCTGTAATCCCAGCACTTTGGGAGGCCGAGGTGGGTGGATCATGAGGTCAAGAGATCAAGACCATCCTGGTCAACATGGTGAAACCCCATCTCTACTAAAAATACAAAAAATTAGCTGGGCATGGTGGCACGTGCCTGTAACCTTAGCTACTCAGGTGGCTGAGGCAGGTGAATTGCCTGAACCCAGGAGGCAGAGGTTGCAGTCAGCTGAGATCGCGCCATTGCACTCCAGCCTAGGTAACAAGAGTGAAAATTCTGTCTCAAAAAAAAAAAAAAAAAAAAGGGAATCATGATTTTATCCATCCCTGGGGCCTGACTTTTTTCAGTTAATATTAAGTGAACAATTATTTCCCTTAATTTTTTTATTCACTATTTTGCTAAGACTTATCCTTTTTCATGTTAAGTGACACATGGCCCAGAACTTGAAGAGTGGTTTTAATTTCTGCGATAGCCATTCATTTCATTCTGCTCTGAAAATCATCCTCAGCAAAGCAGGGCTAAAGCTCATGGTAGACCAGAAGCTTGGGTGAGAGAAACAGCTAGGCTCATGGTGGAGCCAGCGTGCACCCTGCTGTCTGCTCCCAATCCAGAGCCATAGCATGCTGCAAATACAAACACCACACAGTCATTTCATTGAAAAGTTTTCCCTCCGACCTCCACTTCAACCCCTCTGATCATCACAAAAGACAGGCAATTCCCATCTGCAGCCCTGGTTCATAATTAAACATTAAAATTAAAAGCTGAAAGATGTCCTAGAGAGTAGTGTGCCAGAAAGTAAAGGAACTCTTTCATCTGAGTTTGACAGATGTGACCTGCTTTAGACAATGGGCCATTAGCAAATGTGAGCAGAGGCTTAGAAAGTGCTTGGGACTGGGGTCTTGACCTTCCTTGCTGGTGAGACCACCATGTGAAGGTGGCCGAGGAGGAGAGACCAATAGAAAGGGGCCTAGTCATCCCAGATATTGCAGTTTTCTCAGCTAAGACACCAGGTATGTGAGTGAGGCCATCCTGGATTACCCAGCCCCAGCTAAGCAAGCCCAGGCCAGAAGAACCACCCAACCAACCCACAAAATCTGGGAAATTAAATCACAGTTGTTTTAAGCCACTACACAGCAGGATGGTTTCTTATACAGCAAAAGCTAACTGATGCACTGGCCTCCTCACCACTACACCCTCTGCTTTCCATGTTCCCTTGTCAGAACCGCTATCATAGTTACTTCCCTAGGGCCCTGTCTTGCTTTCCCAGCTTTTCCACCACAGCCTCCCCAGAGAATGAGAGTCCTCCCTGTGAACTCCAGTCTAAAGCTAAGATTATAACAACTCTTTTTGAGTCAAAAAGCACTTCCACTTCCATAACCTCCACCTAGCCCCACCATAACTCTGAGGGATAGGTATCATTCTCCCCAATTCTCAAAAGAAATAACTGGGCTGGGGATGGTGGCTCACACCTGTAATCCTAACACTTTGGAAAGCCAAGGTAGGAAGATCACTTGAGCTCAGGAGTTCAAGACCAGCCTGGGCAACATAGTGAGACCTCGTCTTTCTTTTAAAATACATAAATACTAATTTTTTTAAAAAAATCCTCCATAGTGTACCATATAAAGAAAAATTTTTAATTAAAAAAAAGAAGTCACTGAAACTCAGAGAGGTTGACAGATACATAAAACTCTCAAAGCCAGTCAGTGGAATCTTCTGACTCCAAACCCTGTGTTCATTCTTCTTTATTTCATGTGAATTAGTTCACATGCTGCCTTCACATGCCTCTCAGCTTGCAGATGTCCCCATTAATAACAATTTTTCTGAATTTCTGAATGTCCCCGACTTGAAGTCCTCACCTTGGCCTTGCCTGTGGCTCGAACACCTGCTGCTGGACCCATGTCACCCCTCCCAGATGCCAGCCACCTGCCAGGGCTGCCACCTGGTGTCTGCAGCCAACCACCTGGATTTATAATCTCTCTGCTAGACTTGAATTTCCTTAGGATTTTTAACCCTCTGGTTTTGTCCCTTTAGGCCCTGCCCCTCCCAGGTCCCCAGGTCTACCCAGTCTGGCCCCTCCCACACTGTCTGCCACATCCAGAGAGAGTCAAGCCCAGTTCCAAAGGGTAAGGGAGGGAGGCCAACAGTTACTACATGTGGCTTTAACCTGATTCCATTCCTGTGGATTTTGGGGCCACTTTGCAAAGTCTTTGCAGCTGGATTTGATTAAAGTGCTTTGTCTATTAGGTTAGAAATGTGTCTCTGCACACATAATCAATACAATTGATGAGAAGGAGGAAGCAGGTCCCATAGTCCAATGTAGGAAGCTCTGAGATGCCATCTTTTGTGAGTGGCAAATCTACATTGCCAAGAATCACCCATACGGGGACAAGGAAGAAATGTATGGGTTTTTTTGTTTGTTTCAATGAGCTGAGATAGGCTCCTTCAAGGAGATTCACTTCCTGTTTGTTTCACAATCAGAGGGAGAGAGAAGTCACTGGATTGCCTGAGCCCATTAGCCTCATATTGGGGGTCTCAGAGGGGAAGAAACGTCCATACTCTCTTCCATTGTGCTCTATGAATCCAGAACCATACCGGGAATTTCTTGGGAAAATCCTGACCAGCTTCTCACCAAAAATGTTTCTAGAGAAGGGAGTTTACTTACAATGTGACACAGCACATTGATTCATTCTCAATTAGGCTTTACTCTGGGGTCCCAGGACTGGGGCATGGTGGGGCCCAGTGAAAGGAAGACAGACTTGGGCTTCATCAGGAAAACAAAGTATCTGGCAGTCCACTGCCATAATCCCAGCACTGTGCCTGGCACATGGTGAGTGTGAAATAGGTATTTGTTAAATAGATGGATGGATGGATAGATGGATGAATGAATGAGTGCATGACAGAGCCAGCCAGCAGACCCATCATTAGAGAGCTGTCGAGTGGACTTTCAGGTGGACTGGACCAGAGAGGAGTGCTATCAAGGGGGATTCTGCTTTGAAGGGCATTGGCAAGAGGGACGTCTCACTCTGAGACTCTGCCATCCCAAAGCAGAGTCTCACTGTCTCATTGTGGAGACAACAGCTAACGTACCCAGAGGTGATGTGGTCTCCTAAACCCAACACTAAAATCAACTTTGGAAAGTTACAGATGTTGAGGTTCAAGACTGCACATATTCATCAATTTCGTTACCAAGTGTCCATTCTAGAGAAACTCTCACACACGTGCAGGAGCAGATGGATATGAGGATATCCACTGCAGCACTGTTTTTAAGAGAGCAAAAGCAGCAGTAACACACATCTCTCAGGAGGGGAACCAATAAACAAACAGCTCTATGCATATATTAGAACAGGGGTTCTCAATCCCCGGGCCATGAAGCAGTACTGGTCCCTGGCCTGTCAGGAACCAGGTGAACAGCAGGAGCTGAGTGAGCATGACTGCCTAAGCTCCACCTCCTGTCAGATCAGCAGCAGCATTAGATTCTCACAGGAGTGTGAACTCTACTGAGAACCAAACATGCTGGGGGATCTAGGCGGTGTGCTCCTTATGAGAGTCTAACGAATGCCTGATGATCTGAGTGGAACAGCTGCATCTCAAAACCACTCCTCCTCACCCTGATCCATGGAAAAATGGTCTTCTACAAAACTGGTCCCTGGCAAGGGACCTTAGAAAGACATCTACACAAAATGCTCAAAGTCAGGACAAGCAAGATGAATTCTAGAGAGTCCCCAACATGTGCATGCTGGCCCGCACCAATCACACACTCTGCAAGCTGGCAGTCCCCAAACATCTGCTCATGCACTCCCCAGACAGGTGCAGCCCCTCTACTGCAGCCACTCAGGTCCTCACCTGGGCATGATTTTCTCCCACAACCCCCTCCAGGGGGGCCTATTTGCCACATGCCCCATTCCCAGGGCCCTCTGTAGCTAACACCCCATCCCCTACTGTGCCTCCCCAGGCACAGTGCCCTTGTGCCCACCTCCCTGGAGCACTGTACCTTGGCCAGGGATCTTACTATGGGACTTTCCATAATGCCTCGAAGGAAGACCAGGTCCAGCTCTGCAGCCCCCGTGGCATTGGGGAAGGATCCCAAGTTGTCCAGGACTTGCTGCATGGCTGAGGAAGGTATGGGCAGTGAGATACACAGGTACCAGCTGGGCACAGAAGACCAAAACACACCACAATACCTGCCACTCCCCCTCCCCTATGTCCCACAGAAGACAGCCCCTCCCCAACAACACTTCCCTCCCTTCCCAGCACAGGCACCCCAGGGCCTTGAATGCCCGGGACAGGGGTCTTAGGGGAAGGGGACAGTTTCCTTGGCCTGTACTCTCTTCCCTAGGTAATGCCAGTCTGGGCAGGTGGGAGGCTCCAGGCAGCTGGAAAGAACTCTGAGGTGGAGGAAGGGGAGAAAGGGAAGTGGTGTCAGGTTCTAGGTCCTGCCCTGCTTCAGAAAACAACAAGCTGCTGGGTGGATCAAGACCCTCCTCTCACAGCCAGGAGTTCAAGACCAGCCTGGGCAACGTGGCAAAACCCTGTCTCTACTAAAAGTACAAAAATTAGCTAAGTATAATGCTGTAGGTCTGCAATCCTAGCTTCTCAGGAGGCGGAGGCAGGAGAATTGCTTCTCAGGAGGCTGAGGCAGGAGAATCTACCTGTGAGGTAGAGATTGTAGTGAGCTGAGATCATGTTACTGCACTCCAGCCTGGGCCACAGAGCAAGACTAACTCAAAAAAAAGGAAAGAAAGAAAACCACAAGCTCCTCACCCAAACTCTAGATGGGCTGAAGCCCAGGACTCAGCCACCGGCACCTGGCAGGCTCAAGGATGAGACAGACAGTACTTGGAGCAAGTCCCAGAGTACAGGCTCAGAGTCGAGCAGGCAGCCTCACAGGAGGCCAGGCCTGCACAGCATCCAGTGTAAGCACCACCAATTCCCTATGACACTGCCCAAGTCCTTGTCCCTCACTGGCCTCAGTCTTTCCCGCCTGTAAAATGGATGGGTTGGGCTAGATGATGCCTACAGGCCCTTCAGCTCTGAGTGACAATGATCTATAATCACTGAGAAATTAACATGAAGATAGGAAGCCAAAGCTGAGGCCTGGAACACTAGCAGGAGCTAGGGAAACAGGCACTGGGGGCCTGGAATGGCTGTGGGCACCCAAAGGCCGAAGTCACACCAAGCAGTCACTGGGATAAGCAACCTCTCAGCCCAGAATGGGACAGAACCAAGGACATGGTAACACTGTAGCTGGGCCACAGCAACGGCCCCCGAGATCTGAGGTGGGGGCTGCCTTCACTCACTGGCAGAGGTGGGAGTTCCACGCTGTGGCAATTTCTGGGGAAAGAAAGTGAGAAGCAGAATGTGCCCAGCTGGGGACAGAGACGGGCAAGGGGAATCATTACTCTGCCACCCTGCCGTCCATGCCTACATCTGCATAACAGCACCCAAGCCAGGGAGGATGGGGAAAGACGTACCCCCTGCCACTTCTCAACGCTCTTGTCAGTGTTCCCCTCCTCCAGGAAGAACAGGAGTGGGGAGGAGGGGGCACTGGAGTTGGAGGTGGCAGAGATGGTTCAGGGACTTCTGGACTCCCATCCCCCTCTTCCTACTGTTCCCTGCCTTCTCTAGAAAAGAAAGTCGAAGCTTGCCCTCCAGACCCACCCCTCTTGCCCAGGCCAGGGCTTGGCGTGGGTCAGAGGCCTGCAAGGCCCTCAGTGGGCTCTGAAAGAGGCCAGGGTAGGGACCCTTCCCTCCCTGCCAGGGTATGCAGGATTCCCTCCGTCAATCACCCAGGGGAGGACTGAGCCAAGGAAGTTGGTGCCCTCTGCCCAGGACAGCTCTCCAGAAGGAGCCCTCATAAGACCCCTCCCAGGCTACCCTCCACAGATGCCCCAACTCTGCTGGAGGAGGGTAAGCTAAGGGGCCAGCTGCCCGACCCCATCTGGCTCTCCCTTCCCTACCTTTCCTCTGGAGCTCCGTTTCCTCAGAAGAGCCCAGGGATGTGCCCTCCAAGGAGGCCTCACTGCCTGGGCTGCCTGCCATGGCGGCCCCCAGCCCCGGGAACTCCCAAAGTGGCCTCTACGCTGCCTTCTGCTGCCTCCCCAGCCAGAGGCTGGCCGCGCTGGGGAAGGCGGGACGCGGGGAGAGCCCTCTGAGGAACCAGCCAATGGCAAGGCTCAGCAGCCATGACCACCTTGCTGATTGGCTGAAGCCCCGACTGGCGCTGCAGGGTTCAGAGCAGGCGGTAACCCGGTAACCCAGGTGGGAGAAGGGTGGTGGGAGGGAGCCCTAGTCCCACAGATGGCCAGATCGCCAGCATGTCAGTGTCGGTGACGATGGGGAGGAGGCGGCTAACAGGAGGTTTTGGGGAGGGGGTAGGCATGGCATGCTGCCCCTTCAAGACTGGCGCGGCATCCCGAGACCCTCCCCTCACAGCCAGCTTCAGAAACCCGAGGGAGAAAAGCCTTGACCTATCTTGTTCCTGCCCCCTCTTTTCTGGAAGTCCCTTCTCTAATACATCCTGGAGTATCAAAGGGCATGCCGCCTCCTCCCCATGTCCTCTGCCCTCTGCTCTGCCCCATCTCCAGGCCCTGTTTCCTTTACAGTGATCGCTCAGTCAAAGAAGTCCCCAAGAAAGACTGAGCCTTCCACCGGAAGGCAGCCTCACTGGTGTGCCGGGCAAATACCGCAAGCCCCTAATGCCTCCCCGCACCCGCCCAAGGTCAGCCACTGGGAGGCAGGGTACTTGGGGGAGGTAGCATAGCTGTGGGTAGGGGCAGAGCCACAGTGCTGCTGACCCCTCGCCTCACAGCAGCTTTCCCCCCTCCGCCATCTCCCATGAGCTCTTCCCCTTGACAAAGGGGAAGAAAGCAAGTCAGGAAGCAAGTCAGGCATCTTGGAACTCAGTTCCCCAGAAAGGAAATGTGAGGGCATATTTGCACACAGGAAAATGTGTGGGCAGAAGGGAGGCACTCAGCTCCAGCCAGGTGCCCCCATTCCTCTGAGATCTTGTGCCTATTAGGCCACCACCAGGGTACTGCAGCCTCCACTCAGCCATTCCCTGAGGAGTGGCACCAGGTTGCATTGCACCCCTGGTTGCCATGGCAGCAGGATTATACACCAGGACAGTAACCCAGGGATAGAGGAGAGATTTAAAGGGATAGCTCCATCTGAAAGCAGCCCCATATCCCAACCTCGATCCAAAGAAGGGAGGAAGTCTGATGACAGGGGAAGAGGGAGCAAGGCTGCAGGTCAGGAGATGCCTGGGACAGGATCTCTAAGCTCTCAGCCCACTGCCATTGCCCATTCATCTCCCAACCCTCAGGGAAAGGGCCCCTGACTTTACCCAAAGTGGATATGGGGTCTCCCTGCAAGAGGAATACACCCATACCCTTTCCCACCCTTCAAACAGCCATGCTGACCCATGGGGAAGGGCAGAAAAAGTACTCTGCTGTACTTTGCAGAGTACAAGGTAGGGGCCTCCCAGGAAAGGAGGAGGGAAGGGAAGCCTGAACTCAGAGACAAGGACACAGCTGTCTTTCTGTCCTGTGAGAAGTATAATGACAACCAGATAATAAGGGGTAGAACCCACCATTAGATTTTTGAGGCTGGGAGCTAATATAGTTCAGAATAGGACATAGGCTGCCCAAAGGAAGAGAAACATGTTATACTTCTTCCTTTGATTATGAGAAGCCAGAAGCAGAACAACATGAAGGGGAGCAGGAGCCCCAGGAGTCCTTTGAGGAAACAGACCCCACCTCCACACCCCAAGTCTCCACTCCCTGTCCCCGATCCTCCCCCCCCATAAACCCTATACCCCATTGAGTGGCCTGCAACAAGGAAACCAAATTGCTGGGCCTGCTCCTCCCTCTGCAACCCAGCCAGGCACTATTAATGGGTTTACTTGGCAGCCCTGGATGGAGAGGCTACTAAGCACAGGCTCAGGGGTGGGTTTAATTAACCCCTAAACAGCTTACAGTGAGGCCGAGGCAGACTGAAAGAGGTGGGGAGATCCCAGGGGGCCCAGCAGGCTGGACAGGAGATGGGGGACTGAGCCCTCCAACGCTGCAGAAGTTGGAGACATTGGTGCCATCCCTCCACTGCAAGGAGAAGAGGCCTTTCCTGGACAAGTGCATCACAGTTTAGGCTGTAGCTCACTCACTTCACTGTCTCAGAGTAGAGGGACAGGGGAATCATTCTAACCAAAGTGGCAGCCCTGGAACCTCTTGCAGAGGTATTATCAGGGCCTAGAGCAAAAGAAGGAGCTGCATGGGAGGGGGGCATCCAGGCAGGGAAAAGTTCAGACAACACCGAGAAGAACCAGAGCAATTTCCAGATTCCCAGGCCTCAGAGGGCCTCTAGCACAGAGAACTTAACCCTGTGGGGTCCTGTGTGCACGACCGAAGTCCATGAGCCCCTGGAGTGGAATGCAACTTTTGTGCATGGACGCATATGTCTATGATGAGGGCTCACTGCTGTCAACAGATTCTCAGTAGCTCAGGACCAATAAAAGTTAAGAAAAAGGCTGGGCATGGTGGCTGACACCTGTAATCCCAGCACTTTGGGAGGCTGAGGCAGGTGGATCGCCTGAGGTCAGGAGTTCATGACAGCCTGGCCAACATGGCAAAACCCATCTCTTCAAAAATACAAAAATTATCCAGGCATGATGGCAGGCATCTTTAATCCCAACTACTCAGGAGGCTGAGGCAGGAGAATTGCTTGAACCTAGGAGGCGGAGGTTGCAGTGAGCAGAGATTGCACCACTGCACTCTAGCCTGGGTGACAAGAGTAAGACTTCATCTCAAAAAAAAAAAAGTTCAGAACACTGATCTTGTTCCATTATCTCATCTTGGGGAAATCTCAGGTCCTCAAAGGGAGGTGACACAGGGTTAATGCCAAAATAACTCAGGCCAGGCACAGTGGCTCACACCTGTGATCCTAGTACTTTGGGAGGTCAAGGCAGGTGGATGGCTTGAGTTCAGGAATTTGAGACTGGCCTGGACATTTTTGTCTTCATAAAAAGTACAAAAATTAGGTGGGTTTGGTGGTACACACCTGCAGTCCCAGCAACTTGGAAGGCTGAAATGGGAGAATGGCTTGAGGTCAGTAGGCAGAGGCTGCAGTGAACCAAGCTTGCACCACTGCACTCCAGCCTGGGCTAAAGAGCCAGATCCTGTCTCAAAAACAACTTGGTGTCAGTGGCAGCAATGGCAGCATAATAATTATGACTATTCTTAAAAGTAATGTGCTCTCCCCTGTGATAGCCTTTGCATCTCACCAACAGGTTAAGCAGTTTGCTCCTGAGGCTTCACTAGTTTGTCTGGGTGGCCCACTCCCTTGTCCTTATGCTTCCTACAGAGCCATGCCCGGGTATCCCGACCTGGTATTCTCATTCCTTCACTCACAGCTTCCTAAGCCCCAGCATCCCCTGTCCACCTCTGGCACATGCTGGTCTAGGGGTCAGCGACTATGAATTTCTCAGCCCCAGGCTGTGCTGCTATAATCCCTCCACCCCCAAGCCATTCACCAAGGCCCAGCTCCCAGGCCACCTCCTAAAGGCCTGGACCCATGCCACTGCCCTCCAGCAAAAGTGCAGGTTATCTCTGGAGCATGCATCCCCTGCCCTCCAGTGAGGTGGGTTGTGCTGCATCTCCAGCCCTACACTGGAGCAGGTATGGGTCTTATTCCTCCTCTTCTCCTGTCCAGCACAGGAACCCACACAGAGGAGACAGCCACAGCAGCTGCCAGAAGGAATGGCTGAGTGGTAGGGTAGAACAGCGGTGGAGCCGGCTGGTTCTTATCTGGAGCTGTGCAAGTGCCTAGCTGCTGCTCCTCATCCCCTAAGTCCTCACCTTGCATCCTCTGAAGCTCTGAAATAAGCTAACATCGTCACCCCCTTCTTACCAGACTCAGAGTTGGTGGCGGTGACTGGCATGGTGAAGGAGGTGCGGGCTCTGAAACTTCTCTCCTGGAGAGGGGAGAGAGGAGGATGAGTGGATACAAGAGCAAAGCAACAGGTAAGGAAATATGAAGGGCCTCCCCTTCAGAACCAGTCAGCTAGGTAGGGGAGAGAGTGCTGCCCAGAAGGTGGGGATTGGAGAACAACAATGATTCCAAGAGTCCTGGGAAGCAGGAAGAGGAGATATTACATGCCTATTTCCCTGAGAGGAGGAGACCAGGGAGGATCAGAGAGGTTAACTGATTTGCCCAAGGTCATGAAGCTAATAAGGAGAGCTAAAATAAAAATCCAGGTTTTATGACTCAAAAGTAAGTAAATAGTTTCTGGCTGCTGTCTTTTTTTAAGAGGGAATGAGAATTTTTAGAGGGTAAGAACAGAATTTGGCTGAGCAAGGTGGCTCACACCTATAATCCCAGTACTTTAGGAGGCTGAGGCAGAAGAATCACTTGAGCCCAGGAGTTTGAGACCCACCTGGGCAACAAGGCAAGACTCCCGTCTCTACAAAAAAGTTAAAAATTATCCAGGTGGGGTGGTGTGCACCTATGATCCCAGCTACTTGAGAGGCTGAGGCAGGGAATCTCTCGTACCCAGGGGGCCGAGGCTGTGGTGAGCAATGATTGCACCACTGCACTCCAGCCTGGGCAATAAAGTGAGAACGTGTCTCAAAAAAGAAGTCATTTAAAAAATAATAAAAATGTTCAGAATTTGAGCCAAAGTAGAAAAGATCAGTACTCCCAGGCTGTAGGTTTCATGACAGCCAGAACCACATTGATTTTATTTGCTTCTGGAACCCGAGCCTACCAAAGCATAGATGTTCCACAGACATTTATCTGGGGGCTGACAGAAGTGATATGTACCTCTCCATGGCCCCTCTGGCTTGCTCTCTCTGCCCTCTCCCCTTCTCGGCTCAGAGCTGGCACAAGGAGAGCAAGTACTCTGGGCAGAGCCAGGAATGGTGTCTAGGGCCCTCGTTTCCACTCCAGGGCCTCCTGAGGCTAGAAGTGGCT
This sequence comes from Saguinus oedipus, assembly GCA_031835075.1. NCBI lineage: Eukaryota > Metazoa > Chordata > Mammalia > Primates > Cebidae > Saguinus > Saguinus oedipus. The sequence continues at coordinate 3,519,840 of CM063175.1, read as the reverse complement.
CCCTCATTTTCCAAGGAAAGTGCAAGGGGTTAACCCCCCACCCTTATTCCCTTTGCTTTCTTGGGCACCTGCTGCTGGATAAAACCCTAATTCCCAGTTGCCATGACAACAGGAGGCAGTGGCTCACAGCAGGGGTGGGGAGTTGGGGGAAGCATCTGGCAGTGCCCACTTTAGGACTGAATGTCTGCTGAGTTCTGGGGGTGGGGGAACAACAGCAGCTCCACCTCCCCTCAGAAAAGATTCTTCCCAGTGGACTAGTACCGGATTTCAGGTAAACATTCCCTTGCTCCCATTCCCCTCACAGGCCTGGGCTGGTCACCTGAGCTCAGGTGACAGAAATTACAAAAGTGAAGGGGATGGCTCCCCTTCCTCCCAGCTCTGCCCCTGAGGACATGAGAGAAAGTTTCTTAAGGAGAGGAAGGGCACCCCTATTCAAGCTACACCCAGCCTGGAAGAAATGCCCAGATCCATTGTGCTGGTCCATGGCCCTGGTGCCGGTCCCTACTGTCCCTATTCCTAGAGAGCAGGCCTCCACCTCCCAGGCCTCGAAGACCTGGAGCCTTCTCCTGGCTGGCGCTGTGCTCCCTCATAGTGTCAGAGAAGAGACTCCAGAAGTCCTTCTTCCCTAGACTGTGGAGGGCGGGAAGAGGCAGGAAGAATCCTGTATGAAATCCCTGCGCTCAGAAGTCTTGCCCAGCCTGCCTGGGTTTTCTCCCTGGGGAGTCGGTTCCCACGGCATTGGCTAGCTCTGCTCTCCACACGTCAGCCCAAGCCTCTGAGAGGGCGGGGCCTGGCTGTGCCCACAGGAGAACCGCAGTGCCAGGCAAGCCAGATTGGCTCCGTGCCGAGGTCCTGCACCCAGGCAGGCATCTGGGAACCTGCACCTCGGCTTCCAACAGCCTGGGCCCAGATGTCCGCTCAGCTCTGCCTCGGAGATACCCACATCGCCCGAAGTGTCCGTAGGCTGTGCGGGCCAGCAGTGTAAGGGAAAGGTTTCCTCCAACCTCCCGACCATCGCTGCATCCACACACATACAAAGAGGTGTGGAGGAGAAAGGTCTGACAAAGGCGCTTTGGAGAGCGAGAGGTCGCGGGGAGGGCTGGACAGAACTGAGAGCCAGAAGATGGGGTCGAAAGGCCGGGCAAACGTGCTCGCTCGGACAATCAGATCACCCCTGCCCCAACGGACCCAGCCCTAACACGCTGGGCGCTAGGACCTGGGGGAGGTGGGCGTGTTATGAGCGCTCAAAGAAGGCTCTCTGCCTGTGCGCCCGCGGGAGACCGGGGATGAGGTCACTAAATTCCTGCCCGCCCACAAACCCCCACCCCGTCCTCATCCCCCCCCCTTAATTGACCTAACTTTCTAACCCTGGCACCGGTCCCCTCCCAAGTCTCCAGACCCTGACCCTGGTTTCTGACCCGCCCTGCCACAGCCTGGGAATCCGGAGAAGCAGTGCACCCCCTTCTGCGGACCCCTCCCAGGGAAGACTGTGGTGCTGGCCGCCTAGGGGGACCAGGGGACCACCGGAACCCAGCGCAACCTCTGTCTCGCCCCCCCCCCCCACCCCCGGAAGCGCTAACAGCATGGTTTTTATGTAATGCTGGGCTTCCAAGTCCCCAGAACCCGCACAGACCCCGGGGAGGCCGCACAGATACCCGGGCCCCGCGCACCTCACCACCTCGGTGCCCGAAGCCACTTTGGCACCCCTACCGCAGGGTCGGGAGCCAGCGTCAATGGCAGCGGGGCTTGGTTCTCCCAACCGCCACCCCGGAAAAAGGGCTCGGGGCAGGGGCGGGAGGAGAGGGAAGGGGGAGCTGGGTGAAAGGGGCCTATGGAGTTTAAACCCAGAGAATAGGGTCCTAAGTGCCCCACCAGGACGAAAAGGAGGTGGAGGTCTTGGGGTGAGTGCAGGCCCGGGGGCCGGAGGATGCCTGCCTGCGCCCCGGGGAGCCCCTAGCTCCGGGTGGCTCGGGCACAGCCGGGCGCTCCGCGTTTATTGCTAGTCAATCGCTAGCCCGGCTCTTAAAGCGGCGAGGCCTCTCCGCGAGGGTGCGGAGGCTCAGAGGAGAGGAAAGGAGAGGGGAGGGGAGGGGAGGAGGATGCGGAGGGTGGCACACCTCGGAGTTAGTAGTCTTTCCCAGTAGCTGGTAGGGGGGCAGTCAGGTACTGCTTTGGGAGACACCGCACAGACCACGATCCCTGCTGGCTTTCCACTCGGGGAGGCAGGGCTGGTATTGGTACCCGCTGGTGTCCCTCGGCTCCCAAGGATCCCTTAAAAGGGCGATGGTGAAAGTGCCGAAGGAGACCAGCTCGATGACTCCGCCCACCCCTCTTGGCTTAGACCCGCGTTCTATTTCCAGGCGTGCCTCACCTTTCCTCGTTAGCCTGCTTCCATATTGAAAAAAGGAACAGGAGGACTTTAGAGAGACTCCCAGAAAGCAGGATACCAGCCCCAGAAGGCCTCGGAGTCAGGGGCAGCTTTTAAGGACTCAGAGGATGGGTATCTGGATTCCAGGCTTTCTAGAAAATTTGCAAAAAAGAGGAAATGTCTTTGTGAAAGGATTCGGACCCTATTTTAGGCCTGGGTGAGGGAGGCCTGGTCCATTTCCCTGTCTAAGGAATAAAGAAGTAACTGGCTAGCCTTCCTCAGAGTCCCATCCCAAGAAGTAAATAAAGGGTTAAACCCACTGGCCCACCTTCACCCAGCCTCCAGCTCCACCCAAGACCTGCTAATTAAAGATACTAAGCCTCTCTGGGAGCGGTGGCTCAAGCCTGTAGTCCCAGCACTTTGGGAGGCTGAGGCGGGTGGATCAAGAGATCAAGAGATCGAGACCATCCTGGTCAACATGGTGAAATCCTGTCTCCACTAAAAATACAAAAAATTAGCTGGGCATGGTGGCGCGTGCCTGTAATCCCAGCTACTCATTGAGGCTGAGGCAGGAGAATTGCCTGAACCCAGGAGGCGGAGGTTGCAGTGAGCCGAGATTGCACCATTGCACTCCAGCCTGGGTAACAAGAGTGAAACTCCTTCTCAAAAAAAAAAAAAATTAGCTGGGCATCTTGGCCTGCACCTGTAGTCCCAGCTAGTGGAGAGGCTGAGATGGAAGGATCACTTGAGTATGGGAGGTCTAGGCTGCACTGAGACATGTTTGTGCACCACAGACCCTTCCTCAATAATAAATAAAATAGGCTGGGCGCAGTGGCCTGTTATCACAACACTTTGGAAGGCTGAGGCAGGTGGATCACGAGGTCAGGAGTTTGAGACCAGCCTAGCTAACATAGTGAAACCCTGTCTCTATTAAAAATATAAAAGTTAGCCAAGCATGGTGGTGCACACCTGTAATCCCAGTTACTCAGGAGGCTGAGGCAGGAGAATCGCTTGAACCCAAAAGGCAGAGGTTGCAGTGAGCCAAGATCATGCAAAGCAAGACTCTGGGTGACAAAGCGAGACTCTGTCTCAAAAAAAATATATAGGGGATTTCCAAGATGGCGCCGTAGAAACAACTCAGGATTGCACCTCTCGGTGAAGGCGAAGAGGGTGAGTCCTAGCTGCATTCTCAGACAGACCTTTCTTGCCCACAGAACGGGGAAATTTCCAGGTGTAGGAGAGACACAGGATGCCAGCGCAGCTGGTGTTTGGGCTTGTGTGCTTTGGCCAGCCCTGCAGCGCAGTGGCACCCGGCACAAAACTCACTGGTCTGGGTGCCCTGTTAAACCGGTAATCTGAGATTTGGAAGGGCAGATTGACAGGTCCATCTGATTAAATGGGACTTGGACAGTGAGCCAGACCAGGAGATTCCTGGGAAGCATGATTTGAGCCCGTGCAGTGGGCAGCAGCACGGGAGTTCGCACGGATCCCAGTGTCCTATCAGCAGGCTACTGGGGCGCCAGTGAGAGAGTCAATGGTTCAAATTGGGGAGAAAAGGAGAGAGAGAGAGAGAGGACAGACTCTGAGGCAGGGAGCCAGGTGATCAGGTTCGGCGGGTCCCACCCTAATGGGGACAAGCAGGGTGGTGATTGGAGGTGCTCAGGGTTGAGAGTTTTGCTGCAAGCTCAGCTGAATCCAGGAGAGTGCAGCCCGGTGGGGGAGGTGCATCCGCCACAGTGGACACAATCCGCCCCTACTGTGGTACATGCCCAGTGCTAATGCAGCCTCCCATTGCCGAGGCAACCCGCCATAACAGAAAAACTGCTAGCAGGGCAGAGTGCACCACAGTAGAACAGAGCCCTGCGGCCCCAGGGTGGACCCGTGCTAGCAGGGCAGAGCCTCAGCAGGCAAATAGTGAATAGACTACCTCCTAGCCGGGCAGGACAGTGCAAGAGACACTCATAAAGAAAGCCCCAACTCCCTGAGACAGAGCATCTGAGGGAAAAAATGGGGGGTTTTTATAAGTTCTGCTGCAGCAGACTGAAACACAGGTGCCCAACAACCCTGAATAAACAACAGAGCTCACAGCTCAGCACTGGAGCTCCTATAAAGTACAGACCGTCTCTGCAAGCAGCTCCCTGACCCCTGTATATCCAAAGAGTCACCTCAAAAAAGGACTAATCAGACTGACATTTGGCGGGCATCATTCTGGGACAAATATAGCAGAAGAAGAAACTGGTAGCATTCCTCACTGTTCTGCAGCTGCTACAGGTGTACCCCAGACAAGCAGGGCCTGGAGTGGACCTCAGCACTTGTACAGCAGAGGGGATAGACAATTGGAAGGAAAACTAAGTAACAGAAATACTTCATCATCAACAACCTGGGTGTCCACTCAGAGACCCAATTGAAAAATCAGCAACTACTAAGACGACAGGTGGATAAATCCACAAAGATGGGAAGAAACCAACACAGAAAGGAGGAAAGCACCCGAAACCAAAACACCTCACCTCCTACAAAAACCAAAACTCCTCACCAGCAAGGGAACAAAGCTGGACGGAGAATGAGTGTGATGAAATGACGGAATCAGACTTCAGAATGTAGATAATGAAAAACTTCAGCGAGCTAAAAGAACATGTTCTAAATCAATGCAAAGAAACTAAGAACCTTGAAAAAAGATTTGAAAAAAGATTCGAGGAAATGACAACAAGAATGGACAACTTAGAGAGCAATATGAATGAATTGAAGGAGCTTGAAAACAACACGAGAACTTCGTGAATCATGCACAAGTTTCAACAGCTGAATTGACCAAGCAGAAGAAAGAATATCAGAAGTCGAAGATCAACTCAATGAAATAAAATGAGAAACCAAGATTAGAGAAAAAAGCACAATAAGGAATGAACAAAATCTCCAAGAAATGTGGGACTATGTGAAGAGACCAAACCTACATTTGATAGGTGTACCAGAATGTGATGAAGAGAAGGAATCCAAGCTAAAAAATACTCTTCAGGATATTATCCAGGAAAATTTCCCCAACCTAGCAAGGTGGGCCAATACTCAACTCCAGGAAATACAGAGAACACCACAAAGATACTCTGCAAGAAGAGCAACGCCAAGGCACATAATTGTCAGATTCACCAGGGTTGAAATGAAGGAGAAAATACTAAGGGTAGCCAGAGAGAAAGGTTGGGTCACCCACAAAGGGAAGCCCATCAGACTCACAGCAGATAGATCTCTCAGCAGAGACTCTACAAGCCAGAAGAGAGTGGGGGCCAATATTCAACATCCTTAAAGAAAATAACTTTCAACCCAGAATTTCATATCCAGCCAAACTGAGCTTCATAAGTGAAGGAAAAATAAAATCCTTCATGAACAAGCAAGTACTCAGAGATTTTTGTCACCACTAGGCCTGCTTTACAAGAGCTCCTGAAAGAGGCACTACACATAGAAAGAAACAACCAGTACCAGCCATCCTAAAAGCATACCAAATGCTAAAGAGCATCAGCAAAATGAAGAATCTACATGAACCAATGGGCAAAACAGCTAGCTAGCATCAAAATGGCAGTATCAAATTCACACATAACAATATTAACCCTAAATGTCAATGAGCTAAATGCACCAATCAAAAGACACAGACTGGCAAATTGGATAAAAAACCAAAACCCATTCGTGTGCTGTGTCCAGGAAACCCATCTCACATGCAAGGATACACAAAGGCTCAAAATAAAGGGATGGAGGAAGATTTATGAAGCAAATGGAGAGCAAAAAGAAGCAGGAGTTACAATTCTCATCTATGATAAAATAGACTTTAAAGCAACAAAGATCAAAAGAGACAAAGAAGGTCATTACGTAATGGTAAAAGGATCGACGCAACAAGAAGAGCTAACGATCCTAAATATATATGGACCCAATGCAGGAGCACCCAGATACGTAAGGCAAGTTCTTAATGACTTACAAAGAGACTTAGACTCCCACACAATAATAGTGGGAGACTTTAACACTCCACTGTCAGTATCAGACAGATCAGCCAGACAAAAAATTAACAAGGATATCCAAGGCTTGAACTCAGACCTGGAACAAGCAAACCTGATAGACATTTACAGAACTCTCCATCCCAAATCCACAGAATATACATTCTTCTCAGCACCACATCACACCTACTCTAAAATTGACCACATAATTGGAAGTAAAGCACTTCTCAGCAAATGCAAAACAACTGAAATCATAACAAACAGTCTCTCAGACCATAGTGCAATCAAGTTAGAACTCAGAATTCAGAAACCAACTCAGAACCGCACAGCTTCATGATTGCAAAATTTCAAAAAATTGCAGCATCTGGCATAAATGGGTTAAAATAATATATTTTACTATTGCATTTCAAACAAAATATGAAGATTCTTTCCATCTTGGTTATTTAGTATACTCTTTCACTTAAAAATATTATTCAAACTTCATGTTCCAAAGTAGTACATCTATATTTACTTGATATCTTTATATTTTGTAAATAAAACATGGAATTCCATTTTCCTATGGTTGGTAAAAGATATATTTTAAAACATGTCCCTTCATTATATTTTTACTTTAGAAATTTAGTAAAGTGCAGAAGAACATTCAAATGAAATACATAGCAATAATAATGGCTTATGAGTATAATATTAATGTTTTATGAGTATATATTACATATACTTGAAAATGTGTATTTTCTTTACAAATGTGAGACAAAATTGCCAGCTTCCTGTGTAAATGGTATTACATTTTGTTAAGTAAACATGTAATCATAAACACTTCCTCATAACAGTAATTATATTCTGAGATTACCCACTGAATGGATTAATAGTGTATATTACATACACTTACTGGGTTTTGTGTATATTATATAACTATATATTATATATGAGTATACATATAATATATAATATATGAATATACATATATATTATATATGAGTATATATAATAAATATTATATCTTACTGCTATTATAGATATACTCATATATACCTATTACATATAATACTCATATTATATATGAGTATAATATACAAGTATATATTATATATGAGTATACATGTATTTTTATATATTGTATATTATGTATCATTTTGTGTATATTTTGTAAATGATCAAACATGAATAGTATATATTATATAATACATTTTATATATTATATATTATAGTATATGATAGTGTATATTATATACTCAATAGATTTTGTGTACACTATATAACTGTATAATTAATAGTATATATAATATATGAGTATACATGTAATATTTCTATGTATTATAAATCATTTTGTGTATATTTTGTAAATGATCAAACATGAATATTATATATATTATATTTATAATAGTATATAATAGTGTATGGTATATACTCTTAATGGATTTTATGTATATTATATAATAGCTTATGAATGGATTAATATTTGACACGTAAGTCACTTAAAATATATTATTGATCTAATGAAAGCCTATAAATATTTTGGAATATTAATCAGTGAAAACATTGCTGATTATATCCTTGCATAAGAACATGAACATTTTTTATTCTCATGAACCAAGCTTGACTTTATGTAATGTCACAACTAGGTGTAAAAGTGTATTAACATGCTGTTCAATGACTGACACTTACTGATTAAGATCACACTATTGGTTTTAATGTATTCATGTTTGACCATTTACAAAAGTAGAATTCCACATTTTCATGTTTTTGTGAGTCTTCCCTTACATAGATGTCGTTTTCTGTTTGGTCATGCCTGTTTGGCACTCTGTGCACAAGGTACTGAGTGTGCTGATGTAATTATGTCAGATCCAGTCTGTTCAGTCCTACAGCTATAAATGACATTATATTCATTTTTAAGAAGAGCTTATTATACAGTGGAGCTACTAATCCCTTTGTGATGTTTCTCTGGTTTTAAGTTTGTTTGTGGGGGCTTTATAAATAGCCCACTTTTAAAGAAGTTTATTTTTATGTAGTGATCACATTAATTTTTCTACTGAAATGACCTTCTTTGAATTTGATTAGTCCATTACAGGGTCAAATATACCCACTTCTAAAATATGTGCTGATGAAGGTAATAACAGTGTGAGAATAACAATGACAGAGCTATCACTTTCCTCTGCATTTGTGGGGTGGCATCTTGAGTAACCCCATAGCATGCCCAAACAAACTTCAGCTCCTTTTCTGTTTTTCCAAAGCCCACCATACCAAAGTAGCAAGCCCAGGACACTTACTTCTCTGATATGCATGTTGGGCGCCAAATTCCTTGTATGTGTTTGGGGCTTAGAGTTTGGATGCTTCTCCATGAGGGCACTGCTGCTACTCCTGTATTGTTGATTGCTTGTGTGTCTCCTCTATAGGGCTAGTGTGCAGGGTCAGCAGTGGAAGAGTGTGAGCCATGGCAAGACAAACCAAATGTGAGTTTGTGTTTTCTTCTCTGTATTCTTCAAATATGTGCTGGTCTTTCAAATGTGAATCTCGTAGTCTACTCCTGGAAATTACTAAAAATATTTCTAAATCAAGAGATTACATAAATATTCACTCAAATCTTCTTTCAGGAAACTTCTTTAAGCCTTATTTTGTTTCCTTGAAATAGTGCCTTTATCCCCTGTCTGTATTCAACTGTTTTTCCTTGTCCTTATTTTTCAGCAGTTTTACTATCATGGGCTCAAAGTTTGTAGATTTTCTTAAATCTGTAGATTAATGGCTTTGTTCATTTGGAAAATTCTCAGCTCTTCCATATTACTCCATTCTCTCTCCGCTTTTCTTTCAGGATGCCAATTGCGTGCATCCTGAAAATATTTTTCAGCTTTAGGTCTTAGGTTCAGGTCTTTGAGTTAATTTTTGAATATAATGTAATGGAAGGTCCAGCTTCATGCTTTTGCATATGGATTCCCAGTTTTCTTAGAATCATTAGTTAAAACAACTGTCTTTTTTACCATTGAGTATTTTTGGTACCTGTGTTAAAAATTATTTGACCATATATGAGGGGTTATTTCTGGACTCTATTCTGTTTTGTTTGTCCATGTGCCTCACTTTAGACATACACCACATAGTTGACTGTAGTAGGAAGTTTTGAAATCAAGAAATATAAGATCTCTGATACTGTTCTTTTTCAAGATTGCTTTGGCAATTCGGGGGCCCCTTGAGATTCCATGTAAATTTTTGGATGGATTTTTATTTCTGTGAAACACTTCATTGTGGTTTTGATAAGGTTCGCAGTCAATCTGTGGGTTCCATTGAGTAGTGTTGATATCTTAACAATATTAAGTCTTCACATCTATAAAGATGAAATTTTCTCCGTTCATTTGTCTTGTTTAATATTTTAAGAAATCTTTTATAGATTACATTTTATAAGGATTTTACCTTGTACTTAATTTCTAAGTATTTTATTCTCTTTGATACTATTATAAACATTTTTTTCTTTAGTTTTCATTTCAGATTGTTCATTGTTAGTATATAGAAAGGCAAATTATTTTGCATGTTGAATCTGTAACCAGATACTTTTCAGAATTTGTTTATTAGTTATAACAATTGCTTTTGGGCTTTGGAATTTTCCACATATGAGATCATAGTATCTGTGAACAATGATAACTTTATTTCTTCCTTTTCAATCCTTTCTTTCATTTCTTTTTTTCTTGCTTAATTATACCTGCTAGGACTTGCAGTACTGTGTCAAATAATATGGTGAAAATTAGGCACCTTTGTCTTATTCCTGACCACATAGGAACATTTTATCCTTTTCATAGGAAAAGGTTTCAGTCTTCTACCATTGAGTATGATATTCCCTGTGGTGTTTTTATGTCTGGCTTTTATTATGCTAAAGTAGTTTATTTCTATTTCTAGTATGTGGAGTGTGCTTATCATAAAAGAGTGTTGAATTTAGTCAACTGCCTTTTCTGCATCAATTGAGATGATTATGCAGAATCATCTGTTTTCATTCTGTTAATGTGTTGAACTATTTTGATTGACTTTCATGTTTTGACCCAATCTTCCATTCCAGGAAAAAAACCCACTTGATAATGGTGTATAATATCTTTATTGTGCTGTTGTGCTGTTGAATTCACTTTCTTAGTATTTTGTTAAAGATTTTTTTATTAGGTTCATAAATCATATCGGTCCGTATGGTTTTTTTTTTTTTGGTTTGTTTTTATTGTTTGTTTTTTGTGTGTGTGTGTGTGGTGTCTTTGGCTTTGGTATCAGAGTAATACTTGCCTTTTAAAATGAGTTAGGAAGTGCTCCTTCTTTATCTTTTGGAAAAGTTAAAAAACGATTAATGTTAGTTCTTTAAATGTTTACACATTGAGATTAGACATAAAATACATTTTTAGAAAACATATGGAGAGATTTTCCAAGATGGCGCCATAGAAACCACTCAAGATTGCAGCTCTCAGTGAAGGCGCAGAGTGTGAGTCCTAGCTACATTCTCAGATGGACCTTTGTTGCCCACAGAATGGGAGAATTCTCAGGTGTAGGAGAGACATGGGAAGCTGGTGCAGCTGGTGTTTGGGCTCACGTGACCAGTTCGGCAGGCGCTTTAGCCGTGCTGCAGCATAGCCACACCTGGCACAAAACTCACTGGTCTGGGTGCCCTGTTAAACCAGCAATCTGAGATTTGGAAGGGCAGATTGACATGTCCATCTGATTAAATGGGACTTGGACAATGAACCACACCAGGAGATTCCTGGGAAGCGTGATTTAAGCCTGTGCAGTGGGCAGCGGCACGTGAGATTGCATGGATCCCAGTGCCCTATCAGCAGGCTACTAAGGCACCAGTGAGAGAGTCAACCATTCAAATTGGGGAGAAAAAGAGAGAGAGAGAGAGAAAGGACAGACTCTGAGGCAGGGAGCAAGGTGATCAGGCTTGGCGGGTCCCATCCTCATGGGGACAAGCAGGGCAGTGATTGGAGGTGCTTGGGGTTGAGAGTTTTGCTGCAGGCACAGCTGAATACAGGATGGTGCAGCCAGGTGGGGGAGGGGTGTCCACCACTAAAGATGCAATCCGCCCCTACTGAGGAACACGCCCAGTGCTGACACAGCCTGCCATTGCTGAGGCAACCCGCCATGACAGAGAGAGTCCGCCAACAGGGTGGGAGCACATCACAGTAGAACGGAGCCCCACGGCAGCAGGGCGGACCCGCGATAGCAGGACAGAGCCTTGGCAGGCAAATATTGAATAGACTGCCACCTAGTGGGGCAGGACACTGCAACAGATACTTATAAAGAAAGCCCCAACTCCCTGAGACAGAGTATATGAGGGAAAAAAAGGGGATTTATAACACAGGTCCCCAGCAACCCTGAATGAACAACAGAGCTCACAGCTCAGCACTGGAGCTCCTATAAAGTATAGACCATCTCCGCAAGCAGCTCCCTGACCCTTGTATATCCAAAGAGTCACCTCAAAAAAGGACCAATCAGACTGACATTTAGCGGGCATCATTCTGGGACAAAGATAGCAGAAGAAGAAACTGGTAGCATTCCTCACTGTTCCACAGCTGCTACAGGTGTACCCCAGACAAGCAGGGCCTGGAGTGGACCACAGCAGTCCTACAGCAGAGGGGCTAGACTGTTAGAAGGAAAACTAAGTAACAGAAATACTTCATCATCAACAATCTGGGTGTACACTCAGAGAACCAATTGAAAAATCAGCAACTACTAAGATGACAGGTGGATAAATCCACAAAGATGGAAAGAAACCAGTGCAAAAAGGAGGAAAACACCCAATACCAAAACACCTCACCTTCTACAAAGGACCAAAAGTCCTCACCAGCAAGGGAACAAAGCTGGACAAAGAATGAGTGTGACAAAATGAGGGAATCAGACTTCAGAAGGTAGATAATGAGAAACTTCAGTGAGCTAAAAGAACATGTCCTAAATCAATGCAAAGAAACTAAGAACCTTGAAAAAAGATTTGAAAAAAGATTTGAGGAAATGATAAGAAGAATGGACAACTTAGAGAGGAATATGAATGAATTGAAGGAGCTTGAAAACACAACATGAGAACTTCGCAAAACATGCACAAGTTTCAACAGCCGAATTGACCAAGCAGAAAAAAGAATATCAGAAGTCAAAGATCAACTCAATGAAATAAAATGAGAAACCAAGATTAGAGAAAAAAGCACAAAAAGGAATGAACAAAATCTCCAAGAAATGTGGGAGTATGTGAAGAGACCCAACCTACGTTTGATAGGTGTACCAGAATGTGATGAAGAGAATGAATCCAAGCTGGAAAATACTCTTCAGAATATTATCCAGGAAAATTTCCCCAACCTAGCAAGGCAGGCCCATCCAGGAAATACAGAGAACACCACAAAGATACTCTGCAAGAAGAGCAACCCCAAGGCACATAATTGTCAGATTCAACAGGGTTGAAATGAAGGAGAAAATACTAAGGGCAGCCAGAGAGAAAGGTCGGGTCACCCACAAAGGGAAGCCCATCAGACTCACAGCAGATAGATCTCTCAGCAGAGACTCTACAAGCCAGAAGAGAGTGGGGGCCAATAATCAACATCCTTAAAGAAAAGAACTTTCAACCCAGAATTTCATATCCAGCCAAACTGAGCTTCATACGTGAAGGAAAAATAAAATCCTTCATGAACAAGCAAGTACTCAGAGATTTTGTCACCACTAGGCCTGCTTTACAAGAGCTCCTGAAAGAGGCACTACACATAGAAAGAAACAACCAGTACCAGTCATCCTAAAAGCATACCAAATGCTAAAGAGCATCAACAAAATGAAGAATCTACATGAACCAATGGGCAAAACAGCCAGTTAGCATCAAAATGGCAGTATCAAATTCACACATAACAATATTAACCCTAAATGTCAATGAGCTAAATGCACCAATCAAAAGACACAGACTGGCAAATTGGATAAAAAAACAAAACCCATTCATGTGCTGTATCCAGGAAACCCATCTCACATGCAAGGATACACAAAGGCTCAAAATAAAGGGATGGAGGAAGATTTATGAAGCAAATGGAGAGCAAAAAGAAGCAGGAGTTGCAATTCTCATCTCTGATAAAATAGACTTTAAAGCAACAAAGATCAAAAGAGACAAAGAAGGTCATTACATAATGGTAAAAGGATCGATACAACAAGAAGAACTAATGATCCTAAATATATATGTACCCAATGCAGGAGCACCCAGATATATAAGGGAAGTTCTTAATGACTTACAAAGAGACTTAGACTCCCACACAATAATAGTGGGAGACCTTAACACTCCACTGTCAATATCAGACAGATCAACCAGACAGAAAATTAACAAGGATATTCAGGACTTGAACTCAGACCAGGAACAAGCAAACCTGATAGACATTTACAGAACTCTCCACCCCAAATCCTCACAATATATTCTTCTCAGCACCACATCACACCTACTCCAAAATTGATCACATAATTGGAAGTAAAGCACTTCTCAGCAAATGCAAAACAACTAAAATCATAACAAACAGTCTCTCAGACCATAGTGCAATCAAGTTAGAACTCAGAATTCAGAAACTAACTCACAACTGCACAGCTTCATGGAAACTGAACAACTGGCTCTTGAATGTTGATTGGATAAACAATGAAATGAAGGCAGAAACAAAAAAGTTCTTCAAAACCAATGAGAAAAAAGACACAACGTACCAGAATCTCTGGGACACATTTAAAGCAGTCTGTAGAGAAAAATATATAGCAATAAGTTCCCACATGAGATGAGTGGAGAGATCCAAAATTGACACCCTATTGTCAAAATTGAAAGAGCTAGAGGAGCAAGATCAAAAAAGCTCAAAACCTAGCCGAAGACAAGAAATAACTAAGAACAGAGCAAAACTGAAGGAGATAGAGACAAGAAAAACCCTTCAAAAAGTCAATAAATCCAAGAGCTGGTTTTTCAAAAAGATCAACAAAATAGACAGACCACTAGCCAGACTGATACAAAAGAAAAGAGAGAACAACCAAATAGATGCAATAAAAAATGATAAAGGGGAAATCACCACAGATTCCACAGAAAGTAATACCATCATCAGAGAATACTACAAACAACTCTATGCACATAAACTAGTAAATCAGGAAGAAATGGATAAATTCCTGGATGCCTGTGTCCTCCCAAGCCTAAACCAGGAGGAAGCCGAAACTATGAATAGACCAATAACAAGGTCTGAAGTTGAGGCAGCAATTAAGAGCCTACCACACAAAAGAAGCCCAGGTCCAGATGGGTTCACAGCCGAATTCTACCAGACACACAAAGAGGATCTGGTACCATTCCTTCTGAAACTATTCCAAATAATTCAAAAAGAGGGAACGCTTCCCAAATCATTTTATGAGACCAACATCATCCTGATACCAAAACCCGGCAGAGACTCAACAAGAAAAGAAAACTTCAGGCCAATATCAATGATGAACATAGACACAAAAATCTTCAATAACATACTGGCAAACCGATTGCAACAGCACATTAAAAAACTTATCCATCATAATCAAGTAGGATTCATCCCAGGGATGCAAGACTGGTTCAACATTCGCAAGTCTATAAATGTAATTCACCACATAAACAGAAACAAAAACAAAAACCACATGATTATCTCAATTGATGCAGAGAAGGCATTTGACAAAATTCAACAGCTCTTTATGCTAAAAACCCTCAATAAACTTGGTATTGATGGAACATATCTCAAAGTAATAAAAGCTATTTACAACAAACCAACAGCCAACATCATACTTAATCGGCAAAAACTGGAAGCATTCCCTTTGAAATCCGGCACTAGACAAGGATGCCCTCTCTCACCACTCCTATTCAACATAGTACTGGAAGTTCTAGCCAGAGCAATCAGGCAAGAAAAAGAAATAAAAGTTATTCAAATAGGAAAGGTGGAAGCCAAATTGTCTCTATTTGCAGATGACATGATAGTATACCTAGAAGACCCCATCACCTCAGCCCCAAAACTCCTGAAACTGATAAGCAACTTCAGCAAAGTCTCAGGATAAAATCAATGTGCAAAAATCACAAGCATTCCTATACACCAATAACAGACTTAAAGAGAACCAAATCAAGAATGAACTGCCATTCACAATTGCTACAAAGAGAATAAAATACCTAGGAATACAACTCACAAGGAACGTAAGGGACCTTTTTAAGGAAAACTACAAACCACTGCTCAACGAAATAAGAGAGGACACAAACAGATGGAGAAACATTCCATGTTTGTGGTTAGGAAGAATCAATATCATGAAAATGGCTATACTGCCCAAAGTAATTTACACAATCAATGCTAGCCCCATCAAACTACCATTGAATTTCTTCACAGAACTGGAAAAAAACACCATGAACTTCATATGGAACCAAAAGGGAGCCTGCATAGCCAAGTCAATTCTAAGCAAAAAGAACACAGCGGGAGGCATCACACTACCAGGCTTCAAACTATACTACAAGGCTACAGTAATCAAAACAGCATGGTACTGGTACCAAAACAGAGATATAGACCAATGGAACAGAACAGAGGCATCGGAGGCAACACAACATATCTACAACCATATAATCTTTGATAAAACAGACAAAAACAAGCAATGGGGAAAGAATTCCCTGTTTAATAAATGGTGTTGGGAAAACTGGCTAGCCATGTGCAGAAAGCAGAAACTGGACCCCTTCCTGACACCTTACACCAAAATTAACTCCAGATGGATTAAAGACTTAAACATAAGACCTGGCACCATAAAAACCCTAGAAGAAAATCTAGGCAAAACCATTCAGGACATAGGAGTAGGCAAGGACTTCATGACCAAAACACCAAAAGCATTGGCAACAAAAGCCAAAATAGACAAATGCGACCTAATCAAACTCCACAGCTTTTGTACAGCAAAAGAAACAGTCACTAGAGTGAATCAGCAACCATCAGAATGGGAAAAAATCTTTGCAGTTTACGCATCGGACAACGGGCTGATATCCAGAATTTACAAATAACTCAAACAGATTTACAGGAAAAAAACAAACAAGCCCATTCAAAAATGGGCAAAGGATATAAACAGACACTTTACAAAAGAAGACATACATGAGGCCAACAAACACATGAAAAAATGCTCATCATCACTGGTCATTAGAGAGATGCAGATCTAAACCACATTGAGAGACCATCTCACGCCAGTTAGAATGGCGATCATTAAAAAATCTGGAGACAGCAGATGCTGGAGAGGATGTGGAGAAATAGGATCACTCTTACACTGTTGGTGGGAGTGTAAATTAGTTCAACTGTTGTGGAAGACAGTGTGGCAATTCCTCAAGGACCTAGAAATAGAAATTCTATTTGACCCAGCAATCCCATTACTGGGTATATATCCAAATGACTATAAATCGTTCTACTACAAGGACACATGCACACGAATGTTCATTGAAGCACTGTTTACAATAGCAAAGACCTGGAACCAACCCAAATGTCCATCAATGATAGACTGGACTGGGAAAATGTGGCACATATACACCATGGAATATTATGCAGCAATCAAAAATGATAAGTTTGTGTCCTTTGTAAGGACATGGATGAATCTGGAGAACATCATTCTCAGCAAACTGACACAAGAACAGAAAAGGAAACACCGCATATTCTCACTCATAGGTGGGTGAGAAAAATGAGAACACATGGACACAGGGAGGGGGTCTACTACACACTAGTGTCTATTGGGGGGAATGGGGGAGGGACAGTGGTGGGGGAGCTGGGGAGTGATAGCCTGGGGAGAAATGCCAAGTTTGGGTGAAGGGGAGGAAGGCAGCAAACCACACTGCCACGTGTGTACCTATGCAACTATCTTTCACGTTCTGCACATGTACCCGAAAACCTATAATGCAATAAAAATTTTAAAAATTAAAAATAAATAAATAAATACAAAAAAAGAAAAAAAACTTTGAAAATCTAAAACGCCGTTAAAACAAACCCAGGATACATCAATTTTTCAAAACACCTGTTTTATTTTTCCTCTCTGTAGCTAAACTTTTAAATCTTGCACAACATTTTAAAGGCTTAGAATAATTTTCAGTGCTCAGTGCTCAGTAATATGTGTGTGCATGTGTATTGACTAAATGAAATGAATACAGGGAAGAATGTGATTATTTACTTGTAAAATATTTTAATGACCTTTTACTAAGTGTGATTCATGGTGATAAGCGCTAGAACATGGGAATGAAATATCCCATGCAGAGACAATGGCATAAGGATGCCCTCTTTACAGAATCCAAACAATCCAAGGAGGCTTTAGAAGAGAATGAGGATAAATTCAACATAGGAGCTAAAATGTAGATGCATGCAACTTTGTCAGGCTGTGCAGTCAGAGAGATCTGGTGTTGAATTCCAGTTGTAATTGTTACTAAATATCTTCAGACAGATTATTAATTATCAAATATCTAGATCCCTTCATTTGTAAAACATCAATAATAACATTAACTGCATATATTTGTTGGAAACATTATCAGGAATTTAGAGCTCAATATGCAGTGATTATAATTAATATAAAATAAACTTGAATTCCCTTTGAAGATAATAAGTGCATTTTAAAGTCTGCTGAGCAAAGATGTCTTTCTTACACTATACTTTGCATGCTCCCTTCTATTTGCTTGTCAAATCTAGACTAGGATGTGCATACTAAAGTGCTAACTGGGTGACAATCATGTGTGAATCAGGCTGGGTGGGGAATAAACAGATAGAGGGAAAATGAATCCATCAATGCTTTCTCATAAGCGGCAGTGGTAGACTATCCTGGTGTTTATCTAACATAGTACACTTTGGTTTATACTTGCAACCATATTCTAGGAAACCTAAATTATAAGTGAACTCTAAATATAAGGATACTATTAGTAATTTGCTTTGAAATGTACTTATTTTTTAATGATAACATTAATATCCATAAAGCAAATTGAAATTTAATTAGAAAAACTAAGATATATTAATTACAACAAATTTATTTTAAAACATGACATTATTCTTATGATTAATATAGTCTCTGCTATATTATATATAGTAAAATATTAAAACATAAATATTTTTAGCAATAAAATACATTCATAGAGCAAAGTTTTAATAATTGTCTACTATTGGTAGTAATTCTAATTCTAAATAATGAAAATTCTAAATTTTCTGTATCATTTTAAGACTCTTCTTCAAATAAGAAAAATTAGGGATTTTTGAAAAGACATTTTCCATGTTAAATTTCTTAGAAACCAATGTTAATTTTATGTTATCAGAAGAATTTGCATTATAAGTAGCTAAAAAGTGAATATAATTTTGACTAAAATAAAGACTATCTGAACATGAAGGCTTGTAGAGATCAAAGGGCATAATTGCTGTCCATATCACAAAACTGGCTACTTTTGGAGCACAATTATTTAAGCTATTAATTCTCTGCCTGTAAAAGCATCAGAATGCCTTAGACCAAGGTTACCTGACATGTCATTCTACAAAATCAACAAGTGCTAAAAATGACCAACAAGTAAAATGCAATCGGATAAATAAGGGCCACGTTAAGGCTTTTAAAAATCAAAAACAGTAGTTATATACTCATCTCTGCTTGATTTCTTGGAAACTCAATTTTCACCCAGCTGCCAAAGCATACAGTCTTGTTTTCTTGTTTTGAGTAGCAAACAAATAAGCTCCTATCTATGAAAATTCTGTATGAATGTCCCAGAGCCAAGGCCTGCCACTTCATCCCAAATACTGGCTCCAGGCTGCCTTGACTGAGAACATTTTCTGTTCCAAGCACTTTGGGTTTTCCAGACAGAGAGAAACAAACAAATCCTAGACCCAGTGCCCACCCAGGCCAGTGGCTGTTCAGCACAGCACAGCAAAAAGGCAACTCTAGCTGCAGGGACAGCGTCATGTTTGACTTGCCCAGCTGTGGTCGATGACAGATGATGGTATGAAGACTGGTATTCTTCTCCCACTGGCACACGAATGCATCTCTTTCCACCACCAAAGTAAATCTTAGCAGTCATGCTTTTTTCCAGATCATGTCTAAACTAAAACCTAGAGGGCCCCCACTGTTGAAGTGCTATAGTGGGTTATGGTTGTGACAGCAACATTGCTGGCTCTTTCAGGAGCAAGTGCACCCTCTCTCTGAGTCACCTTCATTAAGAGGACTATCTCTCAGACCTTTTTTTATTCTTCAGCTAACACTTCCAATGGTTACTGTTTCCAAAAACAGTAACTTACCTCAGAGTCTCTGTCTGTGACTTCTATCCTTCATTTATTCTTTACAATAAAAATTACTTTGAAGTTTGCAAGTCTATTTTTATATAAACTCTTTGAGGAGGGATCCTGCTTTCTTGTTCTTCAGCATTTGCTGTTAATGCACATGTACCTTCTCAAACACAACTCCATAGACTATATTGAATGACATTTCATATATTTTGCATTCTCTTTTCTGAAATACAAATCCCTTCCTTAAAACAGAAATACTCCATATTGTTTCTCAACATAATACATTAATTTTAATTATATGTTGCCAAAATATACAGTGTTAACATAGAGCTGACATAGGTGAAGAATAGGAAAGAATAGGGAATAATTCATACCTACTTGGAAGTAGGAGAGGACACATTTTATATTGTGTAATTTTTCAAGAACCATTCACAATCTCATAATAAGAAATATAAGGTATCCCTGGATCTATATTTATCAGTAAAAGATTAAATATAGGCAAATATCACAGACAGAAGAATTGCAGCTAATTTATGAGATATCCTCAATCAGGATTCTAACATTGAAATTTCTTTTGCTGCCCTAAAAGAAGACATTTATCTCAAACACAATGAAGTGTTTAATTTTTTAAACAATAGATTTATTTGCAAATCTGATAAAACTTATCAGACCTCTAGTAGTAAAAATAAACTGTAAGCATTTTGCTATTTACTTGAAATCCTAAGGAATTTATAGACACTTTGCAACTTTATAGAGACTTCCAGCAAAAAAGAAAATTGATGTTACCCCACAAGAAACATTTGATTTGATCTGTTTCCTTCTGTCA
Source organism: Saguinus oedipus (assembly GCA_031835075.1). Taxonomy (NCBI): domain Eukaryota; kingdom Metazoa; phylum Chordata; class Mammalia; order Primates; family Cebidae; genus Saguinus; species Saguinus oedipus. The sequence continues at coordinate 3,499,482 of CM063175.1, read as the reverse complement.
GGTGGTAAATTTTATTGTGAATATTATTCCTCAAAGCAGATGACTACAGCTAAAAGAAACTGAGAGTGACAGTGATATGTCTATGGCAGAGGGCTTTGCATCCCCAAGAATTTTTGATGCTAGAGTTATATCATATGAATTGGTTTAATGACTCATGTATTGTTTTTCTTTCTCCCCCTTTTTTTTGAGTCTCACTCTGTTTCCCAAGCTAGAGTGCAATGGTGCTCAGCTCACTGCAACCTCCATTTCCCAGGTTCAGGCAGTTTTCCTGCCTAAGCCTCCAAAGTAGCTGAGTTTATAGGTGCACCCCACCACACCTGCCTAATTTTTGTATTTTTACTGGAGATGGGTTTCACCATGCTGGCCAGGTTGGTCTTGAACTCCTGACCTCAGCTGATCTGCTCACCTCAGCCTCACAAAGTGCTAGGATTATAGGCATGAGCCACCCAGCCTGGCCTCATGTGTATTCTGAGAGAACATACCTAGATTCAAAATGATGTGACCTATACAAGGGAAGCAAAATCTAAGTAGTGTTAAGTTCTTTTTTTTTTTTTTGAGAATATAAAATATAAAGTTCAATTTTTAAAATGTCAAATTATTTTATTTTATGCTGCAATTGTGATAAGAAAACTCATTGGGTCATTCTTACAATTACCTTTGATTTCTAGAAAACTGTAGGCTCCTTGATCTTGGGAATTCTGTATTCTTCCATTAATTCCGAAAATATGTGATTTTGGTTCTATGAATGACATAAAACATAGAACAGAATGTTTAAAATGGCACTTTTGTGTAATATTTACCTAAAATGACATTGATTAAGATATGCTATTCAAAACCAAGCCTAGATCATTATATTTGCTTCAATGAGAACCTCCAGACTTATTCAAGAAAAAAGTATATTATGCTTGAATTTCTTTATTTTTCTAGAATCGCATTAGAACATTTCTGCTAAAAGAAAAGTTGTAGTACCTCAGGTAAGTCAGTAAGGCCAATACTTTAAGATGTAGTAAATGCATACACACACACACACACACATGCATACACACATGCTCAGATTCACACACACACACACACACACTTAGAGCATAGAATGTTCTCGTGTTACCAACAAGTGATGGATATTTACAAAGATTTAGTGGTTAATCTGTATTCTCCATTTATCTTGACTTATTAGTTGATAAACTACATAATTTTATATTGAGATTAAACAGTAGCTAGGAACAAAATAATTTTGGTAAAATAGGTGGAAGAATAAAAAAACAAATAAATTTTATTAAGTTGTTGTGGTGTGACAAGTAATTTGAAAAGAAAATCAATGATTCTTCAAAACATCCTAGGCTTTGAGGTAGCAAAATAAAAATGTAAAATTGTGCTTAATTATATCTTTATATCCTCTATATTACTTATCAGTATCTAATAACTGCTTAATACTTTTCTTTTATAACAAAGTCAAACTTGTGAATTTGAAGTTTAACTTTGCCTTGAAGTGAAAAATTAAAAATCAAAACAAACAAGCAAACAAACAAAAGCAACCAAAATCTCTCTGAATTATTTCATGTGAAACCTGTAGATATTAGATGATTGCTTTACTCAGATCCAGACAAATAGGGCTGGGAAGACATGAAGGAGAGGGAACTCATGATTACATGTCTGAGAAAATAATTTCCAAAGACTCTCTAATACCCCACAAAAAATTTCTCAACCTTCTTCAAGCATCTCCTGCTTTGCATGACTTGCACATTTTGCACATCTACTTCTGCTTGTATGACAAAGTCTACCACTAGGCACTCTTTAGGACTGCAGTATTTTTAATAAAATGCTCTGTCAAAAACACTTGCCTAGTAATGACACCTCCACCAATGAACTAATAACAACTATAGCTTGACCTTCTGAAACTAATGAACTTTGTTTCTAAGAAACTTATGTAAACCTCTCCCTTTGTGCAAATAAAAGCTTCCCTTTTCCCTTCTCTTGATACACGTGTGCCATCTCAGCTTTTAAACCTTAAATTTCATTCCTGAATAACCTCAACATATTTGGGGATACTAATCTCTATTTTTTAGATTGACAATTGTAATTCTGATGGCTTTGAAATGTAGAGATCATACCATGCATAAGAGTTGAAAGGAATACTTATGATTTCAAAGAAAGTTCTTATATTACAAGAATAATTGCTTCTGGGCTAAGATAAAACATAGGGAGAGAGGTATTTGCAGAAGCAGTAGAAAAAGTAGAGTAAATGTGATGAAATTTAAATTGAATTCTGTTCAAACAAAAAGAGATGTAGTCTTATGAAACATGACCATAGAATTTATCAATTAATTATTAAATATAACCTTCTTAGTAGGATTTCCTAGGATCTTGTCACTCCTTATTACTAGTAACTTCTGCAAGTGATCTACCTCCTTTAGTTTTAGAGCAGATTTTGGAATTTAGTCATCCCATTTATCATTTAGCACAAAAGAACATCATAAATGCAAGTGGGCATTCTTGCAATTTTATGTGCTCTTGATAAGATGGATGACTAAAAATAGTATTTCATGTATGTCCTTCTACTGTATATGCACATACTTTTTCTAGGGTAGTATTTTAAAAGTGTAAATTTGAAATGACCATTTTTTATTTCATTAATTATATACTGTCCATTACTTCAGAAACAAAAGAGCAAAATCACATAAAATTCAAATCCCGGCCAGGCACGGTGGCTCACAACTGTAATCCCAGCACTTTGAGAGGCTAAGGTGGGTGCATCATGAGGTCAAGAGATCAAGACCACCCTGGTCCACATGGTGAAACCCCGCCTCTACTAAAAATACAAAAAAATTAGCTGGGCATGGTGGTGCGTGCCTGTGATCCCAGCTACTCAGGAGGCTGAGGCAAGAGAATTGCCTGAACCCAGGAGGTGGAGGTTGCAGTGAGCTGAGATCAGGCCATTGCACTCCAGCCTGGGTAACAAGAGCAAAACTCCATATAAGAAAAAAATAATAATAAATAAAATAAATTTTAAAAATTCAAATCCCTCCACATTCTGGTCTGCAGATCTCTCAGGAGTCACTTCTATATCAGGTTCTTGTCTGTATGAACTCTGGCATGTGGGCCCTGTCCTGCCACATCACAGTGTCTTTGCTCATGGTCACTCTCCCCAGGACCACTGTATCAGTCCATTCTCATGTTATTAATAAAGACATAACCAAGACTGAGTAATTTATAAAGAAAATAGTTTTAATGAACTCACAGTTAAGCATAGCAGAGGAGGTCTCAAGAAACACAATCATGATGAAAGAAGTAAAGACGTTCTTCTTCACATTGTGGCAGCAAAGAGAAGTGCCAAGCAAAAGAGGGAAAAGTCCCTTATAAAACCATCAGATCTCCTGATAACTCACTCACTATCATGAGCACAACATGAGGGTAACAATCCCCATGATTCAATTACCTCCCACTGGGTCACCCCTATGACACATAGGAATAATGGAGACTACAATTTAAGATAATATTCTGGTGGGGACACAACCCAATTATATCGTTCTGCCCCTGGCCCCTCCCAAAACCATTCTTCACAATTCAAAACACAATCATTCCCTTTTAACAGTCCCCAAAATTTTAACTCATTCCAGCATTAACTCAAAATTCCAAGTCCAAAGCCTCATCTGAGACAAGGCAAGTCCTTTTCACCTATGAGCCTGCAAAATCAAAAGCAAGTTAGTTACTTTCTAGATACAATAGGGGTTACAAATGGGAGAAATTGGCCAAAACAAAGTGGCTACAGGGCACATACAAGTCAAAAACCCATAGGGCAGTCTTAAACCATAAGGTTCCAAAATGATCTCCTTCAACTCAATGCCTCACATCAAAGTCATGCTGATGCAAGAGGTGGGCTCCCACAGCCTTGAGCAGCTCTGCTCCTGAGGTTTTGCAAGGTACAACTCCCCCACCAGCTGCTTTCACAGGCTTACATGGTCTGTGGCTTATTTAGGCACATGGTGCAAGCTGTCAGTTGTTCCACCATTCTAGGGTCTGGAGAATGGTGGCTTTTGCACAGCTCCACTGGGCAGAGCCAACTCCACATTTCCCTTCTGCACTGCCTTAGCAGAGGTTCTCCATGAGGGCTCCATCCCTGCAGCAAACTTCTACCTGGACACCCATTCATATTCATACATTCTCTGAAATCTAGGCGGAGGTTTCCAAACTTCAATCCTTGTCTTCTGTGCATGCACAGGACAAACACCACATGGAAGCTGCCAAAACTTGGGGCTTGTCATCTGAAGCAATGGTCTGAACTACATATTGACCCTTTTTAGTCATGGCTGGAGCAGCTGAAATGCAGGGTGCCATGCCCCAGGGATGCTTACAGCAGATGGGCCCTGGACTGGGTGCAGGAAACCATTTTTTCTTCCAAAGTCGCTGTGCCTGTGATGGGAGGGAGTGCCATGAAGGTCTCTGACATGTCCTGGAGACATTTTCCCCATTTTCTTGGTAATTAATATTCAGCTCTGCATTATTTATGCAAATTTCTGCAGTCTGCTTGAATGTCACCCTAGAAAACAGGGTTCTCTTTTCCACTGAATTGTCAGGCTGCAAATTTTTCAAAGATTTATGTTCTGATTCCTCTTGAACATTTTGCTGCTTAGAAATTTCTTACATCAGATACACTAAGTCATCTCTCTCAAGTTCAAATTTCCACAGATCTTTGGGACAGGGGCAAAATGCCACCAATCTCATTGCATAGCAAGAGTGACCTTTACTCCAGTTCTCAACAAATTCCCCATCTCCATCTGAGACCATCTCAGCCTGGACTTCATTGTTCATATTACTATGAGCATTTTTGTCAAAGCCATTCAACAACTCTCTAGGAATTCCAAACTTTCCCACATCTTCCTGTCTTCTGAGCCTTCTAAGTCTCTAAGAAGTTCTAAGCTTTCCTACATTTTCCTATTTTCTGAATCTACTAAACTGTTTCAATATCTGCCTGTTACTCAGTTCCAAAGTCACTCCCACATTTTCAGGTATTTTTATAGCAGCACCTCACTCCCAAACCAATTTACTGTATGACACCATCTTCACACTGCTAATAAAGACATACCAGAGACTGGAATACTCATAAAGAAAAGAGGTTTGATTGACTCACAGTTCAGTATGGCTGGGGAAGCTCTCAGGAAACACAATCATGGCAAAAGGGGAAGCAAACACATCCTTCTGTATGTGGTAGCAGCAAGGAGAAATGCCAAGCAAATGGGGGAAAAGCCTCTTATAAAATAATCAGATATTGTGAGAACTCACTTACTATAATGTGAACAGCATGAGGGTAAACATCCCCATGATTCAATTACCTCTCACAATCAGGTCTCTCCCACAGCACGTGGGGATTATAGGAACTACAATATGAGATTTGGGTGGGGACACAACCAAACCGTATCACCCACCAAAGCTAACTTTATCTCTATTTTCTTTTTCTCTCCTTCATTCCTTCTCTCCTACCCTACTTTGCTCTTGCTCTCTTTCTCTTCCTCTTACACTCTTTTTCTCTCTCTTACTCTCACTTCTTCACCTAGCAAGAATCTATTATATTTTTATGTTTAGCTGAAGCACACAGATTAAATAACCTTTAATTTACTTTTAAATTGGCACCAGCTGATTTAGTCTGACACCAAAGCTTTGCCCATGTATGGCATAATCAAAATTATATCTGCCATGAAAGCTTTTCTGAGGACCCAGAGAGAACTGGCCAGTGACCTTCTCTTTGGGTCTACATTTCCATCTGCTATTCTTGCTGCATGTGTAATACTTAAGAACAGAGATGTGCCTTACTCATTTTATCTTTCCTCAGTCTAACAGTGTGTTTATATGACCCTAACAAGTGTTATCAGAATAAATAGCTATCTTTTGAGGTAAACTGTATGCTGCTTCTACCTAATCAAATGCTTTGAGGATTCTAGCTCCAAATCAACATAATGCCATTTTCTCTTTCTGTGCTTTTGGTACTTTGCAGCTTATCACTGAGGACTGAACTTTGAAATTCTATAACTGGTTCAAGTACTTTAATTCTTCTTTAACTAGAACCTGATTTAACCTCCTTCTTTGTATTATCTCAACATCTTGTAATTTGTTAAAGAAATTTCATTTTCTACTTTGGCAATGATTTCCACATGAGTAATAGAACAGCCGTGCAACAGTAATGAAAATCATCAAATTATTATATTTTCCTGACTAACGAGAAAAGTTAGTACTAAGATTTGACACACTTCTTCTTTGCCAACATATAACCGAGTGCTCCATATGTTACTTTTTTTGTTCTTTTTTTTAATTTTTATTGCATTTTAGGTTTTGGGGTACATGTGCAGAACGTGCAAGATAGTTGCATAGGTACACATATGGCAGTGTGTTTTGCTGCCTTCCTCCCCTTCATCCAAACATGGCATTTCTCCCCAGGCTATACCTCCCCAGATCCTCCCCCTGCTGTCCCTCCCCTATTCCCCCCAATAGACACCAGTGTATAGTAGACCCCCTCCCTGTGTCCATGTGTTCTCATTTTTCTCACCCGCCTATGAGTGAGAACATGCGATATTTCCTTTTCTGTTCTTGTGTCAGTTTGCTGAGAATGATGTTCTCCAGATTCATCCATGTCCTTACAAAGGACAAAAACTCATCATTTTGATTGCTGCATAATATTCCATAGGGTATATGTGCCACATTTTCCCAGTCCAGTCTATCATTGATGGGCATTTGGGTTGGTTCCAGGTCTTTGCTATTGTAAACAGTGCTGCAATGAACATTCCTGTGCATGTGTCCTTGTAACGATTTATAGCCCTTTGGATATATACCCAGTAATGGGATTGCTGGGTCAAATGGAATTTCTATTTCTAGGTCCTTGAGGAATTGCCACACTGTCTTCCACTATGGTGGAACTAATTTACACTCCCACCAACCGTGTAAGAGTGTTCCTATTTCTCCACATCCTCTCCAGCATCTGTTGTCTCCAGATTTTTTAATGATCACCATTCTAACTGGCATGAGATGGTATCTCAATGTGGTTTTGATTTGCATCTCTCTAATGACCAGTGATGATGAGCATTTTTTCATGTGTTTGTTGGCCTCATGTATGTCTTCTTTTGTAAAGTGTCTGTTCATATCCTTTGCCCATTTTTGAATGGGCTTGTTTGTTTTTTTTTCCTGTAAATCTGTTTGAGTTATTTGTAAATTCTGGATATCAGCCCGTTGTCCGATGCGTAAACTGCAAAGATTTTTTCCCATTCTGATGGTTGCTGATTCACTCTAGTGACTGTTTCTTTTGCTGTACAAAAGCTGTGGAGTTTGATTAGGTCGCATTTGTCTATTTTGGCTTTTGTTGCCAATGCTTTTGGTGTTTTGGTCATGAAGTCCTTGCCTACTCCTATGTCCTGAATGGTTTTGCCTAGATTTTCTTCTAGGGTTTTTATGGTGCCAGGTCTTATGTTTAAGTCTTTAATCCATCTGGAGTTAATTTTGGTGTAAGGTGTCAGGAAGGGGTCCAGTTTCTGCTTTCTGCACATGGCTAGCCAGTTTTCCCAACACCATTTATTAAACAGAGAATCGATTCCCCATTGCTTGTTTTTGTCTGGTTTATCAAAGATGATATGGTTGTAGATATGTTGTGTTGCCTCTGATGCCTCTGTTCTGTTCCATTGGTCTATATCTCTGTTTTGGTACCAGTACCATGCTGTTTTGATTACTATAGCCTTGTAGTATAGTTTGAAGTCTGGTAGTGTGATGCCTCCCGCTATGTTCTTTTTGCTTAGAATTGACTTGGCTTTTGGTTCCATATGAGGTTCATGGTGGTTTTTTCCGGTTCTGTGAAGAAATTCAATGGTAGTTTGATGGGGATAGCATTGATTGTGTAAATTACTTTGAGCAGTATAGCCATTTTCACAATATTGATTCTTCCTAACCACGAACATGGAATGTTTCTCCATCTGTTTGTGTCCTCTCTTATTTCGTTGAGCAGTGGTTTGTAGTTTTCCTTAAAGAGGTTCCTCGAATGTTTTTTCAAATCTTTTTTCAAGGTTCTTAGTTTCTTTGCATTGATTTAGAACATGGTCTTTTAGCTCACTGAAGTTTCTCATTATCTACCTTCTGGAGTCTGATTCCGTCATTTCATCACACTCATTCTCCATCCAGCTTTGTTCCCTTGCTGGTGAGGAGTTTTGGTTTTCTGTAGGAGGCGAGGTGTTTTGGTTTTGGGTGCTTTCCTCCTTTCTGTGTTGGTTTCTTCCCATCTTTGTGGTTTTATCCACCTGTCATCTTAGTAATTGCTGATTTTTCAGTTGGGTCTCTGAGTGGACACCCAGGTTGTTGATGATGAAGTATTTCTGTTACTTAGTTTTCCTTCCAATTGTCTATCCCCTCTGCTGTACCAGTGCTGAGGTCCACTCCAGGCCCTGCTTGTCTGGGGTACACCTGTAGCAGCTGCGGAACAGTGAGGAATGCTACCAGTTTCTTCTTCTGCTATCTTTGTCCCAGAATGATGCCCGCCAAATGTCAGTCTGATTAGTCCTTTTTTGAGGTGACTCTTTGGATATACAGGGGTCAGGGAGCTGCTTGAGGAGATGTTCTGTACTTTCTAGGAGCTCCAGTGCTGAGCTGTGAGCTCCGTTGTTCATTCAGGGTTGTTGGGCACCTGTGTTTCTGTCTGCTGCAGCAGAACTTATAAACCCCCCCCCTTTTTTTTCCTCAGATGCTCTGTCTCAGGGAGTTGGGGCTTTCTTTATGAGTGTCTGTTGCACTGTCCTGCCTGGCTAGGAGGTAGTCTATTCACTATTTGCCTGCCGAGGCTCCACCCTGCTAGCGCAGGTCCACCCTGCTGCCGCAGGGCTCTGTTCTACTGTGGTGCACTCCGCCCTGCTGACAGAGTTTTTCTGTTATGGCGGGTTGCCTCGGCAATTGGAGGCTGCATCAGCACTGGGCATGTACCTCAGTAGGGGCGGATTGTGTCCATAGTGGTGGACGCACCTCCACCACCGGGCTGCACTCTCCTGGATTCAGCTGAGCGTGCAGCAAAACTCTCAACCCTGAGCACCTCCAATCACCACCCTGCTTGTCCCCATTAGGGTGGGACCCGCCGAGCCTGATCACCTGGCTCCCTGCCTCAGAGTCTGTCCTCTCTCTCTCTCTTTCTCCCCAATTTGAACGGTTGACTCTCTCACTGGCAACCCAGTAGCCTGCTGATAGGACACTGGGATCTGTGCGAACTCCTGTGCCGCTGCCCACTGCACTGGCTCAAATCACGCTTCCCAGGAATCTCCTGGTCTGGCTCACTGTCCAAGTCCCATTTAATCAGATGGACCTGTCAATCTGCCCTTCCAAATCTTAGATTACCAGTTTAACAGGGCACCCAGACCAGTGAGTTTTGTGCTGGGTGCCGCTGCGCTGCGCTGCTGGCCGAAGCAAATAAGCCCAAACACCAGCTGCGCTGGTGTCCCGTGTCTCTCCTACACCTGGAAATTTCCCCGTTCTGTGGGCAACAAAGGTCCGTCTGAGAATGCGGCTAGGACTCACCCTCTTCGCCTTCACTGAGAGCTGCAATCCTGAGTTGTTTCTATGGTGCCATCTTGGAAATCCCCTATATAATTTTTGAGATAGAGTCTCATTTTGTCACCCAGGCTAGAGTGTCATGATGATCTCGGCTCACTGCAACCTCTGCCTTTTGGGTTCAAGCGATTCTCCTGCCTCAGCCTCCTGAGTAACTGGGATTACAGGTGTGCACCACCATGCTTGGCTAACTTTTATATTTTTAATAGAGACAGGGTTTCACTATGTTAGCTAGGCTGGTCTCAAACTCCTGACCTCGTGATCCACCTGCCTCAGCCTTCCAAAGTGTTGTGATAACAGGCCACTGCGCCCAGCCTATTTTATTTATTATTGAGGAAGGGTCTGTGGTGCACAAACATGTCTCAGTGCAGCCTAGACCTCCCATACTCAAGTGATCCTTCCATCTCAGCCTCTCCACTAGCTGGGACTACAGGTGCAGGCCAAGATGCCCAGCTAATTTTTTTTTTTTTTGAGAAGGAGTTTCACTCTTGTTACCCAGGCTGGAGTGCAATGGTGCAATCTCGGCTCACTGCAACCTCCGCCTCCTGGGTTCAGGCAATTCTCCTGCCTCAGCCTCAATGAGTAGCTGGGATTACAGGCACGCGCCACCATGCCCAGCTAATTTTTTGTATTTTTAGTGGAGACAGGATTTCACCATGTTGACCAGGATGGTCTCGATCTCTTGATCTCTTGATCCACCCGCCTCAGCCTCCCAAAGTGCTGGGACTACAGGCTTGAGCCACCGCTCCCAGAGAGGCTTAGTATCTTTAATTAGCAGGTCTTGGGTGGAGCTGGAGGCTGGGTGAAGGTGGGCCAGTGGGTTTAACCCTTTATTTACTTCTTGGGATGGGACTCTGAGGAAGGCTAGCCAGTTACTTCTTTATTCCTTAGACAGGGAAATGGACCAGGCCTCCCTCACCCAGGCCTAAAATAGGGTCCGAATCCTTTCACAAAGACATTTCCTCTTTTTTGCAAATTTTCTAGAAAGCCTGGAATCCAGATACCCATCCTCTGAGTCCTTAAAAGCTGCCCCTGACTCCGAGGCCTTCTGGGGCTGGTATCCTGCTTTCTGGGAGTCTCTCTAAAGTCCTCCTGTTCCTTTTTTCAATATGGAAGCAGGCTAACGAGGAAAGGTGAGGCACGCCTGGAAATAGAACGCGGGTCTAAGCCAAGAGGGGTGGGCGGAGTCATCGAGCTGGTCTCCTTCGGCACTTTCACCATCGCCCTTTTAAGGGATCCTTGGGAGCCGAGGGACACCAGCGGGTACCAATACCAGCCCTGCCTCCCCGAGTGGAAAGCCAGCAGGGATCGTGGTCTGTGCGGTGTCTCCCAAAGCAGTACCTGACTGCCCCCCTACCAGCTACTGGGAAAGACTACTAACTCCGAGGTGTGCCACCCTCCGCATCCTCCTCCCCTCCCCTCCCCTCTCCTTTCCTCTCCTCTGAGCCTCCGCACCCTCGCGGAGAGGCCTCGCCGCTTTAAGAGCCGGGCTAGCGATTGACTAGCAATAAACGCGGAGCGCCCGGCTGTGCCCGAGCCACCCGGAGCTAGGGGCTCCCCGGGGCGCAGGCAGGCATCCTCCGGCCCCCGGGCCTGCACTCACCCCAAGACCTCCACCTCCTTTTCGTCCTGGTGGGGCACTTAGGACCCTATTCTCTGGGTTTAAACTCCATAGGCCCCTTTCACCCAGCTCCCCCTTCCCTCTCCTCCCGCCCCTGCCCCGAGCCCTTTTTCCGGGGTGGCGGTTGGGAGAACCAAGCCCCGCTGCCATTGACGCTGGCTCCCGACCCTGCGGTAGGGGTGCCAAAGTGGCTTCGGGCACCGAGGTGGTGAGGTGCGCGGGGCCCGGGTATCTGTGCGGCCTCCCCGGGGTCTGTGCGGGTTCTGGGGACTTGGAAGCCCAGCATTACATAAAAACCATGCTGTTAGCGCTTCCGGGGGTGGGGGGGGGGGCGAGACAGAGGTTGCGCTGGGTTCCGGTGGTCCCCTGGTCCCCCTAGGCGGCCAGCACCACAGTCTTCCCTGGGAGGGGTCCGCAGAAGGGGGTGCACTGCTTCTCCGGATTCCCAGGCTGTGGCAGGGCGGGTCAGAAACCAGGGTCAGGGTCTGGAGACTTGGGAGGGGACCGGTGCCAGGGTTAGAAAGTTAGGTCAATTAAGGGGGGGGGATGAGGACGGGGTGGGGGTTTGTGGGCGGGCAGGAATTTAGTGACCTCATCCCCGGTCTCCCGCGGGCGCACAGGCAGAGAGCCTTCTTTGAGCGCTCATAACACGCCCACCTCCCCCAGGTCCTAGCGCCCAGCGTGTTAGGGCTGGGTCCGTTGGGGCAGGGGTGATCTGATTGTCCGAGCGAGCACGTTTGCCCGGCCTTTCGACCCCATCTTCTGGCTCTCAGTTCTGTCCAGCCCTCCCCGCGACCTCTCGCTCTCCAAAGCGCCTTTGTCAGACCTTTCTCCTCCACACCTCTTTGTATGTGTGTGGATGCAGCGATGGTCGGGAGGTTGGAGGAAACCTTTCCCTTACACTGCTGGCCCGCACAGCCTACGGACACTTCGGGCGATGTGGGTATCTCCGAGGCAGAGCTGAGCGGACATCTGGGCCCAGGCTGTTGGAAGCCGAGGTGCAGGTTCCCAGATGCCTGCCTGGGTGCAGGACCTCGGCACGGAGCCAATCTGGCTTGCCTGGCACTGCGGTTCTCCTGTGGGCACAGCCAGGCCCCGCCCTCTCAGAGGCTTGGGCTGACGTGTGGAGAGCAGAGCTAGCCAATGCCGTGGGAACCGACTCCCCAGGGAGAAAACCCAGGCAGGCTGGGCAAGACTTCTGAGCGCAGGGATTTCATACAGGATTCTTCCTGCCTCTTCCCGCCCTCCACAGTCTAGGGAAGAAGGACTTCTGGAGTCTCTTCTCTGACACTATGAGGGAGCACAGCGCCAGCCAGGAGAAGGCTCCAGGTCTTTGAGGCCTGGGAGGTGGAGGCCTGCTCTCTAGGAATAGGGACAGTAGGGACCGGCACCAGGGCCATGGACCAGCACAATGGATCTGGGCATTTCTTCCAGGCTGGGTGTAGCTTGAATAGGGGTGCCCTTCCTCTCCTTAAGAAACTTTCTCTCATGTCCTCAGGGGCAGAGCTGGGAGGAAGGGGAGCCATCCCCTTCACTTTTGTAATTTCTGTCACCTGAGCTCAGGTGACCAGCCCAGGCCTGTGAGGGGAATGGGAGCAAGGGAATGTTTACCTGAAATCCGGTACTAGTCCACTGGGAAGAATCTTTTCTGAGGGGAGGTGGAGCTGCTGTTGTTCCCCCACCCCCAGAACTCAGCAGACATTCAGTCCTAAAGTGGGCACTGCCAGATGCTTCCCCCAACTCCCCACCCCTGCTGTGAGCCACTGCCTCCTGTTGTCATGGCAACTGGGAATTAGGGTTTTATCCAGCAGCAGGTGCCCAAGAAAGCAAAGGGAATAAGGGTGGGGGGTTAACCCCTTGCACTTTCCTTGGAAAATGAGGGAGCCACTTCTAGCCTCAGGAGGCCCTGGAGTGGAAACGAGGGCCCTAGACACCATTCCTGGCTCTGCCCAGAGTACTTGCTCTCCTTGTGCCAGCTCTGAGCCGAGAAGGGGAGAGGGCAGAGAGAGCAAGCCAGAGGGGCCATGGAGAGGTACATATCACTTCTGTCAGCCCCCAGATAAATGTCTGTGGAACATCTATGCTTTGGTAGGCTCGGGTTCCAGAAGCAAATAAAATCAATGTGGTTCTGGCTGTCATGAAACCTACAGCCTGGGAGTACTGATCTTTTCTACTTTGGCTCAAATTCTGAACATTTTTATTATTTTTTAAATGACTTCTTTTTTGAGACACGTTCTCACTTTATTGCCCAGGCTGGAGTGCAGTGGTGCAATCATTGCTCACCACAGCCTCGGCCCCCTGGGTACGAGAGATTCCCTGCCTCAGCCTCTCAAGTAGCTGGGATCATAGGTGCACACCACCCCACCTGGATAATTTTTAACTTTTTTGTAGAGACGGGAGTCTTGCCTTGTTGCCCAGGTGGGTCTCAAACTCCTGGGCTCAAGTGATTCTTCTGCCTCAGCCTCCTAAAATACTGGGATTATAGGTGTGAGCCACCTTGCTCAGCCAAATTCTGTTCTTACCCTCTAAAAATTCTCATTCCCTCTTAAAAAAAGACAGCAGCCAGAAACTATTTACTTACTTTTGAGTCATAAAACCTGGATTTTTATTTTAGCTCTCCTTATTAGCTTCATGACCTTGGGCAAATCAGTTAACCTCTCTGATCCTCCCTGGTCTCCTCCTCTCAGGGAAATAGGCATGTAATATCTCCTCTTCCTGCTTCCCAGGACTCTTGGAATCATTGTTGTTCTCCAATCCCCACCTTCTGGGCAGCACCCTCTCCCCTACCTAGCTGACTGGTTCTGAAGGGGAGGCCCTTCATATTTCCTTACCTGTTGCTTTGCTCTTGTATCCACTCATCCTCCTCTCTCCCCTCTCCAGGAGAGAAGTTTCAGAGCCCGCACCTCCTTCACCATGCCAGTCACCGCCACCAACTCTGAGTCTGGTAAGAAGGGGGTGACGATGTTAGCTTATTTCAGAGCTTCAGAGGATGCAAGGTGAGGACTTAGGGGATGGGGAGCAGCAGCTAGGCACTTGCACAGCTCCAGATAAGAACCAGCCGGCTCCACCGCTGTTCTACCCTACCACTCAGCCATTCCTTCTGGCAGCTGCTGTGGCTGTCTCCTCTGTGTGGGTTCCTGTGCTGGACAGGAGAAGAGGAGGAATAAGACCCATACCTGCTCCAGTGTAGGGCTGGAGATGCAGCACAACCCACCTCACTGGAGGGCAGGGGATGCATGCTCCAGAGATAACCTGCACTTTTGCTGGAGGGCAGTGGCATGGGTCCAGGCCTTTAGGAGGTGGCCTGGGAGCTGGGCCTTGGTGAATGGCTTGGGGGTGGAGGGATTATAGCAGCACAGCCTGGGGCTGAGAAATTCATAGTCGCTGACCCCTAGACCAGCATGTGCCAGAGGTGGACAGGGGATGCTGGGGCTTAGGAAGCTGTGAGTGAAGGAATGAGAATACCAGGTCGGGATACCTGGGCATGACTCTGTAGGAAGCATAAGGACAAGGGAGTGGGCCACCCAGACAAACTAGTGAAGCCTCAGGAGCAAACTGCTTAACCTGTTGGTGAGATGCAAAGGCTATCACAGGGGAGAGCACATTACTTTTAAGAATAGTCATAATTATTATGCTGCCATTGCTGCCACTGACACCAAGTTGTTTTTGAGACAGGATCTGGCTCTTTAGCCCAGGCTGGAGTGCAGTGGTGCAAGCTTGGTTCACTGCAGCCTCTGCCTACTGACCTCAAGCCATTCTCCCATTTCAGCCTTCCAAGTTGCTGGGACTGCAGGTGTGTACCACCAAACCCACCTAATTTTTGTACTTTTTATGAAGACAAAAATGTCCAGGCCAGTCTCAAATTCCTGAACTCAAGCCATCCACCTGCCTTGACCTCCCAAAGTACTAGGATCACAGGTGTGAGCCACTGTGCCTGGCCTGAGTTATTTTGGCATTAACCCTGTGTCACCTCCCTTTGAGGACCTGAGACTTCCCCAAGATGAGATGATGGAACAAGATCAGTGTTCTGAACTTTTTTTTTTGAGATGAAGTCTTACTCTTGTCACCCAGGCTAGAGTGCAGTGGTGCAATCTCTGCTCACTGCAACCTCCGCCTCCTAGGTTCAAGCAATTCTCCTGCCTCAGCCTCCTGAGTAGTTGGGATTACAGATGCCTGCCATCATGCCTGGATAATTTTTGTATTTTTGAAGAGATGGGTTTTGCCATGTTGGCCAGGCTGTCATGAACTCCTGACCTCAGGCGATCCACCTGCCTCAGCCTCCCAAAGTGCTGGGATTACAGGTGTCAGCCACCATGCCCAGCCTTTTTCTTAACTTTCATTGGTCCTGAGCTACTGAGAATCTGTTGACAGCAGTGAGCCCTCATCATAGACATATGCGTCCATGCACAAAAGCTGCATTCCACTCCAGGGGCTCATGGACTTCGGTCGTGCACACAGGACCCCACAGGGTTAAGTTCTCTGTGCTAGAGGCCCTCTGAGGCCTGGGAATCTGGAAATTGCTCTGGTTCTTCTCGGTGTTGTCTGAACTTTTCCCTGCCTGGATGCCCCCCTCCCATGCAGCTCCTTCTTTTGCTCTAGGCCCTGATAATACCTCTGCAAGAGGTTCCAGGGCTGCCACTTTGGTTAGAATGATTCCCCTGTCCCTCTACTCTGAGACAGTGAAGTGAGTGAGCTACAGCCTAAACTGTGATGCACTTGTCCAGGAAAGGCCTCTTCTCCTTGCAGTGGAGGGATGGCACCAATGTCTCCAACTTCTGCAGCGTTGGAGGGCTCAGTCCCCCATCTCCTGTCCAGCCTGCTGGGCCCCCTGGGATCTCCCCACCTCTTTCAGTCTGCCTCGGCCTCACTGTAAGCTGTTTAGGGGTTAATTAAACCCACCCCTGAGCCTGTGCTTAGTAGCCTCTCCATCCAGGGCTGCCAAGTAAACCCATTAATAGTGCCTGGCTGGGTTGCAGAGGGAGGAGCAGGCCCAGCAATTTGGTTTCCTTGTTGCAGGCCACTCAATGGGGTATAGGGTTTATGGGGGGGGGAGGATCGGGGACAGGGAGTGGAGACTTGGGGTGTGGAGGTGGGGTCTGTTTCCTCAAAGGACTCCTGGGGCTCCTGCTCCCCTTCATGTTGTTCTGCTTCTGGCTTCTCATAATCAAAGGAAGAAGTATAACATGTTTCTCTTCCTTTGGGCAGCCTATGTCCTATTCTGAACTATATTAGCTCCCAGCCTCAAAAATCTAATGGTGGGTTCTACCCCTTATTATCTGGTTGTCATTATACTTCTCACAGGACAGAAAGACAGCTGTGTCCTTGTCTCTGAGTTCAGGCTTCCCTTCCCTCCTCCTTTCCTGGGAGGCCCCTACCTTGTACTCTGCAAAGTACAGCAGAGTACTTTTTCTGCCCTTCCCCATGGGTCAGCATGGCTGTTTGAAGGGTGGGAAAGGGTATGGGTGTATTCCTCTTGCAGGGAGACCCCATATCCACTTTGGGTAAAGTCAGGGGCCCTTTCCCTGAGGGTTGGGAGATGAATGGGCAATGGCAGTGGGCTGAGAGCTTAGAGATCCTGTCCCAGGCATCTCCTGACCTGCAGCCTTGCTCCCTCTTCCCCTGTCATCAGACTTCCTCCCTTCTTTGGATCGAGGTTGGGATATGGGGCTGCTTTCAGATGGAGCTATCCCTTTAAATCTCTCCTCTATCCCTGGGTTACTGTCCTGGTGTATAATCCTGCTGCCATGGCAACCAGGGGTGCAATGCAACCTGGTGCCACTCCTCAGGGAATGGCTGAGTGGAGGCTGCAGTACCCTGGTGGTGGCCTAATAGGCACAAGATCTCAGAGGAATGGGGGCACCTGGCTGGAGCTGAGTGCCTCCCTTCTGCCCACACATTTTCCTGTGTGCAAATATGCCCTCACATTTCCTTTCTGGGGAACTGAGTTCCAAGATGCCTGACTTGCTTCCTGACTTGCTTTCTTCCCCTTTGTCAAGGGGAAGAGCTCATGGGAGATGGGGGAGGGGGGAAAGCTGCTGTGAGGCGAGGGGTCAGCAGCACTGTGGCTCTGCCCCTACCCACAGCTATGCTACCTCCCCCAAGTACCCTGCCTCCCAGTGGCTGACCTTGGGCGGGTGCGGGGAGGCATTAGGGGCTGGCGGTATTTGCCCGGCACACCAGTGAGGCTGCCTTCCGGTGGAAGGCTCAGTCTTTCTTGGGGACTTCTTTGACTGAGCGATCACTGTAAAGGAAACAGGGCCTGGAGATGGGACAGAGCAGAGGGCAGAGGACATGGGGAGGAGGCGGCATGCCCTTTGATATTCCAGGATGTATTAGAGAAGGGACTTCCAGAAAAGAGGGGGCAGGAACAAGATAGGTCAAGACTTTTCTCCCTCGGGTTTCTGAAGCTGGCTGTGAGGGGAGGGTCTCGGGATGCCGCGCCAGTCTTGAAGGGGCAGCATGCCATGCCTACCCCCTCCCCAGAACCTCCTGTTAGCCGCCTCCTCCCCATCGTCACCGACACTGACATGCTGGCGATCTGGCCATCTGTGGGACTAGGGCTCCCTCCCACCACCCTTCTCCCACCTGGGTGACCGGGTTACCGCCTGCTCTGAACCCTGCAGCGCCAGTCGGGGCTTCAGCCAATCAGCAAGGTGGTCATGGCTGCTGAGCCTTGCCATTGGCTGGTTCCTCAGAGGGCTCTCCCCGCGTCCCGCCTTCCCCAGCGCGGCCAGCCTCTGGCTGGGGAGGCAGCAGAAGGCAGCGTAGAGGCCACTTTGGGAGTTCCCGGGGCTGGGGGCCGCCATGGCAGGCAGCCCAGGCAGTGAGGCCTCCTTGGAGGGCACATCCCTGGGCTCTTCTGAGGAAACGGAGCTCCAGAGGAAAGGTAGGGAAGGGAGAGCCAGATGGGGTCGGGCAGCTGGCCCCTTAGCTTACCCTCCTCCAGCAGAGTTGGGGCATCTGTGGAGGGTAGCCTGGGAGGGGTCTTATGAGGGCTCCTTCTGGAGAGCTGTCCTGGGCAGAGGGCACCAACTTCCTTGGCCCAGTCCTCCCCTGGGTGATTGACGGAGGGAATCCTGCATACCCTGGCAGGGAGGGAAGGGTCCCTACCCTGGCCTCTTTCAGAGCCCACTGAGGGCCTTGCAGGCCTCTGACCCACGCCAAGCCCTGGCCTGGGCAAGAGGGGTGGGTCTGGAGGGCAAGCTTCGACTTTCTTTTCTAGAGAAGGCAGGGAACAGTAGGAAGAGGGGGATGGGAGTCCAGAAGTCCCTGAACCATCTCTGCCACCTCCAACTCCAGTGCCCCCTCCTCCCCACTCCTGTTCTTCCTGGAGGAGGGGAACACTGACAAGAGCGTTGAGAAGTGGCAGGGGGTACGTCTTTCCCCATCCTCCCTGGCTTGGGTGCTGTTATGCAGATGTAGGCATGGACGGCAGGGTGGCAGAGTAATGATTCCCCTTGCCCGTCTCTGTCCCCAGCTGGGCACATTCTGCTTCTCACTTTCTTTCCCCAGAAATTGCCACAGCGTGGAACTCCCACCTCTGCCAGTGAGTGAAGGCAGCCCCCACCTCAGATCTCGGGGGCCGTTGCTGTGGCCCAGCTACAGTGTTACCATGTCCTTGGTTCTGTCCCATTCTGGGCTGAGAGTTTGCTTATCCCAGTGACTGCTTGGTGTGACTTCGGCCTTTGGGTGCCCACAGCCATTCCAGGCCCCCAGTGCCTGTTTCCCTAGCTCCTGCTAGTGTTCCAGGCCTCAGCTTTGGCTTCCTATCTTCATGTTAATTTCTCAGTGATTATAGATCATTGTCACTCAGAGCTGAAAGGCCTGTAGGCATCATCTAGCCCAACCCATCCATTTTACAGGCGGGAAAGACTGAGGCCAGTGAGGGACAAGGACTTGGGCAGTGTCATAGGGAATTGGTGGCGCTTACACTGGATGCTGTGCAGGCCTGGCCTCCTGTGAGGCTGCCTGCTCGACTCTGAGCCTGTACTCTGGGACTTGCTCCAAGTACTGTCTGTCTCATCCTTGAGCCTGCCAGGTGCCGGTGGCTGAGTCCTGGGCTTCAGCCCATCTAGAGTTTGGGTGAGGAGCTTGTGGTTTTCTTTCTTTCCTTTTTTTTGAGTTAGTCTTGCTCTGTGGCCCAGGCTGGAGTGCAGTAACATGATCTCAGCTCACTACAATCTCTACCTCACAGGTAGATTCTCCTGCCTCAGCCTCCTGAGAAGCAATTCTCCTGCCTCCGCCTCCTGAGAAGCTAGGATTGCAGACCTACAGCATTATACTTAGCTAATTTTTGTACTTTTAGTAGAGACAGGGTTTTGCCACGTTGCCCAGGCTGGTCTTGAACTCCTGGCTGTGAGAGGAGGGTCTTGATCCACCCAGCAGCTTGTTGTTTTCTGAAGCAGGGCAGGACCTAGAACCTGACACCACTTCCCTTTCTCCCCTTCCTCCACCTCAGAGTTCTTTCCAGCTGCCTGGAGCCTCCCACCTGCCCAGACTGGCATTACCTAGGGAAGAGAGTACAGGCCAAGGAAACTGTCCCCTTCCCCTAAGACCCCTGTCCCGGGCATTCAAGGCCCTGGGGTGCCTGTGCTGGGAAGGGAGGGAAGTGTTGTTGTGGAGGGGCTGTCTTCTGTGGGACATAGGGGAGGGGGAGTGGCAGGTATTGTGGTGTGTTTTGGTCTTCTGTGCCCAGCTGGTACCTGTGTATCTCACTGCCCATACCTTCCTCAGCCATGCAGCAAGTCCTGGACAACTTGGGATCCTTCCCCAATGCCACGGGGGCTGCAGAGCTGGACCTGGTCTTCCTTTGAGGCATTATGGAAAGTCCCATAGTAAGATCCCTGGCCAAGGTACAGTGCTCCAGGGAGGTGGGCACAAGGGCACTGTGCCTGGGGAGGCACAGTAGGGGATGGGGTGTTAGCTTCAGAGGGCCCTGGGAATGGGGCATGTGGCAAATAGGCCCCCCTGGAGGGGGTTGTGGGAGAAAATCATGCCCAGGTGAGGACCTGAGTGGCTGCAGTAGAGGGGCTGCACCTGTCTGGGGAGTGCATGAGCAGATGTTTGGGGACTGCCAGCTTGCAGAGTGTGTGATTGGTGCGGGCCAGCATGCACATGTTGGGGACTCTCTAGAATTCATCTTGCTTGTCCTGACTTTGAGCATTTTGTGTAGATGTCTTTCTAAGGTCCCTTGCCAGGGACCAGTTTTGTAGAAGACCATTTTTCCATGGATCAGGGTGAGGAGGAGTGGTTTTGAGATGCAGCTGTTCCACTCAGATCATCAGGCATTCGTTAGACTCTCATAAGGAGCACACCGCCTAGATCCCCCAGCATGTTTGGTTCTCAGTAGAGTTCACACTCCTGTGAGAATCTAATGCTGCTGCTGATCTGACAGGAGGTGGAGCTTAGGCAGTCATGCTCACTCAGCTCCTGCTGTTCACCTGGTTCCTGACAGGCCAGGGACCAGTACTGCTTCATGGCCCGGGGATTGAGAACCCCTGTTCTAATATATGCATAGAGCTGTTTGTTTATTGGTTCCCCTCCTGAGAGATGTGTGTTACTGCTGCTTTTGCTCTCTTAAAAACAGTGCTGCAGTGGATATCCTCATATCCATCTGCTCCTGCACGTGTGTGAGAGTTTCTCTAGAATGGACACTTGGTAACGAAATTGATGAATATGTGCAGTCTTGAACCTCAACATCTGTAACTTTCCAAAGTTGATTTTAGTGTTGGGTTTAGGAGACCACATCACCTCTGGGTACGTTAGCTGTTGTCTCCACAATGAGACAGTGAGACTCTGCTTTGGGATGGCAGAGTCTCAGAGTGAGACGTCCCTCTTGCCAATGCCCTTCAAAGCAGAATCCCCCTTGATAGCACTCCTCTCTGGTCCAGTCCACCTGAAAGTCCACTCGACAGCTCTCTAATGATGGGTCTGCTGGCTGGCTCTGTCATGCACTCATTCATTCATCCATCTATCCATCCATCCATCTATTTAACAAATACCTATTTCACACTCACCATGTGCCAGGCACAGTGCTGGGATTATGGCAGTGGACTGCCAGATACTTTGTTTTCCTGATGAAGCCCAAGTCTGTCTTCCTTTCACTGGGCCCCACCATGCCCCAGTCCTGGGACCCCAGAGTAAAGCCTAATTGAGAATGAATCAATGTGCTGTGTCACATTGTAAGTAAACTCCCTTCTCTAGAAACATTTTTGGTGAGAAGCTGGTCAGGATTTTCCCAAGAAATTCCCGGTATGGTTCTGGATTCATAGAGCACAATGGAAGAGAGTATGGACGTTTCTTCCCCTCTGAGACCCCCAATATGAGGCTAATGGGCTCAGGCAATCCAGTGACTTCTCTCTCCCTCTGATTGTGAAACAAACAGGAAGTGAATCTCCTTGAAGGAGCCTATCTCAGCTCATTGAAACAAACAAAAAAACCCATACATTTCTTCCTTGTCCCTGTATGGGTGATTCTTGGCAATGTAGATTTGCCACTCACAAAAGATGGCATCTCAGAGCTTCCTACATTGGACTATGGGACCTGCTTCCTCCTTCTCATCAATTGTATTGATTATGTGTGCAGAGACACATTTCTAACCTAATAGACAAAGCACTTTAATCAAATCCAGCTGCAAAGACTTTGCAAAGTGGCCCCAAAATCCACAGGAATGGAATCAGGTTAAAGCCACATGTAGTAACTGTTGGTCTCCCTCCCTTACCCTTTGGAACTGGGCTTGACTCTCTCTGGATGTGGCAGACAGTGTGGGAGGGGCCAGACTGGGTAGACCTGGGGACCTGGGAGGGGCAGGGCCTAAAGGGACAAAACCAGAGGGTTAAAAATCCTAAGGAAATTCAAGTCTAGCAGAGAGATTATAAATCCAGGTGGTTGGCTGCAGACAGCAGGTGGCAGCCCTGGCAGGTGGCTGGCATCTGGGAGGGGTGACATGGGTCCAGCAGCAGGTGTTCGAGCCACAGGCAAGGCCAAGGTGAGGACTTCAAGTCGGGGACATTCAGAAATTCAGAAAAATTGTTATTAATGGGGACATCTGCAAGCTGAGAGGCATGTGAAGGCAGCATGTGAACTAATTCACATGAAATAAAGAAGAATGAACACAGGGTTTGGAGTCAGAAGATTCCACTGACTGGCTTTGAGAGTTTTCTATATCTGTCAACCTCTCTGAGTTTCAGTTACTTCTTTTTTTTAATTAAAAATTTTTCTTTATATGGTACACTATGGAGGATTTTTTTAAAAAAATTAGTATTTATGTATTTTAAAAGAAAGACGAGGTCTCACTATGTTGCCCAGGCTGGTCTTGAACTCCTGAGCTCAAGTGATCTTCCTACCTTGGCTTTCCAAAGTGTTAGGATTACAGGTGTGAGCCACCATCCCCAGCCCAGTTATTTCTTTTGAGAATTGGGGAGAATGATACCTATCCCTCAGAGTTATGGTGGGGCTAGGTGGAGGTTATGGAAGTGGAAGTGCTTTTTGACTCAAAAAGAGTTGTTATAATCTTAGCTTTAGACTGGAGTTCACAGGGAGGACTCTCATTCTCTGGGGAGGCTGTGGTGGAAAAGCTGGGAAAGCAAGACAGGGCCCTAGGGAAGTAACTATGATAGCGGTTCTGACAAGGGAACATGAAAAGCAGAGGATGTAGTGGTGAGGAGGCCAGTGCATCAGTTAGCTTTTGCTGTATAAGAAACCATCCTGCTGTGTAGTGGCTTAAAACAACTGTGATTTAATTTCCCAGATTTTGTGGGTTGGTTGGGTGGTTCTTCTGGCCTGGGCTTGCTTAGCTGGGGCTGGGTAATCCAGGATGGCCTCACTCACATACCTGGTGTCTTAGCTGAGAAAACTGCAATATCTGGGATGACTAGGCCCCTTTCTATTGGTCTCTCCTCCTCGGCCACCTTCACATGGTGGTCTCACCAGCAAGGAAGGTCAAGACCCCAGTCCCAAGCACTTTCTAAGCCTCTGCTCACATTTGCTAATGGCCCATTGTCTAAAGCAGGTCACATCTGTCAAACTCAGATGAAAGAGTTCCTTTACTTTCTGGCACACTACTCTCTAGGACATCTTTCAGCTTTTAATTTTAATGTTTAATTATGAACCAGGGCTGCAGATGGGAATTGCCTGTCTTTTGTGATGATCAGAGGGGTTGAAGTGGAGGTCGGAGGGAAAACTTTTCAATGAAATGACTGTGTGGTGTTTGTATTTGCAGCATGCTATGGCTCTGGATTGGGAGCAGACAGCAGGGTGCACGCTGGCTCCACCATGAGCCTAGCTGTTTCTCTCACCCAAGCTTCTGGTCTACCATGAGCTTTAGCCCTGCTTTGCTGAGGATGATTTTCAGAGCAGAATGAAATGAATGGCTATCACAGAAATTAAAACCACTCTTCAAGTTCTGGGCCATGTGTCACTTAACATGAAAAAGGATAAGTCTTAGCAAAATAGTGAATAAAAAAATTAAGGGAAATAATTGTTCACTTAATATTAACTGAAAAAAGTCAGGCCCCAGGGATGGATAAAATCATGATTCCCTTTTTTTTTTTTTTTTTTTTTTTTGAGACAGAATTTTCACTCTTGTTACCTAGGCTGGAGTGCAATGGTGCGATCTCAGCTGACTGCAACCTCTGCCTCCTGGGTTCAGGCAATTCGCCTGCCTCAGCCACCTGAGTAGCTAAGGTTACAGGCATGTGCCACCATGCCCAGCTAATTTTTTGTATTTTTAGTAGAGATGGGGTTTCACCATGTTGACCAGGATGGTCTTGATCTCTTGACCTCATGATCCACCCACCTCGGCCTCCCAAAGTGCTGGGATTACAGGCTTGAGCCACCGCACCCAGCCCACCCTTTTTTTAATGTCATAGAAAATGAATTTGGACAGACATGATTCCCTTTTTATAAAGGGAAAAATAACTGTATTCATTTCAGAAATATGTGGAATACATACAGACACATTAAAACTCTAACAGGGAAGCCAGGCAATGACAAGCACCCTAAATCAAGATGGTGCTTTCTGTAGGTGGGAGGGTAAGTGGAACATGTGCTTAGATGTTGGATATTGTCAAGAGCTTTGTTTTTCAGTTTGGGTGTTGGGTTCTCTTACATCCTCGTTATATAATTTTAAAAAGTCTAATTTAGGCTGGGTGTGGTGGCTCACACCTGTAATCCCAGCACTTTGGGAGGCCAAGGCAGGTGGATCGCCTGAGCTCAGGAGTTTGTGACCATCCTGGGCAACATGGTGAAACCCTGTCTCTACTAAAATACAAAAAATTGGTTGGGCGTGATGGTGCATGCCTATAGTCCCAGCTACTTGTGAGGCTGAGACATGAAAATTGCCTGAGCCTGGGAGGTGGTGGCTTCAGTGAGCCAAGACTGTGCCACTACACTCTAGCTTGGGCTACAGAGTGAGACTCTGTTTCAAAAAAAAAAATCTGTTTTAATACTAACTAACACAAGCCATGCACAAACCAATGTTGAGAACATATGAACCAAGGATTGTGATTCATCCAATTCTTAAAGTCCGAAAAAGTGTGTGGCAAATTATGCTACATGCTGAGTGTTCTTGGTGCTGGTCAATCAGCTGTTTAGTTCCACCCACTGAGGTGTTGGTTTTGTATTTAAATGATTAAATGTTTTGAGTTTTCTCTGGGCTGTGAGGTTGAGCTTGGAGAGCTGTGTTTTCACATCTGTGGGTATAAAATGTCCAGGGTGGCCCCAGGAGGAGGAATGGATTAGCCCCTGGTGGGAATGTTACTGAGTCAAAGATGGGAGGTAAGCAGCTTAGGAGGCACCCTGCCTGCCCCCTGGTCAAAGACATCTCAGAAAACTTGTCCTCCATCCATGGAGCAGATGGTGCTAAAGTCAAAATGAGCGACCTCTCTAATGCTCGCATCAGGACACCTGGGCCAGAGCTGGTTCCTGTTAACCCCAAAGAGCCATGCAAGGGTTGCCATGGTGATACTGTTGCTGCCTGAGTGCCTTTGTTTATTCTTGAAACTCAGTTGTTGGGGCTTTGATTCCCAGCATTGTCTGGCACAGGGGTAATAGAGCCAGGACGCCTCCCTCACTCTGGGGCTGGGTGGGCTGGGCCAAGCTAAATGACTGAACATCACACAGAGCTCTGTGGAAGACCAACCCTCTGGGGCTTGTTCCTGTCCCTGGTGCTGTTCCTTTGCCCCATTAGTTGTCTGTTTCCCCAGTAGGCTGTGGGTGTCAGTCTAAAATGCTGCCCACCTGGCAGAGGATGCTTTAGGTGGTGGGGCCATGTGGGGTGCTGTTCCCTGGCCTTTTTGGGAAAAGAGAAGGCAGGAAGGATGTAACCTTGATTGAGCACCTGCTGTGTGCCAGGTACTGTGTCCATCTCACCGACTCCTCACAGCAGTCCTATGAGGTGTTATTCAAATCTCACCATCTCATGGCTAAACAAGCTTTCTATTATGAAAAAATTTAAAAATATATTCCGAACCTCCATCACCCAGCACCCCACATCAGCATTTAACAAGTCTTGTTATCTCATTTCCTCCATACCTTCACCCCCTTCCCTCTCTCCTCCATTGTTTGGAATAGATATCAGCCATAATAGATTGTATCTGTGTTTGATTGTGTCTATCAACCAAAAAATATTTTTTTTAAAACTTACACTACTATTCTCACACCTCCTAAAAAATCAAACAATAGTTTTCTTGTGAATCTTTTTAATTAAAATTTTTTTAAATGGTTATGGCATGCTGTTAAAAGAAAGTCAGAGGGGGGAAAAAAAAACAAAAAAAAAAGAAGAAAAAAATAAAAATAAAAATGCAGATGGGGTTTTGCTGTCTTGAACTCCTGGGCTCGAGTGATCTTCCTGCCTTGGCCTCCCAAAGTGCTGGGATTACAAATGTGAGCCATTGTGCCCAGTCATGAATTTTTAGTAAATTGGGATGTCTGGATAGTCATATTAAAGGATATCTAAGTGGATCCAGACCTAACATCATATATCAGAATAAACTCCAAGTTGGATCAGAGATCTCTTTGTAAAAGTATAAATCATATATGTCCTAGAGGAAAATAAGGCTCTGTATATGGGAAAAGCCCTCCCTTAAAAAAAAAACCTAGACTTCAAAATTCAGATGCACGAAACATTAATAAATTCACTCACATTAATTTTTTTTTTCGAGTCAGGGTCTTGCCCTGTCACTCAGGCTGGAGTACAAAGGTGCAAACACTGCTCACTGCAGCCTCAACATCCTGTGTTTAAGTGATCCTTCTACCTCAGCTCCCCAAGTAAGAGTAGCAGGGATCTCAAGTGCATGCCACCATGCTCTGGTAATTTAAGGAATATTTTGTAGCAACAAGGGCTTGCTGCATTGCCCAGGCTGGTCTTAAGTTCCTGGGCTCAAGTAGTCTTCCCTCCTTGACCTCCCAAAATGCTGGGATTACAGGTGTGAGCCACTGCACCTGACCTAAATTATTTTTTGCATGCAAAAACACCAGAAGCAGAGTGAAAAGGCAAGTGGCAAACTGGGGGAGATGATTTGCAAGAGATATTACAAAGGGCTTAATTAGTAGGCAGTTCACAGAAAATGATATACACATGGCCCTTAGACATGTGAAGAGATGCTTGACTTTATTCATAGAAAGCAAAATGCAAAGCAAGCCCCACTGAGAGATCATTTCTCCTCCATGTGATTGGCAGACATGCAAACATTTGATCAACAAAATCCTTCAAGAAATTCCCCTCCCAGAGAGGGGAATTTGTCAATATCTAAGAAACTTATGTATGTATTTACTGCTTGACCCAGCAAGACGTCTAGGAATTTACGTGGAAGATCTCCATAGATATAGAATACTATGCCACAGTTGTTTACTGCAACATTATTTGCAACAGCAAAGTACTAGAAATACCCTAAATACCCATGGAGACTGGTTGAATAAATTACAGGAATCCAGTCGTGCAGTGGAGTCAAATGCAGTATTTAAGATAACAGGACGGGCACAGTGGCTCATGCCTGTAATCCCAACCCGGGAGGCAGAGGTTGCAGTGAGCGGAGATCATGCCACTGCACTCCATCCTTGGCGACAGAGCAAGACTCTGTCTCAGACAAACAACAACAACAACAACAATAATAATAATAATAGAGGAAAATCTCCATGCAGTTTCATGGGCTGATTTCCATGGCATATTTTTCGGTAAAAAGCCAGAAAAAAAAACAGTTAAACAAAAGCCCCAGGGTATTAAAGAATGTGTACAATTTTATGTAAGAAAGAAGGGACAATTTATTTTATTTTATTTTATTAAGACAGAGTCTTGGTTTGCTGCCCAGGCTGGAGTGGAGTGGTACAATCTCAGTTCCCTGCAACCTCTGCCTCCTGGGTCAAAGCAATTCTCATGTCTCAGCCTCCCAAGTAGCTGGGATTACAGGTGTGCACCACCATGCCCGGCTAATTTTGTATATTTAATAGAGATGGAGTTTCACCATGTTGGTCAGGCTGGTCTCGAACTCCTGACCTCAGGTGATCTGCCCACCTCGGCCTCCCAAAGTGTTGGGATTATAGGTGTGAGCCACTGCCTGACCTTTAGCAGTAATTTCTGAGATTTTGATGCACCCATCATCCGAGCAGTGTACACTATACCCACTGTGTAGTCTTTCATCTCTTACACCCCTACGACCCTTCCCTCCTGATTTATACTTAATAGATTTGTGATAGGTAGTAGCGGTTGTACAGCAATTCTGAAACTGCTTTGAATATTGAAGGGCAGAACAAGTAAGTAAATATATTGATGTTATTGGGAACTAAGTTCACACTGAAGGAGAAGGGAGACATAAATATGGAATGGGGGAAGGTGAGAAAAATCCTGTAGAGTTTGATTTTATTTGGAGCCATCAGTATCTACTAATGTTACCAAAGATATGCTGCCCCAGAAACAATGAGTACTGATTGCCCATATCTTGGTTTCTAAATACTGTTCCCTGCCAAAAGGAATCAGGGGTCCTTTGAGAAATTGCTGATTCCAGACCTGGGGTAGGGAAAGTATCAGATGAGCCTGTGTGGGAAGGGAAGAAGATGGGAACATGTGAACAGGACAGAGGTGTGAAAGGGGCCCCCACTGGACACATTTGGGATAAACCAGGTCAATGAAGATAGTGATAGTAATGGATTCAAACACATGGAATAAAACTTCATAGTGATATGAGAGAAGAGAAAGAGGAGTGGGGTGGGAGAGAGAAAAGAACAGCTCATTCTTTTTTTCTTTATGACAGAGTTTCGCTCTTGTTGCCCAAGCTGGAGTGCAATGGCACGATCTCGGCTCGGTGCAACCTCCGCCTCCCATGTTCAAGCGATTCTTCTGCCTCAGCCTCCAGAGTAGCTGGGATTATAGGTGCTTACCACCACACCCAGCTAATTTTTGTATTTTTAGTAGAGGTGGCGTTTTGCCATGTTATCCAGGCTGTTTCTTAAACTCCTGACCTCAGGTGATCCACCCGTCTTGGCCTTCCTAAGTGCAGGGATTATGGGCATGAGCTTCCATGCCTGGCTGAAAAGCTTATTCTTATAGTAGAATGCCAATAAATGTAGAGGGAATGATGGGAGTTATGTAGTCACTATTTTGCAACCTCCAGTATAATATTTCATTTAGGCAAGGGTCATAAATTGATGCTAAAAACACTGGTGAAGGATTTTGGGGGAACAGAATGGTCACACAGTCTCAAAATAAGGGAAAGATGAAGACACAAGATCACCTACGTAGAACTCTTGTCAAAAGGACTCACTCAAGTCTAATAATGAGGAAACAATCACATAAATCTAGTGGTAGAGCATCCTAAAAGCTACTGGCCTGGAGTCTAAAAATGTCTAGGTCGGGTGCAGTGGCTCACACCTGTAATCCCAGGCTTTGGGAGCCTGAGGCGAGAGGATTGCCTGAAGCCAAGAGTTTGAGACCAGCCTAGGTGATGTAGTGAGACCCTGTCTCTGTAAAATAAAAACAGAAACAAAAAACAACAAATGTCCTGAAAGTCTAAAACTTATTGGAATCTGTGCTAGATTAGAGGAGAATAAAGAGATGTGCTGACCAAATACAACATAGGATCAATTAGATCCTGAAAAAATAGAATGATAAAGGATGCTTTTGAAACAAGAGTGAACATTTGAATATGGACTGTCCTACATAATGTGTTAATGTATCAATGTTAAATTTCTTGCAGGTGATAATGGTATTGTGGCCTCTACAGCAGAACGGCTTTGTTCCCATGAAATACATGCTGAAATACTTTGTGATAAAGTGGCTTGTGTTGTCTGCAGTGATCTTTCAAAGATTCAGAGGGGAAAAAAGGTCTTCATCCATATTCTTGAAATGGAATTCCTGGAGCGCTGGGTGCAGTGGCTCACACCTGTAATCCCAGCACTTTGGGAGTCCGTGGCAGGTGAATCACCCAAGATTGGGAGTTTGAGACCACCCTGACCAACATGGAGAAACCTTGTCTCTATGAAAAATACAAAATTAGCCAGGCATGGTGGCACATGCCTGTAATCCCAGAAGGCTGAGGCAGGAGAATCGCTTGAACCCAGGAATCAGAGGTTGCAGTGAGCTGAGATCATGCCATTGCACTCCAGCCTGGGCAAGAGTGAAAAGTCACCTCAAAAAAAAAAAAAAAAAAAGAAATGGAATTCCTTTCTTCCTGACCCACTTAACCTAATACTCCCCACTGGGCTGGAACCTGGAACAAGCAGAGTGACAGATAGGAACAGGGCCTGCTCCTGGTACCATGTGCTGATTTCTTGTCCCCTCATTCACTGGGATCACTGAGATGAGGGCCTGGAGCTGCAAGTTCCAGTCCCAGTGACCCTGGGAATGTTATTCCACCTTCCTAACTTTCTCATCCTGGGCTTTGGGGTCTTCAAGTCCCCACCCAATCATGATGTCTGATGGAAGAAGCTGCCCTTGAACTCCAATGCATATAGGGTCCTGGGAGCTGGGGACAATTTGATAACTTTTAATGACCCTTCGTGGCAAGGGGATGATAAAGGAAGGTTTGTCCTTTGGTTTCTTCCTTCCCTAAACTAGGTCCTAGTAATTTTGGGGAAGAAAGGAGACAGCAAGGAATGCATACACACTTGTGGGTATGATTGTGTGTGTACGCATGTGTGGGTATGATTGTGCATGAGTGAGTGAGAAGCTGAGGCTGGAGGCTGGGGGTGGGGTGAGAAAAATGCCTGGGGCTGAGGGAGGACTCTGTTTGGTGTCCCAGGGCTCCTGGGGAAGCTCCTAGCCCCACCTGTTCTGCATCCACCCCCAGGTTCACGAGAGACTGGAGGAGATGAAGCTGGAGGCCGTGAGAGACAACAACCTGGAGCTGGTGCAGGAGATCCTGTGAGACCTGGCACAGCTGGCCGAGCAGAGCAGCACGGCTGCAGAGTTGGCTCAAATCCTCCAGGAGCCCCATTTCCAGGTTCCTGGCTGCTGGGGCTGGGGTGAGGGAGCAGGAGGTGGGTGGACTTGGGTGTGCTGCTGTTGAAGGGGCTGGCAGGAAGTTGGAGCTGGGATGGGAAGAGACCTCCGGGTAATGCCCCATTGGCCCTTCTCTTCCCATTACCCCCCAGACCCTCCTGGAGACGCACGACTCTGTGGCCTCAAAGACCTATGAGACACCACCCCCCAGCCCTGGCCTGGATCTGACATTCAGCAACCAGCCTGTACCTCCTGATGCCGTGCGCATGGTGGGCATCTGCAAGACAGCCAGAGAACATCTGGTGAGGATGCTGAGCAGGGCCAGAGGTGGGGCTGGTGAGGGTCAAAATTGAGAATAACCAATGGGGGCCAAGAAAGGTCAAGCGAGGGCTGAAGATAAAGATGGGGCCAGCTTTGTGTAGGAAAGGGCCCATGCAGCTCTGGGAGACCATAGACACTGCATATGTACGTGTCCACGCCTCTCCAGTCTGCCCAGTTCCCCCTGTTAGTGCCTGATATAAGTGAAGAATTCAGGCAGAAGGATGGAAGAGGACTTTGTGAGGGTGGAGGTGAGTGGATGGGGACAGGAATGGAGGAGCTATTAGGAGACTGTTTGAAGATTCTGACTTGGAACAATTGGGGCCTCATCTTACACTCCCCCGACCTGCAGGGTGTAACGCTCCAAGTGGAGGGTGGCAAGCTGGTGATTGCTCACATTCTGCATGGGGGCATGGTGGCTCAGCAAGGCCTGCTGCACATGGGTGACATCATCAAGGAGGTGAACGGGCAGCTAGTGGGCAGTGACCCCCGAGCACTGCAGGAGCTCCTGTGCAATGCCAGTGGCTGTGTCATCCTCAAGATCCTGCCCAGCTACCAGGAGCCCCATCTGCCCTGCCAGGTGGGCCCCTCCACCAACCCCACCCCCAGCACAAGGCCCAAGGGATGGCTGAGCCTCCTGCCTGTCAGGGTTGCAGGTCTCACTGAGGACCTCCTCTCCTACTGGTTTCCTCCAGGGGAGATAGGGGGCAGGACCTGCAGCCAGGGGGCAGCTGACCACAGCCATGGACAGGCCTCTGCCTTTGCTGCACCTGCATATGCTTCCACGTTGGTTCGCATTATGCACACAGCCACAGCCCGGGGTACCAGAGTGTATGAGAGAGCACCTGCATCATGGTCAGCGTTCTTCACATGTTTGTGTGCATGTGCAGGGTGGGGTTGTCATATGTCCTGGACAGCTATCTCCTGGTTGGTGTCTTCTGGGGGTCTGGCTCCTCTGTCCACCTCTCCTATTGGCATTCTTACCTTCCCCCAGAACCCTTCTCCAAGGGGAGACGGTGAGTGGAGGGAGGGATCCAGGATTAGGTTCCAGAGTCCTATTCCGTACTTGCTGTTCCCACATCCTTGGTCCTGAGATCTGAATCCTGTAGTACTAGATGCAAAGGGAGGCCGGCACCAGGGAGGCATGTGGGGTAGGCCTGGAGGCATCACTCCTGCAGGGGTGGCTCCATTGCCCCTTGCATCTTTGTGAAGGGAAGGGACATGGGGTAGACCTCCACCTGAAGCCTTCCACTGACCCTTCCCCTGACTTTTTGCCAATTCCCGGGCCCAGGTATTTGTGAAATGCCACTTTGACTATGACCCAGCCTGAGACAGCCTCATTCTCTGCAAGGAAGCAGGCCTGCGCTTCAATGCTGGGGACTTGCTCCAGATCATAAACCAGGACGATGCCAACTAGTGGCAGGTGAGCTGCGGGCACCTTTGCATCTCTCTAGGTGTGGTGCATAGGAGGGTGAGGCGCAGGGAGGTGTCCTCTTGCTCAGGCCAATCTTGGTCTCATGTCCATTTCGGGCATGTCATGTGGAAGGGGGTAGTGCCAGTCTCATCCCCAGCCAGGTGCTGGAGGAGAAGTGGAAAGCATTTGTCAAGAGGGACCTGGAACTGACACCAAACTCAGGTAGGAGGACCCCCCAACCCCACATCCCCAATCTGGGATTGGACAGGGCCCTGCCTGCTTCCCTCACCCATCTCCCTATGGCCAGGGTCTCTATGTGGCAGCCTTTCAGGAAAGAGAAAGAAGAGAATGATGTATTTGACCACCAAGAATGCAGGTGGATATCAGAGCATACCCTCCCTTATCTTCTTCTAACATGTCATGGCCCTCTCTGTCCCCACCCTTTACCTGTGATGATGCTCACCCTTCGCCTGGCTCAGATGCTGCCAGTTATGTCCCTAGGCCCTGCCTGGCTCCTCCATGCTCCCCTGTTCCAAGCCTTCTTGCCCTCAACCTCCCTGAAAAATCCACCCCTCCCTCACCATGCTGCCTGGTGAGCAGTGCCATCTCCCTGTGTCCAGAGTTTGACCACCATGAACTGCTTATTTATGAGGAGGTGGCCCACATGCCCCCATTCCGCAGGAAAACCCTGGTGCTGATTGGGGCTCAGGGCGTGGGATGGCACAGCCTGAAGAACAAGCTCATGATGTGGGATCCAGATCGCTATGGCACCACGGTGCCCTGTGAGTGGGGGCTGGGCCCTGCTGAGTGGGCTACAGGGAGCAGAGGCTCCCCTGGGGGCCAGGGCTAGGCCCACCAGATGGGCATCTTCATGGGCACCAGGCCAGCTGGTACCTTTGGGTGCACAGGTTGGGGTACACGCCCTCTGTGGGCAGGGAGAGGAACTGCAGGCTCAGGAAAGGTGAGGGAGGAGTTCTGCCAACAGGTGGCCTAGTGGGCTGGGCTGGTGTCCCCTTTTCTTCTCTGTTTCACTTGCTGAAAGCTGTGAAGAAAGCGAGTGCCCAGCTGTGCACCCGGGTGAAACAGGGCTATGAGGTGCACGTGTGTAGCTTTGTGGAAGACAGGGCTTCTTAGTAGCAGAGCCAGCGTGGGGAGTGGAAGCTCTTGGCTGCCAGAGGCAGGACTGAGAGCGCTGCCTTGGTCTGCTTGGCTCTTGCTGTGTGGCTTTGGGCTATACATTGCCCTTTCTAGACCTCAGCCTCTCACCTGTGGGCTCTGGGTTGGACCATGGATACCACCTCATGTCTCCGTGAGTGCCAGTGGGGAGGGTGGGGGCAGGAGTGTGCAAAGGCAACAGTGCTGGCAAGATGGGGAGTGGATTGCACCCCCAAGGCTGAGAACTGGGAGCCTGGGTAAGGGTGTGTGTATGTGACTGAGGCGCTGTGACCTGCCTGTGCCCATTCAGCCCCACCTACCTCCATCCCCCTAGACACCTCCCGGCGGCTCAAGGCCTCAGAGCAGGAAGGTCAGGGTTACAGCTTTGTGTCCCGTGGGGAGATGGAGGCTGACATCTATGCTGGGCGCTACTTGGAACATGGCGAATACGAGGGCAACCTGTATGGCACACATATTGACTCCATCCGGGGCGTGGTTGCTGCCAGGAAAGTGTGTGTGCTGGATGTCAACCCCCAGGTACAGCCACTCTGCTCCTTCCCAGCCTGCCTAATGTCCTCTCTGCTGCCTCAGTGCTTCTCCATATAATTCCAGGCACCTGTCATCTGAGCGCACCCATGCACCCACTCTGCTTTCAACCACTGCTAGGAACCCAGCCCACCTGGAACCTTCCTCAGCCTCCCAGACACCCCACTCCTTCTCTAGTCTCCTCCAGTCACCCCAGCCACCTGCCAGCTGTCTGTCATTCATCCCAGTGCTCATGTCCCAGACTGCCAGGCACCCCTTTCTCATCCACTCCTAGGTGCCCGCCCAACCTCGGCCACCCTGAGAGCCTTACTCTGATTCCTAGGACAGACATGGGGATATGCTCCCTACCTTGCCTTCTCCTTCCACAGGCAGTGAAGGTGCTATGAACAGCGGAGTTTGTTCCTTATGTGGTGTTCATTGAGGCCCCAGACTTTGAGAGCCTGTGGGCCATGAACACGGCTGCACTGCAGAGTGGGGCGTCCACCAAGCAGCTCATAGGTGAGGGCTCTGAGGTGTGGGGGAGGGGTCCGATGGCTGCCTAGGGTGGTGGGGGACAGGTCTGAGCTGGCAGAGAGAAGGAGGTGGTGTTGGGGAGGGACAGGAGCCTGCTCCAGTTATCAGTGAGGCAGTACGTGGTCTCCCCTGCATAGATGTGGAGGGGAGGTCTAAGAGAGGAAGTCCAAAGTCTCAGAGTGAACCAGGGACACAGCTAGCGTGGGACACATGTGCTTCTGACTCCAGCCCACTGCTCTGCCCACTCTGCAGGGACAGAGTGCTGGCCAGAAGGAGTTCAGAGGGCCAGTGGAAGAGGTGGGCGGGTGGTGAGCCAGGGGAGCTTGGGTTGCTTACAACTGGGGGAAAGTGGAAGGGCAAGAGAAAGCCAGAGGCAGGAAGGGTGGCTGGAGGTGTGAGGCAGCATCAGGGAGCAGGCAGCACCTGGAGGAGAGGCCTCAAGCCCGTATTGCAGCACTCCAGCCTCCTTCCTCCCTAGGTCATGTTGTGCCTCCCCAGGAGGTGGAGGGCTTGCAGAGCTCCGAGCTCAGGGGTCCCTCTGTTGGCCATGCCTGGTGCTGCAGCACTCAGGCCTCAGGTCAGAGTGTGGCTGGGGCCCAGGAGAGGCTGTCTAGGCTGGCACTCTTCTGCCGTGGACCCTTGCTTGATCTCTACTCTGGGCACCTCCTCCTTGGCAACAGGTGTGGCCAACTGGAGCTGCTGGGATGTGGCTGGCTTCAGCTTATTTAAGTCAGTTGTCAAGTACCCTTTCCAACACCTGCCCAGCCAGCTTCCACAGGGTAGAGGGTAGGGGTTGCCCTGGGCACTTGTGGATTGCCCTGGTACCAGCCTGTCATGCTGCATAGGTGGGGCAGCCTGGTCAGGAGGGAGCACTGGCTTGGGAGTCAGGCAGACCCTGTTCAGCCACTGACTGGCTGTGTGTACCTTAATTTTCTGTTATAAATGGGGAAGAATTAATACTACTTTGCAGAGCTGCAGTGAAGATTATGTGGGTTGCAAAGTATTTAAGGGTGTGATTGGCACGTACTAAAGCTTATCCTTTCACCCACCATCTGTTTGTGGTTGATGGTGAGCCACTTTGAGGCATGCAGAGAGGGGCCCCTGCCTCCCTAGCCAGGGAGTCCACTCTAGGGTTGGGCTTTGGGGAGGGGGATTAAGGGCAGCTGTAGCTCCTTCTGACAGTGGGGGTGAGTTGTGGGCACTGACTGTAGGGAGGTCTCCTTGTGCCTGGGCAGGTGGCAGACCTGAGGCGGACAGTGGAGGAGAGCAGTGCATCCAGAAGGGCTACGGGCACTATTTTAACCTCTGCCTGGTCAATAGCAACCTGGAGAGGACCTTCCATGATCTCCAGGCAGCCATGGAGAAGCTACGGACAGAGCCCCAGTGGGTGCCTGTCAGCTGGGTGTACTGAGCCTGTTCACCTGATCCTCTGCTCCCTCTGTGTTGAGACCCAAAACCTGAATCCATCCCCTTCCTGACCTGTGAGCCCTGCCACAATTCTTAACCCCCATATCTGATTATCCTTGGGTAACAGCTCCCAGCAGGCCCTGTGCTGAAGTGTGGCTTCAGCACAGAGGTGTGCACTGCCAGGGAGCTGGGCATCCATGGGGTATCCTGTGCCCAGGTGCTGCCCACCCCCAATGCTCATTAGCCACCAGATAGCTCTCTCTGAGGCCAAGCCATTCGCAAGAATGTGTCGAGTCATCTCCATAATGGTTAGTCAAGAGGAGACAAAACCTGCTTTGGGACCACACGGTTAGTAGGTACACTGCCCCCACCACCTCTCCCCAGTCACCAGTTCTCTGGACTGGCACCCACCACATTCCTGGACTCCTCCCACCTCTCACCCCTGTGTCACAGGAGCAGGCCTTGGGCTGTTTCCATGTGGCCAGGGGAATGTGTGGTCCACTGGAAGCCAGGCAGGCCAAGGTGGTGGTGCCAGCCTGGTGCCATCTTGAAAGCTGGAGGAGTCAGAGTGAGAACCAGTGGCCACAGATGCAGATCAGTACAGTTCCCAGCTCCCTCAGAGAGGGGCAAGGTGGTGGGGCGAACACTGCTCAGTCCCTCCTTCATCCACAGCTTCTCACTGCTGACAGTTCTCCAGACCTCTCTGATATATCCTGACAGATCAGCCCTGCTCCCCACAGGGCCAGGCTGGCAGGGGCCAGTGGGCTCAACCCAGGTAGGGATGGGATGGAGGGCTGAGCCCTGTGACAAGGAACCTGCTGCTACCGACTGAAGAGCCCCAAGCTCTCCATGGCTCACAGCAGGCACAGGTCTGGACTCTGTGTCTTTGACCTTGGTCCATTTTGGTTTTCTCTCTAGACAGGTCCAGGTAGCCCACTTGCGTCAGGGCTGCAGGGTTGGAGGGGCCGAGGAGTGCAGAGGGGACCTTGGGAGCCTGGGCTTTTGAAGGACAGTTGCCCTCCAGCAGGTTCCTCATACACGACTCCAGGGGGCACCGTTTACACTGTAGTCTGCACAGCCTGTGGCTCTGCATGTGTGCTCAGCGCCTGTCTGTGCCTCTGGCACTGGTGTGTTTGTTTCTGTGTCTCTGTCTGTCTGTCTGTCTGTCAGGTTTAGTCTGGGGAGGAAGCAAAGAGTTGTTTTGTTTTGGAGGTCACTTTTTGGGGCCCCTTTCTGGGGGGGACCATCAGCCCTCATTTCCTATAAGACCCTGATCCCAGACTCTGAAGCCTTGGTCCTCTCCTGATGTCTCCTCCACTGTCCTATTGTCCCCCTGCCCTAAATGCCTTTCTGCTGTCCTTGTGGAAGGCAGTTTTGTAAAATAGGAGACTCCCTTTTAAGGAAGAATGCTGTCCTAGACGTACCTGAGCCTCTCATCCTTCATTGTTCTCTGCAGTCCTTCCCAGGGTGAGCCTGTCCTCAGAGGGGACAGCCTGGGACATCCTGAGTCCAAACCCCTGTGCCTCCCAGTTCCTCTGAGTGTCTAATTAGTCTTTGCTGCAGCATCAGCCAAAGCTGGCCCCTGAACCACTGTGTGCCCATTTCCTAGGGAAGGGGAGGGAGAATAAAGAGAATATTTATTGCAAATGTTAGAATATATTTCTTATATTAGGAATCTCATTTACATTTGCATAGGGTATACGCATGGGTGGAAAGGCCAGGCCTGCCCCCATCTTGCTGGTGTGGCTCCACGTGTGCTATGCACTCATCCTCCTGCTCCTCTTCTCCCTTAGTATCCTTTCATCCTGATTCAGCTCTCCCTGGCATCACCCTCAGCCTAAGGGGGAAGGAAATGGAGTGTTTTCCTGCTGACCTGAGGCCATGGAGTCACTTGACACTTCCTACCTCCCCTGGGGGACTTGAGGATAAGGGCAGGGGAGGATCTGCTGTTGCAGCTGCCTCTGCCCCCTTGGTCCAAGTGACCATCATCTCGTGGGGATGGGGTGGGTACCTTGCCCTCATGGTACCTTCACTGCTAGTGATGCCCAAGGGACAGGCCTGGGTCCCTTCCCTCCTGTCTCTTCTCAGTCCTTTCTCTCTGAACAGCCTCCTACCTCCCCTGCCTGAGCTCCACTCCATACCCCTCCCAGGCACCTATCAGGTGGGAGCAGAAGTTGTCAGTCCTTGGCTCACCTGGGCCAGGGCCAGAGCTGGGTTGGAACAAGCATGTGTGTCCACCACATCAGCTCTGTGACTCTGTTTTCCCTTGCCCCTCATTGTGGACTCTTGCATTTGAGGGACATCAGGAGAGTGAGGACCCTACCACCCACTGTCCACATTCACTCCCAGCCCCAATGCCCTTCCTCTGTCCCCTGCCTCAGCCATCCAATTCTTGAGTTTTCTTACTGACTGGTTTTCTTTCTTTTCCTTGGATTAAATGTGAAAGCAAAGGCTTCTGGCTCTGCTTGTCTTTAATTGGGGTTGGGTTGATGGCTTTGGGAGAGGGTGAGAGCTGGGGAGCAAAGCACAGATGACTCTGGGATGGAAGTCAGAGCAACATGTCTTGTTTTCTGTGATGTCTTCCTTTTCTCCGTCTTGCCGCTCCACACTCCCCCATCCCCAGAAGATGCTCCTTCTAAGTGCTTGGACCCAAGGACTTCTCAAAAGACATACAAGTGGACAATGTATGAAAACATGCTCAACATCACTAATCATAAGAGAAATGCAGATAAAAACCACCCTGAGTTACCATCTCACACCAGTCAGAATGGCTGTTACTTAAAAAGTCAAAAATAACAGATGCTGGTGAAGTTGCAGGTGAGAGGGAGTGCTTATGCACTATTGGTGGAAATGTAAATTAGTTCCGCCCCTGTGGAAAGCAGTTTGGAGATTTCCCATATAACTACCATTTGTTCCAGCAATCCCATCACTGGGCATCTATCCAAAGGAGAAGGAATCATTCCACCAAAGAGATACCTGCACTTGTATGCTTACTGCAGCACCATTCACCATAGCAAAGACGGAATCAACCTAGGTGCCCATCAGTGTGGACTGGATAAAGGAAATGTGCATATACACCATGGGATACTAGGCAGCCATGAAAATAATGAAATCGGCTGGCTCACTCCTGTAATCCCAGCATTTTGTGAGGCCAGGGAGGGCTGATAACCTGAGGTCAGGAGTTCAAGGCCAGCCTGGCCAACATAGTGAAACCCTGTTTCTACCAAAAATACAAAAATTAGCCAGTGTGGTGGTGCATGGCTGTAGTCCCAGCTACTCAGGAGCTTGAGGCAGGAGGATTGCTTGAATATCAACCTGGGAGGTGGAGGTTGCAGTGAGCCAAGATCATGCCACTACACTCCAGTCTGGGTCACAGAATGAAACCCCATCTCAAATAAATGAATAAATAAATAAAAAGAAAAGAAACGATCATGGGTACGTTTGTCTTTTTCTGACCTTCCTAGAAATTCTCATGTTTCACCATACTCAGTGGTGTGCTGAGATGGCTCACACTGGCTCATAAGAGCTAATAGCTAACTTTTCCGGAATTGGTGAGATAGTCGTTAAACTGTGGATGGCTGGAAATTGGCCATGGGGGGAGTATTGACACCACAGAAATCAAAAAAATGCTACAAATGATTTTTTGATTACCCAGCCTGCTAAGCATTTACCAGCACACCACTGTCATGAGGCTTCTTCATTTTGTATCCCAACTGCCATCAGAGAGAGGCCAACAAAGTCTGAGCTAGGAGGGTAATATAGTAATGTACACATTATATGCAAAGACTTACAAATGAGGGTAAATAGAAAACACAGGTAAACTTGATCATAACTGGTAAAAATGACCTGTGAATACTGATAAGAATTGGAAGAGGTAAGAGAATCTTGTAAATAATGAACAGATTCAATGTGGTTTGATGATGCTGCTATTTGGCAAGTTTAACTTAATTTCCCTAAATTAAAATAAAGATCAATGGAGAAAGGAATAAAAAAGTAATAATGAGGGAATCTGTTGGTGGTGTGGCTGGGCCTGGGCTTGGGAATAAAGCAGATGTCAAAGCCGGAAATGATCATGTTAGAATCCTGGTCCCGCCACTTCCTGCTGTGAGACATTGGGCAAATCACTTAGTCTCCTGGAGCCTCAGTCCCTCATCTGTGAAATGGGGCTACAAAGACCTACCTTGCCCTCACTGGCCAGCAGACCAAGGCTCCCACTGCCCTGGGCCCTCTCTGGCTTCTTTCTCCTTAGCTCAGCAAGTCCAGGTGGGGTTCTGGGCACCCAGAGAGGTGCTCTACCCTCTTTTCGGGCGCCATGGCTCCAGCCCCAGCCCTTAGTGTCCCTGCATTTAACAATTCCTCCTTCAGGCACCCTACCCAGAGGCTGGCTCCCAAGCACTGTAGCACCTGTGCCTGGACTTCAAGATCGGGGGAGGTGGAGGCCAGGAGGGGAGAGTCAAGGGCACAAGCAGAGGGAGGCCAGCATGGTCAGGGCTCAAGTGTTGCTCTGTGCTCAGGAATATCTTGGACACCAGGCAAGGAGTCTTCTTTATCCCCTGATATGTCTATCTTGTACCCAACCTATAGAAATCTCCCTCCAGAACATCTGGGCAGAAAGGAAAGGTGCCGAGCCCAGCACTGGACAGATCTGGGTCCAGTCCTGCTCTGACATCTACTAGTGGTACCCTGGGCAGCAAGAGCAAAGGAGTGGCCAAGACTAATGCGGCTCCTTCTGTGCCCCAGGCATTGCTCAGTGCTTGACCTGCATGATCTCCCTGAGGCAATAAGGTTGGTACCAGGACTACTCCCCACCACCACTCCCTCTTCCCTCTACAGTGCCTGTCCCCAGCCCGGGGAAGGAGAGATATTTGTTACCTGGAAAGATGACCAGAGCGATCAGTGAAGACTCATCGGTGCCCAGTTTTTTGACTCCACACCAGTACTTCCCAGTGTCTTTCAGGGTGAGGTCTCGCAGGGTCACAGTGAATGAGAGCTCCTGGTGGCTGTCACGGATGGACACCCTGCCCTCCATTGCCTCCCGGCCCTCTCCCACATAGATGGTGCCAGTGCAGCAGGAGATGAAGAGGCCGACCTCCCTGCCCCCGTACTTCCGGTGGTCCCTCAGCTCTTCCTCGCAGGTGCACTTCAGGGACACAGTGTCCCCTTCCAACCCGCTGATTTCCTTTGGGCCCTCCAGGGCTTCATAACCTAAAATTGCAGCAGGAGTGGAGGTTGGAATAACCAGAATCCATGCACCAAGGTCAAGGCCAGAGCTTCCATTTTCAGAGGAGGAAGGAAAGCTTTTCTTAGTCACCCCTTCTGGGGACAGGCTTGGAAAGGCCAGTACTCTTCTCCTGCTCTGGGGCAGGGCTGCTGCTGTTCCCTAACCCTGGCCCATTGAGGAATGGGGTGGGGAGGGGTGTTGTAGATTCAGATGGAATCTGATAGCCAGATAGCCAGGAGGGTTTCTGGGTTTTTGTTTTGTTTGTAGACAGGATCTCACTCTGTTGCTCAGGCTGGAGGGCAGGGTGCTCCTGGCCCACTGTAGCCTTGACCTCTGGGACTCAAGAGATCCTCCCACCTTAGCCTCCCACTAGCTAGGACTATAGGCGTGCACCCCCATGCCTGGCTAATTTTTTGTTTGTTTGTTTGTTTGTTTTCAAAGAGATGGGGTCTCACTATTGCCAACTGAACAACTGACATCAGTTGTAGGATGCATCCTGATTTTCAGTGTTAAAAGGTAAATAAAAAGAAAGCAAAAGAATTGATGAAAAGTGATCATTCTCCATCTCTCAGGGTTGTGGGGAGAGGCACAGTAGAGATTCAACAAATATTTGCTGAGTTTAAAAGGACATTCAGATGGGGGTGTCTTGTCTGCCTCCAGGCTTGGCACAGGGTAGAAAAATTAAGATCAGAGAGGCAAAACAACTCTCACAGCCACCTCACCAGGAGGGGAAACCCACGGGTCTGGGAGAAAACCTGGCTCTAGGTTCCAGAAACAGCAATCGCGCCCCTGGGGCTGAGGAGGCTGAGGATGGGTGGGGTGGGGCTATCAGGCAGTCGGGAGGTCCTACTCCTGCAAACCCCAAGGGTGAACCCCACATCCCTCCCAAGACCCCCACCCCATCTCACCTGGGAGCACCAGGCAACCCCATAGCAGGACCAGAAGCCGCATTCTGGGCGCCGGACACCGCAGGAGCACACGCTGGAAACTGTGAGCTGCTCTTCAGCCACGCGGGGCTTTAACTTCCTCTAGCCGCGTGAAACCAGGCCGAAGAAGCAAGGGGAGGGGCATGCGGGTCACCCCTCCGCAGGCCCAGCGGTCGGGGGGCGCCTCTGCCTGCCCTTTAATGACTGCCCACGCATGCCTACCCCGGCTCACCTCCCAGGACTGAAAACCCACGCTGGTGCTTCTCTCTTAACCTGTGGTCCGTGCACCCTAAAAGGTCTGTAAGTCAAATTCAAGGAGTCCATGTATTCTCATGGGAAAAAGTTACGTATCGACTTTCAATGACTTTTAATGTTTAGCTTTTCCTCCTATTAGGAGTGTACTCTTAGCAGTACCTGCAACTTTGTTACCAACTACAATCACAGACACTGGCACATCAGGCTGTGGATATCTGGAAACGTCGTGTGTACTCCTCACTGCTTGGAAAAATCGTGAGTTACTAGACCTGCCCCCAGAGCTGGTTATTTACAGCGCTAATAATGAAACAGGGCTATTGCTAGGTTACATGTTTATAAAGAGTTTTGAGAATCATCTCACCCATATTAGTTTTTTTCAGCATATGTATTTTATTTATATACTTATGTGCTATTACACTGAGAGAGGGGTCCATAAACTTTACCAGACTGTCATGTGGTTGGTGGGACAGAAAGAAGCTTGCCCCTAGAGCAAGGTCCCTGGCCCCTCCTCCGCCATCGCCTTTTGGAGGACGCAGTGCTGTCCTTGGCCACGGGGCGGCGGTGCAGACGGGGCCGAGCAAAGTCGTAGGGCTGAGCTGAGCTGGATTCCCTGGAGACCTGGGCAGTCCGTGTTGCAAGATCAGTCTCCCTCAGGGCTGCGAGGTTGTTTGGGCGTTTGAAAAAGTGAATTGGTGGTTTCTAAATCAATTCAAGCCGACTTGAATCCTCCTTGAAAGGACCAAACCAAAACTGGGCCGGGCGCAGTGGCCCACGCCTGTAATCCCAGCACTTTGGGAGGCCGAGGCTGGTAGATAAC
Source organism: Saguinus oedipus (assembly GCA_031835075.1). NCBI lineage: Eukaryota > Metazoa > Chordata > Mammalia > Primates > Cebidae > Saguinus > Saguinus oedipus. The sequence continues at coordinate 3,456,296 of CM063175.1, read as the reverse complement.
CCGAGGTCAGGAGTTTGGGACCAGCCTGGCCAACATGGTGAAATCCCTGTCTCTACTAAAAATACAGAAAAATTAGCTGGGCGTGGTGACAGATGCCTGTAATCCCAGCTACTCGGGAGGCTGAGGCAGGAGAATCACTTGAACCCGGGAGAGCGGTTGCACTTAGCCGCAATTGGTGCCATTGCACTCCAGCCTGGGCGACAAGAGCGAAACTCCATTTCAAAAACAAACAAACAAAAAACAAATCACACACACACACACACACACACACACACACACAAATGTACTCTTGGGAGCCCTGACACACTGGTTTCAATGACTCTTTTTTTTTTTTGTCTGATTGCAACGTTCACACAGGTAAGCAAGATTTTACATAATACAGAACATAAAAAAAAGAAAGAAAGGAAAGAAAAGGGAATGTTTTTTGTAATTCCCCTTCTGCTTTAGAAAAGCACCATTAATATTTTGGCATATATGCTTCCAAATGTTCAGTTGGATTTTACTCACTTCTCAGGTTAATATTTGAAGCATGAACTCAGTGGTTCTGGGAGGGGAGATTGTGTGTGTTTGAGTCTAGCAATGTGGGAGAAGCGTTTTGATTTCACAATGACTGCGAAGCACTGCTGCCATTTAGTGGGCAGGGACAGCTGTTCACGTTGATGAAAACTGTTACCATAATCTCAGCCCTGCCTCCTTTTTTTAAATTTTTTTTTTTTTTTGATGGAGTCTTTCACTGCCACCCAGGCTGAAGTGCAGTGGCACCATCTGGGCTTACTGCAACCTCTGCCTTGTGGGTTCAAGTGATTCTTCTGGCTCAGCCTCCTGAGTAGCTGGTACTACAGGTGTGCACCAATGCCCAGCTAATTTTTGTATTTTTAGTAGTGATGGGGTTTCACCATATTGGCCAGGCTGGTCTTGAACTCCTGACCTCAAATGATCCACCCATCTCGGCCTCCCAAAATTCTGGGATTACAGGCATGAACCACTGCACCCAGCCTTCTCTCTCTCTCTCTCTCTCTCTCTCTCTCTCTCTCTCTCTCTCTCTCTCTCTCTCTCTCTTTTCCATAACAAGTAGCTAGTTGTAGTTGTCACCATACTTAATTTTATTTTGACAGAGGGTCTTGCTCTGATGCCCAGGCTGGAGTGTAGTGGCACAATCATGGCTCACTGCAGCCTTTGTCTCCTGGGCTCAAGTGATCCTCCCACCTCAGCCTCCTGAGTAGCTGGGTCTACTTGCACATGGATCAATTTTTTTTTAAAGTAAAGATGAGTTCTCGCTATGTTGCCAAGGCTGGTCTTGAATTCCTGGGCTCAAGAGATCCTCCTGCCTCAGCCTCCCAAAGTGCTAAAATTACAGGTGTGAGCCACTGCACCTGATGAGTCCCCACATTAAAAAAATTCCTCCCCTTCCACTTAAATGTCAACTTTCTCAAAAATTAAGATCGTATGCATGAGTACTATTTCTGTTCTTTCAATTCTGTTCTATTTGTCTAGCTGTCGATTACCTCTTTAGTACTAAACTTTATTAAGTAATTAATTTTTTTTGAGACAGTGTCTTGCTGTGTCACCCAGGCTTAAGTGCAGAGGCACTACCATGGCTCACTGCAGTTTCAACCTCCTGGGTTCAAGCAATTCTGCTTCAGCCTTCTGAGCATCTGGGACTGCAGATGAGCACCACTACAGCCAGCTACTTTTTGCATTATTTGTAGAGACAGGGTTTTGCCACATTGCCCAGGCTGCTCCTGAACTCCTGGGCTCAAGCGATCTACCTGCCTCAGCCTCTCAGAGTCCTGGGACTACAGGCTCAGTACTAAACTTTAAACATTGTTTTCATATTTGAAATGTTTTATCTCTGATGAGCTGGTGCCACCTTACATCCCACCTCCCCTGGTCCCATAACTCTTTTTTTTCTAGAACTTTCCTATTATTGACCAATGTTTATTTTTCCTGATGAATTGTGGTAGCATTTAAGAAATTCCCTCTTAAAATTCTTCTTATATTTTATTTGGAATTGCATTGGGTATAAAGATTATTTCAGAATGAATTAATATAATTACATGATTGAACTATTCTTTCCCTAGCCATTTGAGGTACGTTTTGTCTTTTATGTCCTTCACTAGAATTTTAAAGATTTCCCCCAAATACCAATAGGTCTTTTAATTTTCCTATGATGTTTATAACTTGGTATTTAATCTTACTCTTGATATTTTAGTTTGGATTTTTTCTTTATACTTTATAATTATTTGTGTTCATGGGAAAGTCATACAGTTTTAGTATGAATTGTATACTCTCTGCCATCTGAACTTTTTTCATCATTTCAACTAACTTTTCAGTCAATTTTCTTGAGTTTCTAGGTAAACCTCAGCATTCTTTTTAATTTTATTTTTGAGACTGAATCTCTTACTGTCACCTGGGATGGAGGGCAATGGTTCAATCTTGGCTTACTGCAACCTCCGCCTCCTGGGTTCACACAACTCTCCTGCCTCGGCCTCCCAAGTAGCTGGGATTATAGGTGCACACCACCACACTCGGCTACTTTTTTGTATTTTTAGTAGAATGGGATTTCACTATGTTGGCCAGACCGGTCTCGAACTCCTGACCTCTTGGTCTGCCCTCCTCAGCCTCCCAAAGTGCTGGGATTACAGGCATGAGCCACCAAGCCTGGCCCTTCTTTCTAATATCTATGTCTATTGTTTCTTTTTCTCATCTGATGATATCAGCCAACACTCAGAGTGATAGTAAATCATTCATATTGATAGGCACTTTGAGGCTTGATTAGATTCATACACATTTAGGGATTCATACACATAGGATATGTCCTCTTGATCAACTGATCACTTATCATTATGAAATAGCCCCCTTTAACCCTGGTAATATTCCTTGTTTTGAGGTCTACTTTGCCCTATATTAATATAGTCACTCCAGCTTTATTAATTAGTGTAAATCTTTTTTTCATTCATTGTCTTTTAGCATATCTGTGTCTTTATTTTTCAAGTGAGTTTATTCTAGAAAACACATTAAGTCTTGCTTTTTAATACAGTCTAACAATCCTTGCCTTTTAATTGGAGGATTTACACCATTGTTTTTTTCTTTTGTTTTTGTTTTGTTTTGTTCTTAGCGATGGGGTCTCACTTTAATGCCCAGGATGGAGTACGGTGGCATGATCATGGCTTATTGCAGCCTCCATCTCCAGGGCTCAAGCAATCCTCCACCTCAGCCTCCTGAGTAGCTGGGACCACAGATAAATGCCACCACACCTGGCTAATATTGTTTATTATTTTTTTAGAGATGAGGTCTCATGATATTCCCCAGGCTGGTCTGGAACTCCTGATCTCAGGTGATGCTCCTGCCTTGGCCTCCTGAAGTGCTGAGAATTACAGGTGTGAGCCACTACACCTGGCCTAGAGCATTTACTTTTAATGAAAACAACTTTTTTTTTGTTTTTTGATGCAGAGTTTTGCTCTGTCACCCAGACTGGAGTGCAGTGGCATAATCTCCAACACTGCAACCTCCACCTTCCAGGTCAAGCAATTATTTTGCCTCAGCCTCCCAAGCAGCTGGAACTACAGGCATGTGCCACCATGCCCCACTAATTTTTGTGTTTTTAGTAGAGGTGGGTTTTCACCATGTTGGCCAGGCTGGTCTCAAATTCCTGACCTCAAGTGATCTGCCTGTCTTGGCCTCCCAAAGTGCTTGGATTACGGGAGTGAGCCATTGTGCCTTGCCTAATTTTTTATCCTATTAATAAATTGTCTTACATGGAGTTTTAGTAATAGCTTTCCAAATATTAAACAATGTAATTTCCAAATATTAAATCATTTTAAGAACATTCTATTTATTCATGATGTGTTATTCTTTTGATGTTCTGATGAATTTGTTAGCTAATGCAGTTTTTAGGATTTTTGCACCAGTATTTATAAATGCAATTGATTTGCAGGGGTTTTTTTTTTTTGGCCTTTTCTGACAGGTTTTGGTATCAATGCTATTATAAAAAGAACTTTGAAGATTTCCTTCTATTTCTACATTCTAGAAGAAATAAGTTTTTTTCCTTAAATGTTTGGTGAAGTTCTCCTGCAGAACTAGCAGGACCTAGTGCTTTTTGAGGGAGCAGTTGACAGCTCTACTCTATTAAGATTGAACTATTCATATTTTATCTTTCTTTTGAGGTAGTTTTGGTAAATTTTAATAATAATAAGTTTTCTGGCCTAATGAAAGCCTCTGACCTCAGCGATGACATCAAGATTACAACACCCCAGTAATACAGTATGTACTTTTTTGTATTTGGCTGTTTTCATTCAGTTTATCTATCTATCTATCTATCTATCTATCTATCTATCTATCTATCTATCTATCATGTATCTATCTATCATCTATCTATCTATCTATTTTCTGAGATGGAGTCTTGTTCTGTCACCCAGGCTGGAGTGCAATGACATGATCTCGGCTCACTGCAACCTCCACCTCCCAGGTTAAAGTGATTCTTGTGCCTCAGCCTCCCGAGTAGCTGGGATTATAGGTGCCCAACACTACACCTGGCTTTTTTTTTTTTTGAGATGGAGTCTTGCTCTTTCACCCATGCTGGAGTGCAATGGTGTGATCTCAGCTCACTGCAACCTCCACTTACTGGGCTCAAGCTATTCTCCTGCCTCAGCCTCCTGAGTGGCTGACATTACAGGTGCCTGCCACCACACCTGGCTAAGTTTTTGTATTTTTAGTAGAGAAGGTTTCAGCAGGTTGGCCAGGCTGGTTTAAAACTCCTGACCTCAGGTGATCCACCTGCCTCAGCCTCCCAAAGTGCTGGGATTACAGGTGTGAACCACTGCACACGGGCCAGTCAATATATTTTGATGTTCCTCCATGCTGTTGCATTGTAGGGGTGGCCTTTGTGTAGTAGTTTGTTTCTTTTTATTGTAGAGTAAATATACCATTGTATGGATATACCACATGTGAATGGTGGAGCACTTGCCGGGAGCACCCTAGCCCTTTGGCTCCTTCCTCCACATGAGGACACAGCGTTCATTCCTTTATGCCTGTCTGTCTCTTCCACCATGTGAGAATACGTTTCCAACGCTATCAGTGAGGAACAGGACCTCAACAGACACTGCACCTGCTGGCCCCTTGATTTTGGACTTTCTGGCCTCTACAACTGTAGACAATAAATTTCTATTACTTATAAGTTACTGTGGTACTTTGTTTAGTAGCAGGAACTGACTAAGACAGGTTTTAATTTGCATTTCCCTGATGACAAATGATGTTGGATATGAGCTTTCTCATATGCTTATTGGTTATTTGTATATCTTCTTTTGTGAAGTGTATGTTCATATCTTTGCCTGTTTTTTAATTGGGACATTAATCTTCTTTCTTTCTTTCTCTCTCTCTCTTTCTTTCTTTCTTTTTTTTTTTTTTTTGCCCAGCCTGGAGAGCAGTGGCACAATCATGGCTCATTCTAACCTCTGCTTCCCAGGCTAAAGTGATCCTCCTACTTCAGTCTCCTGAGCAGCTGGGACTACAGGCACAAGCCAACATGCCTGGCTAGTTTTTGTAATTTTAGTAGAGACTGGGTTTTTCCATGTTGCTCAGGCTGGTCTTGAACTCCTGGGCTCAAGTCATCCACCCGCCTTGAACACTCAAAGTGTTGAGATTACAGGTGTGAGCCACTGCACCTGGTCCTATTTTCTTAATAGTGTTTTTTTCTTTGAGATGGAGTCTCACTGTTGCCCAGGCTGGAGTGCAGTGGTGCAATCTCGGCACACGGACCCTCCCCATCCCAGGTTCAAGTGATTCTCCTGCCTCAGCCTCCCAAGTATCTTGGACTACAGGCATGTGCCACCACACCAGGCTAAGTTTTTGTATTTTTAGTAGAGACAGGATTTCACCATGTTAGCCAGGATGGTCTCAATCTCCTGACCTTGTGATCTGCCTGCCTCAGCCTCCCAAAATGCTGGGATTACAGGCATGAGCCACTGAGCCCAGCCAATAGTGTTTTTTGATGAGCAGAAGTTTTAAATTTTGATGAGGTCCATTTGTTAATTGTTGTTAGGGTCCGTGTCTTTTCTTTTTTCTTTTTTTAGAGATGGAATCTCTTTTTGTCACCCAAGCTGAATTGCAGTGGACTGATCATAGTTCACTGCAGCCTTGAACTCCTGGGCTCAAGCAATCCTCCTGCCTCAGCCTCCTGAGTACGTGGGATATAGGCTTATGCCACCATGCTTGGCTTTTTTTGTATCCGTTCTAAAAAAATCTTTGTATACCTCAAGATTTAAAAGATACCCTCCTGTTTTCTTCTAGTAGCTTTATCAATTAGCTTTGGGTTTAGGCGTATAATCTCTCTTAAATTGTGTTTTGAACATGGTGTGAGGTAGGGATTGGGTCCCTTCACACACCTGAATATCTATATCTACGTGTTCCAAGACCACTTCCTGGTGCTCTTGTCCAAAATCATTTGACTCCATATCAGATGGTTCTCATCGCTCCAACACTAAGCACTGCAGCTAAAAATGTGCTCCATGTGGTCTCAGACCAGTGGCATCACATCACCTGGGAGCTTGTTAGAAATTCAGAATCTGGCACTACCCCAGCTTTACACAACCCCCTAGTGAGTCTCAGGCACATTGCATTTTGAGGAGCAATGGTGTGGATGATTTTTGAGGAATGAGGGGAAACATCATCATGACATTTGCTGCCTCTCACAGCACCCCCATGCACAGCCTGCAGGGCCTGCCAACCCATTTTCCCTGGTTGCCGTGCAGGGCTGGATTTACTTCCAGATTTAACCTTTGGGTCCACCTCTCCTGACATGTGCTGTGTTGTTCTTCGCTGCTGGGATTGAGGGAAGGGGGCCCCTCACTCACCCACTCTTCACCTTCTAATACCCACAACCACCTGCTCACTCACCCAGCAGTTCCCGTGCTCTCCACCGTACACATCCTTCCACCCCAACTTCAGTTTTCTCAGTTGCAGAACCAAAATAATAATGGTCTCGATATCAGGGGCTACAGTGAAGAAGTGGTCTGAGCAGTACCTGGGCATGGGGACAGCACAATGGAAGTCGGTTACGGTCATGGCCATTTCAGGGGTCTTTCTCCAGTAAAGCCCCTGGATGCTGCTCGCCTTTGCCATGCAGCCCCACCCCTCTGCAGCCGGGCAGAATGGAGTCCCACCTCTCTCCAGCCTGACTTCTCCTCCCTTGCTCAGAGCCCCCAGGGCAGCCTGCACCGATCAATCTTTGCCAGCGCGTTGCATTGTTAAAGCAAGTTGCCTTCGCATCCAACCGGCCCCCCGCCCCGGCTCAGGAGATCCTCAAACCTAGGATCTCTTCCTTGGTCGTCTTTGGAGCCCCGCCCCCTGGCACAGCGTCTGGCACCTGGAGGGCGCTCAATAAATGTTTGCAAAATCGAATTATCTGTTGAGCAGGTGTCCACCCCGCCATTCGCGGAGGGTGGGTCGTGAGGGCGGAAGGAAAGGCTGGTTGTGTGCCAGGGCGGGGGGACACCGGCTGGGGGCTCGGGGAGCCGGAGAGTGGGAGGAAGTACGAGCCCTGCCCGGGGGCGGAGGTGCCAGACGCGGAGGGCGGCCTCCACTCCTCCCCCGCCTCCTCCCCCCGCCGCGCCTCCTCTGGCTCCGTCACCCCCGACCCAGGCTCGGGGCACCCGCGCAGCTCCCGGTCACGGAGCACACAACCCGGCGTGACGAGGTAGGAGGCGGCGCGGGGAGCGGACGAGGGAGCTGGGCGCCGGCAGCGAGAGGGGCGGGAGGCCGATCGGAGACCCTCCCCTTGAGCTCCCCGGCAGCCTCGCGGCCCACGGAGCCCCCCGCGGGGGTCTCAGCCCCGCCCCTCGGCCTGCGCCCCTCTCAGCCCGCGCCTGCCCCCAGCACGCCCCCAGCTTCGCGCCGCTCCGCGTCCTCCGGGACCGCCCTCCGAGGTCCCCCGGGGTCACCGCTCCTGCGCCCAGCGCCCTCCCCATTCGTCCCACAGGCTCCTTCCGAGAGCGAGCGGGAGTCGGTGCGCGGCCGCCTGCGGGGAGCAGCCGAGGGTGAGTCTAGAGTGGCGGCACCGGGCCGAGGCGGGGTGGGGGCGGGGCGGTGTCTGGAGTGCCCGGGTCAGTTCTTAAGCCTGTTAGTGGCACCGGGGCTCGGTGCCGCGGGCTGGCTTCATGTTTGCAGAATGAATCAATCGTGACTCTCCTCCCCTTTCGAAGGAGGACTTTTTGAGGGGGTCCATGTGCTGCAGACCACCTTCGGGGGGCCGCTGAGATAAGGCTCCCCCCTTCCGCATAGTGGAAGCCCGACTCCCAGGTCTCCCCCTCCTCTCTGCACGCCAGTCTGGAGGCTCCCTTTGGGTTGGGTCTTGGGGCATCAGGGAGGGGGGCGTGTAGGCCCAACCAGGTAGCTGTGGAAGGTGGGTCCTAGAGGGACACTTGAGCCAGGCCTCTTACAAGGTTACAGCGGAAGGTCGCGCTGCAGAGGACAGCAGACACTGTCAGGCAGGCTCACTTGGCACCTCCAAGGCCAGTCTAGAAGAGCGCGCTGGAATATGGATTTTGACCCACCCCTGACTGAACCCCTCCACGTGCCTGTTTCTTCATCAGCAAAATGGGAACATTAGCAGTCATTTCTCAGGACTTTGTGCAGACAAAAAATTTCTCATAGAAATCACCCCACGCAATGCTTGGCACATTGAGGACTCAGCACATCCGAGCTTTATTTCCTTCTTCTGAAAAGTGTGAGCAGAGGAGTTATTTGTTTCCATCCTCTCTGTCCACCCTGGTCTCAGAGAACACAGTGGATGTGTAGTCACTGTTGAATAAATATGCTTGATGGAGCTTCAATACCCATCCTGCCCCCTTTCTCCCAGAATCTGCAAGGAGAGATCGGTACGTGTGGTCGGACACCAGCATGCCTGTGCTGTCAGAGGACTCTGGTAAGTACCTCCCTGGGGCTGGACCTGCCACAGCCCTGAAGACAGCCTGCCTGGCAGCCTCCAGGCCCTGGCAGTGAGAGCCAGCGGAGCGGATGTCCTCACAGCAGGACCGAAGTGTCATTTGAGGCTCCACTCGTGCTTCTGGGGGCAGGTAGCACCCACGGCGTTTGCTATCCCTCGTTTTTCTCACACTCTCCCCAGGTTTGCATGAAACCCTGGCCCTGCTGACCTCCCAGCTCATATCTGACTCCAACCACAAGGAAGACATGGGCTTCCTGAGGGATATTTTCAGTGAAAAAAGCCTCAGTTACTTAATGAAGGTGAAGTCCCGTCATCCTGCCAGGAAGGGTGTCTGGAGGTCTTTCTAGCTGTCTGTGGCCATCTGAGGTCATCCTACTCACCTCCCTGTCCCAGGAAGGCCTTCACTTGCCCACTACACAGGACTTTCTCTTATGGTGCCCCATCAGTGGCCCAGTCTGCCACCCCAAGTGTCCCCACAGCCGGGGATGGGATGTGTGGTGTCCAGGGTGCATCTGAAATAGTCTGTCTTTGCAGATTCACAAGAAGCTTCACTATTACAAAAGGCGAAGTCCAACCCCAGTTCTGCACAGCACCGTGGCCCTCGCTGAGGACTAAGCTTCAGGTTTCTCCTTGCAGCGTCTGCCCCACTCCCCACCCTGTAGGGCTTCTTCATCTTGCCTTGTTTGCTTAGCCTGGGGACACCAGGAATCAGGAGCCCAAAGGTGAAGAGGTGTCTTTTTCCCTTGTCCTCCTCCAATTCCTCTTCCTCTCTCTGGGTTCTCCCCACCACGCCAGTGAAAGGCAGGGAGGAACCTGTGAGCCTTGGACTGGGCTGGGAGACACTGTGACATGGGACTGTGTGTTCTTGAGAAAGTCTGTTTCCTCTGCTGTAAATGAGAGCATTGGATTGGCTCAGGAGTACCCAAACTGCCCTGAGGACTGGTGATTTGAATAGGTCAATAAGACATTGTATCTGTGGTTTTCTGAAGTCATGAGACCTATAACATGTCCCTGCCTATTGGCTCAGGCTTCTCACTTTTTAAAGGATTGCTTCTTAATTTCTTGTGGACCTAGTCATCTGTGTTTCGTGGTTGGGGGAAAGCCATTCTGGTTGATTACTAAGATCAGTTCCTGAATAATCTCATCTGACCCCGGGAGATGGCCTGGGGAGGGATGGGTGCAGCCTGTGGGTGCAGAGCCCTGGGCGCTTCTCTACTGTGGAATGTGATTAGAGGCACGTTCAATTGCCTGGCTCCCAGGCTCAGCTGCTGCTTGTCCCACCAGCTCTGTGATGTTAAGCAGGCCACTCAACTTCTCTGAGCTCCCATTTCCTCATTTGTAAAATAGCATCTGAGAGCCAGGTAAGCCCAAGTTCAAATCCTAGCTGTGCTGTATACAAACTCTGTGACTTTGGGCAAGATGTGTAATCCCTTTGAGTCTCAGGATTCTCATCTGTAAAATGGCAAAGTGACAAGACCCTCTGCCTCAAGTTGATTGCGAGGGTTCAGTGAGAAGGTCCACATAAAGCAGAAAGCACACCGGGCTTAAGACAGTGGCTCCTCGGAGGGTGGCCCTGTAGAGCTGCTCCTGACCCCTGGCATGATGTTCCTGGGAGCATCGTCCTGGGGTGACTGAGGTTCTGGTGTTCGCCTGGAGGCCACAGCTGGGTAGGCCCTTGAATCTGTGGTCCAAAGAGGAAGGACCCAGCAGATGTGGGACAGGGGCACCCCCAGCCATTGGCAGCACCTGTCTTGTTCTCTGCAGGTTATGGAGGAGCTGCAGGCCGCCTCCGTGCATGGTGATGCTCCAGCTGCTGTCCAGTCTGCACCTGATTGTAGTCATGCAGAGCCCTGCCCACCCATGCCTCTGTGTCTCCTGGGATGGGGACGAAGGGAGCCCTCGTCATGAGGCTGCAGAGCGGAGACATCTGAGGGAGCAGTCCTCAGTGCCCGTGTCTGGCCACTTGTCTCTGGCATGATGTCTGCCACCCTCCAGACCACTGCCCAGCCAAGGCTTGCTGACCCTGTGAGTGGTGGGCCAGGCCTCATTTTCTCTTGTTTTCCCAGCAGGCTGTGCTCATAGTACATGACACGGTTGCCCAGAAGATGGATTTTGACCCTGTTCTCCCACATCTGCCTGATAATATCCATGAGGATTTTGACGAGGAATCGGTGAAGATCACCTGCTTGGTGAAGAACAAGGAACCCCTGGTAGGAGCTGCCCGCCTCTCTCTAACCCACTCTTCCCCTGCCTCTCACCCCCACCAGAACACTGGGACAGGACCCTCCTGAAGTCTTCAGAGTGAGTGATGGCAGGCTTGCCAGGCCTGCTGCTCATCTCTGTGTCACCTCTGTGTGCAGGGCACTCCTTCCTCTGGGTGGATACAGCCCCTCTCAAATGTGGCCAATTCCCTTTGTCAGTAAATAACCTGCACAATTGTATAGGGTGACCCCAATCACCCTTTAAGCCAGAAATGGACCAACTACAGCCCAAGGGTCAAACCCAGCCCACAGCTTATTTTTTAAAATAAAGCTTTTTTGGAGCACACACAGGCCCATTCACTTACAGATTGGCTGTGGCTGCCTTTACAGTGCGATGGCAGAGTTGAGTCATAGTGACAGAGACTATGCAGCTAACCTAAAATATTTACCTGTGGCCCATTACAGAAAACGTGTGCCAATGCCTGCTCTGACTATTGAGGAAGCACAGGGCATTCCTCTCCCTGGCAGACAGATTGCTATCACTTTGGTCCTGGTCCAGCATTGATGCACCCAGCAAAGGGACAGCATTGTTTATGAGAGGGATGAAAGTGGTGGAAGCCCAGAGAATTGAGATTGGCTCCAGAGGATCCCACAGCTGGCATTCTCTATTTCCAGCTTTCCCCAGATGACCGCCAATGAGTCTCTTCTGCAAATAGACGAGGATCTCTCCTCTGCCTCTATTTCCTCACCTGTAAAATTGAGCAGCCATTCATTTAGCAGACACATCGTGAACTCTCCTCTCCAGGCTCTGTATTGGGTGCTGGCAGTTCAGAGCTGAATAAATGATGGATAGAGATGCTGGGAAGTTCTCAGGTGTTGGGGGCTAGAAGTCCTGGGGTTCTTAGCTGATGGCCTCTCTTTCCAGCAATAATTATCTTATGTACTTCAAATAGATGACACAGATGATGTTAAGAGAAATGTGCCAATATGTTTGCAATTCCAGCTGCTCATAAGTGATTAACATTTATTGAGTGCTTACTGTGTACTAAGTGCCTTGCATGGAATTCTTGCAACAACCGTGTGAATTAAATGCTATCCCACACCTCAGAGGAAACAGGCTTGGAGAGGATAAGAGATGTCCTTGCTAAGGCCACATGCTCTTTGTAAATGGTAGAGCTGTGCTCACACCCGGGGCTGTCCAGCTGTAGAGCTTAGCGCTGAAGCTTCCTGCTGTCCTGCCACAGTCCGGCCTCCACGGTGCAGGAAATCAAGGGCTTGTTAGTGCCTCTCTCTTCCTAAGTGTCATCTCTGCTGTGCTTCATGGGTCGAGTCCTGGTCCTGAAGCTCTGGCTTGGGTACATAATTGGTTTCTGTCAGCAACAGCAGAAGGCCCGGTAACCCTGTGATTGGGTAGAGGCAGGGTGTGAATGATCTGGCACATATCATCCTCATTATTAAATGTCTTTGCAAGTGGTAGGAACTGTGATATGGCAGATGTGATGGAGAACATACTGAATTTGGCATCACAAAAAGCCTTCCACTTTGCCAGCTGGGTGACCTTGAGAATGTTTCGCTTCTCTGTGCCTCAGTCCCTCATCTAAAATGTCACAGTGTAATTGTGCCTCGTAAACTGTAAGGTGCAACACTGTACTAATGGTGGATGTTGGTTTTGTTTTGTCATCAGTACTGGGAAGGTCCTCACTGATCTGCCCTCTGGACTGTCAGAGGGAGGGGTTGGGGAGGATTTGCTGGGCCTGGAGAGTATGGGTCTGGGGTTTGGAGCTGCTGCTTAAGAACCTGTGTCTTCTGTCTTGGGTGCAGGGTGCCACCATCCAGTGGGACGAGAATTCAGGGACTGTAGTGGTGGTCAGAATTATGCGAGGAGGTGCAGCAGACAGGAGCAGTGAGTGGTGGCAGTGCAAAGGCGGCCCAGGCCCCATCATGGCCATGGTTCCAGAGCCCTCTGCCTTTGCTTTAGGGCCCCTTACCTCCCTCTTCTCAGGTCACCTGTTTGTGATGTGCTTTGCTTTCTGGGGTTGGGGCTGAAATTCTCATCTCCCCCAGTCAGTAGAAACTGTAATAGAAAATATAGGCCAGCTGGGCATGATTGCTCACATCTGTAATCCCAGAACTTTGGGAGGCTGAGGTGGGTAGATCACTTGAGGCCAGGAGTTTGAGACCAGCCTAGCCAACATGGTGAAACCCCATCTCTACTAAACACACAAACCTGGGAGGTGGAGGTTGCAGTGAGCTGAGATCACACCACTGCACTCCAGACTGGGCAACAGAGTGAGACTCTGTCTCAAAGAAAAAAATAGGAAAAAGAAAATATAGGCCACCCACAGTGGCTCACACCTGTAGTCCTAGCTATTTGGGAGGCCCAGGTGGAAAGATTGTTTGAGCTCAGGAGTTTGAGGTTGCAGTGAACTATGATTATACCACTACACTCTAGCATGGAAGACACAGTGAGACTGTCTCTAAAAAAAAAAAAAAGAAAATATAATAGTCATGGAGTACTTTGGGGTGATTGTGAAAAAGCCCATGTGTTGCTTTAGTCCAAGGACTGTGACAAAAATATAGCATGGTCTTGGAGGATTACTGTGGGGTAAGGGGATGACACCCTTCCCCGCCACCCCAGGTCTTGTCAAGCCGCTATTACAAAGAGAGTGTTTGTGTCCCTGATTCATTCTAGTGGAAAGCAGGTTGAAAATCACCGGTGTGTGGAGGAGCTACTAAGCTGGGAGACAAACCTCCTGGTGTTACCCGAAAGCCTGGGGGGTCATTGTTGCAGAGAATCCTAGACTGGTGCTCTGCAGACATTAACGAGTACACGAATTCCGCGAGCATCTTGGTAAAAGGCAGGCTGACTCAGCAGGTCTGGGCTGGGCTGAGGATTCTGCACTTTTAACCTGCCTCCAGGTGATGCTGGTGCAGCTGGGTCAGTGCCCACTTTGAGTAGCAAGGAGGGACCTAATTTGCAGAGACAGTTGTCATTCAGGCAGAGGCTCATAGAGTGTTTTTACTCTTCATGATGTCTTCACTGGTGCCTTTATCTTTCCTTGTCGAGAAGTAAGAACGTCATTCTTGGAGTATGTCTGTAAACCTAGGAAGGTGAAGAGTTAATGATAATTTTAAAGAAGCAGAGGTTATAGCAAAAAGAACACAGGCTTTCTACATCAGAATAACTGCATTTGAATACTGGCTTCATTATTTCTTAGCAGTGTGGCCTTAGGCAAGCTGCTTAATCTTCCTGGGGCTCAGCTGCCAAATTGTAACTTGGAGATTTTACTGGGTGATTTGAGACCTCCATGCCGAGTTTGGTGCCCAGCACCCAGTGGGGCTTAGTTCACCCCAGTCCCACCCATCAACTTTAAACCTGGAGTCTGCCCTGCGGTGGGCTCCTCAGGCAGGCCCCCATGGTGCTTGGAGCTCTGAGCAAGGGTGCTGAGGTCCTCCTCCTGTGCTGATGGTCAGTCCTGTGTCTCCTAGGCCTGGTCCACATTGGAGATAAACTCCGAGAAGTGAACAGGATCACAGTCCTGCACAAGTGGCCTGATGAGATCAGCCAGATTCTGGTCCATGCTGCATGCCTGCTAGGGACGTGGTGGGTCTTCACACACCCAGAGCAGGGCACTTCCCAGAGCCAGTGCAGATTCTGGCTTAGCTTTGCTGTTGTCCTGAGGAGGTGGCAGGCAAAGTGGCCTTATGGTGATCCCCTAACAGTGTGCCCGGGGCATGGGGTGGGGACAGGAGGAGGGGAACTTTCCTTCCATCTGCATCTCTTAGACCCTCTCCTTGGCATAGCCTGCCTTCCTTCCCCTGGTTCCCTTTCACAAGTTCCCTCCTGGGTCCAGGTCCTGTGTGTGAATCCTTGTTCTGCCTCCTTCTGGGTGTGCAACCTTGGACAAATTATCAAATCCTTTCAGTTTCCATTTCCTTTTCCTTAACGTTGGGATAGAGATGCTTTCTCAACCCATGTGTGGTTATCATTGGGATGCCAACATCTGGAAAAGGGTAAAGCCCTTCCAAACTGTAAGGGGATTTCCAGGTATTAAATGCTGGGCTGAAAAACAACCTCCATAGTCCCTTCTGGGGAGTTGGAGTCAAAACTGAAATTGTGAAAAGCCCCAATCATAGCTTGGTCCCCTTTGTACTCAGGAATCCTCCCACAACCTGATACTCTTTGCTAACTTCTGATGGTTTTGGGGGCAGAAACAGAATGGGATCTGAAGAGAGGAGGTCCACTGGTTAAAGCCCTCTCTGGGCTGTGCTCAGTGGTTTACACCTTTGATCCCAGCACTTTGGGAGGCTGAAACAGGTGGATCACCTGAGATCAGGAGTTTGAGACCAGCCTGGCCAAGATGGTGAAATCCCACCTCTACTAAAAATACAAGAAATTAGCCAGGCGTGGTGGCAGGCACCTATAATCTGAGCTGCTTGGGAGGCTGAGGCAGGAGAATTTCTTGAACACAGGAGGTGGAGGTTGCAGTGAGCTGAGATCGTGCCACTGCACTCCAGCCTGGGCAACAAGAGTGAAACTTCATCTCAAAACTGAACAACAACAAAATAAAGCCCTCTCTGTGTGGGATGCAGATTGCAAGCAGGCCCTTCATTCCTTTTGCCTGAGCTTTCTTTTCTGTTGCTTTGGGCACCAACCTCCTTTGCTCCAGAGCAAGGGTCTGGGTTTTCTGGGAAGTGCTGAGGCCGGGAGATGAGGTGTTGGGCTGTGCTGTCCCTTCCTCGTTGGGCCCCTGGTATTGGGCTGCAGGGGCTCTGTAGATGTGGGGGAAGGGAGCTCCTAGAAAGCTAGGTGTGGCCTGAGATCAGAGGCTGGTTGGGGGAGATGGAAGCTAAGAGGGTCATACTAACCAGAGACCAGCCCCAGATCAGGCAATAGAGAGGGAAAGGAAACGGACATACCTGAAATGGGTTGTTCAGATGCCCCAAGAGAAAAGCAAGGAAGGAAGCCCTCTGGGGCCCTAGCGGTCAGAAGGGACGGAGAATTGGAATTCAACATGCAGAGTCCTTGGGTTCTCGTGGAAAGTCTTTCATCGTTTTGTTTTTTGAAAATACAACTACCAACCGCCCACTGCTAAATTTGAACTGGCTTAAAAATATTAAAAATACAGAAACATACAGTGACTTGGTTACTAAGTTTTGCTTTAGTTAATTCAACCAGGCTACCATCCTAGAAGGGCAGGCCTCAGGGAGGCTGCAAGTCTGACTTCTGAGCATCAGTTTTTAGGTCTGGGAAGTAAGAGTTAAATTCATGGAGGAGTAGACCTGGCAGGTCAGAAGCTTCTGTTCTCTCTCATTTCAGGCCCAGTCCCAGGGATCCATCACCCTAAAAATTATCCCAACCACCCAGGAGGAAGATCACTTAAAGGAGAGCAAGGTATGGGGTGGTGGGCCCACAGGTGGCCACTATCAGCTTGAGAGATGCAGCTCGCTGGCTGGGGCTGGAGCCAGGCCAGCCTCCTGAAACTGTCATTCAGAAGCAGATCATAGATCTGGTCCTAGTAATCTGTGCCCAGAGGAGGACTTTAATTCCATCACAGAGTGATTCATTTATTTGTACACTGCCTCTTTCTAAACAGGATTTGACATAGCTTACTAATAAAAGATGGGGTTATTTTAATTGAAATAGAAACTCAGGGCCAGAAGAAGAGGAGAAAGTACCAAGTGTGCTGAATTCTGAACCAATTAAGTAACTGCTATTTGTTGAATTGTTGCTGAGCCTGCCTTATTTGGTCACTACTCTGTGCCAGGCACTCTGCCAGATGCTGGAGACAGGGACTCTTGGTAGCCTCAAGGACTCCTGGTGCAGAAGGGCAGCAAGTCTTTTCATGGCTTTGTGATCAGTGCTTTGACAAGATTCTCTACAAAGAGTTACAGTCACCCTAGAGGGCATCACTAAGTGTGAGTGTTGGAAATGAGGCCTGAAGAAGGCAAAGATGAGTAGGACCTTGGCGGGGGCTGCCCACACAGAAGCTCCCTGGCATTCTGGAGAGGAGCATGCTAAGGGCGATGTGATGGGGCTTGGGGCGGGGAGGGTGGTGGTGGGTTTTGCTGGGGGTGGGTTAAGCCTGTGTTCTGCATGGCCTCCAGTGCTTTGTTAAGAGCTGTGGCATAATCCTTCCTTAGTTTGGGGCCTCTTAGAAGCTGACCCTGAGACAAGGATTTGGATGCAGATGGTTTACTTGGGAAGTTACCCCAGGAAAACACCAGAACAGGACTGGGAAGGGAAGATGGCTGATCTGACTAAGGGTGTGTTATCAAGCCAGTTACCACTATGGGCAACTGGAGCTTAGTCCTGCTGGGAACTGGGGGAACCACTTCTTCCCCCGTAGAACACATGCCTCCAGCATCCCATCCAAGTGCCCTGGGAGCTGGGCGATGTCCACACCAACTCCTGCCAGGCTGCGACAGGGGATTAATTCTAGCAACTTCTTCCTGCTGGATAAGAGAAGAGCAGGCTCCAGTGGCCAGAGAAAGGAAGTCCTTAGGCAGAGAGGCAGGTACTGACAGCTAGAAGTCAGCCCAAGCTGCACGGACCAGCCCTGGGGCTTCTGGGAGGGCATCTCACAGCCCAAGAGATAATCCCATAGGTTCTAATCAGCTCTTAAAGGTGTTCTTGTTGTTGCTTTCTTTTTTTAAGGATGGGAGTGGTGCAATCATATTTGTGTTTTAGAAAGCTCCTTGGGGCAGCCACATAGAGGAGGGTGGAGTGGGTAGAGGCTGGAGGCAGGAAGGCAGGTAAAAGCCTCTTGTAAAAGCCCAGGTGAGACATTATTCAGACTTGAACTGTGAGATGGTGGTTGATGAGATAGAGAGGAGGACATCACTTTGATTTCACAGTACATTTGGATCTGAGTTTCCCAGCAGCCAAGGCAAAAAGGGGAACGTAATTAATTACATACTGTTCAGCAGAGAATGGAAGGAACTATGCCAGTTTTTCAAGGTTGATTCCCATACCTGCCTCTAGTGCTTAATGCATCTGGCACAGAGGAGATGTTAGTTGATACTTTGATGAATGCAGATTAGTAATGGACAAGGTCTTCAATGACAGTTTTTACAGCCAGTGAAGAAATAATCTTTATATAGCTGTTTCTTATTTGTGCTCTTTGGTTAAATCCCAGGGCATAATATTTCCTCTTACCTGGTGGAAGGTAATTCTTCCTAGGACAAGCAAATGTGGTCCCCATATGCATGGGATTCTGACTTTAGGAACCCTCTTTGAGGAAGAGAACTTGGTTTTCCTAAAGGACAAAATGAGTAGCCTGTCCCCCAGCCCATCCTTCTTGACTATTTCTTCCTGATCCAGATGCTTGATTTGGGCTGGCCACTTAACATTACACTCTTCTGAGTGCTTAGGACCCTGGTAACATCTGTGACTGGTTAAGGGTGTTTATCCCCAACAGCATATGCCAGAAAGTTCTTACTATTGTCCAGTGGAATCTTTCCTGGTTGGCATATAAAGGAATACAGTTTATCTGGCTGAGGAAGACCCCCTGATTGCTTTTTTTTTCCTATTTGCCACTGAAGGGATTGGGCCCTAGTGGTCTGAAATGCAAATAAATAGAATTAATTCATGGCATTGAATTATAGAAGAGAGCAAGGAAGTGTGAAAAATGCTGTGTCCTCACACCATCTCCAGGGAGGGTGACTCTAGGGTAGATGGGGAACTGGGCTTAGCTGCATCGATGACAGATGAGGCAGGATTGAGCTGTAAGTGCTGTGGGTATCACTTACCCACTGAATAGTGATGGTGAGGACTCAGTAACAGTAGTTTTGTTGATATTTGTGTTCTCACCCAAATATCTAGATTACTTATATAACAGACGGCTGCCTCCTCCCATCAGTGCAGTTGGCATATCGAAAATCACACTTGAGTTAGAAATTGTGCTTGCCTTTACTTTTTGTTCCCAGGATTAGTTGTTGCTGTGTGTGTGCTGAGAGGCTGTTACAAAGACAGTTAGTCAAGTAAATAAGGAAATATTTAGGTGGGAAAGAGACATTCAGTCATGGGACCTGTCTGTTAATTTTCTGATTTTTGATGGACTTCCTGACTACAGTATCCCAAATGGTTGAAGAACAGTTAAGAACATATGTATGGGCCATGTGCAGTGGCTCTTATCTCTAATCCCTACACTTTGTGAGGCCAAAGCAGGAAGATCATGGGGTCAGGAGATCGAGACCATCCTGGTCAACATGGAGAAAACCCATCTTTACTAAAAATACAAAAAAAAAATTAGTGTGGTTTAATGTGCCTGTAATCCCAGATATTTGAGGGGCTGAGGGAGGAGAATCACTTGAAACAGGGAGTCGGAGGTTGCAGTGAGCTGAGATTGCACTATTTCACTCTAGCCTGGTTACAGAGCGAGACTCCATCTGAAAAAAAAGGGAACGTATGTGCAATGCGTTTCCAAGTAGCTTTCTATTCTAAAGGCCGATCGGTCCGCCTCACCTGAGCCCTCCTCGTGCAGGTGTTCATGCGTGCCCTCTTCCACTACAACCCTCAGGAAGACCAGGCCATCCCTTGCCAGGAGGTGGGTCTGCCCTTCCAGCACAGGCAGGTCCTGGAGGTGATGAGCCAGGATGACCCCACATGGTGGCAGGCCAAGCGAGTCGGGGACACCAACTTTCGAGCTGGCCTCATCCCCTCCAAGCGGTTCCAGGAGAGTTGGGTCTGGGGTGTGTCCTGAAGGGCTGGTTCCAGAGTGGCAGAGGCACAGGTACATGACAGGCCCACCCAAGTCTCTGTCCTCACAGCCAGAGGGGCCTGCTGAGTGTTGTTCCCCCAAGGTGAGTACCAGTTGCACGTGTGTTTCATCTTCTTTTCCCATAACTCGTGCTGATGGCTGTTTGAGATTTAAAGGAATTTGGGCCAGATGTGATGGTCATGCCTGTAATCCCAGCACTCTGGGAGGCCAAGGCTGATGTATCATGTGGTGAAGAGATTGAGACCATCCTGGCCAACATGGTGAAACCCTGTTTCTACTAAAAATACAAAAATTAGCTGGGCATGGTGGAGCATGCCTGTAGTCCCAGCTACTTGGGGGGTTGAGGCAGGAGAATTGCTTGAACCCAGGAGTCAGAGTTTGCAGTGAGCTGAGATCACACTACTGTACTCCAGTGTGGTCATAAAGTGAGACTCTGTCTCAAAACAAAATGAATCTATGGAAATTTATGTTATTAAGCTAAGGGGTGTGTGTGTGTGTGTGTGTGTGTGTATTATTTTATTTTTGAGACAGTGTCACTCTCTCACCCAGGCTGGAGTGCAGTGGTGCAATCTTGGCTCACTGCAACTTCCACCTCCTGGGTTCAAGCAATTCTTATGCCTCAGCCTCCTGCGTAGCTGAGATTACAGTTGTGCACCACCATGCCTGGCTAATTTTTGTATTTTTAGTAGAGACAGGGTTTCACTATGTTGGGTAGGCTGGTCTCAAACTCCTGGCCTCAGGTGATCCACCTGCCTCAACCTCCCAAATTGCTGGGATTACAGGCATGAGCTACTGGGCCAAGCCTAAGTTAATGTTTGAAATATTTTAAATGCTTGCTTAGAGAATGTTGAGAAATAAAATATAAAAATGCATAAGAGATGCTGGGCATAGTTGTGGCTCACTCCTGTAATCCCAGCACATTGGGAAGCCAAGGCAGAAGGTTCCCTTGGGCCCAGGAGTTTGAGACCAGCCTAGGCAACATAGTGAGACCTTGTCTCTACAAAAAGTAAAAGATTAGCTAAGTATAGTGGCACATGCCTATAGCCCCAGCTTCTCGGGAGGCTGGGGTGGAAGGATTGCTAGAGCCCATGAAGGTCAAGGCTGCGGTGAATGATTATACCACTGCACTCCAACCTGAGTAACAGTGAGACCCAGACTCAAAAATAAGACAGAAGAGGAGGACTATGAAAGAAAATTCCCCAAGTCTCACTCCTATCTAAACAGCTTAGTTTATTTCCTTACTGTGCTTTTTATGTGAGTGTTGCATACAGAATTTGGGGTTTTGCTTTTTATTTTTTAACATTTTTGGCATGAGTATTTCCCAGATTATAGCATCATCTTTGTAGTGTGATTTTAGTGGCTATATACTAACCCAGCAGGAGCCATGCCATTCATTCCTAGGCGGCAGGTATTTGGGATGAATTGAGCTGGCCTCATGCTAGGCATCTTGCAGGCTGCTGTGAACCCAGGGTTTCTGCCCTGGAGAAGCTTATAGTTCAGTGGAAAAGCCAAATACTCTTCAAATAAACAGTTTATATAAATGTGATGGGTGCATGGAAGGACATGGTGCTCTGTGAGTTCATATGAGGAGGCTGCACCCTCATCCAGGAATGCAGGGAAGGCTTCTCGGAGGAACTAGCTAAATGATGTCACTGCATTCCTGTGGCTGTACTTTTATTAGATTGTTCTCGGTTCTTCATGTTATAAGGCTGCAGTACTTACCTTGCACATAGACTGTTCCTCATATTTTGAGTTATTATTATTATTATTATTTTAGATTGAATCTCACTCTGTTGCCCAGGCTAGAGTGCAGTGGCGCAGTCTCAGCTCACTGCAACCTCCACATCATGGGTTCAAGCAATTCTCCTGCCTCAGCCTCCCGAGTAGCTGGGATTATAGGGGCCCACCACTACACCTGGCTAACGTTTTGTATTTTTAGTAGAGATGGGGTTTCACTGTATTAGCCAGGATGGTCTTGATCTCCTGACCTCATAATCTGCCTGCCTCAGCCTCCCAAAGTGCTGGAATTACAGGTGTGAGCCACCGCGCCTGGCCTCAGATTATTCTCTAGCCTTCCAAGAGGGTCAGCCTTGGGTCAGAGGGTGGCAGTTGTGACTTCCACTGTGGGATGTAGCCCTCATGTCTTTTGGTGTGTGGACTGTGATGAGGACAGGACCTCAGGGTTCACCCATTTCAGTGGCCCTCAAAGTGTGGCCCCCTGGCTGGGCTTCAGCATCACCTGAGAACTTGTTAGAAATGCAAATCCATGGGTCCCACCCAGAAATTCCCCCTTTTAACAAATGTTCTGGGTGATTCTGAGGTGCTGAAGTCTGAGAATGAAGCTCTGTCTCCTCAGGGAAACCCCAGACTCATCTGCATCTTAGGGCTCACAGGTCTTAGCCACATCTTACCAGAGGATGTGGGGGAGGGCACTTCAGCTGCATTTTTTTTTTTAGACATAGTTTCACTCTGTCACCTAGGCTGGAGTGTAGTGATGCGATCTCCACTCACTGCAACCTCCACCTCCTGGGTTTAAGCAATTCTCCTGCCTCAGCCTCTCAAGGAGCTGAGATTACAGATGTGTGCCTGGCTAAGTTTTGTATTCTTAGTAGAGATGAGTTTTCACGAGTTTGGCCAGGCTGGTCTCGAACTCCTGACCTCAAGTGATCTTCCCACCTTGGCCTTCCAAAGTGCTGGGATTACAGGCGTCAGCCACTGTGCCCGGCCCTTCAGCTGCATTTAAATGTGAAAATCTAGACACCTCTGAGAGCCCCACCTCTCCACCAACAGGCGCGTTGGACGGTGTGCCAGGGCTGAGCCTTCCACGGGGGAGAGGATGTTAAATTGGGGTCACTTCTGTCCTTGGCCTCTCCTGGGAGTCATTCTGCTATTTCCTGGCTCCCTCAGAGATGGGGAGGCTGGGAAGAGATAGAGAAGGGGCAGCCCCTCCTCAGAAATTGGCCATAGGAGAGTAAAGACCAGCTGAGGACCGTACACTGCCTGCATCCCTGTGTGGTGATCTTGAGCTGGATGAGCTATTTCTGGAGCAAGAGACTGAGCTTCTTCCTCCTGGTGAACCAGTGAGCCCTGTGAAAGCGTCCTTTTCATTGGAACTTAGTGCATAGCAGGAGGCCTTCTGAGTGTCCAGTGTGTGCCCACCTGTGGGATCCAGGCCTCAGTTTTCCAAGTTTTCCAGAAGCTTCTTTTCAACTGGTTTTCTGGCCCAGCTCATGAGCCCTCCCATCCCCTTGTGTCTCTGCAGATGACTGAGCTACCGGAGAGCTGCAGGTACCCTGCTGGGCCCTCAGAGGCTCAAGAAGCCCCCTTGTGAGTAGACTGTCAGGGATGGTGCTCCACGAGGGCCTGGGGTTAGGATGTGGTGGACTTTAGGCTGGGAAGAAGCAGGCACTGGGCTAGAGGAGCATCAGGGGTCCTGTCTGAGCTTTTGGACTCCAGAGGAAGGAGAGGGTAGGGAGTGGGAGGTGGGACAGCTATTTCCTGGAGAGGAGCTTGCATATTTGGAGTCCATAAATGATGGTGGGCGGTGTATTAACACCTTTCTCAAAGTGATGTGCAGACGCGTGTGTGTGTGCTTGCATGCCTGTGTGTCCACAGCTTTCATTGGATTCCCAAGGGCTCTCTGACCCTGAAAATGGGAGAAGCACCGGTGTTGCACGGGAATGGAGAAGGCTGTGTGTGATCCTGTGCCTCTGGGAGGGCTGCCAGATTGCCAGATTGGGCAAATACAAGTAAAGGATGCCCAATTGAAACGTGAATTTCAGATAGATGACAGATTGGTTTCTACTATAAGTATGTTTTTATTAGATTATAAGTATGTCCTGTGCAATATTTGGTACATACATATACCAAGAAGTTACTTGTTTTTTTTTTTTTAATTCAAGTTTAAGTGGATGTCCTGCATTTTATCCAGCAACTCTACACCGTGTAGCCCTTTACCCCTTAGAAAACACATCCACCTACTTCTTGGAACCCTGGGAAGTAGGTAGAGTCAGATGTCTTTTCCAAGCTGGGAATATGTAGGGTCACAAGGTTAAGTGAGCAGAGGTGGAGTCACATTTTCTGAAGGCCTGTGATCGGAGCCCCAGGGTAGGGCCCCATATGGAGGAAGCTTTTCCGGGGCATAGTCTCTCTGGTACTAGAGGGCAAACTTGTCACTGAGTGAGCCACCTGAGCAAGTGCCCAGTGATGAGTGTGCAGCCGGCCTGCAGCTCTGCTCCACCCTGCTCCATCCTCAGGCATCTGCATCTTCCAGGGCCCATCTCTAACCCCAGAAAAGAGAGTGGGTCCTCTTCCCACTGCAGGATCCTGGAGAGAGCTGCTCCCTGGGCCCCTGACAATGGCTGCTTTGCCAGACTTGCTGCGAGGTTGCAAGGGCTGCTGAGGGCAGTGGCCTTGAGGTACTTGGCCAGTGATGAGCTGGCTTTCTCTGGGCTGCTAATGAGACACACAAAAGAAGACTAATTACAGCAGGTCTTGGGGTTGAATAATGGATCACAGCTCAGATCACAGGTTCATTGGAGGAAAGGGAGAGAGACCAGATGGCAGGCTCCTCAGGCACCTGGGCCGTGATTGCCCTCAGCCCCAGGGTCCCCGCTTTTCTCCACTAACACTGTCCCATCTGTCTTTTGTGCAAACCACAGATGATCAGCCTTGTGACAAAGGTAGGCCCGGGATCTGTCCACTGCACACAGGCATGGCCCCTTTTTCATGGACCATCTGGGGCCTGAGGAGCTCATGTTCTTTCCCCATCTGGGAAGCTGTGCCCCTCACACTGTCTGCACATCTCTTCCTGCTCTGCCAGCCAGAATGGGCTGTTTCATGAGGCAGACAGTGCTGGTGGAGAGAGGGTTCAAGGCCTTGGGGCCCCTCCCTGTGCTCCTGACATGCAGGGCCCAGCCTTTCCAGGACTAGGCTGTGCTGTGATGGGGCTGGGTGGGAGACACAGGGTAGGGGGTGGGGCAGGCAGGAGAGAATCCTCCCTCCTTATTCATGCAGCCCACACTGGGGACTGGGGAGGGGCCTGCTGGCTTAGAACCCCCTCAGGGCCTGGGGAGGCTGCTAGGGGTCTAAGCATGGAGAACTGAGCCAAACAGATGAGCTTGCTTTCTGTGGGTGGTCAGGACATGGGATTTCTCCTGAGCTGCCCCCAAGACACCATCCCAGAGGGCTATTCCTGCCTGGCCCATCCAGGGGCTGGTTCCCCTGGGCCAGGTGTGTCTGGTGGGACTCACTGGCTTCCCTCCCTGTTTGCTTCCAGAGACCTGTGACTGTGAGGACTACCTCAAAGGGCACTATGTGGGTAAGTGGCTCCTTGACACCCCCATGCACAACCTGCTCCACCTCAGGCTCCAGAGTCAGGGAGAGGTCAAAGCAGGGTTATCTGAGCCCCAGGAGTCCTTCTGGAGCAGCAGAGCTTGTCTCTCTGGAGCAGGGGACCCCTGTCTCCCCTCAATCTCCCAGCTGGAGCAGGAGCTGAGCCTGTCCAGGCATTGGGCCCCCACCCAGTTTTTACCCAGCCTTGGGGCACAATGCCTGGCAGGAAGGGCACACACACCCCAACATTAATACCAACTCTAATATCATCATCATCATTGGAGTTTATTCAATATTAACATCACCACCCACACAGCAAGGGGTGTTTATGGCTCTCCAGAGCCCCTTTCACTTTTAATTTTGGTCAGGTTTTTTGAAGGTCTTAGAGACAGGCAAAAAGTTTTATTGTTGTTGGTTTGTGGTTATTTTTCAGAGACAGGGTCTTGCTCTGTCACTCATGCTGGAGTGCCGTAGTGACATCGCAGCTTGCAGCAGCCTCAACCTCCCAGGCTCAAACAATCCTCCTACCTCAGCTTTCCAAGTAGCTGGGACTACAGGCACCTGACACCATGCCCAGCTGATTAAAAAAATTTTTTTTGTAGAGATGGGGTGTCTCACTATGGTCCCTAAGCTGGTTTCAAGCTCCTGGCCTCAACTGATCCTCCCATCTAAGAAGTTTTTAAACTTTTTTAACAATTATTTTTTGAGACATGGCCTTGCTCTGTTATCCACACTGGAGTGCAGTAGTGTGATCACAACTCACGGCAGCCTCAGCCTCCCAAGCTCAAGCGATCCTTCCATCTCAGCCTCCCCAGTAGCTGGGACTGCAGGTGCATGCCACTACACCTGACTAATTTTGTAATTTTTTGTAGAGATGGGGTTTTACCATGTTGCCCAGTTGGTCCCAAACTCCTGGGATCAAGGGATCTGCCTGCCTCACTGGGATACAGGCATGAGCCAGTGTACCCAGCCCTTTAACTTTTATTTTGAAGTAATTTCAAACTTACTGAAATGGTATAAGAATTGTACAAAGAACTCCCAAGTACTACACACCAGATTCACCAGTTGTGGCTGCTTTGCCCTGTTTGCTCAATTTCCTTTCCCACATCTATACATTTTCCTTTCCTGAGTCATATGAGTTGTAGACATCATGTCCCTTTACCTCTAGTTGTATTTCCTAAGACCAAGGACTTTCTCAGGGCAATGATCAAATTCTGGCAATTTAAAATGCATCCAATTCTATTATATATTGTTATTTAAATGTTATCAGTTGTCCCCACCATGTCCTTTATAGCATTTGGTCCAGGATCCAATCTAGGACCACACATAGTATTTGTATATTCATATCCTTATTTCACAGATAAGGAAATTGAGGCTCAGACAGATGAGGAAGGGACTTGTCCAGGGTCAGTCACATGCCAAGTAAAACAGTGACCTTGAGCCCTAGTTTGTGGATGCAGGGGTCACCCATTCATCTCATTATTGTGTTTTCTGAACAACCCCATCTAGTAGCAGGAGGAGGTTGGGAGAAGTCAGTGGAACTCAGTCCCATCTCTAGGTCTGGCCAGGTGGAAAAAGTCTCTGCTGGGAGATCCTGGGACAACAAATGCCATGGTGTCCCTCTGCCCCTCCTCCCAAGCTGGTCTTCAGAGGAGCCTCTGGCAAGGCTGTAGGGAGAGACTGGGTGGCTTGCAGAAAGGGAAGATGTCCTCTGGAGGTGAGTCTCCGGAGCTGCTGACTTACAAGGAGGTGGCCAGGTACCAACACCAGCCCAGAGAGCGGCCCCGCCTGGTGGTTCTGATCAGCAGGTGCCATCCCGGGTTTCCAGGGAGTGATCTGGTTTCCTCTCTGGAGCGGGTGGGGAGGGAGCTTGGCAGGGACCCTGGTCAGCCTTCCTCTTGTTTCCCAGGGTTTCTGGGAGCCCGACTGCATGAGCTGAAGCAAAAGGTAGTGGCCGAGAACCCACAGCACTTTGGCATTGCTGTTCCACATAAGAGGGCCCATGTGGGGGTTTGAGGCTATCTGCACACACGCAAATAGTTCCTGGGGATGTAACTCTCCAGTTGCATAAGATGCATCCAAATTCTTACTTTGGGTTTAAAGGATCACCAGGCACTGCCTGCCATTGGCAAATGGAGAGACAAAGGCATGATGGGAAGAAATCCACTTTCAGTGGTTCTCCAAGACCCTCTGAGGCAGAAGCTGAAGGACCACTTGCTTAGCTCCTGCCTGGGTTGGGAGGTGAGCCCAGAGCACATTGTAGGCAAAGTGGCACCTCAACCTGACATGAAGGGCCCCCCGACTCATCACAGTGAATTTTGACTCCTTTGGCCCCTGCCCTCTGCTTGGGTGAGAGGGCAGGTCAAAGAAGCCACAGAGCCCCAAGAGTGGTGTTTCTTGGCATTCCCTTATGGCTGGATTCCAGTTTGTCAGGGTGGTCGGGTACATCCCTGGGTGATGCCTCCCCTGCAAGTTCCTGAGACTCGCTGCTGTTAGGGGCACCCTGGGATGTCAAGATCCAGTGGGCAGAGGGTCCTGGTTCTAAATATGATAAGGAAGATGAGGAGTAGGAGGAGGATGAAGGTGCCAGGTACTACACCATGTGCAGTCCCTGTGTCAGCCCTCCCAGTACCCCTGAAGAGAGAGATTGTAATCATCTTGTATGGCAGAGGAAGACAGTGAGGCTCAGAGAAGTTAAGTAACTTGCCCAGTTGGTAAGTGGTGGAGCTAAGATTTGAAGTCAAGCATCCAGTCCCAGTCCTGTTCTTTTTTTTTTTTTTGAAATGGAGTCTCACTCTGTCACCCAGGCTGGAGTGCAGTGACATGATGTTGGCTCACTGCAACCTCCGCCTCCCAGATTCAAGCAATTCTCCAGCCTCACCCTCCCAAGTAGGTAGGATTTCAGGCACGTGCCATCACGCCTGAATAATTTTTTTTGTGTGTGTATTTTTAGTAGATTCAAGGTTTTATGATGTTGATCAGGCTGGTCTCAAACTCCTGACCCTGTGATCTGCCTGCCTCGGCCTCTCAAAATGTTGGAGTTACAGGTGTGAGCCACCGTGCCTGGCCCCCAGTCATGTTCTTAATGAGGGTACACAGTGGCCTCTTACCTGCTGCCTGCTACTTCATGCCCTTTGCTGCCCCTTTCTTTTCTGGGACTCACTCTTAGTTCCCTTGGCCTCAAAGGAATGCAGTGTGAATGCCTAGTGGGTACTGAGAGGGGCAC
Organism: Saguinus oedipus; assembly: GCA_031835075.1. NCBI lineage: Eukaryota > Metazoa > Chordata > Mammalia > Primates > Cebidae > Saguinus > Saguinus oedipus. The sequence continues at coordinate 3,427,871 of CM063175.1, read as the reverse complement.
TGTGGCGGTGATAATGGGGTATCCTCAGAGCATTCTGGGGGAGGGCAACCACCAATCCTCGCTTTGGTCACACCACTCTCCCTGGGCCCCTGGGCCTAGCACCTAGTCTGTGGGTTGTCAGAGCTGTTTTCCAGAGCCCAAACTGAAGTGGAAGGGATGTGGGGGAGGTGGTGGTGCTGGGGAGGCCTGTGATGGACCTGGAGGGCTTCAGGGAGCCACAGCCTTCCAGGTTTCATCTGGACTGAAACAGGACATGCAGAGGTTGCTCACACACTGATCCTTCAGAACCCCCTGGATCCATTCCCTGGGGAAGGAGGTACCTGGATGGTCAGGCCCACCTGCATCCAGGCACTCCACAGATAGGAGACTTTCCTCCTTGGTTTTAGAAACTGAGGGAGTCAGGGAAGCCTTCCCAGAGGCAGTGACTTTGGTGCTGGGTTTTGAAGATTAAATAGGAGTTTTCCAGGCAGAAAAGAAAAGACTGGTTCTCTGTACAGAGGAAACAACCTGTGCAAAGGGATGTAGCAGTGTTAGGGACTGGGGAAGTTAGTATGGATGATGTGGTGGAAAACGGAGCTGAGTCCGAGACTGGGCAGATCACGCAGGTCTTACATACTCAGCCAGGGTGTTTAGAATGTAATCCATAGACAAAGGTTTTTAAGCAGGGGAATGACATGGTTGGAAAGTGACTCTAGCAGCTCTACCAGAGGTTGGACTAAGACACCACAAATAGTACACAGGACATCTCCTGAGTGGTTCCCATGGGCCAGAAGGCACAGTGCCCCAGGATCCCATTTTTTCTTTTCGAAAATACTGTGTGTGGCTTTGTGTGTCCTCTTGTTCTGTGGAAGACCTGATTTTTCCCAGAAGTGTACATCTCAATTCTGTTATAGAAATCAATGAGAAAACACCATGTGTTTTAACATTTTTATTTGAGAGCCAGCCTTGCTGAAACACATCCAATCCATACAGAGACAGCCTGGCTTCCTGTCTCCTTTTTCTTGAGATGAGAACTAATTGACTAAAGAATTAAAAGTATACACCAGGGTCAAATGTATGTGTGGCTACTTTGTTCTCAAAGACAAAAAAATTGAAGAACTAAAAGCTAGGACTAGGGATCTCATTAAGTGATTCTTTAAAAGCCACAGCATTGTTCAGGTGCTGTGGCTCACACCTGTAATCCCTGCACTTTGGGATGCCGAGGCAGGTGGATCACCTGAGTTCGGGAGTTTAAGACCAGCCTGACCAACATGGAGAAACCCCGTCTCTCCTAAAAATACAAAGTTAGTAGAGTGTGATGATGCATGCCTGTAATCCCAGCTACTCGGGAGGCTGAGGCAGGAGAATCTCTTGAACCTGGAAGGTGGAGGCTGCAGTTAGCTGAGATCATGCCATTGCACTCCAGCTTGGGAAACAAGAGTGAAACTCTGTATCAAAAAAAAAAGAAGAAAAGAAAAAGCCACAGCATCAGGGAGTCAGTGAGCAGAGTGGTTAAGGGTATATGCTGGGCATTTGGCAGAGGGACTGATTCTGGCTGTGCTTTTTACTGGCTGTGGGTCACTGGGCACAGCGCTGAACTTCTCTATGCCTCAGTTTTCTCAGCTGCAAAAGGAAAGGCCTCCTTTTGCCTACATCAAAGAGTTGTTGTGTGAATCAGTGATACGACCAGAAAGGCACGGTGCCTGATAAAGGGACATGCGATGAGGTGGAAGTGCTTCCACACACAGAGCAGCCCTGAACTCCTGGATGAGTGCCTAAGCCTGCTGCTGTCCCCATGTGCTGTGATGCGACATCTTTTTGCCCAGCTTTCCTTCTTTCTTTCCAAGATACCACCAGGCCCTGAAAGAGCCATGAGAAGGAAGGAGTGGAATATCACTTCGTGTCTAAGCGAGCATTTGAGGCCAACTTACATCACAACAAGTACGTTGCTTGATGGGCTAGTCAGCCCTCCAGGTTGCTGCATGTTTTCATATCTGCTCTGTATTCCACTGGAGCTCCTGGGTGGGCTTCTGGAAAGGATGGGGGAATCAGGACAGAAGTCATGTTAGGAGGTCCCCTTTGATTTGCTAATTTAGGAAAGCTCAGGAACCAAAGGTCTTTTCCCCCTTGGTGGTATTTTAGGTTCCTGGAACATGGTGAATAAGGAAAATCTCTATGGAACCAGCCTGGAGGCCGTTCAGGCTGTTATGGCCAAAAACAAAGTTTGTTTGGTGGATATGGAGCCAGAAGTGAGTTCCTGGGCCTACTGGCTGTTTCTGGTTAATGGAATTTATATCTAGGGGATTGTACATTTTACATAACAGTAAACCTCAGTCTAAGGAATTTTTAGTCTGGCACACTGGCTGTTAAATTTCTTTGGGTCTTCCTTTGAGACTCAAATAAAAGCCTTGTACCCCAAAACATGTCCCTCTATCCACAAATGCTGCATTCATTTTAGGGAGCTCATGGACACTCTGGTGGCTCACAGACGCAGGCTAGTAACCCCTGCATGGAACAGATCATGCAATAGTTGGTGGCACTGACTGGCCATTGCAATGTGCCAGAGAATTAGAGGTTAATACTTAGGTCTGGCTGGGAGCTGTGGCTCACACCTGTAATCCTACCACTTTGGGAGGCTGAGGTGGGCAGATCATGAGGTCAGGAGTTTGAGACTAGCCTGGCCAACATAGTGAAACCCCATTTCTACTAAAAATACAAAAATTAGGCAGGTGTGGTGGCACATGCCTATAGTCCCAGCTGCTTGGGAGGCTGAGGTAGGAGAATAGCTTGAACCCGGGAGGTGGAGGTTGCAGTGAGCTGAGACCATGCCATTGCACTCCAGACTGGGTGACACAGTGAGACTCTGTCTCTAAATAAATAAATAAATAAATAAATAAATAAAAATACACACACACCCTCACACACCCTCCCCACCAGGTAAAACTCTCAGTGCCAGGCCTCTTCTTCTCCAGCCAGGGCAGGTGGAGTCAGTGGCTTAGAGAACCACTCAGGGAGGCAGTCAGGAGAGCAGTTTAAAGGGTAAGAAGAGGGAGGGAGACCTGACCCTGTGAAATCCTTCAAAAACTTTTCCACTCCACACCAGCATGCTGTGGGCTCAGCAGGCGCTTAACCATGTTTTTAACCCTGTCTTTTAGAAAAACTGCCAAGCTTTGAACTCGGTCTGGGGACTTTTTTGCCCTCTATAGACACAGGTCTCTGATTTTATGATATAAACTGTAGGCGTTATTTTAAAGAAGTTTGCTTGAAACGTGTTCCAAAAAGCACGTTATGCCTATAAAGGAAAACGCTCACTCATTTGGACTTACAGGGATCTAGTAGTCAAAATTCACAGTCTGAGTTTGAAAAAATTCTTCAAAAAGTGATTTTATTGATCTTTTGGAATGGAGCCTGTACATTCTAGATAAAATGGATTACTCAAGAGTACAATTTCTACAGTCTATAGTTTTGTTTTCAGGTGATCTCTTTGGTAATCTCATTTGCTTTGCAAACTTTTTCTTCTGTGACTACCAGGAGGAGGTGTAATAGCACAAATTGGTAATAGTGTAGTCCAATTTGATGACATTTGACTAAATATCTAGACATTGACTCCTGCTTCCTCACCCATCAGGAATGGAAGGTGGAGAGGAGACTAGAAGGTTAATTATAGCCAGAGGGGTCAGAGCTAAGAGACAGCAACTCTCTAAGCTGAGGCTTAGGACCCTGCTGTTGGCAGCGAGTGTGCCTTCAGAGCCCCACTGAGTTCAATATCAAGGTGAAGGATGAGTAAAGGAGCAGTTGGTCTGCCCAGCTGAAGTCCATTGTCATGGGACCCATGTAACCATGACCTTTGCTGTTGAGGTTATGAGATTGGAGCACACAATCACTGAGCTTTCAAAAGTATGTTTTGCAATAAAACACTGCAAAAGTATATAATATTCCTGAATTTTATCTCTCAGGCACTGAAGCAACTGAGAACCTCAGAATTTAAACCCTATATTGTATTTGTAAAGCCTGCAATTCAGGAAAAAAGAAAGACACCACCTATGACCCCAGCTTGTGAGGACACAGCAGCCCCACTTGTAAGTTTAAAGTTGATTGTTTCTTTTCTGAAGGCCTAAGGGAGGCTGTTGTTACAGGAACACTTCTAGCTGCGTAAGGGTGCTTGCGGCTGAAGAGGGAAGCAGGACATACCCTCTGCACACAATTGTCTTTCCATTGTGCCTATTGAAAGACTCAGAGAAGATGGTCAGATGGCCAGAGGGTCCAAGGTGAACACTGGAGGTGTCTCCCAGACCAGGCAGGTGACTTTGCCTGGGCTCACACCCCTCCCCTCCCTCACATAAGCACCCTCCCCCAAAATATGACACCTCAGGGACCTCTGACCAGACGACACTCATAGAGCTACATGCCTAAACCAAACCCAAGTTTTTGTTTGTTTTTTTCTTTTTTTGAGATGGAGTCTTGCACTGTCACCCAGGCTGGAGTGCAATGGTGCGATCTTGGCTCACTGCAACCTCCACCTCCCAGATTCATGTGATTCTCCTGCCTCAGCCTCCTGAGTAGCTGGGATTATAGGCACCCACCACCACACCTGGCTAATTTTTTATTTTTAGTTGAGATGGGGTTTCACTATGTTAGTCAGGCTGGTCTCAAACTCCTGACCTCATGATCCGCCCACCTTGGCCACTCAAAGTGCTGGGATTACAGGCATAAGCCACTGTGCCCGGCCCGAACCCAAGTATTTTTAATTGAAACCCCAACTAACAACGTCATTATCATTGCTTTCAAACCAGTTTGAATCATCAGTGAGTGAAGGGATTTCTAAAACTAGTGAATGAGATCATCTGATGTGTCCTAAATGAACTTCTGTTTTGCTGTCAGATTCTTTGTTCAGCCCAGTCTATGTCAGGCTGGCAGGACCCTCACCCAAAACCTAAATCTTTGACAGGGTTCTTCCAGGAGGTCTGGGGTTGGTGACTCATCTTTTTTGGTCCTTAACAGGGTCAGTTAGCAGAATGAGCTGGAAGTTGTTATGGGTGGTGGGGGCAGTCAGAAACAACTCAGTCCCAGAGTAGACTTTGCCTGCTCTCCTGTACAGCTGGTTCATCTGAAGGAGGCCCTCTCAGATCCTTCCCCCTGGTCAGGAAGCTCCCTCCAAGTCAAGATTTTGTTGCAATCCTAGTTCATACTAATTCTGTTTTAACTGTCCACATCGATAAATTTTTTATTTTATATTTTATTTTTAAAGACAGGCTCTCACTATGTTGTCTAGGCTGGTCTTGAACTCATGGTCTCAAGTGATCCTCCCACCTTGGCCTCCCAAAGTGCTGGGATTACAGGTGTGAGCCACTATGCCCAGCCTTTTATATTTTTTAGGACAGGGTCTTGCTGTTTTGCCCAGGCTGGAGTGCAGTGGTGCAGTCATAGCTCACTGCAGCCTTGAACTCCTGGGCTCATGCAGTCCTCCTTCCTCAGCTTTCCATGTAGCTGGGACTACAGGCATGTACCACCAATGCCCAACCAATTACAAAAATTTTTTATAGTGCTGCCCAGCCTGGTTTCAATCTCCTGCCCTCAAGTGATCCTCCTGCCTTAGCTTCCCAAAATGTTGGAATTACAGATGTGAGCCACCATGCCTGGTTTCAATAAGTTATTTCGAATGGCATACATACAAGAAACATTAGAAATTCTCTCCTTGGCCAGGCACGGTGGCTCATGACTATATCTCAGCACCTTGGGAGGCTGGGGCAGGCTGATTGCTTGAGCCCAGGAATTCAAAACCAGCCTGGGCAACTTGGTAAAACCCTGTCTCTACAAAAAAATTACAAAAGTAGCCAGGTGTGGTGGCACATACCTATAGTCCAGGCCACTCGGGACTATAGGTGTATACCACCACACCTGGCTAAGTTTTAAAATCACTTGAGCCTAATAGGTCAAGGCTGCAGTGAACCATGACCATGCCACTGCACTCCAGCCTGGGTGACAGAGTGAGATTCTGTCTCCAAAAAATAAAATAAAAAATAGAAAAAAGAAAAAAAGAATTTTTCTCCTTTCAGTGGGGAGGCCAGGCATGGTTGCTCATGCCTATAATCCCAGCATGTTGGGAGGCCAAGGCAGGCAGATTACCTGAGGTCAGGAGTTCGAGATCAGCTTGGCCAACCTGATGAAACTCCATCTCTGCTAAAAATACAAAAATTAGCCAGTCGTGGTGGCATACCTGTAATCCCAGCTACTCCATAGGCTGAGACAGGAGAATTGCTTGCATCCAGGAGGCAGAGGCTGCAGTGAGCTGAAATTGCACCACTGCAGTGTCTAGCCTGGATGACAGAGCAAGACTCCATCTCAAAAAAAAAAAACTCAAAGGGAAATATCAACTTAGATCTAGAATCATTTAGAAACATACAGTATTGGCTGACTGCAGTGGCTCATGTGTGTATTCCCAGCACTTTGGGAGGCTGAGGTGGGTGGATCACCTGAGGTCAGGAGTTTGAGACCAGCTTGACCAATGTGATGAAACCCCATGTCTACTAAATACAAAAAATTAGCTGGGTGTGGTGGTACACCCCTGTAATTCCCACTACTGAGGAGGCTGAGGCAGGAAAATCGCTTGAACCTGGGAGGTGGAGGTTGCAGTGAGCCGAGATTGTGCCATTGCACTCCAACCTGGGCAACAAGAGTGAAACTCCATCTCAAAAAAATAGTAAGAAAGAAATGTTCATTATACCTATCGTGGTTGATGGTGATAGCTATAACCAGAAAATCAGAAACAATCTAAATGTTCAGTAGCAGAACTCAGCTTAATATACTACATTACATGATACTTACAGGATGTATTGAAATATTATAGCCAATTAAAAGCCATGTGTTGGAACTGGGTGTGGTGGCTCACACCTGTAATCCCAGCACTTTGGGAGGCTGAGGTGGGCAGATCACCTGAGGTCAGAAGTTCGAGACCAGCCTGGCCAACATGGTGAAACCTCATCTCTACTAAAAATACAAAAACTAGCTGGGTGTGGTGGTGGACACCTGTAATCCCAGGTACTTGGGAAAATCACTTGAACCTGTAAGGCAGAGGTTGCTGTGAGCTGAGCTCATGCCACTGTGCTCCAGCCTGGGCAATAGAGTGAGACTCAATGTCAAAAAAAAAAAAAAAAAGAAAAACGAAAAATAAATAAATAAATAAAGGCATGTGTTGGAGGAATATTTGATGCCATAGCCAAATACAAGAAAATGAAAATCAGAAAATAAAAATTCAGGATTCTAATTTAGTGTCACACACAAAGAAAGTACACTAAAATGCTAAAGGCAATCCTCCCTAGTGGGCTCATGACTAATTTTTGTTTTCTCTGTTTTACTGTGTGGTTTTTGGAGGGGAGCTAATAGCTTTATTGAGATAAAATTTACATACCGCATAATTCACTCATTTAAAGCATACAATTCAATGATGTATTTACAGAGTTGTTGCAACTACCACAGTCAATTTAAGAGCATTTTCATCATCTCAAAAAGAAACCTTGAGCCCATTAGAATTTCCTATTGTCTGTTTGCCTCCCGCCCCTCCCTAGCCACAGGCAACTGCTGATCTACTATCACTGTAAATTTGTCTGTTCTAAACATTTTATAGAAATTGATTCATACAATATAAGACCTTTTATATCTGGCTTTTTTCACTTAGTGTTTTTAAGGTTCATGTATCAATACTTTATTCTTTTTTTTTACAGCTGAATAATATTCCATTGTACAGGGTATCACATTTTAATTATTCATTTATCAATTAATGGACATTTAGATTGTTTCTATCTTTTCAGCTATTATGAATCATGGTATGAATATTCATATACAAGTTTTTGTGTGAACATATGTTTTCATTTCTCTTGGGTGTATACCTTGGTATGGAATTGCTGGGTCATAGGGCAGCTCTATGTTTAACATCTGGAGGAACTTCCAGACTCTTCCATGGCAGCTAAATGTAATGTACCATTTTACATTCTCAGCAGCAGTGATCGTGTTCCCATTTCTCCACATCCTCACCAGCACTTGTCTTTTTTTTTTTTTTTTTTTTTTTGAGACTGAGTCTCCTTTTGTTGCCCAGGCTGGAGTGCAATGTTGTGATCTCAGCTCACTGCAACCTCCGCCTCCCGAGTTCAAGCGATTCTCCTGCCTCAGCCTCCTGAGTAGCTGGGATTACAGGCCTGTGCCACCACACCTGGCTAATTTTTGTATTTTTAGTAGAAATGGGGTTTCACCATGTTGGCCAGGCTGGTATTGAACTCCTGACCTCATGATATGCCAACCTTGGCCCCCCAAAGTGCTAGGATTATAGGCGTGAGCCACCGTGCCTGGCCATTGTCTGTCTTTTTAATTATAGCACTACTAGTATATGTGAAATGGTATCTCATTGCAGTTTTAATTTGCGGTTCTGTAATGACCAGTGATATTGAGCATCTTTTCATGTTTTTATTGACCACTTTTACATTTTTCTTAGAGAAATGTTTATTCAAATACTTTGTCCATTTTTAAAGGGAATTATTTGCCTTTTTTATTATTGAGTTATAAGAATTCTTTATATATTTTGGATATAAGTCCCTTATCAGATGCATGATTTGCACATATTTTTTCCTGTTCTGTGAGTTGTCTTTTCATTTTCATTCTTTTTTATTTTTTTCATCGAGACAGAGTTTTGTTCTTATTCCCCAGGCTGGAGTGCAATGGTGTGGTCTTGGCTCACTGCAACCTCAACCTCCTGGTTTCAGGTGATTCTTCTGCCTCAGCCTCTAAGTAGCTGGGGTTACGGGCATGCACCATCACACCTGGCTAATTTTCTTTTGTATTTTTACTAGAGATAGTGTTTCACCATGTTGGCCAGGCTGGTCTCAATCTCCTGACCTTGGGTGATCCACCTGCCTCAGCCTCCCAAAGTGCTGGGATTACAGGCATGAGTCACCACACCTTGCCCTTACTTTTCTTGATAGTGTCCTTTGAGGCATAACATTTTAAAATTTGATAAAGTCCAATATATCTATTTTTTCTTTTGTTGCTTATTATTTTTGGTATCATATCTAAGAAATCATTGTTAAATTCAAGATTATAAAGATTTACTCCTTTGTTTTCTTTTAAGATATTTATAGTTGTAACAGTTACATTTGGGTCTATCATCTATTTTGCGTTATTTACTGTAGATTGTGTGAAGTAGGGGACCAACTTCATTCTTTAAATGTGAATACCCAGCTAACCCAGCACCACTGGCTGAAAAGAGTATTCTTTTCTCATAATTATCTTGACACCCTTGTCTAGATTCAATTGAAAAGTAAAGCAAGGGTTTCTTTCCAGAGTCTGAGTTCCATTCTACTGGTCTACATGTCTGTTCTTAGCCCAGCACCACACTGTCTTACTTTGATTACTAGCTTTGTAGTAAGTTTTGAAGTCAGGTTTTTCAAGCTTGTTTTGGCTATTCTGGGTCCTTTGCATTTCCATATGAATTTTAGGATCAGTCTGTTTATTTGTTTTACTATATTTGTTTTGTTTTACAAATATTTCAGGATTGAAAGAATTTAATAAGCAGGGGAGAAATGGCTCATTTTTCAAAGAGTAAATAAGTTATTGGGAGAATAAGAGGCAGCTTCCTAGGACTCAAGGAAAGTTCTGGCAAATCATCAGGTCCACAGGAAGTGCCAGCTTTCTAGGAAGGAGAACGCTCCCTGGCCCATGGTGGTCATTTCAAGAGAAGCAGCTGCATTCTAGTCCCGGCATCCTTCAGCCTGGCAAGTTTTGTCATCTATCCCATCTCCTTTGTTGCCCACCAGAGTGCTGCAATCCAAGCAGGTGGGGTGATGATGAAAGGCAGCTGGCCTATACATGCTGCACCACCCTGCTGCTGTGAATATGCAGCAAGGTCACAGTGAGGCTGTTCGACACAGAGTCCCCAGTTCTAGTCCCAGAGATTTCAACCTAGGGGGTTTGGAGTGGGGCCCAGGCACTCCATTTTTAACACATGGGCTTTCATGTGGTTTTGATGTATGTTGGCAGACCCCAGATGACATCTGAGGTGATTCCTCACAAAGGCTCGAGTTTCATGTGACATTAAATATCTGTCCATTGTTTGGCACCTGAGTTCCTGGTACTGGTCCCAGAACACCCTTTGGGTACATCCTCTGTCCATCTCCTTGCTGACCACAAGTTCACGGGGCTTCTGGCTTCTGAGCCAGCAAGGTAATCCAACCTGGGGGTGACAGACAGCATGCGGGGATCTTTCCTATGTGAGCTTTCAGGACCATGACTCTTGCTGAAGACACAGGTGGGTGAGTTTGATCTTTACAGGCCAGGAAAGGGGTTCAGGGGATTTATGACTGCAAAGAAAATGTCACACATTTTACCCCATTAGAGATTTACTTAAGTTCTTTCTAGATGCAGATGTTTATTAGGAAGATTGTTGTTCTTAGTGGCAAAATTTTTCCTTTTATAATTTCTCAAATAGCCAAATGCTTCCAGGATCATCCATGTGGGTACCTGGAGGAGGGGACACTGGAAGCAGCAGACAGGTCTATAGGATGGGTGTATGTCAGGGAGTGGGGAAGATGGGGTTGAAGAGCCAGGGGGCAGTTATGGGACAGTGCGAAGAGCTTCTGAGTATGAAAGTAACCCTGCAAGAATATTCCATATAGAATTGGGAAGTGTTTCCCAATTTAATCCATTTTTTTCTCTCCTAGAGAAGGAGAATTATCTCAGCCTTCTCTTACATTTCTACTATCTTTGACGTCACGTGCCAAACTCTTTTCCTAGATCTCGAGGACCCAAATCCTGAAATTTCTGATGCTCTTTCTAAAGTAGGAATTGGGTTTTGACTGGTGACAGAGAGAAGCAGGGGATATTTTGGAATGTAGATCTCTTTGGGAAAGAACAGAATTCACCCTTTCCCTGCAGCAACATGAAAACACAAAGCCCCTAGAAGCAGAGGGGAGAAAGCAGCAGAGGACTAGAAAGGGAATTGAGTGAATGCCAGTGACTAATCTCATTTTATAATTTTACTTAGAATGGACCTGCCACTTTCATTGTTTCCAAAACCAGGCTAATTGTCAGACAACTACTCACCTGAAATAATACTTATTAGAGGTTCTTTGGAATGAAGAAGCAAACAGTGCCCACAGTGGGTGACGGAGTTGTTGCCTATGCCTTAATGTTAGGTGTCAGGAAAGTAATCTGATTAAAGGGATCAGCTGCCCTAAGGAAATGGGGAATTTGATTAGAACTGTCCAGTGCTTTCTTAAATAACTCCACTTTGCTATGCTCATGTTTGGCTCTGGTGTGATGAAATGAAAAATTGAGTTCTATACTATGAATTTAGGAGTCTTAAGGAGGCCATTAGAATGATTTCTTCTTCTTCCCCCAGTTGATTGCAGAAATGCTTGCTCTGTTTTTATATAGTTAATATTTATAGTTCTTTCTTATAATTATTTAATCTGTATACTAATTGCTGTGCAGCACAATACCACTATTTTGTTGGAAGTACTTCTGAGGCAGAAAGTGTGATATTGACATATATACACAGATATAGAATCAGCATCCCCAGTGTACTTCCTACCATGGCTTTCAGCTCATAGGTCCTCAGCAGGTATTCTGTGAGTGATGACTGAACAGTGATTGTGTCTACTGCCCATTAACTTTCTTTGAAGTTTGACATGATGTTGGTCCCTATGCTTTGTTCTTGTGTACATGGTTGGTTATCAGTGGGACCTAGTCATCCACTCCTCACTTAAAGGTTGGGGACAGGCATGGTGGCTCATGCCTGTAATCCAAGCACTTTGGGGGGTCGAGGCAGGTGGATCATGAAGTCAGGAGTTCAAGACCAGCCTGGCCAAGATGGTAAAACCTGTCTCTACTAAAATTACAAAAATTAACTGGGCATGGTGGCGGGTGCCTGTAATCCCAGCTACTTGGAAGGCTGAAGTAGGAGAATTGTCTGTAATCCCAACTACTTGGAAGGCTGAGGTAGGGGAATTGCGTGAACCCAGGTGGCAGAGGTTGCAGTGAGCCGAGATCATGCCACTGCACTCCAGCCTGGGTGATAGAGACTCTGTCTCAAAAAAAAAAAGTTAAAGGTTGAAACATTGCTCAAGACAGAGGCTGCAGATTGGTTATAGGAGAAAAACCCAGTTGCTCCATACCATCCCTTTCCTTGCAGGATGAGCAGCAGCAAGAGATGGCCACTCCTGCCACCTTCATAGACCAGCGTTACAGGCACCTGGTGGAAACTGTGCTTGTGAAGGAGGATCTCCAGGGTGCCTACAGCCAGCTCATAGTGGTCTTAGAGAAGCTGAGCAAGGACACTCACTCGGTACCTGTTAGTTGGGTCAGGTAACTTTATCCTGGAACATCCAAGCTGGACAGGACCTTGAAGCTCATCTAGTCCAGCCTCCCTCATTTTACCATCAAGGAATCTCAAGTGCAGAGAGGGGCAGGATTCTCCACAAAGTCCATCATTGAGAAGAGCCTAAGTGGGAAGTCTTGTTTGTTGTTGGTTTTTGTCTGTTGTTTTTCACTGCACCTCTTTGGATGATGATTTGAAAGGCGCATGTCAGAAAACAACACATTTCACTCATTAAAGTATCACAGGCAAGCTGACCCTGATTCTTTGTACAAGAGTTAAGTGGCCACTGTCTTTTGCAGGCAGTAGTGGTTAATTTATACAGTACTGATTTGCAGAATCTTTAAGCTTTTTAAACATAATGACACTTAGTAGTTTTTTCAGAAGCTAATTTGTTTTATCCAAGGGGATTTTCCATGTGACTGAAGTTCCCCTGTCTCCAAGCACTAAAATGTTGATCTTTACCTTTTTTTGAAGTGCTTGTCTGATAGTAGAAAACTGTTTCTCTGCCTATATACTGAGTATACGAGAATTTTCTCTGGAAGGCTGAGGCACACTTCACCATCAACATGAATTACTGTACTATTCTGTATTGCAGTGGTGCCTTCAGGGACTCGAGGAATGTAAGGTTGCCTTTCCCCTTTCTTGTTTTTCTTTTTCTTTTGTTTTTGAGATGGAGTATTGCTCTGTCACGCAGGCTGGAGCGCAGTGGTGTGATCTCGGCTCACTGCAACCTCCACCTCCTGGATTCAAGTGATTCTCCTGCTTCAGTCTCCTGAGTAGCTGAGATTATAGGCACATGCTGCCACACCCAGCTAATTTTTTTTGTATTTTTAGTAGAGATGGGGTTTCACCATGTTCGTCAGGCTGGTCTTGATCTCCTGACCTAGTGATCTGCCCACTTCAGCATCCCAAAGTGCTGGGATTACAGGCATGAGCCACCACTCCTGGCCTACCTTTCCCTTTCTAAATACCCTCAGATTCCTAACATCGAGCCCTTGCTTTGTTGGATTTGTTCTATTCCATCCATTGTCCTTTTTGTTACTGACAGTTGCATGGTCCTAGCCTGTCTCTGCCATGAGGTCATAGGGGTTCCTGTTGAGCTAGATCTTGGGAAACCAGATGACTCTCCCTGTCAAAGCTATGGCTACACCACCATAAACCATTTCTGGCCTAATGGGTTGTCTCTGAGCAAAAATAATTATCACCCAGGATTCTTGATATATCTTAGTGTCTCAGAGAATGCTATTTACAATTAATAGCCAACAACAGTCTTTATTCTGTGCTGGATGCTATGCTAAGGCCTTTACATACATTACCCTGATAAATACACCAAGCCAGTGAGGTATGATTCTTATCATCCCATCGTACAAATGAGAAAAAAAAATAAAGCTTAGACAGTTTAAATAATGTACCCAAGCTTGCACAGATTTAAAAAATTGCAGGCCAGGCACCGTGGTGCATGCCTGTAATCCTAGCACTTTGGGAGGCCGAGGCGGGCAGATCACTAGAGCTCAGGAGTTCGAGACCAGTCTGGGAAACGTATCAAAACTCCATTGTTACAAAAAAATACAAAAACTAGCCAGGTGTGGTGGTGTGCACCTGTAGTCCCAGCTACTCGGGAGGCTGAGGTGAAAGGATCCAGGTGGTCAAGGCTGCAGTGAGCCATGATTGTGCCACTGCACTCCAGCCTGAGTGACAGAGTGAGATCCTGCCTCAAAAATAAATAAAATAAAATAAAATGCAGAACTATGGTATTGGAGCCTATATTTCCCAAATACCAGAGATGATCCTTAACCACCATACTATACTATACTACCTCATTCTTTTGTGGCCCCATAATCAAGGCTACCCATTAATATAATTCACTTATAAGTGATAAATGTGTTCACAGCTAGAGTTTCTAATATGAAGTGTGGCCATAACTTCTAAGACTGAAAAGAGGCTACATACACAGGTGTACATTTTCAAGTTCTTTTATTCATGAGAGGAAAAGACAGCCAGGTTGAAGGTGAGGGACCAGGGAGGTTTGCCACCCATTTAGAAATTTCCATTTTACCTTCCTACACAAGGATACCTCTGCAACTCTAGCTCATGAACCTGGTAGGTCACCTAACAGGATCACATTCTTCAGAACTTTCTAGCAAAAAGATGGTGACTTCTTTGCACTTAGAGAGTACTGGATTCTCATCAAGTGAAATTGGTCTTGAGCTGATCCACAGAGAGCCAGGCCAGGGAGGGCAGCTGCCCCTGAAGTGTGACTAGCATGTGCAAAGTTGTTATGCAGGATAACACCTGTAATCCCAGCAGTTTGGGAGGCCTAGGCAGGTGGATCACCTTCAAGACCAGCCTGGCCAACATGGTGAAACCCTGACTCTACTAAAAATAAAAATAAAAAATTAGCTGGGTGTGGTGGTGGGTGCCTGTAATCCCAGCTGCTTGGGAGGCTGAGGCAGGAGAATCACTTAAACCTGGGAGGCAGAGGTTGCAGTGAGCCAAGATCACACCACCGCACTCCAGCCTGGGCAACAAGTGAGACTGTGTCAAAAAAAAGAGAGCTGGGATCTGAAGTCTGCTCACAGGCAAAAACAAAACCCCACATACATTAAAAGTTACTCTTGAAGAACCCCTGGGGAGGCACCATGGTGGAGATCCCAGTCAGCTCTCCAAGTTCCCTGCAGGTGGTTTTCCCTCCAGTGTGGGGACACAGTGGTTGGGTACCCGATGACGTTCTTTCTGCATTTTATGCCACTCCACAGACATTTTCTGCTGCTTACATAATATTTTTACACAATTGTCAGATGAAACGATGGTATTGTCTTTATATGTATTATGAAGCAGAGTATTAAAAAGTGATCCTTTGCCAAGTATGGTGACATGGCTGTAATCTCAGCACTTTGGGAAGCTGAGACAGGAGGATCACTTGGGCTCAGGAGTTAAAGACCAGCCTAGGCAACATAGTGAGACATTGTCTCCATTAATCATAAAATTAGGGCAGGGAGCAGTGGCTCACACCTGTAATCCCAGCACTGTGGGAGGCCAAGGCAGGTGGATCACTTGAGGCTAGAAGTTCAAGACCAGTTTGACCAATATGGCAAAACCCTGTCTCTACTAAAAATACAAAAATTAGCCAGGTGTGGCGGTACATGCCTGGGAATACCCAGCTACTCAGGAGACTGAGGCATGAGAATAACTTGAACCTGGAAGTCGGAGGTTGCAGTGAGCCAGGATGGTGCCACTGCACTCCATCCTGGGCAACAGAGCAAGACTGTCTTAAATATATTAATTAATTAAATAAAAATAGACCGGGTGCGGCGGCTCACCCTGTAATCCCAGCACTTTGGAAGGCCGAGGCGGGCAGAACACGAGGTCAAGAGATTGAGACCATGCTGGCCAACATGATGAAAGCTCATCTCTACTAAAAGTACAAAAATTAGCCGGGCATGGTGGTGCACGCCTGTAGTCCCAGCTACTCAGGAGGCTGATGCAGGAGAATTGCTTGAACCTGGGAGGTGGAGGTTGCAGTGAACCAAGGTCGCACCACTGCACTTCATCCTGTCTCAAAAAATAATGATAAAAAATTTAAAATTAGCTGGGCATGGTGGCATGCCCCTGTGGTTCCAGCTACTTGGGAAGCTGAAGTGGGAGAATTGCTTGAGCCGAGGAAGACGGAGGCTGCAGTGAGGTCTGATTGCACCACCGCACTCCAGCCTGAGAAACAGAGTGAGACCCTGTCTCAAAAAACAAAAAATAGTGATCCTTGCTTTATTCCCTGTTAAGGCAGCACCCCCATCCCCAAGACAAGCTGTGTCTACAGCTGTTTGTCAGCTACCACATTTATCGGAGTAGGAAGGGAGGGCCCCAGAGACAGAGGTTATTCAGAAGGCATTTTTGCAGTTCATGCAGAAAACTATTGTTAAAAAATGCACCTGTGTTCAAATATTTATTGGTGAAATGTGTGTAAATGCAATTCCAAACCCCATTTCAACTAGCAGTCCATATGTTCTGAGCCCCTGGGCAAAATTTTGGAAAAAGTCCATCACTCTGGGTCCAACACTTATAAATCTTATTACAAACCCCTCAAGATGGACCTTTTTAAACCCTTGGGTCTTCAAACATAGGTAAGTTGGCTGCCTGTATCTATAGCCAGAGAGGATGTGCTCTCTGGAGGAATTTTCTAGGTCAGAAGTGTTAAATAGCTGGCATATGTGCAGCCAATGCCCATTCCTGCACCTGTGGAAGACATTACTAATTGATCACAGCACTCTCCTATTACAATCACAGCACTCTTCTATTGAATTTAGATTCAATTCATAATGTCTTTGGCTCTTTCAGGAGAGTGTTTGGTATCAGCTGGAAAGAATTAGGTAGTGAGTTATTCCTGTTTGCCATTTTCAATCCACTGATTTGTAACCTTCCCGGCTATCCACTTCACTCTGCTAGGAAGATGGATTTAAGAAAGTTAGAACCATCTGTCATTTACAGGCAGTGCTCAGATATATTAGCCAATTGTATATTCAAATACACACAGGCTTTAAATCATGTGGCCAATGAAATTGTGTATCCATTTATCCAGCATCACAACATTTATGCAACCAATCACAGGACCATGCATCCAAACAATGGTAACACTTGATTTCTTTAATAACTGCAGAGTTTAGCATATGCACAAAGCCCACTTTTTAATCAGATAGTTAAGAACAAATAAGTAGATTTCTCGATTTGGTGGAGTTAATACTGATCGGTTTCTTTCTTTCTTTTTTTGAGATGGAGTCTCACTCTGTCGCCCAGGCTGGGGTGCAGTGGTGCGATCTTGGCTCACTACAACCTCTGCCTCCGGGGTTCAAGTGATTCTCCTGCCTCAGCTTCCCGAGTAGCTGGGATTACAGGCACCCACCACCATGCCTGGCTAATTTTTGTGGGTTTTTTTTTTTGAGATGGAGTTTCACTCTTGTTACCCAGGCTGGAGTGCAATGGTGCGATCTCTGCTCACCACAACCTCCACATCCTGGGTTCAGGCAATTCTCCTGCCTCAGCCTTTTGTGTTTTTAGTAGAGATGGGGTTTCACCATGTTGACCAGGATGGTCTTGATCTCTTGACCTTGGGATCCACCTGCCTCGGCCTCCCAAAATGCTGGGATTACAGGCATGAGCCACCACACCCGGCCTAATTTTTGTATTTTTAATAGGGACGGTTTCACCATGTTGGTCAGGCTGGTCTTGAACTCCTGATTTCAAGCAATCCGCCTGACTTGGCTTCCCAATGCACTGGGATTACAGGTGTGAGCCACCACACCCGGCCACGGATCAGTTTCTTACTCCATTTTTCCTGCCTTTTGAATAGAGTCACCAACTACCGCTTCCGTTAAAAGTCAAGGGCTTATGGTTTCAGAACAAGATGGTGTAGAATCACTTGTTTCTCCTCTTCTCCTCTAAATACAACAAAATACCTTGGAAAGTAGTCAGCAGAGTATGATAAAAGGACTCTGAAAGCTGGAAAGAAGATGATGAGCTGACTAGGGACATCAGGACCTGAGGAAAAGCAATGCGGTGTGTTCTCTGGGTTTTCTTTATCTCTGTATACCCTGATACTGAACACTGGAGGGAGTTCTGCAACCCACAACTGCCAATGTTTTGTCCTAGACAAAAAAAAAACAAACAAATAACAAACAAAACAAGAAAACAAGCTTGCTTTCTCTGCCAAAGGGTGGGAAAGAGGAAGCCCAGTGGAGACCTAGGTGAAGATCCCCAGGCCTAGCTCCATACTGGGACACTAGCAGGTTTCTCAATTCATTAGTAGCAGCAGTGGGATCCTGTGTGTCTCTACCCTCCACCCAGTGGCACAAGGAGACCCAGGTTCAGCAGAAGGCGGCCCAGTGACACCATGCACCCCAGGGAAGCACCTTCTGATTCAGCAGAAGACATCAGCAGGGATTGGATGGGAGTCCCAGCAGCTCCCCAAGAACAAAGCAGACCAGAATAGCACTGTGAGGGCTCTGACAACAACTTTCAATGGAATTAAAAACAACAAAAGGCAAGAACCTATACACTACACCTTAACAGGACTACTGCTTGCTAAAATAGAAGATTTAAATAGGATAGCAGGGCATGCTGATGCATGCCTATAATCCCAGCTACTTGGGAGGCTGAGGCTGAAGAATTGCTTGAACCCAGGTGGCGGAGGTTGTGGTGAGCTGAGATCACACCACTGCACTCCAGCCTGGGCAACAAGAGCAAAACTCTATCTCAAAAATAAATAAATAGGAAAAAATAATATCATAAGTCAAATGTTTGGGTTGCAATAGAAAATCAGTATACCTAAAACCAGAAGAACCAGTCTACGCTTGATCTGAACCAAAAGGCCAGGAAGCAATAGAGAACCACAGTCGAACTCAGAAAAGACAATCAGCTGGTGGCGATACCAATGTGATTCAGATGTTGAAATTTATCTGCCAAAGATTTTAAAGCAGTTGTAATAAAAATACTTTAACAATTAATTGTAACTTCTTTTGAAACAGATTTAAAAAATGGAAAACCTTAGCAATGAAATAGAAGATATGAAAAAGAAGCAAATGGAAATTATGGGAATGAAAACTACAATAAACAAAAGAAAAAACTCAGATAAACTCAATAGTAGAGTGAAGAAAATGAAGTAAAATCAGTGTACTTGAGGACAGATCAATATAATTAACTTACTGATTTTTTAACAGAGCCTCAGAGAACTGTGAGACAGTAACAACATATCTGTCACAGGCTCCTAGGATGTTGCTTTTCCAGCTGCCCAGCTGTAGCTGCAGACTCAGCACCCCTGTGCTCTCAGGGGCCCAGAGAACTCTCTCCGCCCACAGGCTTGGAAGTGCCTACCCTCACTGCCTGGCCTCTCCCCACTTCCAGTGCCTGCTCTGATTTTGCAGCAAAGTTGTGGCTGAGCCTGGGTGTTGTGACCTGGCCAGGTGTGAGCACACTTGGGGCAGTGCTGACATGCCAGACCCTGCCATTTCTGCTCCCTCCAGACTTTGGGCACTGATGAGTATAGGAGGAAGGCCAAGGGGGGATTGAGGGTGTCTCAGCATGGGCCTGCAGGCATTCCTTGGCACAAACAGCCTGGATGCCATGAATGACATGGAGATGGCAGCAGGAGGCAGACAGACTCCTGGACAGAAAGGAGTAGGTCCTAGGAAAGCCACACCTTCAAGCCAGGGATAGCCTGAAGCATGGGGACTGGGCTGTAGTTCCAGGTGGAGTCCTCATCACAGAGTGAGAACTTATGGTGCTTTTTCCAGGCTCACCCATGGCCACCCATAGACCAATCAGCATGTACTTCCTTTCTTCTGAAGCCTATAAAAACTCCAGAGCAAGACTCATGGAGATGTCGGGATGAGGCTCACCCATGGCCACCCATAGACCAATCAGCACATACTTCCTTTCTTCTGAAGCCTATAAAAACTCCAGAGCCAGACTCATGGAGATGTCGGGATGATCTACCTGCCTGTGGATAGGAGTCACCTTCTCTGGGTCTCCTGAGAGCTGTCCTGCCACTCAATAAGGCAACTCTTTGTCTTTCTCATCTTTCAGTTGTCCAGGCATGTATCTTGTTCTTCCTCGACACAGGACAAGAACTTGGGATCTGCCGAATGGCAGGGCTAAAAGAGCTGTAACACAAATAGGGCTGAAACACATCCCCGCCAACCCTCATTCTCCATGTTGTGGATGACAAGAAGGAGGGACAAGCTGCAGCTCCCTGAGCTAGGGCTGTGACACCCTCTTTGGTGCTCTGCAGTTTCTGGGGTCTCCAAACTTTTGGGTCTCCAAGAATTCCCCTCCTCTAGACATGGATGCCTGCAGTGGAAGTTGTGTGCAGTTTATCTTGTTCAGCCACAGTCTTGCATGGAGGTGGCATCTGTGCTGGCACCTGAGGCCGCCTGCCCCACCAGAGCAATCAGCATGCCTGGCTGTGCATGGTAGACAGACCCTGGGCTCACTTGCCCACACAGCTCTTGCCACTCCATGCCTGGCTCACGGCAGGTGTGGGATCTGGGTCAGTAGTGTAAGCCAAGCACAGCCTGCTGGGCTGAGTGGGTGGAACAGGCCCAGTGGGCACAAGCCATACTCAGGCAGAAGGTGCCACTAGCCACAGAGGTTTCTGGCTGGCAAAGTGACACCCCAAGCATCCCACGATAGTTACTAACATTTGTATCAGAGGAAAAGAGAAAGTGTGAGACTGAAAAGTATTCAGAGAAATAATGGCTGGAACTTCCCAAATCTGGTGAAAGACAAAAACCTACAGATTCAAGTTGACTGAGCTCCAAATAGGAAAAACGGTCCAAAACCAAACTGACACATCATAATTCATCTTCTGAAAACTGGAGATTAAGAAAAAAAGAAATCTTTAAAACAATCAGGGAGAAACAACCAGGAAGAAATGATAATTCAAGCTGTATTTTTGCATTACCTGTGAAAGAAATGATGGAGGCCATCTAGGAGTGGCCCAACACTTATGAAGTGCTGAAAACAAAACCATCTACTTTGAATCCTGTATCAGGTGAAACTAGCCTTCAGGAATGAAGGGAAAAATAAAGACATTCTCAGATGACAAGAAACAGAGTTTATTGAGACCTACCCTTAAAGAATCGCTAAAGGAAGCTCACCAAACAGAAAGAAATTAACAGAAGAAGGCTGGGACCTAAGAAAGGGAAAGAAGGTAGAGGAAGAAAGGAAGGAAGAAAGGAAGGGAGGGAGGGAGGGGGAGAGAGAGGGAAGGAGAGAGCGGGAGGGAGGGAAAAATAAAGAAACAACACAATACATAAAAAGAGAAGTAGAGATGCTCCTTGACTTATGATGAGGTTATGTTCCCAATACATCCATGGTAAGTTGATTCTAAGTTGAATACATTTAATACACCTAACCTGTCAAACATTATAGCTTAGCCAGGCCTGATTTAAATGTGTTCAGAACACCTACATTAGCCTATAGTTGGGCAAAATTATCTAACATAAAGCCAATTATAATAAAGTTTGAATATGTCATGTAATCTGTTGAATACGGTACTGAAAGTGAAAAACAGAAATGGTTGTATGGGTACTTAAAGTATGATGTCTACTGAATGTGTATTGCTTTTGAACCATCATAAAGTAAAAGAAAATTATTTAAGTCAAACCATTGTAAGTCAGGGACCACTTGTATCTGCTGTCTGCAAGTATATGTTCCTTCAAACATAATGACACAGGTAGACTGAAAGTAAAAGGATAAAAAGTAATAATATACTATGCAAACACTAATTTTAAGAAAGCAGTACTGAGTATGTTAATATCAGATAAAGTAAGTTCAGAGAAAGAAAATTACTAGGGACAAAGAGGGACATTGTATAATAAAGAGATCTCACATCTGTAATCTCAGCACTTTGGGAGGCCAAGGTGGGTGGATCACTTGAGCCCAGGAGTTCCAGACAAGCCTGGGCAACATGATGAAACCCCATCTCTACTAAAAAAAAATACAAAAATTAGCTGGGCACCATGGTGCCTGCCTGTAATCCCAGCTACTCAGGAAACTGAGGTGGGAGGATTGCTTGAGCCTGGGAGGAGGAAGTTGCAGTGAACTGAGATCACACCACTGCACTCTAGCCTGTACGACAGAGTGATACTCTGTCTCAAAAAAAAATCAACAAATCAATCCATCAAAATTACACAGCAATCTTTAATGTGTATGCATTGAACACCATGGCTTCAAAATATATGAAGCAAAAACAGAGTTAAAAAGAGAAATAGACAAATCCACAATTATAGTTGGGGATTCCAACACCCCATGCTCAGCAACTGATCAAACTACTAGATAGAAAATCATCAGGATGTAGAAGAACTGGACACCGTCAACCAACAGGACCCAACTAATGTTTATAGAACACTTTGCCCAGTAACAGTGCAATACACATTCTTTTCAAATGTCCAGAAAATATTCACCTCGATTTAAAAAACTTTAACAAATTTAAAATAATTGAAATTATAGAGTGTGTTCTCTGGACATAATGGCATCAAATTAAAAATTAATGACAGAAAGATAACAGGAAAATTGCCAAACATTTGAAAGTATAGCTAATATAACCTGAGCAGTTCATGGGCTGGATCATGAAAGGCCTGGTCTGCTCTATTTAAGTCTCTAGCCCATTATGCAAGAGTAGCAAATCACTGAAGCCATTAAGCTAGAAAGTGATAAGGGCATATTTTTGCATTAGTAATAGAAGTTGTAAATAACAGGTGCCTGAAATATGAGCAGTAGCTCATATAGAGATTGAGAAACAAAGACTTGTAGCTTTAAGATCACTTGAAGAGACCATAGCCTGGGCAACAGAGTGACTCTGTCTTAAAAACAAAATGTAGGGAGGGGGACAGGAGGAAAGAGAGAGAATGAAATAAAAGATGACCTCAGGTTTTTAACCTGGGTGTCTAGAAGAATGGTTGCTCCCCAAAACTGAAATTATCTGGAACCAGTTAATAATGAATTTGTTATTTAGGCATGTTGATTTTTTCTTTAAGCTTTTTATTTTGAGATAACTGTAGATTCACATGCATATAAGAAGTAATACAGAGAGATCCTGTAAAGTCCTTACCAGATTCCCCCAGTGGTAGCTTGTTACAAAACCATATGGTACAGTATCACAAGGACATTGACATTGATTCAGTCAAGATACAGAACAGTTTCATTAATGATATATTGGATGTCATCAAAATAAAAACATTTTGCTCTGTGAAAGACCCTGAGGATGAAAAGCCAAATTACAGACTGGGAGAAAATTAAGTGCAAAGCACACAGCCAGCAAAGGACATATCTAGAATATATAAATACCTTTCAAAATTTGCTATTAAAAAAATCAGACCAGATGCAGTGGCTCATGCCTGTAAACCCAGCACTTTGAGAGGCTGAGGTGGGTGGATCACCTGAGGCCAGGAGTTTGAGATCAGCCTGGCCATCATGGTGAAACCCTGTCTAAAAATGCAAACATTAGCCATGTGTGGTGGTGCATGCTTGTAATCCCAGCTACTCGGGAGGCTGAGGCAGGAGAATCACTTGAACCTGGGAGGTGGAGGTTGCAGTGAGCCAAGATCGAGCCACTGCACTCCAGTCTGGGTGACAGAGCAAGACTCTGCCAAAAAAAAAAAAAAAAAAAAAAAACACAAAAAAGGAATCAGAAAATATGCAAAAGACTTTCACAGACATTTCACTGAAGTGGATATACAGATGAGATTTCACTACACACATATGAGAATGGCTAAAGTAAAATAAGGTGATAACATCAAATGTTGGTGAGAATGTGGAGAAATTGGATTATTCATCTATTGTTGGTGGGAATATAAAATGGTGCGGCCACTCTGGAAAGTTGTTTTGTAATTCCTTTTAAATCTAAAAACGGACTTACCATATGACCCAGCAATTATACTCTTGGGCATTTATTCCAGGGAAAACATATTTTCATGCAAAAATTTGCACATGAATGTTCACAGCAGTTTCATTTATAATATTTAAAAAAACTAGAAACTATCCCAATGTCCTTTGATGGATGCATGGTTAAACAAATTGTAGTATGTCCATACCATGGAATATTACTTAGCAATAAAAAGGCACACACAACTCGGATGAACATCAAGGAAGTTATCCTGAGTGAAAAAAGCCAGTCGTAAAAGGATGGACATATACTGCATGATGCTATTTATGTAATACTTATGAACTAACAGATGAGGAATACAGGTCGTGATTGCCAGGAGTTAGGCTTGAGGGTCTGAGATGGCTGTAGCTAAAAGGGTGGCACAAGAGTGTCTTTTGATTAGTACTTTTAGGTATCTCAAATGTGGTTGTGGTTACACAAAGCTGTACAAGTGACAAAAACCACATAGAGCTATACACATATGTACACAAATGAGCGCATGTGTAACTGATGATATCTGCTTAGGCTCCATGCATCATCCCAATGTCAGTTTCCTGGTTTTGATATTTTACTTTATTCAAGATGCTAACACCAGTGGAGACTGGGTGAAGGGTGCAGGAGGCCTCCCTGTACCTTTATTTCCAACTACCTGTGAATCTGTCATTATTTCAAAATAGAAAGTTTAAAAAGTAGGTGCAATGGTTCATTTTAGGTGCCAACTTGACTGAATTAAGGAATACCTGGAAACTTGGTAAAGCATTATTTTTGGGTGTGTCTGTGAGAGTGTTTGCAGGGAAGACTAGCATGTAAGTCTGAGTGAAGTATGTGGGAGGATCCACTCTCAATGAGGATAGGCATCATCCAACTTGCTGTGAGTTCAGAGAGAACAGAAACAGAGAAGAGGTGATTATATCAGTCTATCTGCTGGAATTAGAATACAGTCTTCCTCTTTTGTCCTGGGACAACTCCAGGCTCCTTGGCCTTTGGACTTCAAGATACACAGCAGCCCCCTCATTCCCCTGGTGGGTTCTCAGGCCTTTGGCCTCGAACTAAGAGTTACACCACCTTCTTCTCAGTTCTGAGGCTTTCAGACTTGGACCAAGCCATGCTACCAGCATCCCCATGAGGTGGGAGGCGAGACTTAACTCCAGAGGTGGGGCTTGGATGTAGGATCCAATTGAGGACTAGCTAAAACAGGGAAGGGGTGGAAGCAGATTTTCCATCAGTGTGCCCTGTCAGTTTACCATTACCATGGCAACACGTAGGAGTCACCACCGCTTTCCATGTTATTATTGTATAGGAATGCTTGTGATTTTTGCACATTGATTTTGTATCCTGAGACTTTGCTGAAGTTGCTGTCAACTTAAGGAGATTATGGGCTGAGATGATGGGGTTTTCTAAATATACAGTCATACCATCTGTAAACAGAGACAGTTTGACTTTCTTCTTTTCCCAATTGAATATCCTTTATTTCTTTCTCTTGCTTGATTGCCCTGGCCAGATATTTTAGTACTATGTTGAATAGGAGTGGTGAGAGAGGGCATACTATTCTAATATACTATGGTGAATAGAAGTGGTGACAGAGGGCATTCTTGTCTTGTGCTGGTTTTCAAAAAGAATGCTTCCAGTTTTTGCCCATTCAGTATGATATTGGCTGTGGGTTTGTCATAAATAGCTCTTAACTATTTTGAAATATATTCCATCCATACCTAGTTTATTGCGTTTTTAGCATGAAAGACTGTTGAACTTTTACCATGGACTGTTTGAATTTTCCTCTACACACTGCTTTAAGTGTTTCCCAGAGATTTGGGTATGTTGTGTCTTTGTTCTCACTGGTTTCAAAGAACATCTCTACTAAAAATACAAAAATTAGCTGAGCATGGTGGCATGTGCCTATAGTCCCGTGCTTGGGAGGCTGCTTGGGAGGCTGAGGCAGGAGAATTGCTTGAACCCGGGAGGCAGAGGTTGTGGTAAGCGGAGATTGCGCCCTTGCACTCCAGTCTGGCACCTGGTGACAGAGGGAGACTCTGCCTTATAAAAAATAAAATTACAAAAGTTAGCAAGGCATGGCGGCGGCGGCGGCGGCGGCGGCGGCGGCGGAGTGGCTGCTGGACGAGATGCCCCAGCGGCTCAGGTGCTGCTCCCCACCGGCTCTGGCAGGGAGCCTGGTGGGGTGGGAGAGGAGGAGGCCGTGCCGTGGCGGAGGAGGAGGCCGTGCCGTGGCGGACCTCGCCATGTCGTGCTGCCTGGTAAGAAGCCCACCACCGTCCCCTGTCTCCTCGGGAAGTGAAGAGGAGCCGGAGGAGGGGCCGGCCTCGGCCTCGGCCTCGGCCCCGGACCGGGCCAGGCGGCTGTCTCCCTCTGAGGAGGCAGTGGCCTGGAAGGGCTGGGGACTGCGTGCGGGGCCCGGGGAAGGGCGTCCCGGGCCATCGCCGCCGCCAGGGGATGGCGCTGGGAGTGGGAGTGGAAATGGGAGCTCAGCGGCCGAGCCCGGACCCTAGGTGAGGTCTCGGGCTCTGGCTGCCTTCCCGGACCTGTCGGAGATGGGCCCGTGTGGCTCCGGGTGTGGGACGTATCCCCGGAGCGCCCCGGCTTATTCCCACGGACTCCCGGGAGGTGAGTGTGCGCCCTTCGCCCCCTACCGGGTCTGTGGGGCTCCGTCGTTACCAGAGACTGGAGTTCGGGGGTCATGGGAGTCCCGGGGCGCATGGTGCAGGCCTGGGCCTTGTGAAAAGGAGCAGTGACCGCCTGATCGTGCAGCAGGACATCCTCCTGACCTGGTAGTACGTAGGTGGGAAGGATGGCTGGGGCAGTTTGCATAGCTCAGGGAACACTGGTCGCACTGCTCCGCAATTGTTTACAGTGTTATTTCTCGGGAGAAATTTTGCTTGTTGCATGGCATTTCCGGACCCATAAGATTATATTGTCGGTAGTATTTTGGACTGCAAAACTTAATGTCAAAATTAAGGGGTAGATTTTATGGTCACATTAATAGACTCCCCTGGAGTTTGATAATCTCACTTGTGAGTTTTGCACATGGATTACTGTTAGGTATTGATATTCAAATTTAAATGTCCTTTCCAGACCCAGGCCTAAATTCTTACTGTTCTAGTATCTTGATATCCACTTTGTTTTCTGACATCTTTTTTTTTTTTTTTGAGACTGAGTCTTGCTCTGTCGCCCAGGCTGGAGTGCAGTGTGGCAAGATCTCTGCTCACTGCAACCTCCGCCTCCCTGGTTCAAGCGATTCTCCTGCCTCAGCCTCCTAAGTACTTGGGACTACAGGTGCGAGCCACCATACCAGGCTGATTTTTTGTGTTTTTTAGTAGAGACAGGATTTCATCATGTCTCTCAATCTCCTGACCTTGTGATCCACCCACCTCAGCCTCCCAAAGTGCTGGGATTACAGGCATGAGCTACTGCACCTGGCCCAGGATAAGTTCTTAAAAGTAAGGTTTATTAGCTGGGCGTGGTGGCTTATGCCTGTAATTCCAGCACGTTGGCAGGCCAAGGTGGGTGGATCACCTGAGATCAGGTGTTCAAGACCAGCCTGGCTAACATGGTGAAACTCCATCTCTACTAAAAATATAAAAATTAATTGGATGTGGTGGTGGGGCTCTGTAATTCCAGCTACTTGGAAGGCTGAGGTATGGAGAATCATTTGAGCCTGGGAGATGGAGGTTGCAGTGAGCTAAGATCAAGCCACCACACTCCAGCCTGGGTAACAGAGTGAGACTCGGTCTCCAAAGAAAAAAAAAGTGGGCTTATTGGATCAGAGGGTGTATGTGTTTTAAATCTGAATATACTCAAGGTGCCCTATAGCTTGAATGTCTATTTGAAATTCCCATCAACAGCATAGTAGAATTCAATTCCATGTATTTCTTGCTAGTGATTTTCCATGTTTAGCTTGTTGTTGGGAGTTTAAAATAGTTTGAAACAGTTTTTCTTCTGTTTCTTTTTCAGCATCAGGACTTACCTCCATAGCTTAACTCTGGGGAGGGAGCTGATGAAAGTTCAGTGACAAGGGAGTAGTGTAGACCAGTGGTCTTCAAACTTTTTGGTTGCTTACACCATCATTAAAAAAGTTTGAGCATTAAGCAGGTTCATTACATGGTCCTATGGTCCCAGCTACTTGGTTGGCTGAGGCAGGAGGATTTTTGAGGCCAAGAATTCAAGGCTACAGTTCACTGTGATTGTGCTTATGAATATAGCCACTGTACTCCAGCCTGGGCAACATAGTGAGACACTGTTTCTTTAAAAAAGCAAAACAAAACTGATGGGATGGGAAGAATGAAGTTAGGAAAAAAATTGTTACCACTTTATGTTGCTGCTTTGAAAAAATAGAAAAAGAAAAAGAATTGAGCATGAATTTTTTTTTTTTTTGAGATGGTCTCACTTTGTTGCCCAGGCTGGAATGCAGTGGTTCGATCTTGGCTCATTGCAGCCTCCACCTCCTGGGTTCACGCGATTCTTCTGCTTCACCTGAGTAGCTGGGACTACAGGTTCGTGCCACCATGCTCAGCTATTTTTTTTGTATTTTTAGTAGAGACGGGGTTTTACCATCTTGGCCAGGCTGGTGTCAGACTCCTGACCTTGTGATCTGCCCACCTTGGTCTCCCAAAGTGCTGGGATTACAGGCATGAGCCACTGCACCTGGCCTTTTGAGCATTAATTCTTAATCCTTAGATATTTAATTTGCAGAGAATAAACATAGTAACCGATTATTGTGAACTTTATAAAATGCAAACAAAAAATTAACAAGGATGATAATTGAAAATGAAGTTAAGATATTTTCCTTTTTTACCCTGAGGCATCTTGGGTACTCCTGGAGGTGTGAGTGCGTGCGTGTCTGTGTGCCTGTGCATGTGTGTGTGTATATATGTAAAATGTATATATATATTTGAGGCAAGAGTCTTGCTCTGTTACCAGGGCTGAAGTGCAGTGGTGCAATCTTGGCTCACTGCAACCTCCAACTCCTGGGTTCATGTGATTTTTGTGCCTCAGCCACTCAAGTAGTTGGTATTACAGGTGTGTGCCACCATACCTGGCTAATTTTTGTATTTTTTTAGTAGTTACAGGATTTTGCCATGTTAGCCATGCTGGTCTGGAACTCCTGGCCTCAAGAGATCTGCCCACATCGACCTTCCAAAGTGCTGGGATTACAGTTGTAAGCCATCATGCCTGGTCTGCTGGAGGTATGTTATACTTGCTTTGGCTGCTAATGCTTTAGACTCTTAAGGTTTAATATTGGGCATTTATAGATGCTTGTTTTTAGGCATTTCACTAGTTTTGCAGGTGGCCCAGTTTAGTTGGATTATGAATGCCTTTAAACTGTCCCATGCTAGGCTGGGTGCGGTGATTCATTCACTTTGTGAGGCTGAGGTGGGCGGATCATGAGGTCAGGAGATTGAGACTATCCTGGCTAACATGATGAAACTAAAATACAAAAAATTGGCCAGGTGTGGTGGCTCACACCTGTAATCCCAGCACTTTGGGAGGCAGAAGCAGGGGGAGTTTGAGAGCAGCCCGACCAACATGGAGACACCCCCATCTCAAAAACAAACATACAGAAAAATCGACTGGGCATGGTGGCATGCACCTGGAGTCCCAGATGCTTGGGAGGCTGAGGCAGGATGATTGCTTGAACCCGGGAGATGGAGGTTGGAGTGAGGCAAGATTGTGCCACTGCATTCTAGCCTGGTTGACAGAGTGAGACTCCATCTCAAAAAAAAAAAAAAGTTCCATGCTCTTGAGAGTCATATCTGCAATATCTGCAATAAGGGCAAAAATAAATTTAAAGCATCAGTTTGATACTTTTTGTATTGTTGAGGTGGCTGAATTTGAATAGGGTGAATCATAGGATGAGAGGCAATAGAGTCTATTCCTTTTCAGTATGAATAATCGATATTGTATAGAGCATATTTTTAAAAATTAGATTTTTTGGAAAGCAGTTTGGCAGTAATATATATCTCTCTGTTTTTAAAGAGGTTAGGTCTTAGAGACTGAGTGAAGGGATGAATAATTGCTGCTTGCTCTCCTTTGCTCTCAAAGTATCACAACCTGTCACTAACTCTTTGGAATAACCTGAGCCTATAACAGACTTTCCCTGATGATTCTTAGATCAAAACATATTTTTTTCTTGAATTTGAATAAGTTGCTTTTGATTTGTGGCTGCCTGCTTCTCAACCCCCATAAATTATGAAATTAGGAAACAGGGCTTTTTGTATTAGGAAAAAATAAGTCTTTTCTCCCCGTTTATGGGGAAATTAATTTCAGTTATGTCATATGGGTCATTGGCAGAGAATGATAATATTAAAGTTAAAGAGACTGTGAAAAGAGATTATATTAACAACTTGAATGATTTTTCTTTTTTGCCATTTAAAAGAAATGAGATAATTTATATCGAAGATGATTGCTGTATACAGTGCTTTGCTTAAAAGGCCACATATCCCTTTTTACCTTAGGTAACATGATTTATAAGCTACTTTCACATATATCTTAGATCATCACAAGGATTTGAGATCATCATTTAATCAGCCTTGAGGCCACATGCCTAGTGTTTGACATCATATTTAAAGAGATAGACTGAAGGTTCTGCAAAAGTAGGGACTGGTGGCTGTTCTCTCCCTTACTCCCTAGCACTTCGTACAGTGCCTGGTACAGAGTAAGCTATTAATATTTATAGACTAACTGTTTAAAGTCCTGCATATTTATTTATACATGTAAATAAATTATAGCATTATAAAACCAACACTTACTTTTTCCATAGTTAGATTGTTCCTTCAGCTGATGTGCACAGAAAATATTTTTGTGGAAGAAGTCATGAATTTTAGATCAACCTTTCACATACCCCTTTACTTTCTCTTAAGATACTTTAATGGTGACAAAAAATACTCTTAATGTCATTCCTTTCACTGTGTAACTCCTGTGGCAAGACTGTATATTTGTGTATACATTTGTATGTATATATGTATATGCATATTTGTATATATGTATTTGTTTATTTAGTGGGCTATTTATAAAGAAATAATGGTCTCAAAAATGGTTCCCAAAACATGGACTCCATGGTTTACTGTGAGTGAATGAAAAAGAACAAGTATGATTCCCTTCATCTTTGTCATTCTCTTCAGTTGCCTGTACATATGGTTGACTTACTCAGCAGTAAGTGTAACTTCTTTACACTGAAGAAAATTAGTCTTCTGAAAAACTAGTAGGCTACTTCCCCCTTGTTCTGCAGTACTTAAAATCCTGTTTGGTAAATGAACTAATATACTTTTATATACAGAGGAGACCCTGGATGTCCAGGAATGGAAATAATAGTAGTGATTAATTTCTCTCTTCATGGGATAATGTGACTTTTTGATTCTGATTCTTTTATAGTTTCTCAGGTTTCTAAAATGAGCATGTTTTACTTTTCAATTAGCAATACTCGTGCCTCGGATAAACCTCATTGGCTATGATACTGCCACTGCACAAAGCTATGTATTACTTTTATAAGAAGGAAAAACTGGTATTTTATTTTATTTTTTATTGTTTAAGATGGAGTCTCACTCTGTGACCCAGGCTGGAGTGCAGTGGTGTGATCTCAGCTCATTGCAGCCTCTCCCTCCCAGGTTCAAGTGATTCTCATATTCAGCCTTCCAAGTAGCTGGGATTGCAGGCACAAGCTACCACAGCAGGCTAATTTTGTGTGTTTTGTTAGTAGAGATGGGGTTTCACCTTGTTGGCCAGGCTGGTCTTGAACCCCTGACCTCAGGTGATCACTTGACCTCCCAAAGTGCTGGGATTACAGGTGTGAGCCACCATGCTCAGCCAAAAAGTGATATTTTAAAGTCTTTATATTTCACTGGATGTCTTGTGAAGGTTTAAGTCACAGTCACCATTGAGAAAGTGGTTGGTTAACTGGCTCCAGTTCTCAAGAGGAGTGGCAGCTGTAGGAAGTAGTATGGGAGGAATGGGGCAGGTAAGCTGATTTGAACTTTATCATTGTGAACTCCACTATGACTAAAGACATTCTGGGATTTGATCACAATTCAACACAAGAGGACTTAGCCATCCAGTTTTTCTGTTTATAAGCTGATTGAGAATGATGAAAGACACCTTAAGAAAAATCAGTTTGTATGGACTCTGTAAACACAGAACTCAGCTCGAACTCCCAAGTTCTGTATCTGCTTGTGTGTGTTGTGGTGTGTTTTATGTATCAAATGGAGTTGTAGCAATTCAGATGTATTATATTAATACATCTAATACAGATTGGAAGATATTTAGGCAAATGATTTTTATTATGACAGTATAGACTCACTGGAGTTTTGGTGTTAATATACAGCTGGGAGTTGAGCCAGTCTAAGTTTGTATACCCATCTGGTGATATTTTAGGAAGAGCTATGTCATATATCCTCTAGAGTTTTAAGTGATTAGAGCCTGTTGGCTTTTGCTGTTTACTGCACACTTATAGTGCATTAAATGCTTCTGTGGAGAACATCATTCAAAAAGGTTAGATTTCTGGGTTAAGACATTTGTTATTATCTGGCTTGACTTTATTCTTTTAAAGACTAAGAATAGCTGGGTGAGGTGGCTCATACCTGTAATCCCAGCACTGTGGGAGACTGAGGTGGGCAGATCTCAAGGTCAGGATTTTGAGACCAGGCTGCCAATATGGTGAAACCCCATCTCTTAAAGAACAGGAAATGTAAGATTAGGCCAGCCGTGGTAGCTCACACCTATGATCTCAGCACTTTGGGAGGCCAAGGTGGGCAGATGAGGTTAGGGGTTTGAGACCAGCCTGGCCAACATGGTGAAACCCTGTCTCTCCTAAAAATAGGAAAATTGGCTGGGCTTGGTAGAGAGCATCTGTAATCCCAGCTACTCAGGAGGCTGAGGCAGGAGAACTGCTTGAACCCAGGAGGCAGAGGTTGCAGTGAGCCAAGATTGTGCCAATGCACTCCAGTCTGGGTGACACAGGGCACTCGTCTCAAAAAAAAAAAAAATTTGAGGATCAGTTGAGGTAATAAATGTAGGTTGGTGCAAAATTAATCATGGTTAGGATTGCAAATTCTAAATTATTTCAACTAGGCCCAAACACATCTTTATTAATCAAAATAGGAACCATTACAATCAACACATTTTTGCCAATGAGAAATAAGTTTGTTTATTCTTGTGGTGTAAAAATCTGTGCTTTGGAATTCAGTGAACTCTTGTAAAGCATTTTATGCATACTGCTGGTTGTGGAAGCATTTTCCCTGCAAATATTTTTCTAGATGCTTGGAAAAGTGGTAGTCGGTTGGCGAGAGATCAGTTGAATATGGTGGTTGAGGCAAAACTTTGTAGCCCGCTTCATTCAACTTTTGAAGTGTTGGTTGTGCAATGTGGGGTCAGGTGTTGTTGTGGAGAAGAATTGGGCCCTTTCTGTGGACCAGTGCTGGCTGCAGGTGTTGCAGTTTTAGGTGCATCTCATCGATTTGCTGAGCATCCTCAGATGTATTGGTTTTGCCAGGATTCAGAAAGCTGTAGTGGATCAGACCAGCAGCAGACCACCAAACAGTGACCATGACCTCCTTTTGTTGCAAGTTTGGCTTTGAGAAGTGCTTTGGAGTGTCTTCTCGGCCCAACTACTGAGCTGACCTTCACTGTTTTCGTGTAAAATCCACTTTTGTCTCACGTCACAATCTGGTCAAAAACTGGTTTGTCATTATTACAAAGAATGAGAAGACAGCACTTCAAAACAATGATTTTTTTAAATTTTCTGTGAGCTCATGAGGCATCCACTTAGCAAGCTTTTTCACCTTTGTTTCACCTTGTTGGCCAGGCTGGTCTTGAACTGACCTCAAGTGATCTGTCCATCTTGGCCCCACAAAGTGCTGGGATTACAAGGGTGAGCCACTGTGCCTGTCCTATATTTGTTTTTAAAAATTAAAATATGTGACCAGGCATGGTGGCTCATGCCCATAAACCGAGTACTTTGAGAGGCCGAGGTGGGCAGATCACCTGAGATTGGGAGTTCAAGACCAGTCTGACCAACATGGAGAAACCCCATCTTTACTAAAAATACAATATTAGCCCAGCCTGGTGGTGCATGCCTGTGATCCCAGCTATTTGGGAGGCTGAGGCAACAGAATTGCTTGAACCCAGGAGGTGGAATTTGCGGTGAGCCAAAATCATACCATTGTACTCCAGCCTGGGCAACAAGAGCGAAATTCTGTCTCAAAAAAAATTAACATATGTATACAGTTGGAGTCCCTTTTGCCATCCTCTTAGATCCTATTATGCAGAAGTTATTTATCCTTTTAGCCCATGCACTTGTATTCTTCCTACAAATATCTCTATATATTTAACTTGTAGTATTATTGTTTCAATATATATATTTTAGAATGTGTATGATATGCATTCTATAATTTAAAAAATGACATTTTATGTTGATATATGTGTATTATTATTATTAATATTTTTGAAACAGAGTCTTGCTCTGTCACCCAGGCTGAAGTGCAGTGTCACAGTCTTGGCTCACTGCAATCTCTGCCTCCCAGGTGCAAGTGATTCTCAAGCCTCAGCCTCCCAAATGGCTGGGATTACAGGTATGAGCCACTGCACCTGCCTTACTTCATTTATTTTAATAGCTGTGTAGTAGTCAGTCATATGAATGAACAGGACACAATTATAGTCCTTTATTGATAGTTGTTTTCAACAAATACACAAATGCAAAATGTTTCCTCAAATTGGGTCAAACTATATATATTGTTCTAAATTAGCACAATATCTTTTCTCTCTTTTTCTCCCAATAATAATGTACAGGTTTGTTACACGGGTATATTGCATGAAGTTTAGGGTACAATTTATCCCACCACCCGGGTAGTAAGCATAGCACCCAGTAGATAGTTTTGTTTAATTTTCTTGAGACAGGGTAGGTCTCTGTCCCCCCAGGCTGGAGTATAGTGTTACGATCACTGGTCACTGTAGTTTTGATCTCCTGGGCTCAGTTGATCCTCCCAGCTCAGTCTCCTGGGTAGCTGGGACTATAGTGGTGGGCCATCATGCCCTGCTAATTTTTTTTTATTAATTGAGACAGAGTCTTGCTCTATCACCAGGCCAGAGTGCAGTGGCACGATCTCAGCTAACTGCAACTTCCGTCTTCCAGTTTCAAGCAGTTCTCTTGCCTCAGCCTCCTGAGTAGCTGGGACTACAAGCATGCACACCATGCATGGCTAATTTGTTTGTGGTTTTTGTAGAGACTGGATTTTTCCCTGTTACCCATGCTGGTCTTAAACTCCTGGATTCAAACAATCCACCCACCTCAGCCTCCCACAGTGCTGGGATTATATGCATGAGCCACTGTACCCAGCACCCAGTAGGTAATTTTGAACCTTCACTTCTTGCCATCCTTTCCTCTCTGTAGTTCCCTGTATGTATTGTTCCCATGTTTACGTCCATGTTTACCCAGTGATTAGCTTAGGATGCTGATCTCCAGCTGCATGCATGTTGCTGCAAAGGACATGATTTTGTTGTGGCTGCAGCAAACCTTTGGGTAAAGAAAATTTACAGGGTCAGGTGCGGTTGCTCATGGCTGTAATCCCAGCACTTTGGGAGGCTGAGGCGGGTGGATCACGAGGTCAAGAGATCGAGACTATCCTGATCAACAAGGTGAAACCCCCATCTCTACTAAAAATACCAAAAATTAGCTGGGTATGGTGGTGCATACCTGTAATCTCAGCTACTCGGGAGGCTGAGGCAGGAGAATTGCCTGAACCCAGGAGGTGGAGGTTGCCGTGAGCCGAGATCGTGCCATCGCACTCCAGCCTGGGTAACAAGAGTGAAACTCCATCTTAAAAAAAGAAAGAAAGAAAGAAAGAAAGAAAGAAAATTTACAAAAATATTTTACATCCTTTTTTTAAAATGAAAGTAAGTAGTAATAATTTATAGTTTAGATTCATTTTATAAATGTGTCACTGATAAAGACAATAGTTACACACTTTATAACATTTCCTTGATGTGGCAAATTTTTCTTGTTTTGTTTCTGTTTTACGTGAGTTAATTTGGATGAGACTTTTTTGAATTACTTACATTGATAGCATTTATCTCCAGTGGAGCTGGAGGAGCCTTCAATTCAACAAGCTTGTATACATACATTCATGGAGATGACACTTAGGTTATTTAATCAGGAAACACTCATACTTGTCCACATGTAGATGCTAGATGTGGAGTTAGTCCTATTCTTTGGAAATTTCACCATGTTGCCCTCGCTGCTCTTGAACTCCTGAGCTCAAGTGATCCTCCCACTTTGGCCTCCCAGAATGCTGAGATTATAGGCGTGTGCCACTGTGCCCAGCCAGAAATGTTATTTTAATTCTATAGTATATAGTATATGTCATTGTGATTACAGTATATGTTTATTCCATAAGCAGCAAATTGACTCCTTCAACAGTTTAAATAATTTTCCAGTTGTTTTGTCTTTACCAGGAACATACTCTGTAGAAGAAAATGCCATAATGACTCTGGACCAGGGAGGCATTCTCAAACCCAGCTCTAGAATGGCAGTTAAGGCACAGTGGGGAAGGAAAAGGCTGCAAAGTTGCCTCAGCCAGGCAGCTCTGAGATATGCCCTTTCCTTGCTGTGTGACCTCAGGTGATTTACTTAATGTCTCCAGGCCCCTAATTTTCCTCATCTATAAATGGATGTAATAATATCCAGCTTATACAGTCATGGGGAAGATAAAAACATGAAACTTTATGTAAAGAACTTAGCACAGTACTTGGAATGTTAATAGAAGGGAAGAAATGATCGTTATCATCATTAGTCATACTACATTTTTATTTATTTATCTATTGAGAGGGAGTCTTGCTTGCTATGTCACCCAGGCTGGAGCATAGTTGCTCAATCTCGGCTCACTGCAACCTCCACATCTGGGTTTCAAGGAATTCTCCTTCCTCAGCCTCCCAAGTAGCTGGCACTGTAGACAGGAATTTTGTATTTTTAGTAGAGACAGGGTTTCACCATGTTGGCCAGGCTGGTCTCAAACTCCTGACCTCAAGTGATTCTCCCACCTTGGCCTCCTAAGGTGGTGGGATTACAGGTGTGAGCCACTTGCCCAGCCCATTTTTTTAAAAAAACAATTTTGGGCCAAGTGTGGCAGCTTATACTTGTAATCCCAGCACTGTGGGAGGCCTAGGTGGGCAGATCACTTGAAGTCAGGAGTTTGAGACCAGCCTGAACAACATGGTCAAACTCTTGTCTCTATAAAAAGAGAAACAAAAAAGATCTGGTGGTGTGCACCTGTGATTTCAGCTACTAGTGGGGCTGAGGTGGCAGGGTCACTTGAGCCATGATTGCAACACTGTACCCCAGCCTGGGTGACAGAGTGAGACCCTGTATCAAAACACACACACACACACACCAAAATTTTTCCACCTGTGTAATTATATAACTTTGAAGAAAGTTATATATGGCTGGGCATGGTGGCTCACACCTATAATCCCAGCACTTTGGGAGGCCGAGGCAGGTGGATCACCTAAGGTCAGGAGATTGAGATCAACATTGCCAACATGGTGAAACTCCATCTCTACTAAAAAAAGAAAAAAGAAAAAAAAATTAGCCAGGCCTGCTGGTGCACTTCTGTAGTCCCAGCTATCAGGGAGGCTGAGGCAGAAGAATAGCTGGAGCCTGAGAGGTGGGCATTGCAGTGAGCTGACACCTTGCCACTCTGCTCCAGCCTGGGTGACAGAGTGAGACTCCATCTCAAAAAAAAAATAAACAAATTGGCCAGGTGTGGTGGCTCACGCCTGTAATCCCAGCACTTTGGGAGCCAAGGCAGGTGGGTCACCTGATGTTGAGCATTCAAGACCATCATGACAAACATGGAGAAAACCCATCTCTACTAAAAATTCAAAAATTAGCCAGGCCTGGTGACATGTGCCTGTAATCCCAGCTACTTGGGAGGCTGAGGGCAGGAGAATGGCTTGAACCTGCGAAGGAGAGGTTGCAGTGAGCCTAGATCATGCCACTGCACTCCAGCCTGGGCAACAAGAGTGAAACTTCATCTCAAAATAAAATGAAATAAAATGAAGGTTTTGTGTGTGTGTGTGATCATTAGCATATGATTATATAGAATATACGTCTAGAATATATATATATGGGATCTTTTGATATTTTGTTTGATATATATAAAATCCTCAGTATATGATTATACATGGAATGTACGTATGAAATCTTATGATTGACTTTTTTCATTCAGCATAATACCCTTGAGGTTCATCTGAATTCCTGCTCATTTGCCCAATGAATGTTGGGATTGGTTGCAGGTTTTTGCTATTGTGAACAAAGCTGCTATGCACACAGGTTTTTAGTTTGTTTGTTTGTTCGTTTGAGATTAAGTCTTGCTCTGTCACCCAGGTCAGAGTGCAGCGGCCCGATCTTGGCTCACTTCAACCTCCACTCCTGGGTTCAAGCAATTCTCCTGTACCAGCCTCCTGAGCATCTGGGATTACAGGTGTGCACCACCATACTGGGCTAATTTTTGTATTTTTAGCTGAGCAGGGTTTCACTATGTTGGTCAGGCTGGTCTCGAACTCCTGACCTTGTAGTCCACAAAATGCTATGATTAGAAGTGTGAGCCACTGCTCCCGGCCTGTTTTTGTTTTTTAAATGTGAGCATAAGTCTACATTTCTCTGGAATAAATGCCCAAGAGTGCAATTTCTGGGCTGTATGCAAATTTTTGTATTTTTAGTAGAGACAAGGTACCTCCATTTTGGCCAGGCTGGTCTCAAACTCCTGATCTCAGGTGATCTGCCAGCCTGAGCCCCTCAAACTGCTGGGATTACAGGTGTGAGCCACCATGCCCAGCTGGCTCTTCTCTTGTAAGACTGAAACTTTCTACTAGTTAAAGACAAACTCCCCATTCCCTCCTCTTCCAGCCCCTGGCAACCACCATTCTACTTTCTGTCTTTACTATTTTGAGTATTATTTTGTTGTCATTTTGAGATGAAGTCTTGCTCTGTCACCCAGGCTGGAGTACAGTGGCTCAATCAATCTCAGCTCACTGCAACCCCCGCCTCCCGGGTTCAGGTGATTCTCATGCTGCAGACTCCCAAGTAACTGGGTTTACAGGCATGTGCCATCATGCCCAGCTAATTTTTGTATTTTTAGTAGAGATGTGGTTTCTGCATGTTGGTCAGGCTGGTTTTGAACTCCTGACCTGGCCAGGCAAGGTGGCTCACATCTGTATTCTCAGCCCTTTGGGAGGCCAAGATGGCAGATCACAAGGTCAGGAGTTTGAGACCAGCCTGGGCAACATTAGCCGTGCATGGTGGCAGGTGCCTGTAATCCCAGCTACTCAGGAAGCTGAGGCAGGAGAATTGCTTGAGCCTGGGAGGTGGAGACTGCAGTGACCCCAGATCTGCAAACTCCTTCTCGGGTTGAAGTGGTTCTCCTGCCTCAGCCCCTCCAGTAGCTGAGATTACAGGGGGGGTGCCATCACCCCCGGTTAATTTTTGTATTTTTAGTAGAGATGCTGTTTCAGCATGATGGCCAGGTGGCTGGGATTCCCCCGCCTTGCCCCATTTCCCCGGGAGAGGCCAGCACGGCCCTCCCGTGGGTGGCACAGACAGATGCGATGCGGGTCCCTCTCCCTGGGAAGGGGCGGGCTGGGTCCAGTCCGCATGGCCCCTCCAGGTGCTGACCTAGGATGGAGTTGAGGTGTGGCAGTGCTGGACCCCAGGGCCCCTGCCTGCCTCCTGGGGAGGCTGCAGGTGTCTGGGCTCTAGCGAGGCTCCCTGGCTTTCACAGGACGGATGCGAACAGGGAGGCTGGGGAGGCCCTGCTGCCCTCGGGACTGTCCCTCCAGCCCCCAGCTTTCCGTAGTTTTAAGGGCCCCCTCTGCAGAGGGACAAGGGAGTCCGACCTGCATCCTGAGGCACCGCACTTGAGGGACCCCAGAGCTCCAGCCAGGCCGCTTCCTTTGCGGATCGCGAAGCTCAAGTGCAGAGGAGGGCAGTGGCAGGTCCTGGAAGCTCCCGAGGCAAAGAGCTGATCTCGGGGGCTGGAGCCCCAGGGCTCCACTCCTGCGATCTCTAGGGCCCTAGAGCTGGGAGGAGAGACTGGGTGCCTTTTGTTCACCTCTGGGGCTGGGCAGAGTCTTAGCCGGTGCCGGAAAGCAAAGCTGCTTCTGTGCAGTTTGGGCCGCGGCCCCTTTAAGAGGGGGGGTAGTGCGTCAGCCAATCGCTAGGGACGCTGCCGGCGTGCGCGCCTCTATGGAAGCTGAGACGGCACTTCCCGCAGGGCCCCAGCAGAAGCCGCAGTGTCGTTGAAGCAAACAGAAGCTGTGGCGGTGTGGTCGGAGAGGGCAAAAGCGGCAGCCAGAGGCGGTGGCGCAGTCCCATGAAGCAGAAGAGGAGTCATGAGCAGAAGTCGTGGCATTCAGAAGCGATGGTGCGGTCCCAGCAAGCAGAAGCGGCCACGCAGCCGCAGCGAGCTTCGGAGAAGCCGTGGTGGCTTCCATGTGATGGGGGAGCAGGAGGCATGTCTCCGCGGTAAGTGGCGGGCCATGGACCCCACCGGGAACCCTCTGGGCCTCCCTGCTCCTTCCCCGCCGCTCGCTTTTGGGCCAACTCCTTGTGGGGATCTGGGCCTCAGTAGGCTGCGTGGCGGTGATTTTGGAGTCCTGGCCGCCCCAGCGTCCACACCCTGGCTGGGAACAGTGTGCGACCCTTGTCCAGCAAATAGGAGCACCTGGCCCAGAGGCCGTGCTGAAGTGCAGGACCTGGGACCCTCTGAGCCTCACGGGCCTCTGAGCTGAGGCCCAGGGTTGTTATTTTGATGTCTCAGGACCTTTAGGAAGAGACCTCGCTAGAGCACAATAGAGCACGGGACATCTGTAGTGTCAGTTCTTTGAGGAGCCTCTAGGTATTTAGCTGTTTTCCATGGTGTCTATTCTGATTTTCATTTACAGTGGATGAGTTCCCTTTTCTCCAAAACTATACCCGTGTTTCTTTTTTTTTTTTTTTCCTTTGGCGACCATCTCGTTCTGCCCTGGCTGGAGTGCAGCGGTGCCATCTGGCCTTACTTCAACCTGCGCTCCGGGGTTCAAGCGATTTCCCTGTCTCGGCCTCCTGAGTAGCTGGAACTACAGGGGCCCGCCACCATGCCAGGCTAATTTTTATATCAGTAGTGAAGATGGGGTTTCTCCGTATTGATCAGGCTCGTCTCAAACTCTTGACCTCAGGTGATCTGCTGCCTCAGACTCCCAAAGTTCTGTAATTACTGGCGTGAGCCACCAAGCCTG
Source organism: Saguinus oedipus (assembly GCA_031835075.1). NCBI lineage: Eukaryota > Metazoa > Chordata > Mammalia > Primates > Cebidae > Saguinus > Saguinus oedipus. Next base: position 3,386,847 of record CM063175.1, on the reverse strand, counting down.
GCCTCTCCTATTTTTAAAAAACTTTCTTGGAATATCCAGTAAGTGTGAGATTATCTGTGCGGTTTTCAATTAAACCACACACGGGTAACTTTGTTGGATAATTTTGAGGACCTTTTATCTGTTGTTCGATTTTATGTCACAGAATTGTGTGTTCAGGTCCTTTGTAAAATATTAGATTCTTTTGTTACTTTGTAGTGTTTTTTGTGTACACCTTAGATGACAACACGTGAATTACATGATTACCTGAAATTTTTGCCTAATCTATAGGATGCTTTTTTTATTTGGAAAGTAGTTTCTTTACCGTGCAGAAACTTTTCAGGTTGATGTAGTCCATGTTTATTTTTGCGTTATATGCATGTAATTTTGGTCATCCATATAAGGAAATACATATCAGTGACAAAGCATTTAATTGTCAGTGGGGTTTTTCTTCCAGGGTGTTTCTTTTTCTCTTTGTGAAGGTGAGCAGAGATTCAAGTGACCCAGATTATATGGTCAACCTGTGTTTTAGTTAAAAACATTTTGTGGTTTATGGTCTTTTGTTCTGGTCTTCAGGGTTTTGTTCGTTTGTTTGTTTTTTGTGGGGGGTGGTGGGGGGTGCAGGGGTTGATTTTCATATATTATGTAAAATGAGGGTCCTGTTTCTCTCTTCTGCATCCAGATAACATTTTTCTCAAAGGTATTCATTGAGCAGACTCGGCCTTCCACTTTGCGGTGGTCTTTATCAAAGTGAGTTGACTATATCCATATTTGCGTTGATCTTGTTTTGTCCTCCCCATTTTTGTCCACAGTTCTAGGTATTGTTTTTATCCAAGCACTACATATCTGCGGCATGACTGCAGCTTGGCAGTGTGATTTAATATCGAGGATTGTGGGTCCTCACTTGGATTATATTTCTCAGGATTCCTTTAGATATGAATTGTTTTTATGGTTCCCTGTGATTTTTAGCAATATGTATTTATTTCTGTTAACTTTTTTTCCCAACATAAAGGTGCACAAGTAAGGGTACATTTTCACACATATAGATTGGGTAATGATCAAATCAGGGTACTTAGGATCTCTATTTCCTCATAAGGTATTATTTTTGTGTGGAGAGAACACTCAAAATTCTCCTTTCTTGTTCTTTTGAAAAATATAGTATTGTTAACTCCAGTCACCAGGCTGAGGAGGAGAACACTCAGATTGATTCCTTTAAGGTTAAGATAACTTCACTTCCATGACCAATCCCTACTCCCCCTCTAGCTCCCTGACTCTGGTAACCAATACTGTGCTTCCTGCCTCTTTAAGACAGACATCTTAAGATTCAGTGCTTGTCGTTCTTGGCCCAGCTCATCATGTTTAACATAATGTTTTCCAGGTTCATCTGGGTTGCTCCACATGACACCGTTTCATCATTTTGGTGACTGAAGAATATTCCCAAGTATATGCATATGAAAGTTTCTTGATCCCTTTGTGGATGGACAGGATAGGTAGAATGTATACCCAATAGTGGGAATGCTAGATGGTATGGTATTTTTCTTTTCTATTCTTTGCAGGACCCCCAACTGTTTTTTATAGCGTTAATACTTAATTTACATTTCCACAAACAATTCCACTTTGTGAAATTTATAATAGAAGTTGTCTTTTTAAATATTTTAATCTGTTTGTAATGTTCATTCTAGTTGGGAGTGAGATAAGATCCGAGTGTGGTTTTGATCTTTATTTTTCTCATGTGTAGTAATGGTAACCACATTTTTTCAAATGTTGCATCAGCTTATGTCTGCACAAATATCTCTTCAGGTTATTTGGTTTGGTTATTTTTCTGCTGTTTTTTTTTTTTTTCTTTTTTGTTTTTTGCCAGCTGGTGGTGTTACTGGCTTGTACCTTTTCAAAAATAACCCCTTATCCAACTGAATGTTTACCCAAACTTTTCTTACAAGTTTTAGTATGCTTTTTCAATTTGTTCATTGTTAGGCACAAACACTTCAGTTTGACATAGCCCCAAATGTATATGATTTCTTGGTTAGCTGTGCTGTTGGTTACTAATGAAGAAAAAACAAAATCACTACCAAAGCAGTCCACTGTCCATGAGCCACCAAGCAGGGCTGTTTATTTATTGATTTATTTATCTATCTATTAATTGATTTATTTAGAGACAGACTTGCATATATTCATGTATTTATTTGCTGACGTATTTATGTAGAAGCAGGTCGAATTTACTTATTTATTTATGTATTTGGAGGCCAACTTCTATTTACATATTTATTTAGCTATCTAATTATTTAGAGGTAGGCTTACATTTACTCATTTATTTTATTGAGACCCAGGCTCACAACATTATTTTTATACTTATGTATTTGTGTGCATGCTTGCATTTATTCATTTTTTTATCTATCTGTATAATGATTTAGAGGCAGTCTTACATGTATTTACTTATTTATTATTTACTTTTTTCTTTTTTTTTCTCTTAAGGACGGGGTTTCACCATGTTTGTCAGGCAGGTCTTGAACTCTTGCCCTCAGGTGATCTGCCCACCTTGGCCTCCAAAGTGCTTGGATGACAGGCCTGAGCCACTATGCCTGGCTGATTTGTTTATTTATTTTAGATGGAGTCTGGCTCTGTCACCAGGCTGGAGTGCACTGGCCCAATCTTGGCTTACTGCAACTTCCACCTCCTGGTTCAAGTGATTCTTCCTCCTCAGCCTCTGGAGTATCTGGGACCACAGGCAAGTGCCACTGCACCTGCCTAATATTTTTCTATTTTTAGTAGAGATGGGGTTTCACCATGTTGGCCAGGATGGTCTTGATCTCTTGACCTTGTGATCCGCCCCTCTCTGCCTCCCAAGGTGCTGGGATTACAGGCTCCTGCCATGACGCCTGGCTAATTTTTTATATTTTTAGTACAGATGGGGTTTCACCATTTTGTCCAGGCTGGTCTGAAAGTTGTGACCTCAGGTGATCCACCCGTCTCAGCCTCCCAAAGTGCTAGGATTACAGGCATGAGCCAGGCAGTTGTCTCAGTTTTAAAATTATACTATTTACCCCTAGCACCAAGATTGTAGTCTCAATATAGTCTCAAACTACCATCACCCAATGAAAGAAAACAAGCCTTCCTGGAGAAAGTGCTGATTCCAGGTCTAGGCCAGAAATGTGTAAGGAGCCTGGAACATATTGTCACTCTGGATAGCAAAGAATCCATCAAAGATTATTAGGATGATTTCAACATGTCTGAAGGGCCAATCTGAAGGGATTCCTAACCAAAGATAGGACATTTTGTGCATTAATAAGGATAATGGTTGCAGTGAATTGAGATATATCAGATATGTTTGAATATCTGCATTAAAAATGATCCTTTTGAAAAAATAAAAGTGGGCTGGCACAGTTCCTCATGCCTGTAATTTCAACACTCTGGGAGGCTGAGTTAGGAGGATCACTTCATCCAGCAGTTCAAGACCAGCCTGTGCAACATAGGGGGACTTTGTCTTTACAAAACATGTTTTAAATTACTCAGGTATGAGGGCCCGTGTCTTTGGTCCCAGCTACTCAGGAAGCTGAGATGGGAGGGTCACCTGAGCCTAGAAGTTTGAGGCTGTAGTGGCATGAGTGCTTCTCTGCATACCAGCCTGGGCAACAGAGCTAGACCCTCCCTGTCTAAATAAATTAATTAATAGAAGTGGTTACCATTGAAGGATATAAATGAAACAGCCCATCATTTTGAAAAATGGTAAACAGAAGAAATCAAGCCATGAACTGGTGTTTTCTATATAAGTTGTACAAGTGAGTAACACAGTTTATAAGAAGCAGCATCTCTTTTTTATATTTGCTTTATTTTTTTCTTCATGCAAGGCCCTTCTACAGGTAGCAGTATCTCTTTCTGGAAGTATGGCAGCTCATAAACGAAGAAGGAATGATACAACAATACTTTCATTGTTCAATCCATAATTGACCAATGGCCATTAATGTCACCAACTAAAAAAAAAGATGTCCAGAAAGTACACACCTCCTCCCAGAAGTAACTAGCACAGTCTTTGCCCTGACCCTCAAGTCCAACCTGAATCTCACCAAGTCTTTAGATCAAGCTACTAATTTAACAAAACCAGAACAAAGTGAAGAGCATGTTAACCAACATCACAAGATACAATTAGCAAAATTCACAGTATGAGAAACAGCATTATAAGAACACACTTAGCGTAATCCAAACTATGGGGAAATGGCCTGATTTATTCAATAAATGGACTGCAAGGGACAGCACAGAGATCAAGTGAGAAGTTGTCAGGATCAAAAAAATCCTAAGAGGTGAATCAAACAATCCCAAGGAGAGACTTTATTTGAATCCTGATTCACACAATAAATACATGAAATAACTGGAAATTTGGAGCTAGAAGGAGAGTTGACAGTGATAAAGAGCAATGGTGTGAGATGGTTGGTTGATGATGGTATTGGGATTATCATATTTTTTAAAGAGTTCTTGTCTCCGGGCACGGTGGTTCACACCTATCTCAGTAGTGTGGGAGGTCAAGGTGGGAAGACCCTTTTAACCCAGGAATTCTAGACCAGCCTGGGCAACATAGCAAGACCCTGTCTCTACTAAAATACAAATAAAAAAATTAGCTTGGCATGGTGGTGTGAGTCTGTAGTTGCAGCTACTCGGGAAGCTGAGGCAGGAGAGGCCACAGTGAACCAAGATCATGCCACTGAACCCCAGCCTGGTTGACAGAGACCTTGTCTTGGAAGAACCAACAAGAATTATATCTCTTACAGACATATACCAAGACAGTGAGGGAGGAAATTATATGATGTGTGGGATTTGCTATAAAATCACGAGAGAGGAGAAGCATGTAGGAGTATACATGTAATGAGATTGGCCATCATATAACAAGTATCTGAATCTGCTGCTGAGTAGGTATAAGTCACTACACTAGCCTCTTGTTCCAAAAAGCTCGAATAGAAAGTTTGTGTAAAAATCCACTTCATGGCTTTGTAGCAAGCATTGAATAAGATCATGTATACAGAGTGTTTTATCATCATGGCTTGCAGGTAGTCAGCACACAAACATTGTTTTTAGTTTTGTATAGTCCCTGTCCATTAATCACACCCAAAAAATGTATGTTGTTCACACCAAGAGCTCTCACCCATGGACCTCTGTCCACTTGGTGGCAATTTATTGGAATTTGAGCTTTAGAATGAGGAAATACCAGCTTTCAAAGCCCCAGGCCTACTATGAAATAGCAAAGCCAATGGTCCCAGGTGCCTTCATAGCACACCTAGTAAGTAGGACCATTTTTCTCTCACCTTGTAGGCACACTTGAGTTCATTCACTTATTTTTCATTCATTTCTTATATGCCATGTATGGGGTACTAGGGATCCATAATACAGTTGGCCCCTAATTGAATGGAAGCATCACTTTCAAAGCATAATTTCAGGATGAGTATTTTGTGTCAAGTGGATTCAAGGAACAGTGTGAAGGATCCATGGCCTCAGTTATGAAGACCCTCCCAAGAGCCAACCATCCTGAGCACATATAAATGAGTGGAGACATGGAACTCACCCTTACAAGGCCTAGAACCTGACAGAGCATACAAGACAGAAGCTCCAGTAACTAAGAACAGGAAGCTGAAGGTGAGAGGTGGGCCCCAAAGGATTCTGTGAAAATGCTTTGTGTTTGTGGATTTATCACGCAGAACAAAACCTTTGTTTTTATTCATAGGTTAGACACACTCTCTATATAGAATCTATGAAGGGACATTTCTGGGTTTTTTGAGGCCTATGGTGAAAAATGGAATATCTCAGGCAGCTCAGGATGAATAATGCAGTCACCAAGAGGTTCAGGGTGGCCACAGGTGGCCAGCAGCAGGGATGGGCATTGTGAGCTATTGGATGGGGTTGTGGGAAGTGGCATTGTTAGCTACTGGCCTGACTTTGTTGTTTTCTGGTAACCAGGTGACATAGGAGGCTTTGTGGGTGACAGGCATCAGCCAGGGCCAGCAGCCTTCAGTCAGAAGCTGGTAGTGGGAGGAGGAGGAGCTCTGACTACTCTCACGGAAGTGTTTGTGCCCTTGGCGCTTGCTCTGTTGCTTTGCTTTTTCTTTCTTTGTTTTTTTTTAAATTATTTTTATTTTGTGTGTTGCTTTGTTATTTATTTATTTTTTTTATTTTGTGTGTTGCTTTGTTTTGTTTTTTTCTTTTTTTAATTTCATTTTAGGTTTGGGGGTACCTATGAAGAACATGCAAGATTGTTGCATAGGTACACATGTGATTTGCTGCCTTCCTCCCCATCACCTATATCTGGCAATTCTCCCCATTTTATCTTTTCCCAACTCCCCACCCCCTGCTTTTCCTCCCCTATTTTCCCACAACAGATTCCAGTGTGTAGTGCTCCCCTCCCTGTGTCCACATGTTCTGATTGTTCTTTTTTGTTGTTTTTTTTTCTGATTTTGTGTGTTGCTTTGTTTTGAAAGTCCCCTTGTAGGTCACCCATGGGGAATTGCCTAGGCCACAGGGCTGGCCTCAGTTGTGCCTGGTGCCAGGAGGCAGTGGCACCATGTTGTGAGACTCAGTCTGTTGCGGCTGCAGCACCAGCATCCACCACTGCAGAGCCTGGAGTGGTGGAGGTCCAGCACGTGCAGCCCGTTAAGTCAAAGCGTCACAAAGGTAAAGAAGCCACGGGTGCCATTTTCTCTCTGGCCACCACCTTCCCCACCTCCTTCCCATCCCCTCACCCCAGAGACATCCTCAGCTTTCAGCTCCCTCCTGCCTATAGCCAGCTTTCCCAGGGCTGGGCATGGGGGACAAAGGCTAGTCCTTCCTCTTGTCTTTGTTGTTGAGCCTTCTTGCTTGAGGCATTTTTGGTCTAGTCTCTCCCTGTCCCCAGTGAAAATTCAGATACTCCAGTTTTGGAGTCTCCATCCCATTCTTTAGCCTTACCTATCCAGCTACTATGGTACCTCAGTGAAGGAGCCGGTTAAAGGCCCAATCATTTCTTTTCTCCTATTGGATAAGGAAGCTAATAATTGGGAAAATTCAGACTCAAATATTTGGAGACTTCTTAAATTTAAAATAGAGTTTGCTATGGAAGAGATTATATGGTGTTCTTCATAGATGATTTGAAGTCACCTTGACAGAAGCAGCTTTATTTCTTCCAATTGTAATTTGAAAACTGAAGGAAAAATTGAGGGGCATGCTTAAAATGACTGCAAAAGGTATGAAATGTTACTGCCAGAGCTGTAAAAAAGTTGTTTTTTTGTGTGGTTTTACCCAAAACTTTAGCGCTCGAGCTCCGATTACTTTAAAATTCCCACTTTGACATGAATGTCTCTTCAGCCCTACTCCAGTAACTTCATGGGCTTTGTTTACCTCCTTGTTCTGAAAGACAGGTAGAGCTAGCTCATGGTTACAGGTTCCAAAAGAGATGAAATAACTTTAGACTTGAATTTGCAAGGTAAAGACTTGAGAGTTAGAAGGCCAGACCCTGCCTGTGGAAAAGAGTTTGTTTTCATGGCTCCCCTTCCTACAGGATGGGAAAGGGGAGGAGAGAGGAAGCACTTCATTTTTTTGCTATGGTCAAATTGAAGACAAAAACTAACACTTGTAAGACAGGAGAGGAGCATTTAGTTACAAAATCAGTCAAACATTTGTATATCACTACATTTGTTGAGCAAATGAAAGCTACCAGACTCAGAAAACCAGAGATGCTAATGGAACTGACATTAGTCACCAGGGTTTTCTACTGAGTTCAGCACCCAGGTGACTTTCAATAACAACCACCCTTTCCTCTACACACTTTTCTCAGGATTGGAAAGCTCAGGCAGCCCAGGATGAATAATGCAGTCGCATGGGGGGAATGGTGACCACAGGTGGGCAGCAGCAGGGATGGGCATTGTGAGCCATTGGGTGGGACTGTGAGGCAGGGCATTGTGAGCCATTGGGTGGGCTCTGGGGCAGGGCGTTGTGATCCAGTGGTCTGACTTGGTTGTTTCCTGGTATCCAGGTGGCATAGGCTTATTTGGTGACAGGCATCAGCCAGGGTCAGCAGCCTTCAGTCTAAAATCCTTTAGGGTTTTAGAAATAGATGAATCTAGCGACAGAATATTCTGGGTAACCAGTTCCTTGAACAAAAACTAAGTCCACTGAACTAGAAAATATTATATCATAAAGACATAGAAATATGATCAGCTCATTCTTTCATTTTAATGGCAGAGATTTTATTAGTATGGAGAAAATGTCTTACAGGTCTTGTGTTTAAACTTTAGTATGGCTCTTACCTTCTTTCACAGAATAATTAAGCCTGATGATGGGTGTGCCTTTATAACAGGGAAGTGCTGTACATTTTTTTATTCTGAAAAGGGGAAAATTGTGAAAGAATAAACAATTATGAGACTTAATAGATTGTACCTTATACACAAAGCATGCAAGTACCTGTGGAAAGTCCTTGCTTGGTGGTATATGGCAAGCCTCTGTGTGATATTCTGTCTGATTTGGTAGATAAGGTAGTGAGAGAACAAAGTGAGCCTTTTCCTTATTCTTTAGGATGTAAAACATATTTTCATGTACATCTTATTGGAAGCTTCCAAATACAAATAAGGCCTGTGTATATTCTCCCTGTGTTGCTGATGCAGAAAGGAAGGCTTAGAGATCTGAAGGGACTGTGTGAGACAGCTGCTGAACAGGACTGAGGTTCTAAGTCATCAAAGTAGACATTGGAGGTCGTAGTGATGCCAAACTCAGTTCTTAAAGAACTTGACAGACTCCAGAATGCCTTCTATTTTAAGGCCTACTCATAACTTAGACCTCTCTTAGAACTTAATTTCATCTTGATTAGTTCCTTTTGCATTTTATTTTACACAACATATACCTCTTCATTTTTCCTCCTAAAGAGATGGGTCCTCACTGTGTGGCACAGGCTGGCTTCTGACTCCTGGCCTGGGCTCAGGCACTCCTGCTGCCTCAGCCTGTAGGAAAGCTGACAATACAGGCATGTGCTGTCTATCCTGGCTCTACCTTCTGTCTATACATTTATTGAAATAGATAAGGACAAAAGTAGGGGTAACAAAATGGCCTACATTTACCAGTCAAATCAACAGTTTGATAAATGTGGAAGAGTTTCTTCTGCTAACTGATTTGAAGCTGAGAATGCCCTGGTCAGGAGAAGCTGGCAAGAGGGCAGGGAAGGTTCTACACATTAAAGCACAGGCTGTAAGAAGTGTTAAGTCAGAACAGTTGAAGAAAATATAGTTTGTGAGCACAGAATTTACCATTTTATGTGTATGTGCATGACAGTAAGTTTCTATATGTCTCTTCAAATGTATTTTTGTGGTATTCAGTAAAGGAATAAAGGAAACCTCAATTTCAGTGTTTATTCTTTTGCCAGGCTTGGTGGCTCATGCCTGTAATCCCAGCAATTTGGAGGCCGAGGTGGGTGGATTACCTGAAATCAGGAGTTTGGGACCAACCTGGCCAATATGATGAAACCCCTTCTCTACTAAGTATACAAAAATTTAGCCAGGCATGGTGACACGTACCTGTAATCCCAGCTACCTGGGAGGCTGAGGCAGGAGAATCACTTGAATCCAGGAGTTGCAGGTTGCAGTGAGCTGAGATTGTGCCAGTACACTCCAGCCTGGCTGGGCAAATAAAACAAGAAAGAAACATGTTCAGAACACTCAATATAAAGTATAGGCACATTCAAAGTTTGTTATTAATATCTTTATTTCAGAAAACTGTATCACTTTTCTTGGAAAGTGATAAATTTCTACTTAGATGTGAAACATTTTAGCCTTTCTATAATGATGAATTGAATTCTTTTGGTGACTTAGACAAATATCACAGGACCCAGTGCTCCAACCATTCTGTGGCACACTAAACAGTCATTTAAAGCCATCAGGCAGAGCAGGGCTCACTGCTGTGGAAAGACATCCTGGAGTGCTCTCTAGGTGGCAAGTCCTGTTTCAGGAACTTATGCCATAAATGATGCTCTGCTTCATTGTTCTCTTCTGAAATATTTCAAAAGGACATTGTGTCTGGAAGCCATTTCAAAGAGAAGTTCTAAGAACCCAGTTTAGATCTCAGACTCAAACATATTTCATCCTATCATACCTTTATTTAGCAGTATATCTAATATGACTGGGGGTAATGTAAGTAACACAGATTAAGATAGTAGGAGGTCATTATCCAATTTTATCACTACCCATCGACGTCTCATGCAGCGTTTTGTGTTCTTACCATAGGAACACTGCTAGTTTGTTGGCTCTCTCAAGTGAGGGGTCAGGGAAGGGAAAGTATGGGCATATGATGTAGAGACCTCTGAGCAGCAGGTCTTTCAGCTTTCTTGTAGCTATTTTGAACATACTGATAGTTTTAAAATAACTATCAGTATGTTTCATGTAAAAGATGTAGAAAATAAAGAAAAGTTATTTATTACACTCAGAATACCCAGAGCTCACTTGTGTTACTGTTTGAGTACTGTTTTTCTGGAAATTTCTGGTATGCATTTTAATATAATATTTCATAAACTTTTTTGTAAAATAAAACTTTCTAATCATTTTACATGTGCTGCCTTGTAACTTTTACTTAAAGCAGTGAAGTAATGGCATAAATTTCTCAAACAGTACTTGACACCTAGAGAGCACTTCAGGATGTCTTTGCCTGCCAGGGCACCCTGCTGTACCTGATGACTTTGAATAACTGCTTAGTGTACTATGGACTGGTTAAAGCACTGTTTATTTACCTACCCTTTGCGATTGGCCGTCTTTTTTCATAGTCAGAAACAATCCTGTCATGTTTGATTCAGAACACACATAAAGCACATTTTGATGACAGATACGTGATATCTCATTATAAAATTCAGATAATATATTTTGTCTTGTAACATAATTAAACCAAAGAAATGTATTTAAGGTATTTAATGTATTTAAGGTATTTTAGTATTAAATATACTTGTGTCAAACTGCAGTTACTGTTGACTTTTAAATAGAAATTAACATTCTTCATTTATATTTTTGTGGATCTTGATAGCTTGTGTCTTTAATTCTAAATAGCTACCAGTTTAAAAAATCTGATGCTGTCTTAGATGATAAAACAAAAGACAACTTTAGCAGATCTGGGAAAATTAGGAGAAACTTAACTAGTTTGGGGTAAAATGAAATATATGTATTGAGCAGTTTTAAATGGCCTGGCAGTGTTGCAGATGCAGGGAAAACAGTGGAACACAACAGAGAGCCCCATTCTAAGTCTAACCCTTACATTTGATAGGGAAGTAAGGGCAGCCAGCACATGAGTAGTCAAGAATAGCAGGTGGTGAAGTGCTGGGAAGAAAGTAAAGAAGGGTAATGGATTAAAGAGGAGGGCAGTTTTATGGAGGGTTGGCACTAAGAGCTGGATGTTGTCTTTAAGTGACATGTGAACAGTCTTAAAAATGAAATGGGCTGGGTATAGTGGCTCCCACCTTTAATCTCAGCACTTTGGAAAACCAGGATGAGGGGATTCCTTGAGGCTGGAAGTTTAAGACCAGCCTAGCCAACACAGAGACACCCCATCTATTTATTTTTAAAAATAAAAAGTGAGGGGAACCCTGTGAGGATGATGGGAGAGGGCTTCCAGAGAGGGATATCCGCTTTGGAATTCCCAAAATGGAAACAAAGTTTCAATTTGAAACTTTGAAACAAAGTTTCAGGCAAAGGACAGAAAGACAAGGGTGGCTGCAGCAGAGTGAAAGGATGCTGGGATGAATAAGGTGGGTGAAGGCCTTGTACACCTAGTGAGCACTCCCAGAGAAGATGGACTTCAGTTGAGATGGAAAACCACTGGAGGATTTTAGCCCAGGATTACTGTTAATTCTCTAAGGAAAAGACTGAGCAGCAGCTCTGTGTGAATATACTGTAATACAGGCAAGGGTGGAAGCAGGAAGACCAGCTAGGTGGCTGGTGAAGTAGTTCAGGTGAGAGCCGACAGTGAAGAGAAAAACAACAATGACCTGAAGGAGGCTGACATGAGAAAAATGAAGTGAAACTAAAAGTAGATAATAAAGTGGTAAATAGACAAGTCACAGAAAAAGAAATGCAGGTGATTTTTAAACACATCTTCACTCATAAAAGGCAAATGACAGCTCTACTGCAGGGTCTCTCCTATTGAGGGAAATCCCAAAACCATGGCCAAACGTTCTTTGGTGTGGCTGTAAGGAAAATTGCATTCATATACTGCTGGTGGAAATGCAGAAAGGCTCAACTCCATGAAGGGGAATTTGGCACAATCTCACAACCATGAAAATGCATTTGAACCAGACATCCTGCTTTGAGGAATTTTATCCTGAAGGTATGCTCCATAAATATAAACAAACTATGTGCAAAGTTCTTGTTGCATTATTTTCACTAGTTAAATATCGGAAATAACTGACATGTCTCGTAAGGGACTAGCAAAATAAGCTGGAACTTCATGAAGGAGAAGTATGGAGCTGTGAAAAAGAGTAAGATGTCTTTTTATTGCTATGGAGTGATTCCCAAGATAGGGTACGCAGAAAAGCCAAAAGGAGAACATGCAGTAATATACATGAAAGAAAGCAGGAGAAATAATGTGTATTTCATTATTTAAAAATAAAAGACAACATTGGGGAAGTCTTGATGATGACCTGTGACAGTTTTCTCCTAACTTCACTGGGTAGCCAAAGTGCATATTTTCTCAAAATATTATTTTGCTATGGGTTCTGCAAAGGATGTTAACTGTGCACTTTTCACCTTTGGGTTAGAGAAAGCTTCGCTTTGTAATGTATTGTGCCTTGTGTAGTATACAGACTGCTCTTTGATTTTATTCTATCCTCTCAGTGTTTTGAGTTAGGTGTAATATGGAAATTATACTTGTGTTACATATGAGGAGGCTGGTTCTAAGAAGAAGACTGAGTCGATCAAGAATGTAAATTCTAGATATACGGCATATAAAACTAGAATTTATAAAAAGCCATGCATATGGCCTGCTTTAAGTAGTACCTTGTCTAAAAAACTTTTTACCTTACTAAAGCAATTAAGCTTCAGGATGAAAACAGCAATATTAGATAATGAGAAATGAAATGAGGATACTTGTAACACAGTTATGCTTTTTAGTTTGAAGAGACAGGGTCTTGCTTTGCTACCCCAGCTGGAGTGCAGTGGCGTGATCATAGCTCACTGCAGCCTCAATCTGGTAGGCTCAAATGATCTTCCCACAACAGGCTTCCACATAGCTAGGGATACAGGGGCTCACCACCACATCTGGTGATAATTTAGATTTTTTGTAGAGATGAGATCTCACTGTATTTCCCAGGTTGGTCTTAAACTTCTGACCTTAAGCAATCCTCCTGCCTTAGCCTCTAAAAATGTCAGAATTAAAACCATGGGCCAGCAAACCTAGCCCAGAAATGTTCCTAAAAGTCAGAAAAAGATAAGTTAAATTTTATTAAGAAATATATAAAAAGATAAACATATACTTTGGTATATGAAATGTCACAGTTTGGTCATGGTCACTATAACAGTGATTAAAATATCCAACAGTTGAGGCAAATCTGAGAACTGAGAGGGATGTACAGGATTCGTTTGAAGACAGAATTAGGATTGTCAGAGCTGGGAAAGCAGAAACAAGGCTAGAATGTGCCCAGGAGTGTGGCATGCAGCAGCTCCATAGTATGTCATGTGCACAGGAGTGTGGCACACAGCAGCTCTGTGGTATGCTGTGTTCACAGGAGTGGGGCACACAGCAGCTCCATGGTATGCTGTGTGTCCTCTTTTATGTCAGGCCAGCTCCAGCCCAGCAGATGAGAATCACCTGATGGGTAGAAAGAGTGGACTCAGGTAAAATCTCTGATCATGCATCATAACAGAGACTGAAAATGTTTGCCTTATGGGTCATAAAACTAATAAAAGTGACAACATAGGGATAATAGAGTAGGTCAGTAAATGCGGTAAGCCACCTGCCACCTCTCCAGAGCTTCAACCATCCCACAGAAATGTTGGCGCAGCAGGATTTAGCAAAGCTTGTGAGAAGAGCTCTCAGTCCAGGGTCCAGGGCATGATCTAGAGGATTCAGGTGTTCCAAGATCTCTATCCCTGGGGAACCAACTACATTATTACCTCAGATCTATCACTCCTCACTGTGGTGACTCTGGGCAAGTCACTCAAAACATCTGAGTTTTAATTCACTGAATTGGAAAATACGGGTTCTAGCCCCTTCCCTACCTGTCCCTTGGGGCTGATGTGGGGATCAGGGAAATCACAGATCTCTGTCATGAGCTGGAAATTGTGGCCATGGAAACTGTGAAGTCTCTTTCTATCCTACCCTGCATAGGAGACATGCAAGCTCCCTCTCTGTATTTAACCACTACCAAGTATCTGGATTATCCTTCTCGACATTGAATGATTGAACATTTTAGGGCATTTACAAAAAAAAAAAAAGTCTTTTTAAGTCTTTATCTGCATTTCATCCTTTTAGGCGCTATAGACCTTAGTATGTATAGCATAGATGTACTAATGTTTCTACATCTCAGAATAGGGAAGAGAGGCACAGATGGGTTGATATCTCTCTCCCAGGTATGTGCAGATTCTAAGTAGGATTTGAACCCAGCCTATTATTGGTAATTTGGATCTTCTGCTTTTCTATATTGTCTCATCTGAACAAAGGTATCTGCCTGGACAAACAAATCTTCCTAGAACCCAGATCTAATTCAGGTAGCATTAAAAAGCAGTCAGTGAAAACTAGGATGAAAAGTTTAAACTGAATAAGTTTTTACTAATATGTCTGTGGTCTTCTGCCAGGAAGATGTCAAGCATTGTCTTTATTATAATACATTTCTACCTTGCAGGTTTGGCTGGCCCTGCCAGGAGCTGGCTACAAAAGAAATGCAGGCATAAGAAAATTTGCTCCAATGAAAATAAAGGTAGGGTGGAAATTATATCATTAAGTTGATTGAAGCAAATAATTCCAGTTTACTCATCCAGTGTCCCAGAGAAACTCAGTAAATGCTATGTCATGTTCTTCATTTATTTCATTTGTGCCCATTTCAATGCATTAAATCAGTGGGTGATGCAACTACACAAGTAAAGTTACATTGACAACGTAGAGTTTGGGTCTTTTTGTTTTTTTGTTTTTGTGAAAAGGTCTCATTTTGTCACCCAGGAGTGCATTGGTGCAATCACAGCTCATTGCAATCTTGACCTCCCCATGTTCAGGTGATCCTTCTACCTCAGCCTCTCAAGCAGATGGCTTTAATGCACATGCTTTATACCAAGCTATTATTTTAAATTTTATTTTATTTTTTGTAGAGACGGGGTTTCACAGTGTTGCCCAGGCTTGGTTCACTTTTGATAGTAAAGGACATCTCAAATGTTGAGACATTTGCTTTCAGTTTGGGCAATTATGAATACAGCAATTATAAACCTTCTTGTATCTTGTTTGGAAGCATAATTTTTAAAATGTAAGGAAATACTAAAATTATGATTACTTGCTCGTATGTTAAGACTATGTTTCTTTGTAAGAAGTTTGGTTGAATTTACCAGTGAAATCATCTGAGGGTAGTATTTTTGTTTTTTTGAGAAGATGCTAATTATTCATTCAATTTCTAATGTAAATATAGGCCTATTCAGATGATTCATTTATCTTGAGAAGACTTTTAACCTTCTGAAACAGATCCAAAAAGTTAGCTCATTTCATATAATGTTTCCAAGTGTGAGCAGACATGTATTTACAATATTTTTTAGTTATTATTTTTTGATTCAACTCATCTTGAACGGATACTATAAGTACATCATGACTTCCTTCTTTTCCTTTGGGGTTAGACAAGGCAGAGGTTTATCAGTTTTACTGATCTTTTCAAAGAACTGTTTTTTGGTTTTGTTGATTTTCTCTGATGATTTTGTTTCTGTTTCCATTACTTTCTGCAGTCGTTATTTATTTTTCCTCTATTTGATATTATACTGCTGTTTTTTATTTTCATTGCCCAAGGTGGACGCTAGATTATGAATTTAGATTTGATTTTTCTCATTATTGACACAACATCATGAATGTTACTAAATATACTATTGAAATGCACACTTAATAATTAAAATAATAAATATGTAAGGTTTTGAAATTTTAAAATACAACAGTATAGATGATAAATGTAGTAGCAGGATATGTAGATTCACAGAAGTTAAATAATATTGTAACATTTCATGAAATGTTGGTATTTGCCTAGACCTTCACGAGGTCAGCAGGAGTGATGAGATGCTCTCACTGAGCCATAGAGTGCCTTTCTGTATTAACTGGTTCTCAGACTATTTCACACTAATGAGGTTGTCCTAGCTAGAAAGCCAATGCTCTTTCATTTCTTTCTTTCCCTCTTTTTTGGCTTCTTCAGCACCAAGAAGAGTGGCCCAGCAGCAGCTCAGTTCATGCTTGTTAAAAGCCCATCTCCCTATACTGTAGCTTCGGTCCACATACCCCAAGCCTCCTTGTGGGATTCCTCAGCATCACCAGTGCACTGACTGTCTCTCTCTGTGTTCTCCTAGCTCCTGTTCAGGACCCAAAGGAGTGTACAACTGAAAAGCTTCTGGAGGAGATGTCACCTGACATAGTAAGATGCATTTCTTTGTCTTGAAGATAAATTTCTTTTTCTGGGGTGTCTAGAATATCAGGTGAGTATCATATTTGCCTGCCATTGTGAATCAGGCCTCAGCTGTCATGGACTCTAGCTACCAGTCACTAGAAGGTATGATCAACTGAAGCCTGATTGATGATGTCAGTCAAAAGATGACATCACTGACAAACTAGTATTGAGCATATTTCTCAGTAGCAACATTTTCTTCCTGAAAAATAATTTTGTATTTGGCAGACAAGATGGACTCGCTAAACATTCCACGAAAACCCACTGCCTTGGTGGCTCACACATGGAATCCCAGAATTTTGGGAGGCTGAGGCAGACAGGGTTAATATGATTAAATGGAATCTCTACTATAAATACACGCATTAGCCAGGCATGGTGGCAGGTATTTGTGGTCACAGCTAGTTGGAAGGCTGAGGCAGGAGAATTGCTTGAACCCAGGAAGCTGAGGTTGCCGTGAGCCAAGATCATGCCACTGCACTCCAGCCTGGGTGACAGAGCAAGAATCTGTCCAAAACCAAAGACAAAAACCCACTGCCCTTTCTCCAAGCATCCTCTATGCTTTACATGGGGGTCAGTGACTTGATCACTGTTTGATACCTGGTTTTGTAACACCACCAAGTGAATAAAAACCTGTGCAATCAGGACCGAGTATGATCTGATCCTCATGATGGTTTTTTTCCCTCTTACAGCAGGAAAATGCTACAGGTGAATATCACCACAGTACGTATTCTTTTCTTAACATAGCTTCATTAGGATGTAGTTGACATGCAACCGAATTCACCCATTTAAAGTGGGTGATTCAGTGTTTTTACTATATTTATAGGCTTTGCACACATCTTACAATATAATTTTAAAACCTTCATTCCTCCTCAAAGAAACCTCATTAGTAGACACCCCTCTGTTTTTCCCAACTTTGCACCCCTGGTTCTAAGCAGACTTAATATACTTCTTGGTTCAATATACAGTGCCTTTCTATATTAACCGGTTATTAAGGTGACTGTTCTATGATGATGAAGTTGCCCTAGCTAGAAGGCCAAGGCTCTTTCATTTCTTTCTGCCCATCTCCTTTTCCTTCATTGAACACCAGGAGAATGGTCCAGCAGCAGCTCAGTCGATGCTTGTGAAGGTCTCAGCTCCATCACTCCAGCCCCTCCATACACACATTCCCCAAAGCTCCTTGTGGGATTCCTCAGCATCACCAGTGCACTGACTGTCTCTCCGTGTTCTCCTAGCTCCTGTTCAAGACCCAATGGAGTGTACAACTGAAGAGCTTCAGGAGGAGAGGTCACCTGACATAGTAAGATGCATTTCTTTTTCTTGAAGAGAAATGCCATTTTTTGGGGCTTCTAGAATGTCAAGTGAGTATCACTGTTGCCTGCCATTGTGAATCAGGCCTCAGCTGTCATGGACTCTAGCTACCAGTCACTGGAATGTAGGACCAACTGAAGCCTGACTGATGATGTCAGTCAAAAGATGACATCACTGACAAAGTAGTAGTGAGCATGTTTCTCAGTAGCAACATTTTCTTCCTGAAAAATAATTTTGTATTTGGCAGCCAACATGGACTCGCTAAGTATTTCATGAAAACCCACTGCCTTGGTGGCTCACACGTGGAATCCCAGCACTTTGGGAGGCTGAGGCAGACAGGGCCAATATAATGAAACCCCATCTTTACTATAAATACAAGCATTAACCAGGCATGGTTGTAGGCACCTCTGGTCACAGCTAGTTGGAGGCTGAGGCAGGAGAATTGCTTGAACCCAGGAAGCTGAGGTTGCAGTGAGCCAAGATCATGCCACTGCACTCTAGCCTGGGTGACAGAGCAAGAATCTGTCCAACACCAAAGACGAAAACCCACTGCCCTTTCTCCAAGCATCGTCTATGCTTTATTTGTGGTTCAGTGACTTGATCACTGTTTGATACCTGGTTTTGTAACACCACCAAGTGAATGAAAGACCTGTGCAGTCAGGACTCAGTATGATCTGATCCTCATGATGGTTTTTTTTTCCCCCTCTTACAGCAGGAAAATGCTACAGGTGAATATCACCACAGTACGTATTCCTTTTTTAACATAGCTTCATTAGGGTGTAGTTGACATGCAACCCAATTCACCCATTTAAAGTGGGTGATTCAGTGTTTTTACTATATTTATAGGCTATGCACCCATGTTACAATCTAACTTTAAAACCTCTTCATTCCTCCTCAAAGAAACCTCATTAGTAGACACCCCTCTGTTTTTCCCAACTTTGCACCCCTGGTTCTAAGCAGCCCTGATGTACTTCTTGTTTCCGTATACAGTGCCTTTCTGTATTAACCGGTTCTTAAGGTGACTGACGTTGATGAAGTTGCCCTAGCTAGAAGGCCAAGGCTCTTTCATTTCTTTCTGCCCCTGTCCTTTTCCTTCATTCAACACCAGGAGAATGGTCCAGCAGCAGCTCAGTCCATCCTTGTGAACCACCCAGCTCCATCACTCCAGCCCCTCCATACACATATCCCCAAGCCTCCTTGTGAGATTCCTCAGCAGCACCAGTGCACTGACTGTCACTCTGTGATCTCCTAGCTCCTGTTGATGACCCAGAGGAGTGTACACTTGGCAATGAGGAGGAGGAGGTGACCTCTGACACGGTAACATACACTACTTTGTCTGGAAATTTATTTTTTCTGGGGCTTCTAGACCATGAAGTGAATATGATTTTTGACTGCCATCATAAATTAGGCCTCAGGGGTCTCGGACTCTAGCGACCGGTCACCGGAGATTATGACTAACTGAGGCCTGATGGATGATGTCCGTCAAAAGAGGACATCACCTACAAACTGGTCGTGAGCATGTTTCTCAGTAGCGGCGTTTCTCCTTAAAAAATAATTTTGTATTTTCTAGAGAACATAGACACCTGCTAAATTTACCAAACGCACTACATTTTCTGCAAGTATCCTCTGTGCGTCATCTGGGGCCAGTGACTTGATCACTGTTCTACATCTGGATTTCTCATTGTTGTTGTTTTTTTGACACAGAGACTTTCTCTGTCACCCAGCTACAGTGCAGTGGTGTGATCTCAGATCACTCTAACCTCCACGTACTGGCTTCAAGCAATTCTCCTGCCTCAGTCTCCTGAGTAGCTGGGACTACAGGCTCACTGCATCACCATGCCAGGTTTCTTGTAGTTTTTAGTAGAGATGGGGTTTCACCATGTTGGCCAGGATGGTCTCAATCTCTTGCCCTCATGATCTGCCCGCCTCAGCCTCCCAACATGCTGGGATTACATGTGTGAGCCACCATGCCCAGCCTGCCATCTGGTTTTCTAATCTCACCAAATGAATACAAAACCTGTGCCAACAGGACCCAGTATGATGTGATCCTCATGGTGTTTCTTTTTCTTTTATTGCAGGAGAAGCCTGCAGCCCAGTATCACCAACGTACGTATTCTTTTTCTTTCAAACAGTTAACCGAGACGTAGTTGACATGCAAACCAATTCACCCATTTAAAGTAGGTGATTCAGCATTTTTTACTGTATTTACAGGGTTGTGCAACCATTGTTAGAATCTAATTTCAGAAGCTCTTGGTTCCCTCTCAGAAAACCCCCTTAATAGTGACTCCTCTGTTTTCCCCAACCCCCCACACCCCTGGTTCTAGGCAGCCCCTAATCTACCTCCTGTTTCTATAGTACATTGCCTTTCTGTATTAACCGGTTCTTCAAATGATGATTTCACATTGATGAGGTTGCCCTAGCTAGGAAGCCAAGGCTCTTTCATTTCTTTGTGCCCCTCTCCTTTTCCTTTTTTCAGCACCAAGGAGAATGGTCCAGCAGTAGCTCGGTCCATGCTTGTCAAAGGTCCAACTCCATACACTCCAGCCCGGTCCACATTTCCCAAAGCTCCTTGTGAGATTCCTCAGCAGCACCAATGCACTGATTGTCACTCTGTATTCTCTTAGGTCCTGTTGAGGTCCTACAGGACCTCATTTTTGAAAACAATGAGATGCCCCCTGACCTGGTAAGATGCATTTCTTTGTCTTGAAGAGAAATTTTTATTGCTGGGCCCTCTGGAACATCAAGTGAATATCATTTTTGACTGCCATTGTGAATCAGACCTCAGTTGTCATGGACTCTAGCGACCAGTCAGTGGAGTTTCTTACCAACTGAGGCCTGATTGACGATGTCAGTCAATAGATGGCGTAACTTACAATCTGGTCGTGGGCATATTTCTTAGTAGCAACATATTCTTCTTGAGAAATTATTTGGTATTTGCCAGCTGACATGGCCCACTTGCTAAATTTCCAAAACACCCCACTGTCTTTTTCAGAAGCATCTTCTATGCTTCATTTGGGGACCAGTGACATGTGGTTTTCTAATGTCACCGTGTGAAAAGACCTGCCCCCACAGCACCCAGCATGATATGATGCTTACGATGCTTTTTGTGTTTTTCTCTTATTGCAGGACACCGGGACAGCCCCAAATGACCTCCGTAAGTATTCATTTTCTTCTAAACTGCTTTATTGTCACACAGTTGACATGCAAAACAATTCACTTATTTAAAGTGGGTGATGTAGTGTTTTTACTATATTTACAGGTTTGTGCAGCCATTGTCACAATCTAAGTTTAGAATCTTTTCATTCCCCCTCAGAGAGATGCCATAGCCATTAGTAGTCACTTCTCTTTTTTCCCAAGGCCCACACCCCTGGCCCTAGGCAGCCGCTAAGCTACTTTCTGTTTCTCTAGATTTGCCTTCTCTGGCAATCTCTTTTTAATTTAAATTTGATTTTAATTTTTGGGATACATGTGCAGGATGTGCAGCTTTGTTACATAGCTTAAAGTGTGGCATGGTTTACCATACCTGCCAACCCATCACCTAGGTATTAAGCCCAGCATACATTAGCTCTTTATTCTGATGCTCTCCTGTCCACTTTTCCCACAGTGTGTTTTTCCCCTCTCTAATATTGTACATATTCTAATACCACTTTCTTCCTAATGACAAATCTAAGTGATAGATAAGTCAAGGGGGATTTTCTTGCTTGCTTTTGTCTGGAGAACCTCCCTAGATTTAGGTTCCTGATAGGTGTGAGGATCTGGGGCATTCTGTGAGAAACAGATGTCTCCATGAAGAACTCAGCTCTGAGACAGGACACTCTCCATGATGCCCTATTGATGCTACTACTGAAATAGGTTTTTGTTTCCTTCTGAAAACCTTCACACACAGAGAGCCAAGGTAGCTGCTTTAAGTCATGCTGAATGTCAAGTGGACCACATGATGGTTTGAGGGGTTTTTTTGGAGCATTCATTCTGTGGAGATGCATTGCTTTTCAGTAAAATTTGATTGTCCTGTATGTGTCAGTATTTTCCCAATGGAACAAAAGAATGAAACTGTTTGAATGTGCAATGTCACTTGTTCACCCCAGAAGTGATTTTCTCATGACCAGATTGTCCTAGACATCTTTAGTCTCTAGACGAAGTTTCCCATTGGTGCCGCAGGGGCGCTGCCGTGTGTGAGTCAAGGAAAATATCAGTATCAGTGTTACCAACATTGAGGTTCTCAGAATTCATGGACTCCTGCTTAGTAGGCTCCATGGGAGAGAGCAAGGGAGAGCCTCGTGCTAGACCTGAAGGGGAACATGATTTAGAGGATCAGAGGGGAAACCATGAGGACATTTGGGACATTGTTAAAAGAGAATGTCAAGGTTGCAGTGTTAGGGGCATCGGTTCAGCATCATCACCAGGGCCGAGGCAGGATATGAGAACCCTTCTGGGGAGGAGTGAGTAGACTTGGCCTTCCTCTCTGTCAAAAGCTTGGTGTGAACATCATCCTAAATAACTTGAGAAAGGAACTTCCTTCCTGACCCATGTCTTCTCCATCTCTTTGTGTGATGATGGCAATGATACCAGCAGAGTGTCATTGCAGAGAGGGTCAGAACAGGAATCAGGTCCCCATTTTTCTGACACAGAACAGACAGGATATGAGTCAGTAGGAATGGACCTCAGGGTTAGACCAGACACAGAGAGGTCCCAGGCCTGATCTTCCTGGGGCTGAGACAGACAAGTTTTTATTTTTCACCTCTTCTGGAAATCTCCTGAGGAATGATTATCTTCAGAAGACCCTGTTGGCCAAGGGTCTTGTGGCCCAGAAATGCTTTTCAACTGGACAGAGTCTTCCAGCTCTTGGCCTGGGCAGCTGCAGCACTCCAAAGTAGCAGGGCAGGTGGGGAGGGACATGAGTTCCAGTGCAGGGTGATCTCAGCAAAGGGCTGGTGACTGATCCCAGACTCCAGGTCATCCTTGCAACTCTTCTGTGCAGTCCCTAACATCTCAGTTTCCACTTATTTTGGAGATGGTTTAAAATCCTCCGTCTCAAAGCCTGAGTCTTTCCACAGGTGAATAGAGGAACCCTGGCTATGGGTATTTACTAGCAGGGCAGTGACTGTGTCATCCTCATTTGTCCTTACCCCAGAGCTCAGTCCTGGGAGTGACACTTTAGGCTTTATGAATGTTTTAATGAACACACCCCTGGGATGAGCTCTAGGTCACCCCTGGCCTGGGATCTAGTGCAGGTGTGGAAAGGTGTTCTTCTCAGCCTGTCCAGCCTGTTGAGCCACACACTCATCCTGGAGCCTGCCCAGCTTCTGAGTCAGGGTCTCTGGAGATGAGGGTGAGCTCCTGAGGACAGTGAGATGCCCCCACCCCTCTGCTCCTGCTGCTTTGATCTTGTCTAGACAGGGTGTGCAGGGCCACACTCTTCCACTGGGTGCAAGCACATCCCTGCTGGAATCCCTCTGGACCTGGATGTTGTCCTCACAGTCATATCCCCAGCCCCACACAGTGCCGGGCCCTTGTGCATATGCCCAGTAAGTAACCGTAAATGTGTGGTAGGATCAGAGCAGCAAATGATTGTGCAGAAAACACCAGGAGAGGGGAGTCAGGTCTTCCTCATGTCTGGATCTCTGGAGCTGTCCCGTCTAGTGTGCTTCTCAGTCATATACATGCCTCTTTTTAGTTAAATAAACAAATATATACAATGAAATATTCAAAACCTCATCACAGCCACCATGCAATGGCCCAGCAGCTGTACATCAGAGAGAATTTCCATCCCCACAGAATGCTGTCTTGCATGTCTGCTGTGAGCCTGGCCCAGGGTCTGATTGTTGGACTCATGTCACTCAAAGCGTGCACATCAAGGTTGGGATCTCAGGGTTGTGGGATTGGAGGTGAGACCTATAATGGGCCAGTGGAAGAAAAAATGGAAAGGTGATTTGTTCAGCTTCTCTTTCTTACTTGAAGGCTGGAAAGTGTAAGCAATGCCTTGTTGAAGACCTCTGGCTCCACAGAGCCTAGAGAGAGTCTGAGAACACAGAGGAAAGCTCAGGGTGATCTCGTGTAATTCAGTGTGACCTCACCTGGAGTAGGAGGGTGGGTGAGTCACTCTCTGAAATAACTTCTTGCTGAGATTCGTGTCTCTAAAGATTGACCAGTGGACACCATCCATGAGGGAAGCTGTCATAGGACAATTTCTGCACGTAGAAAATGATACCCTAGGCCAGGTGCAGTGGCTCAGGCCACTAATCCCAGTACTTTGGGAGGCTGAGGTGGGCGGATCAGGAGTCAAGACATAAAGACCATCCTGGGCAACATGGTGAAACTCCGTCTCTACTAAAACTACAAAAATTAGCTGGGCGTGGTGGTGTGTGCCTGTAGTCCCAGCTACTCAGGAGGCTGAGGCAGGAGAATTGCTTGAAACCAGGAGGCAGATGTTGCAGTCAGCTGAGATCCCACCACTGCACTCCAGCCTGGTGCCTGGTGAGCACGACTCTGTCTCAAAGCAACAAACAAACAAAAAAAACAAAAATGATACCCTAGGAGTATTTCTGGGAGCAGTTGGGTAACACCTGTTGCTTTGGAACCTAGGAAGGGGGCTATGAAGCTAGAGCCAAAAAAAAGAATAGCTGTAGAGGTCTGACTTATTTCTGTTGTATTTTAATAAGATAGAGATGAGAGCATGTGTGTCCATGGGCTTTGTGGGTTGCTTTTGTAACCGTCATTTCTTGCTCTGGTATTTAATGATACTTTTCCCAGGAGACCAATTTTTCCTGCCTATGTCACAGCAAACATCTAAGCCTTGCTTTTTGATTGCTTAATATATTTTGGGAAGTGGGAATGTGAGAATATCATTAGGTCTTGGGATTGTCTAAGATGAAAGATATCTGGTGAGACACCGTCACGGTACTATTTGAACATAGATGTTTCTCTGAGATGGTCTCAGAATCTTCAGTCCCACACTCCATATGCCACATCCAGCAAAGCTCCCTGAGTTACTCACAGTCTCCAGCCACCAGGGTACTGACTTTTTACTGTGTCTCCCTCCAGCTCCTCCTGAGGATTGCAGGAGCATCACTCCTGAGGATGATGGTGAGGTAAGAACCCCTATTTCTGTCCTCTAAAGAATGCCCTGTCAGGTGGGGATTGGGGAGGGAGAGCATCAGGATAAATAGCTAATGGATGTGGGGCTTAAACCTAGGTGATGGGTTGATACATGCAGCAAAACACCATAGCACATGTTTACCTGTGTAATAAACCTGCACAATTCTGCACATGCATCCTGGAACCTAAACTTCAAAAGAAAACAAAAGGCAAAAAGAATTGTTTCTTTTCTGATTTCTTTCCTTCTGTTAATTGTGATAATCTGAGAAGGCACATTATGTCTGACATGTCCAATTCTCTTTTTGGGGTTGGAATTCAATGGGAGTGTCTTCCCATCGGATATGTGACATATTAGAATGTTTTAGATGACAGCATTCATCATCAGCTGTAACGCAGAGGTATTTTCCTCAACACCAGTTTTCCTTTTTGGTTTAGGCATTGTGTGTTTGCCAATGTAAATCAACTTCTAGATAAATTCTGTGGGAAAAGGTCTTGTCTTTTCCACAGGTGTCCTCTATTCTAGCATGTTTGATTCTTGGCCTTTGACACAACCATTGTCTTAACAACTAGTTTCCTGAAGTCCTCAAGAGACTGACAGATCTGTGGGGGTAGGGGTGGGGGTGCAGAAGAATTAATCTGATCCTCATAGCATCTTCTTTTGTCTAATTGCAGAGTTCATCATTCATTGTTTATGGTATGTACCCTGAAGCAGCTCACTTGCTGTGGAGCACACTTGCTGGTTTTAATATATAGAAACCCGATTCTGGGTTCTGGTTAAAGAATATTGGGGGTCTAGTGAGAGCAAATAATTTTGCAAGTGTATGACTATGATCAGAGGGACTGTATGAATGCATGTGAACCCAGAGGATCAGCCAGGGGATGTTATGTGAGCCGACGTGGCTTCAGCTGGAGTAGAAGTGAGTGCACCTCTCTCTGACTTACTCTGCTGTTGGTGGTTCTAAGAAATGGATTCTGGAAAATCTCAACAGTGAAGAAGACACCTTTCCAGGTAGGCAACAAGATTACAGGTGGAATCTAATAAAGCAGGTTACCAGGAGCCTTCAGCTTCTGCCTGCTGCTTGGGAGGCTGAGTGAGCATGTAGAAAGAGAAGAAAAAGAAAACATGGATGAAGTTTGTTCTTGTCAGAGTTTAACATCATAGTGGTGAGAAGTGTGAGTACCCTGTCTGTGGTGATCACCTCTTCTTTTTTTTTCTTTTTTTTTGTGTGTGTGTCCCCTGTTCTTGCTTTATTATTTAAAGATGGTCTTTCTGAGGATACCTCTTTTCTGCCTCTGCCACTGCAAAATGTTAAAGCCTTTGGTTTGGGACACAGTTCTGTCATGGCAATTACTTAATCCTGGAGAAAATAAGTCTTCCACAGTGTGCCCAGATGCTTGGGAGAAACTGATTCTCACTTTCTGAACTGTTAGGTTTCATGGCAGCACATTCATTTGTCTGTCCTTGCTGTTTACTGCTGATATCAAGGGCTCTCTCTGGGCATGGGGGACAGGATGAAGATTTGCTCTGGCATCATTGCAAAGCTCCAGTGTCTTGTAAATGGAGGAAGAAGCACACCCTTGAGCACACTGCTCAATTTCATTATCTAAATGAGAATATGGAGTTTTACCATCATTTGTTAAAGAGGTCTTCCTTTTCCCATTGTGCATTCTCGGCAGCTTTGTTGAAGATCAGTTGACTGTATGCATGCATTGAATTTTGGGCTCTCTATTTCATATCTCTAATACGTATGGGTGCCTCCATGCTAGGACCCTGCTGTCTGAATTTCTGTATCTTTTTTTCTCATAGACTTCAATTTCATGAATGCGTATCTTCCAACGCTATTCTTTTTCAACATTATTATGATTATTTGAGACATATAAGAATTCAAAAAAATGTTGGGTTATCTTTTCTATTTCTGCACAGATGGTTGTTACCAGTTTGATAGCAGTTGTTGTGTGTCTTTGGATCATTTTGTAGTAATGTGTATTAGTCAGGTTTTGCCTTCCTGTCTGTGAATATGGGATGCCTTTTCATTTGTTTGTACCTTCTCTACTTCCTTTCAGTCACATTCTGTTCTTACCAGGTTACGAGTATTTCATCTCATTGGTTAAATTCTAAGTATCTAATAATGTTAGAGGTTATTATCTGTGGAATTACATTTGTAATCTTGCTATTGGATTGTTGATATTGAGTGCATATTAACACAACTGCCCTTTGAGTGTTAACCTTGTACTCTGCAATTTGGATGAATGCATGCATAGCATTCTTGTAGACTATCTCAGATTTTTCATATGCAGAATGTGAAAGACGTTCTCAGCTTCATACCTCTCTCCTCAGGTATTTTGTTACTGTGAAGGTCTAGTCGTATTCACCTACTTATTCCATCATTTATAGTTTTAATTCTTTGTTCACGCTGTTGTATGTTTATTATTTTTCCATAGAGTAAAATGCAGTATTTCTGATTAGATTCTGCATATATGACTTCCCTCTTCATGTTGACTGAAAGAATATAGGGATGTCTCATGTGCTTCTGTCTTTCCACAATCAATTATCTTTTAAACTCTAGACTTGAATCTGGAATGTGGAAATGTGAAGGAAAATGCACAAGAAAGAAACCTAATGTTCGTATTCCCATGGCTTCCCTCCTTTCGTCAGCCTAAATGTATATTTAGTTCACAGTATTTGAGAGTGTGTTCCTTCTACTCATATCACAAGTTTTCCCAAATACATACTGATAATATCTGTGTCTAGGCCAGTTTACCTACCAAAACATAGTTTTAAACACACATTTGTGGATTATTTAAAATTCCCTATGTACGGAGATAGGAATAATATGCTTTCACCCAACCTATTACCCTCCTCAGAAGGAAGGAATGTACAAATCAGGCCTCTCGTGACACTATCCAGAGCACTTTGCCAAGGCTAAGCTATGGTCATCTCCATACCTTGGCAGCAGCCTCACTTTGAGCCACTTTTCTTTTAAGAGAAAGAAATCATAAGGATATGATATCACATGCTTGGAACCTTGCAATCTGGTAGATAATTCTCCTCTCCAAGTAAACTGTTGTTCATTCCATTTGACCACATCTCTGTTAATTTTTCATCAGGTCACTGACTCATTTTGTAGACAACATGCACTTAATTTTTTTTTTCTTCAGAAGTAGCTACTGTGTGGAACCAGGATGTCACCAAAAGCATTTTTGATACTCATATCTCATTCTTTTGTCCCAAGGTTAGAGTTAAGTTGAAATGACTATTTTTGGACAGAGCAGTTGTGCATTATGACATCACCCCTGACTTGGGAGCTTATCTCTTGGGTTTGCATGCAGGTCTGGAATGTGTTAAGCTTTGAGATATCAAGCAAGTCAGTTCTTTTTAAATTTACCATTCTGAAGATATACAATACACAGTTTCTTTTTAAAAACCCATTCAATCCTCACTACAGAGCTCACCTAAACAGTGATTGTTTACTATCCACATACTTCTTGGATGGAGAAACCAAAGGGCTAATGAATGTGCTCATGCTTTTCATCCCCTAAAGGAAGGAGGCAAGATATGAACCTAGGGTTATAGCTCTAAAGCTGAATTGATAATGAATTGTTGAACTGCAGTTATTACCCTGAAGAGGATGGCTCTCAACCCTACCATCATGGGTAGCTGTAAGTTGGTTCCCTCACACATGAGTCTACAGAGATCTCAAACACCATCTATGATTCCAAGATGGCTGCAGCAGTCACACAGCTTAGGGCAGACAACAGTGAATGTAAGTGCAGGATACAGCACAGCCATTGGTGTGAATTCTACAGAGCTGCCCCAGATACCTCTGACAACAGTGTCAAGTGCAAGTTCTAAATATTAGGAAGCAGTATTTAGAAATATTGAGAAACTCTGTTCAGTGCTGGGGATATTCCTCAGCAGTTGGCCCCAAGCAAATAAGATGAATGAGATATTTTTGAGATAGTTGAAAACTCTTATCACCACAAGACCTAGAAATGATCAGATTCTGCAAACTACATTCATTCGAAACAAGGACAAGACAGCAGAAAAACATAAATATCCTCCATAGGCAATTACTGCACCTGCATGACAAAGGAAAGGTGGACTGAAGAAGGAACTATTCATGTGATTAACACCGGTTGTTTTATAGAATATAATTTCAATGTTTCCAATTCTTCCATCATTGACTATAACAGAAGTTCAGTACATAACCAGAATAGAGTGTTTTGCCTAGAATTGAATCCATCTGTCTGATCAACTTAGCTTTTATTCAAGGATTGAAAATTTTAAAAAACAGAACTGCAGTGACAGCCATTTATGTGACAGCCGTTTCCCTTCATGTGAGTCCATAAATGGAAAAATGTTATTGGGACATAAATCACATAAGCAAATACTGTTATTTCTGTTTGACACAATTAATCCCTAGTGTCCTCTTCTAAAAAAATAAACCTCACTATGATTACACATTGTAAACCAAAAGGTTATCTAAATCTAGCCTCAATCAATTTAGAAGTTTAATTTGCCATGGTTAAGGAAATACTAGTGACACAGCCCCAGGAGGTCCTAAGTACATTTGTCCAAGGTGATTGGGCCACAGTTTAGTTTTTACCAAATGAATTAATACACGCAAGATGTTTCAGGGAGACATAAGACATCAAGAAATACATGCAAGGTGTCAATTTCTTCCATTGGGAAAAACAGGACAACAGAAAGTGGGAGAAGGTCGGGGCTCCAGGTCATAAGGAAGAGTTCAAGATTTTTTGATTGTCAATTGGTTGTGTTTAAAAACCTGGAATCAATAGATGAAAGTGGGTTCAGATAAAAAGGGGCTGGGTAAACCCAGGTTTTTATTATGCATCTTGAAAACTGATGCTAAATGTAGCACCAGCATGATTGGGTTTTAGAGTACTGATGTAGTCTTGAATATGCTGTTTCTTTAAAAGAGCTTCAAAATGTGTGAGAGGCAGAAAGGCACTCTTCCATTGAACCTTAGTGTGCATTTGAGTTTCCCTTTTTGGTTGACTTGTGTTGCTGCATGATGCCTCTATTATGAGGCGGAGAACTCCATGTCTCATTTCTTTCCTGCTGCCCTCCCTTGCCAGCCCTCTTCCACCCAGGGTGACAGCCCAGCAGTGACTCAGTCCATGCTTGATAATCACCCACCTCCATACCCCATATCCAGCAAAGCTCCCTGAGTAACTCACAACCACCAACCACCAGGGTGCTGAGCTTTCCTCTGTGTACTTCCAGTGCCTTCAAAAGACCAGGCAACCACAGTCAGACTCAGATCCTGGAAAGAGGAAGAAGATCTGGAGGAGGAAGACCTCTACGTAAGACTCCTTTTCTTTGTCTTCTAAAGAAATGTTGCTTTTGTGATTTCTTCTCAATTACTTTGGATATGAAAATCTGAAAATGTACATTATGTACAGCGTATGCAATTCTCTCTGGGGGTGAAATTCAGTGGGAATGTCTTCCCAACTAACATGCAGTGCACTGGGAGGTTTTTAAATGACAGCATCCATTATCGACTGTAATGCAGAGGCACTTTCCTCAACACGTTTTCCTTTTTGTATTAAGCATTGTGTGTTTGCCCATTAAATCAACTTTAAAGGTGAATTCTGTGAATGAAGACCTTATTTTTCCATAAGCATCCTCATGGTTTTGGGGATGTTGACCTATGGTTCAGCCACTGTGCCACTTCTTGTTTTCTACCCTTGCCAAGGGAATAATAGATCTATGTGAGGTGCACCACAGAGCCTCAGCTTCATAATGTTTTCTTTTGTATAATTGCAGAGAACATCACAGGAAAGGGTGAAAAGTAAGTACCATGAAGTAACTCACATCATGAGGGACCAACTTTAGCGTATAGAAACCTGATACTGGGATCCCGCTGGGAAGGAGGACTGGGGGTCTCCTGAGAGAAAGTGATTTGGCCAATATAGAACTCCAGCCAGAGAGGCTGTAGGAAGGTTTATCAACTCAGAACAAAGACGAGGGAATGATGTGTGAAGCCGCAGGGCTTCAGCTGCTGGAAGAGGAGTGTGTGAGTCACTCTTTCTAATGACTTGTCCTGATGTTTTTGTTTCTAAAGGCTGGCTTCTGGAGAACGACTTCACACTCAACAAAGATGACTCCCCAGGTAGGGAACTACTTTCCAGGTAATGCGTAATGGGAAAGGGTTCCTAAGAGTCTTTGCCTTCAGGTTATTCCCGCTGCTTGAGGGGCTAAAGCAGAGGGTATGAAATCAGAAAGAAAATGAAAATGTGTGCGAGGTTTGGGGTTTGCTCTTTTCAAAGTTTGTTGTCATAAAGGTAGGAACTGTGTCTCTGGGCTGTGAGGGTACTGTGTTCATTAGAGATGATCTCTGCAGTACGTCTGCTCTTTTCTGCCCAGTGAAACATTGAAACCTTTGGTTTGGGTTAATCAGCACTCCTTGTGATTATGCACAAGGGATGTAGGGTGGGGCATTGAGTGTCATCTGTAAGGAAAGGAAGGAATCTGTGGGAACATCTTTCTCACAGGCATTTACTTGAACTTAGAGAAAAAGCTCTGCTGTGTGCTAAGGAGAGATTGATAATCACCCTCTGAACTTTTAAGACTTGTTATAGCACGTCTATTTTTCTGTCCTCTCTGTGGGTTTAAAGGGATCTCCCAGGTGTGGATGGCAGAGTGAATGTTCACTCTGGGCTCACTGGTGATTGGGCCAATATAGAACTCCAGCCAGAGAGGCTGTAGGAAGGTTTATCAACTCAGAACAAAGACCAGGGAATGATGTGTGAAGCCGCAAGGCTTCAGCTGCTGGAAGAGGAGTGGGTGAGTCACTCTTTCTAATGACTTGTCCTGATGTTTTTGTTTCTAAAGGCTGGCTTCTGGGGAATGACTTCAAACTCAACAAAGACAAACCCCCAGGTAGGGAACTACTTTCCAGGTAGGATGTAATGGGAACTCTGCAGCTCTGTGTCTGCAGTCTCTTGGGAAGGCAGAGAAGGAGTCTGACCTTGAGCACATTTGTAGCCTCCATTTCCCAGTCCTACTGCTGATTCTGAGATGAGGCTTCTTTCTCTCCGTGTCTCTAATTTTTGGGGGAACCAAGAGTTCCTTCCCACAGAAGATGGCATTACACTATTTCCTGTCTTCCAAAGTTAGGCTTCCGTTGTTCTCTAAGTTGATATTTATAAGTTAAGTTCTGGACCTTTTATTAACAGATTGCTAAAAGTTGTGCAGGAAACCCCATAGGATAAAGTCTGCTGATAGCACATAATTCTGTCCATGCTATGCTATGGATGGCATTTTTATTTTTGGAGGATTCTGATTTTATGTAATAAGATGCAAAACTAAGTGGGCACCCTCTATCCAGTCTGGGGCACTTCATTAAAGAACTGAGTTTGCCGCTGTCTGTCATTTGCTTTTCTTCATGAGAGATTTGAACCACCTAAATATTGCCAGCACCCTCTTTTGGGACCCTGACATCTGAGAGGGTGAGATGGCACAAGTGCAGACGTCTGTGGTTCCTCCCTGAAATTTTCCTCCTCCTTAAATCATGTAAACAGTCTTAAAAGTGAAATGGGCTGGGTATAGTGGCTCCCACCTTTAATGCCAGCACTTTGGAAAGCCAGGATGAGGGGATTCCTTGAGGCTGGAAGCTTAAGACCAGCCTGGAAAACACAGAGATGCCCCATCTTATTTATTTTTAAAAATAAAAAAGTGAGGGGAACCCTGTGAGGACGATGGGAGAGGGCTTCCAGAGAGGGATATCCGCTTTGGAATTCCCGAAATGGAAACAAAGTTTCAGGCAAAGGACAGAAAGACACAAGGGTGGCTGCAGCAGAGTGAAAGGATGCTGGGATGAATAAGGTGGGTGAAGGCCTTGTACACCTAGTGAGCACTCCCAGAGAAGATGGACTTCAGTTGAGATGGAAAACCACTGGAGGATTTTAGCCCAGGATTACTGTTAATTCTCTAAGGAAAAGACTGAGCAGCAGCTCTGTGTGAATATACTGTAATACAGGCAAGGGTGGAAGCAGGAAGAGCAGCTAGGAGGCTGGTGGAGTAGTTCAGGTGAGAGCCGACAGTGAAGAGAAAAACAACAATGACCTGAAGGAGGCTGACATGAGAAAAATGAAGTGAAACTAAAAGTAGATAATAAAGTGGTAAATAGACAAGTCACAGAAAAAGAAATGCAGGTGATTTTTAAACACATCTTCACTCATAAAAGAAAGGCAAATGACAGCTCTACTGCAGGGTCTCTCCTATTGAGGGAAATCCCAAAACCATGGCCAAACGTTCTTTGGTGTGGCTGTAAGGAAAGTTGCATTCATATATTGCTGGTGGAAATGCAAAAAGGCTCAACTCCATGAAGGGGACTTTGGGACAATCTCACAACCATGAAAATGCATTTGAACCAGACATCCTGCTTTGAGGAATTTTATCCTGAAGGTGGTATGCTCCATGAATATAAAACAAACTATGTGCAAAGTTCTTGTTGCATTATTTTCAATAGTTAAATGTTGGAAATAACTGACATGCCTGGAAAGGGACTAGCAAAATAAGCTGGTACTTCATGAAGGAGAAGTATGGAGCTGTAAAAAAGAGTAAGATGTCTTTTTATTGCTATGGAGTGATTCTCAAGATAGGGTACGCAGAAAAGCCAAAAGGAGAACATGCAGTAATATACATGAAAGAAAGCAGGAGAAATAATGTGTATTTCATTATTTAAAAATAAAAGACAATGTTGGGGAATTCTTGACGATGACCTGTGACAGATTTCTCCTAACTTCACTGGGTAGCCAAAGTGCATATTTTCTCCAAATATTATTTTGCTATGGGTTCTGCAAAGGATGTTAATTGTGCACTTTTTGCCTTTGAGTTAGAGAAAGCTTTGCTTTGTAATCTGTATGCTTTGTGTAGTATACAGACTGCTCTTTGATTTTATTCTATTCTCTCAGTGTTTTGAGTTAGGTGTAATATGGGAATTATACTTGTGTTGCATGTGAGAAGGCTGGTTCTAAGAAGAAGACTGAGTCGATCAAGGATGTAAATTCTAGATATATGACATATAAAACTAGAATTTATAAAAAGGCATGAATATGGCCTGCTTTAAATACTACCTTGTTTAAAAAAATTGTTTTTTTGTTACTAAAGCCATTAAGCCTCAGGATGAAAACAGCAACATAGAATAATGAGAAATAAAATAGGGATACTTGTAACAGAGTAATGCTTTTTGTTTTGAAGAGACAGGGTCTTGCTTTGTTACCCCAGCTGGAATGCAGTGGTGTGATCATAGCTCACTGCAGCCTCCATCTTCTAGGCTCAAATGATCTTCCCACAACAGGCTTCCATGTAGCTTGGGACACAAGGGCTCACCACCACATCTGGTGACATTTAGAAGATTTTTTGTAGAGACGAGGTCTCACTGTGTTGCCCAGGTTGGTCTTAAACTGCTGATCTTAAGGAATCCTCCTGCCTTAGCCTCTAAAAATGTCAGGATTATAGCTGTGGGCCAGCACACCTAGCCCAGAAATGTTCCTAAAAGTCAGAAAAAAAATAAGTTAAATAAGAAATACATAAAAAGATAAACATATACTATGGTATATGAAATGTCACAGTTCGGTCATGGTCACTACAACAGTGATTAAAATATCCAACAGTTGAGGCAAGTCTAAGAACTGAGAGGGATGTACAGGATTGGTTTGGAAGCCAGAATTAGGATTGTCAGAGCTGGGAAAGCGGAAGCAAGGCAAGAATGTGCCCATGAATGTGGCACGCAGCAGCTTTATAGTATGCCGTGTGCACAGGAGTGTGGCATGCAGCAGCTCCGTGGTATGCCGTGTTCACAGGAGAAGGGCACACAGCAGCTCCGTGGTATGCCATGTGTCCCCTTTTACATCAGGCCAGCTCCAGCCCAGCAGATGAGAATCACCTGATGGGTAGAAAGAGTGGACTCAGGTAAAATCTCTGATCATGCTTCATAACTGAGAGACTGAAAATGTTTGCCTTATGGGTCATAAAACTAATAATTAAAGTGACAACATAGGGATAATAGAGTAGGTCAGTAAATGCGGTAAGCCACCTGCCACCTCTCCAGAGCTTCAACCATCCCACAGAAATGTTGGGGCAGCAGGATTTAACAAAGCTTGTGAGAAGAGCTCTCAGTCCAGGGTCCAGGGCATGATCTAGAGGACTCAGGTGTTCCAAGATCTCTATCCCCGGGGAACCAACTACATTATTACCTCAGGTCTATCACTCCTCACTGTGGTGACTCTGGGCAAGTCACTCAAAACGTCTGAGTTTTAATTCACTGAATTGGAAAATACGGATTGTAGCCCCTTCCCTGCCTGTCCCTTGGGATTGATGTGGAGATCAGGGAAATCACAGATCTCTGTCATGAGCTGGAAATCATGTGGCCATGGAAACGGTGAAGTCACTTTCCATTCTACCCTGCACAGGAGACATGCAAGCTTTCTCTCTGTATTCAACCACTACCAAGTATCTGGATTATCATTCTCGACATTGAATGATTGAACATTTTAGGGCATTTGCAAGAAAAAAAGAGCTTTTTTTAAGTCTTTATCTGCATTTCATCTTTTTAGGTGCTATAGACCTTAGTAGGTATAGCATAGATGTACTAATGTTTCTACATTTCAGGATAGGGAAGAGAGGCACAGATGGGTTCATATCTCTCTTCCAGGTATGTGCAGATTCTATGTAGGATTTGAACCCAGCCTGTTCTTGGTAACGTGGACTTTCTGCTTTTCTATATTGTCTCATCTGAATAAAGGTATCTGCCTGGACAAACAAATTTTCCTAGAACCCAGATCTAATTGAGGTAGCATTAAAAGGCAGTCGGTGAAAACTAGGATGAAAAGTTTAAACTGTATAAGTTTTCACTAATTTCTCTGTGGTCTTCTGCCAGCAAGATGTCAAGCATTGTCTTTATTATAATACATTTCTACCTTGCAGGTTTGGCTGGCCGTGCCAGGCGCTGGGTCCAAAAAAAATGGAGGCGTAGGATAATTTGCCCCAATCAAAATGAAGGTAGGGTGGAAATTATATCATTAAGTTGACTGAAGCAAATAATTCCAGTTTACTCATCCAGTGTCCCAGAGAAACTCAGTAAATGCTATGTCATGTTCTTCATTTATTTCATTTGTGCCCATTTCAATGCATTAAATCAATGGGTGATGCAACTACACAAGTAAAGTACATTGACAACTTAGAGTTTGGGACTTTTTGTTTCTTTGTTTTTGTGAAAAGGTCTCATTTTGTCACCCAGGAGTGCATTGGTGCAATCACAGCTCATTGCAATTTTGACCTCCCCATGTTCAGGTGATCCTTCTACCTCAGCCTCCCAAGCAGAAGGCTGTAATGCACATGCTTTATACCAAGCTATTTTTTAAAATTTTATTTTTTTGTAGAGACGGGGTTTCACAGTGTTGCCCAGGCTTGGTTCACTTTTGGTAGTAAAGGACATCTCAAATGTTTAGGCAATTATCAGTTTGGGACATTATGAACGCAGCAATTATAAACCTTCTTGTGTCTTGTTTGGAAACATAATTTTTAAAATGTAAGGAAATACTAAAATTATGATTACTTTCTCGTACGTTAAGACTACGTTTCTTTATAAGAATTTTGGTAGAATTTACCGGTGAAATCATCTAAGATAGTGTTTTTGTTCTTTTGAGAAGATAGTAATTATTGATTCAACTTTTAATCTAAATGTAGGTGTATACAGATAATTCATTTATCATGAGAAGACTCTTATCCTTCTAAAACAGATCCAAAAAATTAGGTCATTTCATATAATATTTCCAAGTGTGAGCACAGATGTGTTCACAATATTCCTTTATTATTATTTTTTGATTCAACTTGTCTTGAACTGATATTATTAGTACATTGTGACTTCCTTCTTTTCCTTTGAGGTTAGACAAGGTAGAGGTTTATCAGTGTTATTAATCTTTTCAAAGAATTGGTTTTTGGTTTTGTTGATTTTCTCTGATGATTTCCTGTTTTTTATTTCATTAATTTCTGCAGTCATTTATTTTTCCTCTATTCAACATTATATTGCTGTTTTTCTTTCATTGCCCAAGGTGGAAGCTGGATCATGAATTTAGATTTGATTTTTCTCATTATTGACACAGCATCATGAATGTTACTCTCTAAATATAATATCATTGAAATGCACACTTAATAATTAAAATAATAAATATGTAAGCTTTTGAAACGTTAAAAATACAACAGGATAGATGATAAATGTAATAGCATTATATGTAGATCCACAGAAGGTAAATAATCCTGTAACATTTCATAAAATGTTGGGATTTGCCTAGACTTTCATGTGGGCAGCAGGTGTGATGAGATGCTCTCACTGAGCCATACAGTGCCTTTCTGTATTAACCGGTTCTTCCCATGATGATTTCACATTGATGAGGTTGCCCTAGCCAGAAAGCCAAGGCCCTTTCATTTCTTTCTTCCCCTCTCCTTTGCCTTTCTTCAGCACCAAGGAGAGTGGCCCAGCAGCAGCTCAGTTCATGCTTGTCAACAACCCACCTCCATACACTGCAGCTTTGGTCCACATTTCCCAAGCCTCCTCATGGGATTCCTCAGCATCACCTGTGCACTGACTGTCTCTCTGTGTTCACCTAGCTCCTGTTCAAGACCCAATGGAGTGTACAACTGAAAAGCTTCAGGAGGAGACATCACCTCCCATAGTAAGATGCATTTCTTTTTCTTGAAGAGAAATGTCTTTTTCTGGGGCTTCTAGAATATCAAGTGAGTATCATATTTGCCTGCCATTGTTAATCAGGCCTCAGCTGTCATGGACTCTAGCTACCAGTCACTGGAAAGTATGATCAACTGAAACCTGATTGATGATGTCAGTCAAAAGATGACATCACTGACAAACTAGTAGTGAGCATATTTCTCAGTAGCAACATTTTCTTCCTGAAAAAGAATTTTGTATTTGGCAGCCAACATGGACTCGCTAAACATTCCATGAAAACCCAGTCTTGGTGGCTCACACATGGAATCCCAGCACTTTGGGAGGATAAGGCAGAGAGTGCCAAAATAATTAAACCCATCTCTACTATAAATACAAGCATTAGCTGGGCATAGTGGCAGGTGCCTGTGGTCACAGCTAGTTGGAAGGCTGAGGCAGGAGAATTGCTTGATCCCAGGAAGCTGAGGTTGCCGTGAGCCAAGATCATGCCACTGCACTCCAGCCTGGGTGACAGAGCAAGAATCTGTCCAAAACCAAAGACAAAAACCCACTGCCCTTTCTCCAAGCATCCTCTGCTTTATTTGGGGGTTCAGTGACTTGACTTGATAACTGTTTGATACCTGTTTTTGTAACACCACCAAGTGAATGAAAGACCTGTGCAGTCAGGACCCAGTATGATCTGATCCTCATGATGTTTTCTTTCTCTTACTGCAGGAATATGCTACAGGTGAATATAACCACAGTATGTATTGTATTTTTTAACATAGTTTCATTAGGGTGTAGTTGACATGCAACCGAATTCACCCATTTAAAGTGGGTGATTCAGTGTTTTTACTATATTTATAGGCTATGCACCCATGTTACAATCTAACTTTAAAACCTCTGCATTCCTCCTCAAAGAAACCTCATTAGTAGACACCCCTCTGTTTTTCCCAACCTTGCACCCCTGGTTCTAAGCAGCCCTAATGTACTTCTTGTTTCGACATACAGTGCCTTTCTGTATTAACCGGTTATTAAGGTGACTGTTTTACGATTATGAAGTTGCCCTAGCTAGAAGGCCAAGGCTCTTTCATTTCTTTCTGCCCCTGTCCTTTTCCTTCATTCAACACCAGGAGAATGGACCAGCAGCAGCTCAGTCCATAGTTGTGAAGCACCCCGCTCCATCACTGAAGCCCCTTCATACACACATTCCCCAAAGCTCCTTGTGGAATTCCTCAGCATCACCAGTACACTGACTGTCTCTCTGTGTTCTCCTAGCTCGTGTTCAAGACCCAATGGATTATACAACTGAAAAGCTTCAGGAGGAGAGGTCACCTGACATAGTAAGATGCATTTCTTTTTCTTGAAGAGAAATGTTTTTTTGGGGTGCTTCTAGAATGTCAAGTGAGTATCACTGTTGCCTGCCATTGTGAATCAGGCCTCAGCTGTCATGGACTCTAGCTACCAGTCACTGGAATGTAGGACCAACTGAAGCCTGACTGATGATGTCAGTCAAAAGATGACATCACTGACAAAGTAGTAGTGAGCATGTTTCTCAGTAGCAACATTTTCTTCCTGAAAAATAATTTTGTATTTGGCAGCCAACATGGACTCGCTAAGTATTTCATGAAAACCCACTGCCTTGGTGGCTCACACGTGGAATCCCAGCACTTTGGGAGGCTGAGGCAGACAGGGCCAATATAATGAAACCCCATCTTTACTATAAATACAAGCATTAACCAGGCATGGTTGTAGGCACCTCTGGTCACAGCTAGTTGGAGGCTGAGGCAGGAGAATTGCTTGAACCCAGGAAGCTGAGGTTGCAGTGAGCCGAGATCATGCCACTGCACTCTAGCCTGGGTGACAGGGCAAGAATCTGTCCAAAACCAAAGATGAAAACCCACTGCCCTTTCTCCAAGCATCGTCTATGCTTTATTTGTGGTTCAGTGACTTGATCACTGTTTGATACCTGGTTTTGTAACACCACCAAGTGAATGAAAGACCTGTGCAGTCAGGACTCAGTATGATCTGATCCTCATGATGGTTTCTTTTTCCCCTCTTACAGCAGGAAAATGCTACAGATGAATATCACCACAGTACGTATTTTTTTTTAACATAGCTTCATTAGGTTGTAGTTGACATGCAACCGAATTCACCCATTTAAAGTGGGTGATTCAGTGTTTTTAGTATATTTATAGGCTATGCACCCATGTTACAATCTAACTTTAAAACCTCTTCATTCCTCCTCAAAGAAACCTCATTAGTAGACACCCCTCTGTTTTTCCCAACTTTGCACCCCTGGTTCTAAGCATCCCCGATGTACTTCTTGTTTCCATA
The DNA here is from genome assembly GCA_031835075.1 of Saguinus oedipus. NCBI lineage: Eukaryota > Metazoa > Chordata > Mammalia > Primates > Cebidae > Saguinus > Saguinus oedipus. The sequence continues at coordinate 3,346,842 of CM063175.1, read as the reverse complement.
TACAGTGCCTTTCTGTATTAACCGGTTCTTAAGGTGACTGAAGTTGATGAAGTTGCCCTAGCTAGAAGGCCAAGGCTCTTTCATTTCTTTCTGCCCCTGTCCTTTTCCTTCATTCAACACCAGGAGAATAGTCCAGCAGCAGCTCAGTCCATGCTTGTGAACCACCCACCTCCATCACTCCAGCCCCTCCATACACATATCCCCAAGCCTCCTTGTGAGATTCCTCAGCAGCACCAGTGCACTGACTGTCACTCTGTGTTCTCCTAGCTCCTGTTGATGACCCAGAGGAGTGTACACTTGGCAATGAGGAGGAGGAGGTGACCTCTGACACGGTAACATACACTACTTTGTCTGGAAATTTATTTTTTCTGGGGCTTCTAGACCATGAAGTGAATATGATTTTTGACTGCCATCATAAATTAGGCCTCAGGAGTCTCGGACTCTAGCGACTGGTCACCGGAGATTATGACCAACTGAGGCCTTATGGATGATGTCCGTCAAAAGAGGACATCACCTACAAACTGGTCATGAGCATGTTTCTCAGTAGCGGCGTTTCTCCTTAAAAAATAATTTTGTATTTTCTAGAGAACATAGACACCTGCTAAATTTACCAAACGCACTACATTTTCTGCAAGTATCCTCTGTGCATCATCTGGGGCCAGTGACTTGATCACTGTTCTACATCTGGATTTCTCATTGTTGTTGTTGTTTTGACACAGAGACTTTCTCTGTCACCCAGCTACAGTGCAGTGGTGTGATCTCAGATCACTCTAACCTCCACGTACTGGCTTCAAGCAATTCTCCTGCCTCAGTCTCCTGAGTAGCTGGGACTACAGGCTCACTGCACCACCATGCCAGGTTTCTTGTAGTTTTTAGTAGAGATGGGGTTTCACCATGTTGGCCAGGATGGTCTCAATCTCTTGCCCTCATGATCTGCCCGCCTCAGCCTCCCAACATGCTGGGATTACATGTGTGAGCCACCACGCCCAGCCTGCCATCTGGTTTTCTAATCTCACCAAATGAATACAAAACCTGTGCCAACAGGACCCAGTATGATGTGATCCTCATGGTGTATCTTTTTCTTTTATTGCAGGAGAAGCCTGCGGCCCAGTATCACCAACGTACGTATTCCTTTTCTTTCAAACAGTTAAGCGAGACGTAGTTGACATGCAAACCAATTCACCCATTTAAAGTAGGTGATTCAGCATTTTTTACTGTATTTACAGGGTTGTGCAACCATTGTTAGAATCTAATTTCAGAAGCTCTTGGTTCCCTCTCAGAAAACCCCCTTAATAGTGACTCCTCTGTTTTCCCCAACCCCCCACACCCCTGGTTCTAGGCAGCCCTAATCTACCTCCTGTTTCTATAGTACATTGCCTTTCTGTATTAACCGGTTCTTCAAATGACGATTTCACATTGATGAGGTTGCCCTAGCTAGGAAGCCAAGGCTCTTTCATTTCTTTGTGCCCCTCTCCTTTTCCTTTTTTCAGCACCAAGGAGAATGGTCCAGCAGTAGCTTGGTCCATGCTTGTCAAACGCCCAACTCCATACACTCCAACCCGGTCCACATTTCCCAAAGCTCCTTGTGAGATTCCTCAGCAGCACCAATGCACTGACTGTCACTCTGTATTCTCTTAGGTCCTGTTGAGGTCCTACAGGACCTCATTTTTGAAGACAATGAGATGCCCCCTGACCTGGTAAGATGCATTTCTTTGTCTTGAAGAGAAATTTTTATTGCTGGGCCCTCTGGAACATCAAGTGAATATCATTTTTGACTGCCATTGTGAATCAGACCTCAGTTGTCATGGACTCTAGCGACCAGTCAGTGGAGTTTCTTACCAACTGAGGCCTGATTGACGATGTCAGTCAATAGATGGCGTAACTTACAATCTGGTCGTGGGCATATTTCTTAGTAGCAACATATTCTTCTTGAGAAATTATTTGGTATTTGCCAGCTGACATGGCCCACTTGCTAAATTTCCAAAACACCCCACTGTCTTTTTCAGAAGCATCTTCTATGCTTCATTTGGGGACCAGTGACATGTGGTTTTCTAATGTCACCGTGTGAAAAGACCTGCCCCCACAGCACCCAGCATGATATGATGCTTACGATGCTTTTTGTGTTTTTCTCTTATTGCAGGACACCGGGACAGCCCCAAATGACCTCCGTAAGTATTCATTTTCTTCTAAACTGCTTTATTGTCACACAGTTGACATGCAAAACAATTCACTTATTTAAAGTGGGTGATGTAGTGTTTTTACTATATTTACAGGTTTGTGCAGCCATTGTCACAATCTAAGTTTAGAATCTTTTCATTCCCCCTCAGAGAGATGCCATAGCCATTAGTAGTCACTTCTCTTTTTTCCCAAGGCCCACACCCCTGGCCCTAGGCAGCCGCTAAGCTACTTTCTGTTTCTCTAGATTTGCCTTCTCTGGCAATCTCTTTTTTAATTTAAATTTGATTTTAATTTTTGGGATACATGTGCAGGATGTGCAGCTTTGTTACATAGCTTAAAGTGTGGCATGGTTTGCCGTACCTGCCAACCCATCACCTAGGTATTAAGCCCAGCATACATTAGCTCTTTATTCTGATGCTCTCCTGTCCACTTTTCCCACAGTGTGTTTTTCCCCTCTCTAATATTGTGCATATTCTAATACCACTTTCTTCCTAATGACAAATCTAAGTGATAGATAAGTCAAGGGGGATTTTCTTGCTTGCTTTTGTCTGGAGAACCTCCCTAGATTTAGGTTCCTGATAGGTGTGAGGATCTGGGGCATTCTGTGAGAAACAGATGTCTCCATGAAGAACTCAGCTCTGAGACAGGACACTCTCCATGATGCCCTATTGATGCTACTACTGAAATAGGTTTTTGTTTCCTTCTGAAAACCTTCACACACAGAGAGCCAAGGTAGCTGCTTTAAGTCATGCTGAATGTCAAGTGGACCACATGATGGTTTGAGGGGTTTTTTTGGAGCATTCATTCTGTGGAGATGCATTGCTTTTCAGTAAAATTTGATTGTACTATATGTGTCAGTATTTTCCCAATGGAACAAAAGAATGAAACTGTTTGATTGTGCAATGTCACTTGTTCACCCCAGAAGTGATTTTCTCATGACCAGATTGTCCTAGACATCTTTAATCTCTAGACGAAGTTTCCCATTGGTGCCGCAGGGGCGCTGCTGTGTGTGAGTCAAGGAAAATATCAGTATCAGTATTACCAACATTGAGGTTCTCAGAATTCATGGACACCTGCTTAGTAGGCTCCATGGGAGAGAGCAAGGGAGAGCCTCGTGCTAGACCGGAAGGGGAACATGATTTAGAGGATGAGAGGGGAAACCATGAGGGCATTTGGGACATTGTTAAAAGAGAATGTCAAGGTTGCAGTGTTAGGGGCATCGGTTCAGCATCATCACCAGGGCCGAGGCAGGATATGAGACCCCTTCTGGGGAGGAGTGAGTAGACTTGGCCTTCCTCTCTGTCAAAAGCTTGGTGTGAACATCATCCTAAATACCTTGAGAAAGGAACTTCCTTCCTGACCCATGTCTTCTCCATCTCTTTGTGTGATGATGGCAATGATACCAGCAGAGTGTCATTGCAGAGAGGGTCAGAACAGGAATCAGGTCCCCATTTTTCTGACACAGAAAAGACAGGACATGAGTCAGTAGAAATGGACCTCAGGGTTAGACCAGACACAGAGAGGTCCCAGACCTGATCTTCCTGGGGCTGAGACAGACAAGTTTTTATTTTTCACCTCTTCTGGAAATCTCCTGAGGAATGATTATCTTCAGTAGACCCTGTTGGCCAAGGGTCTTGTGGCCCAGAAATGCTTTTCAACTGGACAGAGTCTTCCAGCTCTTGGCCTGGGCAGCTGCAGCACTCCAAAGTAGCAGGGCAGGTGGGGAGGGACATGAGTTCCAGTGCAGGGTGATCTCAGCAAAGGGCTGGTGACTGATCCCCGACTCCAGGTCATCCTTGCAACTCTTCGGTGCAGTCCGTAACATCTCAGTTTCCACTTATTTTGGAGATGGTTTAAAATCTTCTGTCTCAAAGTCTGTGTCTTCCCACAGGTGAATAGAGGAACCCTGGCTATGGGTATTTACTAGCAGGGCAGTGACTGTGTCATCCTCATTTGTCCTTACCCCAGAGCTCAGTCCTGGGAGTGACACTTTAGGCTTTATGAATGTTTTAATGAACACACCCCTGGGATGAGCTCTAGGTCACCCCTGGGCTGGGATCTAGTGCAGGTGTGGAAAGGTGTTCTTCTCAGCCTGTCCAGCCTGTTGAGCCACACACTCATCCTGGAGCCTGCCCAGCTTCTGAGTCAGGGTCTCTGGAGATGAGGGTGAGCTCCTGAGGACAGTGAGATGCCCCCACCCCTCTGCTCCTGCTGCTTTGATCTAGTCTAGACAGGGTGTGCAGGGCCACGCTCTTCCACTGGGTGCAAGCACATCCCTGCTGGAATCCCTCTGGACCTGGATGTTGTCCACACTGTCATATCCCCAGCCCCACACAGTGACAGGCCCTTGTGCATATGCCCAGGAAGTAACCGTAAATGTGTGGTAGGATCAGAGCAGCAAATGATTGTGCAGAAAACACCTGGAGAGGGGAGTCAGGTCTTCCTCATGTCTGGATCTCTGGAGCTGTCCCGTCTAGTGTGCTTCTCAGTCATATACATGCCTCTTTATAGTTAAATAAACAAGTATATACAATGAAATATTCAAAACCTCATCACAACACCCACCATGCAATGGCCCAGCAGCTGTACATCAGAGAGAATTTCCATCCCCACAGAATGCTGTCTTGCATGTCTGCTGTGAGCCTGGCCCAGGGTCTGATTGTTGGACTCATGTCACTCAAAGCGTGCACATCAAAGTTGGGATCTCAGGGTTGTGGGATTGGAGGTGAGACCTATAATGGGCCAGTGGAAGAAAAAATGGAAAGGTGATTTGTTCAGCTTCTCTTTCTTACTTGAAGGCTGGAAAGTGTAAGCAATGCCTTGTTGAAGACCTCTGGCTCCACAGAGCCTAGAGAGAGTCTGAGAACACAGAGGAAAGCTCAGGGTGATCTCGTGTAATCCAGTGTGACCTCACCTGGAGTAGGAGGGTGGGTGAGTCACTCTCTGAAATAACTTCTTGCTGAGATTCGTGTCTCTAAAGATTGACCAGTGGACACCATCCATGAGGGAAGCTGTCATAGGACAATTTCTGCAGGTAGAAAATGATACCCTAGGCCGGGTGCAGTGGCTCAGGCCATTAATCCCAGTACTTTGGGAGGCTGAGGTGGGTGGATCATGAGTGAAGACATAAAGACCATCCTGGGCAACATGGTGAAACTCCATCTCTACTAAAACTACAAAAATTAGCTGGGTGTGGTGGTGTGTGCCTGTAGTCCCAGCTACTCAGGAGGCTGAGGCAGGAGAATTGCTTGAAACCAGGAGGCAGATGTTGCAGTCAGCTGAGATCCCACCACTGCACTCCAGCCTGGTGCCTGGTGAGCAGGACTCTGTCTCAAAGCAACAAACAAACAAACAGAAAAAACAAAAATGATACCCTAGGAGTATTTCTGGGACCAGTTGGGTAACACCTGTTGCTTTGGAACCTAGGAAGGGGGCTATGAAGCTAGAGCCAAAAAAAAGAATAGCTGTAGAGGTCTGACTTATTTCTGTTGTATTTTAATAAGATAGAGATGAGAGGATGTGTGTCCATGGGCTTTGTGGGCTGCTTTTGTAACCGTCATTTCTTGCTCTGGTATTTAATGATACTTTTCCCAGGAGAACAATTTTTCCTGCCTATGTCACAGCAAACATCTAAGCCTTGCTTTTTGATTGCTTAATATATTTTGGGAAGTGGGAATGTGAGAATATCATTAGGTCTTGGCATTATCTAAGATGAAAGATATCTGGTGAGACACCGTCACGGTACTATTTGAACATAGATGTTTCTCTGAGATGGTCTCAGAATCTTCAGTCCCACACTCCATATGCCACACCCAGCAAAGCTCCCTGAGTTACTCACAGTCTCCAGCCACCAGGGTACTGACTTTTTACTGTGTCTCCCTCCAGCTCCTCCTGAGGATTGCAGGAGCATCACTCCTGAGGATGATGGTGAGGTAAGAACCCCTATTTCTGTCCTCTAAAGAATGCCCTGTCAGGTGGGGATTGGGGAGGGAGAGCATCAGGATAAATAGCTAATGGATGTGGGGCTTAAACCTAGGTGATGGGTTGATACATGCAGCAAAACACCATAGCACATGTTTACCTGTGTAATAAACCTGCACAATTCTGCACATGCATCCTGGAACCTAAACTTCAAAAGAAAACAAAAGGCAAAAAGAATTGTTTCTTTTCTGATTTCTTTCCTTCTGTTAATTGCGGTAATCTGAGAAGGCACATTATGTCTGACATGTCCAATTCTCTTTTTGGGGTTGGAATTCAATGGGAGTGTCTTCCCATCGGATATGTGACATATTAGAATGTTTTAGATGACAGCATTCATCATCAGCTGTAACGCAGAGGTATTTTCCTCAACACCAGTTTTCCTTTTTGGTTTAGGCATTGTGTATTTGCCAATGTAAATCAACTTCTAGATAAATTCTGTGGGAAAAGGTGTTGTCTTTTCCACAGGTGTCCTCTATTCTAGCATGTTTGATTCTTGGCCTTTGACACAACCATTGTCTTAACAACTAGCTTCCTGAAGTCCTCAAGAGACTGACAGATCTGTGGGGGGGGTAGGGGAGGGGGTGCAGAAGAATTAATCTGATCCTCATAGCATCTTCTTTTGTCTAATTGCAGAGTTCATCATTCATTGTTTATGGTATGTACCCTGAAGCAGCTCACTTGCTGTGGAACACACTTGCTGGTTTTAATATATAGAAACCTGATTCTGGGTTCTGGTTAAAGAATATTGGGGATCTAGTGAGAGAAAATAATTTTGCAAGTGTATGACTATGATCAGAGGGACTGTATGAATGCATGTGAACCCAGAGGATCAGCCAGGGGATGTTATGTGAGCCGACGTGGCTTCAGCGGGAGTAGAAGTGAGTGCACCTCTCTCTGACTTACTCTGCTGTTGGTGGTTCTAAGAAATGGATTCTGGAAAATCTCAACAGTGAAGAAGACACCTTTCCAGGTAGGCAACAAGATTACAGGTGGAATCTAATAAAGCAGGTTCCCAGGAGCCTTCAGCTTCTGCCTGCTGCTTGGCAGGCTGAGTGAGCATGTAGAAAGAGAAGAAAAATCATGGATGAAATTTGTTCTTGTCAGAGTTTAACATCATAGTGGTGAGAAGTGTGAGTACCCTGTCTGTGATAACCTCTTCTGTTTTTTTTTGTGTGCGTGTGTCCCCTGTTCTTGCTTTATTATTTAAAGGTGGTCTTTCTGAGGATACCTCTTTTCTGCCTCTGCCACTGCAAAATGTTAAAGCCTTTGGTTTGGGACACAGTTCTGTCATGGCAGTTACTTAATCCTGGAGAAAATAAGTCTTCCGCAGTGTGCCCAGATGCTTGGGAGAAACTGATTCTCACTTTCTGAACTGTTAGGTTTCATGGCAGCACATTCATTTGTCTGTCCTTGCTGTTTACTGCTGATATCAAGGGCTCTCTCTGGGCATGGGGGACAGGATGAAGATTTGCTCTGGCATCATTGCAAAGCTCCAGTGTCTTGTAAATGGAGGAAGAAGCACACCCTTGAGCACAGTGCTCAATTTTATTATCTAAATGAGAATATGGAGTTTTACCATCATTTGTTAAAGAGGTCTTCCTTTTCCCATTGTGCATTCTCGGCAGCTTTGTTGAAGATCAGTTGACTGTATGCATGCATTGAATTTTGGGCTCTCTATTTCATATCTCTAATACGTATGGGTGCCTCCATGCTAGGACCCTGCTGTCTGAATTTCTGTATCTTTTTTTCTCATAGATTTCAATTTCATGAATGCATATCTTCCAACGCTATTCTTTTTCAACATTATGATTATTTGAGACATATAAGAATTCAAAAAAATGTTGGGTTATCTTTTCTATTTCTGCACAGATGGTTGTTACCAGTTTGATTACAGTTGTTGTGCGTCTTTGGATCATTTTGTAGTAATGTGTATTAGTCAGGTTTTGCCTTCCTGTCTGTGAATATGGGATGCCTTTTCATTTGTTTGTACCTTCTCTACTTCCTTTCAGTCACATTCTGTTCTTACCAGGTTATGAGTATTTCATCTCATTGGTTAGATTCTAGGTATCTAATAATTTTAGAGGTTATTATCCGTGGAATTACATTTGTAATCTTGCTATTGGATTGTTGATATTGAGTGCATATTAACACAACTGCCCTTTGAGTGTTAACCTTGTACTCTGCAATTTGGATGAATGCATGCATAGCATTCTTGTAGACTATCTCAGATTTTCCATATGTAGAATGTGAAACACGTTCTCAGCTTCATACCTCTCTCCTCAGGTATTTTGTTACTGTGAAGGTCTACTCATATTCACCTACTGAATGGTGTCCTTCCCATTGGTGTAGTAATGTGGTTCAGGAAATACTTCACCTACTTATTCCATCATTTATAGTTTTAATTCTTTGTTCACACTGTTGTATGTTTATTATTTTTCCATAGAGTAAAATGCAGTATTTCTGATTAGATTCTGCATATCTGACTTCCCTCTTCGTGTCGACTGAAAGAATATAGGGACGTCTCATGTGCTTCTGTCTTTCCACAGTCAATTATCTTTTAAACTCTAGACTTGAATCTGGAATGTGGAAATGTGAAGGAAAATGCACAAGAAAGAAACCTAATGTTCGTATTCCCATGGCTTCCCTCCTTTCATCAGCCTAAATGTATATTTAGTTCACAGTATTTGAGAGTGTGTTCCTTCTACTCATATCACAAGTTTTCCCAAATACATACTGATAATATCTGTGTCTAGGCCAGTTTACCTACCAAAACATAGTTTTAAACACACATTTGTGGATTATTTAAAATTCCCTATGTATGGAGATAGGAATAATATGCTTTCACCCAACCTATTACCCTCTTCAGAAGGAAGGAATGCACAAATCAGGCCTCTCATGACACTATCCAGAGCACTTTGCCAAGGTTAAGCTACGGTCATCTCCATAGCTTGGCAGCAGCCTCAATTTGAGCCACTTTTCTTTTAAGAGAAAGAAATCATTCAGGATATGATATCACATGCTTGGAACCTTCCAATCTGGTAGAGAATTCTCCTCTCCAAGTAAACTGGTGTTCATTCCATTTGACCACATCTCTGTTAATTTTTCATCAGGTCACTGACTTATTTTGTAGACAACATGCACTTAAATTTTTTTTTCTTCAGAAGTAGCTACTGTGTGGAACCAGGATGTCACCAAAAGCATTTTTGATACTCATATCTCATTCTTTTGTCCCAAGGTTAGAGTTAAGTTGAAATGACTATTTTTGGACAGAGCAGTTGTGCATTATGACATCACCCCTGACTTGGGAGCTTATCTCTTGGGTTTGCATGCAGGTCTGGAATGTGTTAAGCTTTGAGATATCAAGCAAGTCAGTTCTTTTTAAATTTACCATTCTGAAGATCTACAATACACAGTTTCTTTTAATAAACCCATTCAATCCTCACTACAGAGCTCACCTAAACAGTGATTGTTTACTATCCACATACTCCTTGGATGGAGAAACCGAAGGGCTAATGAATGTGCCCATGCTTTTCATCCCCTAAAGGAAGGAGGCAAGATATGAACCTAGGGTTATAGCTCTAAAACTGAATTGATAACGAATTGTTGAACTGCAGTTATTACCCTGAAGAGGATGGCTCTCAACCCTGCCATCATGGGTAGCTGTAAGTTGGTTCCCTCACACATGAGTCTACAGAGATCTCAAACACCATCTATGATTCCAAGATGGCTGCAGCAGTCACACGGCTTAGGGCAGACAACAGTGAATGTAACTGCAGGATACGGCACAGCCATTGGTGTGAATACTACAGAGCTGCCCCAGATACCTCTGACAACAGTGTCAAGTGCAAGTTCTGAATATTAGGAAGCAGTATTTAGAAATATTGAGAAACTCCGTTCAGTGCTGGGGACATTCCTCAGCAGTTGGCCCCAAACAAATAAGATGAATGAGATATTTTTGAGATAGTTGAAAACTCTTATCACCACAAGACCTAGAAATGATCAGATTCTGCAAACTACATTCATTTGACACAAGGACAAGACAGCAGAAAAACATAAATATCCTCCATAGGCAATTACTGCACCTGCATGACAAAGGAAAGGTGGACTGAAGAAGGAACTATTCATGTGATTAACACTGGTTGTTTTATAGAATATAATTTCAATGTTTCCAATTCTTCCATCATTGACTATAACAGAAGTTCAGTACATAACCAGAATAGAGTGTTTTGCCTAGAATTGAATCCATCTGTCTGGTCAACGTAGCTTTTATTCAAGGATTGAAAATTTTAAAAAACAGAACTGCAGTGACAGCCATTTATGTGACAGCCATTTCCCTTCATGTGAGTCCATAAATGGAAAAATGTTCTTGGGACATAAATCACATAAGCAAATACTGTTATTTCTGTTTGACACAATAAATCCCTAGTGTCCTCTTCTAAAAAATAAACCTCACTATGATTACACATTGTAAACCAAAAGGTTATCTAAATCTAGCCTCAATCAATTTAGAAGTTTAATTTGCCATGGTTAAGGACATACTAGTGACACAGCCCCAGGAGGTCCTAAGTACATTTGTCCAAGGTGATTGGGCCACAGTTTGGTTTTTACCAAATGAATTAATACACGCAAGATGTTTCAGGGAGACATAAGACATCAATAAATACATGCAAGATGTCAATTTCTTCCACTGAGAAAAACAGGACAACAGAAAGTGGGAGAAGGTCGGGGCTCCAGGTCATAAGGAAGAGTTCAAGATTTTTTGATTGTCAATTGGTTGAGTTTAAAAACCTGGAATCAATAGATGAAAGTGGGTTCAGATAAAAAGGGGCTGGGTAGGCCCAGGTTTTTATTATGCATCTTGAAAACTGATGCTAAATGTAGCACCAGCATGATTGGGTTTTAGAGTACTGATGTAGTCTTGAATATGCTGTTTGTTTAAAAGAGCTTCAGAATGTGTGAGAGGCAGAAAGGCACTCTTCCATTGAACCTTAGTGTGCATTTGAGTTTCCCTTTTCGGTTGACTCTTGTGTTGCTGCATGATGCCTCTAGAATGAGGCGGAGACCTCCATGTCTCATTTCTTTCCTGCTGCCCTCCCTTGCCAGCCCTCTTCCACCCAGGGTGACAGCCCAGCAGTGACTCAGTCCATGCTTGATAATCACCCACCTCCATACCCCACATCCAGCAAAGCTCCCTGAGTAACTCACAGCCACCAACCACCAGGGTGCTGAGCTTTCCTCTGTGTACTTCCAGTGCCTTCAAAAGACCAGGCAACCACGGTCAGACTCAGATCCTGGAAAGAGGAAGAAAATCTGGAGGAGGAAGACCTCTATGTAAGACTCCTTTTCTTTGTCTTCTAAAGAAATTTTGCTTTTGTGATTTCTTCTCAATTAATTTGGATATGAAAATCTGAAAATGTACATTATGTACAGCATATGCAATTCTCTCTGGGGGTGAAATTCAGTGGGAATGTCTTCCCAACTAACATGCAGTGCACTGGGAGGTTTTTAAATGACAGCATCCATTATCGGCTGTAATGCAGAGGCACATTCCTCAACACGTTTTCCTTTTTGTATTAAGCATTGTGTGTTAGCCCATTAAATCAACTTTAAAGGTGAATTCTGTGAATGAAGACCTTATTTTTCCATAAGCATCCTCATGGTTTTGGGGATGTTGACCTATGGCTCAGCCACTGTGCCACTTCTTGTTTTCTACCCTTGCCAAGGGAATAATACATCTATGTGAGGTGCACCACAGAGCCTCAGCTTCATAATGTTTTCTTTTGTATAATTGCAGAGAACATCGCAGGAAAGGGTGAAAAGTAAGTACCATGAAGTAACTCACATCATGAGGGACCAACTTGCCACTTGAGCATATAGAAACCTGATTCTGGGATCCCGCTGGGAAGGAGGATTGGGGGCCTCCTGAGAGAAAGTGATTTGGCCAATATAGAACTCCAGCCAGAGAGGCTGTAGGAAGGTTTATCAACTCAGAACAAAGACCAGGGAATGATGTGTGAAGCCGCAGGGCTTCAGCTGCTGGAAGAGGAGTGCGTGAGTCACTCTTTCTAATGACTTGTCCTGATGTTTTTGTTTCTAAAGGCTGGCTTCTGGAGAACGACTTCACAATCAACAAAGATGAACCCCCAGGTAGGGAACTACTTTCCAGGTAGTACGTAATGGGAAAGGGTTCCTAAGAGTCTTTGCCTTCAGGTTATTCCCGCTGCTTGAGGGGCTAAAGCAGAGGGTATGAAATCAGAAAGAAAATGAAAATGTGTGCGAGGTTTGGTTTGCTCTTTTCAAAGTTTGTTGTCATAAAGGTAGGAACTGTGTCTCTGGGCTGTGAGGGTGCTGTGTTCATTAGAGATGATCTCTGCAGTACGTCTGCTCTTTTCTGCCCAGTGACACGTCAAAACCTTTGGTTTGGATTAATCAGCACTCCTTGCGATTATGCACAAGGGATGTAGGGTGGGACATTGAGTGTCATCTGTAAGGAAAGGAAGGAATCTGTGGGAACATCTTTCTCACAGGCATTTACTTGAACTTAGAGAAAAAGCTCTGCTGTGTGCTAAGGAGAGATTGATAATCACCCTCTGAACTTTTAAGACCTGTTATAGCACGTCTATTTTTCTGTCCTCTCTGTGGGTTTAAAGGGATCTCCCAGGTGTGGATGGCAGAGTGAATGTTCACTCTGGGCTCACTGGTGATTTGGCCGATATAGAACTCCAGCCAGAGAGGCTGTAGGAAGGTTTGTCAACTCAGAACAAGGACCAGGGGATGATGTGTGATGCCGCAGGGATTCAGCTGCTGGAAGAGGAGTGGGTGAGTCACTCTTTCTAATGACTTGTCCTGATGTTTTTGTCTCTAAAGGCTGGCTTCTGGGGAATGACTTCAAACTCAACAAAGACAAACCCCCAGGTAGGGAACTTCTTTCCAGGTAGGACGTAATGGGAACTCTGCAGCTCTGCTTCTGCAGTCTCCTGGGAAGGCAGAGAAGGAGTCTGACCTTGAGCACATTTATAGCCTCCATTTCCCAGTCCTACTGCTGATTCTGAGATGAGGCTTCTTTCTCTCCATGTCTCTAATTTTTTGGGGGAACCAAGAGTTCCTTCCCACAGAAGATGGCATTACACTATTTCCTGTCTTCCAAAGTTAGGCTTCCGTTGTTCTCTAAGTTGATATTTATAAGTTAAGTTCTGGACCTTTTATTAACAGATTGCTAAAAGTTGTGCAGGAAACCCCATAGGATAAAGTCTGCTGATAGCACATAATTCTGTCCATGCTATGCTATGGATGACATTTTTATTTTTGGAGGATTCTCATTTTATGTAATAAGATGCAAAACTAAGTGGGCACCCTCTATCCAGTCTGGGGCACTTCATTAAAGAACTGAGTTTGCTGCTGTCTGTCATTTGCTTTTCTTCCTGAGAGCTTTGAACCACCTAAATATTGCCAGCACCCTCTTTTGGGACCCTGACATCTGAGAGGGTGAGATGGCACAAGTGTGGATATCCGTGGTTCCTCCCTGAAATTTTCCTCCTCCTTTAATCATGTAAACAGTCTTAAAAGTGAAATGGGCTGGGTATAGTGGCTCCCACCTTTAATCCCAGCACTTTGGAAAGCCAGGATGAGGGGATTCCTTGAGGCTGGAAGTTTAAGACCAGCCTGGAAAACACAGAGATGCCCCATCTTATTTATTTTTAAAAATAAAAAAGTGAGGGGAACCCTGTGAGGATGATGGGAGAGGGCTTCCAGAGAGGGATATCCGCTTTGGAATTCCCGAAATGGAAACAAAGTTTCAGGCAAAGGACAGAAGGACACAAGGGTGGCTGCAGCAGAGTGAAAGGATGCTGGGATGAATAAGGTGGGTGAAGGCCGTGTACACCTAGTGAGCACTCCCAGAGAAGATGGACTTCAGTTGAGATGGAAAACCACTGGAGGATTTTAGCCCAGGATTACTGTTAATTCTCTAAGGAAAAGACTGAGCAGCAGCTCTGTGTGAATATACTGTAATACAGGCAAGGGTGGAAGCAGGAAGAGCAGCTAGGAGGCTGGTGGAGTAGTTCAGGTGAGAGCCGACAGTGAAGAGAAAAACAACAATGACCTGAAGGAGGCTGACATGAGAAAAATGAAGTGAAACTAAAAGTAGATAATAAAGTGGTAAATAGACAAGTCACAGAAAAAGAAATGCAGGTGATTTTTAAACACATCTTCACTCGTAAAAGAAAGGCAAATGACAGCTCTACTGCAGGGTCTCTCCTATTGAGGGAAATCCCAAAACCATGGCCAAACGTTCTTTGGTGTGGCTGTAAGGAAAGTTGCATTCATATATTGCTGGTGGAAACGCAGAAAGGCTCAACTCCATGAAGGGGAATTTGGCACAATCTCACAACTGTGAAAATGCATTTGAACCAGACATCCTGCTTTGAGGAATTTTATCCTGAAGGTGGTATGCTCCATGAATATAAAATAAACTATGTGCAAAGTTCTTGTTGCATTATTTTCAATAGTTAAATATTGGAAATAACTGACATGCCTGGAAAGGGACTAGTAAAATAAGCTGGTACTTCATGGAGGGGAAGTATGGAGCTGTAAAAAAGAGTAAGATGTCTTTTTATTGCTATGGAGTGATTCTCAAGATAGGGTACACAGAAAAGCCAAAAGGAGAACATGCAGTAATATACATGAAAGAAAACAGGAGAAATAATGTGTATTTCATTATTTAAAAATAAAAGACAATGTTGGGGAAGTCTTGACGATGACCTGTGACAGATTTCTCCTAACTTCACTGGGTAGCCAAAGTGCATATTTTCTCCAAATATTATTTTGCTATGGGTTCTGCAAAGGATGTTAATTGTGCACTTTTTGCCTTTGAGTTAGAGAATGCTTTGCTTTGTAATCTTTATGCTTTGTGTAGTATACAGACTGCTCTTTGATTTTATTCTATTCTCTCAGTGTTTTGAGTTAGGTGTAATATGGGAATTATACTTGTGTTGCATGTGAGGAGGCTGGTTCTAAGAAGGAGACTGAGTCGATCAAGAATGTAAATTCTAGATATATGGCATATAAAACTAGAATTTATAAAAAGGCATGAATATGGCCTGCTTTAAATACTACCTTGTCTAAAAAAACTTTTTTTTTGGTTACTAAAGCAATTAAGCCTCAGGATGAAAACAGCAATATAAAATAATGAGAAATAAAGTAGGGATACTTGTAACAGAGTAATGCTTTTTATTTTGAAGAGACAGGGTCTTGCTTTGTTACCCTGGCTGGAATGCAGTGGTGTGATCATAGCTCACTGCAGCCTCAATCTTCTGGCCTCAAATGATCTTCCCACAACAGGCTTCCATGTAGCTAGGGATAAAAGGGCTCACCATTACATCTGGTGACATTTAGAAGATATTTGTAGAGACGAGGTCTCACTGTGTTGCCCAGGTTGGTCTTAAACTGCTGATCTTAAGGAATCCTCCTGCCTTAGCCTCTAAAAATGTCAGGATTATAGCTGTGGGCCAGCACACCTAGCCCAGAAATGTTCCTAAATGTCAGAAAAAAAATAAGTTAAATAAGAAATATATAAAAAGTTAAACATATACTATGGTATATGAAATGTCACAGTTCGGTCATGGTCACTACAACAGTGATTAAAATATCCAACAGTTGAGGCAAGTCTAAACTGAGAGGGACATACAGGATTAGTTTGGAAGCCAGAATTAGGATTGTCAGAGCTGGGAAAGCAGAATCAAGGCAAGAATGTGCCCAGGAATGCGGCACGCAGCTGCTTTATAGTATGCCATGTGCACAGGAGTGTAGCACGCAGCAGCTCCGTGGTATGCCGTGTTCACAGGAGAAGGGCACACAGCAGCTCCATGGTATGCCATGTGACCTCTTTTAGATCAGGCCAGCTCCAGCCCAGCAGATGAGAATCACCTGATGGGTAGAAAGAGGGGACTCAGGTAAAATCTCTGATCATGCATCATAACTGAGAGACTGAAAATGTTTGCCTTATGGGTCATAAAACTAATAATTAAAGTGACAACATAGGGATAATAGAGTAAGTCAGTAAATGTGGTAAGCCACCTGCCACCTCTCCAGAGCTTCAACCATCCCACAGAAATGTTGGGGCAGCAGGATTTAACAAAGCTTGTGAGAAGTGCTCTCAGTGCAGGGTCCAGGGCATGATCTAGAGGACTCAGGTGTTCCAAGATCTCTATCCCCGGGGAACCAACTATATTATTACCTCAGATCTATCACTCCCCACTGTGGTGACTCTGGGCAAGTCACTCAAAACGTCTGAGTTTTAATTCACTGAATTGGAAAATACAAATTGTAGCCCCTTCCCTGCCTGTCCCTTGGGACTCATGTGGAGATCAGGGAAATCACAGATCTCTGTCATGAGCTGGTAATCATGTGGCCATGGAAAAGGTGAAGTCACTTTCCATTCTACCCTGCACAGGAGACATGCAAGCTTTCTCTCTGTATTCAACCACTACCAAGTATCTGGATTATCATTCTCGACATTGAATGATTGAACATTTTAGGGCATTTGCAAGAAAAAAAAGAGCTTTTATTAAGTCTTTATCTGCATTTCATCTTTTTAGGTGCTATAGACCTTAGTATGTATAGCATAGATGTACTAATGTTTCTACATCTCAGGATAGGGAAGAGAGGCACAGATGGGTTCATATCTCTCTTCCAGGTATGTGCAGATTCTAAGTAGGATTTGAACCCAGCCTGTTCATGGTAACTTGGACTTTCTGCTTTTCTATATTGTCTCATCTGAATAAAGGTATCTGCCTGGACAAACAAATTTTCCTAGAACCCAGATCTAATTCACATAGCATTAAAAAGCAGTCAGTGAAAACTAGGATGAAAAGTTTAAACTGAATAAGTTTTCACTAATTTCTCTGTGGTCTTCTGCCAGCAAGATGTCAAGCATTGTCTTTATTATAATACATTTCTACCTTGCAGGTTTGGCTGGCCGTGCCAGGCGCTGGGTCCAAAAAAAATGGAGGCGTATGATAATTTGCCCCAATCAAAATGAAGGTAGGGTGGAAATTATTAAGTTGACTGAAGCAAATAATTCCAGTTTACTCATCCAGTGTCCCAGAGAAACTCAGTAAATGCTATGTCATGTTCTTCATTTATTTCATTTGTGCCCATTTCAATGCATTAAATCAATGGGTGATGCAACTACACAAGTAAAGTTACATTGACAACTTAGAGTTTGGGACTTTTTGTTTCTTTGTTTTTGTGAAAAGGTCTCATTTTGTCACCCAGGAGTGCATTGGCACAATCACAGCTCATTGCAATCTTGACCTCCCCATGTTCAGGTGATCCTTCTACCTCAGCCTCCCAAGCAGATGGCTGTAATGCACATGCTTTATACCAAGCTATTTTTTTAAATTTTATTTTATTTTTTGTAGAGACGAGGTTTCACAGTGTTGCCCAGGCTTGGTTCACTTTTGGTAGTAAAGGACATCTCAAATGTTTAGGCAATTATCAGTTTGGGCAATTATGAATGCCGCAATTATAAACCTTCTTGTGTCTTGTTTGGAAACATAATTTTTAAAATGTAAGGAAATACTAAAATTATGATTACTTGCTCGTACATTAAGACTACGTTTCTTTGTAAGAATTTTGGTAGAATTTACAGGTGAAGTCATCTGAAGATAGTGTTTTTGTTCTTTTGAGAAGATAGTAATTATTGATTCAATTTCTAATCTAAATGTAGGTGTATACAGATAATTCATTTATCATGAGAAGACTCTTATCCTTCTAAAACAGATCCAAAAAGTTAGCTCATTTCATATAATATTTCCAAGTGTGAGCACAGATTTGTTCACAATATTCCTTTATTATTATTTTTTGATTCAACTCGTCTTGAAATGACATTATCAGTACATTGTGACTTCCTTCTTTTCCTTTGAGGTTAGACAAGGTAGAGGTTTATCAGGGTTATTATTCTTTTCAAAGAATTGGTTTTTGGTTTTGTTGATTTTCTCTGATGATTTCCTGTTTTTTATTTCATTAATTTCTGCAGTCATTTATTTTTCCTCTATTCAACATTATATTGCTGTTTTTCTTTCATTGCCCAAGGTGGAAGCTGGATCATGAATTTAGATTTGATTTTTCTCATTATTGACACAGCATCATGAATGTTACTCTCTAAATATAATATCATTGAAATGCACACTTAATAATTAAAATAATAAATATGTAAGCTTTTGAAACGTTAAAAATACAACAGGATAGATGATAAATGTAATAGCATTATATGTAGATCCACTGAAATTAAATAATCCTGTTACATTTCATAAAATGTTGGGATTTCCCTAGACTTTCATGTGGGCAGCAGGTGTGATGAGATGCTTTCACTGAGCCATACCGTGCCTTTCTGTATTAACCAGTTCTTCAAATGACGATTTCACATTGATGAGGTTGTCCTAGCCAGAAAGCCAAGGCTCTGTCTTTTCTTTCTTCCCCTCTCCTTTGCCTTTCTTCAGCACCAAGGAGAGTGGCCCAGCAGCAGCTCAGTTCATGCTTGTCAACAGCCCACCTCCATACACTGCAGCTTTGGTCCACATCCCCCAAGCCGCCTCATGGGATTCCTCAGCATCACCAGTGCACTGACTGTCTCTCTGTGTTCTCCTAGCTCCTGTTCAAGTCCCAATGGAGTGTAGAACTGAAAAACTTCAGGAGGAGCTGTCACCTCCCATAGTAAGATGCATTTCTTTGTCTTGAAGAGAAATGTCTTTTTCTGGGGCTTCTAGAATATCAAGTGAGTATCATATTTGCCTGCCATTGTTAATCAGGCCTCAGCTGTCATGGACTCTAGCTACCAGTCACTGGAAAGTATGATCAACTGAAGCCTGATTGATGATGTCAGTCAAAAGATGACATCACTGACAAACTAGTAGCGAGCATATTTTTCAGTAGCAACATTTTCTTCCTGAAAAATAATTTTGTATTTGGCAGCCAACATGGACTCGCTACATATTCCATGAAAAACCACTGCCTTGGTGGCTCACACATGGAATCCCAGCACTTTGGGAGGATAAGGCAGACAGTGCCAAGATAATGAAACCCCATCTTTTCTATAAATGCAAGCATTAGCCGGGCATGGTGGCAGGTGCCTGTGGTCACAGCTAGTTGGAAGGCTGAGTCAGGAGAATTACTTGAACCCAGGAATCTGAGGTTGCAGTAAGCCAAGATCATGCCACTGCACTCCAGCCTGGGTGACAGAGCAAGAATCTGTCCAAAACCAAAGACAAAAACCCACTACCCTTTCTCCAACCATCTTCTTTGCTTTATTTAGGGGTCAGTGACTTGATCACTGTTTGATACCTGGTTTTGTAACCCCACCAAGTGAATAAAAGACCTGTGCAGTTAGGACCCAGTATGATTTGATCCTGATGATAGTTTTTTCCCCTCTTACAGCAGGAAAATGCTACAGGTGAATATCACCACAGTACGTATTCTTTTCTTAACATAGCTTCATTAGGATTTAGTTGACATGCAACCGAATTCACCCATTTAAAGTGGGTGATTCGGTGTTTTTACTATATTTATAGGCTATGCACACATGTTACAATCTAATTTTAAAACCTCTTCATTCCTCCTCAAAGAAACCTCATTAGTAGACACCCCTCTGTTTTTCCCAACCTTGCACCCCTGGTTCTAAGCAGCCCTAATGTACTTCTTGTTTTGACATATAGTGCCTTTCTGTATTAACTGGTTATTAAGGTGACTGTTTTACGGTGATGAAGTTGCCCTAGCTAGAAGGCCAAGCCTCTTTCATTTCTTTCTGCCCATCTCCTTTTCCTTTATTCAGCACCAGGAGAATGGTCCAGCAGTAGCTCAGTTCATGCTTGTGAAGCACCCAGCTCCATCACTGAAGCCCCTCCATACACACATTCCCCAAAGCTCCTTGTGGGATTCCTTAGCATCACCAGTGCACTGACTGTCTCTCTGTGTTCTCCTAGCTCCTGTTCAAGACCCAATGGAGTGTACAACTGAAAAGCTTCAGGAGGAGAGGTCACCTGACATAGTAAGATGCATTTCCTTTTCTTGAAGAGAAATGTCATTTTTTGGGGCTTCTAGAATGTCAAGTGAGTATCACTGTTGCCTGCCATTGTGAATCAGGCCTCAGCTGTCATGGACTCTAGCTACCAGTCACTGGAATATATGACCAACTGAAGCCTGACTGATGATGTCAGTCAAAAGATGACATCACTGACATAGTAGTAGTGAGCATGTTTCTCAGTAGCCACATTTTCTTTCTGAAAAATAATTGTGTATTTGGCAGCCAACATGGACTTGCTAAATATTTCATAAAAACCCACTGCCTTGGTGGCTCACACGTGAAATCCCAGCACTTTGGGAGGCTGAGGCAGACAGTGCCAATATAATGAAACCCCATCTCTAGTATAAATACAAGCATTAGCCAGGCATGGTTGCAGGCACCTCTGGTCACAGCTAGTTGGAAGGCTGAGGCAGGAGAATTGCTTGAACACAGGAAGCTGAAGTTGCAGTGAGCTGAGATCATGCCACTGCACTCCAGCCTGGGTGACAGAGCAAGAATCTGTCCAAAACCAAAGACAAAAACCCACTGCCCTTTCCCCAAGCATCATCTATGCTTTATTTGTGGTTCAGTGACTTGATCACTGTTTGATACCTGGTTTTGTAACACCACCAAGTGAATGAAAGACCTGTGCAGTCAGGACCCAGTATGATCTGATCCTCATGATGGTTTTTTTTCCCTTTTACAGCAGGAAAATGCTACACGTGAATATCACCACAGTACGTATTCCTTTTTTAACATAGCTTCATTAGGGTGTAGTTGACATGCAACCCAATTCACCCATTTAAAGTGGGTGATTCAGTGTTTTTACTATGTTTATAGGCTATGCACCCATGTTACAATTTAATTTTACTTCTTGTTTCCATATACAGTGCCTTTCTGTATTAAATGATTCTTAAGGTGTCTGATGTTGATGAAGTTGCCCTAGCTAGAAGGCCAAGGCTCTTTCATTTGTTTCTGCCCCTCTTTTTTTCCTTCATTCAACATCAGGAAAATGGTCCAGCATCATCTCAGTTCATGCTTGTGAACAAAAATTCAGTACATAACTAAAATAGACTGTTTTGCCTAGAATTGAATCCATCTGTCGGATCAACCTATCTTTTATTCAAGGATTGAAAATTCTAAAAAAGCAGAGCTGCAGCAACAGCCATTTATGTGACAGCTGATTCCCTTCATGTGAATCCATAAATGGAAAAATGTTTTTGGGACATGAATCACATAAACAAATATTCTTATTTCTGTTTGACACAAAAAATCCCTAGTGTCCTCTTCTAAAAAATAAACCTCACTATGATTACACATTGCATACCAAAAGGTTATCTAAATCTAGTCTCAATCAAGTTAGAATTTTAATTTTCCAAGGTTGAGGACATGGTAGTGACACAGACCCAGGAAGTCCTGAGTACATATATCCAAGGTGATCCGGCTACAGTTTGGTTTTTACATGTTTTAGGGAGACATAAGACATCAATTAATACATGCAAGATGTCAATTTCTTCCATTGAGAAAGGACAATAGAAAGTCAGAGAAGGTCGGGGCTCCAGGTCATAAGGAAGAGTTCAAGATTTTTTGATTGTCAATTGGTTGAGTTTAAAAACCTGGAATCAATAGACAAAAGTGTGTTGAGATAAAAAGGGGCTGGGTAGACCCAGGTTTTTATTATGCATCTTGAAAACTGATGCTAAATGTAGCACCAGCATGATTGGGTCCTAGAGTACTAATGTAGTCTTGAATATGCTGTTTGTTTAAAAGAGCTTCAAAACATGTGAGAGGCAGAAAGGCACTCTTCCATTGAACCTTAGTGTGCATTTGAGTTTCCCTTTTCGGTTGACTCTTGTGTTGCTGCATGATGCCTCTAGTATGAGGTGGAGACCTCCATGTCTCATCTGTTCCCTGCTGCCCTCCCTTGCCAGCCCTCTTCCACCCAGGGTGACAGCCCAGCAGCAACTCAGTCCATGCTTGATAATCACCCACCTTCATACCTCACATCCAGCAAAGCTCCCTGAATAACTCAGTCACCAACCACCAGGGTGCTGAGCTTTCCTCTGTGTACTTCCAGTGCCTTCAAATAACCAGGCGAGCATGGTCAGACTCAGATCCTGGAAAGGGGAAGAACATCTGGAGGATGAAGACCTCTATGTAAGACTCCTTTTCTTTGTCTTCTAAAGAAATTTTGCTTTTGTGATTTCTTCTCAATTAATTTGGATATGAAAATCTGAAAATGTACATTATGTACAGCCTATGCAATTCTCTCTGCGGGGGTGAAATTCAGTGGGAATGTCTTCTCAACTAACATGCAGTGCACTGGGAGGTTTTCAAATGACAGCATCCATTATAGGCTGTAATGCAGAGGCACTTTCCTCAACACGTTTTCCTTTTTGGATTAAGCATTGTATGTTTGCCCATTAAATCAACTTTAACGGTGAATTCTGTGAATGAAAACCTTATTTTTCCATAAGCATCCTCATGGTTTGGGGGATGTTGACCTATGGCTCAGCCGCTGTGCCACTTCTTGTTTTCTACCCTTTCCAAGGGAATAACAGATCTATGTGGGGTGCACCACAGAGCCTCAGCCTCATGTTTTCTTTTGTATAATTGCAGAGACCATCACTGGAAAGGGTAAAAAGTAAGTACCATGAAGTAACTCACATCATGAGGGACCAAGTTGCTGCTCGAGTGTTTAGAAACCTGATTCTGGGATCCCGCTGGGAAGGAGGATTGGGGGTCTCCTGAGAGAAAGTGATTTGGCCAATATAGAACTCCAGCCAGAGAGGCTGTAGGAAGGTTTATCAACTCAGAAAAAGGACCAGGGAATGACATGTGAGGCCACATGGCTTTAGCTGCTGGAAGAGGAGTAGGTGAGTCACTCTAATGACTTTTCCTGATGTTTTTGTTTCTAAAGGCTGGCTTCTGGGGAGCGTCTTCAAATGCAATGAAGACGACCCCCAAGGTAGGGAACTACTTTCCAGGTAGGAGGTAATCGGAATGGGTTTCTGAGAGTCTTCGTCTTCAGCTTATTTCCGCTGCTTGAGGGGCTGAAGCAGGGGGTATGAAATCAGAAAGAAAATGAAAATGTGTGTGAGGTTTGGTTTGCTCTTTTCAAAGTTTGTTGTCATAAAGGTAGAAACTTTGTCTCTGGGGTATGAGGGTGCTGTGTTCATTAGGGTTGATCTCTGCAGTACGCCTGCTCTTTTCTGCCCAGTGAAACCTCAAAGCCTTTGGTTTGGATTAATCAGCACTCCTTGCAATTATGCACAAGGGATGTAGCGTGGGGCATTGAGTGTCATCTGTAAGAAAAGGAAGGAAGCTGTGGGAACATCTTTCTCACAGGCATTTACTTGAACTTAGAGAAAAAGCTCTTTTGTGTGCTAAGGGGAGATTGATAATCACCCTCTGAACTTTTAAGACTTGTTATAGCACATTTATGTTTCTGTCCTTTCTGTGGGTTTAAGGGGATCTCCCAGGGGTGGATGGCACAATGAATGTTCACTCTGGACTCACTGGTACATCTCCAGTCTCCTGGGAAGGCAGAGAAGGAGTCTGACCTTGAGCACATTTGTAGCCTCCACTTCTCACTCCTACCATGGATTCTGAGATAAGGCTTCTTTCTCTCCAGTTCTCCAATTTTTGGGGAAACCAAGGGTTTTTTTTTTTTTCACAGAAGATGGCATTAAACTATTTCCAGTCTTCAAAATTAGGCTTTTGTTTTTCTCTAAGTTGATATTTATAAGTTAAGTTCTGGACCTTTTATTCACAGATTGCTAAAAGTTGTTCAGGAAACTTCATTGGATAAAATTATGTTCTGATAGCACATAATTCTGTCCATGCTATGCTATGGATGACATTTTTATCTTTGGAGGATCCTCATTTTACATAATAAGATGCAAAACTAAGTGGGCACCCTCTATCCAGTGTTGGGCACTTCATTAAAGAACTGAGTTTGCTGCTGTCTGTCATTTGCTTTTCTTCATGAGAGCTTTGAACCACCTAAATATCACCAGCAGCCTCTTTTCAGACCCTGACATCTGAGAGGGTGAGATGGCACAAGTGCATACATCCCTGGTTCCTCCCTGAAATTTCCCTCCTCCTTTAATCATCTTCTTCTTTCAGGGACCTGCTCTTACTGCTAATAAGTTGTTTAGACCTCTCCAGGTTTGGACTCTCTTACATTGAATAAGTCAATATGTGATTCTTAGTGTCTGGCTTTTTCGCTCACATTATGATTTGAAATTCATTCATGTTCGTAAGTGTAACTGGCTTTAGAATAATACTGGCACTCATTTTTGTGAAGTAGATTGTTAGAAGGGAACATATCTTTTATTGTCATGAATAGTACCAAATATTTTTCAAAATGGTGATGCTAATTCATGCTCCTGTAGCAGCGTATGTGAGGAGACATTTCTCCAAATCCTTGTGCACTTTTAGTTTTATCTCTTCCTACAAACTCTATCACTGTGGTTAGTCTTTCAATTGTATAGCATCTTACTTAAAATTTTTAACCAAAAATTTTGTTTTAATCTAATGATACAGGCCAGTAGGTTTGTGTACGCCCATCTGACCCCAGCCATGTAAGTAATCATTTATCAAAATGTCACTATGCCACATGACTGTACTTGATAACAGCTGCTTAAGTTATTAAAATGTAAAGGATAACTGATAAACATTTGAGTCTTGGATACTATATGGTCACTTGTCTGTGTTTCCTCTTTGAAGCATCACAATCACTTTGAGGCATAAGTAGTTTAGTTCTATTCATTATACAGATGAGGAATATGAGTCTCAGTTAAGTAAATTATTCACAGGACACACCCACAGCTGGATCTCTCTAACACCAAAGGCTAATCTATAAACTAACATGCTGTACTGCCTGTAGTGGTGAAGCAGACTTGCGGTAAAGTGAAGTTTGTTTCCACAGCTGGGCGTGTGAGCTTAGTGGGGTTGCTGTCACCCATTTCTTTATGGGTTTGAGATTGGTGTTACAGAAATTCAGATGGAGAAGCTCTTGGCTGAGGGAGTGAAAAATTACTGAAAGGATAGATGAGTGCATTTGCAGGATTATGCTTCCATAGAGCATGTTGTTGAGCCTCTTGCAATAAAAACATACAATCAAACAATCACCCAGTGCTCAGTTTTCCCATTCAGTAAGCATCAGCACACCATGAAGTGTGCTCACTGCTGTGCTGTGGGGATATAAAATCTATCCCAGGCTTCTGTGGCCACCCATTCTGTCTTGTCCAGTGAACCTCTTTTCTGTTCCATTGGTCTGCATCTCTCTTTCAGTACCAGTACCATGCTGTTTTGATTACTGTGGCAGCTGACTAAGTTTGTGATCAGGTTTTCAGTATTCATTGAGAGAAACAGAACCTTTTGCAAACAATCCACGGCACGATGTGCCCCTCATAAAGCCTTGTTTCTGTGTTGCAGGTAGTGCCGGTGTTCCATCTCAAGTGTGACTCTGGTAAGTATTCTGGAATTATGGTCATTTTTGAAAAAAAGCTGGTTTCGATGTGCACTGCCACCCTGATTCTGGGATTGTGATAGGAATAAGCATAGTGAAAGTGTTTTTTTGGAAACCTGAGTTTCCCAGGGAAAAATCATGGCCAAATTTTGAGGCAGCAGCTGTGCTCCCTTTTGGCTGGTACTGAGTTGGGTGCTTGAGGATTGGTGGTGTCTTGTGTGGGGCTGCATCATGTGATGTGAATGTGTGCGCTTCTGTGCAGGTGCGGCTGTGTGTTTTCTTAGGAGAGATTTCCCATTTACACAGCCCATTCTCCAGTGTCTACTTTCAAAGAATAAAATCCAGCCCCACTCTACTCTGTACAGTGACTCCTCCACCCTCACCAGAGCCATCCCTGTGTCTGGTTTATTATCCTCACATCTCAGGTGGAGAACCTGAAGGGCCAGGGGATGGCCCCAGCTCCTGAGGTCCTGAATGAAAAAGTGAAAACACAAACCCAGAAATGTGGGTCAGTGCTGACACTGGCAACTACTGGCATGCTCTCAGTCATGGGGTGTTTGCCACCATGCAGGGAGTCCAGCATTCATGTATAACCCCTAAGGAAGTCCCAGACACTGCCCATCATTATAAAGTGGCCTCCATGGTCACACAACCCAGGGCAGTTACAGGTACATCTTCCCACAGACTGGTGTAGTCATCAGTGTGAAAAGCACAAAGATCTTCAGGTGTTTGGGTCGGCTCACAGATCCTTTTTTGTTTAATATTTAAGTTCAGGGGAATCTGTGCAGGATGAACAGGTTTGGTACATACATAAACGTGTGTCATGAGCATTTGTTGTACAGGTTATTTCATCATCTATGTATTCAGCCTAATATCAGTTATTTTCCTAATTTTCCCCCTCCTCCCACCATTTACCCTCCAGCAGGCCCCAAGCTCACAAATTCTAAGAGGAGTGGGGGACCACACAGGCCAGTGTGGCCCACTTCAGTTGTGAAATTAATTTGCTCAGCAGCTGGCCAAAGCACATAAGGATCCATCCGTGATGTCTTTTAGTAGATGTGGTAATACCTTCCCAAGTCCTAAAATGCTCAATCCTGGCCAGCTGAAAATGTTGAGAGGGACAGGTAGGAACTCTGTGCAGCACTTGGTTTGTAGCCTTGTTTTCATTCCCTCATGGCAACTCTCTTGTGCATGCGGGTTAAAGACCTTCAGCCTCAACCCAAGCCTCCTCCATGAGGAAACTCACTATTGGCCAGCTACTGCAGCATAAGGACGCCAGCCAAAGTGAAACAAAACGTTGCTTTAAAACAAGTTATGTATTCATAATGTCCACTCATTGTTTTATAATCTCTGCTCTCTCTGTAGTAATGTCTTCCTATTAATTTCTGATATTAATTTTGTGACTTCCCTTTTTTCTTGATCAATCTCACTAATGACTTCTGTATTAGACTTTTCTTGACAACTGTTGGCTTTCATCCATGGCTGGGGCATCATCCACAGCTGAATTATCATCCATGGCTGGGACATCAAGGGCATCATCCACAGATGGGCATCATCCACAGCTGGAGCATCATCCACAGCTGGAGCATCATCCACACCTGGGGCATCATCCACTGCTGGGGCATCATCCACACCTGGGCATCATCCACTGCTGGGGCATCATCCACACCTGGGGCATCCACTGTTGAGGCATCATCAATGCCTGGGGAATCATCCACTGATAGGGCATCATCCACTTCTAGGGCATCATCCATGCCTGGGCATCCACTGCTGGAGCATCATTCATGCCTGGGGCATCATCCATGCCTGGGGCATCATCCACTGCTATGGCATCCACAGATGGGCATCATCCACAGCTGGGGCATCATCCACTGCTGGGGCATTATGCCTGGGACATCACTGCTGGGGCATCATCCATTGCTGTGGCATCATCCATGCCTGGAGCATCATCCACTGCTGGGGCATCCATGCCTGGGGCATCATCCACTGCTGGAGCATCATTCATGCCTGGGGCATCATCCACTGCTGGGGCATCATCTATAGAAGGGAACCATCCACTGCTGGGGCATCATCCATGCCTGGGGCATCTTCCACACCTGGGGCATCATCCACAGATGGGCATCATTCTCACCTGAGGCATTATCCACTGCTGTGGCATCATTCACAGTTGGGCATCATCCATGACTGAGACATACACTGCTGGGGCATCATCTATGCCTGGGGCATCATCCACTGCTGGGGCATCATCCACAGAAGAGAACCATCCACTGCTGGGGCATCATCCATGCTTGGGGCAGCATCCACTGCTGGGGCATCATCCACACCTGGGGCATCATCCACTGCTGCAGCATCATCCACGCCTGGGACACCATCCACGACTGGGACATTATCCACTGCTGGGGCATCATCCACACCTGGGGCATCATCCACTGCTGGAGCATCATGCCTGGGGCATCATCCACTGCTGGGGCATCATCCACTGCTGGGGCAGCATCCACACCTGTGAAATCATCCACTGCTGTTGCATCATCCACAGATGGGCATCATCCACACTTGGGACATTATCCACTGCTGTGGCATCATCCATGCCTGGGGCATCATCTGCTGCTGGGGCATCATCCACACCTAGTATATCATCCACTGCTGAGGCATCATCCACACCTTGGGCATCATCCACTGCTGCAGCATCATCCACACCTGGATCATCATCCACTGCTGCAGCATCATTCACAGCTGGGGCATCATCCACACCTGGGGCATCATCTACACCTGGGGCATCCACTGATGGGGCATCTTCCATGCCTGGGGCTTCATCCACACCTGGGGCATCATCCACTGCTGGAGCATCATTCATGCCTAGGGCATCATCCACTGCTGGGGCATCATCCACACCTGGGGCATTATCCTCTGCTGGGTCATCCACACCTGGGACATCATCCACTGCTGGGTCATCATCCATGCCTGGAGCATCTACTTCTGTGGCATCATCCACACCTGGAGCATCTGCTGTGGCATCATACATGTCTGGGTCAGGCATCATACATGTCTGGGGCAGGCATCATACATGTCTGGGGCATCATCCACTGCTGCAGCATCATCCACAAATGGTCATCATCCATGCCTGGGGCATCATCCACTGCTGGGGCTTCATGCACACCTCTGGTAACTCTGCAGGAAGTTTGCCCACCTCTCCATTGCTTTCTCCAGGTTCCAGAGGCTTCCATTTAAAGGAGCGTTTCTCCCCACTCTGCCTCACCCAACACCAGTTCTTCTGTACCTGCTGGCTTTCTAAATGCTTTCTTCCACCTTCACCTCATTGGATTCACGACTCTGGAAAATAGTCAAAAATTATAAAAAGGTGGGAGTGGGGGTGATCTGGAAATCCCTGCTATAATATTTTAAAAGAATCTGTTGGAAACTGTGTTTAAAATAAAGCCATCCCTTAGCACTAGTATATCAAGCCATTCATGTTTTTAACAGAATTTTGAAATATAATTCAAAAGTTTTTTATATGAATATATATGTATGCATGTATATATACAGTTGTATGTATATGCACATACACATGTGTATACAGTTATGTATATAGTTGTATATATATACACACACACATATGCATATATGTATAGTTGTTTTAGGACACAAAAATACTGATCTTGAGGAAAAAAGCATTGGTCTACATAAATATTGAAACTATTGAAACAATCTGGCATAGCAAAAGTCCCCTTTAAGAATATGACTTGCAAAGCGCAGAGTGACAGAAAATGCTCACAGCGTGTACATGTGAAGAATGTGTCATGTTGGCCTTAGCTGTCAACGTTGCCAGTGTTGCTGCTGTCCTCAGTGCAGACAGCTGTGGCATTGAACCTTCGGATGCTGAGGGTGGCTGTTGGCCCTGCCTGGGCCACAGACCCTAAATTGGACAGAGGGGAGGGACTGTGGGTCAGAATCAGCATAGTGAGGAGGGTGGGTATTTGGAGCAGATCAGACTGTGGATCCCTGTCCCGAGGTGAGGTGCCTCCTCTTCTGTGCAGTGAGGGAGGGAGGGTAAAGACAGGAGCCCTGGGGATGGTTCAGATGCCACTCCACTTCCTGACACTCTGCTGTGGAGCCTCAGTTTTCTGAAGCCACCTTACCTCTCCCAAAACCTTCATGGGAGCAGAGCCACTGCATTTACATAAGAGCTGTGACCTGCCTCTTCCTGAGCCCCTCTGCCCTTGAGTTCTCACAGCTGACCCGGTGGGGTGAATGTGTGTCCTAGCAGGTCAGTATTGCCACCCAAATCTGCTGAGTGGGCTTCCTGATGAACAAACTCCCATGGAGGCTCTGAGTCATTTTCCAGCTGGGAGAGGCCATCTCAGGAGTGTCCCTCACTGTCCCACACTGCCCTCGGACACAAAGCATTCCTGCCTCTGACACACCAGGGAATCTCAGGTGGAGAGCCTTGGCTGTCCTGATCCTCCTTTCTGAAGCTGCTCATGATGTTGAAGAGGGTCCAGGGCAGCCAGGAATCCTAAATAAAGGGGACGTGGGTTGAAGGGAGGTCACTTGTTCCTGCCAGCTGTGCCAGCAGAGCATGTGTGGCACTATCTGTTGGTTTTTCTTGGGACCCAGAAGCACAGAGTTTACTCACACTATTAACACTCATCAGCCACCTAAAGGCCTCTCTTTCATATTTTTTAATAACCATTTCAAATCATGTTTTCCTTTATCTCTGAGTAACCAACTCAAGTGTAAATCATGTGGTTCCACTTCGACTTCCAAATCATCTCTACACATACTTAAAGAATTCATATGTTTCTATTTCTTAAGCAAATAAGTTTACCTCTTTAGACCTCATCTCATTTATTGTTTTTTCTGAGATTTAAACTCAGACTTAAACATTTAATTTCATCCATATGTGCATATGAACCATTTCCATTACTTCCAACAGGTCAGCATTGTGCAAGCTACACTTTAGTTATAAACCCTTGTGCTGAGCAGCCAGGTTGCTGCCGATAACAGGTGACCAGTGAGGACTTCCTTCTGTGCATTTCCCTCCATCTCTGAACCACAGTGGACTAGCTGCATGGAGGGTGCACACTTAACATTACTATGTAATGAGGGACGTTCTGCCGGATGGCTGCCCTTATATTTTATCCCAGTTGTAAGAGCTTCTGAAGCTCCACAGCCTGACTGGAGATTTGTTTTATTTTTATTTTTTAAATTGCAACATTAGTTGTCTGCTCAACACTCACTGGTTTCATGCCTCACTCAGAAGTAACTGCACAACTCTAGGGCATCCACAGGAACCTATAGGTTTTGCCTGCCCCTGACCCTGGCTGGCTGATCTCCAAGCCCTCTCCCTGGCTTCCTGCTGAGGGGGCTCTGGCAGCTCCTGCCACTCCCATTTTGCTCCCCCCAAGCCCTTTTGCTTTGCTCTTTGCTGTTCCAGGCAGCTCCTCCCACACAGACATCCTGGGCTCCACAGGGGTTTCTTTCACCTCAGGTGGATCAGAACATGTTTTCATGTGACTTTTATTCATCCACATTTTGCCTTCTCTAAATTGCTTTGTTGTGATACTTGTCCATTTTTAGTGACATTTTCATTTTATCGGTCTTCTCTTTTTTTCTGAAATCTAGATTGTCCTTCCTAATATTTTTTCATTGTTCCATATCCCTCTGCAATTTTGCCTCTTGGATCCTTTTTCTAACAAAGCACCTTAAATAGCCTTCAGGAGCTCATAAAGTTATGTGCCTTATCAGAATCCTAGAAACCTCAGCAAGTTCAGCACATGAAAATGCACTCAACCCCAAGTCATTAGCAGAGTACACATTGAAACTAGTTTCTCACTCTTACACCCACCAGAATAGGTACTTTATCAGAGACAAAAATGCAAAGGGTGGTGAGGATGTGGAGGAACTTTAACTGTCATGTTACTCTGGGAACATACCTAGTTTCAACCATTTTGATAAATGGCTTTCTGGTGTGTACCACAGTCATCAGCACCTGTGACCCTACAGTCCCACTCCTGCCACCTATGTCCAAGAGACATGTATGAGCCAAGGATGTTGTCCACCTGGGGAACTTTACAGAAGGCTTGTTTCAAGCAACCATCATGAGAAACAGCAGAGTGAATGTAGAAAACACGGAGGTGTGAACTAGTTGTGCCAACTTTCTACAATGTTATATACTGACTCAGCAGTACAAAATGACATGTTTCATCACGTGGAACATGGGTGAAATTCACATATTCACATATAATTTTCAATCAGAAACAAAAGAGTACATGCTGTAGGTTTGCCTTTTTATGATGTTTAAAAATAAATTTAAAGTACATTGATCATGATCAGAGTAGGTATCTCCTGGGTTTACTGCCTGGAAATTAGCTGAAGAGGGACTGCCAGGAGATTTACATCTGGGTGCTGGTAACAGTGTTTGTAAGAAAGCAGCAGTCTGTGCATGTCTTCTATTTGCACTGTTACAGGTAAAACAACCATCACCTAGAAACGAATGCAAATTATATCTTTCCATTGTGCAAACGTCCATCCTTACTGTCTCCCTGGGAGTCTATACTTTAAATAGAAGTAACTTCAATTTTGTATGTACAAGAACACACTCACACTGCTCTTTTTTAACTGGGAAAATCATGATATCAAATTCTGTAAAAGAAATGACAAGAAAGGTGAATTAAAAGTCAAACTATTTCGAATACTGTTGCCAAAATCCAACACAATATGTTAGCAATCTTGATTCCGAGGTTGGTTTTTTTAATTTTCCTTTGAGTTTGGGATACGTGTGCAGAATGTGCAGGTTAGTTACACAGGTGTACATGTGCCATGGTGGTTTGCTGCACCTATCAATCTGTCATCTAGATTCTAAGCCCAACATGCATTAAGTATTTGTCCTAATGCTCTCCCTCCCCTTGCCCCCTACCCCTGACAGGCCCCAGTGTGTGGTGTTCCCCTCCCTTTGTCCATGTGTTCTTACTGTTCAACTCCCGCTTATAAGTGAGAACATGTGGTGTTTGGTTTTCTGTTCCTGTGTTAGTTTTCTGAAGATGATTGCTTCCAGCTTTATCTATGCCCCTGCAAAGTACAAGAACTCACTCTTTTTTATGGATGCACAGTATTCCATGGTGTATGTGTGCCACATTTTGGTTTTGTAAAGGAAAGACTGGGGTTTTGATATGGATATAAATGTGGTGGGATGAGGACAGGATCCCTACTGTTTAGGGTGCTGCTAAGGAGAGTAGTGAGAAGAGACAGAGCCCTCAGGTTAGAGGAATGGACATTTGTTAGAAATAGGACCTGGGTTGTCCTCAGGGACAGTCCTGGGGTGGGGTCTCCAGGCTGTAGCTGTGGAGGGTTCCCTCTAAGAGGAGAAGGGACTCTGTGCATTGTCCCTGCAGGGCTCGGGATGAAATAGGAGTCTGAAGATGCTGACCTTTGG
This sequence comes from Saguinus oedipus, assembly GCA_031835075.1. Classification (NCBI taxonomy): domain Eukaryota; kingdom Metazoa; phylum Chordata; class Mammalia; order Primates; family Cebidae; genus Saguinus; species Saguinus oedipus. The sequence goes on along the minus strand of CM063175.1, from coordinate 3,313,716 downwards.
TTTGGAAGAAATGAACAGGAAGAAAGGTCCACTCTGTGCTGGTGCAGTCACTGCCTATCCTCAGCCAGGCCTTAGTCCAGCTGCACAGTGTCTCAGATCAATAAGCCACTGACACTCCAGCCCAGGCGCCTCTTATCAGATAAGGGCATTAGCTGCTCACCCAGCGTTGGTCAAGTGGAGGGAAGTGAAGCAGTCAGGTGACAGTTTAGAATGTTGCTTTCTAAAACAGTTGGGTGTTACAAAGCCTAATACAGTTAGGGGTCAGTTGGCTGCAGGGGTCCCTTGTAGCCAACTGATCACTGGAAATGTGTGGCCCATGGCAGCTGACTGTGATGCTGCTATGAAAGGATTGCCCTGTTTTGAATCACTCTCATCTTTCCAAGAGGCTTCATTTGAGATAAACCACATCCTGTTTGGAGTCTGGGATGGAAAGGAAGAGACAGAAGCTGGGACTTGTGTCCAAGCTGTTATCTGGGCTCAGGCCTCTATTCCAGGACATCAGCCCTCCAATAGAAACCTTGAATCAGGACATCTTGAGAGTCAGGGGAGTTCATGTTTTGGGGGGTCTAGAGCATGATCTGGAGGTCTGGAGGTTGAAGACATCTCTGGCCCCGAGGCGTCAGGTACGCTTCTGCCCCAGGTGCATCACACAGCAGTGTGATGACTGGAAAGACATATACCTTTAAGAGAATTTCTTCCAACTATGAAGTGCGGACCACAGCTCCTGCTCTGCCCACCCTCAGGGCTGACGTGAGCATCACAGGAGATGATCACATGTACTGTCTGTGCACTGTAAAGGCTCCCACACAGGCAAATGAAGAAAAGCCAACCTCCACTTTCCACTGCCCTGGAGCATCCATGCCCCCTCTCTGGTCACCCACTGTCAAGTGTGTAGCTTCTTCCAGGCATTTAATGATGGAGGAATCATGGAGAATTGAATAATCAGCCACTTTTTCTAAAGCTTTAACTCTGTTCAATGATCTTCGGCCTCATCATGCTAACCAGTCAGCCCTATTAAAGTGTTTAGACAGCAGTGCAGATAACTGGAGGCTGAGGGGTTGCAGGATGTTCCCCGGTTCTTGTGGCTCTAAGTGGGATTGAGCCCAGGTCCTTAGGCCCCCGCCCCCATGCTCAGTCACTCTGCTCAGCTGCCTTTCTGGACCGTTTCATCATAAAGGCGTTTTCCACACAACCTTTCCCTTAGGTGTTTGAAGTGCACGTGAGAACCCAAGATCTTCCAAAAGCCCAGCGTTAACTCAGAGGCTGTGTTGGGGAGTCAGTGCAGTGGGATCCACCATTTGAGCTCTGCATCAATTATGGTTTGTTTCCTCTGTTCTTCTGCCAACAGATTATCAGTAGCTCTCTTTACTGTGAGTGCATTTCCCAGGTTCTTAGATGATGAATTTGAGGAGAAAAGCATTTTTCTCCTTCAAGAATCTATACAGCCTAGACCAGCAGCAAGTCAAGAAAGGGTCCCCGACAAAGCACAGGTGCACCTGCAGACGGTGAGCTGATGGCACTGTGGATACCCAGCCCTTACATTGATTCAAGAATAATGATTGCATTTGTTCCAAAGTTTCATATTTAAAATAAATCAATAAAAATGCTAAACCATATTGTTATTCATGTGAGAAAATTTTAATTTAGTATTCAAACAGTAATGTTTCAAACACATAAAGATACATTCACAGCTCAGCTTTGGTTCACATTTGGTATCGAAACACATCTGAAGCTCCTGTTTAGACATTAACTGATTGTTAAACATTTGCTGCAATAGATCTGCCCCTAAAATAGTATTGCCAAATGACTCTTTAATTAATAGACACTATTATTTGGGAAAGTTTTACATTAGCAAAAAAATAGAGCAGATACTGAAATTAGCACATGCCCCTTTCCTCCATTTCCCCTGTAATTGACATGTAAGTATGGTGCATTTGCTATGGTTAATAAACCAATATTTACACATTACTAACAAAATGTCTTAGCATTATGGATTACTCTTTCTATTGTGAATTTTCAAGTTTTTTTTTTTTTAATTTGCAATGTCTTGCTCCACCTTGCATGCAGTCATCATTCTGTCGCTGACAATCTTCTGTGCTTCAACTGTTAGTCCTTCTGTCTTTTTCTTGGAAACAGCTAATATTTTGTTTTAGACCAATCTCACTCTGTTACCCGGACTGGAGTGCAGTGGCATACTCTCAGCTCACTGTGACCTCCACCTCCCAGGTTCAAGTGATTCTTGTGCCTCAGCATTTCGAGTGGCTGGGATTACAGGTGCCCATGACCACACCTGGCTACGTTTTGCATTTTTAGTAGAGACAGGGTTTCTCCCTGGCCAACATTTTTACTAGAGACAGGGTTTCCCCATGTTGGCCAGGCTGGTCACTAACTCCTGACCTTGAGTGATGTGCTCACCTCAGCCTCCCAAAGTGCTGGGATTACAGGCATGAGCCACCACACCCGGCTGGAAACAGCTGATTTTTTAAAATTGTCTCTAGAGTTTGCCTTTTTACAAAATGATACCTAATTTGAATCACAAATTATGTAGCTTCTTCAACAGACAATCCCAGCCTCCAGAATGGTGAGAAAGAAAAAACTGTGTTTATACCACCCAGCCCATGGTATTTGAGTTACCTTTTCTTTTCTGGAAACAGGGTCTCACTGTGTTGCCTAGGCTGGAGTGCAGTAGTGTGATCTGAGTTCATTGCAGCCTTGATCTGGGCTCAAGTGATCCTCCCATGTCAGCTGGGACCACAGGCACACACCACCATGTGGGGCTATTTTTCTTTATATTTTTGTAGAGATGGGGGTCTCACTATGTTTCCTAGGCAGGTTTTGATCTCCTAGCCTCAAACAATGTTGGGATTCACTCAGGGTGGCTGGCAAAATAATAAGGGAAATGTATAAGATATAGTTTCAAATGTTTTGGAAGACAAAAAGGTTTTTATAACTTGTAATAATGGAACAGGCCGAAGGCAGCTGGTTCTTACCTTAGAGTATTAGGTCATGGGTAAAAATTAGGGATAATAGAAGCTTCCCCAGTTAAGTCTGTTTATGTCACATTTCTTTGTCTCTACTCTAACTCCCTTGTTTACTTATGTGGTCTTAGAACTAACCTTTGAGCTGGATGGCCCTATTGGGGGAGGTCAAAGGGAGATAACCCCTTAATGGTGTTTGCTCTGGGCCCTGGAACCAAATCTTTAATCATGTTAATTATTCACAAGCATGTTGAATTAGAGCTTCTGTCATTAAATCTAAACTGAATAAATGTGAGGAGGGACAGCTATTGAAGTGTTGGGTATCTGCAATGGCCCTCTGAGAGCAGCTGACTTATTCACTGTACTTTGTGTGTGGAGGGTATTTATTCATCTGTCACTGAGTCAGGGTTTGCAGGACAGGACAGGCCCCCACAGGTGGTGATTAACCTCTCAAAGCGACCCACCTGCCTTGGCCTCCCAAGATGCTGGGTTAAGAGGCAGGAGCCTCAGCACCCAGCCAGCCTTGTTCTAGCAGCCTGCACTGACCCTAGCTGACTCTTCCAGAAGACACTGGTTGGAGAGGGCAGTCAGGAGGGGCAGCATCAGGCTTTTTAAGCTGTGTGAAAGAGAAAGTTTTGCTCAGCAGCAACTTCTCTCCAGATTAAGAGTTTTGTGATTGGTGGCCACTGTGAACTAGAGAGACACATTCTGCAGGGAAAGCCACACCTTCCCCAAAGTGTCTGTGCTGGCTTCTGGGACCTTTGACCACTGCTTTCCATCTGGGATTCTGTGTTCACAGTGGAAGCAAAATACCTGAGAAACACCATGAAGTGTGACTTGGTCCTCATGGTCCCTTCTCTCCTGTAATTGTAGGTGGCCTCAGGAAAACCGCCTGTATTCTGGAATCACTGACTCACTGATGAAAAATCCAGATGGAAAGCAAGGCAGGATTTTTCTGCTGGCTTCAATCTGATGCTAGCTTCCCATTGGGCACAAGACAGGGGTGGTGTAAGGAGTGATTTTTGCAGGCAAAGAACCCCGGCCTCATTGTATACATTGCTCTGGAGCAACCGTATCCCTCTAGGTTTGTGTGCATGAGACTGGAGGGGTGTTCATGGGTGTCATGTGGTGTGACTGTGTGTGGGAGTGTGTGGGTGGGAGTGTGTTTCCTCAGGAGAGGTGTCCCACCTGCACAGCTTAGGTACAAAATCAACATTCTCGAGGGGATCCCCACTGCCACTGTGTGCTTCCCACATGTTGACATGTTCATGGCTCACCACAGCCTTGCCCAGGGGCTCACTTTCCAGTCTCATGCCTTGGAAAATGAGGCATAGAGAATGATCCACACTCCTGAGCTTCTCTGTGAAAGAGATGCAGGGTGAGTGAGGGTTGGGGCCCCATGTGGAAGCTGAGGACCACTGGGTGGCATTCCTCACTCAGTAGCAGACTCATGGGTCACAGGGCAGGGGAAATCCAGCCCCGTGCCTATGCCTGGAAGTACCTGGGTGTGTGGAGTTCCAAGACAGCATCCATGGTTAAAAGGCAGACCCTGTGCTGACATAGGCCAGGACATCTTTGCATATGTCAGATTTTCACCCAGCTATTAGCCTAAAATGTCCAAGTCATGGAAAGAGAGTAGAAGGATGCTGTCCGAGAGTGAAGAAAATGGAGAGCTGGTGAAAGGACACAAACATTCAGTAATGTAATGAGTACATTCTAGAGACCTGGCACACAGCATGGCAACCATAGTTCATAGTGATGAACTGCACACTCGGAATCTGGTGAGAAAACGAACCTGGAATATTCTCACCACACACGCAAATGGCAACAATGAAGGGATGGGAATGTTTATGAGCCTGATGGTGGTCATCATTTTACATTGTTTGCATATATCAAAGCTTCATATTTTATGCCTCATATATATGTATTTTAAAATTGTTCAAATATGTCTCAGTAATGCCAGGAAAATATCCTCAGAAATATTCAAATTCTGTGAGCTACACACATCCTAGAATTGATTAATTAGAACCAGCAGGATGCCTGCTGATCAATGAACCTCATCAGCCTGGCTGAGGCACCCCAGGACAGCAGAGTTAGAGCACCAGCTCCAGGCCCATACCTCCCCCTGTAAGGAGCCACCCTTCTGGCCTATGTGAGCAGGTCTAGGAAGATGTCAAGAAGATACTGGCAATTTAGAGGCAGTTAAACATGGCAGGAGAGGTCAAGAGACTTTCTTTTGCATTACAGTGTAGAGTTGGGCACATAGGGAGACTGAGCATTTCATGTTGAATTAGGTGGCCTCTAGATCCACAGCTGAGGACCCTGAGCCTCATCCCAGTCTGTCTTCTCTTTTCCAAGTCTCTTCCACTGAGGAGGATGACCCAGCAAGCAGCTGAGCCTATGTGGTAAGCCTACCATGCCCATGCAGAGCTGTGTCCATCTCAAGCCAGGGCCCAAAGTCATCCACAAGCAACACTGTGAATGCACTGCCAGCCAGCCACTCTGTCCTAACCTCCCTGAGAGGCTGCTGGAGGAAGAGTCACACCTCACAGCAAAGAAGGATTGCCTACCTTTGTCCAAAATAGACACACTTTGTTGATTTATTTCATTTCAAATTTATTCATATATGAAAATCTGCCAATATACATAACATGTGATACATACTGTTTCCTGGCAAGACAGTGTCAGTCATGAATGGCAGCCTCAGCTTATTAACAAACTGGGAGAGGGCCTGCCCTCAGCACTTGTACTTCCTTCTTCTGGGAAGAGTTTTCCAATTGCCAGCCAAAATAGACTTAGGAGACCCATACTCCGAGGAAAGCTCCTGCATGTTCTACGGGTGTCCTCGCACTCACTGCGGGGCTTTGACTGGACTAGTTTCCCATCTGTTTTTCTAAAGCAACCTGTTCTGTAATTATGATACAGAAGTGCTGGGAAGGGATGAGTGTCTTTCCTTTAAATGAAGCAAAATGGGAAAAGGGAAGGGCTGGGTAGAGGAGGGTGAGGTCCCTTGTAGGGCTCCACCCCCCTGGACCTAGGTGAGGACAAGCACTTCTGCCTTCATGCCCAAATGTTGCACTTCCCAAGACCATCCTAGCCCACTATGTTGAGAGAAGCCTATTGGTGGGGCAACACAGAGGTGGCTGGACATTGAGAGGAATGCACTGTCAGGCACCAGCATGAGGGCAGGCCATGGGCAGAAGTAGAATGATGTGGAGTTTGGCCAGAGTGGTCAAAGAAGAGTCCAACCACTGGAGAAAAGTTGGGCCACCAATGTCCAACCTCTAGGGGAAAGCCATCTCCTTGCTGGCTCCCTGATCTGCTGAGAGCTACTCCCACTCAATAAAGCCTTGCACTCATTCTCCAAGCCCACATGTGATCCGATTCTTCCCCTACACTAAAGCAAGAAACCCTGGGATTGAGAAAGCCCTCTGTCCTTGTGACAAGGTATAGGGTCTAATTGAGTGGGTTAACATGAGCCACCTGTAGACAGCAAACTCAAAGAGCACCCCATAACACACTTCCACTGGTGCCTCAGATGTAAACATTCACCCCTATACACTGCTGTGGGGTCAGATCCCCACAAACTACCCAACTGAAGAAGTGAGCTACACCCCCACTGCATGCCCTGTGAGGGGAACAAGGGAAACTTTCCTGTTTCAATTACAGATCATCCCAAGAGTGAGTAAAAGTGGTGCATGTTCTGCAATCACTCAGTTGCTGAGAAATAGTGGAGGTGATGTGGAAAGTGGAACTTTCCTTTTGGCTTTGGTTGGAGAGGCTCCTTGATTCTGGGTTCCTATTAGGGGTGAGGATCATGGAAGTGTTGATGGAAGCAGATTTTCCAGATAAAGAGTAATGGGCACATTTCAGGGAGCAGCTGTACTCCCCTTCAGATGGTGGGAGGCTGGTGTATGGAGCTGGTACTCTGAGTGTGAATGCACCCTCTGCTGAGTGTGGCTGTCTAGAAGGTATGGCATTCATATCCCCTCTAGGAGCACAGCCACTATCGTCAGTTTCCAAGTGAAAAACTCACATCTCCATGATTGCACATATATATATTTAAAATTTATCAAGTTTTACACTTCATATGTGTGTAGTTCATCACACTCCAGGCTGTGGTCAGGGCCACGGAAGATTAAGGTGGGCTCCTGGGGACAGTGAGGTGTCCTCTCCCCTCTGCTGCAGCTTCCCTGATTTTCCAGCACAGGTTTGCAGGGCCATGCTCTTCACTCTGCTTAGTTTTCCACAGCTCTGACTCCTCTAGGACCTGGACATGACCCACTGTTTAGCACCCCCAGGGCCTCAGAGTGGCCAATACTTGTACCTGTGCACAGGAAGTACCTATTAGATGAAAGATAGCACTTGTCCATTGATTGCTACTCTGCAAGAAAAAAACAGGGGAGGCGGGGTGATGTCTCCCACATCTCTGGATCCCCAGTGTTATGCTCTCCAGGGTGTCAGCCATTAGCCAGGGGTATCTATTTTAATTCATTTTTTTAAATGTAATATCTAGCCCCTCATCACACTGGACACGTTTTCAGCACACAGTAGCCCTGCATACAATGCAGAGAGAACATTCCCATCTGCACAGGATAGTCTTGCCACAGTGGCTCTGACCTGGCACAGGGTCTGTTTGTCGGATCACTGACCTGAAGCCTGCCTGTAGTGGATGGAGCCCCAAATTGATCAGACTGGTGGTGAGAGCTGTAATAATTTAGAAAACAGGGGAGTGGCAGGTTGCAAGGAGGTCCTCTCTTGATGTAAAAGTTTGCAAATGTGACCATTGACCTGATGAAAGCCTCTGATGCCAGAGAGCCCAGATGAGTTCTGAGAAGGCTGAGGACAGAGTAGGGAGTTCCTGTGGGAGCTGGTGTGGCCTCCCCTGCAGCAGGCGGGATGGGTCAGCTCCTCTGGGTAACACCTTTCTTGCTGGTGTTTGTGTGTCCAGAGCTTAATTGGCCATATTCCAGCCATGACAATGAAGACACTCCAGGTAGATGCACACGCTGGAGAGAGGGAGACACAGAAGAGGCTTGAGACATCAATCACCACCAACAGTGGTCTGTCCTGCAGTCCCTGAGTCAACGATGGGTTAATAAATTCACTCTCACACTTGGTGTTTCAGTGATTCAAGTGGCCTAGGGATGGTCATCTGCTGCTTTCAGAGGGTGACTGCAACCAATTGACCCCAGACCCCTGTCCATCCTCACATTTATTCAGTATGAATTTCATAACAGGTTCTAAGTCAACATGCTTGTAAATAATTAATACAGTGAAAAGAGTGGTTTTATGATGAGAAAAGCTTTTGGTTCCAGGGCCCAGAGCAAACACCATTAATGGGTAATTCCCCTTTGACCTCCCCCTGAGAGGACCATCCAGCAAAATACTAGAGACAAAGGGATGTGGGATAAACACTTAACTGGGAAAACCTCTCATCGTCTCTATCTTTTCTCTAACCTAATGGACCTGCTGCCTTCAGCCTGTCCCAATAAATCCTTTCAGCCTTCCAAAAGGTTTGAGACTAATCTGTAACTTTCCCTATTATTTTCCTAATATTTTGCCAGCCACCCCAAGTGAATTCCAACAGAGTCTTCCCAGGGGCAGCCCAGCCAGGCCTGCTGCTTCAGATGAGGAAGAATTAGGGGGATGAAATCAGAAAACAAAAGAAAATATGTGTAATTTGTAAAATGTTAATGATACAGTTTAAGAAACGATTATGCCTATGGCCTTTAAGTGTCATGTTTGTCATCTTTTCTTGCTTTGCTTCTCAAAGATTATCTTTGCCACATGACCTGTCCTTTTCTGCCTCTGCCACTGCCTAATAACAGACACTTGGGTTTTGTTGATTATTGTCTCTTGAGAACTGAGCATAGAGCAATTGGGCTGGGTGTTGGTGCTGGCCTGCACTGCGGGATATCCACGGGCACAGCTCTCTCCCAGACACTAGAACCTGGGACTGAGCTCTCCCAGAGTGTGTCAGGTGGGGTTTGGAAGTGGACCTCTCCCATCTGCACTGCACTCCCAGGTCTTGTAGCAGCAACTTGGTGTTTCTGTCCCCTCTGCTTACTCCTGGTTTAACGACACTCCTCTGGTTTTGGAACTTCAAGTGTCAGCCTCAGTGTGAAGCAGCTGTAGCAAACTCAGCCCCTTCTATGATAACTTCTGGTGCTGGGATGGTCCTTCCAAGTCCTCAACTGGGTGAGGGGCTAGGGCTTCATCACTGCACACAGCTCAGTCATGGAGTGTAGGCAGTCCCTGAAAGTGCAGTTGTGAGTGACCCCTTATCCAATTGCAAGACCCATATGGCATCTCCAGTGACACTGGTTGAGCAGTAATATTCAGACATTTAGAAAAGCACACACAGCCCTGAAGAGGCATCGTGATGAACACCATCAACTTCACTAATGTCCACCTTTTGCACTTTTTACACACACTCATTTCAAGTAGTTTCTCCAGGAATCTGTCTGGCCTTTTATTCCCAGAAAAAAAAGTCAAGAGGTCATCAGTGGAAAAAACCATAGGCCCTGCTGGTCACCAGTGGTAACTGATGCTCATTGTCCTCCTCCTCCACTGCCCCTCAAGCTGTCCCAGCTAGACACTGAATGTGTGTCCACAAAGCCATGTGTGGATATCCATCACCCAGTGTGATGGCCTCAGAAAGCACAGCCTCTATGCAGTGATTAGGTCATAAGGGCTGAAGCCTAACGAAAGAGACTCCCATAGCTTCTCCCACCCCCACCCTGCAAGGATGCAGCAGAAAGACAGCCACCCACAAAGGAGAAAGCAGGCCCTCCCCAGGCATCACCTCACCCAATGCCTCCATGTTGGACTTCCCAGCTTCCAGAACAGTGAGAAGTAAATTTCTGTTGCGTGTACACCACCTAGTTTACAGAACGTTACTACAGCATCTTGCATGGGCCATCTGTGTCATGTGAAGAGGCTCACTGTGCCATGGAGCACAGCAACACCCAGCCTCCTGCTCAGGCTGGGCCCTGTGACATGGCAGTCTTGTCACCAAGCAGGGAGCCTAAAATCAGATGGGGACCCCTGGGCCCCGGTTGCTGGTGTCACCTATGAGACCCTGGGCTAAGAGATTAGAGTGGGCTTCTGTTGGATGCAGTGGGCAGAGCACTGGTGATAATGGCCCCAGCACTGCAGCCACAGGGGAGTGTGAGCGGCCCTCCAGGAGCTGTGGACAGTGATGCTTCCTGAGTCACCACAGCCTGGGAGGTGGCTCCTGAAAACAGATGCAAGACCAAAGGGTCAGGAGGGGAGATGGGGCAGAAAGCCTCAGTGTCACCTGCCTTCCCCCAGTGCAGAATCTCCTCCAAGCTGTGCAGGCAGCCAGGATTATGAGGAGAGAAGCCCAGCCTTAGTGTAGATGGACCAATGCGCTGCTGTTCTAGACCTTCTGCCGCAGGTCCAGCCCCAGCACCTGGGGTCACACCAGAGCCCTGTGGGGTGGGGCTCAGACAGAGCAGCTCCTTTCCAGGGGACTCATGGGACAGTCTTCACTACTGAGTCACTGCATATCAGCCGCTGTGGGTTCATGTTACCTGAGCCTGGAGGAGCCTTCCCACTGTCCTTGCTCTGCAGAGCCCTGCCCAAGCTGCCTGCTACAGTCCCAGAGGCATAGGGTGCTGCCCTTGCTCATGCAGGCCTTTCCTGTTCCCAGTGAGCACTGCACAGGCCAGCGTGGAGGATGCAGGAAGAAGAGCAGAAGCAACATTGGCAAAACCATGAGGGACTGCTCAGGGAGATGTGTGAAGGGTGCCACACAGCCCCTTGGCCAGAGAATCTGTGCAGATGCCCACTAAGCATATAACATGTATAGAGCATCATGAGTCTCAAATGGAAAATTAAGTCATCATGCTATCTCATTATGCAAACACAATGATGGCCCAGAGGAAGTCAAGCATGAAGATCTCTTGATGGGATGTGGACAAGTGTACCTCTGAGACCTGCTGACCTCTGCAAATGCTTGCTCACTCTTCCCAAAGCTCACATAGACTCTGTCTGAAGGTATTACATTCTAGCCTGAGTGAACTGCACAAGAGAAACAAAACTGTGTGTCCACATAATGATTTCCAGAGGAAGGGACATTGAAAGATTGTTCATACTGGATTAAGCTGGACACAACCCAAGTGATTGCCAGTAGGTGAATAGATTAAAATACATCCATCCAGTGCAGCCCTGCACAACATAAACACACAACACCACGAGTGAATTTCAAAGCTGCCGTGTTGAGGTCTAGAAGGTCAGTATGACAGAGGATGTTACATGTTTCTACCAAGATGAAATCCTACACAAGAGAAATATCATCTGTAGTGACAGAAAGCAAATTCCTGGCACTTGGGGCCAGGGATGGTGGGATAGTGGGATAGTCTGTACGTTCATTGTGGAACAGTTAAGAGATTTTCTTCTCTCTCTCTCTCTCTCTCTCTCTCTCTCTCTCTCTCTCTCTCTCTCTCCACACACACACATATACACATACACACATTTACCCATTTCTACATAATAATCATTTCTCACAAGCTGTGCTTTTAATATAGACACATATGATTTCATATAAAGCCTACCTCAGCAACACTGATTTCAACACAGAAGTACTGTGCAATTTGCATCAAAGCAGCCCATGGCCGAGTCATGGAGAGGTGGAGAAAAGAGGGGATGTTATTCTCAGGACTGTCAGGCCTTGTACCCTGGGTTGGGGTGAAATAACTCAGCAGAGGTGCAGCCTGGCTGGAGTAAGAAACAGCCCGAGCCCTGACAGCTCAGGGGAATTTAGTGCTTTCATTTCCACGGTCTCAAGCACTGTGATCAGCACCGAGGCTGCTGTCCCATATCAGTGTCATCATCAGCCTCCTGCACTTACTGGAGTTCAGAGAAGCTCTGGGAGGCTGAGCTGCTGATGGAGTGGAGACCTGCCCTGGGATTTGGAGCAGGCTCATCCCAGCAGAGCAGATGTTGAAGCATTTCCCAGCTGTCCTGGTAGCAGGACCCCAGTTACCGCTGATGTTGCCAGTGTTCCCTTTGGGTGGAGATTCTGCCTCCTGGAGGCTCAATACTGAGGACCACTGGGTCAGCACAGGCTAAGACCTGACTTCTGGAGGGACAGAGAATCTGGAAACTGCAGAGTCCAAGACAGTGTGTGCTTAGAGAAGAGAGAGGGGTGTGTGGGGGTGAGAGAGGGAGAGAGGAATGACCATGCCTCTGTGGCCTCAGGGAGCCATTCCCTCCAGTCAGATGTAAGTGGCCTCTGTTCCTCCCAGAAACTCCCCACACCCAGAGGGCAGCTCTCCATGCACATCCATCTCTGGATTGGTTCTTCTCTGTGAGACCTGTCTTGAAGCAGTTTATATTTTTGGTAGGGAGGAGGAATGTAGAGCAGATGAGCCAAATGTTGACAATTCCACCTCCTCAGAGTGCCAGGCCTGGCAGAGTGACAGACACCATCCACTGTCTTCCCTGCAGGTCTGGGTTGCAGGTGCAAGACCCACAGCTGTGGGGACTTCTGGTCTCAGGAAGCCCAGGGCAGTGGGAATCACAGGACTCACCTTCCTGCTCCCCACAACACAGCCATGCCCACCGTGCCCTGCTGTCACCAGATGTCTCTCAGTGGGTGACAAGGAGAGATTCTCAACTTTTATATTGTAAAAAAGCTTGTGCAAGGGACTTCAGGGGCCTGCACCAAATGGTTTGTGTAACTGAGGTGTGGTCCTGGGAGTTCTAGGAAAACTAATTGTGGAGCTAAAACATAGCACCCTGCAGTGAGAGATGCTGCCCACCCTCCATCAGCTGAGACTTCACTTCTCACCTTGTGCAGGGCCTGAGGCAACTCCCAGGGAGGTTAGTTCATTGTTTGGAAAGGAGACAAAAGAGAGAAGATAAAAATAACAAAGAAGAAATGCATCAATAGCCTCCATCTGCAAATGCTCTCTGGCTGGAGAAACACAACATTTGTAGGAAATTAGCAAGAATTTACTGTCTTATTAAAGAGATTGGCCAAGGGTGTGGAGCAGAGAGCCTGGCCATAGGGCTGGGAGGAGGAGTCAGGCTGTAAAGGGCTGTGTGCTGCTCTGATGTCTGGAGATTGTCCTCCCTAGAGAGGAGTCCCTGGAGAAGGGAACCCACAGCAGGAGCAGGGTCATGTGGAGCTGGATTAAGACCTGAGAGGACCTAGGAGAGAGCAAAAGGCCTGAGGAAGGCAGCAGCCATGGAGAGAAGAGGAGGGCGAGGCCAGGAGCTGTTAGCAGTGAGGGTGGTTAGTGGCTGTGTCCCCCTCGCTTGTAGCCTGGCTGGGACAGAGGAGAGTGTGTCCATGTGCAGGATGAGTGCCAATGAGTCAGCCCTGGATGCATCACTGGAGACACCAGGCTCCCTGTGTAGAATCAGATGCTGAAGCACATGTGCAGATGGATGTGGCTGTACTGACCAGGATTTCCAGGCACAGAAAACAGTTCTGACTCCTACTAATTTAGTCCAGATCCTAGGGGGCTGGGCATTGGGCTGTGTTGCCTCATCCATCTGTGCATTCCTCAGATGCCCGAGGCTGCCTTGTGATAAGCCACCACCTATTTGCTTGTCTCTCTCCTGCTCATGGGCATGTCTCACTAAGAGGCAGGTGGCTCCTGAGGGGCTCCACAGAAGTTAGTGGAAAGACACAGCCACCATCTCTGGGTCCAGGGGTTTTGTCTTACACACTTTTTGTCTGAACATGGTAAGGAGCTAAAGCAGCTTCTACTGCCAAGAGCGGTAGCTCAGTGAAAATCAGACTCAGCCAGAGCTCTGGTGCTTGCCTGAGTCTGGGTCATATCTCAGGAGGAACCAGGGATGTGTCCCAGCATGTCATACAGTCACCAACACGAAAGCCACTGCTCAGGGTGCAGGTGAGGAGATGCCCCTGGGGATGCATAGGTGGGGAGCAGCTGCATCAGCATAGGGTGCAGGTGAGCCTGAGACACCCCTAGGGATGCACAGGTGGGGAGCAGCCACATCAGCACAGCGTGCATGTGAGACTGAGACACCCCCAGGGATGCACAGGTGGATAGTGGTTGAGTCAGCACAGGGTGCAGGTGAGCCTGAGATACACCTGGGTATACACAGGTGGTGGGCAGATAAGTCAGCACAGGCCGGGAGAGGGAGCTGCAGGCGCAGATGGGTGTGTGTGGGCACCACTAGTGTAAAACTCATTTACACCCACTAGTGTAAATGCTGCCCCTCCATTCATTAGAAGTCACCCGTGTCAACCCCACCTGCCTTCCTCAGTCCAAGGTGAATAGCTGAGGTGGAGGGAAGTTCACCCTCCTGGCCAGGAGCCTGACACCACCCAGCCACACTGGAAGTGTCACCAAAGTGGTGACAGCCTCCTTGGGATGCTTTAGTTTGCATCTGGGCCCAAAAGTCCCTTCTGTGATGGGCATGAGCCCAGTATTCCCACAATGACCCTGCACAGGACAGGGCCTGAGTACAGGGCTAGGCTCCTCCAGCCATGAGGATGCCCTGCAGGGGACTCAAACACCTAAAACAGGGAGGGTCAAAGTCATGAACTCTGTGCTTTTAGCAATGTTCCCCACACACCTAAGGGTCCAGGGCCTTGGGTCCAGGTCCAGGGTTTTGGTCCATGCTCCCAGAGGAGAAACACAGACCCTGCATGAACCCCTGATCCTCTGTCAGTTCTCTGTGGGATGGGTCTTCATGTGAGAATGTCCCTCATTCCCTAGTGTCTCCAGGCCCACTGAAGACTGGGCATGAGCAGCAGATGACCTTGGGGTGAGGGGAGATCTCCTTCCTCTGAGCCTCAGGAGAGGGTAGTACCAGAGACTGGAATGAGCAGTTGGAGGGAAGGCAACCTCACTCGGAGCTGCTCAGTGGAGCTGGGCTTGGGGCTTACTGGACCCAGTGACCATCCAGAACCTCTCAGACCACACACATCCTAGACCCTGGGCTGGCATGGATGAGGACATCATGTCCTTCCTCATCCATCATGCCCTTGGAGGCTGCTGAGCCCTGAGGACTGATTGATGCCTGTTTGGATATAATCAGAACTGGCCATGCATGGCAGCTCACACCTGCAATCTCAGCATCCAAAAGATTGAGGCTGGAGGACTGCTTGAGGCCAGCAGTTTAAGACCACTCTGGGCAACAGTGAGATTTCATCTCTCCAAAAATAAACAAAATTTAAAAAGTAGGCAGGCATGGTGCCATGTGCCTGTAGTCTCAGCTATTGGGGAAGCTGAGGCAAGAGAATCCCTTGAGCACAGGAGTTCAAGGCTGCAGTGAGCCATGATCACACCATTGCACTCCAGCCTGGGCAATACAGCAAGACCTCATCTCTGCAAAGAAAAGAGAAGGCCATGTGCAGATGGAGGCGGTGGCTGGAGTGACACAGCGGTAAGTGAATGAACAACAATTGCTGGCAAGCAGCAGAAGCTGAGAGGCAGGGAACAGGCCTCCTCTGGAGCCTCAGGAGTCAGCCCTTTGTGCCCCTCAAATGTGGGCTTCTGGCCTCCGGGGCTGGGACACCGTGCGTTTCTGTCATTGTAAGCAACCCAGTCCCTGGCAGTTACGGATGCCCCAGGATGCTCAACCAGCCGTCTGACAACGGCAAGCTCCAAGGGATTCCCTCCTTATCTATGTTGTTTGAAGATTTTAATAATTGTATGGCTAATCATTGTTAACCAACACGAATAAAATAGTAAACAAATGACCTACATCTTCAGTTGGGAGTTTGGTCAACCGCTTATCAAGTGTGGAATCTTGAACAAGGGTTAAACATCTGAATGTCTCCATCATGTCATCTGTAAAGTGGGGGTGCTCACACCCACGGGGCTTACCTCCCAGGTTGGTGCCAAACTCTCCCTGGGCCCCTGTTCTCTCACCAGCCACATCCACTCTTCCCCCAAAATGGCGCTAGTGACTGTGATGGCTTTCCATTCCCACCACGTTTGTCTCCAACACCAGCAGCATATCGATGTCAGCAGAACACAACTGAGTGTTCCTCTCCTCATGCCCCTTCAGGGGTTCCTCACCACCCACCAGATCAGGTGCAAGTTTCCAAGCCTTGCTGGATACCCTCCACATGCTCAGCTCCACCTGCCTTCCCATCCCCAGCCTTCCCCACTCCTGGTGGAAGAGCTGGGTGTGTGGATGGTTTCTGAATGCTGAACACGGCCTTTTGCAGCCAGTCCACTCCTTACGCTGTCCCTATCAGGGTCTCCACCCTAAGCCTTTCCATCCTGGAGCCTCCTCCCAGGGCCCCAAAAGAGAAGTGACTTCCCTGTCCTTTGAATTCTTATAGCACAAGGCATACTATCCCCCAATAAACTGCAAACTCCTTTTGTGGAAAAAAAAATTTATTCATTATTGCGTTATCACACTATCTTATGAAGAACAGATTGTCAATAAATATTTGCTGAATAAAAGAGTAAGTTACAAAATGCTTATTTTATATGGATTAATACTGGTTCTAAAACTGAGAAATTACCAACAGCACTGATATTCAGCCAGTACACACAAGTCTGGGCACAGCAGTTGCAAAAGACTGAAATATCCACTGCCACTGACCCTTAGCATCCAGATGCCCCCCACTGCCACTGCTCTCCTCCCTGGAGTGCCTGGACCTCCCACAGGCTCCTAACTAAAGGGCTGACCACAGCCGGGAGCATCGAAGACCCAGCAGCCACGTGGCCAGGTCCACTGGTGAAAGCATCCATCCCGACTGATCAGGTCCTGCAGGGTTTCAGTGTTAAATATTTTGATAATATCCCTGATTATAAATAAGGCTCAATTATATAGTTGGAAAATGATGTTTCTCCTCATTGCAAAATCTCTTAGAAGACTCCGTAGATACAGGATGGAAGTGGAAAATGATAGTGTGTCCATCTCTGGAGGTTTCGGGCATATTCATTAGCACTCGGTCTTCATGTAAACCAGAAGATATGCCTAGAGAGATGAGAAGACACATCAGCACAACAGCATAAAACCTTCACCAGAAAAGGATGCCTCATTAATCCATGACAAGAGTCAGCAAACATCCAGGCAGCTGGATCAAGCCTTTGTCTATCCGTCATCTTAGAGAAGAACAAAATAGATAGCCTGGGAAGATAAGCACTAAGTTTCTGTTAGTTAATATCTAAAGCAGAGGCTAACAAGCTCCAGGCACACACCTGTCAGGTTTTTAAAATAAACTTTCATGTCAGATTCAGCGGGCACATGGAGCCATGGGAGCCATGGCGTCTGCTCCAGGGAGCTCATCTCACCCCGAGGGAAATGCCCTGCTGGCTGCTCTCAGGCCTTCTCCTCTGGTCCCTCTCAGTTATGTGACCTGAGAAGCCACACCCATGGCTCTAGAGATCAGAACTCCAGGATCCCAGATACTAGCCAGACCCAGATTCCCTTTCTCACCCACCACAAAGTCCCCTCGGGGCATCTGATGATTCTATCAGGAAATCCACAGAAGGAAACCCCAGACTAGTGAAAGACAGTTGATCCCTGAACAGCACAGGTTTGGACTGGGTAGTCCACTTAATACACAAATTGTTTTAAATAAATACAGTCTTCTCTCCCCCATAAGCATGAGTTCCATGTCTGCAACCAAACACTCACTAAAAATGCAGTATCCCAGATGCACAACCGCATAGATGAGGGATGGACTCTTCCTATATATGGGTTCTGGGGGACTTGAGTGTGTGTGAATTTTAGTAAATGCAGGGGTCCAGAACCAATCCTCTGTGTGCACCGAGGGATAGCTGAGTCCAGTTTAGGGAATGAGTACCGGTTTCCCATGAGTCTTCTTCCTGCAGTTCTCACAGAAGCACCTACTTTTGCTTGCAAATTCCCTGGGCTGGAAGAAGCAGTGCAGGGCATCCTCCTGCCCCACCCAAGAGAAAAGGGAAAAGGCAGCATTGGTATTTCCCACCAAGAGTACTGTATTCATCTGTTCTCACACCACCATCAGGAAATAGCTGAGACTGCATAATTTATAAGAAAAGAGGTTTCATTGGCTCATGGTTCTGCAGTCTGACAGGAAGCATGGTGGCATCTGTTTGTGGGAAGGCCACAGAGAGCTCCCAATCATGGCAGAAGGCCAAATGACAGCAGGCATCTTACATAGGAGGGACAGGTGCAAGAGAGCAAGTGGGGAGCTGGAATGAAGTGGCAATAATGTAGGCTCACTGCAACCTCCGCCTCCCAGTTTGAAGCCATTCTCCTGACTCAACCTTCTGAGTAGCTGGGATTACAGTCTGCACCATCATGCTAAAATTTTGTATTTTTAGTAGAGAGGATTTTATCATGTTGGCCAGGCTGCTTTTGAACTCCTGACCTCAGGTGATACTCGTCTTGGCCTTTCAAATTGCTGGGATTACAGGTGAGCTATGGCACACTTTGCCTGGCTAAATACTTTTAAACAATGAGATCTCATGAGAAATCACTCGCTGTCACAGAGACAGTAACATGGGGGATGGTGCAAACCATTCATGAGAAACCCTCCCCCATGATCCCATCTCCCTCCACCAGACCCTACTGCCAATCTTGCCTCAACATTGGGGATTACAACTGAACATGAGATTTTTGGGCAGGGACACAGACCAACAGTGTATCAGGGACGCCCTTCCCACACTTTGCAGCTGAGGGTTTCAGCTTTTCTTCTGGTTCTCTTCATATCACCCTTAATGCCTGGCCTGGTGTGGATCTCAAAGGTTACCTACTGACTGGAGGAATAAAACAGGAGGGGGCTCCTGTTATGGAAGCAGTATGAGGAAAAAAGAGGTAGGAGGGAAAAAGATTTTTGCCAAAACAAAGGAGAAATCATCCAGAATCATGAAAATGAAATAAGAAATTTCTCAGAAGCCAGGGCTAGATCCAAGAGGCAAGGGGGAACTGGCAACACTGTGCTGTGTGGTGATGTGGCTTGAGTGTTTGTCCTCCCCAGAAGGTCGAAACTGACTCCCCAGTGTGGGTGTATGAAAGGTGGGGCCTTTTAGAGATGATTGGGGAGGGCAAGGTTGCTCATGCCTGTAACCCAAGCACTTTGGGAGGCCAAGGCAGGTGGATCACTTAAGTCAGGAGTTTGAGACCAGTCTAGCCAACATGATAAAACCCTATCATGTTGGTATCATGGTGACACCTATCATGGGGAAACCCCATCCCTTCTAAAAATACAGAACTTAGCAGGGTGTGGTGGTGGCACTGGTAATCTCAGGTACTCGGGAGGCCAAGGCAGAAGAATCACTTGAACATGGGAGATAAGAGACTGCAGTGAGCCAAGACCACATCATTGCACTCCAGCCTGGGTGACAGAGGAAGACACTACTTCAGAGAAAAGTGGGGTGGTCATTGAATCATGAGGGCACAGCCCACATGAATGAATTAATCCACTCATAGATTAATGGGTTTTCCTGGGAGTGGGACAGGTGGCTTCACAGGAAGAGGAAGAGAGACTTGAGCTGGCACATAAGCATGCTTGGTGCCTTGACATGTGATGCCCTGCACTACCTCGCCTCGAGACTCACGAGTCCCCACCAGCAAGCAGGCCCTCACTAGGTGCAGCCCCTCAACCTTGACTTCCCAGCCTCTAGAACTGTAATAAATACATTACCTACTCTCAGATATTGAGTTGTGACAACAGAAAACGAACTAACACATATGGGAGCAGCAAATACCAAGAGACTCTCCTTACCAATGTCTTCAGGGGCTTTGAGTCCACATTGAAAGGAGAAAGTAGGAGGGTCAGCATGCTGCTGTTTCTCCTACTCTCCATGGCACAGCCAAGGTAAATCAAGGAGTCCTTCATCCAGATCACATATAGGGCCTGCAGCCTCCCCATCTGCAAGAGGTAGCAGCAGAGAGATGAGATGGAAACAACACCATAAGCCAGGTCAGTCCAGCTGCCAGAAGTTGGGGCCAAGAGACAGAATCCCCAGAAATGGTAACCACTAATGCTCTCCGTCCTACTCATGAGCTAAATGATCAGCATCTTACACTTTCAAGTGCTCTGGTTCTAGGTTCTTACCAAGTGCACATCAGTGATCTGGTCCTTAATCAGGTTCCAGATTTTGAGGTAGAGTTGGGCAGCACCATGCTGGACAAATACTGGCAAAAGAGAAAAGGAACAGCCAATTAGTGAGATCTTCAGGGTCACTTCTCATGTCCTGGTACCTAGATGCACACAAACACTCACCACTTTGTCTCTTCCCACCCCACTGAAAGGCTAAGTTGGCAGTACATATAAAGTGATCAATAAACAAACAATAAGTTTGGTACTGATTTTTGAGAACACCTTTTTTTTTTTTTTTTTGAGAGTCTCACTCTGTCCAGGCTGGAGTACAGTGGCACAATCTTAGCTTGCTGCAAACTTTGCCCCTGGGTTCAACTGATTCTCCTTTCTCAGCCACCTAAGTAGCTGAGATTACAGGTGCCTGTCACCATGCCTGGCTAATTTTTGTAATTTTAGTAGAGACAAGGTTTCAACATCTTGGCCAGGCTGGTCTTGACCTCCTGACCTCTTGATCCACCACCTCTCAGCCTCCCAAAGTGCTGGGATTACAGGCATGAGCCACCATTCCTGGCCAAGAACACTTCTTAAAACTTAAGCTCCAGTGCCAGGTGTAGTGGCTCACACCTATAATCCCAACACTTCGGTAGGCCAAGGTGGGAGAATCGCTTGAACCCAGGAGTTTGAGACCAGCCTAGGCAACATAACAAGACTCCATCTCTATAACAAATTTAAAAAATTCATTGAGCATGGTGGTGCACACCTGTAGTCAGAGCTACTTGGGAGGCTGAGGAAGAGGCAGGAGGATCACTCGAGCTCAGGATGTTGAGGCTACAGTGAGCTGTGCTTACACCACTGCACTCAGCCTGGGGAATGAGATGTTCACAGGCGACTTTGAACAGCACTGATATATTCCTGAGGATCTAGAAGGCCAGGCACATGCCCAAGACCTAAGAGGGCTGAATCCTTCCCCTCTGGCTGATCACAAGGCCATGTACAAGACAGCAATGATGGTGAACACAGAATTATAAACCGTGTGCAGTTTGAAATTGTGCCCTAACAGACACACAAAGCCCCTTCACAAATATTGGTAAACTCACCGATTCAGGCATTTAAGGAAATCTCTGACCACTTATTATCTGAACGGTAAGATAACCAAATGGAGAGATCAGTGGCCAGGCACTACAGGGAATACAGACATCACAGAATTGGCTCAGGAAGTTGTCACTGAACAATGATCAACAACAAGAACAATAACAACAAAACAGCAGCAACAGCAAACTCTGGTGTGGGGGTCTCTGGTGTCCAGTGTTGCCACCTTATGTTATCTATAATGTTCATTTTCCAACAGAGGAGACAAGACATACAATGAAAACAGAAAAGTATGGCCACACACAGGAAAACAGCAATCAGTAGAACTTTTCACCTAGAAGCCCTAGGTGCTGGCCTTACTAAACAAAGACTCCAGCTGTTATAATATATTCCAAGAACTAAGGAAAACCATGTCAAAAAAAGGAAAAGTAAGAAAATGCTGTCTCACCAAATGGAGAGTATCAATAAAGAAAAAACCATATAAAAAGAACCAAACAGAAATTCTTGAGTTGAGTACAATAATGGAAATGAAAAATTTGCTGGAGGAAGTCAACAGCAGATTAGAGCTGGTAAAAGAATAAACTTGGAAATTGGTTGAGTGTGGTTATCCAGACTGAAGATGGAAGGAAAACTGAACGTAGTGTCCATGCAGCCGAAAAGCTGGTTAGCTGCTCACCACAAGTAGAATTCAACTAACTCTGATACAAAAACAAGTGTAATACAAGAGAAGGTTTTATACAAAAACATGAATTTATTCTGAAGCCAGCTTGGGGAAGGAATATGATGCATCCTGCCTTTTTCATGTGCCATTTCTCCTTTGGAGGAGAAAGGGGCATTTTCATAAGGTGTGTTGTGGGGGTAGGGGGAGTGAGCAACGGTAGTTGTCTCCCAGGCAGTTACCATGTACCTGGAAGCTGAGCTGCCATGTTTCTGGGCAGAAGTAAGCTGTCAAAGTGGCCAAGTGAGCACGCTTTCTCCAGTGTTCCTAGTGGGTGAAAGGCCAACCCCTGAAGGGGTTTCAAGTCCACCCCATGGCAGGGAGAGTTCCCTGCTGGGTATGCTTTGGGCTGCAAATCTACTGTCAAGTCTCAGGAAAGATCAGCTGGAAGAACGTGCCCTGTTCTCAATCAAACCTCAATCAACCTATCTCCAAGTTTACAGATTCATTATTTTTCCCTGCAGGGACTGTCTGGTGAGGGGGAGGTAAAAGGTGATTTTTGCATTCCTAAAGGGCTAACAGAAAAGGGGAAACATGGGGGTTGGGAGTTGGGAGGGAAGAGGAGAAGTGAAAAGAAAATAACATAAAAAAAATAAACTATCTCTAAGAAAATGGGAATACTCAGTTATACCCAGATGGGTTCCCTAGTGAATGATGGGTTCTACCAAACATTTATGGGAAAATTATACCAATTCCCTACAATCTCTCCCAAGGAAAAGACAAAAGCAGAAAGCACACTTCCTAACTAATTCTCTGAGGCCAACATTATCCTAACACCAAGACCAGACAGACATTTTAAGAAAAAAACCTAGAAACCAGTATCTCTCATGAACATAAATGCAAAATTCCTCAACAAAATATTAGTGAATCAAATTCAGTAAAAAGAATCACAGAGTGACATAAGTGAGATGATAGAAAAGGGGGCTCCTGGTGCTCTCCTCTCCCATAAACGCTTGGAAAAACTCCCATCTACACACAGATCAACTTCTGAAAGAAACCCAGAAACTAGCTGAGAGAGCTCTGCACATGGGACAATGGAGAAAACATCTACATCAAAATGGGTTGAAAAAGCTCAGACACACTCACACTGCAAGCCCCACCTTAGACACAGTACCTTACTTTGAGGAAGGAATCCCTACTCCTGACTTTCTCCTGAAGAATAATGGGTTTACACCACACACAGACAGCCCCAGCTTTCGCAGTTCAAGGGCTTGCTTGGCTGCTAGGTCGCCTAGCCCTGGGAGTGGACATGGGTCAGCAGTCATGAATCCTCTGTGACCACAGAAGGCAAAGAGGCAGTTTTCAATGGGCATGTGAGCATTTCCAGCAGCTGTGCCCCTGTGCTCAGCATAGAGCAAACAGGCAGAAATGTCAGGCTCCCAATTTCTCCCTGGAAGGGTATGTGTGTAGGCTCTCCTAGCTGTTGCCTGAGGTGAGGGATGGGCTTCTATTAATAACTAGACAGCACCTGGAGCAAGCCAGGCAGGTAAACAATAGATTTCCAGGAGTCTGGACAGGCATGTGGGCAAGTCCCATGCCTTCTCCCACCCCCGCCCCAGGATAAAATCAGGTCTCTAACATCACACATTGAGTACACAACATTTAGCTCTCTCGAATGAAGGACTAGATCCTCAATCACTGAGCTTTGGGAGCTGATGAGGCTCTGTATTTGTCAGTCCCACAAGCCCACAGATATCAAAGAACAGGTGTGAGATGCGCATGTTAGCACTCCCAGTGCTAACCCCCAGGCCCAGAGCAGTGTGAACAGGCAGAAATGCCTGGCTCTCACTTTCTTCTAGGCATCTGTCTACACATGTGCAGCTGCTGCCCTGGGGTTGCCATGCATCTGGGAGCTGACAGAGCAGGAAACCAGTACTCCTCTGAGACCCTGAACAGGTAGGTGAGCACTTCCACAGCTGCTCTCACTGGTTTGCTCCACAGATAGCACCAAGTTTCCAACTAACCTGTCCATCTCTAAGCAGACAGAAGCCAGCATTCACTAGGCCCCTGGGGTGACAAAGAGCAAAGCAATGCATCAAAGGTGTGTGCAGTTTAAACAGGGAGTGCAGGCACTTGCCACAGATCCTCTGTCCAGCTTATTGCAGAGCCAGTGGGGGATAAACTCATGCTCCCAGCTTTCCCCTAATGATAGAATCAATTGGAAATGCCCCAACATCTCCAGCTGCACCTCAAGGGGCTGTCTTCTATCTCCCCTGTCTGGGTAACTGACAGGACTTGACACATTCTAATCTCCTGAGGGCTGCTAAGAGCATAGATGGCAGTTTGGACAAGCACAGGTCAAGAGGTGCTCCAAGTCTCTGACAGGGCTACTTGGCAACTTCATCTCCTCTACAAGGCCAATGGGACAAGACTGTGACAGGTATTTTTCTTATCTAATGTGCAGAAAATAACAGAGAATCCACAACAATGAAGAAACAGTGAAATATATTCCAAGCAAAAGAGCAAGATAAATCTCCAGAAAATGCCCCAGTGAAATGAAGGTAAGTGACTTACCAAATGACTACTCAAAATAATGATCATGAATATGTTTACCATGTCTAGGAGAGCAAAGTATGAATAAAGTAAAAATTTCAGCAAAGAGATAAAAAAAAGTTCAAATTATCAAACAAAAATAATACAGCTGAAAAATACGATAACTAAAATAAGAGTTCACAAAAGAAGCTCAACAGACTAAATCAGGCAGAAGAAAAGATTAGCAAAGTAGAAGAGAGGTCACTGGAAATCATTCAGAGAAGCAAAACCAAAAATGAATGAAAAGGAGTGAAGATGCTGGGCCTGGTGGTTCAGGCCTGTAATCCCAGCACTTTGGGAGGCTGAGGCATGTGGATCACAAGGTCAGAAATTTGAGACTCACCTGATCAACATGGTGAAACCCTACTAAAAATACTAAAATTAGCTGGGCATGGTGGTGCACACCTATAATCACAGCTACTCAGGAGGCGGAGGCAGGACAATTGCCTGAACCTGGGAGGCAGAGGTTGCAGTGAGCCAAGATCAGGCCACTGCACTCCAGCCTGGGTGACAGAGTGAGACTTTGTTTCAAAAAAGAAAAAGAGTGAAGATATCTAAACAGAGTTGTGGGACATGAAGCAGACCAAAATAGGCATTATCAGAGTGCCAGAAGGAGGAGAGAAGAGACAGAAAGTTTATCCAAAGAAGTAACAGTCATGAGTGGCAGACTGACATTTCAGTCAATGGCAGACCACAGAAGCACAATGGCCATAGCATACAGCCTAGGTGTTTAGTAGGCTGCCCCATCTAGGTTTGTGAAGTCTGCTCCATGATGTTCATGCAATGACAACATCACTTACTGATGCATTTTTCAGAACCTATCTCTGTTGTTAAGCAACACATAGCTGTAATGACAGAAAACTTCCCAAACCAGGGACGAAATAGAAATCTGCATCCAGGAAGCCCAAAGGACACCAGAAGACAACCCACACCAAGCCACATCATAATTGATTTAAAAAGTTAAAGACAAAGAATTCTGAAAGCAGCATGAGAAAAGCAGTGTGTTACACACAACAGAAAACCTGTAAGTATGGGATTTCTTTTGGGAGTGATGAAAATATTATGAACTTAGATTGTGATGATGAACGTACATCTCTGTGATTACTCTACAAACCTCTGAATTGTATGTTTTTAAATGGATGAATTTTACAGTATGTGATGCACATCTCAATATTGCTACCTTAAACTAACCTATTTATGAATTATTTCATAGAACATGTTTTTTATTCCTTTATTCTGTTTTCCTGCAGTTCCTTAACTGTGGCTGAATAAGCTTGGAGGATAAGCCTTTGCTTACACTACTGAGAAGCAGAAAAAGGGTGGTATGGAAGTAAAATTTCCATAAATAATATCAATTCTGCACCTCCAAAAATGTGTGTCTCTTACACAAATGTCTCTATAATCTGAGAGTTCCAGGCTACCTAACTTGTTTCTTTTGCTTCACTGGCTGTTCTTCTCTTCACTCTGCCTTTAAGCTTCCCACCCCCTTGGAATCAGCAGGCAGGAGCCCAGCAGGATGGCATCTTACCAGCATGCTGTACTTCTGCAGGCAGTAGGCCAGATCCAGGGGCTGCACTGCATCCTGCCGGCTGTCCTCCATCTTCTCCTGCAGCAGAAGCAGCTGGAAAGGGACACTTCTCCTCTGCTTGTCAGCTCCCTTGGGCACCATGATCCTGCCACAAAAGAATGGATGGAAACTTCCTTATGTGTAGTTTTTGAAGCTTAGGTGCACACTGTAATCACTTGGGAAAAAATTTAAATCTCCATATCCAGGCCATGCCCATACAAATTATACCAGAATTCTGGAGGCTGGGGCCCAGTTATCAGAATATTTTATTTCCCCAGATTATTTCAATGTGTGGCCAAGGTTGAGAAGCACCACATGAGTAAATCTGCTGTACAGGAGACCCTCTAGAGAGGGACATCAGCATGACTGTGGCCTCAGCCCCTCTGCACTCTGCCCAGCAGTCATGTGAGAGCAGAGGGCAGGTGCACGAGGAGGTCCTGGCTCCACATTTCAGGCAAGCAGCAAACATCCAGCCTAAAGCTCTCCAAAACTACAGAGGCACATGCTGGGTTAGGTCCTAGGAAGAAAGGGCAATACGAAGGGCTGTCCTTGTGGTTTGGCAATGATTCATTTAATTACAGGCACTACCTGGATGGATGGGAAAAAGGAGAGAGCACAGGACAGGAAAGGAGTGATAGAGACAGAGAGATGGTGGGGAGGGAGAGAGAGAGAGAGAGACAGAGAGAGAGCACATTGTGTGAGTGTTGGGGGAAGGGAGGTGTGTACTGTCCATGGACTCCTTCCCAACATCAGTCTAGTTCCAACTCTCTCTAACCAAGTCAGTGGCCATCAATCCTGGCTACACTTTAAAATCACCCAAGGAGTGCTTTTAAAAAGTACCAATACCTGGGCCCCACACTATACCAAACTAAGAAGTTTTAGAAATAATGTGTCATCCAGAATATGCAGAAACAGGTCTTCTCTCTGCCAACTTTTGAGAGAACATCTCAAAAAGTTCAAGTCACTGTGAATAACTGAATATATTAAAAATGAAATAATACACATGCTTATCAGCCTAAAGAATAGTCTTACCTCTTCAATATCCTGGTGAAGTCCATGTTCATTACAAACACCTGAATTAAGGAGTTAAGGCAGCAGGTCTGTCCAACATTGTATAAACCAACCAGGCCTATAAGGGGAAGAGAAAAAAGTACTGAGGGCAAGGCCTAGGTAAAGAATTTGAAGCTGCTGGGTGTGGTGGCTCATGCCTGTCACCCCAGCACTCTGGGAGGCTGAGGCAGGCAGGTCACCTGAGGTCAGGAGTTGGAGACCAGCCTGGTCCACATGGCGAAAACCCTGTCTCTACTAAAAATACAAAAAATTCAGCTGGGCGTCATGGCGGGTGCCTATAATCCCAGCTACTTGGAAAGCTGAGGCAGGAGAATTGCTTGAATCTGGCAGGTGGAGGTTCCAATGAGCCAAGATTGCACTGCTGCACTCCAGCCTGGACAACAAGACCGAAACTCTGTCTTAAAAAACAAGAAGTTGACAAAAATAAAATGATTTCTTAAATCTACCAAGGACATGAAATCCTATAAAGTTCTCTCAGAGGTACAAAGTGTTCACTCAAGAGATTGCAGACAAATTGGAGAGAAGATATCAAGCATGAAACTTTAATAAGTTTGATAACATGGGCCAGGCACAGTGGCTCACATCTGTAATGCCAGCACTTTGGGAGGCCAAGGCAGGTGGACCACCTGAGGTCAGGGGTTAGAGAACAGGCTGGCCAACATGGTGAAACTCCATCTCTACAAAAACTGGCTGAGTGTAGTGATGTGTGCCTGTAATCCCAGCTACTTGGGAGGCTGAGGCAGGAGAATTGTTTGAACCTGGCAGGTGGAGGTTACAGTGAGCGAAGATCATGCCACTGCACTCCAGCCTGGGCCAAAGAGCAAAACTCCATCAAAAGAAAAAGAAAAGAAAAGTAAAGAAAAGGAAGGAAGGAAGAAAGGAAGGAAGAAAGGAAGGAAAAAATAAAGAAAGGAAGGAAAGAAAAAGAGAGAGAAAAAAGTTCAATAAGAACAAGTTTTAAAAAAGTTCGATAAAAAGAAGTTTTAATAGTCCTTTAGGAAAAATGAGATGTCACCAAAAATGTAAATTATTCACTGCAAAATGAGTAGTACAAGCAATTGTTGGGGAAGAAAAAGAAAGAAACATTAGAGAAAGTGTAACTGAGAATTATGGGTTCCTCTCATTCAAAGTGTTCTCCACGGAGCTGAGTCCAAATGTGCATCTGTGGGTCTCAGGGGACAAGAGAAACTCCCCAGTTTATCTATGTCCAATGCCAGTGGACAGGTCCCTGCCCAGTACCCACCACAGGGAGGTAGGAGATTAGAAGGCAGGTTTAGGAAATATTCACCTAATACAGTCTCACCCTGAGAGGCCGAAAGTCAGAAGGAACTTACAAGAATAGGAGAAAAACAAAAGGCATTTCTCTGAAGCCTAGCACCCAGCCTCCTCTCTTCCAACCCAACCTTAGGCTCTGCAGACCCCACAAGGTGGGCAATTTAAGAGGGAGGAAGTAGCAGTAAAGTCAGAATTTTTGAGGAAAGGGCTTTGCTTATGAGATATGGCAATAAAAAAGTAAAACTTGGGGTTTGCAGGTGAGCACAGATTTCTGCTCCCAGATCATCAGGAGCACATTGCTTCTGACAGACTGGTACAAAGTTACCTCAGCAGTAAATATGGGAGCTAAGGCTGTCACTAGACACTCAGCAATGGCTTAAAGCAGTTTCCACAGATCACCCCATTTAATCCTTTCAACAACCCATGTTTGGTACTGTTATTATCCCCATTTTGTATTTGTTTTTTAGAAATAAGATTTTCCTAGAGCCCAGGCTGCATCCTGATATAAAAGATGCAGAAATTCAGGCACAAGAAAGCAGGTGCCAACAGCCACAAAGCTCTGCTGCTCCAGAGCACATCACTACATGAAGAATGCTTCTTTCTCAGCATTGTACTTTTTGCATATATACATGGAAAAGAGAAAAACAAATATGAAAATGCAAAGCTAAGAGTTACCAAATAAGTATCTCAATTTCATCAAACATAGTTATATATAAGATGAATATCATTTTAAAGTGGTTTGACTTTTCAACTTTTTAAATGTATTTCAAAAATTAAAAAATGGAAAAGACTGGGTCCAGATATGCAATGACACTAACACTGATAAATATATATAAACAGTGAAAATAAATGTATTGAATGTTAAATATTTTCATTTCCATGTTTTTCAATTTTAAAAATCCTGTCTTTGAAAAATATAGCAATATTATTAACCTTACTTTTATGTTTTAGAAAATTTATTTCTAATTCCCTAAGTACTTTTCTTTTTATTCAAATCCAACACCTCTCTCTGAATCTTTTTCCTCCTTGAATGATTTGGAATGTAAGTCTGTAGAAGATAGCATTGTTGTTGTTGTTGTTGTTTGGATTACTTACTTGATGAAACACAAAAGAGGACAGAGCAAAAGATAATACCTGAAACAGGTCAAGCATTTTATGCAGATTTTGACTTGGTGCACCCATTCAATAGCAACAACAACAACAAAACAAAATAACACTACCATGATTTTAAAGCAAGCTCGAGAAGTTGGCAGCAAGATGGTGGCATCAGCAACATACTATGTGAAGCAAACCACACTTCTCCAGAAACTATTTAAAATTAAAATAATAAAATGATGACTTAAAATAATTTCCAAGTTCTGAAGCAGTTTGCAAGAGACAATGCATAGCATCAAATGCCTACGTCAGTAACATTCAACATAATTATACTATAAAACATAAAGATCTTAAAAAAATCCAATAGAATAGGTTGAAAGAAAGAAGAAGGAAGTAATGATAGAAATAAAAGCAAAATTTAATGAGGTAAAAATCAGCTAAGTAATAATTTTAAAAGTTGAGCCTTAGAAAACAAAACACTTAGCTAACTCAATTAAAAAGTGGAAGTGCTAATACATGATATTTGAAATTATAAGGTATAAATACCCTGTAAAAAATTTATACAAACATAGAAAACAGCTTTTCTAACAATTCACAAATGTGCTTGACAATCCAAGAAATTGACAGTTTTGTAGGAAAATAAAATGTACCAAATTGACTTCAGTCAATCTTCAGAACACCTAAAAGAATTCTCAAAAAGAGAAGAAATAATTAATATATTCAAAAAGTCACCTCCATATTAAAACACCAGGTCTTTATATTTTTCTAGAACAAATCAACAAAACTATGTAAGAACAGACAATCTCAATCTCCTTTTCCGCATTACAGAAAAGGAAGACTTCTAATTATTTCCATAAACTGATTTGAAAATTTGACAAATATTTCACAAAAAAAGTCTTAAATTCTAATTTATAATAGCTGATTTTTAATTATAACATAGTAAAAATATTGCAATATTAGATTTAAACTATTAAGTAACTTCAAATAGCAAGAATAAAACAATTATGTTTAATAATCAAGAATAAAAGGGTGTTTTAATATTATGAAATATATTAATACACTGAATTATATTAAAAAAATACAAGGATAAGGATATTGCTATTTCCATAGTGTTTGTCTACCATTGTGTAACAAATTATTTCAAAACTTAAACAACAACAATTTATTGTCTTATGATTTTATGGGTCAGAAATATAGAGCAGGATTTTGTTGGAGAATATGTCAATTTTACATATCATTGACTAGGATCACTCAGGGAAATCAACTCATATCTGGGCTAGTCTAGGAATCACCTGGGTGCCATTCATTTCCTGTACTTCTCTAGGCATTCTCCCCAGGAAAGTAACTATACTTTCTTCACTGTGGCTTAGAACTGCCATCCTTGGCCAGGCGTGGTGGCTCACGCCTGTAATCCCAGCACTTTGGGAGGCCGAGGCGGGTGGATCATGAAGTCAAGAGATCGAGACCATCCTGGTCAACATGGTGACACCCTGTCTCTACTAAAAATACAAAAACTTAGCTGGGTATGGTGGTGCATGCCTGTAATCCCAGCTACTCAGCAGGCTGAGGCAGGAGAATTGCCTGAACCCAGGAGGAGGAGGTTGCGGTGAGCTGAGATTGCACCATTGCACTCCAGCCTGGGTAAACAAGAGCGAAACTCCATCTCAAAAAAAAAAAAAAAAAAAAAGAACTGCCATCCTCTAAAACATTAAGCCTAGAAACTGTTAAAAACTTATTTCTATTGTAATCAATTGGCCAAAGCAGTCAGGTAGTCTAGGCTGAAAGGAAGGAAACACAGACCCCATCTCAATTAAAGAAAATCAAATAATATGTGGCCATTTAAATTTCCTGCAGAGGTAGATTATGCATTTAAAAATAATCATAGCAATTGAGCAAGGTTTTAAAAAATGACTGTGTTAAAGTTAGGAATTAGACACAGATGCTGCCATCTTCACTATTATTGTGTTAGCCCATATAATAGGCAAGAGAAAGCAAATAGAGTCCTAATAATTAAACAAATATATCGATTT
This sequence comes from Saguinus oedipus, assembly GCA_031835075.1. Taxonomy (NCBI): domain Eukaryota; kingdom Metazoa; phylum Chordata; class Mammalia; order Primates; family Cebidae; genus Saguinus; species Saguinus oedipus. The sequence goes on along the minus strand of CM063175.1, from coordinate 3,282,359 downwards.
GAAAATTATATTGTTATAGGTGGAAAATTTAAAAGAATAGGTGGAAAAGCTAAAATCAGCAAGATAATTTAATAAATTAGTTAATAAGATCAACATACAAATATTAATAGCCTTCACATATATAAACAAAACATAGTTAGAATACACAATGAAGACCTCACTTGCAATGGCAAAAATTTTTAGAGGTAAGATAAAATGTCACACGTATACATTAAAAAAATCCAAAACTTAAAAGAAGAAACTCTAAAACATTGGAAAAACATACAAAAGATAATACATTTTGTAAAATGAAAAAACATGCTTTTTGACAAAAGTCTTAAAATTACAAAGATGTTAAATATTCCCTACATTAATTTATAACACATATATATTTATATAATTATAATTTATGATCTATAAATTATGTTCTCTAAATTAAAAACATCACTGTGTTTCTTATTTACTACAGCAAGATAAAGTGATTATTAGGGCCATGTGGAAGAACAGCCAAAACAAGAATAGGCAGAACAATTCTGCAAAAAAAGAAGAGTAATGAGAAGGGAGAAGGTCTGCAAATATTCAAACACTGTGACACTGATGTATAAAGGAACAGAATAGAAATCCAGATATTGATTCAATTATAATTATAATTTTATAATTATAAAATATTTTATATAATTGTAAAATTATAATCATACAATTACAAAATTATAATTATATAATTATATATTATTTTACATTATTTACTGGGTACCTTTAATGAGTGGAGGTCCTACCACAAGCTGTGTGACCTTGCCCTCCCATAGTGCTAGAATTACAGGCATGAGAGTTTAGCTCTTATTACCCAGGCTGGAGTGCAATGGTGAAATCTTGGCTCATGGCAACCTCCACCTCCCGGGTTCAAGTGATTCTCAAATGATTCAAGCCTCCCAAGTAGCTGGGACTACAGGCATGCACCACCATGCCCAGATAACTTTTTGCATTTTAGTAGAGATGGGGCTTTACCATGTTGGTCAGGCTGGCCTCAAACTCCTGACCTTAGGTGATCTACCTGCCTTGGCCTCCGAGAGTGCTGGGATTACAGGGGGGTTGGGCTCTGGGTAAAGACAGCTGGAGCCAGAATGTTCGTGAGCTGATTATTGTTGAAGCTGGGTGTCAGTACATAGTGTTCATTATGCATTCTCTAGCTGTTATAGACAGAAATTCCCATAATAATTGATTTTCAAAGAAATCAGCCAGGCAAAGTGGCTCATGCCTATAATTCCTGCACTTTGGGAGATGAAAGTGGAAGGATGGCTTGGGGCCAGGAGTTTGAGACCAGCCTGGGCAACACAGGAAGACCCTGTCTCTACAAAAAAATCAAAAAATTAGCCAGGCATGGTGATGCACACCTGTAGTCCCAGCTACTTTGGAGGCTAAAGTGGGAGGACCATTTGAGCCCAGGAGTTTGAGGCTGCAGTGAACTATGACTGCACCATTGCACTCTAGCCTGGGTGATTAAAAGAGACCCTGTCTCTAAAAAATAACTTCTTAAAGATATTTAATTAATTAATTTACATATCTGAAGATGGGAGTTTCACTCTGTCAGCCAGGCTGTAATGTAGTGGCATGATCTCGGCTCACTACATCTCCCAGGTTCAAGCGATTCTCCTACCTGAGCCTCCTAAGTAGCTGGGATTACAGGTGTGGACCACCACACCCAGCTAATTTTTGCATTTTTATTAAGAGATATGATTATGCCATGTTGGCCAGGCTGGTCTCAAAATCCTGAACTCAAGTGCTCCACCTGCTTCAGCCTCCCAAAGTGTGAGATTCCAGGCGTGAGCCACCACGATAACATTTTATATAAATTTTCTTTAAAAGGGTTCTGGTTGGGTCAGTTGACAAGCCCCAGGTCCCTTGAGTCTCATTTACTTCCATTGCATAATAGCAGCTTCTGTCCCTTCCCTGTTCCCCAGGAACAGGAGCAAGCACACCTCTCCTTCCCTGCCCAGGTCCTCTGGCCTCACCTTGCCTCCCTGCAAGGCCACTCTCCTGGCAAGACCACCCCAGTGCCTGGGATCTAGAGGAGAGGCAGGTGGGTGAAGTCTTGCCTGCAGTGTAGAGATGATGCCAGTGGCCACCTGAAGCACAGCACTCATGGTGTCTGACACTTCAAACAAAGCTTTCCTGTCCTCCTGGGAGGTACATGGCAGAAGGTGAGGGTCTAGCAGCCCCTTGGCACCCAGGGTCCCCACAGCCCCACCCCACACTGAGGCATCCCTGCTGCATCCCATGGGAAGAATACTCAGTACCCAAAGGAAGGGCCGAGAGCTCCAAAAGCAGCCACAGATGGGGCTGAGTGCACAGGATTGGAGTTAGGTATGGCACTCTTGAGGGTCCCTGCCTGGGTGTGCCAGAACCCTGAGAAATGGCACAGGGTGTGGAGGCAGGCAGGCCTCCCCCAGCCACCATCCCCAGCCTCACAACTGTAGGTCTTTGTTGAAGGTGCTGGCAAGTCCCTTGAGGGTCATCAGGAGCATGGCATGTTGCAAGAAGAGGGAGGCACAGGGTTGGATGAAACATTCTGCCCCCCCCCACCCCTGGGACCTCACATCCACCCTTCCTTTCTCCCTGCCATGCTCACCCACCCAAACATACACCCTGCTTTGCTCCAGATCAGCTCCAAGCTGTCAGGGTTTATCTTCGGGGGCATCAGGCTGCTTCTGATGCTGCGGACAGAGATGCAGGCACTGAAGGGGCTGGGCCCTTGGCTGCTCCAGCAGCTCACTGGCCAGGCCTGGTGGAGGGCAGGGAGGAAGGAAGCCATGCCTAAGGGGCATGGGGAACACAGAGGCTGGGAGTGGTAGGTGGAAGTGGCAGTTCAGGGCTTACCTGTAGGCATCTGAGAGCTACACGAAGCTGAATTCCTTGGTGCCATAGAGGATGAGGTCCCTGTCCATCCTGCTGAGATAGGTCATGCAGAATGAAGCCCAGAACAGGAACTCAGCTGGGAGAAAGAAAGGTTCCCAGTCACCAAGCCTCTCTGGTACTCACCCAGCCTGACCATACAGGGAGAAAGAGGAGGTTAGGCAGTGGTGGGGGAACTGGCTAAATTTTCATTTTTTTTCCAGACAAGAGTCTGTTCTGTTGCCAGGCTGGAGTGCAGTGGTGAGATCTTGGCTCACTGCAGTCTCCACCTCCCAGGTTCTAGCAATGCTCCTGCTTCAGCCTCCTGAGTAGCTGGCACCATGGCCAGCTAATTTTTCTATTTTTATTAGAGACAGGATTTCACCATGTTGGCCAGGGTAGTCTCGATCTCTTGACCTCGTGATCCACCTGGCTTGGTCTCCTAAAGTTCTTGATTAGAGGTGTGAGTCACTGTGCCTGACCTAAATTTTCATTTTGAGTAAAGATGGAGTCTTGCTATGTTGCCCATGCTGGTCTAAAACACCTGGCCCAGGCAATCTTCCTGCCTTGGCCTCCCAAAGTGCTGGAATTACAGATGTGAGCCACTGCACCTAGCCTGTTTTTGTTATTGTTGTTTTAAATAAACCAGCTTTGGCAGGGTGTGGTGGCTCACTCCTGTAATCCCAGCACTTTGGGAGGCCAAGGTGGGCGGATCATGAGGTCAGCAGATCCAGACCATCTTGGCCAACACGGTGAAACCCCATCTCTACTAAAAATACAAAGATATTACCGGGGTGTGCTGTCACGCACCTGTAATCCCAGCTACTTGGGAGGCTGAGCCAGGAGAATCACAAGAACCCAGGAGGTGAAGGTTGCAGTGAGCCAAGACCGTGCCACTGCACTCAAGTCTGGCAACAGAGCAAAACAAAACAAAAATTAAGACAAACCAGCTTTACTGAGGTATTGTTCACATATAACCTACCCATTTATTTACTTTTATTTTATTTTATTTTTTGAGATCAAGTTTCACTCTTGTTGTCCAGGCTGGAATGTACTGGTGTGATCTCAGCTCACTGCAGCCTTGGCCTCCTGAGTTCAAGTGATTTTCCTGCCTCAGTTTCCCAAGTAGCTACAGGTGCCCACCATCACACCTGGTTAAATTTTTTTATTCTTAGTAGAAATGGGGTTTCACCATGTTAGCCAGTGCTGAATTACAGGCATGAGCCACTGTGCCCTGCCCAATTTACTCATTTCAAGTTTACACTTTAGTGTACAATCATCACCACAAACAGTCTGACCATACAGGGGTAGGAGAAGACTGGAGAGAAGCTGGGTTGGGGGACAGAAGTGAGGCACAGGGCAGGGGACTAGCTCCCCAACACTCACCCATGAAGTCACACTCACTGGTGGCATCCATGCTGTTAAGAGTGATGGCACCAAAGTTGAGTTCTGGGGGTTGGGAGGAAGCAGGGCTGGGCTGGAGAACAGGGAGTGGCCTCCTCTCCCCTAACCAGGTTGCCTGGCCCCCTCCCCCTGGAAAGAGGATTCAGGGTGGGTGGGGTGGGAGCTGGGGGTAGGCATCTTTTCCACAGTCTCAGGAGGGAGGTAGGAGCCCTGAGTCTTCTCTCAGTACCAGGCATCCCTGCCATGGGTGACTCCTGGCCTAGATAAGCTCAGTCCCCATAGGCAATGAATGATGGTTTCACCAGGGGCCACAGGCTCCTGCCCTCTGGTGTGTCTGCATCTCCTGCTGAGTGCTGAGGGTGACTCTCCCTAGGGAGGAGGGGCAGGGTATCTCACCTGCTCAGAGCAGCTGTCTGTACCCAGGGGATTGCCCCAAATGGCCCTGCTGCAGGGACAGGGATTCATGGTGACCAGGGCTCCTGGCAGGCAGCCCTGACAGACAGACACACACGTGCACCCAAGCACACACACACACACGCGTGCACACACACACACACAGAATGAAGTCCTAGTTGCCAGGGTAACCGCCTGGAGCTCAACCTCTTCCCTGGCCCAGTCACCTTGGGTCCACAACACTTGTCCCCTAATGTCTCTTGAACACTTATCCCCAAGCACCGAGTAACCCTGCATGCAGAACCCTTGTCTCCTGACCACATGTCCCCGTATGTCAGGCTGAGGGCAGTGGGCTGGACTCATTAGAAGTCTCACCGAAAAGCTCCAGCCCTGCTCAGACACATTCACTGGCTTGGACATCCTAACCTTAGCAAGAGCTGGGGCTCCATGCAGGGTCCCCTTCTGAGCAGATAACCTGATTTTCTAACCCTCTCTGCCCTTCCCAGCTCACGTGTGAATCCCTGGGCTATGCAGCAGCCACCCCCACCATGCCCTTAGGGAACTGGAGCCTCACCCACCTCCCCAGGGGCAGGACACCAATCAGCTTCCACACCTCCAGCAGCCGCTCAGAATCTAGGGTCAGCACCATGGCACCGTTGAGGGAAGCCAGGGGCAGGAGGGTCAGGGCAGCCAGGGTCCTCCCCTCCAGTACAGCCCCAGCACCTCACCCAGCTCACCTCAGGATCCAGTGGCTTCAGTGAAGGGGCTGGGCCCTCTGCAGGTGGGCGTACCCTGGGAAGAGGACATCATGTTCCCTGTGGGAGAGGAGGAGCAGGGGCTCAGGTGGAGGCCAGGTCAAGGCCTGCCAGTGACACTGGGATTCTGCAGGCCTGGGTCACCCCTTGGAAGAAGTGTTGCCCTACAGCAATGCACCTGAATGAGGGATCCAGGATCTCCCAGGGACAAATCGCTCTCAAGGGAAAAAGAGGACAAAATGCGGCCATGTGAACCATGGACTGGGCCTGAGCTGTGGGGCTCCTGGGGTGAGGCTTTGCCAGGAACACCCAAAGCCTGAGCCTCTGTCACTCAGCATCTCCCAGCGGGGGCTAGAACAGGGGAGAAGGCCCATGTTGGGTATGACTTGGGAGGTTTCATTTGAGGACCCCAGAAATAGCTGGGCTCATAAAGAGCTGCTCAGAGCAGGTGGGATACCCTGCCCCTCATTCAAGTTACTAATTTTTTGTATTTTTAATAGAAAAAGGGTTTCACCATGTTGGCCAGGCTGGTCTCGAACTCCTGACCTCAGATGATCCACCCACCTTGGTCTCCCAAAGTGCTGGGATTACAGGCATGAGCCACTTCGCCCAGTCTATTGTTATTTTAAATGAACCAACTTTGCTAAGATTATCATTCACATTTTAGTGTACATCCATCACCAATTTTAGAGCATTTTCATCACCCCCTAAAGAAATTCTGTACTCAAGGCCAGGTACAGTGGCTCAAGTCTGTAATTCCAGCACTTTGGGAGGCCAAGAGGGTAGGATCACTTGAGGCCGGGAGTTCAACCAGACTGGGCCACATAGTGAAAACCTGTTACTACAAAAAAAATGTAAACACTTTGCAGGGTGTCAGGGTGTGGTACACACCTGTGGTCTTACCTACTCAGAAAGCTGAGGTGGGAAGATCATTTGAGTCCAGGAGTTTGAGGCTGCAGTGAGCTATTACTGAGCTACTGCACTCCAGCCTAGGTGACAGAGCAAGAGCTCTAATTTGGCCGGGTGTGGTTGCTCACACCTGTAATGCCAGCACTTTGGGAGGCCAACGTGGGTGGACCACAAGATCAGGAGATTGAGAACATCCTGGCCAACATGGTAATACCCTGTCTCTACTAAAAAATACAAAAATTAGCTGAGTGTGGCACATACCTGTAGTTCCAGCTACTGTGGAGACTGAGGCAGGAGAATTGCTTGAATCTGGGAGGCAGAGGTTGCACTAAGCCGAGTGCCACTGCATTTCAGCCTGGGTGACAAGAGCAAAACTCTGTCTCAAAAAAAAAAAAAAAAAAAAGTTAAAAATTTAAAAATTAGGCTGGGCGCAGTGGCTTATGCCGGTAATCAGTGCTTTGGAAGGTCAACATAAAATGATGGCTTGAAGCCAGGAGTTCGAGACCAGCCTGGGCAAAGTAGTGAGACCCTGTATCTAAAAAAAAATTTTTTTAATTAGCCAGGCGTGGAGCCGCCAGTTAACTTGCAAGGCTGCGGCAGGAGGATCGCTTGAGCTCAGAAGTTAGTATTGCGCCACTGCGCTCCAGCCTGGGAAACAGGGCCAAGCCCAGTATCAAAAAAATGTTTTAAAAATTAAAAACAAACATTAAATAAAAGGACACTGCCTGGGCTCAGCCTTCGCCTCGGGAGGGGGCTCGGCAGGGGCGCTTCCCCCTCCTCCCACCTCCTCCCCAGCGGTCCTCCTGGTTCACCTCCGTGCCCCACTCCCCCATCCCGGCGCTCCCAAGCCCACTGACCTTTAACCTCCTCTGGGCTCCCAACCCCCGGGCGACCAGGGGACGGAGACTGCGAGGCGGCCCGGGCTCCCCTACTCCCTCCGCCCGGCTTCTGCACGCCTCCCGGCCCTGCCCTAAGTACCGCAGCAGCGGCCGCTACCACCACTCCTGGAAGCCTCGGCGCCGGTCGTCGGAGAAGTCAGCGCGGAAGCTCCAGAGGCCGTCCAGGTCCTTGCGCTTCCGTGACAGGCTCTCCCGGGGGTACAGCATCCCACCCTGCAGCGCCACTGCAGAGCCACACAACAACGGCCCTGGCGCTGCCTAGGCCACCGCACGACTCGCAACCAGGCTTTCCACTCTGCTGCTCAGCTTCCGGCTGCGGGGATAAAAGAAGCGCGAGAGGAGGCCGGCGGGCATGTCGTTTGATGTACTGAGGCCGTCGGCGCCATGTTGGTTGAGGGCGAATGCCAGGTCTGGAGGGGAGGGGGAGCCGGGAGCTGCTGAGTGGAGCCAGGGACTGGGAACCCCGAGCTAGGCCTTTGGCGAAAGGGGACCCTCACATTCAACTCCAGTCAAGAAGGGCGAGGTCTTCCCACCGCGGCCCAGGCTGGACGATCCAGGGCAGCAGGCCAGGACAAAACCCCTGAGATGTGAGATTCCGTTTTCTTCAAGTAGCACCTCCACTTGCTTTCCCCAGCGTGACTCCCCTGAGCAGAACCCAACGGAACCTCTTCTATGCCTGCCAGGTGCAGCGGTGGCCCTTGCCTGTAATCCCAGCACTTTGGGAGCCCAAGGCGGGTGGATCACGAGGTCAAGAGATCGAGACCGTCCTGGTCAACATGGTGAAACCCCGTCTTTACTAAAGATACAAAAAATTAGCTGGGCACGGTGGCACGTGCCTGTAATCCCAGCTACTCAGGAGGCTGAGGCAGGAGAATTGCCTGAACCCACGAGGCGGAGGTTGCGGTGAGCCGAGATCGCGCCATTGCACTGCAGCCTGGGTAAGGAGCGAAACTCTGTCTCAAAAAAAAAAACCAAAAAACAAAAAATAAACAAATTAGCCAGGTGTGGTGGCTGGCACCTGTGTTCCAACCACTTGGGAGACGGAGGCAGTAGGATTGCTTGAGCCCAGGAGTTAGAAGCTACAGTGAACTATGATTGTGCCACAGCACTTTAGCCTGAGCAACAGTGAGACCCTGTGTCAAAAAATATTTTTTTAACAAAAAATGAAAAGAGTTTCATGGCATTCAGACACCATCCTGGGAAACTGAGTTCTGGCTGTAGTGGCTCACGCCTGTAATCCCAACACTTTCAGAGGCCAAAGCAGGTGGATCACCTGAGGGCAGGAGTTCAAGACCAGCCTGGTCCACATGGTGAAACGCTGTCTCTGCTAAAAGTACAAAAAATTAGCTGGGCATGGTGGCAGCTTCCTGTAATGCCAGCTACTTGGGAGGCTGATACAGGAGAATCACTTCAACCCAGGAGGTGGAGGTTGCAGTGAGCCAAGAGAGTGCCACTGCACTCCAGCCTAAGCAACAGAGTGGGACTCCAACTCAAAAAAAAAAAAGAGCTATGTATCTCTCACCCAATTTGCCTGCTAGGAAATTCCTTGTGAGCACCAAGAACTTTACTGAACTGTAAGTCATCCTTCTGCTCACCTGAGACAAGTGCATATCTGATTGCTTCCTCTGCTGGAAAAATGCAGATTCCCTGAGCTAGGAAAAGGCATAAGGGATGGATAGCTGGTAGCGGTGACTCAGGCCTGAAATCCCAGCATTTTGGGAGGCCAAGGCGGGTGGGATCACCTGAAGTCATGACTTCAAGACTGGCCTGACCCACATGGTGAAACCTCATCTCAAATTTGAGAAGTTGAGGCTCCAAGAGGTAAAATTACAAGTTTGAAATATCTTTTTTATTTTTCTTTGGAGTTTTGTCTGATGTCCAAGCTGGAGCCAAGCTGGAGTACAGTGGCATGATCTTGGCTCACTGCAACCTCTGCCTCCTGGGTTCAGGGAATTCTCCTGCCTCAGCCTCCTGTGTAGCTGGGATTACAGGTGCATGCAACCATGCCTGGCTAATTTTTTTCGTGTTTTTAGTAGAGACAAGGTTTCACCATGTTGGTCAGCATGGTCTTGAACTCCTGACCTTGTGATCCACTCACCTCAGTCTCCCAAAGTGTTGACATTACAGGTATAAGCCACCAAGCCTGGCTGGGACTTCTTATTAATGTTTTTGAAGAGACAAACTTAATTATTTTAATAAATATAGTAATTGTGTATGTTTGTGGGCTTAGTGTGATGTTTTGATCTATGTATACATTGTGGAATGATTATATGAAGATAGTTAACATGTCCACCATCTCACACATGTACCATTTTTCTGTCGTGAGAACATTTAAAGTCTACTTTTTGCCAGTCACAGTGGCTTACGCCTGTAACGCCAACAGTTTCGGAGGCTGATGCAGGCGAATCATCGGAGGTCGAGTTCAAGACCAGCTCGGCCAACCTGGTGAAACCCCACTTCTAAAAATACAAAAATTAGCTGGCCAAGGTGGGGTACACCTGTAATCCTAGCTACTCAGGAGGCTGAGGCAGGGAAATCACTTGAACCATGGAGGCGGCAGTTGCAGTGAGCTGACATCACACCACTTCATTGCAGCCTCAGCAACAGAGAGTAACTATGTCTCAAAAAAATACAAAATATAAAATAAAATAAAATGTATCTTTTTTTTGAGATGGAGTGTGGCTTTCTCACCCAGGCTGGAGTGCAATGGCACAATCTCAGCTCACTGCAACCTCTGCCTCCCAGGTTCAACTGATTCACCCTGGCCTCAAGTGATCTGCCCTCTTCAACCTCTCAAACAGCTGAGATTACAGGCGTGAGCCACTGGGCCCAATCAAAATATACTTTTTAAGTAATTTTGAAATATACATTATTAGTCACTATAGTTCGTAATGAATAATACTCTTGCTGGGCAATATATCTCAAAAACCCACTCCTCCCATCTAACTCAAATATTGTACCTTTTGGTCAACATGAGAGACGTATTTTATTGCATTTTAAAAATATTATGAAGAGGTCTCAGGAAACATTTGGCATCTTCTTATTTCTGTAGGTATTACTCATAGACTCTTAGATCTTATTCATCAGCCTGCTGATCTGTTCCTTTTTCAGAGACGTAGATGCTATCCAACATTTTTCTTTCCTTTTTTTTTTCTTTGAGATGGAGCCTCGCTCTATTGCCCAGGCTGTAGAGCAGTGATACCATCTCAGCTAACTGCTACGTCCATTTCTCGGGTTCAGGCAATCCTCCTGCCTCAGCCTCTTGAGTAGCTGGGGAGTATAGGCACACACCACCATGCTTAGATAATTTTTGTATTTTAATAGAGACGAGGTTTGACCATATTGGCCAGGCTGGTCTTAAACTCCTGATCTCAGGTGCTCATTCCACCTTGGCCTCTCAATGTGCTGAGATTATAAGTGAGAGCCATGCATCCAACCAGCCATCCAATATTTTTCTGATACCCTTGTTTTTAGCATGATCATAACTCACTGCAGCCTCCAATTCCTGGGCTCAATCGATCCTCCCACCTAGGCCTCCCGAGTAACTGGTACTACAGGTGAGCACCACCATGCCCAGCCAATTTTTGTAGTTTTTTGTAGAAATGGGGGGTCTTGCTTTGTTGCCAGGCTGGTCTGGAACCCCGAGCCCCAAGGGATCCTCCCACTTCAGCCTCCTAAAGTGCTGCCACCATGCCTGGCCAGCTTCATGATTTTACCTGTAGCTTCTGCTTTCCTGAATTTATCCCTGCCTTTGAAAACCTGCACTTGCCAAATGCCCAGCTAATCCTGTATTTTCATTAGGGGTGGGGTTTCTCCATGTTGGTCAGGCTGGTGTCGAACTGCCAACTCAGGTGATATGTCCCCCTTGGCCTCCCAAAGTGCTGAGATTACAAGCATGAGCCACCGTGTCTGGCCAAAAACGGGGTTTGAAGTTGGATTTGTGAAGCTGTGTTTTTGTATGGGGTAAAATCTCAGGTTCATTGTCCCAAGGCCATGGAAAACTGAATGCAGACACTCCAGAGTGAAATTAAGAGCAGAAGTGTAACAGGCAAAAGAAAGAGAAGAGCTCTCTGTGCAGAGAGGAGTCCTGGAGAAAATGGGGTACCACTTCCACAGTGAATGAAGGTTTTAGTTTTACTTTTAGGTAGAGTCTCACTCTGTCTCCCAGGATGAAGTGCAGTGGTGCTATCTCGGCTCACTGCAACCTCTGCCTCCCTTGTTCAAACAATTCTCCTGCCTCAGCCTCTCGAGAAGCTGGGATTACAGGCACCTGCCATATCCTCAGCTTATTTTTGTATTTTTAGTAGAGATGGGTTTCACCATGATGGCCAGACTGGTCTTGAACTTCTGACCCCAAGTGGCCTCAGCCTTTCAAAGTGCTGGATTTACAGGTTTTACAGAGGAGCTTGAGGAGGTGGTATCTGATTTACATAGGGTGCAAAAGACTGGTTGGAACAGGGATGCTATTTGTAAAGCCTGTGAAAGAAGCTGGCCACTCCACCCTAATCTTTTATTATGCAGATAGGTTTTTTACCAGATTGAAGCCATGTTGTCTAGTATTTTATGATTTTATTTTATATTTTATAATGGAGTCTAGCTCTGTTGCCAGGCTGGAGTGCAGTGGCACAATCAGGGCTCATTGCAACTTCCACTTGCTGCATTCAAGCAATTCTCCTGCTTCAGCCTCCCGAGTAGCTGCGATTACAAGCGGGGCCACCATGCCTGGTTAATTTTTGTATTGTTAGCAAAGATAGGGTGTCACCATGTTGGTCAGGCTGGTCTCAAACTCCTGACCTTGTGATCTGCCTGCCTCAGCCTCCCTAAGAGCTGGGATTACAGGCATGAGCCACTGCACTTTGCTGTTCCTCCTCCTCCTCCTCCAATTTTCCTTCTCCTCAGATTACAGGCATGAGCCACCTCACCTGGCTGTTCCTCCTTTTCCTGATCCTTTTTCTCCTCCCCTTTTCCTTCTCTTCCTCCTTCTCCTCAAATTATAGGCATCAGCTACCCCATCCGGTTGTTCCTCCTCCTCCTCCTATTACAGGCATGAGCCACCACACCTGGCTGTTTCTCCTCCTCCTCGAATTACAGGTGTAAGCCACCGTGCCTGGCTGTTCCTCCTCCCCCTCTTCTGGCTGTCTTTTCTTCTCCTCCTCCTCTTCAACCCCTTTCCTCCTCCTCCTTATTCATTTCATTTTTTAATTCGGTGTCTTGCTCTTGTCACCCAGGCTGAGTGCAATGGTGTAAGTCTGGCTCACTGCAACCTCTGCCTCTTGGATGCAAGTAATTATCCTGCTTCAGCCTCCCATGTAGTTGGAATTACAGGCATCTGCCACCATGCCCAGATGATTTTTTTGTATTTTTAGAGACGGGGTTTAACCATATTGGCCAGGCTGGTCTCAAACTCATGACTTCAGGTGAGCCATCCACCTTGACCTCCCAGAGTGCTGTAATTACAGGCATGAGACACTGTGCTCAGCCTTATTACTATTAAGATAGAGTTTAACTCTCATTGCCCAGGCTGGAGTACAATCATGCAATCTCAGCTCACTGGAACCTCTGCCTTCCAGTTTCAAGGGATTCTCCTGCCTCAGCCTCCCAAGTAGCAGGGTTACAGGCATGCGCCACCACACTCAACTAAGTTTTTGTATTTTTAGTAGACATAGGGTTTCACGATGTTGGCCAGGCTGGTCTCCAACTCTTGGCCTCATGTGATCCACCAGCCACAGCCTCCCAGAGTGCTGAGATTATAGGCAGGAGCCACTGCACCCAGCCTTGGTTCTTTAGTTAACAAAATCTGTCACTGCTCTCAAAATCACTTGGGAGGGGTTATTCATTCTTCCTTGAGTTTAGCTTGTTTATCTTTGTTAATGAAATGTAAGTTTCAGGCATTTTTTCTTTTAGGGACAGGGTCTTGCTCTGTTACCCAGGCTGGAGTAGAGTGGTGCCATCACAGCTCACTGCAGCCTCCCACCGCTGGGCTCAAGCAATCCTCCCGCCTCAGCCTTCCAGGTAGCTGGGACTAAAGACACACACCACAACCGGCTAGTTTTTGCTGTTTTGACAGAGTCCTGCACTGTGGCCCAGGCTGGAATGCAGTAGTGCCGTCTCCACTCACTGCAACCTCTGCTTCCTGGGTTCAAGCAATTCTCCTGCCTCAGCTTCCTGAGTAGCTGGGATTACAGGCAGGTGCCACCATACCCGGCTAATTTTTGTATTTTTATTAGAGGTGGGATTCTGCCATGTTGGTCTGGCTGGTCTCAAATTCCTGCCTTCAAGTGGTGTACCAGCCTCAGTCTCCTACAGTGCTGGGATTACAGGTGTCAGCCACCATGCCTCACGTGGCTTTTTTTTTATGTGGTAGCTGGGACCTTGTTATGTTGCCCAGAGTGCTAGGATTACAGGCGTGAGCCACTACTCCTGGCCTAGATCACTGTGATACCCTGTTTGAAGGTGATGGGTCCTGGACAGGGCAGAGGCTGTGGCGAGAGTGCCCTCTTCCCTTCCCATCTATGACTCTCACTGCCCTTGCCCAGTTTTCTCCACTTCCATTTTATTTTTTTTAGAGACAGAGTGTCCAGCCTAGAATGCAGTGACATAATCATAGCTCACCACAGCCTCCACTCCTGGGTGCAAGTGATCCTCTCGCCTCAGCCTTACAAGTAGCTGGGACTACACACATGTGCCAATGCCAAGCTAATTACTTATTTGATAGAGAGAGAGGGTTCTCCCTGTGTTACTTAGGCTGATCTCAAACTCTTGGCCTTAGATATCCTAGCACCTTGCCCTTCCAAAGTGCCGGGATTATAAGGCACCCGTCCTGCTTTTCCAGTCCCTAACTAACCTCTGGCCAGTCCCAGAAAGCCCAGCAATGTGGGTGCCAGGCTGAGACAGGAAACATGTAGCAGCCTCCTCTCACCCACTTTATTTGGGGGCAGGTGTGGGAGGACCTAGGCCTGCTCTCTGCAGTAGCATCTGCACCTAGTGGATCTGCCAGTCAACGCTGGGGCACACAGTGCCTCCCAGGGCACCACACTGCTTCATGCTGTGCCCATAGTCCCACATATGGCTCACCTCACTCAAGAACAGGGGACTGGGGAGAGGGAAAGAGGTGGGCCAGGGTGCAAGCAACCCTGGCCTCCAGGTGCCCAGGTTAACTTCCTAGGATGTAGTGTGGGAGGGTGTGGGCCACACCTGATGGTCTGCAGCTCTTGCTGGTTGAGGGCGACCCCTTGGTCTCAGCCATTAACATGGCTTTCCGGGAGGCCTCGTGGGCCCAGGGAGAAAGGTGGCACTGAGGCAGCTTTCTCCATGCCCTGATCTGCCTCCATTGCCGGCACTCCTTTTTTTTTAAAAAAATACAAAGTCTCCCTCTGTCACCCAGGCTGGAGTGCAGTGGTGAGATCTCACTTCACTGCAACCTCAACCATCCAGGTTCAAGCAATTCTCCTGCCTCAGCTTCCCGAGTAGCTGGGATTACGGAGTGTGCCAACACGTCTGGCTAATTTTTATATCTTTACTAGAGATGGGAGTATCACCATGCTGACCAGACTGGTCTCAAACTCTGGCCTCAAGTGACCTGCTCACCCAGGCCTTCCAATATGCTGGGATTACAAGTGTGAGCCACCAGTCAGGGCCACCTGTGCCCCTTCCTGAGCTCCCCCACCCTCTGGGGGCACCTCATCACCTCCCCCTCCCACTGGCTGCTACACATTCACCCCTTTGTGGACCAGGTAGTAGGTGAGGTCGGTGGCCATCATGTTGGGGCTGGGAGCCTGCCCCATGTTCTCTTGGTGAATCTCTGGGCACAGGTGGGTGAGTGGTGAGCCCTGGGGACCCTGGGGTCTGAAGCTGCCAGCCCAGGACCTGACCCTCTGCCAGGATGTCCCTGCCTTGAGCAGATCCTGTCATACCCACTCGGCTCTGTCTCACTCTCAGCTTGAACCATCTGCTCATAATTACTGATAGTATTTATGTTTGCTATTAATGCTAGCTGGCCCGTGTTTTACTGGCCTTTATGATTTCAGAGTCCTTGTCTTTAGCATGCATCAGAAGTTCCTGGAGGATCTGTTTTCTTTTTTAGGAGACAGGGTCTTGCTCTGTTGCCCAGGCTGGAGTGCAAGTGCAATGGCCATCACAGCTCACTGGAGGCTGGGCCTACCTAGCTCAAGTGATCTTCCAGCCTAGGCCTTTGGAGTAGCTGGAGCTACAGGCAGCATTCCACAATGCCCAGCTAATTTGTTGTTGTTTTGGGCTATTCTTTCTGAGACAGATCTGTCCACTTGGCTGGAGTGCAGTGGCACAGTCTTGGCTCACTGCAACCTCTGCCTCCTGGATTTAGGCGATTCTCCTGCCTCAGCCTCTGACTAGCTGGGACTACAGGCATGGGCCACCATGTCCAGCTATTCAAAGGGATAACACCAGAGAACTTCCCAAACCTAGAAAAATATATTAATATCCCACCTCAAGCCATTTAATAATCACACATGCAAAGGTCAAAAATAAAAGAAGGATCCTAAAAGCAGCAAGAGAAAAAAAATGACATACAATGGAGCTCTAATATGTCTCACAGCAGACTTTCCAGTGGAAATCCTACAGGCCAGGAAAGAGTGGCACAGCATATTCAAAGTTCTAAAGAGGGCTGGGTGAGAAGGCTCACACCTGTAATTCCAGCACTTTGGGAGGCCGAGGTGGGCAGATCACCTGAGGTCAAGAGTTCAAGAGCAGCCTGGCCAACATGGCAAAACCCTGTCTCTACTGAAAATACAAAAATTAGCAAGGCATGGTGGCAGGTACCTGAAATCCTGACAACTCAGGAGGGTGAGGTAGGAGAATTGTTTGAACCTGGGAGGCAGAGATTGTAGTAAGTGAGATCATGCCATTACACTCTAACCCTGGTGACAGAGCAAGAGTCCATCTCAAAAACAAACAAATAAATAAGCAAAAACAAAGTGTGGAAAGAAAAAAAATGTATAAATTAAACTTGTTTACTTGGAGGAAGTATCTTTCATGCACAGAAAAGCAGAATATTCTAACTGTAATTGTAGTGTGTAAGCTACTCATAGCTTGAGTAGAAAGATAACAGGATGAACATATCAAAAATAATAAACTTTTCAAGACATAATACAATCAGATATAACAGAAACAAAGTGAAAAGGCAGATGAAGTAAAAATGTAGAGATTTGATTACTTTCCATTTTGCTTGCTTGTTTATGTTACAGTGTTGTCAACAGTTTAAAATAGTGGATGATAAGATAGTGTTTGCAAGCCTCATGGAAATCTCAAACCTGAAATCATACAATACATACACAAAAAATAAAAAGCAAGAAATTAAAACATACCACTGGAGAAAGTGACCTTCACTAAAAGGAAGACAGGAAGGAGGGAATTAAGGAAGAAAGACCGCAAACCATAAAACAAATGAAATAGCAGGAGCAAGTTGTTGCTTATCAGTAATAACTTTGAATGTAAATAGACTAAACTCTCCAATCAAAAGACATAGAGTAACTGAATGGGAAAAAAAAGACGCAACTGTTGCCTACAAAAAAACACACTTCATCTGTAAAGACTCACATAGTCTGAAAATTAAGGGATGGAAAAAGTTATTCTGTGCAAATGGAAACCAAAAATGGGCTGGAGTAGCTATACCGTATCAGACAAATAGATTTCAAGACAGAATTCACCAGGTGCAGTGGATTTCAAGACAGAATTCACCAGGTGCAGTGGCTCACGTCTGTAATCCCAGCACTTTGGGAGTCTGAGGCAGGCAGATTACTTGAGGTCAGGAGTTCAAAACCAGACTGTCCAACATGGTGACAGCCCCTCTCTACTAAAAACAAACATTAGCTGGAGGTGGTGGATGCCTGTAGTCACAGCTACTAGGGAGGCGGAGACAGAAGAATCGCTTGAAACCAGGAGGCAGAGGTTGCAGTGAGCTGAGACTATGCCACTGCACTCCCACCTGGAGAACAGAGTGAGATTCTGTCTCAAAAAAAAGAAAAAAAGAAAAAAAACTAACTTCAACAGTCAGTCAATGAATAAATTAAGAAGGAAATTTAAAACTTTTTTGAAACAAATGATGATGAAAACACAACATACCAAGACAAATGAGACACAATAAGAGTAGTACTAAGGGGGAAGTTTATACCTATGAGCTCATACATCAAAAAAGTAGAAAAAATTCAAATAACTAACAATGCTCTACCTTAAAGAAATAAAAAACAAGAGCACACCACACAGAGTTAGTAGAAGAAAATAAATAATAACCAGAGCAATACATGAAATTGAAATAAAAAAATACAAAAGTCAATGAAACAAAAGTTGGGTTATATATATTTTTCGAGACAGACTTTCACTATTTTGTTGCCCAGGCTGGAGTGCAGTGGTGTGGTCTGGACTCACTGCAATCTCTGCTTCCTGGGTTCAAGTGATTCTCCTGTCTCAGTCTCTGGAGTAGCTGGCATTACTGGTACGTGCCACCACACCTGGCTAATTCTGTATTTATAGTAGAGATGAGGTTTCTCCGTGTTTGTCAGGCTAGTCTTGAACTTGCAACCTCAGATGATTGTCCTGCCTTGGCCTCCCAAAGTGCTGGGATTACAGGTGTGAGCCACCCTGCCTCACCTGGTTTCTTGATTAAGATGAAGAAAACTGAACAATGTTCAGCTAGACTAAATAGAAAGAGACGATCCAAGTGAAGAAAATGAAATATGATAAAGGAAACATTATAACTAATACCACAGAATTTCACAGAGCAACACAGAATTTCAATGAATCATTAGCAGTTACTATGAGCAACTACAGTCCAATATGGTGGAAAATGTAGAATAAATGAACAGATTTCTAGATACATATAACCTGCCAAGATTGAACCATGAAGAAATCCAAAATCTCAATAGACCAATTACAAATGATGAGATGGAAGCTGTAATAAAATGTCTTCCAGCGAAGAAAAGTCTGGGACCCGATAGCTTCACTGCTGAATTTTACCAGTCATTTAAAGAATAATTTATACCAATCCTACTCAAACTATTCCGAAAAACAGAGGCGGAGAGAATACATCCAAAGTCATTCTATAAGGCCAGTCTTAACCTGATACCAAAAGTAGACAGACACATCAAAAAATACAGCTACAGACCAATATCCCTGATGAACATTGATGCAGAACTCCTCCACAAAATATTCGCAAACCAAATGAAAACACAGATTTAAAAGATCACTCATATCAGCTGAATGAAGAGTAAGAACAATATGATTCTTTAAGTTGATGCTGAAACAAACATTTGATAGAATTTAACATTACTTCATGATACAAACCCTCAAAAAACTGGGGATAGAAAGAATATAGGTGCAGTGGCTCACACCTGTAATCCTACACTTTGGGAGACCGAGGCGAGCGGATCATGAGGTCAGGAGATTGAGACCATCCTGGCCAATACGGTGAAACCTTGTCTTTACTGAAAATAAAAAAATTAGCTGGGTGTGGTGGCACGTGCCTGTAATCCCAGTTACATGGGAAGCTGAGGCAGAAGAATCACTTAAACCCAGGAGTCAGAGGTTTGCCTGTAATCACAGTTACATGGGAAGCTGAGGCAGAAGAATCATTTAAACCCAGGAGTCAGAGGTTGCAGTGAGCCGAGAGCATGCCACTACACTCCAGCCTGGGTGATAGAGCAAGACCCTGCTTCAAGAAAAAAGAGAGAGAGAAGAAAGGAAAAAAGGAAGAGAGGAGTGAAGGAAGAAAGGAATGATGAAATGAAGGAAGAAAGGAAGGAAGGACAGAAGGAAGGGAGAGAGAGGGAAGGGAGAGAATGAGAAAGAAAGAAAGAGAGAGAAAAAGGAAGAAAGAGGAAGAAAGGAAGGAGAGAGAGATAGAAAGATGAAAAGAAAGGTAAAAAAGAGAAAGAGGAAAGAATGAATGAAAGAGAGAAAGGAAGGAAAAAAGAAGGAAAGAAACAAAAAGAAGAGAAGAGAGAAAGAAAGAGGGGAAAGGAAGGAAGGAAAGGGAAAGAAGTGGGGGAAGGAAAGGAGGAAGAAAAAGAAGGAAAGAAGGAGAAAGGGAAGTGGAAGTGTGAAGGGAAGGGAGGAAGAAAGAATGAGAGAGAGATAAATGGAAAGAGAAAGGAAGAAAAGAGAGAGAGAGGAAAGAATGAAAGAGAAAGGAAGGAAAAAAGGAGAGATAGAAAGACAAAGAAAAAGGAAGAAAGGAAGAAAAGAGAAAGAAAGAGAGGAAAGAAGGAAGGAAGAGGAAAGAGGTTGGGGAATGAAGGAAGGGAGGAAAGGAAGAAGAAGGGCAGGAAGGAGAAAGGGAAGTGTAAGTGCGAAGGGAAGGGAGGAAGAACGAGGAAGAAAGAAGGAGAAAAAAGCAAAAAGGAAGAAAGGAAGGAAAGAGAGAAAGGAGAGAAGTGGGGAAAGGAAGGGAGGGAGGAAGGGAAAAAGGAAGGAGGGAAGGAAAGAAGGAAGGAAGAAGAAGGGGAAGTAGAAGGGGAAGGGAAGGGAGGAAGGATAAAAGAAAAAAAGGAAGGAAGGAAGGAAGGAAAAAGAAAATAAAGAAAGAAAGAGGAGAGAAGTAGGGGAAGGGAGGGAAGAAAGGAAGGAAGGAAGGGAGGGAGGGAGGGGTGTGTCACCAAGGTCAGGTGGAAAAGGTTGGGGCTGGGCTGGGAGGCAGGAGGTGGAAGTAAGCAAGGAAGGAGAGGAATGGAAGCAGGGAGACACTTGAGTAAAGTCAAGAGGAGGATCGAGCAGCAGGAAGGTGCCAGGGTCTGAGCTGGGAGACAGGTGATGCCCTGTGGAGCCCCCATGTTGGGGCTGCTCTGAGGAGCCAGGGTGTGGCTGCAAGTGAGTAGTAGAGGGTGACTGTGTGGCCACCATCTAGTACTGAGGAGAAAGGGGTTGACAAGACTGGTGGTGGGAAGAGTCACTGGGGGTCGGGGAGCCCAGAGAGAGTGGCCCAAGTCCCAGAGAGCAGCTGCTCTCTGCCTCTGCTCTCTCATACTCTTTTCTGCACAGCTGTTCTGGGACATTCCATGACTGGCGGAGTTCATGACTCTCCTCACCACAGCTCCTCATACTCAGCCCCATTAGCAGACTGAGACCCTCACTACAAGCCTGGCCCAAGTGCCCAGAGTCACTCCCTCCTCCCCTCCTTCCTCCCTGCCCTGCAGTCAGGGGCCCATGGCAGTCTGAGATCCCCCAGTACATGCTGGCACTTGCCTTTTTTTTGAGACAGAGTTTCACTCTTGTTGACCAGGCTGGAGTTCAGAGGAGAAATCTCGGCTCATTGCAACCTCTGCCTTCTAGGTTTAAGCAACTCTCCTGCTTCAGCCTCCTGAGTAGCTGGGATTACAGGTATCCACCACCACACCCAGCTATTTTTTGTACTCTTTGTAGAGACAGGGTTTCACCATGTTGGTCAGACTGGTCTCGAACTCCTGACCTCATGATCCTGCTGCCTCAGCCTCTCAAAGTGCTAAAATTACAGGTGTGAGCCACCAAGCCGGGATACTTCTTTATTTTTTTTAGCCTGGATAATATTTTATATTTTTTATATTTTGTAGAGACAGGGTTTCACCATGCTGGACAGGTTGGTCTTGAACTCCTGACTTCAGATGATCCACCTCCCAAAGTGCTGAGATTACAGGTGTGAGCCACTGCGCCCAGCATTTGTTTTTGTTTTTCCTGAGATAGAGTCTCACTCTGTTGCCCAGGCTGGCATGTGGCGGTATGATCCTGGCTCACTACACCCTCCACATCCTAGGTTCAAGCAATTCTCTTGCCTCAGCCTCCCTAGTACCTGGGATTACAGGGTCACACCATCATGCCCAGCTAATTTTTGTATTTTTAAGTTCACCATGTTGGCCAGGCTGGTCTCCAACTCCTGACCTCAGGTGGTCCTCCCACCGTGGCCTCCCCAAGTGCTGGGATTACAGGCATAGGCCACTGTTCCTGGCCATAATTGGTGGTCTTTAATGAACACCCTCTGGGTGAGTGCCCACTGGGAGCTGCCAGGCCCACCCCCTGCGTCTGTGGGGACTGCCCATCCCCCACCACCTGCTGAGTTAGCTGAACTTGTGTTCTTTCCCTCTTCTCCAGCTCTCTAGGGACTTCGTGAAGCCCCCGTTCCCTACCCATCAGCCTGGGGCACAGGAATCCATTCTCCACAGTGTCCCTCACCTCTGGGACTTATTTATTGGTTTGGTGGTTTTCAAATGTCAGCAATTAATTTCCAGCTCATCACTGTTGTGACGACAGTGCCTGTCCTTCTGGAAAAAACATGTCTCCATCAAGACCTTGGTGCTGAAGGACCTGAGGGGCCCACTCTAAAGATCCATTAATTGCCAGAGAAGGAATTTCCCATAATTAGAAAATCATATTCCTTAAAATTCCCCAAGTGCCTTTTCACTGAACAGCCCAAACCCATAGTCGTTTTACGCTTTACAGAAAATTACAACATGAGGCTCTTCCAGATCCACATCACCACGCACTGAGGGAGCAGGTCCAGGACATTTTCTATAGGAAATAGAGTGAGCAGTGGAACACCCCTGGGGGAGGGACACGCAGACACTTTGGGCAGAGAAGTGGGAAGCTTCCCACTTCTAGCCAAAACTATTCACTACCGTACACATATTTCTTGAGGATTTACTAAATGCCAAGCACGTCTCAGGCACTGGGGATACTGCGGTGAATGAAACAGGAACTGTACTCATGAGCCTTGCACCTGGGCAACATGGCAAAACCTCGTCTCTACCAAAAATACAAATACATTAGCCAGGTGCGGTGGTGCACTCCTGTGGTCCCAGATACTCAGGAGGGTGAGGCAGGAGAATTGCTTGAGCCTGGGAAGTGGAGGTTACAGTGAACTGAGATCACACCATTGCACTCCAGCCTGAGCAACAGAAGTCAAACTGTCTCCAAACAAAAAAGCCTGGGCTTGGTAGCTCACACCTACAATCCCAGCACTTTTGGAGGCTGAGGTGGGCAGATCATGGGATCAGGAGTTCAAGACCAGCCTGGCCAACTTAATGAAACTCCCTCTTTACTAAAAATACAAAAAATTAGCTGGGTGTTGTGGTGGCCACCTGTAATCCCAGCTACTCAGGAGGCTGAGGCAGGAAAATCGCTTGAACCTGGTAGGAAGAGGTTGCAGTGAGTCGAGATCGCCCTACTGCACTTTAGCCTGGGCAACAGAGTGAAACTGTCTTAAAAAAAAAAGAGGAGCATAGGACATGGTAGCATGTTGGTGTTGCTTTTCCTTTCTTTTCTTTCTCCTTTCAGACAGTCTCACTCTGTCACCCATGCTGGAGTGCAGTGGTGTGATCATGGTTCACTACAGCATCAAACTCCTGGGCTCAAGCAATCCTCAGCCTCCCAAGTGGCTGGAACTACAGGCACGCACCACCATGCCCAGCTTTTTAAAAGAAATTTTTAGGAAACACAGGGTCTTGCTATGTCCCCCAGGCTGAACTCAAACTCTTAGACTCAAGTGGTCCTCCCGCCTTGGCCTCCCAAAATGCTGGGATTACAAGCGTGAGCCACCATGCTGGCCTATTTTTTTATTTTCTGATCAGATAGCTCAGATTGTAATGCCTATACGTTTCCAAGGTGCTACAACACTTTCGCATGTCGTTCACTCTCCTGCATGAATGTCTTTCCATCACACGCGTGAAATCCCGCGTACACATGCCCCCACACTGCCTCTCACTGCTGACCAGCAGGACCCTGCCTCTCACCCATAGGGGAAGCCTTGGGCATCAGGTACCTGGTCCAAGTGCCCTACAAGTGGATAAGAGTAACCCCTGCCCCATAATCATTGAGGGGCTGCTCCCAGAAATCCTGTTCTGAAAGCTCTGCACCTTCAGGCTATGGCTCCAGTCTGCTCCCCTACCGCTCCGGCCGCCCTCCTACCGCTCCAGCCCGCTCCCCTACTGCTCAGGCCGCCCTCCTACCGCTCCAGCCCGCTCCCCTACCTCTCCGCCGCCCTCATACCGCTCCAGCCCGCTCCCCTACCACTCCAGCGGCCCTCCTACCGCTCCAGCCCGCTCCCCTACCGCTCCGGCCGCCCTCCTACCGCTCCAGCCCGCTCCCCTATGACTCCGGCCGCCCTCCTACCGCTCCAGCCCGCTCCCCTACCACTCCGGCGGCCCTCCTACCCCTCCAGCCCGCTCCCCTACCGCTCCGGCCGCCATCCTACCGCTCCAGCCGCCCTCCCCTACCGCTCCGGCCGCCCTCCTACCCCTCCAGCCCGCTCCCCTACCGCTCCAGCCCGCTCCCTTACATCTCCGGCCACCCTCCTACCGCTCCAGCCCACTCCCCTACGACTCCGGCCGCCCTCCTACCACTCCAGCCCGCTCCCCTATGACTCCGGCCGCCCTCCTACCGCTCCAGCAGGCTCCCCTACCGCTCCGGCAGCCCTCCTACTGCTCCAGCCGGCTCCCCTACTGCTCTGGCCGCCCTCCTACCCCTCCAGCCCGCTCCCCTACCGCTCCGGCCGCCCTCCTACCGCTCTAGCTGCTGCAGTTTCCGTCACCACCGCTCCAGCCGCTGCAGTTTCTGTCACCACCACCCACCGCAGCGAGGCCAGCCACAGTACCGCAGGCTGCAGCCTCCAGCGTGCAGTAGGTGGCTCCGCTGCCCCTTCTCCTGGTCCTCTAAGCCAGCAACACAGAGGCTCCGCAAGAAGATACACAAGAGACTGGAACAGCGTGAGGCGTCCTCGGCATGCTTTATATACTGAGGTTTTGCCCATGGTTCCAGGACTACATGTTCTGATTGGATGAGAGAAAACCTCCAGGCCTACTCTGATTGGATTTTATTTTCATGCTCTGATTGGTTGTCCTCAGACTTGTTTTCATTCAATGAGACCATGTAGTTCAGGAACCTCTGTGCATAACCTCAGTATATAAATGGGGCTGATGGGCAGGCGCTCCATTCCAGGCTTTTCTGTGTCTGCTGGCTGTGCTTCTAGGTGCCGGCCTTAGACAAGTAGAAGACGGGAGAGCCAGCTGCTGCATGCTGGAAGCTGGAGTCTGTGGTACTGCGGTTCGCCTCACTGCAGCTCACCTCGCTGTGGTTGGCGGTAGCCACGGAGTCATACCCCTGGAGCGGTAGGAGGGGAAACAAGTTTGGGGCAAGGTGGGAGGGCTAAAGAGGGTAGTTATTGCCAAAGGGAAAAAGAGGAGGGCGAACAGGATAAGGCATTGAGAAAAGACGGTGAGGAAAAGATGGTGGGAAAACTATTTTGGGGTAGATGGAAGGGGAAAATAGAGTGGCAAGTGAGAGGAGGAATGAGAGGATGGTGAGGGGGAACCAGGGGGCGAGCAGGAGGGAAGAGAAGGTCTGAAAAAATATGGGAGGAAAGAAAGATGGAAAGAAGACGGTGGGTAAAAAGATTTTGGGCAGATGCGGAAGGGAAGAGGGGACAAGTGGGAGAAGAAAAGGCGATGCAAAGAGGGAGGGGGAAGAGAAAGTGGGCAAGCAGGAGGGAGAGAAGGTTTTGCAAAAAGAAGGGGATAAAATTTTCTAGGTAGATGAAGAGGGAAAAGAGGGTGGCGAGTGGGAAGGAGAAAAGGTTTTGCAAATAGACGATGGGCAGGAAAGAAAGACTGTGCAGAAAGAAAAGACAGTGGATCAAGTGGGTAGATGTAGGGGGAAGAGGGTGGCAAGTGAGAAGAGAAAAGAGGGGGTGGCCAGAGGGAGTGCGGAAAGAGGGATGGGAAAAAGAAGATGGGGAAAATAGGGTTGAGGGCAAAAGACGTGGCAAGCAGGATAAGGGGAAGAAGAGGGTGAGTGGGAAGCGGGGAAGGCTTTGCAAAAAAGATGGTGAGGAAATGTTTTGGGGTAGATGGAGAAGGGAAAGAGGGTGGCAGGAAGGAAAGGGGAAAAAGACGATGGGGAAAAGAGTTTTGGGGAGATGAAGGGGTAAAAGAGGGCGCTGAGCAGGAGTGGTGAGAAGGCTTTGGTAAAAGATGGGGAAAATGTTTTTGTGTAGATAGAGGAGCAAACGGGATGAGAGTGAGGCGGGAAAGAAGGTAAGAAAGAGGAAGAAAGCACAGTGGGGAAAAATGGTGTAGAAAAGTTTTGGGGTAGATGGGTGGGGAAAACTAGTCAGCAAGAGAGTAGAGAAGGCTTTGCGAAATGACAGTGGGGAAAAATGTGGGAAAAGTTTTGGGGTAGATGGAGAAAGAAAAAGGCTGGCGAGAGGGAGGGGGCCAAAGGCTGTTGGGAAAAGAAGATGGAAAAATAATGCTGGGGGACAAAGGGTTTGGGTAGATGTTTTTCTGATTTTTAAATCAGGTTATTTGTATTTTTTGCTTTGGAGAAGTTTGAATTCTTTACATGTTTTCTGTATTAACCCCTTGCCTGATGGCATAGTTTGCAAATTCTTCCATATTCTGAATTTTCTTCATTCCGATAGCTTCCTCTACTTTGTGGAAGCTTCTATGTTTAATGCAATTGCATTTGGCTCTTTTTGCTTTTGTTGCTTGTGCTTTTGATGTCTATTTGAAAATCCCTTGTCCTAACCAATTAATTGAAGGATTTATACTGTTTTCTTCTCTAGTAGTTTGATAGTCACAGGTCCTACATTTAAATCTTTATTTTGAGTAGATTTTTATATTTGGTAAGATAACGGTCTAGATTTATTCTTGACTGTTTATTATGTATGTGTTGTGTTTTCCTAGCACAGTTTATTGAAGAGACTGTCCGTTCCAAAGGTGTGTTCTTGGTGCCTTTGGTAAAAATGAGTTGACTGTAAATGCATGAATTTATTTCTGAGTTCTCTATTCTGTTTCATTTGTATATGTCTGTCTGTCATTCCTCTATATCTGTGTGTCTCTCTCTGTCTCTCCCTTGCCCCTTTTATGGCCAGTACCATGCTGTTTTTGTTACTAAAGATTTATAATACATTTTGAAATGAGGTATTGTGATGTTTTCAGCTTTTTTCTTTTTGTTCATGATTCTTTTATCTATCTGAGATATTTTGCATTTCTATGTGAATTTTAGGATTTTTTTTCTGTTTCCATGAAGAATGTCTTTGTAATTTCACGTGGATTGCATTGATTCTGCAGATCACGTTGAGTGATCGTTATTTTAATGTATTCTTCTAGTGTTTGGACATGGGTTATCTTTCCATTTACACGTGTCTGTTTTAATATCTTTCATGTCTGTTTTATCATTTTCACCGTGGGATCTTTGAACTTTTTTGTTATCTTTAGGTATCTTTTTTTGGTGGTAGAAGTAATGAAGCAGCTTTCTTGAATTTTTATTATGAAGGAATGTTGAATTTTATTTTTTTCAGCATTACTGAAATGATATATTTTTCTTGATTTGCTGAATATGATGTGGCACATTTATTTATTTGGGTTTATTGAATTATCCTCATATTTCTCAGATGAATCCCTCTTAATCGTAGCAGATGATCTTCTTATTGTCTTGTCAAATGCAGTTTTCAAATAGTTGGTTGAGGATTTTTTGCATCTGTGTTTATCAGGGATATTTGCCTGTGGTTTTCTTTTCTGTGTTGTCTTTTGGTCTGGTTTTTGTACCAGGGCTGGCCTCATAGGATAAGTTTGGAAGTGTTCCTTCCTGTTTATTTTTGGTGGAATATTTTGAGTATATTTGGTATTAGCTCTTTTAAAAAGGTTTCATTGAATTCAGTAGTAAAACCATGATTCTTGTGCTTTTCTTTTATGGGAGACTTTTTATTACTACTTTAGTTGCATTACCCATCATTGGTATGTTCTATGTTTCTTATTTTTCTATCATTCTCTCCACAGCAGCCAAGGGAAGCAGCGGAGGCTCCAGCCAGTGGCCACACTAGCTGCTGCCCTTCTCTCTGGCCACTGACACATCTGGTTCATCTCAGCATCCCCAGGTGTCATGTGGGGGGCAGAGTGTAGCCTTCCCTGGCCTAGGAATGCACCAACACAGGGCCCCAGGGTGAGCCCATAGCTGGGGCTGCAGCTAGAACTTCAGAGAAGGAGAGGACCCTGACCTCTCACTTCCTGGTTCCAGTGGTGAGGTTCCAGGAGTGTGGCCAGAGTGGGCCCACTCAATGTTGTGTAATAACAGGACAGAGAAGACAGCAGCCTTCAATGCTTCACATGAAAATGTGGCATAAGAACCACTGATCAATCCAGTCATGGCCAGAAAGCCAGTGCCATTGTTGAGAGAGCCACTGTCTGAGTGCCTGTAGCTATGTATGTATGAGATATATACATATATATATATATATAATATATATATGTGTATATATTATGTATATGTTATGTATTTATATATAATATATATGTGTATATATTATATATATATAATATATATAATGCTGCTTGGCTTATGGTGTCTAAAATATTTACCATGTAATGTGTCATAAGAAATGTTTTCCTCTCCCAATGCTACCTGCTTATGGTTGTGCATGACCCTATAAAGATTTAACCACTTTTCCTAACAATAAACAATATTAGCCACCATTTACTGAGGCTCAGAAATGTTAAGTAACTTGCCTAAGGTCACACAGCTAGTAAGTGGCATAGTGGGATCTTGCAGTGACAGTTTGGAGGGAGAGGAGAATAAGTGATGTACTTGATTACTGCCATGCAGATGCAGGTGGCCCCCTCAGCTTCTCCAGGGCCGTGCATAACTCCAAAACTGCCAGGCAGCTCTGTGACCCCCATCTCTCCTCATGAGCTTGCTCTGGGATGGCTGCCAATGCTTCTTTTTAATAAAAATCCTCATGAGAAAACTGTGGCCAGAGCTTCTACGTTTCTGGCATTTTCCTTCCTGTGAGGCCTGCCAGCCTCAGCAGTTCTTTTGTAACTTGGCTAACTCCTTTCTGGTTTCCTCCTAGACTTTACCTCGTGGGTTCACAGTGGAGACTACTGTTGCTAAACCCTGCTGAGCGTCGATTCTGGTGGGCAGAGTTGACAAGCCACCTGCTTCTTCACTACTCCTCATCTCTGCAGAGCAGACACACCTCACTTTTTGGGCATCGCTGAAGAATGTTCTGGTAAGTACGTTTTTCAGGAATCAAAGCTTACTGCTCAGAACACTCAACTTTAGAAATTTGGAAT
The DNA here is from genome assembly GCA_031835075.1 of Saguinus oedipus. Lineage (NCBI taxonomy): Eukaryota > Metazoa > Chordata > Mammalia > Primates > Cebidae > Saguinus > Saguinus oedipus. The sequence goes on along the minus strand of CM063175.1, from coordinate 3,254,066 downwards.
TATTTTGCGTTATATCTTTTTTTGAGATGGAGTCTTACTCTTATTGCCAAGGCTGGAGTGCAGTGGCACAATCTCAGCTCACTGCAACCTCTGCCTCCTGGCTTCAAGCAATTTTCTTGTGCTAGCCTCCTGAGTAGCTGGGATTACAGGTGCCTGCCACCACACCCAGCTAAGTTTTACATTTTCAGTAAAGGTAGTTTCACCATGTTGGTCAGGCTGGTCTTGAACTCCTGAGCTCAGGTGATCCACCTGCCTTGGCTTCCGAAATTGCTGGGTTTGTGCTATGGCCAGGTCCAAGACAGGACCCAACCAAGTCTAGGGTGACAGCCAGGGCAGGGTCAAACCTAGGGTGTGGCCTAGACAGAGACAAGGCAGGCAGGGCAGGGCTAGGGTGATGCCAAGGCAAGGGAAAGGACAGAGAATGGCCAGGGCAGTGCCAGAACAAGGGTAAGGACAGTGCCGGTTCATGGCATGGCCAGAGTCCAGGGAAATGGTCAGGGCCATAGCAGCACTGGCAACAGGGCTGGGTCTAGGAGAGTGACAGCCAGGATCAGGGCCAGAGTAGTGCAAGACCAGGGTAATTCCAGGCATTTCAGGGTCATGACAGGATCAGGACCAGGACAGAACCAGGTAAGGCCTTAAGCAGGGAAAGGCCAGGGACAGGGTCTAGGTTAGGGTCAGGTCAGGGCCATAACAGAGGGGCAAGGCTAGAGAAGGACCTGAGCAGGGTAAGGTCCAGGAAACGGGTGGAGAGAGGGCCAGGGTTGTGACAGAGCAGGGTCATGGTGGAGCAGGGATAGAGCTGGCTCATAGACAGGACAGGACCAATGTCAAGGTAGAGCCAGGCTAGTGCCAGCTAGTACCAGGGCTGAGGCAGTGTCAAAGCATATTGAGGGCAGGACCAGGGCCAGGGAAGAGCCAGGAAAGTGTAGGGCAGGGCATTGGCATGACTTGGCTGTTGCAGAGCCATTTCAGTGCCAAGACAGGACAGAACAGGGCAGGATGATGGTAGAGCCAGGACAGAGACAATCCAAGGCTGAACCAGGTCAGTTCAGAGCCTGGATACTTCCAAGTCCAGTTCATGACAGGGCAGGTCCAGGCCTATGGCAGGACAAAGTATAGGACTAGGGTCAGGTCTGGGCTGGGGTCAGGTCCAGAGCAGGGTCTAGTCAAGGCTAGGTTAAGGGCCAAGGGTAAGGTCCGGGGCTGAGGACAGAGACAGGACATGTCAGGGAAGGGTAGTTTAAGACAAGGGTTATACTAAGACAAACCAGGCCTAGGGCCTTGGCAGAGTCATGACGGGTCCTTGGAAGGGCCAGGGACCAGGGAAGGGTCAGGGTCTGGATAAGGGTAATGATAGGGTCAGGGATATGGCAATGACAGGGCAGGACCATGGCAGGTCAGGTCCAGAGCCAGTCCATAGAGAGGGTAGAGAAAAGCCAAGGCAGGGTTAGGGCAGGTATAGGGAGGGACCAGGGCCAGGGCATAACCAGGGTAGGGTAGGCCAGGGAAATTACATAACTAGGCTAATGCAGGGCTAGGTCAGTGCTGGGAGAGAGCAGAGTAGGCAAGGCCATGGTGGGGACAGGGCAAGGATGGGCCATGGCAAGGACAGGACCCATCAGGCACATGACATGTCCAAGTCCAGGTCACAGGCAGAACAGGACCAAGACTATGACCTGAGGTCATGTCAGGGCCAAGGTCAGGACAAAAAGTAGGGTCAGATGAAGGCACGGCCAGTCCAGGTCCAGGGAAGAGGCAGTGTATGCTGGGGCTGGGCCAGGGTAGGACAGGGCCACGTCAGGGTCAGGGCTATGGCAGGACCGATGGCAGGGTCAGAGCCATGGTAGGACCAGAGACAGGGACAAATCAGGGCCAGAGCAGGTCTTGGACATGGATAGGGTTGGGCAGGGCAGGGCCAGAGTAGTGCAGTGCCCAGTCAGAGTTGGGCCAGGGCAGGAGAGGGCCTGGGCAGAGCAGTACTAAGGTAGTATAGGGTATGGCCAAAAGCAGGGAAGGGTCATAGCAGGGGCAGGCCTAGGAACAGGGCCAGGACAAGCACTGGGCCAGGGTATGGTGGGGCAAATACAGGCCCAGGTGAGAGGATGACATTAGGGCCAAAGCAAGGCCAGGGAGAAGGTATGGTCAGTGCCAGGGTCAGGCCAATGCAGAGAGGGCCGATGAAGGGTCAGTGCAGAGTGAGGGCAAGACCAGGATATAGAGGGGCAAGGAAGAGCACGGGAAGGGCCAGGGTCCTGGATAAGGACAGAGCAGCACCATTGCAGTGAAGGGCTAGACAGGGCTAGAGCCTGACCATAGAAAGGGCAGGGCAAAAGCCAAGTGAGGGTCAGGGCAAATACAGGAAGGGGCTAGGGCAGGCCAGAACCAGGGTACAACCTGTATAGGGTAAGACAGGATAATGGCATGACTGGGCTATGGCAGTGCCAGGAAAGGGCAGAACATGCAGGACCTTGGTGAGTCCAGGGCAAGGACAAGACAAGGCAGGACCAGGATAAATCAAGCCCTGGACATGTCCAAGTCTAGGTCAGGACCAGAAGAGGACCAGGACCATAACCACTGGCAGGCCAGGGGCCATGGCAGGACCAGAGTCAGGACGAGGGTCAGGGTCAGGGCCAGTGCATGTCCAGGGAAGGGACAGGGTAGCACATGGCCAAGATAGAGCCAGAGTGGGGCCAGATTAGGGCAGGGCACTGCAGGGCCAGTGTCCAGGACAGGGACAGGGCCAGGCTGAATGCTGAAGCCACCTTCAGAGCAGCTCCCAGGAAGAATCAGGGCTAGGACATGGCAGGGCCATTACAGCAGTGGGCCAAGGAAATGCCAGGACAGGTAGAGCCAGGGCTGGGCAGGGTTGAAAGCATTGCCAGGGACAGAATCAGGGGAAGGTGAGAGGAAGGGTCGGAAAAGGACCAAGTCCTTGTCAGCACCATGGCTGAATGAGTGGTAGGGTGAAGACCATTGCCAAGTGTGGACAGGACCAGGACCAGGTCAGGATCCTCATATTGGCAGGGCAGGGCAAGGAACGTGGCAGTGCCCAGTCAGGACTGTGCTAGGGTAGGGCCAGAGCCAGGGAAAGGTCAGGACCAGTGCAGAGTAGGGCAGGAATAGGGTAGTGCCCTACAGAGCCAAGGCTGGATAGGGCCAGTATAGAGCAAGAACACAGCCAGAGGATGGCAGGTCAGGGACAGGGAAGACCAGGCCCAGGCTATGGAATGGGAAGGGCCCACCTCAAGGCAGGGACAGAAATGGGCCAGGGCAAGGGAAAGAATACAGAAGGATCAAGGAAAAGGCAGGGCCTCAGAGGAGCCAAGACAAAGGCAGGGCCTGGTCAGAACCAGAGGTAGGGTCAGGCAGGGCCAGGGAAGGTAGGGCCTCAGAAGACCAGAGTAGGGCTGGGGCAAGGTCAAGGCTGAGGAAGGACTATGATAGCACAGGGTCAAGGCAGAGCCAGTGAAGGGTAAAGTCAGGACATCATTAGGGAAGAAGCAGGGCATGGCAGGGCCAGAGCACTGTCAGGTCACATTCAGTGACATACCATAGCCACAGTGGGTCCACGGACATGGCAGGACCAAGATAGACCAGGGAAAAGGTAGGCATAGCGTGGGTTCTGTGAAAATGCATGGCTGGGTCAAGGACAGGGCCAGTTCAAGTTGAGGGCCAGGGAGCATCCAGAGCAAGGGCAGAACAAGGGCAGGGCAAGGTCAAGTACATGGAATGGACAGAGCATGGTCAGCACCATGGCATAGCCAGGGTATGTCCAGGGGAAATGCTGGGCCAAGAGGGTGCAGGGCCAAGCAAGAATAGGGTGGGTCCTGTGCCAAGGCCCAGCTGGTGGTGGCCAGGGCATTGCCATAGCCACTATAGGGCCAGGCTAATGCTGGGTCAGGGATAGAACCAGACAAAGGGCAGGGACAGGGAGGTTCCAGAGTAAGGGCAGGGCCAGGGAAGAACCAGGACAAGCAAAGTCAGGGACAGTGCAGGATACAGGCAGTGTGGGGCTAGGGAAGAGCAGGACTAAGGTAGCACAGGGCATGGCTAATAGAAGGTGAGGTCCATAGTAGGGGCAGGATTAGAAACAGGGTTAGGGAAAGAACTGAGCACAGCATGGTAGGGACAGGACCGGGTCATGGACAGAAGAGAAAAGGTGTCAGACCAGGGCAACTTTGAGGAGAAGGCAGGCCAGGGCCATGGCAGAGCCAGACTAGAACAAGACCAGTGCAAGGTCAGAGCACAGAAGAGCAGGGCCATGGCGGGTCAGTGCCTGGACAAGAGCAGGGCCATGGCGGGTCAGTGCCTGGACAAGGCCATGGAGGGTCAGTGCCTGGTCAGGCCCTGGACAAGGGCCAGGTCCAGGAATATTGCAGGACCAGGGCCAGGCCATTGGAAGGGCAGAGCAAGTGCCAAAGCAGGGCCAGGTAATTCCAGGATTGAGCTATAGTGAATCCTATTGATAGGGCTGTGTCAGGGTTACATCAAAGACAAGACTAAGCAAGGAACAAGGATATTCAGGACCAGGAAACAACTAGGGTAGGGTTAGGCAGGGCAGTGGAAGGAAGGGCTAGGCTATGGCAGGGCCAGATCAGTGCTGTGACAAGGCAGAGTCAGGCCAGGATAGCACAGAACAAAGGCAGGGCTGCTACAATGAAGGGACAGGTTTCCGACCATGCCCACAGAAGCTCCAGGGAAGGGCCAGGCTTGGGACCAGCACCAGGAAAGGGCAATTTCAGGACCAAGGCAAAGAAAGAGCAGGACCAGGACCATGACAGGACCAGGATCAGGAGTAGTGGTCAGGGCTGGGGTCATGTTTGGTTTAGGGACCAGGTAAGGACCAAAGCAGGGCTGGGCAAAGGGGTGAGACAAGGACCAGGGTGAAATCAGGGCCAGGGTAGGACTAAGACCGCACAGGGTCAGGACCAGGGCCAGAGCAAAGGTAGGGCCACAGAGAAGGCAGGATGAGGGAAAGTCCAGAGCAGGGGCAGGGCTAGGGAAGAATGAGGACCAGGACAAAGCAAAGGCAGGGACAGCATAGACCAAGACTGGGATAGGGCCAGGGAAGAGCTAGGATAGCTTAGGGCATGGCCAAAAGTAGGGCAGAGCCAAGCAAGGGCAAGAGTAGGAACAGGACCAGGGAAAGCACTGGGCCAGGGTATTGTGTAACCAGTATAGGGTCAAGGTCAGATCAGGGCAGAGTCAGGGCCATGCCAAGGGAGAGAGGGCCAGTGCAGGATCAATGAAAGGTTAGGGAAAGGCCAGGGTGTGGAAAGGCACAGACGAGAAAGGGCAGATCCAGGGCTTGGCTGGGGAAAGGGAAGGCAGGGTCAAGACCTGGATAAAGGACAGGGGGGCAGAGATATGGCAGGGTCAGGGCCCCAGCTAAATAAGGACAGAACCATGGCAGGGCAGGACCAGAGACAGGTCATAGATGGGAGAGGGCAAAGCCTAGGCAGGGTGAGTGCACATCCAGGGAGTGGTTATGTGTCTGGGCAGGACAGAGGCAGAAACAGTGCAGTGTAGGACAAGGTAATGCCATGCCTGGGCCATGGCAGGGCCAAGAAAGGGCAGTATATGCAGGGCCTTGATAGACTAGGGCAGAGACAGGTCAAGGAATGGCTGGGGCAAATCAGGCTCAGGACATGTCCATGTCCAGGTTAGGGCCAGAACAGGACCAGGACAGTGACCACTGGCAGGCCGGGTGCTATGACAGGACCGGAGTCAGCAGGAGCAGCAGGGCCAGAATCAAACCATGGCAAGCACAAGTCCAGGGAAGGGACAGGGTAGCACATGGCCAAGACAAGGCTAGGGCAGGGCCAGGGAAGTGGGTAGAGCAATGCCTAGTCAGGACTGGACGAGGGCAAACTGGGGCTGGGTCATGCAAGGGCGGGGTCACAGCTAGGGACATGACAGGACCAAGAACAGGGCCAGGAGAGGTCCAGACACAGGCAAAAGCCAGAGCAATGCTGGGGACATGGCAGGGCCAGGCCTTGAGAAAAGGTAAGGTTAGACAAGCTCAGGACCTAGGCAAGCTGGGGCTAAGGTAGCACCGAAGTGAAGCAAAGCAAGGCAGGGACAGTGTAGGGTGAGGACAGTGTCAGGGTATGGCAGGGCAGCAACAGAGATGCCCAGGGCTGGTACATGGACAGCAGGGCCCACAACAAGTCAGTGTCAGGGAGGGGCTAAGACAAGGGCAGGGCCAGGTCAGAATTACAGCCAGGGTAGTCTAAGACCAGGGCTGGATATGGCCAGTGTAGGGAGGGCCGTGTCAGGCTAGGATAGGCTAAGGGCAATGTCAGGGTTGAGGCAAGACTAGGATAGCACAGGACCAAGGTAGGGTCAGAGAAGGGCAGGGCCAAGGCAGAACCAGGACATGGCAGGGCCAGCATAGCAGAGAGACAAGGAAAGGCTAGGGCAGGTAGTGGTCAGGGCAGGGCCAGAAGGAAAGTAAGAATGATGGGCATGAATGAATGAAAGTGCAGGACCAGGCCAAGTCAGAGTCAGGGCTATGGCAGGGTGAGGGCCATGGGCAAGTCAGGGCCCAAACAGTATTAGGGTTAGGGCAGCACCGTGGCATGGGAATTGTAGGGCAGGGCACTCGGGAGTACAGGGCCCAGTTGGCTGGGCTAGGGCAGGACCTGGGTGGGTCATGGTCAGGGAAAAACCAGGGGCAGGGTCACAGCCAGGGACATGATAGGACCAAGACTAGGGCCAGAAGCAGTGCAGAATCAAGGCCAAGGCAGGAATGTGGCAGTACCAGGGCTTGGCACAGGATAAGGTCAGGATGAACTGAGGGCCAGGTCAGGGCAGAACTAGGGTAGTGCAGAGCGAAGAGAAGGCAAAATCAGTATAAAGCAAAGGCAGTGCCCAGGGATGGCAGGGCAGGGACAGGTAATGCCAGGGTTTGGAAATGGACAGGAGAGGACCCACAACAAGTGAGGGCCAGAAAGGGGCCAGGACAAGGGCAAGGGCAGAGAATGGCCAAGAAAAAGGCAGGGCCACGGAAAGGTGAAGGCAATGGGTGGGCAGGGCTAGGGAAAAGGCTATGGCTGAGGCAGGACTAGGATAGCACAAGGCAAAGGCAGGTCCTGGGAAGGGCAGAGCCCGGACATCGTCAGGTTCGAACCACGGTACGGCAGGGTCAGATCAGGGTCAGGTCTATGGCATAAACAGAGCAGGGTCAGCTCTGTACCATAGCCAGGGAAGGTCTAGGGACAATGAAGGGATAAGGAGGGGTTGGGGTGATTCATATTATGCTATAGCCCCCTAATTTTAGTAATACTGCTGCAAGTACTATTGAGCCAGCAATAGAGGCTTCCACGTGGCCTTTGCGAAGTCATGGGTGAAGTCTGTATAGAAGTATTTTGACTATAGAAGCCATCATATATGACAACAATGTGGTATTATTAGTTCAAGAAAATAACAGTTCTTGGGTTATATTTGTTATTGTCTAGTATATTTAGTGATGAGGTGTTTGGGGTATAAAGGAGTGTAATAAGTAAGGGGAGGGATCCTCCTAGTGTATGAAATAAGAACTATGAGCTTCCATTAAGGCATTCTGGCTGATACGCTCAGCATGTAGTGATGATTAGAGTGGGGATTAATGTAGCTTCAAATAGAATGTAAAATATAATTAGTTCTGTGGCTGTGAATGCTATAATTAGAAAAATCTGTAGAAGAATTAGTGTGGAAATACAGAGCTTTTTATGAGAAAGAATCAGTGGATAAGTGATGTTGAGTAGCTAGAATTACAAGGGGTAGTAATCAGGCTGTTAAAATGAAAAGAGGCGATGTTGATGGGTCTGAAAGGAAAGTTAGTGAGAGGCTGCATGGGTTGTTAGGTTCGCAAAAGTGTCATAGATCAAAGAGGGCTAATAAATAAGCTATGGGTGGCTGTGTTGATTCAGATCGTTATTTTTTAAGTCATGTTACTGGCAGCAGCATGATATCCCAAATTTTGGGGATAATAATTTTTATATTTTTTAAATTATTTTTTATGGTGTATGGAATATAACTTTTTTATTGTTCCATTATACAATTTTACCTTTATTTGGAATCTCCAATTCTCACGGTGGCAGAAAATTTGTCATGGTCATTTCTGGGTAAATTCAGGCATTTTACATTTAAGCTTAGTCAATTAAGAATTGTTCTTTTTTCTTAGCCTGGCTCCTAGGCTTGGGGATATACTTTATATCTCAGTCTCAGGGAGAGGTGTCTGCTCCCCAGACCTCCAGGTGGAAGTCTGTCACTGCCTCTTCTGCACCTGCATCCCCAAACTTTATCTGGAGAATTCAATAATAGTCTCTCATACTTCTTTACATCTAACCCCAAAGGAGGATACAGGGATATCATATCCTTCTTGGAGACCACGACTGCTTTTATCATTACTTCCTCCCCATTTCACCTCTTCCCTCAACTCAGCTTTATCTAGTCTGGGGTTGGGAAGAGTGTGAAAAAAAACTGATTGAGCCAATATACTATTTGTTCAATGTTTGGAACTTATATCTGAGTTGAGAACTCTTATCCTAAATTCAAGAATTTGGCATATTTCTTCACTGATTCCACCATGACAGCTTCCCTAAACAATGGACATCTTGTATCTATTCACCCAAGTGGTAATTGGAGGAGGAATCCAGAGAAAGGGGAGTGTGGGATGGGGAAACCATAATTGGTGAAACCTCAGGTATTATCCCAGCTATAAGAGATAGAGGATGTGAGGCAGACAAACCAAGTATTAGCAGAGTTCACACCCAGGGCATAAGACGAAGAGCAGAAGGGTAAAGATTTTGGTTGTACATCTTTCCACATTGCTTAATTTGTTTTTACAATAAACATGTATTTTTTTGGAAATGAATTTAATTAGTCTAAAGATTAGTGGTTAAGGCTAGGTGAAATGGCTCACATCTGTAATGTCAGCACTTTGGAAGGCCAAGACTGAAGGATTGCTTGAGCCCAGGAGTTTGAGACCAGCCTGTGTAACATAGTGAGATCCCATCTCTACAATAAATTTAACAATTAGCCAGGCATGGTGGTGCGCACCTGCAGTTTAAGTTCTGCACATGGCTTAGGCCGTCTGTGTTGGAAATTGTGACTAGTAGGGCTACGCCTACTGCAGCTTCACATGTAGCAAATACCTGAAGGACAATAGGCATTAGGAACTCAAACTCAGTAGTTTGAGTTCTTTCTGTTTTATTAACCCCTTTCCTGATGCATAGTTTGCAGATACTTCCATATTCTGGATTGTTTCCTCATTTCGCAGAGGTTTCTAATTTGAATGTAATTGCATTTGGCTCTTTTTGCTTTTGTTGCTTGTGCTTTTGATGTCTATTTGAAAATCCCTTGTCCTAACGAATTTCATGAAGCACTTAAGCTGTTTCCTTCTCTAGTAGTTTCATAGTTTCAGGTCCTACATTTAAATCTTTATTTTGAGTAGATTTTTTTATTTGGTAAGATAATGGTCTAGATTTATTCTCTTCTACATGTGGGTGTTGTGTTTTCCTAGCAGTTTATTGAAGAGATTGTCTTTTCTGAAGGTGTGTTCTTGGTACCTTTGTTAAAAACGAGTTTCCTGTAAATGTATGAATTTATTTCTGAGTTCTCTATTCTGTTTCATTTGTGTATGTCTGTCTGTCATTCTTCTATGTCTGTCTGTCTCTCTCTGTCTCTCACTTGCACCTTTTTTGGCCAGTATTATGCTGTATCTGTTACTATAGATTTGTAATATATTTTGAAATCAGGTATTTTGATGCTTCCAGCTTTTTTCTTTATATTCATGATTCTTTTGTGTATCTGAAGTACTTTGGATGTCTGTGAATTTTAGAATGCTTTTTTTCTATTTCTATGAAGAATGTCCTTTGTAATTTCATGTGGATAGCATTGATTCTGTAGATCTCATTGGGTAATGTATATTTAAGCAACATTCTTCAGAGTGCTTGGACATGGGATATATTTCCATTTACATGTGCCCACTTAAATACTTTCATCTGATTTATAGTTTTCGTTGTGGGATCTTCCAACTTTCTGGTTATCCCTAGGTATGCTTTGTTGGTGGCAGCAGTAATAAAATAGCTTTCTTGAATTTTTATTATGAAGGAATATTGAATTTTATGTTTTTCAGCATCTCCTGAAATCATATAGTTTTTTTCTTGATTTGCTGAATGTGATGTAGCATATTTAAGTATCTGTGTTTATTGAATCATCCTCCTATTCCTCAGATGAATCACACTTCATTATGGCAGATGATCCTTTTATTATCTTGTCAAATGCAGTTTTCAGGTATTTTGTTGAGGATTTTTTGTATCTATGTTCATCAGGTTTATTTGCCTTTTTCTTTTTTGTGTCTTGTCTTGTTTTGGTCTGATTTTTGTACCAGGATAGTGCTGGCCTCATAAAACAAGTTTGGACATATTACTTCCTTTTCATTTTTGGGGAAACATTTTGAATAAAATCGGTATTAGCTCTTTTAAAAATGTTTCATTGAATTCATCAGTAAAACCATAATTCTTGTGTTTTTCTTTGACAGGAAACTTTTTATTACTGTTAATTGCATTAACCATAACTGGTATGTTCAGGTTTCTTATCTTTCTATCATTCTATCCACAGCAGCCTAGGGATGCAGGGGAGTCTCCAGCAAGTGGCTACAGTAGCTGCTGCGTTTCTGTCTGGCCACTGACACATTTGGTTCATTTTGGCATCCCCAGGTGTTCTAAGCGGGGGGCACAGTGTAGCTCTCACTGGCCTGGGAGTGCACAAACACAGCCTCTGGGTGAGCCCAGAGCTGGGCCTGTAGCTAGAACTTCAGGGCAAGAGAGGCCCCTGACCTCTCACTTCCTGGTCCCGGTCCTGAGGTTTCAGGAGTGGGGCCAGAGTGGGCTCACTCAGTGTTGTGTAATGACAGGACAGAGAAGGCAGCAGACTTTGACACTTCACATGAAACTGTTGCATGACAAAGACCACTGATCAATCCAGTCTTGGCCAGAAAGTCATTGCCATTGGCAAAAGAGCCAGTGTCTGAGTACTTGTAGCTATGTATGTGTGAATTATATACATGTATATATGTAATGCTTCTTGGCTTACAGTGTCTAAATGTTTATATCTAATGCATCAGAAGAAATGTTTGCCTTTCCCAGTACTAACTGATAATGGCCATGTGTGGCCCTATAAAAATGTAACAAGTTTTGATAACAATAAACAATAATATTAGCTGACATTTACTGAGGCTCAGAAACATTAAGTAACTTGCCTAAGGTCACACAGCTAGTAAGTGGCAGAGCAGGATCTTACAGTGACAGTTTGGAGGGAAGAGGAGAATAAGTGATGGACTTGATTCCGGCCATGCGGATGCAGGTGGCACCCTGGACTTCAGCTTCTTCAGGGCCGGGCTTAACTCTAGAACTGCCAGGCAGCTGTGTCACCGCATCTCTCATGAGCTTGCTCTGGGATGGCTGCCAAAGCTACATTTTAATTACAATCCACTTGAGAACACTGGGCAGAAGCTTCTGTCTCCCTGGCATTTTCCTTCTGTGGGGCCTCCCAACCTCAGGAGTTCCTCTGTAACATGGCTAACTCCCCTCTTGTTTCCTCCTAGACTTTACCTTGTGGGTTCAGAAGGGAGGCTGCTGTTGCTAAGCCCTGCTGAGCATCATTTCTGGTGTGAGAGAGTTGAAAAGCCACCTGCTTCTTGACTACTACTGACTCATCTCTGCAGAGCAGACTCACCTCACTTCTTGGACATCACTGAAGAATGTTCTGGTAAGTAAATTTTTCAGGATTCAAAGCTTACTGCTCAGAACACTCAACTTTAGAAACCTGGAACTATTTTGCCCATTAAAATATGGGCTCACCGCAACCTCCGCCTCCCGGGTTCAAGCAGTTTTCTTGTGCTAGCCTCCTGAGTAGCTGGGATTACATGTGCCTGCCACCATGCCTAGCTAAATTTTATATTTTCAGTAAAGATAGAATTTCACCATGTTGGTCAGGCTGGTCTTGAATTCGTGACCTCAAGTGATCCGTCTGCCTCAGTGTCCCAAAGTGCTGGGTCTGTGCTATAGTCAGGTCCATGACAGGGCCCAGCCAACTCTAGAGTGATGGCCAGGATAGGGTCAAACCTAGGGTAGGGCCAAGGCAGGGGCAGGACCAGCATTGTGCCAAGACCAAGGAAAGGACAGGGAATGTCCAGGGTAGGCATAGGACAAGGGCAAGGATAGTGCAGGTTCATGGCATGGTCAGGGTCTAGGGACAGGGTCAGGGCCATGGCATCACAAGCAACTGGGCTGTGGCTAGGACAGTGACAGTGCCAGAATCAGGGCCAGAGCAGTGCAAGACCAGGGTAATGCCAGGCATTTCAGGGTCAGACAGGAGCAGAACCAGGGAAGAACCAGGGTAAGGGCTCAAGTGGGGCAAGGCCAGGACCAGGATCTCGGTTATTGTGAGGGTGGGGCCATAACAGAGGGGCAAGGCCAAGGAAGGACCTGAGTAGGATAAGGATCAGGACCAGGATTAGGGTGGGGGTAAGGCCAGGACCGTGACAAGGTAGGGTCATGGCAGGGCATGGCCAGAGCTGGTTCATAGAGAAGGCAGGGACAATGCTAAGGTAGGGCCAGGGCTGAGGAAAGGTCAGTGAATATCAAGGGTGGGACCAGGGCCAGGGCACGGGCAAGGTAGGGTAGGTCAGGGCATTGGTATGACTGGGAAGTTTCAGTGCCATTTCAGTGCCAAGACAGGGCAGAGCAGGGAAAGATGATGGTAAGGCCAAAGTAGGGACAAACCAAGGCTGGGCCAAGTCAATTCAGGGCCAGGACACCTCCAAGTCCAGTTCAGGACCGTGGCAAGTCCAGGGCTATTGTTTAGGACCAGGTCTGGGCTAGGGTCAGGTCCAGTGCAGGGCCGAGCCGAGTCAAAGCTAGGTTAAGGGCCAAGGTAGGGCCAGGTCAGGGTCTAGGCCAGAGTAGGCCAAGGGTAGGGCTAGGGCAGGGTGAAGACACAGCTGGGGCATGGCAGGGAAGGGTGGTTCAAGACAAGGGCTATACCAGGGCAGAGCAGGACCAGGTCCTTATCAGGGACCAGGGAATGGTCAGGGTCAGGCCTGGATAAGAGCAGGTTTATGGTCAGGGATATGGCAGGGACAGGGAAAGCCCATGGTAGGACAGATCCAGAGTCAGTCCATACAGAGAGTAAAGAAAAAGCCAAGGTAGGGTTAGGACAGGTCCAGCAGAGACCAGGTCCAGGGCACAACCAGGGTAGGATAGGCCAGGGCACTGACACTACTGGATCATGGAATGGCCAGGCCAGTCTTGGGAGAGAGCAGAACAGGCAAGGACATGGTGGAGACAGAGCAGGGAAGGACCAAGGAAAGGACAGAACACATCAGGCCCATGACATGTCCAAGTACAGGACACAGCTAGAACAGGACAAGGATCATGAGCACTGGCAAGCCTGGGGTCATGTCAGGACCAAGGTCAGAACAAAAGGCAGGGTCATAGTGAAGGCATGGCCAGCCCAGGTGCAGGGAAGGGGTAGGGCCTGCTAGGGCCAGTGTAGTACTGGGACAAGGAAAGGGCAGGGCAGATAGGGGTCAGAGCAGAAGCAGGGTCAGGAAAGGCCAAGGACAAGGGCAAGGCCAAAAAAAGGGCCAGAGATAAAGCAAGCCAGGGAGGGTTGAAGGCAAGAACGGCCATTTCAGAACCTGAGTCAGAGGAGGCCAAAGGCAGGACCAGGACAGAGCAAGACCAGAGTAGGGAGGGACACAGCAAGCCAGGGTAGGGCTAGGGCAAGGTTAGGGACAAGATAGAACTAAAATAACACAGGACCAAGGCAGGGTTAGTGCCAGGGTAGAACCAGAGAATGACATGACCAGGTCAGGGTCAATTCAATGTCATGGGCAGCGTCAGCACTATACCATGGGCAGAGCAGGTAAATGCAGAGCCAAGGAGGGGCCAGAGTCAAAGCAGACATAGGGTGGGTCCAGTGCCAAGGCACAGCAATTGCAGGGTGAGTATGTTGCTGGGGCCAGTTTAGGGACAGGTCCAGGTTGTGTGAGGGACAGGGCCAGATCAGGGCAGGGCCAGTTAGGGTCCAGGGCAAGGACAGAGCTAGGGAAGAACCAGGACCAGGAGAAACCAAAGGTAGGACCAGGGTAAGGAAGGGCTAGGGCAGAGTAGGACTAAGGTAGCACAGGGCCTGGCCAAAAGCAGGGTAGGGCCATAGTTGGGGAGGGATGAGGATCAGGGTAAGGGCAAACACTGAGCCCAGGGTATGGTGTGACCAGTACAGGGCCAGGATAGAGGATGACAGGAGGATGGCTGGAGTAGTGGGCAGGATCAGTACCATGGCCAAGTGAGGGCCATGACAGAACCAGGGCTGGGTTAGCACCCTCATATTGGCAATGCAGGGCAAGGGAAATGGCGGTGCCCAGTCAGGACTGTGTGAGGGCAGAACCAGAACTTCGGCAGGACCAGAACTGTGGCAGGGTCAGAGCCAGGACAGGAAGAGGGATGGGTCATGGCCAGGAAATATTCAGGTGCAGGGAAAGAGCCAGTGACATGAAAGGATCAAGATGAGGGCCAGGACTGAGCAGAAAGAGGACAGGACCAGAACTAGGTAGGAAAATGGCAGGGCCAGGGCTTGGGACAGGGAGGGCTCAGGACCAGCGCAAGGCAGGGCAGGGATAGGGTAGTGCAGAGCAAAGGCAGGATAGGGCCAGTGTAGAGGAAGAATGCAGCAAGAGGATGTCAGAGTATGGTCACAGAAGGCCATGCTGAGGAAATGGATCCGGCAGGGCCCACAACAAGGCAGGGCCAGAAAGGGGCCAGGACAAGGGCAAGGCCACTGAAGGGCCACAGAGGAGCCAAGGCAAGGACAGGGCCATGTGAGAACCAGAGTCAGGGATGGGGCAAGGCAAAGGGAAGGGAGGGCCACAGCAGGCCAGAGTAGGGCCAGTGAAGAGTAAAGCCATGCTATCGCCAGGGTATGGTCAGGTCCATGGCTTGAACAAGGCAGGGTCAGTGTCATACCATAACCAGTGAAGGTCCAGGAACAAGTCAGGCATAAGGTGGATCCAGTGATAAGGCATGGCTGCATCAAGGACAGGGCCAGTCCAAGTCCAGGTCTAGGGAAGGTCCAGAGCAAGGAGAGAGCCAATCCAGAACCAGGAAAAGACAAAGGCAGGTCCAGGGCAGGGTATGGTTAAGGGTAGGACCAGAGCAGAGCCGGACCAAGGTAGCACCGGCCTGGCCAAATGCAGGGGAGGGCCATTGCAGGGGAGGACTAGGAGTCAGGCCAGGGAAAATACTGGGCTCTGGACATGGCAGGGCCAGGGCAGAGGAGGGCAGTGCAGGGTCAGGACTATATCATGGACATGATAGGCCTGGGGTCATCATCCCAGAGCAGGGTGAGGGCAAGTCTGATAATAAGGCAGGGCCAGGGCCAAGACAGAGCCAGGGAAGAGCAGGACAATTTCAGGGTAAGGGCAAGGTCAGAGTGTGCAGGGGCAGGGTCATGCAGATCAGGACCAGGATAAGGGTAGGGTCAGGGCCAGAACCAGGAATATCATAGGTCCAGGGCCAGCTCAGGGAAAGGCAGGGAAGTACCAGAACCAGGCCATAGGGCAGGGCAAGTCCCAAGGAAGGACCAGGTAGTACCAGGGCTGAATGACAGCTCTGAGTGCTAGGGCTGAGGAAGGATCAGGGAAGGTCCATAGCCGAGTCAGGGTCAGATCGAAGACATGAACGGCAGGGTCAGGATCAGGACAGGTCCAGGGTACAACCAGGGCAGGGATAGGCAGATCAATGGGAGGACCAGGTCATGGCAGGGCCAAGTCACCACCGGGACAGGGCAGGACAAGACTGGGGTCACACAGGATAAAGGTAGAGCAAGTCCATTGCAGGGCCAGGATCCAGACCAGAACCAGAGAAGTGCTGGGGAAGGGTCAGTGCTGGGGAAGGGCCAGTGCTGGGACCAGGACTAGGAAGAAGGGCAATGTCAGGAACAAGGCAAAGAAAGATCCTCAGGGCCAGTGTCAGGACCATGACAGGACCAGCAGCAGGGATAGGTCTAGACAGTGATAGGACCACAGTCAGGGCAAGGGCCAGAAGAGCGTGTATTGGGTTAGGGCCCAGGCATATCAGGGCCAGGGCAAGGCCAGTGTCATGATAAAGCCTTAAGCAGGTCAGGGCCAGGACAGCGTTAGTGTCATGGCCAGGTCTAGGACAAGGCTGGGGCAGGACCATGACAAAACCGGGACCATGGTAGGACCAAGGATAGGAGCAAGAGCCAGTGGTCAAGGTCAGAGCTGGGGCCAGGTCAAAGTGGCAAGACCAGGACCAGGCTGAGGTCAGGGCCAGGGTAGAACTAGGATTGTGCCAGGTCAGACCCAGGCCAGAAGCAATGTATGGTCAGCGTCTAAGACACTGTGGCCATGTCTAGGCTGAGGCCAGGGCCACAGCAAATGCAGAGCCAAGGAGAAGGCAGAAACATGGAGGGTCCAGAGGAGGGCAAGATCAAGGCAGAACCAGAACCAGCAAGAAGCAAAAGCACAGAGAGGGCAGTGCAAGGCCTGGTTAGGGCCATTTCCAAAACAGGGCAGGGCTAGGATAGTACAAGGCATACCAAAAAGGAGGGCAGGGGTCATAGCTGGGGTACGACTGGGAACAGGGCCAGGGTATTTTGGGGCCATTACAGGCCCATAACAGAGGATGACAGTGCAAGGCAAGGGTAAGGAAGAAGGTAGGACCAGGGCCAAGGCTGTGCCAAGGCAGAGAGTGCCAGTACAGGGTCACTTCAGGGTGAGGGCAAGACCAGGGAATGAAAGGGCAGGGAGGGTCCAGGACAGACCTGTGGTCCAGAGTCAGGGTCTGGAAAAGGAAAGGGCTAGGGCCAGGGATATGACAGGACCACCAGATCAGGGCAGGGCAAAGTCCAGACAGGCTCAGGGCAGGTCCAGAAAAGGGCTAAGGAGGGCCAAGGCCAGAGCACAAACCGTGCAGCGTAAGATAGGGTAATGGCATGACTGGTTCATGGCAGAAACAAGTACAGCATAGCAGAGGGCCAAGGAAAGGCCACTGTAGGAAAGGGCCAAGGAAACTTCAGGGCCATGGCAGTGCCAGGGCTGGAAGCAGGACAAGACCATAACCAGGACAGGTCTGGGGCCAAGAAAGGGTCAGGAACATGGCAAAACAAGTGGCAGGATGAGGGCCCTGGGCAAGTCAGAGCCAGGGTACTGGTTAATGCAGTGCCCAGTCATGCATCAGCCAGGGCAGAACCAGGACTGGGGTCAGGCTGGAGCCTGGACAGTACCTGAGCTGGGTCATGGCCAGGGAGAAATGAGAGGTAGGGTCACAGCCAGTGTTATGAAAGGACCAAGACAAGGACCAGGACAAAGTCAGAATCAGGGAAAACGAGGGCCAGGACAGGGATAATGCAGGGCCAGGACTTGGCACAGGTAGAGGTTAGGACCAGCACATAGCCAGGGCAGGGAAGGGCAGATATAGGTAGCACAAAACCAAGACAGGGTAGGGTCAGTGCCAGAACAGGTCTAGGAAAGAGCCAGGCTGCGACAAGACAGGCACATGCAAGCCCAGAGTCATGATATGAACAGAGCAGGGCCCCCAAAAAGACAGTGCCAGAAAGGGGCCAGGACAAGTGCAAGGCCAGAGAAGGGTCAGGGGCCAAGTCAAGAGGAGGGCTAGGTCAGATCCAGAGCCTGAACAGGCTAAAGGCAGGGCTAGACCTGGGCAAGACCAGGGTAAGGTCACAGCAAGGTCAGTGCCAAAGCAGGACTGGGAAACATAGGGCTAAGGCAGAGCAGGGAAGGGTAGGGCCAGGGAAGAAACAGGGAAGGTCAGGTTCAAATCCATGGAATGGACAGTGCATGGTCAGCACCATGTCATAGCCAGGGCAGGTCCAAGGATAGTCCTGGGCCAAGATGTGCCAGGGCCAAGCAAGCATAGGATAGGTCCTGTGCCAAGGCACAGCCAGTGGGGGCCAGGGCATTGCCAGGGCCACCATTGGCCAGGCCAAGCGTGGGTCAGTGATAGAGTCAGACAGAGGGCAGTGCCAGGAAGTTTCCAAGGTAAGGGCAGACCCAGAACAGGACCAGGACAAGGCAAAGGTAGAGTCAGGACAGGACACAGCCTGTGTAGGGCCAGACCAGAGCAGGACTAAGATAGTACAGGGCATGGCTAAAAGCAGGGGAGGGCCACAGCAGTGGCAGGAATACAAATAGGGTGAGGCCAAGCAGAGGGCACAGTGTGTGGCAGGGACAG
Source organism: Saguinus oedipus (assembly GCA_031835075.1). Classification (NCBI taxonomy): domain Eukaryota; kingdom Metazoa; phylum Chordata; class Mammalia; order Primates; family Cebidae; genus Saguinus; species Saguinus oedipus. The sequence continues at coordinate 3,235,797 of CM063175.1, read as the reverse complement.
GGTGGAGGAGGTCAGGACCAGGACTAGGTCATGGACAGATTAGTCCTGGGGTCAGCCCTAGGCAAGACCAGGAAAAGTTCAAGGAGAAGGCAGGGTCAGGGCCAAGGCAGAGCCACAGAGGAACAGGACCAGTGTAAGACCAATGCAGGGTGAAGGTGAGGCCAGAGCCCCGAAGGGGTCAGGGTTATGGTGGGTCAGGGCCTGTACAAGGTTAGGGCCAAGCCCCAGAATATTGCAGGACCATGGCCAGGGCAGAACCAGAGCCAGACCACAGGGAGGGAAGATCAAGTGCCAAGGCAGGGCTAGGTAGTGCCAGGACTGAGAGACAGTGAATCCTAAGTGCTAGGGCTGAGGCAGAGTCAGGGAATGTGCTGGGCTGAGTCAGGATTGATCCAGTACAGTGCTTGGGCCTGGCCAGGGAGGATTCAGGGCCAGGATAGGGTTGGGGGGGCAATGGGAGGACCAGGACAAGGCAGGGCCAGGTTAGCACTGGCACATGGCAGAGGCAGTCCAGGATAGCACAGAGCAAAGGCAGGACAAAGGTAGGGCAGGTCCAATGCAGGACCAGGGTCCAGACCAGTGCCAGAGAAACACAGGGGCAGGGACAAGGCTGGGACAAGGACCAGGGAAGGGCAATGTCAGGACCAAGACAAAGCCAGAACAGAGCAAGGGCCATGGCAGAACCAGCAACAGGGCTAGTGACAGGGCCATGTATGGGGTTAGGGCCAGGACCATGTACCAGGGCAGGGTGCACACAAACGGAAAAGGATTTGTTGTTCTACAATAGGGGATGTGGCATTTTGGAGTCCTAGCTGGGCTGGGTGGGCCATTTAGTTATACAGATTTTGCTCTATAATTTAACTTTGACAAATTTATGTAATTATTTTACTAGTATCTTCTTGAAACAGTTGTAGGGTTTATGGGATTGGCTTGAAAGCAGTTTCTGGAGATTTGAATCCCTTTTTCATTTAAGATTTTACATAGGCTGATTCTTTGCATGTGTAATACAAATAGAGACAGCTATAAAGTCATTGTAATTTATTTAATTGTTCAATGGGAAAAACTTTCATTTTGAGAAAGAGGCTTCTCAGACTATGAAGGCTGTCAGTATCTCTGCAGTTAATGAGATGAATGAGCCTGCAGATGAAATAACATGTCATGCAGTGATGCATCGGGGTAGCTGGAGTATGATCCAGGTATTGCAGATAGGCTGAGAAAATGTTGTGGGAAGAAAGTTAAGTTTACACCTACAAATATAATGGTGAAGTAATTTTTAGCATAGGTTTGGTTAAGTGTGTAGCCTGAAAATAGAGGGAGCCAGTGGATAAAGCCTGCTGTAATGGCAAACACTGCCCCTATTGATAGGACACAGTGGAAATGTGGTAATATATATTGTGTGTCATGTAAAATAATGTCTAATGATGAATTGGCTAAAACAATTCTTGTTAAGCCACCTACTGTGAAGAGAAAGATAAAGTCTAGAGCTCAGAGTATTGCGGGAGATCATTTAATGTTGCCACCGTGTGATGTGGCCAATCAGCTAAAGACTTTTACACCGGTAGGGATAATGATACTTATAGTGGTGGAGGAAAAATATGCTCTTGTATCTGTATCTATTCCTACTGTAAATATGTGGTGATCCCATATGATAAAGCCTAGGAAACCAACTGATATTATGGCTCATGTTATACCTATACCCAAATGGTTCTTTTTTGCTGGAGTAGTATGTTGCGATAAGAGAAATCATTCCAAAACCTTGTAGGATAAGGATTTAGACTTTGGGGTGCCCAAAGAATCAAAATAAATGTTGATATAGAATAGGGTCACCTCTGCCAGCAGGATCAAAAAAGGTAGTATTAAGGTTATGGTCAGTCAGTAATATAGTAATATCAGTGGTTGGAACAGGGAGAGAAAGAAGTAGAAGAACTGCTGTAATAAGGATGGATCAGACAAAAAGGGGTGTTTGGTATTGGGTTATGGCTGGAGGTTTTACATTAACAATTGTGGTAACAAAATTTATGGTTCCTAGGATAGAACAAACACCTGCTAGGTGGAGTGAGAAGATAGTTAAATCTACAGAGGCTCCTGTGTGTGCCAGGCTTCCTGCTAGGGGAGGATTGTTCAGCCAGTTCCAGCACCGGCTTTCAGTATTGAGGATGCAAGTAGGAGTAGAAGGGATGTGGGGAGAAGTCAGAAGCTTCTGTTACTTATTTGAAGGAGTGCTATATCAGGGGCACCAATTATTAGGGGAACAAGTTAGTTGCCGAAGCCTCCGATCATGATTGGTATTACTATGAAGAAAATTATAATAAATGTGTGAGTGGTGACAATAACATTATGGTCTCCTAGTAGGATTGCTGGCTGGCCTAATTCTGCTGGAATTAGGAGGCTTAGGGCTGTGCCTACTATTCCTGCTTGTGCACTGAATAATAGATGTAATGTTCTGATATCTTTATGATTAGTTAAAAATAATCAGCAGTTGACAAACATAGGTAGAGAAAGGTAAAATGGCTGAGGAGGCGTTAGACTGTAAATCTAAAGACAGGGGAATAGGCCTCTTTTTACCAGTCCTGAGGAGATACTATCATATTGAATTGCAAATTCAAAGGAGCAGCTTCACTCCTGCTGGGGCTTCTCCTGCCTTTTATTTCTGAGGGCAGGAGAAGTAGATTGAAGCCAGTTGATAAGTTATTTAGCTGCTAACTAAATATTTGTGGGTTAAAGTCCCATCAATCTAGGAAGGGCTTGGTTTAATGAAAGTAGTTGATTTGCATTCAACTGATGCAGAGTAAAGTTTTGCAGTCCATAAAATTGATACAGAAATTAAGTATAATTTACTTCCTGAGGGCTTTGAAGGCTCTTGGTTGTGATGAATATTGACAGAGTTATATGTAGGAGAGTGGAAAAAATAATAAAGGGAGAAAGGAACAGTATGGATTTTATGTTTTCAAATTGTCATTCTATTTTTATGTTGTTGGATGTAGGAAATACTGTTATTGAAATAGAGTGAATTAGGCATATGTAAAAGTATAGATTTAGCAGAGTTATCGCTATAGTAATTGGAATAATGGGGTTATTGTTTTTGCGACATCTTGTTAGATTGCTCATTTAGGAGAGAATCCTATTAATGGTGGTAGACCTCCCAGGCAAAATAGAATTAGTGCAATAATAGGTATTAATCACATTAGTTTATTTCAGGTGTGGGATAGTGGTAGTGTTTTAGTATTCAAGTGTTAACTTTTATGGATATAGAAGTTGTTAGAATAGAGTAGATAAGTAAATTTAGGATGGTCATGGTTGGGTCATAGGTTAATACTGCTATTACTCATCCTATATGGGTAATTGAAGCATAGGCTAGGATGTTATGTAGTTGTGTTTGATTACATTCTCCCCATAGGAGGTTATTTGTGTTGATTGATGGAAAGATTTGAAGTTACATGAGACGGGAGGTAGTTTTTGTCATGTGAGGAGAACTATGGCTGGTATTAGGGGGGTTTCTTGGCTTACCTCTGGGAGTCAAAAGTGAAAGGGGGCGCTGTTCCTTGTTTCATTGCCAGAGCTATTATTATTATGGGTGAAAGGTGGTTAATGTGAGGAGTAATTATTCATTGTCTGGAGAGCAGGTTGTTAGAAAGAATAGCTATTGTAAGAATTATGGATGTTCTTGCTTGTGTTAGGAAGCATTTGGTGGCTGCTTCTGTGGTGCAGTGGCTTACGTTTTTTATTAGGATTGGCATGATGGCTAATAAATTTATTTCTAAACCTGCTCAGTTGAGGAATCAGTGTCAGCATAACATTGTAATGAAAGTTCCTGTAAAGATAGTAAGGGAGATGGTGAGTTGGGCTAGTGGGTTAATTAGTACTGGAAGGATTAAACCAACATTTTTGGGGTACGGGCCCAATAGCTTATTTAGCTGACCTTACTTTAGTGCATGGTGTAATACGTAGCATGGAAAGTTTTGAATTCTCAGGTGTGGGTTCAATTTCTATAGCCTTAAAGATAAGAGGATTTAAAACTCTATAATTTACTCTTTCAAAATAACTCTCTTTTTCAGACATATTTCTTGTGTTTGGGGTGGGATGCTGGATGTTAGAATAGGTATTGAGATACATATCATATGCATAGTGCTAGTTTAAGTGATAAAATTTTTTTTCATAATAAATGTATTGGTCATAAAAGAACTGAGGATTCATTCAAATTCAAATTAGTAGGAGGAGGTTAATCATGAACATGCTGTTAAGAAGAATCGAACCTCTGATTATAAAGCTTTGAGTCTCGTGTGGGTACCGGGCTCTGCCATCTTAACAAGCCCTGTTCTGAGGCAGGGAAAATTGTTTGTTAGATTGAGATACTGTCTGTTGGGTCAGGGCGCTTTGTGAAATAGGCTCTGTTTCTCTTGTTCACTCCTACTGGGAGAAATATTGAATAGATAAAAACTGACCTGGATGTCTCCGGTCTGAACTCAGATCATGTGGTACTTAAATCATTGAAGAAATGAACCTTTAACAGTGGCTGCACCATTGGGATATCCTGATCCAGCATTGAGGTGGTAAACCCCATTGTCAATATGAACTCTAGAACAGGATTTTGCTGTTATCCATAGGGTAACTTGGTCCATTGATCAAGTTATTGGGCCAGTGTGTGTTAATTTAGTTAGACTAGTGTGGTCTTAGTTTATATTGTTGGAGTTTATATTGTACACCAGGGTCACCCCAACCAAAATTTTTAATGCATGGATGATGAGTTAATGCCTGTAAGTTTTTTGAGTGTTGTTTGTATTAGGAAATTGAAGCTCCATAGGATCTTCTCATCTTATTTGGTCATATACGACTTTTCAGGGATAGATCAGTTTCACTGATGAAAAGTAAGATACAGTTAAACCCTCGTGTGGCCATTCATATAAGTCCCTATTTGGGGAACAAGTGATTATGCCACCTTTACACAGTCAGGGTACCACAGCTATTGAACATGTGTCACTGGGCAGGCAGTGGTAATGCTTGAGGTGATGTATTTGGTAAACAGACGGTTTGCTGAGTTCCTTTTACTTTTTAAAATGTATTTGGTAAACAGGTGGTTTGCCGAGTTCCTTTTACCTTTTAAAATCTTTCCTTAAGGACATGCCTGAGTCAGGTCAACAGTTTAATAAGGTGTTTAGAATATAAGTTGTTATAAAAATTGGGCTGTTTACTGGCAGTAGTTATTCCAGTCTGATAAGAGCTTATGCAGGAGAGAATGCTTTTGTTACTTGTACTAACATTGTTGCCTCTATTAATAGATAGTCCAATGTGATGTTAGGGGTTTAGTAAAGTGAGTAGAATTGAAATATTGAGCTTGAACACTTTCTTAATTGGTGGCTGCTTTTAGGTCAACTATGATAATGAAGTTTTTTACTCTCTTTGAAAGGTTATTTCCTAGGGAGAGAAGAGCTGTCCCTCTTTAACAGTTAAACATAACCATTAGTCAACCTCCTATAACTGGTCCAGATATACCAAGAGGCAATATTCCTGTGCTTGAATCATCCCAGAGCCATGAGTCAGGCAACTAGCCCAATGCCTACTACAATTGTTCAAGCTAGCCAATCCCAATCTTGCCCCTATAGAACCCTCAGTAAAGGCAGTGGCCTAAACTTTCTTGCTCTTGTCTTCTGCCTCCTCACCACCTTAGTGTCTTTCCCATGAGGCCCTGTGTGGCATGCTGTGCATCTTGTTTGTTCAGCAACTCTGAATATTAAAAGTCTCTTAATGGCATCAGACTCTCCATGTTATCCTTCAGTCACCTTTGTAAATTAAGATCTGGGCACAATGCAGTTGGAGATTTAACCACTATTTGATTAATTAGAAAAGGACTACCCAAAACATCAGTATTCCTATGTTTACCTCTAAAAATTGCATTTAATGTAGTTAGTTGTTGCTTTAGGAATAACTGTACCTATGTTTAATTTAAAATGAAACAATCTATGTGTACTAATGGAAAAGCTTAATGGAACTTAATCTGTATGTTCTAATTGTGAAATTTGTGACTCTTACTCAGAAGTAGACACAGAGATAATTTGGATTGCTGTCTCATTTTAATGTCTCTCTGGGCCTGGTAATTAAAAGCACTTTACATTCTTCTGATAAGTTTTCTTTCTTTCTTTCTTTCTTTTCTCAGAGTTTATTTAAGAGAAGGCTACAATTGTTAAGAGTGCTTTTCTATAAGACTTGTGAAATGTGGGAGGAGAGGACTGCTATTTCTTTGTAATATAATTTTTTAAACTATTGGATCCTTTAAACTATGTGATGATAAGCAACCTCAATAAATATGAAGATAATGTTACTGAAATATAAGGAATATTATAACATATATAAAGAAAAAGATAAAATTGTTGTTTTTGCTATTACAGATTCCTAATATGAAAATCTGAAATCTGTAATGCTCCGAAACTGAAACCTTATGAGCACCAACATGACACCACATGTAGGAAATTCCACTTGTGAGTACTTAACACAAACTTTGTTTCATGCGCAAAATTACTTAAAATAGTTTGCACAATTAACTTCAGGATATATGTATAAGGTATATATGAAACATAACTGAATTTTACGTTTAGTTTGGGGTTCCATTCCCAAGATATCTCATGTATATGTAAATATTCCCAAATCTGAAAAAATCAGAAATCCAAAACACTTCTTGGCCCAAGCATTTTGGATAAGAATACTTAACCTGTCATTTGAAAGTAAGATATTTTTCTTTGATAGTTCTACATGCCACAAATTTTTCTGATTCCAAACAAGCCCATGTCACTGTTGCCTCAGAGATGTGTGATTTGAAGCTTAGCAGAAAACCCGCCTCCCACTTTTTCTAGATTGTTTTCTAGGTATAATGCAGATAAAAGGTAGAAATTCTAAACTCTTCAATCTTGCTTCTGGTCCTATCCAAACATGACTCAAGAGCAATCTTAGACAACTTTTATCGATCTTTAGCTTTCCTTTTTATCTTTTTAATGGTCACCTACTTTAAAACTACTGAACTGTTTTAAAATCAGCACTGAAGAACAAAATTGGGAGGCCTACTGGGTGGCAAATGTTTAAAAAATGTTGGGAATGAAGGTAGAAATGTAAGTGGCTATGTTTATAGAAACCATTTTCCCACCAGTAAATTATATTTTATATAAAGCAATGTGCAAGTGTACTTATTGAAGAAATAGGGAGGTTCTGATGATGGTAACAATTTTAGGCTTTGGATTGAAAGGATAATACAAGTATCGCTGGTGCCATTGACTGTAGAAAAGTATCATGGTTAGCACTAAATTGTGACTTTAATTTTTTTCTTTAGATTTTTCAAGATTTATATGAATTTATTTTGTATCTCTGTCTTGCTGAATTTAAGATAAAGCTGACACACACTCCTTGTTTTAAAATGTGTTATTAAAATATGTATCTCATGCTGGTCTGAGTTACATTTTCAATAGCTTTCAGTAAGTTATGGAAGGTACTATTATTTAGTTATAAGTTAAATTTTATGGAGATATTTTAAAGAATTTATGACTCCATTTATTCTGAATTATTCAGTTTTTTCTCAAAGTAAATTTCATGATGCCATGAAACATACATGATCTTTCTTGCCTAGATATTCTTTGTAATAGGCAGTTTGTGGTTGATGTTGCATGTGCGCATTTAACTTCACCTTGATCTCTTAATACAGCTGCAATGATAAATCTGTAATTAGAATCACTTTTCTGTTTGTTAATTTAAGAGGCTAATGTGACATCCTGTTTTTAATATTTACACTCCATCTGCTTGATGTAGTTTAGAAATCAGAACACCATGAAAGATAGAACACAGAAAGTTAAAGCAGAATCTAACCAAAGAAAGCAGAAGAGATAAATAATATGCAACAGAAATGAGTTGATTATAGTATGGGGAAAAGTGTGTTTCTAAAGTTTCTCAAATTGAAGGCTCCAAATGAAATAATTATTTGATAGTTTTTTTCTGGCAGCCCAGTGCCCATATGTCAATCTACAGAGATGAAATTTTTCCCTAAGCAAAATGAACTCTCTTTTAAAACAGGACATAAAGGACATGCAGAAATCTAATGTGTAGAAATGACATTAAGTCAACCTATAACCAATATCTTGAATTATTATTTTATAGAACTGAGGCAGAAATTGTTTAATGAGATGATTTTTATGGGTCCTTTCTGTAAAAGATGGGAGAAAGACTCATTCAATGAAAGCATTTTTTGAGGAGTTGGAAGAAGATGATTTAGTAAATACAGTACTACAAGTATGATTACTAATAAAGAAATAATCAGGTTTTTAGTAATAACGGGTGACTAAGTATGGAGGCAGGTCTGGGTATTGTTTTTCTGGGCCAGGCTACAAAATGTCAAAAAGATTAACAAAATAGACCAGTAGCCAGATTAATAAAAAAGAAAAGAGAGAATAATCAAATAGATGCAATAAAAAATGATAAAGGGGAAATCACCACAGATTCCATGTTTACTGTGTCATCATCAATTTTATCGTGTCACTTCCCTGCTCACAAGTTTTCAGTGGTTCCTTATCTATCTCTCAAATGTCCCCAACTATTCCCATATACAACCCCTGGACTTCAGGCAAACCAGTCCATTTCTCTTTTTATTTATTTTTTTTATTTTCATTTTTTTTTTGATTCTGCTTTCCTACCATACTTGATGTGGTACAGCTGGAAACAAACAGAGTAACTATGTCTAATGAGGAATCTCTAAGTTCTTTTTCTAGAACCATCATTTAGTGAATATTTCTTGAGCACCTCTGACAAGGAGAGCACTGTGCTATATGGATATGTGTGGATGGACAGAAGGGGCAGGAGACTAACTTTTTTTTTGAAATAAAAAAGAAAAAGAGGAAAAGAGAGGAAGAAAGAGAGAGATAACAGAAATATTGCTTTATTCTATAAATGGGTATTAATAATGGCCGATCAATATTTTGTGTATTTAAAGTGGAGAATGTACATTTTGTATATTTAAAGAGGAGAGCACTATAAGTACTTATTAAGTTTACTTGTTGCAGATCTGAGTTCAAGTTCTGGATATCCTTACTAATTTTCTGTCTTGTTGAGTCTAAATCTCTTTATGGGTCTTATGTATCTGGGTGTTAGGATGCATTGATCTTTTTACTACTCTATCTTTGCTGCTTTGAAATGTTTTCTTTTTCTTTTTTTTTTAATTTTTATTGCATTATAGGTTTTGGGGTACATGTGCAGAACGTGCAAGATAGTTGCATAGGTACACACATGGCAGTGTGTTTTGCTGCCTTCCTCCCCTTCACACACACTTGGCATTCATCCCCAGGCTATCCCTCCCCAGCCCCCCCACTGTCCCTCCCCCATTCCCCCCAATAGACCCCAGTGTGTAGTAGACCCCCTCTCTGTGTCCATGTGTTCTCATTTTTCTCACCCACCTATGAGTGAGTATATGCGGTATTTCTTTTTCTGTTCTTGTGTCAGTTTGCTGAGAATGATGTTCTCCAGATTCATCCATGTCCTTACAAAGGACACAAGCTCATCATTTTTGATTGCTGCATAATATTCCATGGTGTATATGTGCCACATTTTCCCAGTCCAGTCTATCATCATTGGGCATTTGGGTTGGTTCCAGTTCTTTGCTATTGTAAACAGTGCTGCAATGAACATTCGTGTGCATGTGTCCTTATAGTAGAACGATTTATAGTCCTTTGGCTATATACCCAATAATGGGATTGCTGGGTCAAATGGAATTTCTATTTCTAGGTCCGTGAGGAATCGCCGCACTGTCTTCCACAATGGTTGAACTAATTTACACTCCTATCAACAGTGTAAGAGTGTTCCTATTTCTCCACATCCTCTCCAGCACCTGCTGTCTCCAGATTTTTTAATGATCGCCATTCTAACTGGCGTGAGATGGTATCTCAATGTGGTTTTGATTTGCATCTCTCTAATGACCGGTGATGATGAGCATTTTTTCATGTTTGTTGGCCTTATGTATGTCTTCTTTTGTAAAGTGTCTGTTCATATCCTTTGCCCATTTTTGAATGGGCTTGTTTTTTTCCTGTAAATCTGTTTGAGTTCTTTGTAAATTCTGGATATCAGCCCTTTGTCTGATGTGTAAACTGCAAAGATTTTTTCCCATTCTGATGGTTGCCGATTCACTCTAGTGACTGTTTCTTTTGCCGTGCAGAAGCTGTGGAGTTCGATTAGGTCCCATTTGTCTATTTTGGCTTTTGTTGCCAATGCTTTTGGTGTTTTGGTCATGAAGTCCTTGCCTACTCCTATGTCCTCAATGGTTTTGCCTAGATTTTCTTCTAGGGTTTTTATGGTGCCAGGTCTTATGTTTAAGTCTTTAATCCATCTGGAGTTAATTTTAGTGTAAGGTGTCAGGAAGGGGTCCAGTTTCTGCTTTCTGCACATGGCTAGCCAGTTTTCCCAACATCATTTATTAAATAGGGAATCCTTTTCCATTTCTTGTTTTTGTCTGGTTTATCAAAGATAATATGGTTGTAGATATGTTGTGTTGCCTCCGATGCTTCTGTTCTGTTCCATTGGTCTATATGTCTGTTTTGGTACCAGTACCATGCTGTTTTGATTACTGAAGCCTTGTAGTATAGTTTGAAGTCTGGTAGTGTGATGCTTCCTGCTGGGTTCTTTTTGCTTAGAATTGACTTGGCTATGCGGGCTCTTTTTTGGTTCCATATGAAATTCATGGTGGTTTTTTCCAGTTCTTTGAAGAAATTCAATGGTAGTTTGATGGGGATATCATTGATTGTGTAAATTACTTTGGGCAGTATAGCCAATTTCATGATATTGATTCTTCCTAACCACGAACATGGAATGTTTCTCCATCTGTTTGTGTCCTCTCTTATTTCGTTGAGCAGTGGTTTGTAGTTTTTCTTAAAGAGGTCCCTTACGTTCCTTGTGAGTTGTATTCCTAGGTATTTTATTTTCTTGTAGCAATTGTGAATGGCAGTTCGTTCTTGATTTGGTTCTCTTTAAGTCTGTTATTGGTGTATAGGAATGCTTGTGATTTTTGCACATTGATTTTATATCCTGAGACTTTGCTGAAGTTGCTTATCAGTTTCAGGAGCTTTTGGGCTGAGGTGATGGGGTCTTCTAGGTATACTATCATGTCGTCTGCAAATAGAGACAATTTGGCTTCCACCTTTCCTATTTGAATACCCTTTATTTCTTTTTCTTGCCTGATTGCTCTGGCTAGAACTTCCAGTACTATGTTGAATAGGAGTGGTGAGAGAGGGCATCCTTGTCTAGTGCCGGATTTCAAAGGGAATGCTTCCAGTTTTTGCCCATTTATTATGATATTGGCTGTTGGTTTGTCTTAAATAGCTTTTATTACTTTGAGATATGTTCCATCAATACCAAGTTTATTGAGGGTTTTTAGCATAAAGGGCTGTTGAACTTTGTCAAATGCCTTCTCTGCGTCAATTGAGATAATCATGTGGTTTTTGTTTTTGCTTCTGTTTATGTGGTGACTTACATATATAGACTTGTGTGTGTTGAACCAGCCTTGCATCCCCGGGATGAATCCTACTTGATCATGTTGGATAAGTTTTTTAATGTGCTGTTGCAATCAGTTTGCCAGTATTTTATTGAAGATTTTTGCATCTATGTTCATCATGGATATTGGCCTGAAGTTTTATTTTCTTGTTGAGTCTCTGTCAGGTTTTGGTATCAGGATGATGTTGGTCTCATAAAATGATTTGGGAATGGTTCCCTCTTTTTGAATTATTTGGAATAGTTTCAGAAGGAATGGTACCAGATCCTCTTTGTGTGTCTGGTAGAATTCGGCTGTGAACCCATCTGGACCTGGGCTTTTTTTTGTGTGGTAGGCTCATAATTGCTGCCTCAACTTCAGACCTTGTTATTGGTCTATTCATAGTTTCGGCTTCCTCCTGGTCTAGGCTTGGGAGGACACAGGCATCCAGGAATTTATCCATTTCTTCCTGGTTTACTAGTTTATGTGCATAGAGTTGTTTGTAGTATTTTCTGATGATGGTTTGAATTTCTGTGGAATCTGTGGTGACTTCCCCATTATTGTTTTTTTATTGCATCTATTTGGTTGTTCTCTCTTTTCTTTTTTATCAGTCTGGCTAGTGTTCTATTTTGTTGATCTTTTTGAAAAACCAGCTCTTGGATTTATTGATTTTTTGCAGGGTTTTTCGTGTCTCTGTCTCCTCCAGTTCTGCTCTGAACTTAGTTATTTCTTGTTTTCGGCTAGGTTTTGAGCTTTTTTGATCTTGCTCCTCTAGCTCTTTCAATTTTGATGATAGGGTGTCCATTTTGGATCTCTCCACTCTTCTCATGTGGGCACTTATTGCTATATATTTCCCTCTACAGACTGCTTTAAATGTGTCCCAGAGATTCTGGTACATTGTGTCTTCATTCTTGGTTTCAATGAACTTCTTTATTTCTGTCTTCATTTCATTGTTTATCCAATCAACATTCAAGAGCCAGTTGTTCCGTTTCCATGAAGCTGTGCGGTTCTGAGTTAGTTTCTGAATTCTGAGTTCCAACTTGATTGCACTATGGTCTGAGAGACTGTTTGTTATGATTTCAGTTGTTTTGCATTTGCTGAGGAGTGCGTTACTTCCAATTATGTTGTCAATTTTGGAGTAGGTGTGATGTGGTGCTGAGAAGAATGTATATTCTGTGGATTTGGGGTGGAGAGTTCTGTAAATGTCTATCAGGTTTGCTTGTTCCAGGTCTGAGTTCAAGTCCTGGATATCCTTGTTAATTTTCTGTCTGGTTGATCTGTCTGATATTGACAGTGGAGTGTTAAAGTCTCCCACTATTATTGTGTGGAAGTCTAAGTCTCTTTGTAAGTCATTAAGAACTTGCCTTATATATCTGGGTGCTCCTGCATTGGGTCCATATATATTTAGAATCGTTAGCTCTTCTTGCTGTATCGATCCTTTTACCATTATGTAATGACCTTCTTTGTCCCTTTTGATCTTTGTTGCTTTAAAGTCTATTTTATCAGAGATGAGAATTGCAACTCCTGCTTTTTTTTGCTCTCCATTTGCTTGGTAAATATTCCTCCATCCCTTTATTTTGAGCCTTTGTGTATCCTTGCCTGTGAGGTGGGTTTCCTGGATACAGCACACCGATGGGTTTTGGTTTTTTGTCCAATTTGCCAGTCTGTGTCTTTTGATTGGTGCATTTAGCCCATTTACATTTAGGGTTAATATTGTTATGTGTGAATTTGATACTACCATTTTGATGCTAGCTGGCTGTTTTGTCCATTGGTTCATGTAGATTCTTCATTTTGTTGATGCTCTTTAGCATTTGGTATGCTTTCAGGATGGCTGGTACTGGTTGTTTCTTTCTATGTGTAGTGCCTCTTTCAGAAGCTCTTATAAAGCAGGCCTAGAGGTGACGAAATCTCTGAGTACTTGCTTGTTTGTGAAGGATTTTATTTTTCCTTCACTTATGAAGCTCAGTTTGGCTGGATATGAAATTCTGGGTTGAAAGTTCTTTTCTTTAAGGATGTTGAATATTGGCCCCCACTCTCTTCTGGCTTGTAGAGTCTCTGCCGAGAGATCTGCTGTGAGTCTGATGGGCTTCCCTTTGTGGGTGACCAGACCTTTCTCTCTGGCTGCCCTTAGTATTTTCTCCTTCATTTCAACCCTGGTGAATCTGACGATTATGTGCCTTGGGGTTGCTCTTCTTGCGGAGTATCTTTGTGGTGTTCTCTGTATTTCCTGGAGTTGAGTATTGACCTGTCTTGCTAGGTTGGGGAAATTTTCCTGGATAATATACTGAAAAGTGTTTTCCAGCTTGGATTCATTCTCTTCGTCACATTCTGGTACACCTATCAAACGTAGGTTGGGTCTCTTCACATAGTCCCACATTTCTTGGAGATTTTTGTTCATTCCTTTTTGTGCTTTTTTCTTTAATCTTGGTTTCTCGTTTTATTTCATTGAGTTGATCTTCAACTTCTGATATTATTTCTTCTGCTTGGTCAATTCGGCTGTTGAAACTTGTGCATGCTTCACGAAGTTCTCGTGTTGTGTTTTTCAGCTCCTTCAATTCATTCATATTCCTCTCTCAGTTGTCCATTCTTGTTATCAATTCCTCGAATCTTTTTTCAAATCTTTTTTCAAGGTTCTTAGTTTCTTTGCACTGATTTAGAACATGTTCTTTTAGCTCACTGAAGTTTCTCATTATCCACTTTCTGAAGTCTGATTTTGTCATTTTGTCACACTCATTCTCCGTCCAGCTTTGTTCCCTTGCTGGTGAGGAGTTTTGGGCCTTTTTAGGAGGTGAGGTGTTTTGGTTTCTGGTGTTTTCCTCCTTTTTGCACTGGTTTCTTCCCATCTTTATGGATTTATCCACCTGTCATCTTAGTAGTTGCTGATTTTTCAATTGGGTCTCTGTGTGGACGCCCAGATTGTTGTTGATGAGGTATCTCTGTTACTTAGTTTTCCTTCTAATGGTCTAGCCCCTCTGCTGTACGAGTGCTCAGGTCCACTCCAGGCTGTAGCAGCCTCTGCACCTTCACTGAGAGCTGCAATCCTGAGTCACCTCTACGACGCCATCTTGGAACCCCTGTGGTTGGCCATTATTCTGAAATCTGTTTTATCAAGTGCATGAATTGCAACTCCTGCTTTTTGTTTATTTATTTTTGCTCTCCATTTGGTTGGTAAATCTTTCTCTAACCCTTTGTTTTGAGTCTGTGTGTATCTTTGGATATAAAATGGGTCTGGATGTAGTATACCGTTAGGTTTTGGCTCTATCTTTTGATTGGGGGATTTAGTCGATTTAAATTTAGGATTACTGCCATTTGATGTTAACTGGCTATTTTATCCATTCGTTGATGTAAATTCTTCTTTATATTGATGCTCTTTACTTTTTGGTATATTTTTAGAAAGGCTAATACTGGTTGTTCCTTTCTGTGTATAATGCTTCTTTCAGAAGTTTTTGCAAAGCAGGCCTGGTGGTAATAAAGTCTCTGAGTACTTGCTTGTTCATAAAAGATTTTATTTTTCCTTCAATTGTGAAGCTTAGTTTGGCAGGATATCAAATTCTGGGCTGAAAGTTCTGTTCTTTAAGGATGTTAAATATCGGCCCCCACTCTCTTCTGGCTTGTAGGGTTTCTGCTGAGAGATCTGCTGTAAGTCTGATAGGCTTCCCTTTGTGGGTAACCTGACCTTTCTCTCTGGCTACCCTTAGTATTTTCTCCTTCATTTCAACCCTGGTGAATCTAACAATTATTTGCCTTGGGGTTGCTCTTCTTGAGGAATATCTTTGTGGTGTTCTCTGTATTACCTGGGGTTGAATAGTGTTCTGCTTTGCTAGATTGGGAAAATTCTCCTGGATAATATCCTGAGGAGTATTTTCCAACTTGGATTCATTCTCTCCATCACATTCAGGTACACCTATCAAACGTAGATTAGGTCTTTTCACATAGTTCCATATCTCTTGGAGACTTTGCTCGTTCTTTTTTATCATTTTTTCTCTATTCTTGTCTTCTCATTTTATTTCATTAAGTTGGTCTTCGACCTCTGATATCCTTTCTTCTGCTTGATCCATTCGGCTATTCAAACTTGTGCATATTTCACTAAGTTCTCGTGTTGTATTTTTCAACTCCATTAGTTCATTTATTATTCCTCTCTATATTGTCCATTCTTTTTAACATTTTGTCAAACCTTTTTTCAAAGTTCTTAGTTTCTTTACATTGGGTTAGAACAAGTTCTTTCAATTCCCAAAAATTTCTTATCCACCTTCTGAAGCCTACTTCAGATAATGGAACTCAGTCCTTTTCCATCAGGGTTTGTTCTGTTGCTGATGAGGAATTGCTATCCCCTGTAGAGGAAGAGGGGTTCTGATTTTCAGTATTCTCTGCCTTTTTAGGCTGTTTTTTCCCCTTTATTGTGATTTTATCCATCTGTTGTCTTTACAATTAGTGCCTTTCTGATTAGGTTCCTAAGTGGACGTCCAATTTATTGATTCCCAGTGCTGGAATCCAAGCAACCCTCTGTGCTGGCCAGAATAGCAGCGATAAGATTGATGGTGCTCTTCTGCCTGGGAATCTCCAGTTTGGCTTCCTTCTTGAGTCTGCAGCAAGTGGCTCTGCCTTCCCAGAGCTCCAAACACCAGTCAGTAGGGGAACCAGTCCCATTTACTGTACACGAAGAGCTGCCGCATCGAGGCGACGACAAAACCGCTGCACCGGCCACAAAAGTCGCGCTGGCGACCCACGGGGATCCTCCACTGGAAATCTTCTGGTCTGTGGGTGACAAAAATTCGTCTGAAAGTGTGGCATCCTCACATTTTCTGAGCTTTCACTGGGAGCTACAATCCCGAGCTGTTAGCGATCAGCCATCTTGGATTTCTTTTCACCAGTCCATTTCTCATTGCATTCTTGCAGTCATGCTTTAATCATACAACTCTGCTGCCTGAAATAATTTATCCCTCCCCTTTGTAATTATTCAAGCTCTAGCAGCTGGCACTTAATACATACTAAACCTATTATTGTTCTTTTTACATACAGACATCATCTCATAACTATAGATCTATAGTGTTGGTCCTCATTATACTCAGAGATTGCTTAAGAATATAACCTCCAGGAGTACAGAAGTCTTGCCTTCCTTGTTCACTGACTTATCTCCAGCACAGAGGAAATATGTATTATTTGGGGAATAAATTAATAGTGTGCTCCTGGAAATTTTTACTTTACATTTTGCATTGTGATATTTTTCACATATGCTCGTATGATTCTTTGCCTTTAAAAAGGGATGAAATATTTAACATCCACAATTGTCATGAAAGAGTATCAAACAGAATACATGTTTGAGATACGAGAGATACTGTAGATCCTCCCCTAAAAAAGCCAACTCTTAGGGAACCCAGCCAAAATGCAGACACATATATAGACAGATAGTAAGTTAATGCATATGGAGAAAGTCCAATTGTTAGTACCTTAAAGACAAGGTCCAGGGGGACCTTGTAATAACTTTATGAGTAGGACAATGAACCCTATCTTTCCTCACCTTTACCTCTACATCTCACCTTCATCACTGAGACTCTCAAAAGCCATCTGCATCAGTTCACACATGACTTGACTTCTTTTTTATTGAACTGTCTAGTGGTCTATTTTGTTGATCTTTTTGAAAAACTACCTCCTGGATTTATTGATGTTTTTGAAGGGTTTTTTTGTCTCTCTATCTTCTTCAGTTCTGCTCTGATCTTAGTTATTTCTTGTCTTCTGCTAGGTTGTGAGTTTTTTTTATTTGCTCCTCTAGCTCTTTCAATTTTTTTTTGATTTGTATAGCCCTTTTTAGGTCCACTGCTCATTTGCTCCTGTTTTTAGGCTCATCATAAATTTTGACTCTTGGACCTATCCCACCACAAAGAACTAAGCACATGAGAATTTCTACTGGAAGACTTCGTTGATCCAAAATCAGTATTTTCAGTATGGGTCCAACGCTTACTCTTTTACTCACTTCCCAGAAAAGTTGTTTCTGTCTGTTCTTCCAGCTCACCTAGATTCTCTTTATATATCTTGATTTCAGATGTTAAAATGGTCAAAAGAGAAAGTTCAGTCTAATAGAAAAAAGTTAGAATGAAGTTTAATGACACAACCCAGTGCCTGAAAGTCCTGGCCCCTTGTTTGGTGGACTAAGCAGTGTTACTCACATGTGTCTGTTCTCCCTGCCTTCCTTATTCTGTCATTATATTTGTATGCACATGCACACGTGTGTGTGTGTGTGTGTGTGTGTGTATGCAGGAGCACATGCAGATAAGTGTACACACACACAAAACTTTCACACCTCATATTCTGACCTAGCCTGAGGCTTATGTCAAATCAGTGATTGGAGAGATACAGATTGGCCTCCAGAGAGAATAATTATGGTTTGGCTTCTTGGGCACAAGATGGGATGTGGGAATATCATACTCCCATCTATGTGATAGTCATACTCCCATCTATCAGATTACAAGCAGTCTTAGAAATTATAACTAATGAAACATCTAAAGCTTTAGATTTGATAGCTGTACAATCTACACAAGTAAGAAATGCAGTCTATCAAAAAAGACTAGGATTAGATGATCTGCTGGCCTCAGAAGGCTGAGTCTGTGGTAAATTTAACTGTTGTTTAGAAGCTAACACCAATAGTTGTGGAAATCACTGCCAAGATGAGAAAGTTATGCCCATGTACCAGTCTGAACCTGGAAAAGGTTGAACTTCAGACTCTAGTTTTGGTTGATGGTTCCCATCCTTTGGAGAAATTCAAGACTCTCATATGGAGCATAGTACTTATATTAGGTGCTGTCTCATATTCCCTTGTTTATTGCCACTCCTGTTTAGGAGTATACAGTTGACCGTAGATGCAGTGGTGACAAAACACCACATATAATGGCACTAAGAAGGTATCAGCCATTACCCACAGAAAAAAGCTTATCTCATAAAAAGGCAGAAGGCTATTAAATTGACACAAGTATTTTATAGGGTACTTTCCTTTCCCATCTCTACTCTTCCTCACCTTCTATGTGGCTTATAAAACACAGATGTGTGAGGCTGAACTAACCAGGGTAACCCTTAAATATACCTTGTAAAATAACATGCTAGGGTATAATATATAAATCCTACCTAAGCAAAAGCGAAAGGGGCAGGAAAGAACTCTAGGTTTAACTCATAACTAGCTTACTCATGCTTCTCTCCAAGAGAAAAGCCAAAACGTGCACCCGAGGTGGATGGCTGGTTAGCCAATGACAGGTAACACTCTCTGAAAGATGAGAGCAACCTAAGACAGGCACAGCAGCAGGGAGACCAGCAAAGGTGAAAGTCATAGCAAAAGCCAGTCTCTTGCCCCGAAGGAACCAAGCAGCACTAGGAGCAGATGCATCAGCAGCGAAATGGACAGGCAAGTAAGTAAGTTGCCTATGTGCCCCCCAAGCAGATGGCTGCTTAGCCAATGATAGGTGAGACTCTATGAAATATGAGAGCAACTTAAGACTGGCACACCACCAGTAAGGCCAGCAAAGGCTAAAGTCATAGCAAAAACCAGGCTGCTCCCATGAAGGAAATGAGCAGCACTAGGAGCAGATGCACCAGCAGCATAATTGACATGCAAGTAAGTAAGTTGCCTGTGTGCCCCCTTGGTGGATGGCTGGTTAGCGAATGACAGGCAAGACACTCTGAAAGATGAGAGCAACCTAAGACAGGCTCAGCCACAGGGAGGCCAGAAAAGGCTAAAGTCATACTATTAGCAGATGCACGAGCAGCATAATTCACAGGCAAACAAGTTGCCTGTGTTTCCCCCAGGCAGATGGCTGGTTACCCAAAGATGGGTAAGACTCTCTGAAAGATGAGAGCAACCTAAGACAGGCACAGGCTAAACTCATACTAAGAGCAGATACACCAGCAGTGAAATTCACAGGAAAGCAACTAAGTTGCCTGTGTGCCCCCAAGAAGGATGGCTGGTTAGCTAATGATGGGTAACACTCTCTGAAAGATGAGAGAAACCTAAGACTGCCACAGCCGCTGGGAAGCCAGAAAAGGCAAAAGTCACAGAAAAAGCCAGTCTGCTCCCATGAAGGAACAGAGCAGCACTAGGAGCAGATGCACCAGCAGAATAATTCACAGGCAATTAAATAAGTTGCTTGTGTGCCCCCCAGGTAGATGGCTGGTTAGCCAATGACCGGTAAGTCTCTCTGAAAGATGAGAGCAACCTAAGCCAGGCACAGCCGCAGGGAGGCCAGAAAATGTTAAAAGTCATGGCAAAAGCCAGTCTGCTCCCATGAAGGAACCAACCAGCACTAAGGGCAGGTGCACCAGCAGCATAATTCACAGGCAATCAAGTTGCCTGTGTGCCCCCCAGGTGGATGGCTGGTTAGCCAATGACAGGTAAGTCTCTCTGAAAGTTGAGAGCAACCTAAGACAGGCATAGCCACTGGGAGGCCAGCAAAGGCTAAATGCATACTATGAGGGGATGCACCAGCAGCATAATTCACAGGCAAACAAGTTGCTGGTGTGCCCCCCAGGTGGATGGCTGGTTAGCCAATGATGGGTAAGTCTCTCTGAAAGTTGAGAGATAAAACAGGCACAGCCACGGGTAGGCCAGCAAGGGCTAAACTCATGGTAAAAGCCATTCGGCTCCCACGAAGGAACCGAGCAGCAATAGGAGCAGATGCACCAGCAGCATAATTCACACACAAGTAAGAAAGTTGCCTGTGTGCCCCCCAGGTGGGTGGCTGGTTAGCCAATGATGGGTAAGACTCTCTGAAAGATGAGAGCAACCTAAGACAGGCACAGCCACGGGGAGGCCAGAAAAGACTAAATTTATACTAGGAGCAGATGCACCAGCAGCATAATTCACAGGCAAACATGTTGCCGGTGTGCCCCCCAATTTGATGGCTGGTTACCCAATGACGGGTAAGACACTCTGAAAGATGAGAGCAACCTAAGACAGGCACAGCCACGGGGTGGCCAGAAATTGCTAAAGTCATGGCAAAAGCCAGTCTGCTCCCATGAAGGAACCAAGCAGCACTAAGGGCAGATGCACCAGCAGCATAATTCACAGGCAGTCAAGTTACCTGTGTGCCCCCGCAGGCTGATGGCTGGTTAGCCAATGATAGGTAAGACTCTCTGAAAGATGAGAGCAACCTATGACAGGCACAGCTGTGGGGAGGCCAGCAAAGGCTTAATGCATACTATGAGTGGATGCACCAGCAGCATAATTCACAGGCAAACAAGTTGCTCGTGTGCCCCCCAGGTGGATGGCTGGTTAGCCAATGATGGGTAAGACTCTCTGAAAGTTGAGAGCAACCTAAGACAGGCACAGCCACGGGGAGGCCAGGAAGGGCTAAAGTCCTGGCAAAAGCCATTTGGCTTCCATGAAGGAACCGAGAAGCAATAGGAGCAGATGCACCAGCAGCATAATTCACAGGCAAGTAAGAAAGTTGCCTGTGTGCCCCCCAGGTGGATGGCTGGTTAGCCAATGACGGGTAACACTCTCTGAAAGATGAGAGCAACCTAAGACAGGCACAGCCATGGGGAGGCCAGAAAAGGCTAAAGTCATGGCAAAAGCCAGTCTGTTCCCATGAGGGAACCAAGCAGCACTAAGGGCAGATGGACCAGCAGCATAATTCATAGGCAGTCAAGTTGCCTGTGTGCCCCCCAGGCGGATGGCTGGTTAGCCAATGACAGGTAAGTCTCTCTGAAAGTTGAGAGCAACCTAAGACAGGCACAGCCATGGGGAGGCTGGCAAGGGCTAAAGTCATGGCAAAAGCCATTCAGCTCCCATGAAGGAACCAAGCAGCAATAGGAGCAGATGCACCAGCAGCGTAATTCACAGGCAAGTAAAAAAGTTGCCTGTGTGCCCCCCAGGTGGATGGCTGGTTAGCCAATGACGGGTAAGACTCTCTGAAAGATGAGAGCAACCTAAGACAGGCACAGCCGCGGGGAGGCCAGAAAAGGCTAAAGTCATAGCAAAAGCCAGTCAGCTCCCATGACGGAACGGAGCAGCACTAGGAGTAGATGTTGCTCGTGTGCCCCCCAGGTGGATGGCTGGTTAGCCAATGACCGGTAAGACTCTCTGAAAGATGAGAGCAACCTAAGGCACGCATAACTGCAAGGAGGCCAGAAAATGCTAACATCATGGCAAAAGCCAGTCTGCTCCCATGGAGAAACCAAGCAGCACTAAGGGCAGATGCACCAGCAGCGTAATTCACAGGCAATCAAGTTACCTGTGTGCCCCCCAGGTGGATGGCTGGTTAGCCAATGATGGGTAAGACTCTCTGAAAGTTGAGAGCAACCTAAGACAGGCACAGCCACGCGGAGGCCAGAAAAGACTAAATTTATACTACGAGCAGATGTACCAGCAGCATAATTCACAGGCAAGTAAGAAAGTTGCCTGTGTGCCCCCCAGGTGGATGGCTGGTTAGCCAATGACGGGTAAGACTCTCTGAAAGATGAGAGCAACCTAAGACAGGCACAGCTGCGGGGAGGCCAGAAAAGGCTAAAGTCATGGCAAAAGCCAGTCTGCTCCCATGAAGGAACCACGCAGCACTAAGGGCAGATGCTCCAGCAGCGTAATTCATAGGTAGTCAAGTTGCCTGTGTGCCCCCCCAGGCGGATGGCTGGTTAGCCAATGATGGGTAAGTTTATCTGAAAGTTGAGTGCAACCTAAGACAGGCACAGCCATGGGGAGGCCAGCCAAGGCTAAAGTCATGGCAAAAGCCATTTGGCTCCCATGAAGGAACTGGGGAGCAGGTGTCTGGTTCATGAGTGACAAGAGGCAGACAGGGCCATTCTTACCTCAATCCACCCACTTCACAGCACCCTGGGCCGGGAGAGAAGGCCCAGCATCCTTCTGCCATGCTCTGGCATTGGAGACAGGCTGCCCCGGCAGTGGCTGGGAGGACACATTAAGACAAAGGAAATGATGGCAGCTAAGAGCAGATGTGGGTCACTGAGTTCTTGCTACACACTGGACTTGTTCTGGCTCATCTTTATTCCTTCCTTCCTTCCTTTTTTCCTTCCTTCCTTCCTTCCTTCCTTCCTTCCTTCCTTCCTTCCTCCCTTCCTTCCTTCCTTCCTTCTTTCCTTCCTTTTTCCTTCCTTTCCTTCTTTTAAATGGAATCTCAGTCTGTCACCCATGCTGGAGTGTAGTGGTTCAATCTCGGTTCATGGCAACCTCTGCCTCTCACGTTCAGGTGATTCTCCTGCCTCAGCCTCCTGTAGCTGGGATTATAGGCACCCACCACCCTGCCCAGCTCATTTTTTGAATTTTTAGTAGAGGCAGTGTTTCACCATTGGTCAGGCTGGTCTCAAACTCCTGACCTTGTGATCCACCCACCCCGGCCTCCCAAGGTGCTGGGCTTACAGGTGTGAGCCACTGTGCCCACCCTGCTCTGGCCCTTTCTACCCTCACAAGATGGGAGGAGGTGGCCCACAGTGGGAGAGGGACCCACCAGCATCTCACAGAAGACCCATGGTAACCTTGCAAAGTGGGTTTATGAAGCACATTTCACAGATGAGGAGACAGGCTCAGAGAAATGACTTGTGAAGGTCAGACAGCCAGGAAGGGATGAGGTGGACACTGAGGCCTGTGAGGCGTGGCTGCTGGTGGAAAGCATTAAATGGGGACTTCTGTCCCCGAGAGGCCTCATCCCAGGAACTGAGTTTTGTTTTTTGGGAGGGAGTTCCACTCTGTCTCCCTGGCTGGAGTGCAGTGGCATGATCTCAGATCACCGCAACTTCTGCTTCCCAGGTCCAAGTGATTCTCCTGCCTCAGCCTCTTGAGTAGCTGGGATTACAGGTGCCCATCACAATGCCAGCTAATTTTTGTAAATTTAGTAGAGACAGGGTTTCATCATGTTGGTCTCGAACTTGCGACTTCGTGATCAGCCTGCCTCAGCCTCCCAAAGTGCTGGGATTAAAGGTTTGAGCCACCTTGCCCGGTCATACGAAAACTGATGAGGGCTGAGTCCTGGGGCTAGGAGCTCTGAAGTCAGCTGGGCATTCTCTCTCAGGAAATAGAGCAGAGCGCTGACCCTCCACTAAGCCCTCCCACCCCTGTGATCTCCTCTTGTCTTCATGGCATCCTCGGAAAGCAGGTATTATGATTCCCATTTCCTAGCTGGAAAAACTGAGGCCTGTGATGAGATGTACCTGACCAGCATCAGATGCCAGAGCTGGATGAATTGGACCCAGAACTTTGACCTTGGCACCTGGTGCCTCCGCTGCCTTTTCCCTGGTGGGGGTGAGGCTGCTGTGTGGGTGTGGGGGTGACTCACACAGGCCACGTGGGTGGGAGGGTGCTGCAACTGTGGCTGGTGGGTGTGGCCCACCTGATGCCTAGGGCAGGTAGCCCAGCCAGTTCTGCCTCTGATGCCTCATTCCAGCCATCCCTCTGCCTGCCATGACAGCTTCCCGCCACCCCAGCCACAGTGCAACCCAGGGTCCTTGGGCCCCGGACATGCGGTGATAGTGCAAGGGTTGCCGCGACCACCCAGAACCTCACCAGGTGAGTCCTCCCTGTACAAGGCAGCTGCTGATCTCCAAGGTCCCTGGGGAGCCCAGGGGTTTTCTGGGTCATGTCTGCCCTTGGCCAATAGGCCTTGGGAGGAGGGTTGGAAGGAGCTCAGGCCCCAGCAAGAAAAGCAAAGCCGTGGGCTCAGCTGTATGGGTGTGTGAGGATAGAGGTCCCTACGGACTCAGGCATGTTTCTCTGAGGTTTGGGAATCCTGGGGAGGGAGGGAGAACATCTCAGTATCACCCTCATTGAGGGGCAGAGGTGAGGCTCCTGGCTCCCTAGGCCAGCCCAGGGATGTGGCTTTCTGGGGCAGGAGAGTGATGGAAGTTCAGGATGGGAGGAGGTGGCCCACAGCGGGAGAGGGACCAGCCAGCATCTCACAGGTGCTGAGTCATCATCAGCTGTGGCTCTGAGGCCTGCTCTGTCACCCAGGAAAGGCCATTTCAGTGTCAGGGACTGGGAGAAAGAGGAAGGGTCAGGGCATGAGAGTCCAGCAGGTGAGAATGCAGGGTTTATGGGGTGACTCAGAGCTAATGACAGCTGCCATGGCCCTCATCAGGGATTCCCTGAGCCTCTTCTGCCCCAGCTGCCCAGAGCCGTGTACATTTGTGGTCCCAGGGAAGGGAGAGAGCAACCAGCTGGCAGGGCCATGGAGTCCTTGGGGATCTTTTGGCCCACTTCTGAGAAAGGAAACCCGGGGTCCAAAGAGAGGCAAGAGACATGTCCATCCTCTTCCTCCTCCTTGCTTGGTGTGTCCCGGCCTTTCAGGCCACGTGGGGCTGGGGAAGCCGCAGAGGCTGCCCCGTCCTCATCAGGCCAGGACTGGACATGGCAGGGCTGGTGCCCAGCTTTCCCTCCCTGAGGACTTCTCCCCTGCCTGGCCTCAGGGTGCCCACTCTTTAGGGCCCAAGCTCTTCTCACCACTGCCACCCCCATCCAGGGCCTGCTCCCTTTGAGTTGGAGGGCAGGGGATTCTCTTCATCCTACTGACACCTGGCTCAGCTCCAGACACTTTCTTCAGGAAGCCTTCCTATTGAGTTAGGATGACCAGTGGCCCCAGTTCCACCCCACCCAGCTGGCTGCTTCTTACAGGAATATATCTACCTTCCCCTACCTGTGTATCTCCAGGTGAGTTCCCTGAGGGTGACTCAAGCTGAGAATAGCACCACCTGACTGTAGAGTTACCACCTGTTCACACAACCCTTTCCCCGCCCATGTCATTTCTCTGTGGCCAGCTGCCCCCTTCCCCATCCCTATGGCTGCCACAGCAGCCTCCTCTGGGCCCGTGGCTTCTGGTCTACTGCATCTTCCAGCGTAGCCTGCTCTCTCCTGTGTAACCCAGAGCCCCTGAGCCCCTGTACCCAACTTCTAGCAGCCCCCAGGGGTCAGCTACAGCTATTTTTAAATGTTTAATACAATTTATTTTTAAAATTTACTTTTTGAGTTGGAGTCTTGCTCTGTGGCCCAGGCTGGAGTGCAGTGGCACAATCTCTGTTCACTGCAGCCTCCACCTCTTGGGTTCAAGCAATTCTCCTGCCTCAGCCTCCTGAGTAGCTGGGACTATAGGCATGCACAACCATGCCTGGCTAATTTTTTGTATTTTAGTAGAGATGGGGTTTCACTATGTTGCCCAGGCTGGTCTTGAACTCCTGACCTCAGGTGACCTGCCCACCTTAGCCTCCCAAAGTGCTAGGATTATAGGCATAAGCCACTGCATCTGGCTTAAGCCACAGCTCTTATGTGGTGTTTGAAGACTTCACAGGGCCCAACCTGCCTGCACGCCTTTTGCTGGCAGGGTCCCTGTGAACTCCCAGGTTCTCCAGCCACAGCAGCTCCTGACCCCCACCCAGGCTGTGCCCTCTGCTCGCCTGCCCCTTGTTCACACAGCAGCCTGTAAGATATCTCCAGGTCTTGTTGGAAGATGTATCGGTTCCTCTTCCCCAGTCTGCATACCCCTCTGAGCTCAGCCCATACTGAATATCAGTAAAGCAGGTCTGGACTGAGGGATCAGCTTCCTTTGCCTGGGGCTGGGGAACTCAGCTGTGCCCTGCATGTGAGTGGCAAGTCTCATGGACAGCCAGCCATCAGCCGGTTCCATGCAGCTTTGGGCAGGTGGGGGAGATGATCTCTGTGTTGGCTGCAGAGACCACCTGGGCACTGCAGAATCCAAAACAGCTGAGGATCTTGAAGCTGTGTTATTAGGAGCATAACATCTAGAGTAAAGGAGGTGATAATCTTGCTCTGTGAAGGTCAAACCTTTTTAAGAACTGCTCTGGATGCAAAGTCAGAGCGGGACTTCAAGAAAGCAGGGCTAGTGCTCAGGAGTCTGCCTGGGGACTGGTCAGCTGGAGATGGTGTCTTGAGAGAGGCATGGGAGTCTCTATGGGATCACCATGGTGGTCCACAGCATCAGGGGTGCTGGAGCAGGGGGCTGAAGAAGCTTTGGGGACAGCTTCTCTGTCCTTGAAGAAAGGTTGGTGACCTGGGAAGGGAGAAGTGAGCTTTTTGTCCTAGGGAGTGTGACTGGGAGCTGGATGCTGCCACATGCAGGTCCTAAGCTCTGGAAGCTTCCCCCTTCCCCTTGGCCTGAGCATCTGCCCTGTGGTTGTGTTCCAGCCATGAACGCCTACCCCAGGAGATGGTGCCTCTCATGGGCAGGAGAGTCACTGCCCCTGGTGGGAACCCTGCCGTCCTGCCAGAGAAGAGGCCAGCAGAGACCATTCCCTCAAAGAAGAGGTGAGTCTGGAAGGCCCAGGGCTGGGATCCTGTGAGGGGCACCAGCAGGGGCCTGGCACCCCAGGAAGCCCTTGCCTTGGGAGACCCGAGATGCTCAGAATCACCTGGGGTGGCCTGGCATCCAGCAAGGTATGGCTGGGGGTGGTGCAGGCAAGAGCACAGCACACTTTGGTGGTCAGTGGAACTGGTGAAGTCAGGGAAGCCTCCACAGAGGGATCAGGGGCGCTGAGGCAGGCACCATCCCGAGGGCTCCTGAGGGAGGTGAGGGATGGCTGGAGCTGTTTTTGAGATGCAGGAGCAAAATGCCAAGTGGAAGTTCCGGGTGACCTGGATCCTATGCCAGGCGTGGTCTCCACGCACACTGAGGCTTTCTATCCACTGTGCAGCAGCCAGGTTATTCGAGCTGTATGACTCCACCTTTGGAAGGGGGACACCAGCAATGGCTCCAACTACAGGGTGACAGTTGATTGGGATCCAGTCAGCACAGTGCAGCTCTGGCATGTGTCCATGCTGTGCACATGTTGGCACTGAGTGTTTTTATTACCGTCACCATCCTCATTGTCATCGTCACTCCACGGGGCCTCTGGGAACTGGGCAGGGCTGAGACGATCAGCTTTTCTTCTTTGCTCGGGACACGGAGGAGGCCTGGAGCAGAGAAAGCTCTCTGGGCTCACCTGTCCCTTCCCTCCACAGCCCCCAGCATAGATTCTGCACCCCCAGCTGATTTGGTGCTTCTCCAACTGTCCACCAACCCAATTCACCTGTGCATCCCCTGAACCCGGGGTGGCCCTGCCCCCTCTGCCTGTATCCCAGGCCTGCTTTGGGCCAGGGGTGAGCTTGGTGCTTCCAAGCTCATTATAACTTTTAGTTGAAGTTATAATCACTGAGGTGTCCTGTGTATCAGCCCCGGGGTTGGGCTCAGGATTAGGAGTTTATACATGGAGAGAAAATGCCAATGGATGCTCACAGTGTGGCAGAAGGGGAGTCAAAAAGATGGTGGGAAGCACCCAGAGACAACTGAACCAGCCAGTGAGGCCTGAAGAGCAGCAGGTTACTCTGATCCTCTAGGCAGTCTCAGGGGACTTCCTGGAGGAGGTGGTGCTAGAGAGAATTTGGAGAGGAAGGGAAAGTGCATCTGGGGCAGAGGGATGGGGAGCAGTGCTCAGGGCAGGGCCACTGAGGTGGGGAGTGTGGTGTGGCTGGAATGCTGGGCAGTGGAGTCATCTTTGGGGAGATGAGTCCCATTGGAGCTGGATCTTGGGGGTCAGTCAAGAAACTTGGACGATCCTGAGGGCAGTGGGAGCCCTGGAAGGCTTTTATGTGGGAGGGAGGGCACAGCAAGATTTGGATTTTGCAGAGGTGAGTCTGGGGGATCTGTGTAAAGGACAGATTGGAGGAGAGGCTGACAGCAGGGAGACCATGAGGAGGACTTGAAGCCCAGGTGATAGGTGGTGACGGCTGAGCCTGGGTGGTCAGGGCAAAGCAGAGGGAGCAGCACAGAGAGGTGTCAGCATCACAGGGTCTGTGGGGTCCACCACAGGAGGTAATTGAGAAGGAGGAATCTTAGCAAGAGGGCCTGGAGGGATGGCGGGCCATCTCTGACATGGCACAGCAGAGATCCAACCAGGAGGAATAAGTCAGGCTCAGCTTGGAAATGTTGGGGAAGAGGTGCCTGAGGAGCACCCAGGTGGAAGCTCCATCTTGGAATACAAGAGGGAAAACCGCATGGAAGTGGAGACCAGACAAGTGTCGCATGGGGCCATGCAGGCAGCCTGGTCTGTGTGGGCTTGTCCAGGAAAGGGCAGAGACATCCCTGAGCTAGGCTGGCAAGGACCAGCTCCATGCTCCCCTCCTCCTCCTTCTTTCAGGGGAGGTTTGGACTTTGGGAAGAAGTGGAGGACAGAGTTCCGGGAAAACTCCTTCCTTCCTCAGCAGGGCCCGTCAGGCCACCTTTTCTGAGCCTATCGCTTATTCAGAGACTTAGCTCTGGGCTCAGCTCTGCAAAGCCTCAGCCCCGCCATGGCCAAGAGTGTTGTAACCTTTGCCACCTGAATTGGTGTCCACTCCTCCACCCAAAGGCTCTGAGGGCCCTCATGTGAAAGTTTGGACATCCTCCTCAGAACTGAGTAGATGACTTGGTCCTAGAGATAAATAGAAAAGAAAAGAATGAATTAAAGACTGGGTGCAGTGGCTCTTTCAGGCTGGGTGCGGTGGCTCATGCCTGTAATCCCAGCACTTTGGGAGGTTGAGGCAGGTGGATGACTTGGGGTCAGGAGTTTGAGACCAGCCTGGCCAACATGGAGAAACCCCATCCTTACTAAAAATACAAAAAATAGCCGGGCTTGGTCATGGGCACCTGTTATCCCAACTATTCAGGAGGCTAAGGCACGAGAATTCCTTGAACCCAGGAGGCAGAGGTTGCAGTGACCTAAGATTGTGCCACTGCACTCCAGCCTGGGTGACAGAGCAAAACTCTGTCTCAGAAAGAAAAAGAGAATAACTTATAGGTAAAGAAAGAGGACAATGTGGACCCCTAAGGAAACAGGTGCTAATGGTGGAGTCAAAGGCACTGAGGGTGCAGCAGGGAGAGACTTTGGACCTAGGAGTGCTCCTGGACCATCCCTCTGTTCCCCAAGAGGACCTGTCATCTTGGCTTCCTTCCTGGACCCTGGAAAGGTGACCCCCAGGGTCAGAGATGCAGACTGATGGTGGTGGCGGGGTCACTGGCCTTGCAGGGTGCAGAGCATTTGGGCATTTCTTGGGACAAAGCAAATGGCCGGACAGTCTCCTTCCCAGCCCTGGGCTGCTCAGGGATAGTTCTTTGACTTCAGTGAAACAGAAATGTGTTAGAAATGGTATGATCTGCTCAGCTGGGTCAACCACAGCCAGCTGGTGGCCTTTGGTCAGGACAGAAGGAAAGAAGAAGCAAACAGCATCTACAGCAGGTCAGGAGCTGGGATGCCACAGGGTGAGGTTTCACCACATGCTTATGACTGCGGGTGGGATGTGGCACATGCAGTGGCTGGGAGGGCGGGTGCAGCACAGACCCGCATCATCTAGCAGCTGCTCTGCCGCAGGAGTCAGGTGCTTGCCCAACAGCTGGGTCCTCCCAGCTATGCTCTTTTCACTGTCTTCTCACATCTGGTGCTCCAGCTGCCAAGGGCTTTTTTCTCCAGACACAGGTCTCCCTTCTCATGAGACTTTCTCATGCCATTCTGCCTTCAGGGCTTTTCCCAAACCAGAGGCTGGCGTTGAGACACAGACCAAATCCCACCCTCCCGGCGAGAAGGCTCTTCACTTGGGGATGATGTCTTACTTTGGTTGAGATCTCTGAGTCTGGGGCCCTGGAAGGTTCATCTCCTCCCTTCTTTCTCCCTGAGTTTCCCTCACAGAGGATATTAGTAGTTTCTGAGTAAGCAGATGAGTCCATTAAAAAGCAGGCAGGAAAATGAGAGGAGTGGGTGAGCTGGTGAGTGGGTGAGTGGATGAGCATGTGAGCAGGTGATCCAGTGAGCTGTTGAGCAGGTGAGTGGGTGAGCTGGTGAGTGGGTGAGCCAGTGAGCATGTGAGTGGGTGAGCAGGTGAGCGGGTGAGCGGGTGAACTGGTGAGCCAGTGAGTAGGTGAGCTGGTGAGCGGGTGAGCCGGTGAGCGTGTGAGTGGGTGAGCGGGTGAGCCAGGGAGCCGGTGAGCGGGTGAGCAGGTGAGCTGGTGAGCCAGTGACTGGGTGAGCCGGTGAGCCAGTGAGCTGGTGAGCAAGCAGCCCAGTGGCTCAACACAGCCCTACCATGCACAAGGACACTGTATGGAGTGATGGGGAAATGTCTTCCTTTCCCTCAGGCTCTCAGCCTCAGGTCTGGAGTGGATAGAAGCTCTTGTTATACAGATTTCTGGACCAACTTTGGGCCCCTGGGAGGGGGCCTTCTCCCTTCGGGGAGAAGACCTTGAGTAGGTAGGGAGGCACGGCAGTGACAAAGGACTGCCCCTCATCTTCTTGTGAGAGATAGGGATGGGAATGAGGCTCTGGAGAAGTAAAGACTTTAAACACCTGAGAGCACAATGGCAGTCATCTGAAGGATGCAACCTCCCAATATTGTGATTTAAGGTTATGTTGGTTTATCTGCTTACTGGTCCTGTCCACCTAGCCTACCCTCCCAAGTGCTTATTATCTATCATTTATTCACCCATCTGTCATCTATTCAGCCATCCATCAATCATTTATTCATCTATCTATCCATCATCCATCCACTCATCTACCCATCATCTATGCATCCATCGATCATCTGTCCATCCATCCATCCTCCATCATCCATCCACTCACCTACCCATCTCGCCATCCAACCATCTATCCATCCATCATTCATCCACTTATATACCCATCCCATCATCCATTCATTCATCCATCATCCATCTACTTATGTACCCATGCCATCCTCCATCCATCCATCCATCATCCATCCACTTATATACTTATGCCATCATCCATCCATCCATCATCCATCCCTCTATCCATCATCCATCCATCCATCAATCATCCATCTATCACTCATTCATCCATCATCCATCCACTTATATACCCATGCCATCATCCATCCCTCCATCCATCCATCCATCATCCATTCATCACTCATTCATCCATCATCCATCCACTTATATACCCATGCCATCATCCATCCATCCATCATCCATCCACTTATATACCCATCCCATCATCCATCCACCCATCCATCATCCATCTATCCATCTGCCATCCATCTGTCATTCTATCATCTCTCCATTATTCATTCATCCATTTATCTGGGCATCTATACAACCAACCATTCTTCCTTCCACTCACTTGTCCTTCATTCATTATGTATCTTCCCACTCATTAACTGATAAAGTCTTCTGAGTGTTAGGCCCAGTGCTGGGAATCAAGGGTAAGTCAACGTAGTGTCTACCATTGAGGAATGCACAGCTGTAGGATGGTGTATTTTGCAGAGTGTGGAAAGTCATGGCTTCACTGTAGTATTTCTTGGTCAGTTCTGACCAACTCACTGGAGCAGCAGCTCTGGAAGGGATGGAGATTTTGTCCACTTGTTCCCTACTGTATCCCCTATTGCAGGAACAGTGCCTGGCACATTGCAGATGAACAGTAAATATTTGTTGGGTAAATGCAGCACTGAGGAACGCAGACAGGTAGCGTGGGATGGGCAGCAGGGAAGGGACTGGGCTGGCTGTCTTGGGGAAAATGCTGTGGGTACAGGACTTGAAGCTCTGTCTGGAGATAATTTGGCAAATCTCTACCGGGATGTTTTGTGGCTCAGCCACCATCAAATGTGTTGGGAGCTTCTGGGTCAGGCTGCTGTGGTGGACTGGAGGCTATTTTAGGGTGAAAGCCCTGGGGCACTGCAGGGCTGCAGGGGGGTGGCAGTCAGACTGGTTGACCTCAGAAGCCCAATTCAGCTGGATGTTCCCTAAGAGGATGATCCCAGAGCTGCCGTGGCTCCAGAGTCCAGGCCCTAGGACTCATCTGGCCCAACCATCATCCATTCAGGTGACGATGACTGGCCCAGGGATGGCACATGATCTTCTGGGGTCACACAGCAAGCAGAGGCAGAGCTGGACTAGAACCCAGGCTTTCGGTTTCCAGGCAAGGGTTCAACTCTTTTGGAAAAAGAGTTCGATTGGCATCTCAGGTCAGAAGGTTGCTTTTGGTGGGCAGGAGACTGGCAGGTGAGGGCCATCATGTGGGCCAGGCCCATGTTCCCCACTGCATGTCTCCATTTTTGGGCTCATGTTGACCCTTCCAGGCTTGCCTGTGCTGGAGGAAAGGACAGGGCTTCCTCAGGCAAGCCCAGGCTCTCTCTCTTGCTTGCCCCACCCTAGGAAGTGGCTGTGCCAGGCACGCTCCCCTCTGTGGCCAACCCCTGGAGCTAGTGTATCTGGAATAAGGCTCGGTTTGCTAAGGTGGGAGCAAAGCAGTGTGGACTGTGAGCCCTGACATCAGGAAACAGGTTATTTGACCAACTTGGCTTTCACACTATGGGGCCCATGGAGGAGCTGTCTCTCCAGGCTGAGCCTCAGCTCTCCCATCTGCAGAATGGGGCCACAGTCCCTTCCCTGCTTCCCTCCCTCCTGGGTCTGACATGGCTGAGACTGCCCTTTGGGAGCTCTTCTGTAGTCCCGTGAGGAAAGAAGGGTGCAGGTTGGTCCTTCTGGGCCTGAGAATGAAGGAGGCAGCAGAGGTGCTTAGGACCCCGTGTACCTGGAGAAGCCCTGCTGGTCAGGAGGCCACAGTCCCCGGCCAGGCCACAGCAGCTGCAGCTGTCCTGAAGCAGTGGCAGGACAGGAGTGCTGCTGCGACTGAGACCTCCCCCAGCCTGATCCTCACAGTCTTGGCTGTCATCTCTGAGCATGTAATCATGGTTTCCAAGGACATGGGTGCCTGCATTTGTGGGTGTGTCTGAAGGTGAAGGTGAGGCTGTGTCTGGCTGGGAGTCACATCTTGGGTGTATATCTTGCTTCTCATAGGCCAGTGTCTCTCTGGCCACAGGGCCCTAGCCTCTGTCACTCTTCTCCCCACCCAAGGAGAAAGCTGCCCTCGTCCTCCCCTGCCCTCCACAGCTCCCCTTCACTGCCTGGGGTGGCTTCCTGGGTTTTTCTTCTCCACAGAGAATTCCTAGCCCTGTCCTCTAACCCCTCAAGTCCTCCCTGCTCTAGATTAGTCTTTTTTTTTTGAGATGGGGTTTTGCTCTGTTGCCCAGCCTGGAGTGCAATGGCGTGACCTTGGCTCACTGTAACCTCCACTTCCCAGGTTCAAGTGATTCACCTGCCTCAGCCTCCTGAGTGGCTGGGATATTACAGGTGTGTGCCACCACGCCTGGCTAATTTCTGTATTTTTAGCAGAGATGGGGTTTCACCATGTTGTCCAGGCTTGTCTTGAAATTCCTGACCTTTAGTGATTCACCTGCCTCGGCCTCCCAAAGTGCTTGGATTATATGCATGAGCCACTGCACCTGGCCTAGACCCAGCTTTGAATCTGGGCTTTGACACCTGTCTGCTGCGTGACCTTGGGCAGGTTGCTCTACCTACAGACAGAAGCCACGTGTCTCCACAGGAGGCCTTCCTTACCCTGACTGTGAATGAACAGCTAATTGGAGCTACAGGACAAGAGACTAGAAGTCATCCCCCCTCACCCACCCTCCCACTGAGACAAATGCATATCTGACTACTTCCCCTGTGCATTTATGCTTATCTTATATAAAGCACAGATATACTGAGAACAAGATGAATCCATAACTGACCATTTTCTCTATTCATCCCTTTTCATGTGCCACACATGTACTCAGGAACTCAGGAAGCAGAATCAAAGTCTCAGAAGAATGTGGCCGTATGCTCTTTTTTTTTTTACCCTTTTTATCTTTTTGAGATGGAGTCTCACTCTTATCAGCTAGGCTGGAGTGCAGTGGGTGCAATCTTGGCTCACTGCAATCTTCACCTCTTGGGTTCAAGCGATTCTCCTGCCTCAGCCTCCCCAGTAGCTGGGATTACAGGCATGTGCTCCCATGCCTGGCTTATTTTGTATTTTTAGTAAAAACAGGGTTTTGCCATGTTGGCCCGGCTGGTCTCGAACTCCTGACCTCAGGTGATTCACCTGCCTTGGCCTCCTAAAGTGCTGGGATTACAGGTGTGAGCCCCTGCTCCTGGCCTGCTCCCTCTTTTTTTTTCTTTCCTCCTACCTCTCCTGTGCACTTTTTCCCTGTAAATGTTGAAGCCCTCAAAATCCTGCTTATAGGAGAAAGTGCAGCCACAAACCCCACTGTGTTGCATCTCGTTTCCGGGTATGTCCTCAACCTTGGCTAAATAACCCTCTCCAGTAACTGGGTTTGCCTCAGTCCTGTTCTGGGGTTTCACACGTGACCAGCAGCTTCCTGGTGTCCATCTGTGAAATGCAGGTGATGACAGGGCTCCCAGGAGGGCTGAGCAGGGCCATGCGGACTCAAAGTTGGCAGGGTGTGTGCTCAGCATGAGGGCACACTCTGTGGCTAGAGGCAGCACACAGGCCAACAGGCTCTGCCCAGCTGGGCCCTCACGGGCTTCCTCCATGTTCCCTTAGTGCACACTTCTTCCTTGAGATAGAGGGGTTCGAGCCCAACCCCACAGTGGCCAAGACCTCTCCCCCTGTCTTCTCCAAGCCATGGACTCCAACATCCAGCAGTGGTGAGTACTGGCCCAGCCCCACGCCTCCCTGCCTTGGGCGCAGCCCTCAGCTCCAGTATGGGGACAGTGACTCACCTGGGCCACGAGGCCAGGCCTGGCTGTGGGAGGCTACTGCTGTCTATTATCAAACTTAATTATTGGCCAGGCATGGTGGCTCACGCCTGTAATCCCAGCACTTTGGGAGGCCAGAGCAGGCGGATCATGAGGTCAGGAGATTGACACCATCCTGGTCAACACGGTGAAACCCCATCTCTACTAAAATACAAAAAAAACTCTTTGGGTGTGGTGGTGCACACCTGTAGTCCCAGCTACTTGGGAGGCTGAGGCAGGGGAATCACTTGAACCCGGGAGGCAGAGATTGCAGTAAGCTGAGATTGAGCCACTGCACTCTGGTCTGATGACAGAGCAAGACTCCATCTCAAAAAACAAAACCAAAAATCTTTATTATTATTATTAATATTATTTTTTTTGAGATGAAGTCTCACTCTGCTGCCCAGGCTGGAGTGCAGTGGCCCAGTTTCAGCTCACTGCAACCTCCACCTCTGAGTTTAAGCATTTCTCCTGCCTCAGCTCCCAAGTACTGGGATTAG
This sequence comes from Saguinus oedipus, assembly GCA_031835075.1. Taxonomy (NCBI): domain Eukaryota; kingdom Metazoa; phylum Chordata; class Mammalia; order Primates; family Cebidae; genus Saguinus; species Saguinus oedipus. The sequence goes on along the minus strand of CM063175.1, from coordinate 3,200,281 downwards.
AGGCACATGCCACCACCCCGGCTAGTTTTTGTATTTTTAGTAGAGATGGGGTTTCACCATGTTGACCAGGCTGGTCTTGAACTCCTGACCTCAAGTGATCCACTGGCCTTGGCCTCCCAAAGTGCTGGTATTACAGGCATGAGCCACCACATTCAACCCATTTTAAAACTTTAAAACCCTCTCTGTTCCCTCCCCCAACACCTCTAGCATCTCTGGCAACTGTGATGACATGGACTCCCCCCAGTCTCCTCAGGATGATGTGACAAAGACCCCATCCAATCCCAACAGCCCCAGGTAAGTCTGGCCCTCCCCCTCCTCCCACTGTGCCCACCCTTGAGGCTGGGGATGCCAGAGAGTCAGGATTGGGATTCTGCAGGAAAGAGAAAGAAGCCAGCATTCCTTGGGGTTTGGAAAGTGGGGTCAGGGATCCATGGTATGGGGGAGATTTGGGGGGAAGGAGTGGGGCATTGAATTCCCTAACACCCATTTATACTGAGATGTTCAACAGTGTGCTGCAGTGGAATAACGTTAGCATGTATGTGAATTAAAATACACTCATGCACAACACCCATATGCATTCTGCAAGAACACATACAGACAAGGAGATGTCGAGGCATTATCACAGTTGCTTATCTGTGGGGAGAGGACAGGGAGGGATTGATTTTAAAAGTTCAAACAGAAAACAGAACACCAATGTTCTCACTCGTAAGTGGGTGTTGAACAATGAGAACATAGACACAGGGAAGGGAGCATCACACACTGGGGCCTGTCGGGGGTTGGGGGCTAGGGAAGGGATAGCAGGGGTTGGAGGTCTAGGGGAGGGATAGCAGGGGGTAGGGGGCTAGGGGAGGCATAGCAGGGAGTTGGGGGGCTAGGGGAGGCATAGCAAGGGGTTGGGGGGCTAGGGGAGGGATAGCAGGGGGTGGCAGGCTAGGGGAGGGATAGCATTAGGGGAAATACCTAATGTAGATGCCAGGGTGATGGATGCAGCAAGCCACAGATAATTTGACAAAATGTGATTGTCTCTGCATTATGAGGGGTGCCTGATGGGTCTGCGCAAAGCCGAGTGGGTTGCGGGCATCGTGACAGGCGTGGGGCTGGCGCGGCACCCTGTGGGCAGCTCTGGTGGGGAAAAGGAGGAACTGAGGTGGAGAGGACGTGTGTGGTGAGCTGGAAACACTGTCTGGCTTAATTGCACACCTGGCGAGGGAAGAGCAGAGGAGGCGGAAGTGGCAGCTGAAGAAACGCATCTTCGCGGCAGTGTCTGAGGGCTGCGTGGATGAGCTGCTGGAGCTGCTGGCAGAGCTGCAGAAGCTTTGCAACTGGTGCCGTGACCAGGACATGCCTGGTCAGTGTCTGAGCCTGGCAGAGGGTACAGGCTGGGGTCCTGCTTGGCTTCGGGTACCCACCTTCCCCTCCCCTCAGCAACCCATGGGGCTGGAGTGTGAGGAGCCCTGCATGCTGGCTAGGGACTCTGAACTTTACTCTGACGGGGATGGGGAGCCACAGAAGGGTTTGGGCAGGTGAGACCATGGTCTGACCACTGTGTGGAAGGTGGGGGTAAAGCTGGAGAAGGCCACCGTCCAGGCAGGGCTGGGATCCTAAAGCAGGGCTTGAGAAGGGGAGGGGCTCTGAGGGGCTCCCCAGGCATGGGCATTGGCAGGACTCAGGACCTGGGGAGAGGGGGAGAGGGGAGTCCAGCATGATGCAGTTTAGACTTGGGTAACTTCGTGAATGCTGGAGACCTGGCTGTCTCTAGGACCAGGACAGTATCAGATTGATGGGAAGGCCATGAGCTTTATTTGCAGGCCACAGGGAGGAGGGGGGCAGGCTGGAGACAGAGATTCCAGGGTCGGAGTGCACAGCAGGAAGCCATACAGTGGGCACAGAGGAACAGGCCTCAGAGGAGACTCCCGTGGGCCACAGAGAGCAAGGAACCCGCAAAGGAGATGGCAGAGGAACAGCTGGTGATGGAGAAGGAGAGCCACAGTGTGAGGTCTGGGAGCACGGTCTGAAGTTCTGCAGCTGCAGTCCCACCTCCTCAGGGCTGTGAGGGCCCAGGGCAGCTGGGTTTCCCCTATAGCTCCATCCCTGCCCACAGACTTCCTTATGCACAAGCTGACAGCCTCAGACACGGGGAAGACCTGCCTGATGAAGGCCTTGTTAAACATCAACCCCAACACCAAGGAAATTATGCGGATCCTGCTTGCCTTTGCTGAAGACAATGACATGCTGAGTAGGCTCATCAATGCCGAGTACACAGAGGAGGCCTATGAAGTTACCCTGCTGCCAATGGGCTGCACCTTGGGGTCTGAGGGTGGGTGTGTGGCTGCAGGGCCACTGCTGGCCATGCCATGTGGAGCCACTGAGAAGCCCCAAGCATGCAGCATGGGGCCAGGGATGCTGCAGGCACCCCTCTTTCTTCCTTCATTCTGCAAGTAATTTTGAGCACCAGTTACATGCCAGGCATTGCTTTTGGCACTGCCATGCACTGGTGAATAAGAGATTAAAGTCACTGCTCTAAGGCTGGGAGCAGTGGCTCACATCTCTCATCCCAGCACTTTGGGAGGCCGAGGTGGGCAGATCACCTAAGGTAGAGTTCGAGACCAGCCTGACCAACATGATGAAATCCCATCTCTACTAAAAATACAAAAATTAGCTGGGCATTGTGGCAGGCGCCTGTAACCCTGGCTACTCGGGAGGCTGAGACCTGGGAGGTGGAGGTTGCAGTGAGCTGAGATCATGGCCACTGCACTCCAGCCTGAGCGACAGAGCAGGACTCCATCTCAAAATAAATAAATAAAGTAAGTCACTGCTCTAAATAAGGTAATTTTAAATAAAAAATGCTATGAAGCCTGGGTTCAGTGGCTCAGGCCTGTAATCCCAGCACTTTGGGAGTCTGAGGCTGGTGGATCATGAAGTCAGGAGATCGAACCATCCTGGATAATGTGGTAAAACCCCATCTCTACTAAAAATGCACAAAATTAGCTGGGTGTGGTGGCATGTGCCTGTAGTCCCAGCTATTCAGGAGGCTGAGGCGGGAGGCAGAGGTGACAGTGAGCCAAGATCACACCACTGCACTCCAGGCTGGGTGACAGAGCCAGACTCTGTCTCAAAACAAACAAACAAACAAATACTATGAAAACAAGTGAAGATAGTATGACAGAAAGTGACTGTTTGGGAAGGGCCACTTTAGAGTGAACAGTCAAGGTGGTCACCTTTGGCCTGAGGCCTGCATGGGGAGAGGGACCAGGGCGAGAGCTCCCAGACAGGACTGGGCTTGGCATGCTTGAGCAGTAGAAAGAAGGCTGGAAGTGAGGCAGGAGAGCCAGGCACAGGCCACTGAAAGTCAGCTGTTAACAGCATCATCATTAACTGTCCCTGTTTGGGTCTCAGTTTTCTGGATTTCCTTGTAAGTGGGCCAGAGACGGGGCTGGGAGACCAGGTTTGGGAGGGAGCTTCCCTGCCAGCAAATCCACTTGGAAAAAGCAGTGAGATGTGTCCTTACTTGAGTTTTGGAGTCAGCAAAAAGCCCTCTAGGGTCTTATGAGGTGCTTGCAGCAAAAGTGATTGGCTCAATGATGACTGGATGTGGTCCTGCTGACATGCCAGAAGCACTCAATAGTTCAGCATTTTTTTTGAAGGCAGAGTCTCACTCTGTCGCCCAGGCTGAAGTGCAGTGGTATGATCTCTGCTCACTGCAACCTCTGCTCCCCGGGTTCAAGTGATTCTCCTGCCTCAGCCTCCCAAGTAACTGGGATTAATTTTTTTGTATTTTTAGCAGAGACGGGGTTTCACCATGTTAGTCAGGCTGGTCTCAAACTCCTGAACCAGATGATCCACCCACCTCTGCCTCCCAAAGTTCTGGGATTACAGACATGAGCCACCATGCCTGGTCACATTTTAGCTTTTTCCAGGTGGGAATCTAGCTTGGGCCTTTAACACTTCTCATGGGAGAAAGTAATTTTGATTTATTATTTGAACTCTGCAGATTTTCAAAAGCATTTTTGTTATATATAAGAAGTCAAGGATTGTGACAAACTAGAAGGTATGGAGTGGAGGAGAGGAAACCTAGGGAAGGTTGCTGCTACTGAGTGCTAAACTGCACACAGAGCTCCCTGGTAGCCAAAGCAAAGAGAGAAACTAGATGAACCATGTCACATTATCAGCCTGTCTCTAGGGAGTTGACAGCAGTCCCATAGATGGGGAGGTTCAGGCCAGTGCCTTAAGCTTGCTTGTCCTAATTCTCCTTCCTTCCCAGTCCCCTTGGTGTCCTGCTTTCTTCTTGTCAGTATTGCAGGATTTATGAGGCTTTGCTAGAAGCATGTTTCCTTTGAGGGCAGGGATGAAGTCCGCTGAACATAGTTGATTTCCTGGTGCCCTTACGGTCTCACATAGGAGATGCTTAACATGTATTTTTTGAATGAGTGAATAAAAGGTTGTTAGTGTTTCTACTGAGGCTTTGCTGTCCTGGTCACAAACCCTTCCCTCTCCCTGTTCTCGGCCTCCCCTTTTGCTTTCCTTCTTTCATGTATCTGCCTCTTGCTGGGTCAAGGAGGTCTGGGGTGCTCTGGGCACCTACTCTCTCTCTGAATGGTGGGAGGAGCCATTTATTCTTGTCTTCCTGGAAAGCAGCCCCACCACCATTCCACCCTCTCTGCTGATGCCTCCCTTCCTCTCAGCGTTTCCTGTACCTGGGGCAGAGGATCTTCGGGACCAGCAGAGCAGAACTATTCCACACTTTGGGCATGTTACCTTGCTTCTCTGAGCCTCAGTTTCCCCACTGGGCAAGGGCTAATATTTCTTCTTTATGCTGCTAAAGAGGAACCAATCACAACTTTATTAATATCATTTTAAAGCATTTTATCAGAGGTCTTCAGAGTTTTACTTTTTAAAGCAATTATTCAATTAAGACATTTTTATTATAAAAGTTTTAAACCTAAAGTTAAGATATTAGCCTAGTAAACCTCTACACATCCATCATCAGATTCAACAAAACAGTATATTTTATTGTTTTACTTTATCTTATTTTTATTTTTGAGACAGGATCTCACTCTGTTGGGCATGCTGGAGTGCAGTGGCATGATCATGGCTCACTACAGCCATGACCTTCCGGGCTCAGGTAATTCTCCATCCCAGCCTCCTGAGTAGCTGGGACTATTGGTGTGCACCACCACACCCAGATAATTTTTCTATTTGTTGTAGAGATGGGGTTTTGCCATGTTGCCCAGGCTGGTCTCAAACTCCTGGGTTCAAGCGATTCTCCTGCTTCAGCCTCAGGATTAGCTGGAATTGCAGGCACCCGCCACCATGCCTGGCTAACTTTTGCATTTTTAGTAGAGATGGGGTTTCTCCATGTTGGTCAGGCTAGTCTTGAACTCCTGACCTCAAGTGATCTGCCTGCCTCAGCCTCCCAAAGTGCTGGGATTACAGGCATGAGCCACCAAACCCAGCCTTAGAGCACAAAATGTGAAAGTCTAGCTTCTTTTCAGCAGCTTAGTCTGCACCACGGCTAATTTCACCACCCCCGCCCCCACACCGGCAGACAGTCACGCATTTCCAGTTGTTTTGCTGTGACAATGTCGAAGTGCATGTTGTGGTCTAGGACCCTGTGCACAGATGCACATATGTTTTATTTCACATTGGAATATTTGGGTTCAAATGCATGCACATTTAAAGTTATAATAGTGTCCAGGTGTGGTGACTTACACCTGTAATCCCAGCATTTTGGAAGGCTGAGGTGGGCGGATCACCTGAAGTCAGGAGTTTCAAGACCAACCTGGCCAACATGGTAGAACCCCATCTCTACTAAAAATACAAAAATTAACCAGGTGTGGTGGCTCGTGCTTTGTAATCCCAGCCACTCAGGAGGCTGAGGCAGGAGAATCGCTTGAACCCGGGAGGCAGAGGTTGCAGTGAGCCCAGATAGCAACATTGCACTCCAGCCTGGGTGACAGACTGAGATCCTCTGTCAAACAAAACAAAACAAAACACCTCAAACCCAAAAGCCTTTTTGTAAGCCAGTGTGTCAGCCTTCTCTTTGTGGTTTCTGCCTTTCGGATCTTGCTTAAGAAGAAGCAAGATCTTCGGATCTTCCCTACCAAAAGGTTAGTTATAAATTCCTAATTTTTATAAAAGCTTAATTCTTTAATCCACCATTTGTTCACAGCATGGTGGCAGCTCTTTGGGAACTACTGTTTCTGTCAGTACATGTTGAGACCCTCCCCTCCTCCCAGCCTCTGTCCCTTCCATCTGGAAGTTCTCTGGCCTCTAGCAGGCTGAATGCCTCTCCCTCTGCCCTTCCTGCTCAGTCTCCAACATACAATTCACTTCCTGCCAGGGCCAGGTGCTAGTCTTACCTGAGACTCCCTTCTCCCCAGCCTGTGGTCCTGAGGGTCCTCGGACGTCCTGCTTTCTCCACCCTTCGTGTGCCCTCTGCCTCTTCTTAGCTCAGGCCTCCTCATTTCTTTCCCTGGTTTTGGCTGCCTCTAATGCATCCTCCAATTTTGCAGCCCGAGAGATCTGAAAGCACCCAGGCACCAAACTCCAACTTCTGATCTGGCCAGTTCCCTACTTCAAGGCCTGTGACTTTAGAGCTTAGGATAAGCTCTGCCCTGTTAGCCTGGCTTAGGAGCTGGCCCCACCCAACCTCCTAGACTTCTGCGGTCCCAGATGAGAGTCTCTGGGAAGACCCTGATGCTCTCTGGCTGTGAAGGGCCCTTGCTCAGCACAGCTCCTGCTTGGTCCCCCAGCTCCTGCCCCTCTCTGAACCGTGGCACTTAGTTCTCAGTGGCACTGTGGGCTTTTTTTTGATATGGAGTCTCACTCTGCTGGAGTGCAGTGGATCGGTCTCGGCTCACTACAACCTTCATTTCCTTGGCTCAAGTGATTCTCCTGCCTCAGCATCCCGAGTAGCTGGGATTACAGGCGCGCATCACCACACCCAGCTAATTTTTGTAATTTTAGTAAAGATGCGGTTTCACCATGTTGGCCAGGGTGGTCTCGAACTCCTGACCTCAGGTGATTCACTCGCCTCAGCCTCCCAAAGTGCTGGGATGACAGGCATGAGGCACCTCACCCAGCCACTATGGCCTCTTGAGAAAAATCATGGACACTGCGTCTGCACCCCTGACCCCTGAACCCCGTGCTGGTGCCAGAGCTCAGAGCAGGCTCTCCACATGCGCTCCTTGGGCCACGCAAGCCTGAAGGAAGCAAACAATAAAGCTGGGATTCTTGGTGGTGGGAGACACAGCGAGGAGCCCTGATTTCCCTGTGGTTCACGGGAGGGTGTGGAGGTCACAGAGTGCGGGCTGGCCAGCTTCCACCCCCGGGCCAGTCCCCACCCCCACCCCCCAGTGCTGAGGCTCCTGCACCCCCATCCCCAGGTCCATAGGGCAGGCGGCGCTGAACATCGCCGCCACGCCGATGTCAACACCCAAGCCAAGGGGGCCTTCTTCAATCCCAAGAACCAGCACGAGGGCTTCTACTTCGGTGGGTGCCACCTTCACCCGGTGCTGAGTCTGGGAGGAAAGAGGAGGGAGAGCGAGGGAGGGAGAAGGGAGAGGGAGGAGGGAGGGAGAGGGAGGAAGAAGTTAGGAAGAGGGAGAAGGAGGGAGGAAAGAAGAGGGAAGGAAGAAGGGAGAGAGGAAGAGAGGAGGGAGAGAGAGGGAAGAGGAAGGGAGAGGGAGGAGAAAGGGAGGAGGGAGGAAGGGAAGGGCCACCTCGCTCTGCACTCCACCCCCATGGTCAAGAGGCTCTGGTGCCCCAGAGGACAGAGCTGGGCCAGGAGGAGGCTGGAGATGTCCATCTGGGAGAACACCAGTGTGGACCAGAGAAGGAGGGCCTGAGAGGTGCGGGGGAGAAGCCCACATTCTGGGGGTGTCACCTGATGGTCTTGGAAGCATTGTCCTGGAAATCCCTCTGAGGGAACAGAGACCTGGGAGGGAGGCCAAGGAGGCAGCCACATTTTACAGGCAAGGAGACTGCTCTGCGAAGGGGAAGCACTTGCCCCAGTGTAGCAGGGCATTGACTTCGATGTGCCGGGTCCAGTGACTCTCAGGACTGCAAACAGGGAGTCAGGAGTCGATAGTGAGAGGACCAAACTCCTCTGCCCAACAAGTTACAGAGTCCAAAAGCAACTGGGGTTAGGATGCTCTATGAAAACAAATGGAAATGCATAATGTAGACAGAGTGAAATCCAGCCATTTAGAGCACGGTTCTGTTCATTTTCACAGCATGGACGGTTGGCTAACCACTGCAATCAGCACAGGAACCAAGGGTTCCCACCCGAAAGTTCTCTGTGCAACTTTGTTGCAGAGGAGACCCCTCCTTCCATCCAGTCTTGCCTGACTGGCAATCATCCATTTGTTTTCTCTTCTGGGTGTTTTAAAGATGGAGTCTCGCTCTGTTGCCCAGGCTGCTGGAGTGCAGTGGCGCAATCTTGGCTCACTGCAACCTCTGCCTTCTGGGTTCAAGTGATTCTCAGGCCTCAGCCTCTGAAGTAGCTGGGACTATATTCTGGGTAGTGTTTTTATCAGCAGGACTAGCTAGCCTGCGCTCTGGGCAGCCCTGGTTGTCCCAGTCTGGGTGTCCAGGTCTGGGTGTCCTGGCAAACAGGGTATTGTCCAGTTCCTAGTGTGTACCATTGCCCTGCATGCAGAACCTGGTTGGAGCCAGTGTTATATGACACGAAATGATAAGTGCTCTTCAAAAATGCAAAGTAAAGCAGAGGACAGAATTAGGAGTTCTGTCTGGGGCAAGAGGGGGATGGATTTTAATTTTATTTATTTATTTATTTATTATTTTTGAGACGGAGTCTCCCTCTGTTTCCCAGGCTGGAGTGTAATGGCTTGATCTTGGCTCACAGCAACCTTCACCTCCCAGGTTCAAGCAATTCTCTTGTCTCAACCTCCCAAGTAGCTGGGATTACAGGCATGCGCCACCACGCCTGGCTAATTTTTTTATATTTTTAGTAGAGACAGGGTTTCTCCATGTTGGTCAGGGTGGTCTCGAACTCCCGACCTCAGGTGATCTGCCTGCCTTGGCCTCCCAATGTGCTGGGATTACAGGAGTGACCCACCACTTTAATTGTAATAGAGTTAAACAGTTCAATTTTAAATACAGTTAAATAGTTTAAAATTCTTTAGTTTTAAATAGAGCCAGTTATGCTGGATCACTGAAAGGTGACATTTGAGCAAGTACTTGAAGGAGGTGAGGGAGCGAGGGACTGGCTGTCTACCAGCAGAGGGAACAGTCAAGCAAAGTATCTGGGCTGGCCACGTGTTGGAGGAAAGCCATTGTCAGGGGAGTGAGTGATGGGAGAGGAGGAGAGGTCAGAGGACACAGGGCTTTGTGGGTGTCATTGGTACTTAAGCTTTCATTCTGGGGGAAGCACTAACAGGTTGGTCTGGCTGCTGTGCCCAGCAGGGTGGCCAGTCAGGAGGCTGCGCAGTGATGTAGCTTCATCCTCCCCCATAGAAGCAGGAGATGGGGAGAGGACCAGGGAACCTCACTTGCCAATCCTGCTGAGATCGGATGTGGGCCCCAGTCCTGCGGCTTGGGGAATTCTGCTTGCAACCCAAGCCAAGAACCCAGAACCCAGATTCAGTGCCCTCCTCCCCCAGGCGAGATGCCCCTGGCCCTGGCGGCGTGCACCAACCAGCCCGAGATCGTGGAGCTGCTGATGGAGCACGAGCGCACCGACATCTCCTCCCAGGACTCACGGGGCAACAACATCCTCCATGCCCTGGTGACCATGGCCGAGGACTTCCAGATGCAAAACGACTTCGGAAAGCGCATGTACGACATGATCCTGTGGTGCAGCGGCAGCTGGGAGCTGGAGACCACGCACAACGACGACGCCAAGATGGGCAAGGCCAAGGTGCGACACGGGGGGCTGGGCCCCAGTCGCAGGGCACAGCGGCCATTCCCTCAGTCTCCGGGACCCTCAACGGGGGATCCACAGAACACAGTCGCGGGCTTAGGAAGGTCCAAGCCTGAGGTCCAGAAACGCAGTGGCGGCCAAGGTGGGTTTGTTCTGAGGGGCCCTACGGAGCTGGCGCCATGCAGCCTGTGCAACCGGTCCCCACATTTTTGTCCCCAATCCACCGCTTTTCCATCCCTTGTCCTTCAAGGGCTGCTCTGGGTGAGCCTGAGGCTGAGGTGACACCGTAGCCCTCGCATGGCTGAGTGGGTGGCCCTCAGGGACTTCTGCTTCTCATGAGAATGGGAGTTTCAGGACGGCTGCTCCGGCCCAGAACCAATGGTCTGCCATTTCCCAGTTATGGAGAGACCCCAGCCTGGCTGTCGGGTTGGAACTCCATGCCATGTCCCCAGCAGAGTGTGACTGCTTCAGGCCCTTCTTGCCTTGTGTGACATGGCTGAGAAGTCAAGGCTTAGCTGGGAGCCTTGGTGAAGGCTGGATGGATCTCTTTCAGGGGCTGGAATCATGGCTGGGCCTCATGTTCTGGGGGACCGATCCTAGGGACTGAGCATGTTCCTCAGCCTCGCTTTCTCTGCCCTCTGCGAGGAGGCCATGGCTCCCTGGAAGCCACAGGAGGACGCTGGGGGGTGGTGGCTATTGAGTAATCACCGCAGTGCCAGCCTCAGGATACCCATCCCCCCTTCCCCCATCCCCCTTCCCTCCCAACCCCCGTCAGCTGCCTTGAGGGCCTTGGTCCTGTCCCAAGTGGCCAGGGTTGGGCCCCACAAGGGCCCTATTTATTCTTCTGTAAGGGAGGAGGAGCTGGAGAACAGCTTCAACAGAGGAGGGATTGTGTGGCTGCCTCCCCGCAGCTTCTGCCCACCCTCAGGGCCACAGCTTACCGAGGCTTTGAGGAATCAGCTTGTGGTTGCAGATGGAGCTTTCTCCAAGGCTGGCTTCCCTGTGTGACACTGTGGCGTGTGCTTCCCCTGATGCCCCAGCCCAGGGAGGAGGCTTCCTGCATGAAGCATGGCCCCAGGATGCCCTTGTTCTCTAGGGGACAGTGTGCCCACTGCGGCCAGCATGGAGGAGGCACCTGTCCCCTGCTCCCCTCCTTTGTTCCATGTCCTCCAGAAAACTTTTCTGGATGCTGCCCAGGTTGCCCACCATCCTGGGGCTTTTACAGGCTAGGGTGCGGGACAGAGAGACTTGGCCTTATCCCTAGGAGCTCTCTGGCTGGCCTCTCATCACAGACAGGATGGAAACCCCTGGTCAGCTGAGACAAGGCCTTGGATGCTGTCCTTCCCAGCAGTCCCTTCCTCTTGGGTCTTGAGTTGGTGCCCTAGGAAGCCCATGTCCCCATCCTGGGGTAACCCAGGGTTCAGCTTTCAGAAAGTAGGAAGCCAGAGAGCAGCAGCTCTGCATCCAAAATCCAATCCCTGCACTTGGATCCACCCAGGAAGCTTCACAAAATAGACTCCAGGTCCCACCCTAGAGATTTCAAGTTCATTAACTGATAATGTGGTTTTTCTTTTCTTTTTTTGTTTTGAGACAGTCTTGTTCTATTGCCAGGCTAGAGTACAGTGGCGTGATCTCGGCTCACTGCAACCCCCGTCGCCTGGGTTTAGGTGATTCTCCTGCCTCAGCCTTCCCGAGTAGCTGGGACTAAGTTGGGCGCCACCATGCTCAGCTAACTTTTGTATTTTTAGTAGAGATGGGGTTTTGCCATGTTAGCCAGGATGGTCTCCATCTCTTGACCTTGTGATCCTCCCGCCTTGGCCTCCCAAAGTTCCGAGATTACAGGTATGAGCTGCTGTATGTGGCATGTTTTTTTTCTTGAGACAGTCTCACTTCATCACCCAGGCTGGAGTGCAGTGGTGTGACCTTGGCTCATGGCATCCTCCGTCTCTCAGGTTCAAGCGATTCTCCTGCTTCAGCCTCCTAAGTCTGTGATTATAGGCATGCACCACTATGCCCGGCTTCTTTTTGTATTTTTCATAGAGATGGGGTTTCATGTTGGCCAGGCTGGTCTCGAACTCCTGAACTCAAGTGACCCACCCCCCCCCTCGGCCTCCCAAAGTGCTGGGATTGCAGGCATGAGCCATTGCGCCTGGCCATGCTGTGGGAATTTCTGAGTTTCCCAGTGACCCTAATACAGAGCAGAGTTTTGAAGATCAATGGCCTACCAAAGTCCCATGGGCCTCCCTGATGGGGGTGGTGCCTATCATCACCACCCATCTGGCCAGAGTGGTGAGCCACAACTGGAGGAGTCTTGGCTGAGGGTGGGCTGGAGTAGCTGGGAAGACTTCTGTCTTCTTCACAAGTCCAGAACAAATGGAAACTGGTTCTAAGAAATCATCAGTGCCTGCATTTTTCACTGAACTGGGGCTGCAGCTGGTGTGAGGATTTCGAGCTGATTGTGCAGCTTGCTGCAGCCTGCAAAGAACCTTCACACCTTTTCCCTGGTATTCACAACCTCCCATGAGATGGGCACAAAGGCAAGCTTCGTGCACATTCCACAGGTAAATATGGGCCCCCAAGGTCACCATGCCAGGTGCAGAGGCAGGTCTCCTCCCGTCCTGGGCAGGAGTATCTCCTGGGCCCAGCCTGCCTCTGGCTGGCCCAGCCCTGCTAGCCACAGCCCCTGTTCTACAGATGATGGCTGTGCCTCATCCCATCCTAGATTCTGAAGTACATCCTGAGTTGTGAGATCAAGAAGCAGCTCCAAAGCCTGTCCAGGAATTTCACAGACTGGGTATACAGACCCGTGTCATCCTCCCTGTACAACCTCACCAACGTGGACACCACCATGGACAACTCAGTGCTGGAAATCACTGTCTACAACACCAATATCGATGTGGGTCTCCTGGGCAGGCTGGGCAGGGCACCAAGGGCTGGGCCTCAGGCCAGGGACTCACAGATGCTGGGAAGACCCAGTGCTCCAAGCCCTTCCCAGCATGTCTGCCTCCCATGCTCCTTTGCCTTAGTGGGCAGTCAGGCACAGAAAGGGGAGGTCTGGGACAGATGCTGGGCCTGACTCTTCCTGGTTGACCTTGGACTGTAGATCTGAGTGGTGGTGATTGGGGGGGGGTCTTCTGGACCCAGTATCCAGGGTGGTGTGGGTGTGGGTGAAGGGGTGTTTGGGGCTGATCCTTTACATATTGTGTCTCTCCTACCCCCTGTTGGTGTATATGGCCAGGCTCAGAGTGCTTTCTCTCCCAAAACCTGGTCCCAAATGAGAATCAGAGAGTGCAATGCTGGACAAATCAGGGGGGCATTCCTGGAGAAGGCTAGCAGGAAGAGTTTGGTGCAAATCTAGGTGAAGAGAGGAGCAGCTGGATGCTGCGCAGGTTGGCCACTGTCCTGGGGCTTTTATAGGGTTTATAGGCTGGGGTGTGGGACAGAGAGACCTGGCCTTATTTTTAGGAGCTCTCTGCCTGGGCTCTCCTGACCGATGGGATGGGAACCCCCTGGGTCTGGTGAGACCAGGCCTTTGACACTGTCCTCCTCCTGTGAACAGGAGTACCTGTCCACTCTAACAGGTGAAGCGTGTTCAGCTCTTGGGGGAAGGGGGGCAGCAGGCTGGGCCTTCCTCCTTCATGTTTTACCAAGAGTCATGCTTCCCAGAGTCTCCCGGTCTTGGGTCTTCCCAGCGCCTCACAGCAGCCTGGCTGGCAGGACAGGGATTGTTCCCAGTTGTATAGGTGAGGAATCTGAGGCCCAGAGAGTGTCAGGCTGTCCCGAGGTCACACATGAAGGAGGGGCAAATTGGGGCTGGAACTGCTGTCACCACCTTCTACCCACTTCCAGCCTTCACTTTCTGCTGTGCTTCGGGTCCTCCTGCTGGAACCCGGGCTCTGGTGCTTTGCTGCCCAAGCACCCTGGGGAGGAGCCTCAGGAGTCAGCATCACCCTCCCAGCATTTCCAGCCAAAGCAGTCCACTGGGCGTAATGATGGCCCCTTCCTCCACGGTGACACTGACTCAGAGCTCCCACAGGCCTTTTGAACTCGGTGCCCCCTCCTCCCTCGCCTCCATGTGACTGCTGGCCTTCCCCCACAGAACCAGCATGAGATGCCGTCTCTGGAGCCGCTGCACATGCTGCTGCGAATGAAGTGGAAGAAGTTTGCCAAGTACATGTTCTTTCTGTCCTTCTGCTCTTTCTTCTTCTACATCACCCTGACCCTCATCTCATACTACCAATCCTGGGAGAAGGAGGTATGTGGGCCCCTTGCAGGGGGAAGAGGGGCTGGTCAGAGCTGGAGCTGCCCCATGTGCAGTTGGGGAAACAGCCCCAGGGAGGCCAGGGGATTTGGGTGGGCCCCCAGTTGTCCTTCACACTTTCTAAAGAACTGAGTTTGTCTCCAGTGCTTGGCTGGGCTAAGGCCCAGGTGCTGAGTCCCAGGTAGACCCATGTTGGGGGAAGTTGGAGAATTCAGAGACTCAGGCCCTGTCCAGGGTCTCTGTCTAAATATAAAACTGGTCAGGTGTTTCTGCTGTGAGGGCTGCAGGAAACGGGAGGGAGCTAAGCGCTCCCTGCCTGCTGGGCCTCGGTTTCCCATCCATCACGTGGGGCACAGAGCCTCGGCTTTATTAACTGTGCTGTGAGGCCATGTTGCGTGTTTGGATACGGATTCTAGAAAAGTTGTTGCAGTAGAGCATGAGGGTGCTTAGCACAGATTGGATGATACTCCTCATTGTAGAGATCTGGGCTTCCATCAAGGGTGGGGATTCAGGGAGTGGCTCTTCCTTCTCTTGACCTGTACAGAGATGAGGTTTCACTCTGGCCTCTGACCTGGCTTGAGCATTTTTCCTGCATTTTGGCTGCTCTAGTGTTGGGGCCAGCTCATCCCTTCTTCCTCCCTATTCTGACCACCCCTCCTCCTTCCTTCCAGACCCTCCACACCCCTTGGCCCTGACCCACAAGATGGGGTGACTGCAGCTCTTGGGGAGGATGTTTGTGCTCATCTGGGCCACATGCATCTTTGTGAAAGAGGTGAGTGGCCACTCGGCCCTTCTGTACCATCCCTTAAGGCAGGCAGGCAGCAGTGGGCCTGGCCTTCATTCCTGTCTGCTCTGCCATTACAGCTGGGGAGTTTTGGGGAGGCATTTCCTTCCCAAGCCTTAGCTCTCTGATTTGGAACAAATGAATAAAACTGGCCTATCCTCCCTACTCCATCTATCTACTTCTCTATCCATCTGCACAACTCTCCACCATTTACCCTCCCAGCCCCTCAGTGTCCATTCTCCTCTCCCACCCCCATCACCCATTTGATCACCTGCTCTCTTTCATGGAACCAGCCACTCATTCATCCGTTCACATGCCCACTCATCCTTACCAACCATCCCTCTATCCCTCATTCAACCATCTTTCCATCCCTCCATCCATTTGTCTGTCCATCTGTCCATCTCTCCATCCCTCCCTCCATCCATCCATCCATCCATCCATCCATCCATCCGTCTGTTCATCCATCTGTCCATCCATCCATCCATTCATTCATTTGTCCATCCATCCATTCATTCATTCAATGAATCAACCCATATAATCTGAACACCTTCTATATATGTGTGGCCCTGGAGGAGATGATAGGGATGGGACAAATTTACCATCTTTAAGTTCATAGACTGGTGGGGGATATAGTATGGGCACAAATATCAAGACTTGACAGTAGACCAAACAAGACCCTAAGCTGGGTTCATATCAGTGTTCAGAGGAAGGGAGGTGAATTTTATCTGGGGCCAGGGGATGGCAGAGATGCTTGAAGGCAGACATGGCACTTATTCTGGTGGAGTAGGATTGGGCATGAGGGGACAAGGTCACTACAGGGTGGGTGTGGGGAACAGCATGAGTAAAGGCTCAGAGGCTGGATTTGGGGAATGGAAGGTAGCTGTACATTTTACCGCTTTGCAGGTTCTGGGGTGAGAATGGGGTAAGGAGTGAGGGAGGTGAGATTTGAGGGTACACCCATCTTCACCATGGAGCTGCCTATGCACTCCCAGGCACAGGTCCCCTTTCATATCCATCACCCGGGCTCCAGCTGGGCCTTCACACGTTCAACCCTCACTGAGTCTCAGTCCTGGGGAAGCACCCCCTGCTTAGCTCCCCCAGCGAGGGCCATGAAGAGGATGCCACTTTTCTCCCCTTCCTGGCCTTAGGGCATTGCAATCTTCCTGCTGAGACCCTCAGATCTGCAGTCCATCCTCTCGGATGCCTGGTTTCACTTTGTATTGTAAGTAGGTCTGGCGCCTTGGTTACCACCTCGTAGGTGGGCCTGACGTCCTGTGTGGTGGCCGCTGTGTTCCCCTTGATCAAGCATCCCAGGCACTCTGCCACAGGGACACGCCAGGGATCTCCTCTCCCTCCTAGCAGGAGACACATGGATGCCAGTGGACAGGATCAGAAAACTTCAGGGCAGCCAGACACGGGGGCTCACGCCTGTAATCCCTGTACTCTGGGAGGATGAGGCAGGCACATCACCTGAGGTCAGGAGTTTGAGACCAGCCTGGCCAACCTGGTGAAACCCCATCTCTACTAAAAATAAAAGAATTAGCTGGGCATGGTGGCACATGCCTGTACTCCCAGATACTCAGGAGGCTGAGGCAAAAAGAATCATTTGAACCCAGGAAGCGTAGCTTACAGTGAGCCAAGATTGCGCCACTGCACTGCAGCCTGTGCGACAAGAGCAAGACTCCGTCTCAAAAAAAAAAAGGAAGAAAGAAAGAAAACTTCAGGGCAGTGCCCACCATCTGCTGGTGGCAATGGCCGACTCCACCTGTCACAGAGCCCCAGGCAGAAGACAGCATGGGGAAGGCAGGAGCAGGCTTAGTGTCCTGTTAGGTTTTGACAAAGGGATGTTCCAGTCACATGGGGCCCTAAACCCCCTAGTTACAGGGGCCTAGAAGTTGCTGTCTGAGACCTGGGAAGATCAGGACTGGAAGATACCTGAGAAATTATTGATCTCATCTGTAGACACCAAAGCTCCCAGAGCAGGGAGGTGAGTCACTCAGAGTCACACAAATCTCCAGCCCTTGGTCGTCTTCACTCCAAGCTAGTGCCAGGTTGATGGTCACAGGGTCCTAGGCAGAGAGCCCAGCTCAGCAGCCTCTGCAAAAGCACGTGTAGCTGACATCACAGGCATGTGTGACCTCTGCCTCTGAATGAACAGAAGTTGATTTAGCACTGCTGCTGTGGAGCGAAACAGATTCGGCAGCTTGGGATGAAGAAAATTGGGCTTGAAATTTCTTTAGACCCTACTCAAGTCTCTTCTCTGAGCATTTGGGAAGCTGGGTCTCTAGGACCTTGAGTGTTTCCAAATACCTAGGTGTTCTATTAAGTAGGTTCCCTGCCTTCCAGAGGCATGAATTGAGTTCTTCATCCCTGAGGGCAGGGGCAGCCCCCAGATCCTGCAGGAAATGGGTCAGCCAGTACTGCCCCATGATGCAAACCACATGGGAGAAACTATTATTCCAGACAAAATCCACTTACACAGACACTGGTTTTAGTGCAGACAAAAAGAGCCAAGGCATTATTTTGCTCTTCACTTTTTTCTTTTTTCTTTTTGAGATGGAGTGTCACTCTGTCACCCAAGCTGGAGTGCAGTGGCAAAATCCTGGCTTACTGCAACCTCTGCCTCAGCAATTCTCCTGCCTCAGCCTCCTGAGTAGCTGGGATTACAGGTGCCCACTACCACCACTGACTAATTTTTGTGTTTTTGGAAGAGATGAGGTTTTACCATGTTGACCAGTCTGGTCTCGAACTCCTGACCTCAAGTGATCCGCCCACCTTGGCCTTTCAGAGTGCTGGGATCACAGGCATGAGCTTTCGTGCTCGGTCTCTTCTGCTTCTTGTTTTGTTAGTGTCGAGGAAGGTGTTGACATTCTTCATTTCATTCTGAAAAGCAGTTGATCAGATGGTTTTTCTTACAACCTCGCCTGTGTCATCACTTTGGTTAACTATGTTATAACTTTGGAAACTGCCTAATATTACAAGTAAGACAGTGTTTGTATCTAGACATCTGCATTATGGACTGTATAGTGGGTTTTGATTTTGTATGTTTGGGATATATTGTACTTAAAAACATTTTAATCATGGGCTGGACACGATGGCTCACACCTGTAATCCTAGCACTTTGGGAAGCCTGAGGTCAGGAGTTTGAGACCAGTCTGGCAAAACCTTGTCTCTCTACAAAAAATAAGTCTCTCTCCAAAAAAGCTGTGTGTGGTGGCATGCACGGCTACTTGGGAGGCTGAGGCAGGAGAATCGCTTGAACCCTGGAGGCAGAGGTTGCAGTGAGCTGAGATCATGCCACTGCACTCCAGCCTTGACAATAGAGCGAGACTCCATCTCAAAAAAAAAAAATTAATTGTGGTGAAGTACACATAACATAAAGTTACCATCGTAACCATTGTTTAAGTGTACAAATCAATACTGTGAAGTACATTGTTGGGCAGTCAGTGTTGAGAACTCTTTCCGTCCTGCAAAACTGAAACTCCACACCTATTAATCAACAGCCCCTACTCCTCTGCTTCCCTTTGAGCCCCCCCAACCATAACCACCATTCTTCCTTCTTTCCCTGTGAATTGGACTATTTTAGGTACCTTATATGTTGAGTCATATAGTACTTGTTTTTTTAGGATTAGCTTATTTCACTTACCATATATCATACTTTAGAGAGATTTGAGGCTGGGAGCAGTGGCTCATGCCTGTAATCCCAGCACTTTGGGAGGCCGAGGCAGGTGGGTCACCTGAGGTCAGAAGTTCAAGACTAGCCTGGCCAATGTGGTGAAACCCCATCTCTACTAAAATACAAAAACTAGCTGGACGTGGTGTTGCATGCCTGTAATTCCAGCTACTCAGGAGGCTGAGGCAAGAGAATTGCTTGAATCTGGGAGGCAGAGGTTGCAGTGAGAAGAGATCATGCCACTGCACTCCAGCCTGGGCAACAGAGTGAGACTCAGTCTCCCACACACACACACAAAGATTTAAAAAGTAGGGTTTGGGGGACTTGTTGTGATTGGCTTATAAGTATAGACATTGGCAGTTTTTGTCATTTTGGTTAAAAATGCAGTCATTTGCCACATCTTTGGTCTACTCTAGATATTCTCAAATCAATGTGGGAATCAGAAATTCTGTGGGTGACTTAGATTATTTTTCTACATATTTTTTATTTGTAGAGACAAGGTCTCGCTGTGCCACTCAGGCTAGTCCTGAACTGCCAACCTGAAGCGTTCCTCCCACCTCAGCCTTCCAAAGTGTTGGGATTCCAGGTGTGAGCCACTATACCCGGCCCGTGTGGGTAACTTAAAAAGTATACGGCCTCCTGGGCTGTACCCTAGAACCTTCTGCGGCCCTGTGGATTTGTATTTTTTTTTAAGTCCCAATCAGCTGCTGTCAGCCTACCACGGGCTGTGACTGGCCTCTGGTGATGCTTCTACAGGCTGAATTCTACAGTGGCTGCATGGATCTGGGGCAGCCTGATACCCATCTCTTCAGCACCCTTCACCAGGTGACTGGTTGGGGGGTTTAGGGGAGGTTTGGGTATTTGCATGTCTTTGCCCTGATGCTGAGGAGTAGTAAGTAAGGCTGGTGTCTCCTGTGTCTCCTGAACAGTTTTATTCAAGCTGTGCTTGTGATACTGTCTGTCTTCTTATACTTGTTTGCCTACAAAGAGTACCTTGCCTGCCTCATGCTGGCCATGACCCTGGGCTGGGCGAACATGCTCTACTACACGTGGGGATTCCAGTCCATGGGCATGTACAGCGTCATGATCCAGAAGGTGCGTTGGGAGCCACGCCAGCGGGAGGGCCATCAAAGGATGGCCACTTTTCAGATGGGGACACTGGGATCTGCAGGGGCAGAGGGACTGACTGAGGGGTGGCCACTGCTCTTTTTCCTGAATGCCATGGTCTCCATTTGCTTTCAGTCAGGCTTTAGGCATCCAGACCTTAAATCCCCTGGGCTTGTGGGGCACTGGGGAGGGGACATTTTGTGGAGGAATGTTCTCACCCCTGGGCAGTGGCGTGCTGGTAAACATTTAACAACCACTCTGTGTGTGTGTGTGTGTGTGTGTGTGTGTGTGTGTGTGTGTAATAGCCATATATAGGTGTGTGTAGGTGGAATATGCATATATAGGTTTGTGTATGTATACAGATAACACTTATCATACATTTTACTATCAAAAGATGTCTATCATGCAATTTGCAAATAATGAAAATATACAATACAGTTTATTGTAAATTCCACATAGCCAGTTGAGTCTTAGAATAATTTCTTGCTTTTTTTTTTAAGACCGAGTCTTCCTCTTTCCCACAGGCTGGAGTTTGGTGGCCCAGTCTCAGCTCAGTGCAACCTCCTCCTCTTGTATTCAAGCAATTCTCCCTCCTCAGCCTCCTGAGTAGCTGAAATTACAGGCATGTGCCACCACACCTGGGTAATTTTTGTATTTTTAGTAGAAACAGGGTTTCACCATGTTGTCCAGGCTGGCCTTGAACTCCTAAGTTCAGGTGATCTGCCTGCCTCGGCCACCCAAAGTGCTGAAATTACAGGTGTGAGCCACTGCACCTGGCTTATTTGTTGTTTTTTATTGAATTCTAGTTTTTGTCATCAACCTTTAGTTGCAATTGACAAAAGAGTGCTGTTCAGACATGAATGTTGGTTGCTATTCTTCTTTATAAGCAGTGATGAAAGTGAAACAGTTAGGATTTATGTTGAACTTTACTTGTTTATCAATGATGTGAGCAACTTCTTTTCTAAATTGGATGATAATTTGCAAACACTGGAAGAATATTTTATTGATATGTGTGTGCTGTACACAGTGTAAAGGCTGCGGACAGAACAGATTTAAAAATGTGATGTGGATTAACACTTTCTCAATCACTGTATTAAGGATTGAGCCACTGTGCCTGGCCTGTCTTTTTAAAAACATATAACTTATTTAATTGTAAGTTTATATGGTTTAATTTTTTTTTGCAATGCAAGGATTTGATATAGGTATATATTGTGAAATGATTTCCAATTTCAATTAGTTAACATGCCTATCACCTCACATAGTTGCTATTTCTTTGTGTGCAGTGAGAACATCTATGATCTATTCTCTTAGCGGATTTCCAGCACAGCGCAATGTTGCTGACTATAGTCATCGTGCTGTACGTTAAATACCCAGAACTTACTCATCTTCTAACTGAAAGTTTGATTTAGTTCCGAGTAATGGCTGTGTTTAACAACCAGCTCACAGGCTTCAGGAAAATGTAACTATCAGCTTTTGTGAGCTGTTGTGAGCTGGCTCCAGCATGCCACTGCCCCCAGGAAGTATGAGGATTCCAGATGTCAGAACCTATGGTGAAAGGTACAGGGGAGATCACAGGGAGAAGAGAACCTGGGGCTGGAGCAGGAATGGAAGGCTTCCTGGAGGAGGTGGGATCCAGAGCTGAGCCTTGGAGCACCAGGAATATTTGGCTGGGGAAGGGGAGAATGGCCCATGTGAAGGGACAATTAGGGTGGGGGCTGGGAGAGGGTGGGAAGCAGGAAGATCAGGGTATGGTGAATATGTGCTTACACCTTACACTTCAATTCTGTTTCTTTCTTTGTAGGTCATTTTGCATGACATTCTGAAGTTCTTGTTTGTATATATCATTTTTTTTGCTTGGATTTGGGGTAGGTAATTGATTTGTAAATAATAGTAACTCCCACATCATAAACACTTTATACAGATGTCAAAATGACAAAGTGCATGGTGGCCTTGGCAACACTTATATCAGCTACCAGTGGGGCACTTCCCATGCTTGCCATTTTCTAAGAATTTTCCAAGAATCCATCCATCTGTCCATCCATCCATCCATCCATCCATCCGTCCATCCATCCATCCATCTAATCATCTATCTATCTAATCATCCATCCATCCATCCATCCATCCATTCAATCATCCATCCATCCACCCATCCATCCAATTATCCATTCATCTAATCATCCATCCATCCATCTAATCATCCATCCATCCATCTAATCATCTATCCATCCATCTAATCATCCATCCATCCATCCATCCATCCATCCATCTAATCATCCATTAATCTGTCCATCCATCCATCTAATTATCCATCCATCTAATCATCCATCCGTCTATCCATCCATCTTATCATCCATCCACCCATCTAATCATCTATCCATCCATCTAATCATCCATCCATCCATTTATCCATCCATTCTTCTATCCATCCACTGATTATCCATCTCAACAGCTCGATCAAGGGGGTCATCATCCTGATCATCAGGTACCTGAGGCATAGAGACTCCAGAATTCAGACCAGGCCAGCCACTCATAATCCAACTTTGCCACATGGTATATACCTCCTGCTTTCCCATCCATTGCTCACGACCTAAGAGGTTCTGCAAGAGTTTTCAACCTCAGTCCACAGAAACTAAAGTCCACAGAAACTCTACTGATGGTCTTTGCAAAATAGGAGCAAAGTAATGTATGGAGATAACTTCCTTTGGCTTTTACACTGTGTTATTCCCACAGTTTGCTTTAGACAACTGTGAGAGCCTCTGGTCTGCTGGGACCAGGAAGTAACCCCCTCTTGAAATGTCTCCATTTACAGCAGAGGGAACAGCACAATATGGTTGTATTTCTAACCTCTGCATAGAGATATAATTTTCCCCCACATACCAGTTGCTTTTTTTTTCTTCAGTGACCACTGACGTTTGAAATTAGGCAGCTGTTTCCATCTGTCAGGTACCTTTTCTGGGTCACAATTTGCTTATTTATTTGCTCCTTCAGCTGATTGTTTATTCATCTATTTACTCATTTAATTTACCCGTCTATCTATCCATCTACTCATCTATCTAATCATCCATCCATCCATCTAATTAACCATCCATCCATCTAATCATCCATCTATCCATATAAATAACCCTCTGTCCATGTAATCATCCATCCATTCATCCATCCATCTCATCATCCATCCATCTAATCATGCATCCATCCATCCATTCATTCATCTAATCTATCCATCCATTCATCCATCCATGTAATTAACCATCCATCCAACTAATCATCCACCTGTTCATCCATCCATCCATCTAATCGTCCATCCATCCATCTAATCATCCATCCATCCATCCATCCATCCATCCATCTAATCGTCCATCCATCCATCCATCCATCCATCTAATCATCTATCCATTCATCCATCTAATCATTCATCCATTCATCCAATCATCCATCCATCTAATCATCCATCCATCAATCTATCCATCCATTCAGCAGTGAACCTCTACTGTGGTGTGTTGGAAAGAAGGGAAGTGTGAACCTGGTCCTGCTCATGGGGAGCTCATAACAGAGCATTAGGAGGAGACTCAGGATCTTACAGCTTTGAGGGAGGTGACCCAAACTAGAGGAAGTCAGGAGCTCAAAGACAAGCTGGGAAGCCAGGGACACACACGTGGATTATAATTAGCAGCTCTGCAAAGCTGCAGGTGATCAAGAGCAGACTAGGGGTTAGAGGAAGGAGAGAAGACTTCAGGCTTTGTTAGGCAGAGGACTTTCTGCAGGAGACCAGGGCAGATACACCAGCCTGATGAGACTTTGGGAGGACCTGAAGCTGGAGATGATTAATGGACAGAGAGAAGGAGGCAGTAGGCTTGCTGTGTGGGCAAATACATGCAAGCTTGTAGAGCAGTTTGCCAGGCAGAGAGCTGAGGAGAGCACCCTGTTATGTTCCCCTAGCACTGGCCTTGCTGATCGAGAAGTGTCCCAAAGACAACAAAAACTGCAGCTCCTATGGCAGCTTCAGCAATGCAGTTCTGGAACTCTTCAAGCTCATCATAGGCCTGGGTGACCTGAACATCCAGCAGAACTCCAAGTATCCCATTCTCTTTCTGTTCCTGCTCATCACCTACGTCATCCTCACCTTCATTCTGCTCCTCAACATGCTCATTGACTTGATGGGAGAGACTGTGGAGAATGTCTCCAAGGAGAGTGAGTGCATCTGGTACCTGCAGGTGAGTCTAGGCAGAGACCCCAGTGTGGGGACCTCCCCAGTTCAGAACATGGTCATTGACTACCATCAACACCCATCTAATCATCCATCCATCCATCCATTCATCCATCCATTCATCCATTCATACATCCATTCAATCATCATTCATCCATCCATCCATCCATCCATCCGTCCAATCATCCATCCATCTAATCATCCATCCACCTATCCACCCATCTAATCATCCATTCATCCATACATCCACCCATCTAATCATCCATCCATCCATTCAATCATCCATCCATCCATTCAGTCATTATCCATCCATCCAATCATTCATCCATCTATCCATCCATCTAATCATTCATCTATTCACCCATCTAATCATCCATCCAGTCATCCATCCATCCAATCATCCATCATCTAATCATCCATCCATCTATCCATCCATCTACCCATCCATCCATCCAATCATCAATTCATCTATCCACCCATCCAATCATCCATCCATCTACCCATCTAATCCTCCATCCAATCATTCATCCATCCATCCATCCATCCATCCATCCATCCATCCAATCATCCATCATCTAATCCATCCATCTATCCATCCATCCAATCATCTATTCATCCATTCATTCAGTCATCATCTATCCATCCATCCATCCATCCATCCATCCATCCATTCATCCATCCAGCAGTGAACCTCTTCTATGGTTTGTTCTCAGGTCTGGGGTGGGGCCTGAGAATCTGCAGAAGCTCTGCAGTGTTTATTCAGGTTTGAGGAAGGCTTAGCCTATGTTCTTTGAGTGTCAGGTCTAGGAGGTGTGGCTGTGCAACAGCATGTGTAGAAAAACTCAAGCTTATAGGGGTGCTCTGTTCAGGGTTGACTGTGTGATGTGTGGATGTTGAAGTATGACCTTAGGTTGCATTAAGAGGAATATGGCATCTAGGACAATGGAGGTGACACTTCTGTTGCATTAAGAGGAATATCACATCTAGGACAATGGAGGTGACATTTCTTCTCTGTTTCATCCTGGCTTTAACACTTTTTATGTGCTGAGGAAACCAATAAATACATCGGATGGGTTCAGAGGTGGTAACCAGGTTTGGGAGAAGACTGGAGACTGTCTTAAGAAATGGTTGTTGGTGGCCAGGTATGGTGGCTCACCCCTGTAATACCAGCACTTTGGATGCCTGAGGTGGGCGGATCACCTGAGGTCGAGTTTGAGACCACCTTGGCCAACATGGTGAAACGTCATCTCTATTAAAAATACAAAAACTAGCTAGGTGTCATAGTGCGGGCTTGTAATCACAACTGCCCTAGAGTCTGAGGCAGGAGAATTGCTTGAACCCAAGGGGTGGAGGTTGCAATGAGTCAAGATCGTGCCATTGCACTTCAGCCTGAGTGACAGAGCAAAAACTCTGTCTCAAAAGGAAAAAAAAAAAAGTTGTTGGAACTAGGTTTGAAAAAGGGAGAGTTCCTTCAGATATCTGCAGAGCAGCCTGTGGAAGAGGGAGCAGACCCCTTTTGTGGTCATGCGAGGCAGGTGTACATGGGGCACTACAGGGAGAAAAGCTTTCATGTAACCCATTTCTCATTATTAAGGCCCTCCCTTTTTTTTCTTTGAGACAGGGTCTTGCCCTGTCACTCAGGTTGGAGTGCAGTGGTGCAATCTTGGCTCACTGCAATCTCCACCTCCCAGGCTCAAGTGATTCTCCCACCTCAGCCTCCCAAGTAGCTGGGTCTACAGGCATGTGCCACCACGCCTGGCTCATTTTTGTATTTTTGATAGAGACGGGGTTTCACCGTGTTTCCTAGACTGGTCTTGAACTCCTGAGCTCAAGTCATCCATTCACCTCTGCCTCAAAGTGCTGGGATTACAGGCGTGAGCCACCTCGCTTGCCTATTAAGGCCCTCTTAATTGGATTGTTGATATTGTTGAAGAGATACTGGAAAAATGAGGAGTATAGTGTCTAGGACAATGCAGAGGGGATTCCAAGCTTGGAAGAGGGTGGGACCAAATGGTGTTTGAACTGTCCCCTACCGTGGGATTCCAGGATCCAGCACTTTCTGATAGGAAGCTCCTGCTTTCGGAAATATTTTATATCTGGTGCCCAGGCTGGAGTGCAATGGCACAACCTCAGCTAACTGCAACCTCTGCCCCTGCCTCACAGGGTTCAAGCAATTTTCCTGCCTCTGCCTCCCAAGTAATGGGGATTACAGGTGTCCAACACCATGCCTGGCTAATTTTTGTGTTTTTGGTAGAGACAGGGTTTTGCCATGCTGGCCACGCTGGTCTTTAACTCCTGACCTCAGGTGATCTGCCCGCCTCAGCCTCCCAAAGTGCTGGGATTACAGGCGTGAGCCACCACACCTGGCCAATATTACAAGTAAGAATTTATTGAAGAGTAACTTTTAGTCGGCATGTTAAGTTCCCAGATAAGTCTGAAATTGGGTGAGTTTATGAGCTGTATGCATTTCAGTGAGCACAGTCTTTTCAGTTAAACCCACTTTCTGCCTCTTACTGTTAACAGTATTCAGAGACTACACTGTTCTCAGGGTGGTTAAAAAATTATAAAATCGATAAACTAATTAACTTCTCCCATCTTACCTCTCCCAAATTTATTCATTTTCCTGTATTCCTCCTCTCAGTGGTAGCTTTATTACCTACCAAGTCCCCTATGAAAATCACCCTAGAACCTTCCCAGGGCTCTGTGCCCCAGGTCTAGTGGGTTGCTAAGTCCTCCCAATTATTCCTTGCAAGTTCTTTACAAATCCAGCCTTTCTGTCCATTTCTACTTTCTTAGTTTATTTCTTCTCTGGACAGTTAGAATAGCCTCCTAATAGATCTCTCTGCATCCAGACTTGCTCTTACCCTTCCTGCCATCTGTTTTTCATCTGATACCTCTAGAAATCATCCTACTATGCAAATCTTACCATGTCTCTCCCCTGCTGAAAAATTTTTTAAAATGTGTCCAGAGTAGATTTAATCAACTTAGCATGGCTAACACACTTCAGAATCTCACTCTTCCCTCTTCTTCATCCCTTGGGACTCTTCCAATGGGAGCTGAACTGTAGACATGAGAACTCAAAGTGTCCATCACTTCAAAACTTCAAGACTTGACTTTGAGCAACTAGGTAGATAGTAGCTCCATTTACTCAAATGCAGAAGAATGATATAGAACCAAAATTGTTGAGGGCAACCTCAGGGGGTTATTTCATGAATTAATTTTTATAATGCATACATACCCATCAGGTTTTGTTTGCATACAATAGGAACCTGAGAATAGTGGTTTAAACAAATAAGAGTTTCTTGTTCACAAGTAATAAGTCCAGGGGTAGCAGTCCAGGTCCCGTGCAGCAGCCACACCATATCGTCAACATCACAGGTTCCTTCTATCTTCCCGCTGCACTCTTTCAACATGGCAGCTTTGTCCCCATGGTTTTTGCTTCTAATTCACAAAATAACAACTCTACCTTCCTGATTGCATTCCAGGCAGGATTTACCCAGCTGTAAGCAGTAGGTCCCTTGAAGATACTAGCAAAAATAGCCAAGGAAAACAAATAGATGGAATTTTAGGAAAATGTGCTTGAATGGCTTAATGAGGAAAAGTAAATTAAAAACACTATTATATATAGAAAAAAAATGTGCCCTAACCATTTTGGGAAGTGGGGAGAGGACAGAGGTCCATTTGAGAATGGAAGAAAAACTATTGTTCCTTGTGCCAGAAAAATACACATATGTGTACCAGCAAACTTTTGGCATTTTTGAAGAGGTTACAAATTCTGGAAACTTTGTCACTGGACCTCTGGTGGTTCTTGGACCTCAATTAAGAACCTCTAATTAGGCCAGGTGTAGTTGCTCATGCTTGTAATTCCAGCACTTTGGGAGGCCAAGGCAGGAGGATTGCTTGAGGCCAAGAGTTCTGTAACCACCCAGCAAGTTCTCCTTGTCCACTGCCCAGACAGAGCTGATTTATCAAGACAAGGGAATTGCAATAAAGAGTTTAATTCACAAAGAGCTGGCTATACAGAAGGCCAGAGTTTTATTATTACTCAAATCAGTCTTTCCAAAAATTTAGAGATTAGAATTTTTCAGGATTATTTGGTGGTTAGGGGGCCAGTAAGTCAGGAGTGCTGATGGGTTAGATTGAAAGCAAAATCATGGGGAGTGAGTCAGGAGTGCTGATTGGTCAGATGGGAGGTAAACTCAGGGAACTGGAGCTGTCTTCTGTCACTGAATCAGTTTATCCATCTGGGTGGTGCCAGCTGATCCATCAAGTTCAGAGTTTGCAAAATACCTCAAGCACTGATCTTAGGTTTTACAATAGTGGTGTTATTCCCAGGAGCAATTTGAAGAGGTTCAGAATCTTGTGGCCTCCAGCTGCATGACTTTTAAACCATAATTTCTAATCTTGGGACTAATTCATTAGTCCTACAAAGGCAATCTAGTCTCCAGGTAGAAAGGGGGTTTGTTTTGGGAAAGAGCTGTTATCTGTTTCAAAGTTAAACTATAAACTAAGTTCCTCCCAAAGTTAGTTCAGTTTACACCCAGGCATGAATGAGGATGGCTTGGAGATTAGAAGCAAGATGAAGTCAGGTTAGATCTCTTACATTGTAAGAATTGTCTCAGTTGGCCAGGTGTGGTGGTTCATGCCTGTAATCCCAGCACTTTGGGAGGCTGAGGTGGACCAATCACAAGGTCAGGAGGTCAAGACCATCCTGGCCAACATAGTAAAACCCTGTCTTTACTAAAAATACAAAAAATTAGCAGGATGTGGTTGCACATGCCTGTAGTCTCAGCTACTCAGGAGGCTGAGGCAGGAAAATCGCTTGAACCCGGGAGGCAGAGGTTACAGTGAGCCAATATCGCACCACTGCACTCCGGCCTGGGTTACAGAGTGAGACTCTGTCTCAAAAATAAATAAATAAATAAACAAAACAGTTGTCTCAATTACAATGTTTGCAAAGGCGATTTTAGTTCAAGACCAGCCATGGCAACATAGCAAGACTTCATCTCCACAAAAGATAAGAAGAAGAAGATTAGCTGGGCATGGCAGCACACACCTGTAGTTGCAGCTACTCAGGAGGCTGAGGTGGGAGGACTGCTTGAGCCCAGGAATTTGAGGGTACAGTGAGCCATGATTGGGCCACTGCACTCCAGCCTGGGCAACAGAGCAAGACCCTGTCTCAAAAAATTAAAAGGATCTCTAATTAAATTCTGTGAGCCCCTAAGTGACTATATTTGTGCACTAGAGTTAGCTAAAGTGGGGGGAAAATGATGCATTTGATGGTCTAGTCCCATAATAACCCAGTGTACCATAACTACTAAGAAACTATTCAGTAAACTAATGGATATCTTTTGTTTAAAATTGAAATCAAATGATAAATTCTGCTTGATATGTCTGTCTTGTTCATGACCAGCAGCATAAATGAACTTATTAGTTTGCAAGCATGCCAATGCAACATTAGTTATATGGAATCAAATGAAGAAAAGATTTGTAGTTTTTCATTTATAAACATTTCAGGTAAGGTTTTACTTCCCATACAGGTTTTTCATATTAAAGATTTGGCAACTGGTCATTTTCACAGTGTTCTTATTCTATTTATATTATCTCAGCACAGATGTTGTTAATCTTTTTCTTTCTGCTTATAACAGCGAAAAAAGTCAGATTTGCCATATGAAGTTAGAAGAGCTCAAGAAATAAATCATTTATTTGGTCCAAAAAATAGTGAAGATTCATATGACATTATTTTTGACCTTCATAATACTACCTCTAACGTGGGGTGCACTATTATTCTTGAGGATTCCAGGAATAACTTTAATTCAGATGTTTCATTATATTAAGGTAATGTTAATGTTACTAATTTATAAATAAGCAAAGGACTTGTATTTTTAAGTCAATTATAGATGTGAGACAATCAGAAAACAGTTACAAGGGAAGGTGTGAGAAAAATGGGATTTATTCCACAGCCACTTTTGGTGGCTGGGGGAAAGGGTGCTGATAAAATACAGAGGCAGTGGTAAAAGGAAGGAGAAAAAGAGAGGAAATAAGTAAAATCATAAACACAATTAATAAAAAATAAAACACTTGTGGATTCTTGTGTCTGTAAAATTACACATTTTACCCAGACGGCCACCAGATTGTGGGCTCTTTGTTAAAACCAAGTAAAATTAATATTAATATTTTAAATGGTGTGGTCAAAGTATCTCAATTACAAGGTTTTAGGAAACTTCATAAATAGTCATTTAATGTTGACTGAAGCACAGTGATAAAAAGATTGCCTCCCTTTAGTCCTTCCCTTGTCCGCACTTGATCTAGATACCCCAGAACTCATCTAATCTTTCAGTGCTTCATACAGCTAATCATTTTAAGGTTCAGAAATCTCAGAGAAAATTTGCTAGAAAATAGCAACCAACCAGAAAAACACATAAAAATTCTATGCTTATTTCTGTGCACTAGATAGCCTTCCTTCCTGAGAGTTAGTATGATTGGGAGGAAAGAGTGTAACCTGTGTTCACATCCTCACTTTTCTTTTCGCTAACCTTAGACAGAACACACCATTCCCAAAACCTTGCTCCCCTCATTTCTTTTTTTTTTTTTTGAGACAGAGTCTCACTCCATTGGCAGGTGCCAGGTTGGAGTGCAGTGGCATGACCTTGGCTCACTGCAACCTCTGCCTCCCAGGTTCAAGCAATTCTCCTGCCTCAGCCTCCCAAGTAGCTGGGACTACAGCCAGCTAATGTTTGTATTTTTAGTAGAGACAGGGTTTCACCTTGTTGGTCAGAATGGTGTTGATCTCTTGACCTCATGATCTGCCCACCCTGGCCTCCCAAAGTTCTGGGATTACAGGCATGAGCCACTGCACCCAGCTGCTTCCCTCATTTTATAAAATTGGGGTTGTAACAACACTTACCCATGAGGGTGCTAAATGACATAAAATATTTAAAGCATTTAGCCTAATACCTAACCTGTAGTAAAGAATAACTGTTAATTTTGTTTCCCTTAAGCTTTGGATAACCGGGAAGTGGCCCTCATAGGAGAAATGATGTAGCTATTCCTTGTTGCCTATTGATGAGAGAGCTGAATGTTTTGGTGGGCAGACATGGAGGCAGTATTGCTGACACTTTGTTATAAAAACCAAGAGGCCTAACTTAAATTCTCATGAGGAGAAGCAGGAGGAGGGGGAACCACCCAACATCTGTAGAGAGCTGGACCACAGGAATAGAAACAGAGTTGTTTAAGACACCCATACCAAGCTAAATAGTGCAACCAGTGATGAAATAAAAATAACCGCAGCCATTAAGAAAGAACATTGAATTCATGTTTTTGGATCATTGGTCTGGAGAACTATTTAATGTACATTTTACCTGGAAAG
This sequence comes from Saguinus oedipus, assembly GCA_031835075.1. Taxonomy (NCBI): domain Eukaryota; kingdom Metazoa; phylum Chordata; class Mammalia; order Primates; family Cebidae; genus Saguinus; species Saguinus oedipus. Next base: position 3,169,000 of record CM063175.1, on the reverse strand, counting down.
ACATGGCATAATTCAATTTTATATGAATTTTATATTGTATAATTTATTTTTTCAAATCTGTAAATGTTGTGTTTTACAGTGTTTCATAAAGCTATCTTACCAGTCTTACTTGATGAAGTAAAACGTACTGAAGGTATTATTGACTCTCTTGAAGTGAAGAGAACAAAACACATGGTTTTAACATAATGAGAAAGACGTTTTAAATGTTTTTCAGACTTCCTTGGCTCCACTGCCCTGCTATGTGTATCTTATTGAGCATCCTTCCCTCAGACATGCAACCACTCATTCTATAGCCAAGTATCCTGTGGGTAAGTCGTAGTTCCCATTGACATAATGCAATAAAATATATCCTAGCTGAAACTCAGAGAAATTTTTCTTTTTTTTTGAAACAGAGTCTTACTCTATCACCCAGGCTGGAGTACAGTGGTATGCTCTTGGCTCACTACAGCCTCCAGCTCCCCAGTTCAAGAGATTCTCATGCCTCAAGCTCCTAGTTGCTGGGATTACAGGCATGTGCCACCACACCCAGCTATTTTTTGTATTTTTAGTAGAGATGGGGTTTCACCATGTTGGCCAGGTTGGCCTTGAACTCCTGAACTCAGGTGATTCACCTGCCTTGGCCTCCCAAAGTGCTGGGATTACAGGTGTGAGCCACTGTGAAAAATACTAGCCATCTAACTTTGGTAATGCATACATTCATGAGCTTGTCCAGAGTGGTCAGATTTGATTGGATCAGAAAGACTAGGGGTCTGTTTCTCCGAAGTACTTGTGCTGCCAGTGACCTACTCCAGGTGGTTTTCTGGCCTCTCCTTATCAAGACCTGTAAAAGATCTGAGAAATTTTACCCAACTTACATGTTAACGATGAGCTTGGCACTTTTGAGTGGATGCCAGGAGAAGACACAAGACTCCTGAAACAGAGACCAAGAATAGGTGACTAACAGTAGTAATAGCAGAGGGTCAGCACTTTTACACCACTCCCGAAGCTCCAATTCCCACAGGGTGACACGAAAGGAGTCAGAGACAGTTCTACATGCCACTGGCTGCATTCTAGGAGAGAAACACTCATCAGAGGAATCTTAATTTTGTATAATGGGCAGTAAGCATGAGCGCCCTTTGCCCCAAGGAAAACCCCATTCCTAACTTCCAAGGCTGTTCACTGTACAGACATCCTTGAAAAGATAATCTGGAACAAAAATAGTCTGTGTCAGGCCAGGCTTGGTGGCTCATGCCTGTAATCCTAGCACTTTGGGGGGCCAAGGTAGGTGGATCACAAGGTCAGGAGATCAAGACCATCCTGGCCAACATGGTGAAACCCCATCTGTACTAAAAATATAAAAATTAGCTGGGTGTGGTGGTGGGTGCCTATAATCCCTGCTACTCAGGAGGCTGAGGCAGGAAAATTGCTTGAACACAGGAGTCAGAGGTTGCAGTGAGCTGAGATTGCACCACTGCACTCCAGCCTGGGTGACAGAACATGACCCCATTTCAAAAAGAAAAATTCATGTCTTGCTCATGAGACTTGAAGAAATGCAAAAGACCCATGAAGAATCCTCTCTCCACATCCCTCTTGTCACCTGCTTTGCAATAGATGTTTCATGAACTGTTTGTCATCTGTTCTCTTGTTTACCCTACCAGTTACTAGGCTGTGAGTCCATCTTTACCTTCTGGTACTTCCAACGTGCAGCCCCACACTCTGGTGCACCCTCTCAAACAGATGCTCTTTCTTATCTATTCCATTCTCTTTCCTGAGTGCCCATTAGCATAATTAGTTATCTGCAGACTACACTACAATTAAAATTACAACTTAAAATAGTTTTGTTAAATCTCAGATGGCTTAGCTAAAAGTAATTTATTTTAAAACCAGGTTGGCAAACAATGTAAATAAATAAAAATCTAAAATTATTCTGGATATTCAATTATTGATCCTTTTTTGCATAATAAAGGGATCTTTATATGGCCATCTTTGGTGACCACATTGTTCAAACCAAAAGTTAAGCTTTCACTACCATATCTCATATCAGAGCAGAATATTTAGATTGTAGGTTATGGCTATGGCAGAGTCGGGGTGGAGCTGAATGAATAATGGTTACACAAACAACATTCTAAGTCTCAAATGAGACCATGGTTGATCTGAGAAAGTTAGGAGAAGGCTGTGTCCAGTTGCTTTCTGGTGTGTGCATGTGTGTGTGTCTGCATGATCCTAAGACTGGCTGCAGTACACTGCTTCTTTCCAGGATAAGATTTACCTAAAATGATCCTGTCACAATTCTTTTGCCTTGGGAACAGAATGCAAAGGTGTCCTTGTAAGTGCCGACTAGAAGTTAAAGCAAATTTGTATGCAGTAATATTCTTAGTGTGTTATAAAATGTTGACTCAGAAAGATTGTCTCTTTGATGTTAAACATGCTTTATTTTCCAATGAGTGCATGAGATAAAAATCATCCAAATAAAACAGCAAAGTTGAAAGGAGAACATATAACATTTCTAATTATTTACAATGAGCTTAATATTTCCTCAGAATGAAACATTTTAAAGATTTGGCTCAACTCGTAAGGGCCAAACATATCAGCAGATGTTGTTCTGGCTAAGAGTAGCATTGCCTGCAAACATCAGAGACCAAGACTGATATTTGAAAGTTTGGAAAACTTGTGCCTTTATTTGGTGTCACAGAGAAACAGGATCTGTATCTCTTATTGCTAAGCCTTTGGTTTTTTTCAGCTAATTGCCTCTACTTGGGTATTTAGCTTATGCCAATTCTTTACTTCAAGTATTGATACTTTTGTGCATAATAAAGATTATTTTATTCTTAAATCATTGACTAGCGGATTACTATGATTGACTTCAACTGTTCAACATTAACTCTTCAACTGGAAAAAAATTTACCTACCTTGAAGATTGGAAACCCAACTAAAACCAGGATTCTATTAGAAAAAGGAGGAAGGTGAAGTGGATTTGGGGTAGGCAAACAATACCGTATTCTGTAGTATTCCTACAAACGTATCTACAAACACACTTTTCACATATTTGCATAAGTTATTTATGCACACATGCATTTATGACACCATATATTTAAATATATATTCATGCATTTATACCAGAAACCTAAGCACAACAAACAAAAAATTATGCAAGAGGATATGATAGGATTTTGTGTGTTGAGAAATAACAAAAGTGGGTGAAAATAGGATGAGTGTAAAAGAATGTAGTCCATGAATGGGATGGGAGAGAATGAGGGTAGAATGAGGGTCGTGCATTTGGTAAATGGTTTGAAAAATGGAGAAGGTGATGGCTGGGGAGGTGGCTTTGTGGGAGGCTTGAATAGGAAGGAAGGGTCTACAGAAGTAGTTTACAGAAAGAGTATTTTGTAGGTGTCAAGATGGATGTTTGACAGCCATACAAAGTAGACCCAGCAGTACAGGCATTTTTTCATATGAGTCATGAAAAATGAATACATATTTTTCCTACATAAAATTAAAACCAGGCCAGGCACGATGATGGCTCATGCCTGTAATCCCAGCACTTGGGGAGGCCCAGGAGGGCAGATTACCTGCGGTCAGGAGTTCAAGACCAGCCTCACCAACATGACAAAAGCCCAGCTCTACTAAAAATACAAAAATAAGCCAGGAATGGTGGCCCTTGCCTGTAATCCCAGCTACTTAGGAGGCTGAGGCAGGAGAATCGCTTGAACCTGATAGGCAGAGGTTGCACTGAGCCAAGATCACGCCATTGCCCTCCAGCTTGGGTGACAAGAGTGACACTCCATCTCAGAAAAGAAAAAAAAATGAAAGAAAAAACCATTGCACTATTATATTAGGATGGATAGTTATGTCAAAATTGTTGCTTGGCCAGGTTCAGTGGCTCACTCCTGTAATCCCAGCACTTTGGGAGGCCAAGGCAGGCAGATCATGAGGTCAGGATTCAAAACCAATCTGGCCAACATGGTGAAACTCTGCCTCTACTAAAAATATAAAAATTTGCTGGGTGTGGTGGCACACATTTGTAATTCCAGCTACTCGGGAGGCTGAGGCAGGAGAATATCATGAACACGGGAGGCAGAGGTTGCAGTGAGCCAAGATAGGGCCATTGCACTCCAGCCTGGGCAACAAAGCAAGACTCCATCTCAAAAAAAAAATTGTTGCTGAAGGGTCACACAGATTGTCACATTGACTTAACATCCATAATTCATCTTGTCTAGATTTCTGTGAATAAATGATGTTCTTCCTCCTGTCAAAGCTAAATGTCAAACCTTAACAGTTTCTCTTCATGTCCACCTCTTATTTTGTCAGCATAAACTTGTTCACCTCTTCTACTATGTTATGATTTTTAAATATTTCGCAATACTGAAGAAAATTTAAAGGAAAAAAGCCACAGAGTTTCCTATGTCTAACAGTACTGATTTTTCATCCATGTTCTCTCCCGGTCTTTATTCACTATGCATATAACTTAAAAGTGTAAATGTTCTGCTTTCCTTTTGCCAAACATGACACCTCAAATATTTTCCATGATGCTACGTGATTCACCTTTTTAATAATTTTGAAGAACGTAATTCTAAATCTTGATACATTAAAATGCTTAGTTTTATAATATATTTTATTACTGGTATAAATGTGACTCTCCTGTACCTAGGTATAGAAGTTGGTCCTCAGCCTCAAGGGGTTCTGAGAGCTGATATCTTGGATCAAATGAGAAAAATGATTAAACATGCTCTTGATTTTACACATCATTTCAATGAAGGTAGGTAAGTAATGAAGTTAATGTATATAAAATTTAACCACCAAACATTTAAATTACAATTGGAACCTAGGTCACATTTGCCATGCTCTATGATATTAAGTGCGTTAAAAAATTTTTGTTTACTTCAGCCATTCCAGAATAGACACATTCAAGAAAAGCAGCTACCAAATAAAGCCTCCAAATTAAATCCTTATTTCCTATTAATCTCCATTTTAAAAGGAAAAGAAAGGCTAGAAAATACAAATGCCCATTAAACATATGAAAAGATATTTAATATCACTAGTAATTATAGAGAAATGCAAATTAAAATAAGAAACCATTTTCCCCATTAAGTTGGGAAAATATTAAATTCTGACAATATTAAGTGTTGGTAAATGTGCAGGAAAGGGGACACTCTCATTCCCTGCTGGTGAACATATAAATTGGTAAACACATTTTTTTTACAGCAATCACTTATTTTTCCAGATTGGCAAAGACATTTTAGAGGTTAATTTTACAGTATCCATTTCTTTTTTTTTTAATTTTATTGCATTTTAGGTTTTGGGGTACATGTGCAGAACGTGCAAGATAGTTGCATAGGTACACACATGGCAGTGTGTTTTGCTGCCTTCCTCCCCTTCACCCACACTTGGAATTTCTCCCCAGGCTATCCCTCCCTACCTACCCCCTGCTGTCCCTCCCCCATTCCCCCAATAGACCCCAGTGTGTAGTAGACCCCCTCCCTGTCTCCATGTGTTCTCATTTTTCTCACCCGCCTATGAGTGAGAATATGTGGTATTTCCTTTTCTGTTCTTGTGTCAGTTTGCTGAGAATGATGTTCTCCAGATTCACCCATGTCCTTACAAAGGACAAAAACTCATCATTTTTGATCACTGCATAATATTCCATGGTGTGTATATGTGCCACATTTTCCCAGTCCAGTCTATCATCAATGGGCATTTGGGTTGGTTCCAGGTCTTCTTTCTTTCTTGCCAACTCACTATTTATTATTCACGTTTCTGTTCTAAATTCTATCCCACCCATCATGATTTTATAGAAAAAAATGCAGAAGGTAAATAAATACTCTTTTATCAGTTGCAATTCAAGCTATTGTTATTTCCCCATAGCTCCTAGCAAGTGGAAGACATAGTTGTCTTTTGAAGGTTTAGAAAATAATAGTTTAAAAATGTATTCTGATTTGTTTCTTGGAAATAAAAGTAGTCAAAACAATCAAGTATATTGATTTTAAAAAAGGCCTAAAAGATTGACTATTTAAAGGTTTCATTTTATATATGGGGGAACTAAGACTCAGAAAAGATTTTTAATTTGCCCAAGCTTATGCAAATGATTGTAACCAATTGCTACTGATTCCCAGTTCAGTTTTACCTACCACAGAATGAAAAAGAAAGGCCTGGATTTTTTTAACAAAACTCATTCTTCTCTTGATATTTGTTCTCAATACAGAATTATCCATAACTGTTAAACAATGAAATAAGACCTTTCTAGCATTCTCTTTTCAAATCATGTTTTCAAGCTGGAAGTGAAAACCATAGTGTATTAAAAGTGAATGGTTGTGACAATGGTTTTCAAAATATTAAAAGACCCTGAAATGTTTCTGAATCATTTAAGTAAAGTTAAATTTTGTTTAGCATTGTATATTTTATTATGTTTCAATAATTGTGTAACACAACATAATTACTTAATAAATGCCTACTACAGTGAGTCAGGCACTGGCTTGGTGTCAGCAATCTTCAAAACAATCATCTGTAACAGGAATCATAGGCCTCATTTTACAAACTGAAAAAATGAGAATCAAAATTTTGGCAATTTGCTCTAAGACATAAAAATAAGTGACTGTACTGGAATTCAAATTCAGTTCTACCTTAAGCTCAAAACCCAAGCTCCTTCTGTTATAACAGGTTACTTACATATATGTAAAAAATGTAATAAATAAATTAGTACCCATACCCCAAATAAACAAAGGAGAGAATTTACTGCATTTGCCTTTGAAATATGCTCAAAGAAAATCTGAGTGAATAGTCTTTCTTCCCTTGCATGCCCTCCCCCCTGCAGAAACACTGATCCACACAGGCACATACATATCTCAAGTTATTATGTGGAACACAGTCTTGAATGACTTGAAAATGGCCTTTATTATTGGTTAAAATTAGGAATGAATGTTACCTTTATTTCATAATTTGATTTATAATTTCTGGAACAATTTGAACCAATGACACTGTTTCTGAATTATATTTTAAATAAAATATATATTCTGAATAAATATATATTCTAAATATAGAATAAATATATATTCTAAACTATAACAATCAGATTAAACTTAAAAAATATTTAATGGCTTCCTGAATCAATATATTTATTGGTGATGACCTGCAAAAAATATTAGAAAGCAATTTTGAGAATTTGTAGGCTGGACATTGTGGCTCATGCCTATAATCTTAGCACTTTGGAAGGCCAAGGCAGGAGGATTGCTTGAGCCCAGGAGTTTGAAACCAACCTGGGTAACATAGAGAGAACTTGACTCTACAAAGTAAATTTAAAAAATAATTTGGGAATTTGTTTTGTTTATATGAAGATTGTTAGTTCGATTAGAGTGACATATTGGGTTGTTGCTTCTATTTCTAAGTTTAATATAAAAATGAGATAAATTATTTTCTATGGGAAAGAGATATTTTTGGAGGAGTCTAGTTATTTGTATTTGTTTGCCTGGGGCAATGCTGGCCTAACTTGTTCAGGAACTCATAGTTCTCCCTCTCCCTCTCAAGTGGTTCTAGTTTGAGTGATATATGCTCACCCAATTGAGAGAGCACTGTAGCACCACATGTTTTAAAGAAAGATTAACTGATTATGTTATAGGATGTTTTCATGTCTCCAAGTGAAGTAAAAAGGCATAGTTTGTTTTCTGTGTATATTGATATTTTCATATCTCAATAACTTTGAAATTCCCTGTATAATTATTTCCTTAAATTCCAAAGAATGGTGTTAATGTACTGTTTATACAATAATTTTACTCTAATTGTGTATACCTTGCCTGGTGAAACCCTTCTGTTGCCATCAATGCAATTAACTCCATCTGGTCTTGTTCTCAACTTTTTATCTACAAGAACAGAACTCATTGTTGAGTTTAAGATGAGTCTCATTGGCCCATTTGTCAAAGAGACTTATTTTCTCACCAGCCTCTTACTCAAGTAAGACAAATCCTTTTTCCAACACTTCATAACAAAATCTAGCCCCTCCAAAATAGAACTCCCATCTCTATACCATTAAACACATTTTATACTAAAAATATCTCAGAGGACTATGATGCATTTTATTTCAAATGGATTTCCAAACTCCCATAGAGAAAAAAGTTGAAATTAAATGAAAAATAAAATGTATTCTTGCCTTATCTATACAGATTGAGTGAAAACACATGCAGAGTAATTATTTGAGAGTTACTAAGATAAATATTCTAATAATTTCATTATAATGAGTTATATTCAGTGAGAAATCCTGAGGAAGTGTGCTGCTTAGAATTATTCAAGTAAGAAATCCAGTGTAAATTGTTTTAATCCTTTCTAGTCAAATTAATATGGTGTGGATGTCTTGTGGATACAGACTCAGTATCTTTCTTGTTGACACGTAAGAAAATTCTGGCTGGGTACACGTGATTTATTCTCTATATCTGCAGCTGCATTGTAATCATTCACCCTTTTTCAAGTCTAGTCTGGCAACTTTATCTCATTTGCCATTTGCATTTTATGAACATGAAAATATATTCTGCAGCTTTTGATGTGTTGATTGGTAGGAAGCTAAAGACAGCTACACACAGTCCCTAGAGACAGGGCTCAGTGGCTCAATGAAGACCTCTAGTGCTTTCTTGTTAGCCAAGATAGATCTACATCCCAATGAACTACAACTAGTCAATAGCAGAGGCTCTCAGTGAATGTGATCAGAAGCCACAAATCAGTTTTCCCTGGGACTTAGTTATAGGCATATTGTCCCATAGGCCATGTCCTGGTGCTGCTCATCGGACTGTAATTTTTCCCCCAGTGAAGTTTCTAAAGTCACATGCTGAGACTGTAACTGTGCTCTCTTGGCAACAAGGCTGTCACTAGCCTGCCAGATATCAATTGCCCATGAAATAAATTGTTGCTTTAATGTACTCAGCCACTCACTATTAAGGAGGTTCAATGCTACCAGGATTTCTCATTATGTTTCCCTCTCCAAAATGTATTGCCAAATGTCTTCTTCCTTAAGGCCAACACATTTATACTGTACTGATGTATGTGCATGAGTTGACCACTTGCCTTTTTAAGTCTCCATCACTTCTAAAGTGTTGCAATAGCCCTTCATTGATCTCAGTACAACTGACTTCTTGGTATCTAATCCACCTTGCACCCTCTTTCAGAAACATCTTTCTGAAAGACACATCTAGTTCTATTATCTCTCCTTTTAGAATTTCCCAATATCTTCTCTTATATCTTATCTATCTATCTATCTATCCATCTATCTTTCTTCAGTGGGCTCCCTTAAAAGTCCCCTTGTGTTAAGGCCTAGAGTACCCTAAGAAAATGCCACTTTATTAGAATTGCTTTATTTGGTCATTAGTTCATCTCCTGAAAGTAGTCAAGTGCCTCTTCTTTGTAAAATTATAGCTTAAATTTAGGCACCAAAGCTGTGTTTGAAATACCCCAATCATTGCCTTGCAGTGCTGTGTTTAAAAGAATTCGTGGGCTACTTTTTTGGCCAGTGAGCCACTCCTGGTGTGCTCTGGGCAGACCAACCCCTAAACATAAGTTCTCCCTCTCAGTGAGTAGACCCTGCTGGGAGGGCCTCTTCTCCTCATAAGGTTCTGAATATACATGATGCCCTCTAAGAAGGGGCTTCTGTTATTGCACATCCTAGGCATGGATGGGCTCAGTTCTCATCCTCTTCTGCTCTGATAAGAAGTGAGGTTCTCAGGGCAGCACCGTTCTTCTCTATCACTCAGCTCTTCCCTGGCACCCTACACTATGGTGTAAAGATTTAGTGTTTCCCAAACTCTTGAAAGGAGCATTTATTAATGGCACATGGTGACCTGGTCTCAAACTGCCCACTTCTGTCCCTTTCCAGGGTACTCCAGCAATACCTACCAAAACCACTCGCAGTTCTGTGAATGTCTGCCTCTTCAAGCCTGGGTCACTTTATATATCACACCCTGTGGTTGACTTCACATAAATTCCTCTACTTCTTTTTGTAAAAGAAAGAAAAAAGAAAAAAAGAATTAAGGAGAGAAAGAAAGAGGGAGAGAGAATGGGAGTGTTGCTTTATTGCCCAGGCTAGAATGCAGTCTAAAAATGGGTATTAAAAACCTCTTTTATTCCAATAATTGTGCTTAACAATGGAGACAGGAAGAAATAAGGGAGGAAAGTAACAAACAAGCAGCCAATGAATATTTCCTTTAAGGCTGTGAAATGCTATGCAATTACTGGGGAGTGATTTACTTCCAATTATGTAGTCACTTTTAGAGTAGGTGTGATCTGGTACTGATAAGAATGTATGTTTTGTGTATTGGGGTGGAGAGTTCTATAAATGTTTATTAAGTTTACTTGTTCCAGGTCTGAGTTCAAGTCCTGGATATCCTTGTTAATTTTCTGTCTCATTGATCTGTCTAATATTGTCAATGTGATGTTAAAGTCTCCCACTATTATTTCGTGGGAGTCTAAGTCTCTTTATAAGTCATTAAGAACTTGTCTTATATATCTGGGTGCTCCTCTATTGGGTGCATATATATTTAGGATCATTAGCTTTACTTGTTGCATTGATCCTTTTACCATTATGTAATGTCCTTCTTTGCCTCTTTTGATCTTTGTTGCTTTAAGGTCTATTTTATCAGAGGTGAGAATTGCAACTCCTGCTTTTTATTTATTTATTTATTGTTGCTCTCCATTTGGTTGGTAAATCTTTCTTTATCCCTTGCTTTTGAGTCTTTGTGTATCCTTGCATGTGAGATGGGTCTGGATGCAACATACTGATGGGTTTTGGCTGTCCATCCAATCTACCTGTCTATGTCTTTTGATTGGGGTATTTAGTCAATTTAAATTTAAGATTAGTAATAATATATGTGCGTTTAATGCTGCCATTTGATGCTAGCTGGCTCTTTTGCCCATTAATTGATGTAAATTCTTCATTATATTGATGTGCTCTACTTTTTGGTATATTTTTGGAAAGCCTGATACTGGTTGTTTCTTTCTATGTGTAGTGCTTCTTTCAGAGGCTCTTGTAAAGCAGGCCTGGTGGTGATGAAATCTCTAACTACTTACTTTTTTCACAAAAGATTTTATTTTTCCTTCACTTGCAAAAGCTTAGTTTGGTTGGATATGAAATTCTGGGTTGAAAGTTCTTTTCTTTCAGGATGTTGAATATCAGCCCCCACTCTCTTCTGGCTGGTAGGGTTTCTGCTGAGAGATCTGCTGTGAGTCTGATAGGCTTCCCTTTATGGGTAACCTGACCTTTCTCTCTGACTGTGCTTAGCATTTTTCTCCTTTATTTCAACCCTGGTGAATCTGATGATTATGTACCTTGGGTTGCTCTTCTTGAGGAGTATCTTTGTGGTGTTCTCTGTATTACCTGGAGTTGAATATTGTCATGCCTTGCTAGGTTGGGAAAGTTTTCCTGAATAATATCCTGAAAAGTATTTTCCAACTTGGATTCATTCTCTTCGTCACATTCAGGTACACCTATCAAATGTAGATGAGGTCTTTTCACATAGTCCCATGTTTCCTGGAGACTTTGCTCACTCCTTTTTATCCTTTTTTCTCTAATCTTGTCTTCTCATTTTATTTCATTGAGTTGGCCTTTGACCTCTGATACCCTTTCTTCTGCTTGATCAATTTGACGGTTAAAACTTGTGCATACTTCTCATAGTTCTTGTGTTGTGTTTTTCAACTCCATTAATTCACTTATATTCCTCTCTAAATTATCTAGTCTCGTTAGCATTTCATCAAACCTTTTTTCAAGATTCTTAGTCTCTTTGCATTGGTTTAGAACATGTTCTTTTAGCTCACAGAAGTTTCTTATTATCCACCTTCTGAAGCCTGATTCTGACAATTCATCACACTCATTCTCCATCAGTCCTTGTTCCCTTGCTGATGAGGAGCTACAATCCCCTGAAGGAGGGGAGGCATTCTGATTTTCGATGTTTTCAACCTTTTTGTGCTGGTTTCTTTCCATCTTTGTGGATTTATTCACCTGTTGTCTTTAACTTTCAGATTGGGTCTCTTAATGGACGTCCAGAATGTTGGTCGTGATGTTATTTCTGTTTCTTTGTTTTCCTTTGGTGGACACCCCTCCCCCACAGAGCTGGACCTTCCCGGGTTCAGCTATACTTGCTGTGAAACTCTCAATCATCAGTGATTCCAATTGCTGTGTTTCTGTGGGGGTGGGACCAGCCGAGCGCGATCACCTGGAGCCCTGCCTCAGGGCCCCCTTTTTTCTTTTCCTAATTGAATGATCGATTCTCTCCCAGGTGCCCCAGTCACCCACTGAAAAGGTGTCAGGATATATGCAATTTCCCATGCAGTGATCATGTCTGCTGCAACAGTGGCACTGAGATTGGCGGTGCGTTTCTGCCTGGGAATCTCCCTTTCTGCTCCCAGCTTCAATTCCCCCTCCCAATCAGCTGGATGGGTGACTCTGCCTTCTCGGAGCTCCATACACTAACTAAAAGGGCACCCAGTCCTGCATACTCCACACTGAGAAATGCAGCACTGGGATGCCGGCAAAACAGCCATGCTGGCCAAAAGAGTCACGCTGGTGACCCGTGGGGCTTCTGCACTGGGAATCTCCTCTGCTGGGAATCTCCTGGTCCATAAGCAACAAAAATTCATCTGGAAGTCTGGCATCCACTCACTCCCTGCACTTTCACTGGGAGCTGCAACCCTGAGCTGCTGCTAAATGGCCATCTTGGATCAGATCAATATTGTTGCAGACATGAGCCTACAGGATTCCCAGGTGTAGGTGCTCTCAAATTATTATGAATTGTAGACTGCTCTAGTAGTTTAGCCTTCTCACTACCTGGAACTGCAGGCACATGCCAGCACACCTGGGTAATTCTTCAAAAATTTTTTGTAGAGACACAGTCTCACTGTCTTGCCCAGGCTCGTGTGGAACTCCTGGGTTCAAGGAAACCTCTTACCTTGGCTTCCCTAAGTGTTGGGATTACAGGCATTGAACCATTGTGCCCAGCCTAAACTTTTTTTTTTATGCTGAGCTGTACATAAAAGAAAGTAAAGTTTCTGGTCAAGCCTAGGAAAGAAATATGCAAAGAAACTGGTAGCCGGCTGGATATGATGGCTCATACCTGTGATTTCAGGGATTTGGGAGGTGAACAGCAGAAGATTGCTTAAGGCCAATAGTTCAAGACCAGCCTGGGCAACATAGCAAGACCCCATCTCTACAAATAAAAATTTTCAAATTAGCCAGGTGTGGTGATGTGCATCTGTGGTCTCAGCTACTTGAGAAGCTCAGTCAGGAGGATCTCTTGATTCCTGGGGTTTTAGGCTGCAGTGAGCTAGGATCACTGGAGAGCCCAACTCTCCAGCCTGAGCTACAAAGCAAGAGTCTGTCTCTAAAGAAAAACACACTGGTGGAAGTGTCAAGATTTCTCAAGAAATAGCCATTATGCTGGACCCAGTGGTGTGCACCTGTAGTCCAGCAATTCAGGAGGCTGAAATGGGAGAATCTCTTGAGCTAGAAGTTTGAGTTCAGCTTGGGCTGGATTGCAAGACCCCAGTCTATGAAAATATAGGCCAATATGATTTTTTTTAATTACAAAAGAAAAAGAAATGCCTGTTAAACTTTAAAGCTCTATTCTTCCTCACTCCCTTCTAGTGTTCTTGAGGAGAATCCCGACTAAGCCATTTTCCAATGGCATCTCTTCCACCATGAATTCCTGAGGCACTCTGATGGGGCTGCTTTATTCTAGAACAATCATGGTGAGATCTTTTTCTCTCCTTAATATATTCTCTTGCTTATAAAACACTCATGTCTCCTTGTCATGCTTTGGTTCTACCCCACAGGGTCCAAGAATTCTTGCCCAGAAGCAGCTGAATTTTCTTCTTGCATGCTTTTTAAAACTTTGGTGGGGTAGAGACAGTTTTAAATCTTCTGCCCCATTTGCTTATTGTTTTCTCTCCTTTCTGCATTTTCTGCAAACTCCATTGAATCATTGCAGTTATTTAGGTTTGTTTCCTCTCCCCCATTACAAACTACTAGCTGGATTTTTCAACCTGAGTTCCCTCATTTTTATGATTTGTGCCCATTTCGTTGTACACCTAGTCTTGCTCCATCCCCCCACTCAAGGCCTCTGGCCCCGGATTATTGCTTTAGTCTTAAATTTTTTGTCTTTTTCCACCTCAATACTTATCTTCCCTCCCAGTCCCCTGTATCCCATCACAGAGGTTCTCATCATTAACCTTTCATATTATTCTTCATTATCCATATACTCATGTACAAATAAACATGTATTAAAAAACAACAGGTTTATGGAGATATAATTCATATACCTTAAAGTTCATGCTTTTAAAGTGTACCTTTCAAGTGGTTTTTGGTATAGTCACAAAGTTATGCACTGATCACCACTACTGATTCCGGAACATTTTCAATACCTCTAAAAGAAATCTATACTCATTAGTAATCATTTCACATTCACCATGCCCTCTGGCTCTGAGCAGTCACTAATCTTTGTGTCTCTATGCATTTGCCTATTCTGGGTATTTCACGTAAATGGAATCATACAACATGTGACCTTTTGTCTGACTTTCTTTCATTTATCAAAATGTTAGCAAGGTCTATTCCTGTTGTAGCATGTATTAGCACTTCATTTCTTATATGGCTGAATGATAGATAGTTGATACTTTGTTTATCAGTTGATGAACATTTGTGTTTTTGTCACTTTGGGCTATTAGGAATAATGCTACTGTGAACAAGTGTGTACAGGTTCCTCTGCAATTTTTTTTGTGGACATATGCTTTCAGTTGTCTTGGGTATATACCTAGGAGTTGAATTGCTGGGTCTTGTAGTAGCTATGTGAAATATTTTGAGCAAATGCTAAAATATTTTCCAGAGCTGTACCATTTTACATTCTGTGTATGAGGATTCCAAGTTCTCCACTTCCTCACCAATGTATGGATTTTTGGGGTATACTTTTTAAAAAGTGGGATCAGACTAGGCATGGTGGCTCACACCTGTAATCCCAACACTTTGGGAAGCTGAGGTGGGAGGTTCACTTGAACCCAGTAATTCGAGACCAGCCTAGGCCACATGGAGAGACCATCTCTACAAAACATAAATTTTTTTCAGATGGAGTCTTGCTCTATACCCCAGGCTGGAGTGCAGTGGCACTATCTCAGCTCACTATAGCGTCTGCCTCCTGGGTTTCAGTGATTCTCCTGCCTCAACCTCCCAAGTAGCTGGGATTACAGGCACATGCCACCATGCCCAGCTAATTTTTGTATTTTCAGTAGAGATGGGATTTGTCCATGTTGGCCAGGCTTGTCTTGAACTCCTGACCTCAGGTGATCCACCCGGCTTGGCCTCCCAAATTTCTGGTATTACAGGCATGAGCCGCCACATCTGGCTACAAAAAAATGATTTTTAAAGTATTACTTGGGCATTGTGGTACACACCTGTAGTCCCAGCTACTTGGGAGGCTGAGGTGGAAGGATTTCCTGAGCCCAGAAGTTTGAGGTTGCAGATGGCACCACAGTACTACAGCCTGGGTAACAGAGCAGGACACCGTATCGGGGGGGAAAAAGTAGGATTATATTTTTGACACTTTTCTTGTTGTTTTCTTAACTTCACACTTCTGGAAATTCCATTAAATTATCTGGTATTACTCATTGTGTTTAATGGCTTCATGGTAATACTGCATAATATGAAAACACCTTTCATTCATCAGAGTTAGCAGATATTAACTGACTGTTTTGAGCCAGGACTGCTCTAGGCATTGAACAAAAACACACAAAATTCTTGCATTCTTAGAGTTTACTTTCCAGTTGAGGGGGTGGAGGGAGGTAAGATATTAGGAAATAAATTAATTACATTTACAGTATAGGGTTTCACCAGTGAGTGCAGTTTGAATCACTGGAAGCTTTCTTAGTAGTATAAATAAAGTACTAAAGAAGAAATTACTCTAAATGGTGTTATTTAAATTATTGTAGTTGGTATTAGTATCAGTCACTTTACAGGTGAAAGAGGAAACACCATCCTAAAGTGAAAAATAGAAAACAGCTGGTAAATGTGGCTCTGGGGTCTCTCTAGGACATAGACTCATGAGCTAGAAAAGTAAATGTGTCAGTCCTTAGTAGCAAAGTTTGTACATTTATGAATTGTATCCAAATCCTCTTAATCTAGTGATCAGTACACACTCTTCACAAAAGGATGAGTGAGGTATATGTGTATGTGTTGAAAGGTTCTGATGGATGTAACTAAGAGTACTTTGGGGGACATGGCAAAACTTCCAGGCCCATTCAAGAGTCTGGTTTTCTTCCTGAACTTTTATATATTATATTGCCTATTACCTATTGAGATTGTGCCTTACAAAACCTGCTTTAAATTGTTGATACTAATAATTTATAATAGTGTGGGTCACCCAGCATGGTTAAGCCAGGAGGAAAAAGGATGTCCTTATAACAAGGGCAGATTGTATGTAGATATGCAGCCTGGTTGTGCCTGTGCTAACCCCTACTCTGTTGGACCTAGGGGTAGTGTGGTTAAATGTTTTTGTTCAGATTTTTTTTAATTAACTTTGTTTATTTATTTTATTTATTTACTTTTATTTTTATAGAGACAGGGTCTCACTGTTTTCCACAGGCTGATCTCGAACTCCTGGGCTCAAGTGATCCTCCTGCCTTGGCCTCCCAGATGCTGGGATTACAGGCATGAGCCATTGTGCCTGGCCTTAACTTTGAAATAAAATTAGAAATGTACATTTATTATTATTATTTATATTATTTTAGAAACAGGTCTTGCTCTGTTGCCCAGACTGGAGTGCAGCATTGGTGCAATCACAGCTCACTGCAGCCTCCACCTCCTGGGCCCAAGTGATTTTTTTCCCACCTCAGCATCCTGAGTAGTTGGGACTACAGGTGCTCGTCACCACAGCTGATTTTTATGTTTTTAGCCTCGCTCTGTTGCCCAAGCTGATCTCACACTCCTGGGCTTGAGCGATCCTCCTGCCTTGGTCTCCTAAACTGCTAGGATTATAGGTGTAAGCCACTGTGGCCAACCTAAAGATGCACATTTTAGACAGACATTTACTCAACTTTCCTCTTGCCTGCCTAGGACTATCTAACTCTATTTTTGTGCCTCAGAGTCCTTTCATATGTTCTGCTCTTACTGGGAAAGCATATGCAGTAAGATCAAATGCTGACGTTTGAGGCATCTACACACTTCCAAAACCTGCTTCCTCTCTCATTTGCCACTTATTTATTTTTTTGAGATGGAGTCTTGCTCTGTTGCCCAAACTGGAGTGCAGTGGCATGATCTCATCTCACCGTAGCCTCCACCTCCTAGATTCAAGTGATTCTCCTGCCTCAAACTCCAGAGTAGCTGGGAGTACAGGCAAGTGCCACCATACCCAGCTAATTTTTATATTTTTAGTAGAGATGGGGGTTTCACCATGTTGACCAGGCTGGTTTCAAACTCCTGACCTTGGCCTCCCAAGGTGCTGGGATTATAGGTGAGAACCACAGTGCCTGACCTCATTTACCACTTTAAGCTGAAGGAGACAAAAATATTAAGTATCCCCCAAAGCTCAGGGTTTCCTATTTGGGACTTCAGTTACAGAGATTCATTTCACATTCTTATTACTTTAATATTTGTTTCCTGGCTGGGTGCAGTGGCTCTCTCCTTTAATCCCAGCACTTTGGGAGGCCAAGGAGGAAGGCTTTCTTGAGCCCAGGAGTTCAAGACCATCCCAGGCAACATAGTTAGACCTCATCTCTACTAAAAATAAAAAAAATTAGCCGGGCCTGGTGGCATTCACTTGTGATCCCAGCTACTTGGGAGGCTGAGGTGGGAGGATCCCTTGAGTCTGGGAGATTGAGGCTGCAGTGAGTTGTGATGGCACCACTGCACTCTAACCTAGATGACAGAGCGAAACCCTGTCTCAAAACAAACAAAAATATTCATTTTGGAATGGCATGCAAGGATGGTACTAATCCCTGAGTGTTAAGCCCAGCAGATTTCACCACAAGGGTTTGTGTGCTCACTCAAGAAGTCAGGACACCTGATAAGTTGAGGTGTTGAAGCTAAGGCTCTGCTATGCTCCCTGCTTCATAGACTGTTCTGCTTGGGCCTCCCAGTGATGGGGGACTGCCTTGCTAGAGTGTCTGCAGTTTTCTTTTCTTTTTTGGAGATGGAGTCTCACTCTGTCACCCAGGCTGGAGTACAGTGGTGCACTCTCTGCTTACTGCAACTTCCGCCTCCCGCGTTCCAGTGATTCTCCTGCCACAGCCTCCCAAGTAGCTTGGATAACAAATGTGTGCCACCTTGCCTGTTTCTTCTCCTCCTCCTCCACCACCACCTTTTTCTCTTCCTTCTCAGTGCTGGGATGACAGGTGTGAGCCACTGTGCCTGGTTCCTGGCTGTTTCTCCTCCTCCTCCTCATTGCTGGGATTACAGGCAGAAGCCACCATGCCTTGCTGTTCTTCTTCTCCTCCTTTTCCTCCTCTTCCCACTCCCCGATACTCCCCTCTTCCTCCTCCTCCCCCTTCCTCCTCCATTGCGGGGATTACAGTCATGACCCATTACCCCCAGCTGTTTCTTCTTCTTCTCCTCCTCCTCTGGCTGTTCTTTCTACTCCTCCTTCTCCTTCTCCCCTTTCCTCTTTCCTTTTTTCTCCTTCTTCTTCATTTTATTTATTCTTTTGAGATGGAATCTTGCTCTTGTCACCAAGGCTGTAGTGCAATGATACGATTTTGGCTCGCTGCAACCTCTGTCTCCTAGGTTCAAGCAATTTCCTGCCTCAGCCTTCTGAGTAGCTAGGATTACAGGCACCTACCACCATGCCCAGCTAATTTTTGTATTTTTAGTAGAGACAGAGTTTGCCATCACAGCTCACTGCAGTCTCCCACTGCTGGGCTCAAGCAATCCTCCTGTCTCAGCCTTCCAAGTAGCTGGGACAATAAGCACACACCACCACAACCGGCTAGGATTTTTGGTTTGGTTTTTAGACAGTCTTGTTCTGTCCTCCAGGATGGAGTGCAGTAGTGCAATCTCAGCTCACTGCAAACTCCATTTTCAAGATTGAAGTGATTCTCCTGCCTCAGTCTCCAGAGTAGCTGGGATTACAAGCCTACCATCATGTCCAGCTAATCTTTTTATTTTTATTAGAGATGGAGTTCCACCATTGGCCAGGCTGGTCTCAAACTCCTGGCCTCAAGTGATCCACCTGCCTCAGCCTCTCATGTTACTGGGATTACAGGTGTGAGGCACCACACCTGACTTGGCTTTTTTTCTCTGAGACAGAGTCCTGCTCTTTTTCCCAGGCTGAAGTGCAGTGGTTCAATCTCAGCTCACTGCAACCTCCGCCTCCTGGGTTCAAGCAATTCTCCTTTCTCCTGAGTAGCTGCGATTACAGGTATGTGCCACCATGCCTGGCTAATTTTTGTATTTTTAGTAGAGACAGGGTTTCACCCTGACCTCTGATCCTGTGATCTTGTGATCCACCTGTGTTGGCCTCCCAAAGTGCTAAGATTACAGGCATGAGCCACTGTGCCTGGTCATTCTAAAGTTTTTAAATAAACTTTTAATTTTTTATTTTTTGAGATGGCATCTCACTCTATTGCCCAGGCTGGAGTGCAGTGGCATGATCTTGATGCAGTGCAACCTCCACCTCCAGGGTTCAAGTGGCTCTCCTGCCTCCAGCTCCCGAGTAGCTTGGATTATGGGTGCCCACTACCACACCAGCTAATTTTTGTATTTTCAGTAGAGATGGGGTTTCTCCATGTTGGCCAGGTTGGTCTCAAACTTCTGACCTCAAGCGATCTGCCCACCTCGGTATCCCAAAGTGCTGGATGACAGGCTTGAGCCATTGAGCCTGGCCTTTTATTTTTTATTTTTTTGAGATGAGACTTGCCAGATTAGAGTGCAGTGTTGTGATCTCAGCTCACTGCAACCTCTGCCTCTCAAGTTCAAGTGATTCTCCAGCCTCAGCCTCCCTAGTAGCTGGGATTGCAGGTGCCTGCCACCATGCCCAGCTAACTTTTGTATTTTTGGTAGAAACTAACAGGTTTCACCATGTTGGCCAGGCTGGTCTCAAACTCCTGACCTCAAGTCAGGAGGCGGATGCCCACCTCGGCCTCCCAAAGTGCTGGGATTACAGGCCTGAACCACTGTGCCCAGCCTCTCTCCCTGCATCTTTATGTGCCTGCAAGGACAAGAGATTGCTCCTGACCCCTGGGTTAGGGTGGGGGCTCCAGAGGCCCAGGGGTCAAGGCTTGGGCTGCATCCCAAGGACCTGCATCCCTGCAAGAGGCTGCACCCGGCATGTTTGGAAGAGGCTCCTCTGGAGGCTGCTTGGAGTCCTGCTGGGAAAAATGAGTGGAGGTGCTCCTTGAAGAAACAAGGGAAATTTGGGAGGCTGAGGCAGGCAGATCACAAGTTCAGGAAATCAAAATCATCCTGTCTAACAGGGTGAAACCTCATCTCTACTAAAAATACAAAAAAGCCCAGCATGGTGGCAGGCGCCTGTAATCCCAGCTACTTGGGAGGCTGAGGCAGGAGAATGGCTTGAACCCAGGAGGCAGAGGTTGCAGTGACTCTGCACCACTGCACTCCAGCCTGAGTAACAGAGTGAGAGTCCATCTCAGAAAAAAGAAAAATGAAGGAATCCCGCATGTCTCAGGGGTTCTGTCCTGGCCTACCCCTGGATTGTCCAGCTTGTGCCTTGGTGGGGAACAGACCTAGGCCTTTTTTGTCTGGGGAGGACGGTCCTGCTTCCCCAAAGGCCTAGCCCAGGGTTCTTAGCTGCAGGCCCCACTAGGCAGCACCTGGCTCCAGCCCAGTCTCTCTAGGACTGGCACTCGCCCTCAACCAACATGGCTCCAACGGCTTCATCACGTCACGCGACCCGCCCGCCACGCTCCTCCCACTGTGCTCTTTGCCCCGCAGCCTGCAGCTGAGCTGCAGAGACAGAAGCGTGGCCCGGGGTCAGAAGGTGGTGTAGGCGGTGCTCTGGCCGCTGTTGGGGGCGCTGCGCACAGATGCTTCAAGGCGGGATGCTGTACCTCCGGGAGAGCGCGTCGCAAGGGCACAAGTCGCTGGACAGCCTCTGGAGCTTCCAGGCCGATTTCCCCGACCACGGGCGTCAGGACTTCAGGAGCAGGTAGCCGCAGCTACTGCTGGAGGTGAGGGCTTCAGGCAGAACCGGGAGGTGCCCAGAAGCCCGGCGAAGGGAGTGGGGGAATCTGGGCACTCTGCAGGCTCCTTCCCCTGGGTGCCCCGGAGTTGGGAGCCTGGAGGAGGGCTAAAGGTCAATGGGCGTGGGGGCATGAGTTTAGGGGACAGGGGGACATGGGAGGGCCAGGGCAGAGGAGGCAGGAGGGGGAGGAAGCACCCGTGGAGGCAAAAGCTGAGCCCAGGCAGTGCCCTTCTTTTTAATGTTTATTTTTAATATTTAACAATTTTTTGAGACTATGTTTGGCCCTGTCGCCCAGGCTGAAGCGCAGTGTCGCAATCTTATCTTCAGAGCCCAAGCTATCTTCTAGCAAGCATTGCAAGTTAGCTGGGTTCCCCATGCCTGGCCAATTAATACAAACCACACACACACCAAAAAGAAAAAAAAGTTTCTTTTCTTTTTTTTTTTTTTAGATATAGGTTCTCACTACCTTGCCCAGGCCAGTCTCAAACTCTTGGCCTCAAGCCATTCTCTTACCTCTTACATTGATCTCGCAAAGCACTGATTACAGGTATGAGCCACTCAAACATTCAGCTGACCAGAGCGCCATGCACTGCACAGAGCTGGGTCTGGGGATCCGAGAGGAGGAGACAGTTTAGACATCCTGAGGTCAGCTCTACTGAGGCAGGAGAATACCTTGGTTTCCAAGGTTCAGATAGAGGACAGGACATGGTATCAGGTCAAGGATGCCACCCCTGATCCCCTCCTGACTTGGATGTGGTCAGCAGAGAATTGGGGCTGATGTCTGGGCTGCTTTTGCCTTCTCTGCATCCTCTTTCTCTGACTTTGTGGCATTCAGTATAGGAGAAACAGAGGAGAGGGCTGGGTGCCAGTGTGAGCCCCACTCACAGTGTGCTAAGCAAAGCCCCCCCATCCCCCAACCAGCTTTCCTCCCTGACAGGCAATGGGTCATCAGCCTCTTAGTCATGGGTCTGAACCTTCTTGCCTGGGGCTGGGATTTGGCCCTGGGCTCACCCCTGTCTCAGGAGATACTGGGCCCCATCCACTCTGAGGAGGAATTCCTAGCCCCACTGGCCCAGGTGCACAAACCGCCCTGGCAGTTGACCTGTCACCTGCAAATTATCTGTCTGTTCCACCAAGTGTCCCGCCATGTGTCAGGGCTTGTGCTAGGCCTGGGGACACAACTGTGAAGCATGCTGGCCCCGGATCCCTTTAGGGGCCCAGGAGCTGAGCCAGGCCCTTCTCTCCACAGTCAGACCCCACCCTGGACATGCCGGTTCCCTTCAGCTTCAATGACATTGGCCAAGACTGGTGCCTGCAGCATTTTGTCAGCTGGGTGTGGTATGAACTGGAGATGACCCTGCGGTAGACCCAGGACCTGCGCACAAGAGTGGTGCTGAGGATTGGCAGTGCCCACTTTATGCCTTTGTGGTCAGTGTGGCCAGTAGCAGGTAGGGTGGGTGGGTGGGCATAGCTGCTGAACAGCATGGGACCCCCAGCTGCCAGCAACAGCCTGTCTCCTGGAGTGAGATGGTGGGGGCCCTGCCCTGTGGGTGTGCCCTGTGTAGGGGGATAGGTGGCCTGATCTACCCCATTGGGATGCCATTCCTCCCATGTGGCTGGCAGGCCTCTGAGCCCCATGCTGCAGGTTATTAGGGAGTGCCCCATAGCAGGATCCCTCCTCATGCCCCAGCCTGCCAATCCCCTCTCCATATTTTCTGTGTCTGCAATGGGTAAATGGGGTCAATGCAGTAGAGCATGGGGAACTACCTCCCCTTCAGGGCCAACATCAGCAGCCTGGTCCAGGTGGAGCCCCTGCCCTCCCACCTCTGCTTCACTATCACCATCACCAACATGCTCACCCCCTCCATCTTGCCACCAGGGACCATCCACTACATGACCAACACCTCCAAGTGGGTACCATCCTGCCTCTGCCTGCACCCACCTTCCTGCCCCACCCCATGGTCTTCCTGCTAGGGATAGGGTGGCCTTTGAAGATTGGAGGTCCTGGATCTGGGGAGGCCACAGAGACATGCAAGCTGAGGTCAAAGGACCCAGGGCAAGGGCCCAGTGAACCACAGTCTACCTGTCCTTGGAATCCCAAGCGTTACTTTGTCCAGAATACAGTCTTTGACTTCTTCAACTCAGTGGGACTGCAGCAGGGTGCGCTTCTGTACATGACACTTACCACCTGCATCGATGACATCAGCATCACCACCAGCATGGAGCAAGACAGTGGTGAGGGCTTCCATTAGAATCCTGTCTCAGCTGGGCCCAGGGTGGCTCTGTTTTTTCCCTGTTTGGAAAGCTCTCCCAGGGAAAAGGTTCTCATCCACCCATGAAGGTAAAATCCAGACTGTCTGCTTAGGCACTGTCTCCCAAAATCACCTGTGTGGTTGACCTTGCTTAGAGAAGAGATGTCTGGTCTAAGGTCACACAACTAAGGGTGGCAGTCCTGTACCTTCCCCATGGAGCTGCCTTCACTTCAGCTCCCCTTAGTACACAAGGAACAGGCAGCTTACCAGTTACTCCCTGTGGCCCAAGCCCCACCCAAGGCCCCTCCCTGTGGCCCCAGGCTCCCACCAAATCCCTGAGCAAATAGTGCAGTGTTGCCCATCTGTGGTTTCATGTTGAACCAATTGTATACTCCAGTGCTGCTTAATTGTGAGCCTTGATAACTGCCGCTCTTCATCCTTTAATGACCCCTGATGCCCACATGGCTCACGGGTGAAGGTGTGCTGGGCCTGAGATGCCCCTTCCAAGGTTGTGCTTCCAGGACTCAGCTCCTGGACAGGGACAGTCAGCCATGAGGGATAGGGTGGGACCAGGGCAGAGGCTCTCCTGGCTCCTGATACCTGCTCACCTGCCCCCCGGCATTGCTGCCACCTGTTATAGGTGACTGAGAAGTGGGTCTGGGGCACCTTCAGACTCAACCCCAATGATGAGGACATCCACACAGCCAGCAAGTGCCACCTGAAGGTACGACCCCTGCAGCCCCACCGCTTTCCTGGCCTCCCATCTCCACCCGGCCCTGGGCCACTTTGAGCATTAGCACCATTGTTCTGTTTACTTCGTCATTGGCAGACAGCAGCGGAGACCTCAGGACATGGGTCAATTGCAGTGGCTCATGCCTATAATCCTAGCACTTTGGGAGGCTGAGGTGGGAGGATCACTTGAGGCCAAGAGTTCGAGACCAGCCTGGGCAACATAACAAGGTTCCATAACTACAAAAAATTGAAGAAAAAAAAAAAGAAGAACAGGGCTAAGTAGAATTGGTGAGAGATTTGGGCAAGACCTGGGGCCCTGGGGTAGAGAGGGAGGTTGGCAGGGCTGATGAAAGCTGCCCTGCCTGGATTGACTCCTCTGGGCATATAGGGTGACCCTGGGCCTCCCTTCACCTCCAAGAGCTCATTGGTGAAACTGCTTGGAAGCCGCACACAGGATGCAGCTAGAATGACCATGTGCCTCTAGCCCCTCCATCACCACTTCTCCATGCTGTCCCAACCTTGGGGAGCCCAGGTGGCACTTAGAACTCAGAAGAGTCCTGGCTCCCCAGGGAAGCAGCTCGACAGCCTCCCTGAGCATCACCTCCTCCTCCCACAGGTGGTCACGAACCTCGGGCTGTGGATGCCGCAGATCTGCTCCATGCTCTCCCGCCTCCTGTGGGAGCTCATCAGGACCATGGTGGATCGGACAGAGGTGTGAGTTCCCGAGGGACACCCAGGGGGCAGAGAGAGGTGGATGGCAGCCTGAACAGCAGACTAGGTGGCAGGGGTGAAAGGGTGGGGGTGCCAGGCCCTGGGGGACAGGGGTATTGCAGAACTCTGGGATCAAGGCAGAGCAGCCAGGAGTGGGGCATTTCCTGCAGGCCCCAATACTCCCATGGCAGTCTAGCTCAGCAGGTAGGGAAGAGTCACCCTTCGTGGGTCCTGGTGTGGTGGCTCACGACTGGACCAGCACTTTGGGAGGCAGAGGCTGGTGGATCATCTGAGGTCAGGAGTTCAAGACCAGCCTGGCCAACATGGTGAAACCCTGTCTCTACTAAAAATACAAAAATTAGCCAGGCGTGTGGTGTGCACCTGTAATCACAGCTACTTGGGAGGCTGAGGCAGGAGAATCCCTTGAACCCGAAAGGCAGAGATTGTAGTGAGCTGCAGTTGCATCACTGTTCTTCAGCCTGGGAGACAGAGTGAGACTCCATCTCGAAAAATAAAAAATAAAGAGAACTCACCCTTTGCAGATTTGAGGGAAGGAAACTAAGGCACTAGCTTGGCTGTGCCTGGAGCAGCAAGAGTCTCTCCCCACCCTGCCTGTGCCCCACATCTCCCATATTCTGTGTCCCCACCCAGCCCATCTGGCGAAAGACAGAGCCAAAAGCTGCCTCCTGCTGGCCTCATCCCAGGCTTTGGCTTCTGGGGCCTGGTGTCTTTGGGTCTGGATTTGTTCCTTGCAGACCTGGAGGAGCTGCTGAGGAGTCTCCATGTGTTGTTAGAGACCCCTCTTTGTCAACTCTCTGTGACTCCTGTTTCTCAGACTTGGAGGGAAATAAGGGCACATAAATTGTCACTGTGGAGTTGGGGCAAGGCTGCTAGGAGGAACAGGGAGTGTCTGCTACTGAGTTCAGGGTTTCTTTAATTTACTTTTTTTCTTTGTGACAGGGTCTTGCTCTGTCGCCTAGTCTGGAGTGCAGTGGTGCAATCTCTCCTACCTGCAAATTTTGCCTCCCTGGTTCAAGTGATTCTCATGCCTCAGCATCCCAAGTAGCTGGGATTACAGGTGTGTATCACCACATGTAGCTAATTTTTGTATTTTTTTCAGTAGAGATGGGTTTTACCATGTTGGCTAGGCTGGTCTCTTGAACTCCTGAGCTCAGGTGATCTGCCCGCCTCAGCCTGCCAAAGTGCTGGGATTACAGGCATAAGCCACTGTGCCAAGCCTAATTTTTAAATTTTTAACTGTTTTTTTTTTTGAGACAGAGTTTTGCTCTTGTCACCCAGGCAGAAGTGCAGTGGCACTCAGCTCAGTGCAACCTCTGCCTCCCGGATTCAAGCAATTCTCCTGCCTCAGCCTCCACAGTAGCTGGGACTACAAGTACATGCCATGCCAGCTAATTTTTGTATTCTTCAGTAGAGACAGGGTATTACCATGTTGGCCAAGGTGTTCTCAATCTCCTGATCTTGTAGTCCATCCATGTTGGCCTCCCAAAGTGCTGGGATTCCAGGTGTGAGCCACCGCACCTGGCCAAATTTTTTCTTTTTAAATTGTCTTTAGAGACGAGCTTTTGCTCTAAAGCCTGTCGCCTAGGCTGGAGTGCAGTGGGTCAGTAGTAGCTCACTGCAGCCTCAAACTCCTGGACTCAGATGATCCTCCCACCTCAGCTTTCTGAGTAGATAAGACCTCAGGTGTGCACCACACCCTGTGAAGTTTTTACATTTTTTTTAGTAATGGGTTCTCACTATGTGGCCTAGTCTGGTTGAACTCCTGGCCTCAAGTGATCCTACCCTCTTGGCCTCCCAAAGTGCTGGGATTACAGGCTTGAGCTGCCATGCCTGGCCTTGAGTACAGAATTTCTTTAGGGGTGATGAAAATGTTCTAAAATTGGTGATGGATGTACACTAAAGTGTAAACTTCAAATGGGTAAATTGTACGTGAATGATAGCAAAGTTGGTTTATTTAAAACAACAACAGGCTGGGCGAAGTGGTTCATGCCTGTAATCCCAATACTTTGGGAGGCCAAGGTGGGTGGATCATCTGAGATTAGGAGTTCGAGACCAGCCTGGCCAACATGGTGAAACCCTGTTTCTATTAAAAATACAAAAAATGAGTAACTTGAATGAGGGGCAGGGCATCCCATCTGCTCCGAGCTGCTCTTTATGAGCCCCAGCTGTTTCTGGGATCCTCAAACAAAACCTTCCAAGTCATACCCAACATGGGCCTCCTCCCCTGTTCTAGGCCCCTCTGGGAGATGCTGAGTGACAGAGTCTCAGGCTTTGGATATTCCTGGCAAAGCCTCACCCCAGGAGCCTCACAGCTCAGTCCCAGTCTGTGGTTCACATGGCCCCATTTCATCCTCTTTTTCCCTTGAGAGCGATTTGTCCCTGGGAGATCCTGGATCCCTCATTCAGGTGCAGTGCTGTAGGTCAACAATTCTTCCCAGGGGTGACCCAGGCCTGCAGGGTCCCAGTGTAACTGGCAGGCCTTCACCCGTCCTCCACCCAGGCCCCTGCTCTTCCTCTCCCACAGGGAACATGACATCCTCTTCCCAGGGTACATCCACCTGCAGAGGGCCCAGCCCCTTCACTGGCACCACCAGATTCTGAGGTGAGCTAGGTTAGGTGCAGGGGCCATGCTGGAGGGGAGGACCCTGGCTGCCCTAACCCTCTTGCCCCTGGCTTCCCACAGCCACGCCATGGTGTTGACCCTAGACTCTGAGCCCCTGCTGGAGGTGCAGAAGTGGATCTGTGTCCTGCCATAGGGAGGTGGGTGAGGCTCCAGTGCCCTAAGGGCCTGGTGGGGGTGGCTGCATAGCCTTAGGGATTGACAGATGAGCTGGGAAGGGCAGAGAGGGACAGAAAATCAGGTTGTCTGCTGAGAGGGGAACTCTGCATGTAGCCCCAGCTCTTGCTAAGTTGGGGACGTCCAAGCCAGTGAGTGTGTCTGAGCAGGGCTGGAGCTCTTTAGTGAGGTTCCTAGTGAGTCCAGCCCACTGCCCTCAGCCTGACATGTAGGGACATGTGTCAGGAGAAAAGCATCTTGCACCCAAGGCAACTCAGTGCTTAGGCATAAGTCTTCTGGGGATGTTAGGGGACAAGTGTGCAGCCAAGGTGACTGGGCCAGGGAAGAGGTTGAGTTCCAGGCGGTTGCCCTGGCAACTAGGACTTCCTTCTCTCTCTCTCTCTCTCTCTCTCTCTCTCTCTCTCTCTCTCTCTCTCTCTCTCTCTCTCTCTCCCTCTCTCTCCCCCTCTCTCTCTCTCTCTCTGTGTGTGTGTGTCTGTCTGTCTGTCTTTCATGGCTGCCTGCCAGGAGCCCTGGTCACAATGAATCCCTGTCCCTGCAGTGGGGCCATTTTGGGCAATCCCCTGGGTGTGGACAGAGAGCTTCTCTGAGCAGATGAGATACCCTACCCCTCCTCCCTAGGGAGAGTCACCCTCAGCACCCACCAGGACCCACAGACACACCAGAGGGAAGGCCCCTGTGGCCCCTGGTGAAACCATCATTCATTGCCTATGGGCACTGAGCTTATCCAGACCAGGGGTCACCCATGGCAGGGGTGCCTGGTACTGAGAGACTCAGGGCTCCTACCTCCCTCCTGAGACTGTGGAAAAGATGCCTACCCCCAGCTCCCACCCCACCCACCCTGATCCTCTTTCCAGGGGGAGGGGGCCAGGCAACCTGGTTAGGGGAGAGGAGGCCACTCCCTGTTCTTCACCCCAGCCCTGCTTCCTCCCAACCCCCAGAACTCAACTTTGGTGCCATCACTCTGAATAGCATGGATGCCACCAGTGAGCATGACTTCATTGGTGAGTCTTGGGGATCCAGTCCCCTGCCCTGTGCCTCACTTCTGTCCCCCAGCCCAGCTTCTCTCCAGTCTTTTCCTACCCCTGTATGGTCAGACTGGTTGTGATGGTGATTGTACACTAAAGTGTAAAATTTAAATGAGTAAATTGGGCAGGGCACAGTGGCTCACGCTGGTAATCCCAGCACTGGCCAACATGGTGAAACCCCATTTCTACTAAGAATACACAGTTTAACTGGGTGAGATGGTGGGTGCCTGTAGCTACTTGGGAAGCTGAGGCAGGAGAATTGCTTGAACCCAGGAGGCCAAGGCTGCAGTGAGCTGAGATCACACCAGTACACTCCAGCCTGGGTGACAAGAGTGAAACTATCTCAAATAATAAAGTAAAATAAAATATAAATAAATAAATGGGTAGATTGTATGTGAACGATACCTCGGTAAAGCTGGGTTATCTTATTTTTTGTTTTGTTTTGCTCTGTTGCCAGGCTTGAGTGCAGTGGCATGATCTCGGCTCACTACAGCCTCCACCTCCTGGGTTCTTGTGATTCTCCTGGCCCAGCCTCCCAAGTAGCTGGGATTACAGGTGCATGACAGCACACCCCGGTAATATTTTTGTATTTTTAGTAGAGACGGGGTTTCACCATGTTGGCCAAGATGGTCTGGATCTCCTGACCTCATGATCCGCCCACCTTGGCCTCCCAAAGTGCTGGGATTACAGGAGTGAGCCACCACACCCAGCCAAAGCTGGTTTATTTAAAACAACAACAATAACAAAAACAGGCTAGGTGCAGTGGCTCACATCTGTAATTCCAGCACTTTGGGAGGCCAAGGCAGGAAGATTGCTTGGGCCAGGTGTTTTAGACCAGCATGGGCAACATAGCAAGACCCCATCTTTACTCAAAATGAAAATTTAGGTCAGGGACAGTGGCTCACACCTCTAATTGAGAACTTTGGGAGGCCAAGGCAGGTGGATCACAAGGTCAAGAGATTGAGACCACCCTGGACAACGTGGTGAAATCCCGTCTCTATTAAAAATAGAAAAATTAGCTGGCCATGGTGCCAGCTACTCAGGAGGCTGAAGCAGGAGCATTGCTAGAACCTGGGAGGTGGAGACTGCAGTGAGCCAAGATCTCACCACTGCACTCCAGCCTGGCAACAGAACAGACTCTGGAAAAAAAATGAAAATGTAGCCAGGTCTACCCCACCGCCTAACCTCCTCTTACTCCCTGTATGGTCAGGCTGGGTAAGTACCAGAGAGGCTTGGTGACTGGGAACCTTTCTTTCTCCCAGCTGAGTTTCTGTTCTGGGCTTCATTCTGCATGACCCATCTCAGTAGGACAGCCAGGGACCTCATCCTCTACAGCACCAAGGAATTAAGCTTCATGTAGCTCTCAGATGCCTACAGGTAAGCCCTGAGCTGCCACTTCCACCTGCCTCTCCCAGCCTCTGTGTTCCCCACCCCGCTTAGGTATGGCTTCCTTCCTCCCTGCCCTCCGCCAGACCTGGCCAGTGAGCTGCTGGACCAGCCAAGGGCCCAGCCTCTTCAGTGCCTGCGTCTCTGTCCCCAGCACCAGAAGCACCCTGATGCCCCAGAAGAAAAACCATGACCGCTTGAAGCTGATCTGGAGTGAGGCGGGGTGTATGTTTGGGTGGGTGAGCAGGACAGGGAGAAAGGAAGGATGGATGTGAGGTCCCCAGGGGGCAGGATTCCCGGCCCAGCCCCATGCCTCCTTCTTGCAACATGCTGTGCTCCTGATGACCCTCAAGGGACTTGCCAGCACCTGCAACAAAGACCTAGAGGTGTGAGGCTGGGGACGGTGCTTGGGGGAGGCCTGCCTGCCTACCCACCATGTGCCAGTTCTTGGGGTTCTGCCATACCCAGGCAGAGACTCCCAGGATTGCTGTACCTACTCCCATCCTGTGCACTCAGCCCCATCTGTGGCTGCTTTTGGAGCCCTCAGCCCTTCCTTTGGGTATGGAGTATTCTTCCCATGGAAGGCAGTGGGGATGCTTCAGTGTGGGCTGTAGTTGTGGGGACACTGGGTGCCAAGGAGCTGCTAGGCCCTCACCTCCTGCCATGTACCTCCCAGGAGGACGGGAAAGCTTTGAGTTGTCAGACACTGTGAGTACCATGCTTCAGGTTGCTGCTGGCATCATCTCTATGCTGCATGCAAGACCACACCCACCTGCCTGCCTCTCCTCCCCTAGATCCCAGGCACTGGGGTGGGCTTGCCAGGAGGGTGGCCTTGGGAGGAGGCAAGGTGGGGCCGGAGGACCTGGGCAGGGAAGGAGAAGTGTGCTCGCTCCTGCTCCTGGGGAACAGGGAAGGGACAGAAGCTGCTGCCATGCAATGGAAGTAAATGAGACTCAAGGGACCTGGGGCCTGTCAACTGACCCAACTAGAACCCTTTTAGAAAAGAAAATTTATATAAAAGGTTGGCATGGTGGCTCACGGCTGGAATCTCACAGTTTGGGAGGCTGAGGCAGGTGGAGCACTTGAGTTCAGGATTTTGAGACCAGCCTGGCCAACATGATGTAATCATGTCTCTTAATGAAAATAAAAAAATTAGCTGGGTGTGATGGCCCACATCTGTATTCCCAGCTACTTAGGAGGCTCAGGTAGGAGAACTGCTTGAACCTGGGAGATGCAGTGAGCCAAGATCATGCCACTACATTACAGTCTGAACAACAGAGTGAAACTCCATCTTCAGATATGTAAATTAATTAATTTAAATATCTTAAAAATTATTTTTTAGAGACAGGGTCTCTCTTTGTCACCCAGGCTGGAGTGCAATGGTGTGGTCATAGTTCACTGCAGCCTCAAACTCCTGGACTCAAATGGTCCTCCCACTTTAGTCTCCAAAGTAGCTGGGACTACAGGTGTGCCCCACCATGCCTGGATATTTTTTTTGTTTATTTTTTTTTGTAGAGACAGGGTCTTCCTGTGTTTCCCAGGCTGGTCTCAAACTCCTGGCCACAAGCCATCCTTCCACTTTCTTCTCCCCAAGTGCAGGAATTACAGGCATGAGCCACTTTGCCTGGCTGAGTTCTTTTAAAATCAATTATTATGGGAATTTCTGTCTGTAACAGCTAGAGAATGCATAATGAACACTATGTACTTACATCCAGCTTCAACAACAATCAGCTCATGAACATTCTGGCTCCAGCTGTCTTTACCTACAGCCCAACCCCCCTGTAATCCCAGCATTTTTGGAGTCCAAGGCAGGTAGATCACCTAAGGTCAGGAGTTCCAGGCCAGCCTGACCAACATGGTAAAACCCCATCTCTTCTAAAATGCAAAAAAATTATCTGGGCATGGTGGTGCATGCTGTAGTCCCAGTACTTGAGAGACTGAGGCAGGAGAATCACTTGAACTGGGGAGGTGGAGGTTGCCATGAGCCAGGATTGCACCCTTGCACTCCAGCCTGGGCAATAAGAGCTAAACTCTGTCTTAATAATAATATTAAGGTTGGGCACAGTGTCTCATGCCTGTAATCCTAGCACTTTGGGAGGGCAAGGTCACACAGCTCATGGTAGGACCTCCACCCATTAAAGGTAACTGACATAACAGACTACTGAGTCATTCACCAATGACCAGAAGTGAAATGTGGAGCCCAGACCTTCAAAAGGCTGGGATGCCACTGAAAGAGAAAAGAGGGATAGTGTATGCTGTAGACTGAATGTCTCCCTCAAAATTCATGTTGAATCCTAATCCCCAATGTAATGGTATCGGAGGTGAGGACTTTGTGAGGTGATTACAGCTATTGAGGGAGGAGTCCTCATGAATCGGATTAGTGCCTGGTAAAAGAGGCCCTGGAGTGCTCTCCTACATCTTCTACCACCTGAGAACACAGCAAACAGGCACCATCTAGGGATCAGGAAGCAGGGCTTCCCCAGACAACAAACCTCCTTCCTGAACCTTGACCTTGGGCTTGCAGCCCTCAGAAATGTGAGATATTTCTGTGGTTTAGAAGCCACCCAGTCTATGATATTCTGTTATATCAGTCCAAACAGACTAGGATAGCATGGTAGCTTTCGAGGGCAACTGGATCAAGGGGAAGGAAAACTGACTTTATTTGTTAAAGATGTCAGCAACTGGCCGGGCATGGTGGCTCATGCCTATAATCCCAGCACTTTGAAAAGCCAAGGGGGGCAGATCACCTGAGGTCAGGAGTTTGAGACCAGCCTGACCAACATGGTGATTACAAAAGTGTTAGCTGGTTGTGGTGGTGTGCACCCATAATCCCAGCCACTCGGGAGGCTGTGGTAGGAGAATCACTTGAACCTGGGAGGCAGAGGTTGAAGTGAGTGGAGGTTGATGTGAGGCGAGATTGCATCACTGTACTCCAGCCTGGTGATTGTCTCAAAATAAAAGAGATGTCAGCAACTTAAGTATTTTTATAGGCAGGGCAGAGGGGACCAATGAAAAAGTGTAGGATATCCTGATCTGAGGGGAGGGTTTGGCTCAGGGAGGAGGAAGTACACCTCTTCCTTGGATACTGGAAAGGAAGGTGTTGCTGATGAAAACTCCAAAGGAAGAAAAGGTCCATGAAGAATGCTTCATCACCGGGTTTGAGTTTTTTTTAAAAAATTGGTGAGGAAGACATCTGCACAGAATCTGAAAAATAATGAATGCAGCCATGGTACCTTAGGGCACTGGAAAAGGCACTGCACCTGACCTTCGGGGAAGCTGATCTGAGAGGCATGCGGGACGTCTTGGTGTGGGGATCTGTGTGGAGATGCGTCTGGAGACAGCGAGTCTTACTTCCTGGCTTTGTAACCATGCAGCTCAGCAGTCTCTGCGAGTCAACTCCCTGCAATTTGCTTTCCAGGTACTGCTCTCGGGTGTTAAGACTTCCACAATGGGGAGGGTAAAAGAAATACATTTTAATTTGTAAGAAAATGAAGTATTCAAAAATAAAATCACCTGCTCAATCCAGGGTATCATTTGCTTTCCAGCCTTTCTTAGCAGGTACAGAGGATAACTGTGAAGCACACATGACTCATTCATTTGAAGATTTCATGTAAGCACAATTGACCACCCATCTTAAAAAAAATCTTGAGAGACAAGTATTTAATTTCTTGACTAAATTCAGCTTTCAGAAGGGATCAGTGATTCCGTTGATGGTGATTGAGGTTAATATGTAGATGTTTTCTTCTTGGCATGTGAGAGAAATGTTTGTCTTGGTGGGAGCAGCAGGTGTGTGTGGAAGGAGAGCTGGAGTCCCAGGCCACCACACTGCTTGGGCTGGTAACATGTATTTCCCAAGTTCTGCTCTGCCAGGCCGAGTACAATGTGTTGATCACTGACATCTGTGCTTCTATCAAATTAAACCTGAAGTCCCTTTCTCTTTTCATTTCAAATAACTTTGCTCTTTCTTTGCTTATGCTATTTAAAGTGAGATCTGTACCAAAGTGTTAAAATGTATTTAGTGTAATCCTTAGTAACATGAATGTATACATTACAATCTTTCACTTAACTATATCTTTAAGTCTTTAGTAACAGTATACTCTTGCACTGGAAATCTTTCAGCTGACCCTAATCTTTATCAAGTTTTCAGTTCATTAGTCTGTTTAATCTCTTATGCCACATTTACACTTCTTATGCCATTTAGACTATTAGTAACCATTGAGAAATATAATTATTATAATTGTTACATTGAACTCAGAAGAGTAACACAATTAATATTACATTTGATTAAAAAAATCCTAAGCTTAATTTCAGGAAAGATTCAGTTTTATTCTTATAAGTATGTACAATTAGCCAAAACTCCCCCCACCTTAATCCCTTTTCAAAATCAATGTTCATAAACCAACAGGTGAGTTTTTGTGTGCCCACCAGATGCTTATGTAGCCATGGGCAGGAATGATCACAGGAATAACTCATCCATCCAGCTGAACTGTGGAGATGTTTCTAAATGTTTGATAGAGATCCTGCCATTCACGCAGCTGTGGAGTGACTTGTCTAACTGACGTCTTCCCTTTAGGAACCATGGAGCATGCAACACATCCCGGCACTGTCCTCAGCCTTCTGTGGCTTCTTGGTCACCCTTTCCTACTGTCTGAGCTGGCAGAGCAGTGACCCATCTGTGTTCATGTGAGTAGTGTGTGCCTGCGGCACTCTGCCATCACTGTGCTGGGGGCACAGTTCCTGCAACTTTGTGCCCTGACTGAGGTGGGGAGATGGCAGATCATTGCCCATTGTGATTTGACTCTCAGTATTAAACTAGCTGGTCATTCAGCAGAGGAGGGCAGGAGAAATACTAATAACAGTTAAAAGTGAATATCCAGGAAACATTTTAGTTTTGCTCTTTTGATTTTGGAGTAAAATGCACAGTGGAAGGAACACATGGCCAATAGCACCCAAGCCCTGTTGTGACTTTCCTTTGGATGAGTTGGGTGAGAAGCTACCACCTCAACAGTACCCTCTGTAGATCCATTAAGCTGTATCCCTGCATTTAGGCAGTTACCTTGGAGACTGAACCAGCACCTCTGAAAGGAAAGGTTTTTCGTTCTATTGTTTTGTTGTGGTGGTGGTGGTGGTTCTCAGTCTGGCCAGTGCCCTCTGGATTTAAAGTGAGATTTGTACCAAAGTGTTAAAATGTATTTAATGTGATCCTTAGTAATGTGAGTGTATACATTACAATCTTCCCTTTAAGTCTTTGGTCACGTGTACTCTGGCACTGGAAATCTTTCAAGTGATGCCAGAGTGAGTTTCAGATACTGACAATAGCATCTTATGTAGTGTGTTTAAATTTATGAAAAAGTTTGATTTAAGATAACCATACTCTTGGAGGACCAGAGACACCATAATTTTAGGCTATTAGTGTGGTAGTATCAAAGGCATGAAAAATGGAAAAATGAAAAGTTAAATGGTTCTCACCATTTTTAGTGTCAATTGTATTACTGCAATGTTCACTTTCCGCTGTTAATTGTTTGTGAAGATGAAGCCCTAGTGGGTTTGCACAGATGGAGAACCTTCTTTCTCTTGTCTTACTGCTGACAGTAGAGGGTGATGATGCTCCTAAGGTACTTGACTGCTCTTATTAGGGTGAAATTTACAAATTAAAACACTATCTTTTTGATCACTTGAACATGCACCTCTTTTTATTATAAATTTTTAAATGAAGAGAGCACTTGCTTCTGTCATATGCGGGTGTGAGATCTAAGGTGAAGTTATTTACCAAAAGCACTGTCCCAGGAACATCTTTGATAAAGTAAGACCTATGTGTTTTTCTGCTTTCAGGTCATTCATCCAATGCAGACTGTTTCCTAAATTTTTACATCAAAATCTGGAAGAGTCAGCTGCTGGCCCTCTCCCCAAGAAGACGAAAGATTCGGTGGTGAGACATTTGTGTGGTGTAATGTATCAGAGGTCCTCGCCTTTTTGGCAGAGCTCAGGCTCTCAGTGGGGCTCTAGGCAGGTGGACATGAGAAGGACTAGGACAGAAAGAGACACCTCAGCATGGTACTGGGCACACTGGGCTGTTGAGTTGCCTGCCAGGTGCAGCCCTTTAGAGCATCTTGATGGCGGCCATTATGCACACGTGGCATGGGTGCTTAGGTGGCTCTCAGTTGGCTGCAGTTTGCCAGGATAGTCACATGAATCACATTCAGTCAGTTTTGCTTATTGCTGGCACCAAATAGCAGGTGGGCTCTGCACAAAAGAAAGCTTGTCAGAAAAACGTTTAGCCAACCTGCCTTCCTGATGTGGTCCACATACAACTCTTCTCCATATCTTCTCCCTGCAGCGCCACAGTGAGTTTAGAGCACTCTTTCAAAGTTGATGTCTGCACAGCCACTGCTTGAGGCACTTGGGCTTTAGACTTAGGGCTGGGTCACAGAGAAGTGGGTAACCACACTGTGGGGAGCATGGGAGAAGAAAAGGAAGAAGTAGAGGAGGGAAGGAAGGAAAGAAGGAAGGAAGGAAGGGAGGGAGGGAGGGAATCCTACAGCTATAAAATAATGATGCCATTTCCTTGTTCACCAGGAAAATTGCTCTGGACAGCTTCAAACTTTTTTTTTCTTGAGACAGAGTCTCGCTCTGTTGCCAGGCGTCAGGCTGGAATGCAGTGGCATGATCTCGACTCACTGCAACCTCTGCCTCCCGGGTTCAGGCAATTCTGCCTCAGCCTCCCGGGTAGCTGGGACCACAAGTGCATGCCAGCACGCCCAGCTAAATTTTTTTATTTTTAGTAGAGTTGGGGTTTCATCATGTTGGCCAGGATGGTCTCAGTCTCTTGACCTTGTGATCCACCCACCTCAGTCTCCCAAAGTGCTGGGATTACAGGCTTGAGTCACCGCATCCGGCCTAAACATTCTTTTAGCAAATGTAGTTTCTTTGGTATCAACTTAACAAACATTCATACGTCAAAAAGCAATGCTCATTAATTGTGTAAGCTCCCATACATCTGAGTATTGAGCTTGGAGCTGTCTGATGTCCTTGACTCACACTTTTCCTGGTTTTCTTAGGAATGAGAGGTTAAAGTAAAAGAGAATAGTCTGTTGATCCAGCCAGGACTGTGTCTCATTTGTCTTGCTATCCACAGGGCCAATGCATGGTGTTCTAGTGGGTGCTCAGTACAGTTCATGGCATTTAGACGAGTTTAATTGCAGCCAGCCATTTCAAGTCAATGCACGGGACTCACAGCCAAGATGATAGCCTTTAAAAAATTCATACTCAGCTTTTGTGCCTTTAAGTGTGGTCACAATTTAAGCTAATGTATTAAGGCTTTTTTTACACCATAAGGGATCAAAGGACAAATCACTTAATATCAGTAAGGGCATAGTTCATGAATCTTAAGAGCAGAGATACATTTTAAAGCAAGTTAAAAGTCAAAGCAGCTGGGCCTGATGAGATGGCAGCTAAAAAAAAACAAATATTTGACATAAGCCTAGTATCCTCAACCTGACCACTAATATTTATACCCGGAGACTCACAGGGAGAAGGTCAAACTAACATTCCCACAATACTTTCTGTGAAAGCTGTAGGGTGGCCCAGAGTCTACCTAAAGGTCTCCCCATGGATATCTGAAAAACTATTCCCTTCAGTCTTCCTTGATTTCATGACTAATGAAGATGTGTTTTTATTTTCTGATTTATTGTAGCTAAAAATAATGTATGAATTACAAAGAAAATTGCCCAGCAGAGGTTGATGCTATTTCATTAGTATAATTAGATGTGATGGGTTAGGTTTTTGCCTCCCTTGGTCTTCATACACTTTGAAATGCTTTGTACAGTGTGGAGCGCTAAATCACCTAACATTACTTGTTAGGTAATTTATTTATTTATTTTTAATTTTTTTAATTTTTTTCTTTATTTTTAAATTTTTTTTAAAAATTTTTATTGCATTATAGGTTTTTGGGGTACATGTGCAGAACATGCAAGATAGTTGCATAGGTACACACATGGCAGTGTGTTTTGCTGCCTTCCTCCCCTTCACCCACACTTGGCATTCATCCCCAGGCTATCCCTCCCCAGCCCCCCCCCGCTGTCCCTCCCCCATTCCCCCCAATAGACCCCAGTGTGTAGTAGACCCCATGTGTTCTCATTTTTCTCACCCACCTATGAGTGAGTATATGCGGTATTTCTTTTTCTGTTCTTGTGTCAGTTTGCTGAGAATGATGTTCTCCAGATTCATCCATGTCCTTACAAAGGACACAAACTCATCATTTTTGATTGCTGCATAATATTCCATGGTGTATATGTGCCACATTTTCCCAGTCCAGTCTATCATCGTTGGGCATTTGGGTTGGTTCCAGTTCTTTGCTATTGTAAACAGTGCTGCAATGAACATTTGTGTGCATGTGTCCTTATAGTAGAAAGATTTATAGTCCTTTGGATATATACCCAGTAATGGGATTGCTGGGTCAAATGGAATTTCTATTTCTAGGTCCCTGAGGAATCGCCACACTGTCTTCCACAATGGTTGAACTAATTTACACTCCCACCAACAGTGTAAGAGTGTTCCTATTTCTCCACATCCTCTCCAGCATCTGCTGTCTCCAGATTTTTAAATGATCGCCATTCCAACTGGCGTGAGATGGTATCTCAATGTGGTTTTGATTTACATCTCTCTAATGACCAGTGATGATGAGCACTTTTTCATATGTTTGTTGGCCTCATGTATGTCTTCTTTTGTAAAGTGTGTTCATATCCTTTGCCCATTTTTGAATGGGCTTGTTTGTTTTTTTCCTGTAAATCTGTTTGAGTTCTTTGTAAATTCTGGATATCAGCCTTTTGTCAGATGCGTAAACTGCAAAGATTTTTTCCCATTCTGATGGTTGCCAATTCACTCTAGTGACTGTTTCTTTTGCCATGCAGAAGCTGTGGAGTTTGATTAGGTCCCGTTTGTCTATTTTGGCTTTTGTTGCCAATGCTTTTGGTGTTTTGTTCATGAAGTCCTTGCCTACTCCTATGTCCTGAATGGTTTTGCCTAGATTTTCTTCTAGGGTTTTTATGGTGTCACGTCTTATGTTTAAGTCTTTAATCCATCTGGAGTTAATTTTAGTGTAAGGTGTCAGGAAGGGGTCCAGTTTCTGCTTTCTGCACATGGCTAGCCAGTTTTCCCAACACCATTATTAAACAGGAAATCCTTTCCCCATTGCTTGTTTTTGTCTGGTTTATCAAAGATGATATGGTTGTAGGTATGTTGTATTGCCTCCGATGCCTCTGTTCTGTTCCATTGGTCTATATCTCTGTTTTGGTACCAATACCATGCTGTTTTGATCACTGTAGCCTTGTAGTATAGTTTGAAATCTGGTAGTGTGATGCCTCCCGCTGTGTTCTTTTTGCTTAGAATTGACTTGGCTATGCGGGCTCTCTTTTGGTTCCATATGAAGTTCATGGTGGTTTTCTCCAGTTTTGTGAAGAAATTCAATGGTAGTTTGATGGGGATAGCATTGATTATGTAAATTACTTTCGGCAGTATAGCCATTTTCACGATATTGATTCTTCCCAACCACAAACATGGAATGTTTCTCCATCTGTTTGTGTCCTCTCTTATTTCGTTGAGCAGTGGTTTGTAGTTTTCCTTAAATAGGTCCCTTACGTTCCTTGTGAGTTGTATTCCTAGGTATTTTATTCTCTTTGTAGCAATTGTGAATGGCAGTTCATTCTTGATTTGGTTCTCTTTAAGTCTTTAAGTTCTCTTTGGTGTATAGGAATGCTTGTGATTTTTGAACATTGATTTTATATCCTGAGACTTTGCTGAAGTTGCTTATCAGTTTCAGGAGTTTTTGGGCTGAGGTGATGGGGTCTTCTAGGTATACTATCATGTCGTCTGCAAATAGAGACAATTTGGCTTCCACCTTTCCTATTTGAATACCCTTTATTTCTTTTTCTTGCCTGATTGCTCTGGCTAGAACTTCCAGTACTATGTTGAATAGGAGCGGTGAGAGAGGGCATCCTTGTCTAGTGCCGGATTTCAAAGGGAATGCTTCCAGTTTTTGCCCATTAAGTATGATATTGGCTGTTGGTTTGTCTTAAATAGCTTTTATTACTTTGAGATATGTTCCATCAATACCAAGTTTATTGAGGGATTTTAGCATAAAAGGCTGTTGAATTTTGTCAAATGCCTTCTCTGTGTCAATTGAGATAATCATTTGGTTTTTGTTTTTGCTTCTGTTTATGTGGTGAATTACATTTATAGACTTGCGTATGTTGAACCAGCCTTGCATCTCCTGGATTAATCCTACTTGATCATGATGGATAAATTTTTTAATGTGCTGTTGCAATTGGTTTGCCAGTATTTTATTGAAGCTTTTTGCATCTATGTTCATCATGGATATTGGCCTGAAGTTTTCTTTTCTTGTTGAGTCTCTGCCGGG
This sequence comes from Saguinus oedipus, assembly GCA_031835075.1. Classification (NCBI taxonomy): domain Eukaryota; kingdom Metazoa; phylum Chordata; class Mammalia; order Primates; family Cebidae; genus Saguinus; species Saguinus oedipus. Next base: position 3,128,540 of record CM063175.1, on the reverse strand, counting down.
TTTTGGTATCAGGATGATGTTGGTTCTTATAAAATGATTTGGGAAGGGTTCCCTCTTTTGAGTTATTTGGAATAGTTTCAGAAGGAATGGTACTAGATCCTCTTTGTGTGTCTGGTAGAATTCGGCTCTGAACCCATCTGGACCTGGGCTTTTTTTGTGTGGTAGGCTCTTAATTGCTGCCTCGACTTCAGACCTTGTTGGTCTATTCATAGTTTCAGGTTCCCCCTGGTTTAGGCTTGGGAGGACACAGGTGTCCAGTAATTTATCCATTTCTTCCTGGTTTACTAGTTTATGTGGATAGAGTTGTTTGTAGTATTCTCTGATGATGGTTTGAATTTCTGTGGAATCTGTGGTGATTTCCCCTTTATCATTTTTATTGCATCTATTTGGTTGTTCTCTCTTTTCTTTTTTATCAGTCTGCCTAGTGGTCTGCCTATTTTTTTGATCTTTTCAAAAAACCAGCTATTGGATTTATTGATTTTTTGAAGGGTTTTTCTTGTCTCTATCTCCTTCAGTTCTGCTCTGATCTTAGTTATTTCTTGTCTTTGGCTAGGTTTTGAGCTTTTTTGATCTTGCTCCTCTAGCTCTTTCAATTTTGACGATAGGGTGTCAATTTTGGATCTCTCCACTCTTCTCATGTGGGCACTTATTGCTATATATTTTCCTCTACAGACTGCTTTAAATGTGTCCCAGAGATTCTGGTACGTTGTGTCTTCATTCTCGTTGGTTTCGAAGAACTTCTTTATTTCTGCCTTCATTGCATTGTTTTTCAGTCAACATTCAAGAGCCAGCTGTTCAGTTTCCATGAAGCTGTGTGGTTCTGAGTTATTTTCGGAATTCTGAGTTCCCACTTGATTGCACTATGATAGTCTGAGAGACTGTTTGTTATGATTTCAGTTGTTTTGCATTTGCTGAGGAGTGCTTTACTTCCAATTATGTTGTCAATTTTGGAGTAGGTGTGATGTGGTGCTGAGAAGAATGTATATTCTGTGGATTTGGGGTGGAGAGTTCTGTAAATGTCTATCAGGTTTTCTTGTTCCAGGTCTGAGTTCAAGTCCTGGATATCCTTGTTAATTTTCTATCTAGTTGATCTGTCTGCTATTGACAGTGGAGTGTTAAAGTCTCCCACTTTATTGTGTGGGAGTCTAAGTCTCTTTGTAAGTCATTAAGAACTTGCCTTGGGCCGGGTGCAGTGGCTCAAGCCTGTAATCCCAGCACTTTGGGAGGCCGAGGCGGATGGATCACGAGGTCAAGAGATCGAGACCATCCTGGTCAACATGATGAAACCCCGTCTCTACTAAAGATAAAAAAAATTAGCTGGGCATGGTGGCGCGTGCCTGTAATCCCAGCTACTCAGGAGGCTGAGGCAGGAGAATTGCCTGAACCCAGGAGGAGGAGGTTGCGGTGAGCCAAGATCACACCATTGCACTCCAGCCTGGGTAACAAGAGCGAAACTCCGTCTCAAAAAAAAAAATGAACTTGTCTTATATATCTGGGTGCTCCTGCATTGGGTCCATATATATTTAGAATCGTTAGCTCTTCTTGTTGTATCGATCCTTTTACCATTATGTAATGACCTTCTTTGTACCTTTTGATCTTTGTTGCTTTAAAGTCTATTTTATCAGAGACGAGAATTGCAACTCCTGCTTTTTTTGCTCTCCATTTGCTTGGTAAATCTTCCTCCATTCCTTTATTTTGAGCCTTTGTGTATCCTTCCATGTGAGGTGGGTTTTCTGGATACAGCACACCGATGGGTTTTGGTTTTTTATCCAACTTGCCAGTCTGTGTCTTTTGATTGGTGCATTTAGCTCATTTACATTTAGAGTTAATATTGTTATGTTTGAATTTGATACTGCCATTTTTATGCTAGCTGGCTGTTTTGCCCATTGGTTCATGTAGATTCTTCATTTTGTTGATGCTCTTTAGCATTTGGTATGCTTTTAGGATGGCTGGTACTGTTTGTTTCTTTCTATGTGTAGTGCCTCTTTCAGGAGCGCTTGTAAAGCAGGCCTAGAGGTGACAAAATCTCTGAGTACTTGCTTGTTCATGAAGGATTTTATTTTTCCTTCACTTATGAAACAATTTGGCTGGTTATGAAATTCTGGGTTGAAAGTTCTTTTCCCTAAGGATGTTGAATATTGGCCCCCACTCTCTTCTGGCTTGTAGAGTCTCTGCCGAGAGATCTGCTGTGAGTCTGATGGGCTTCCCTTTGTGGGTGACCCGACCTTTCTGTCTGGCTGCCCTTAGTATTTTCTCCTTCATTTCAACCCTGGTGAATCTGACGATTATGTGCCTTGGGGTTGCTCTTCTTGTGGAGTATATTTGTGGTGTTCCCTGTATTTCCTGGAGTTGCATATTGACCTGTCTTGCTAGGTTGGGGAAGTTTTCCTGGATAATATCCTGAAAAGTGTTTTCCAGCTTGGATTCATTCTCTTCATCACATTCTGGTACACCTATCAAACGTAGGTTGGGTCTCTTCACATAGTCCCACATTTCTTGGAGATTTTGTTCATTCCTCTTTGCGCTTTTTTCTTTAATCTTGGTTTCTCATTTTATTTCGTTGAGTTGATCTTCGACTTCTGATATTCTTTCTTCTGCTTGGTCAATTCGGCTGTTGAAACTTGTGCATGCTTCGCAAAGTTCTCGTGTTGTGTTTTTCAGCTCCTTCAATTCATTCAAATTCCTCTCTATGTTGTCCATTCTTGTTATCATTTCCACGAAATTTTTTTCAAATCTTTTTTTAAGGTTCTTAGTTTCTTTGCACTGATTTATAACTTGTTCTTTTAGCTCACTGAAGTTTCACATTATCCACTTTCTGAAGTCTGATTTTGTCATTTCTTCACACTCATTCTCCGTCCAGCTTTGTTCCCTTGCTGGTGAGGAGTTTTGGTCCTTTGTAGGAGGTGAAGTGTTTTGGTTTCGGGTGTTTTCCTCCTTTTTGCGCTGGTTTCTTCCCATCTTTATGGATTTATCCATCTGTCGTCTTAGTAGTTGCTGATTTTTCAATTGGGTCTCTGTGTGGACGCCCAGATTGTTGATGATGAGGTATTTCTGTTACTTAGTTTTCCTTCTAATGGTCTAGCCCCTCTGCTGTATGAGTGCTGAGGTCCACTCCAGGCCCTGCTTGTCTGGGGTATGCCTGTAGCAGCTGCAGAACAGTGAGGGATACTCCCAGTTTCTTCTTCTGCTATCTTTGTTCCAGAATGATGCCTGCCAAATGTCAATCTGATTAGTCCTTTTTTGGGGTGACTCTTTGGACATACATGGGTCAGGGAGCTGCTTGAGGAGACTGTCTGTGCTTTATAGGAGCTCCAGTGCTGAGCTGTGAGCTCCGTTGTTCATTCAGCATTGTTGGGAGGATGTGTTTATGTCTGCTGCAACAGAACTCATAAACCCCCCGTTTTTTTCCCCCTTAGATTCTCTGTCTCAGGGAGTTGGGGCTTTCTTTATGAGTATCTGTTGCACTGTCCTGCCCAGCTAGGAGGCAGTCTATTCAGTATTTGCCTGCTGGGGCTCTGCCCTGTTAGCACGGGTCCGCCTGTTGCCGTAGGGCTCCGTTCTGCTGTGCCATGCTCCGCCCTGCTGGCAGAGTCTTTCTGTTATGGCAGGTTGTCTCGGCAACAGCAGGCTGCGTCAGCCCTGGGCAGTACTTCAGTATGGGCGGATTGTATCCGTAGTGATGGACGCCCCTCCCCTATTGGGCTGCACCGTCCTAGATGCCGGCAGCAAAATTCTCAGCCCCAAGTGCCTCCAATCGCCGCCCTGCTTGTCCCCGTGAGGGTGGGACCCGCCAAGCCCGATCACCCAGCTCCCTGCCTCAGAGTCCATCCTCTCTCTCTCTCTCTTCCTTTCCCCAAGCTAAACGGTTGACTCTCTCACTGGCGCCCCAGTAGCCTGCTGAAAGGGCACTGGGGTCTGTGCGATCTCCTGCCACTGCCCACTGCACCGGCTCAGATCACGTTTCCCAGGAATCTCCTGGTCTGGCTCATTGTCCAAGTCCCATTCAATCCGATGGACATGCCAATCTGCCCTTCCAAATCTCAGATTGCCGGTTTAACAGGGCACCCGGACCAGTGAGTTTTGTGCCCGGTGCTGCTGCGCTGCAGCGCCGGCCGAACCGGCTGCACGAGCCGGTTCACTAGCGTCCTGTGTCTCTCCCACACCTGGGACTTACAACGTTCTGTGGGCAAAAAAGGTCCATTCGAGAATGTGGCTAGGACTCACCCTCTGCGCCCTCACTGAGAGCTGCAATCCTGAGTTGCCTCTACGACACCATCTTGGAAGCCTTCTCCTAGGTGATTTAATAAGATGTTTGTGTTCATTTCTCTGAAAAGTCTCTGGCCTAATTATAATATTTTAATAGGTATATCACATTCAGCTTTTAGAGCTTGATATATGATACCTTCTGTAACACAGGGAAGCATAACACCACCCTCCTCATCTCTGATTTTGTTTCTCTGTATCTCTTTCAACCTCATATTTTCTGTCTCTCTCTTCTCTTAAATTTTAGTTTGTATGAGAAGCCCTTAGCCTCATTAGATGCCAGTTCTCTAGCCCTCCCTCCCCCATTCTGATTCATTTGGCCTGTCAGAGGGTCTGATGATCTTCATTTTAACAAGAATGTTCACCCAGGTGATTCTGTTTAGGTGATCCACATATTGTACTTCAAGAAACATTGATCTAGAAACAGAGATATACCACTGGGCCTATACATTTGCCTATGAGCAAGATAAGTGATGCATACAAAGTTTATCACCCAAATCCATTACCAAATAAAAGATATAAATTTTCTATGAGTGGTTTGCCTGGTTAGCCTTTTTCTATATGTCTTATTAGCACAGATTGTAAGTTTTTGTTTGTTTTCTGTTTTTTTATTTATTTTGAGACAGAGTCCCACTCACTCTGTTGCCAGGCTGAAGTGCAGTGGTGTGATGTCTGCTCACTACAACCTCTGCCTCTTGGGTTCAAGTTATTCTCCTGCTTCAGCCTCCCAAGTAGTAAGAATCATAGGCACATGCCACCATGCACAGCTAATGTTTGCATTTTTAGTAGAGATGGGGTTTCAGTAAGTTGTCCAGGATGGTATCAATCTCTTGACTTCGTGATCTGCCTACCTCAGCCTCTCAAAGTGCTGGGATTACAGGGGTGAGCCATTGCTCACAGCCCAGACTCCAAGTTTTTAACTTACACATCCTCATCATTTTCAACCTCATGACAGAAACAAACATGAATTCTCTCTGGAAGATTCCCTTATCTAAGTGTTTCTGAAACCAATTTTTTTTTAGGGAAAATGCAGACCTTACTATAAATTTTTTTTAACCTACACATGGAAATAAGGAACCAGCAGAAACAAGTCTATAACTACTTCAGATGTTGGAGGTATCAGACACAGAATTTAAAACAACTATACTTATTCTTAAAGAAGTAAAAGGGAAATTTTAAAATTTATGGACCATAGAAAATATCTAACACAATCCAGCAGGTTTGAAAGCCAAACAGAATTTTCTAAACAAGCAAACAAGTGAATCAATTGAAATATACACCACCACACCACACCACCAGCCCACACATGGGAGATTAGACACATCTGAAGAGAGAATTAGTGAGCCAAAAAATAGAGAAGAAAATAGTCAGAACATAACACCAATAGACAAAACAAAATCAAGAAATATGAAAGAGAAATGATTTGAAGGATAGATTAAGAAGTTTTAAAATATATCTATTCAAAATCCCTAGTAAAAGAGAGACTGAAGTATAACCAATATTTGGTGAGATAATATCTCAAAGTTACCAGAATTGATGAAAGGCACTTATCTTGAGATTCAGGAATTTTGGTGAATCACAAGTAGGGCAAATTAAAGAAGAATCCACACCAGCCAAGCCATAAAAACTGCAGCCTGCCAAGCACATAGACCAACTTAAAGCAAGTAAACAGAATGAACAGATTACATTCAAATGAATGACAGACTGCAAGCTTCCCTTGTCAAGAACCATCATGGAAGCCAGAAGACAGTTGTTTGATATACTTAATGATGTGTAAGGAAAGTTAGAACTTCACTTCTACTGAAAGTATCTTTTAAGGATAAAGGCAAAATAAATTAAAAAAAATAAAAGCTCAGAGACCCTCATTACATGTAATCTGAAGGTATTTTTCAGTAGAAAGTGATCTTGTGGTAAAAGTAATTTGAGGAGAGAAAAAAAGTGATCTTGGATGGAATGTCTGATTGGCAAGTGAACAAAAAGAAAAAGTGGCAGGTACATTGGCAAATCTGAATAAATATTAGCTGCATAAAACCATGATAAGCCTATATAGTTGGCTTTAAAACATAAAGTAGATGAGCCAGGCATGGTGGCACACTCCTGTGGTCCCAGCTACTTGGGAGGCTGAGGCAGAAGAATCACTTCAACCCAGGCAGCAGAGGTTGCAGTGAACTGAGATTGTGCCACTGCACTCCAGCCTGGTGACAGAGCAAGACTCTTTATATATATGTATATTAGAATTAAGACTATAATAACATACAAGTTTGGATGAGAGGAGAAATGAACTCCTAGTCATTGGAAATCTTAGTAATGTCCAAGAGAAGAATAAAGATATAGATCGAATGTCCCTAATCCAATAATCCAAAACCTGAAATGCTTTAAAATCCAAAACATTTTGAGCATCAATGTGACACGCAAAGGGAGTATTTTGGATTTCTGATTTTTGGATGAGGGCTGCTCAGCGTGTACTGTTAACTTCAGTTTGTGATAAATTAGATATGCATGTTGGAATATTTTGTGCAACTACTAAAGGAATAGAAGTAAAGCATGTAGGTTCCAATTCCAAACAGAAGGAAAAAACAGAAAAGTAAAAAATAGAAGTTATTCATAAATAACAAAATGAAATGGACTACTATGTCATACTGTATTAAAAGCAATTCCAGGTAAATTATAAGCCTAAATATGAGAAATAAAACCTGAGAGCACTTAGAATCATAGTAATGGAAACTTCTTTCATGATATCAGTGTAGGAAATAATTTTTTAAAACAAACACAAAAGGTTCAAATGTATTAAAATTATGATTGATTTATTTTAAATTATACAGAAGAGCAACTAGTGTCTAGATGAATATAAAATGCCTCTAAATCAATGAGAAAACCGTATCTCTCCATTGAAAATAGTTGCAGAAGATTTGCACATACACTTCACAAATAAGGAAATATAAATGGCCAAAAAACATGAATATATGGTTAACTTCATTAATTATCAGAAAACTCCAAATTGAAATCACACTGACTTACTATTTCAAAACTACCATTCCAAGAAAAGTAAAGTTCTCAAAATATTAAGTGGTGAGAAGCTTAGAGCAAGAGAATTCTCATGTATTGCTGGTGGGAGTGTGAATTAGTATACATATTTTGAAAAAAAAGTTTGGTTATATAAAGTTTAAGACATGAGTAGACTGCAGCCAGAAATTCTACTCCTAGGTACTTATTCTGGAGCAAATCTTGCACATTTGCACCAAAATACACATGTAAAATTGTTCATAACAGCGCTAGTTCATGGAAGTGCCAAATGAGTAGTCTTTAGCAAAGGAAATGAACTTATTACAGCTAAATGCAATGCATGGGTGAATCTTAACCACATAATGGTGAGCAAAGGAAACATGACACAAAATAATGCATATAATATGGTACAATATTTTGGGTAAACATGAACAAAATTAAATTGCTTACAGTTGAATATTTAAGTCCTAAGTAGAGAAATCTTTTTTTTTTAAGCAAGAAAATGATTTTCACCAGTCAGGATTGTTTATGGGAACCTCCAGGAGGGGGAAGAAGGGTTGTGATCAGACAGCCACATGCAGAAAGCTTCTAGAATGCTGGAAATGTTAGATTTATTGAATTATTTAGTGGTTACAGAGGTGTTCACCTTATAATTATTAAATTGTGCATACTTATTATATGTACTTTATGATTACCTGTGTCACATTTTAAAAATATAAAAGAAAATTAAAAAAAAAGATAAAATCAAACATCCAAAATATATAGAGAAATGAGTTTTTCAGACATAGGATCCATAAAATAAACAACACACATACACAATACCACAAGTTAGATTTAAGAATGTAAAAATATTAAACTTGTATTAAAAAAGGTAATAAAACAAATAATTTGGTACAATACTTTTGGCAAACTTAGCAAAATTAAATATCTTTCCAATATAAACAGTCCTTACAATTTGATTTTTAAAACCCTATAGGCAAATTATATGTGTATCATTTGTATATAATGATATAAAAATACGCATATATCTGAGCTCCAAAATGAAGGAAGCCATTTGAAATTTTATATAAAATTTAGGAACAAATTATTAAGTAAATGTATAAAATAATTATCCTTCTTATAAATTAAAAATGCAAATTAAAACTAGTTGGCTTTTTTTTGTACATACCATTAGCACTGGAAAAATTAGTGATGGTGCCAATTGTGTCAAGATGCAGTCTTTTGGACATCATTTGTATTTATGTAAATTATTATAATCTGGAAAAGCATAGTTTATCAAGGATTGTAAAATGCTTACAACCTCTGATAGAGTAAATCTATTTGTTAGAGTTTTTCTAGGAAATTAATTCAAATTATGAAAAATGTTTTAGGTACATAAACATAATGATTTCACCATAATTCATCATGATAAACAATGGAAGGCAACCTAATAGTAGCAGTCAAGGGATATTTGCAATAACTATATATAAGTCATTAAATTTCACTAAATTAATGTTTTGAGCAGTTACATGGCATTATATGTGTGTGTTTGTGTATATGTGTGTGACATCACAAGACAGAAAATTATTTAGCCACTAAATGATATTAGTGAGCCTATACAATTTTATGTATAGGTGTGTGTGTGTATGTGTGTGTGTGTGTATATATATATATTAAAAGAAAGTACTCTAGAAAAGATAGAAAATAGTTTGTACACTAAGATTAGACCCTTATGAAATATGCATAGAGATACTCACATGCATAAGGATTATAGCTAGAGCCATGGTTTAACATCCACAGGAAAATACAGGCTTGGAAAACACAAAAATGCAAATACTGTTAATGTCAGGCTATAACCACTGTGAATGATTTTTCCCTCTCATCTCTGTTCTAGGGTGCTGCAGTGTTATTATGTTATTCTATAATGAGAAAATTAACAATAAAAATTACAAAGATCTAAGTTTGCAATTTGCTTCCATCTTGCAGAACATTCCCTTTCACATTCATTTTTTTAAGAGCTAACAGTACAATTCACTATTAAGACATAGGGCATTTATTCAAAAGAAACAGATTCTTAAACTCTTGTTTAAGTAATTTAACAGTCACAGATTTTTTTTAACCTTGAAGCATGTGAGGAAAGAGGGTAGTACCAGTAATCTGGAGAACATCATTCTCAGCAAACTGACACAAGAACAGAAAAAGAAATACCGCATATACTCACTCATAGGTGGGTGAGAAAAATGAGAACACATGGACACAGAGAGGTGGTCTACTATACACTGGGGTCTATTGGGGGGAATGGGGGAGGGGCAGTGGGGGGCGGCTGGGGAGGGATAGCCTGGGGATGAATGCCAAGTGTGGGTGAAGGGGAGGAAGGCAGCAAAACACACTGCCATGTGTGTACCTATGCAACTATCTTGCACGTTCTGCACATGTACCCCAAAACCTATAATGCAATAAAAATTAAATAAATAAAAATAAAATAAACTCTCCTGAAAAACCTCACACATATTTATGTCTTATAGAAGGTGGAAAGATAATAATACACATTTAAATGAGCAAAAAGTTATTTAACAAGAAAACCAACAAATTACAAACCTTTTAGAGTGTTAAAGGCTGCTATCACAGGACACAGCAAGCTCTGAAGTTCAGGTGTCTTACAAGATTCCTTTTAAAAATAGCATTTTTATTTAAAAATAGATTTTATTGTGTATATTTAAGGTCTATAACACAATGTCATGAGTTACATTTGGATAGTAAAATGGTTACTATAGTGAAGTAAGTTAACATATCTATAATCTCACAGTTACCCATTTTTACTTGTTTTTGTGGCAAGAGCAGCTAAAATCTACCTATTTTTCAGGAATCCCAAATATAGTATAGTTTTATTAATTATAGTTGTCCTGCACATGAAATCTCTGGAGTTGTTTATTTTATGTATCTGCTACTGTGTAACTTCTAACATACATGTTTCCATCTCTACCTCCCCCATGTCCATGTTAACTCATTTTATTCTGTATCTCTCTCTCTCTCTCTCTCTCTCTCTCTCTCTCTCTCTCTCTCTCTCTCTCTCTCTCTCTCTTTAGATTCTACCTGCAAGTGAAATGATGCAGTATTTGTCTTTCTGTGTCTGGGTTACTTCACTTACCAACATGTGCTCCATGTTCCTCCATGTTGTGGCAAATGGCAGGATGTCTCTTTTTATAAAGACTGAATAATATTCTATTTATCCATTATTTTTCTGTTGACAGACATTCAGGTTGTTTCCATATCTTGGCTACTGTGAATAGTGCTGTAATGCACATGGTAGCACAGATATACTTAAGGCATGGTGATTATGTTTCCTGTGGATGTATGCCTAGAAGAGGGATTACTGGGGCACAAGGTAGTTTTGTTTTTAATATCTTTTTTTTAAATATAGAGACGGAGTCCCATTATGTTGCCCAGGCTGGTCTTGAACTTCCAGCCTGAAGCAATCTGCCCACCTCGGCCTCCCAAAGTGCTAGAATTACAGGTGCAAACCAACTCACCTGGCTTATTTTAAAATTTGTTTAGAACTTCCATATTCTCTTCATAATGGCTACACCAATCTACATTCCCACCCAAAATAAATATATATTGTTTTGCAATATAATATTTGGGGAGCAGAATAATATCTGCTTTTTGTGGCTTTGGAAAATAAACAGCTGTTTTCTTTTTATTTTGCTGATGTTATTTTCAGCAATATTAGGAGAGCAGTCTAGTTTCATTAACTAGCATCAAGAGTAAAAAGCTCAGTAACTAACATTTGCCATTTGTATATCTCCTTCACTGAAGCATCTGTTTAGAACCATTTCCCATGTGCAGCTGGGATGTAGGAGGGTTTTTGTTTATAGGTAAATGTCCTTTGTTGAATGTGGGTTTTATGAGTAGTATTTTTTTCCTAGTCTTGGCTCACCTTTTTGTGTCTTTTGAAGAGCAAAAGTTTTACATTTTTAAAGACATTTAATTTATTTAATTTTTTTTTCTTTTACAGCTCAAACTTTTAGTGTCCCATTTAAGAAATCTTTGCCAAATCCAAGGTCATTAAGATTTCTTCTTATGGTTGCTTTGAGCAGTTTTGGTGGTTTGTTAGATTCATGATGTTGAGTTAATTTCTGTATGTGCAGCAAAGTCAGTGTCAAGGCGTTTGTTTTATTTTATTTGTAGATGACTATTCCACTGTTCCAGCACATTTCATAAAATGATTATTCTTTTCCTCATTTAGGGGATTTGTCATTTCACCATTGCAGTTTTGTTGAAAATCAGTTGATCCTTTATCTGTTATGGCCTCTTTCTGGACACTTTGTTCTTCTCCATTGATCTAGATGTGTATTTGTACCAATACCATAGTTACTGTAGGTTTGTTAATAAACCTTGAAACACAGGTATTGGATATCCTCCACCTTTTCCTTTTTCAAAGTTGTTTTAGCTATTCTAGGTCTATCACATTTCCATATGCATTCTTAGATTAGTTTGTCCATTTCTAAAAACTCTGCTAGAATTTTTATTACAATTGCATTGAATGTATCAATCAGTTTTGTGAGAATTGACTTATTAGCAATACTGAGTCTTCAAATCCAGGAATGCAGTATATCTCCCCATTTATTTCTTTAGTTTCTCTGTTTGGTTTCTCTTACTTCTTTAATGATACTTGGTGGCTTTCATCCTGTACATTTTTTTTTCTCAAATTTATCCCTAAGTATATTTTTGGTGCTATTATAAATAGTATTTTAAATTAAGTACATGAAAAGATGTTCATCATTAGCCTTGGAAAAGGTAATTTAAAATCACAATTAGATACCACTCCACTAAGGTTTCTCAGCTTCAGCACTGTTGACATTTCGAGCCTCACAGTGTTTCCTTGGTTGCAGGAAGGTGGGGGTTGGGGTGCCTGTCTTGTGTGTTGTGGGATGTTTAGCTGCATCCTTGGTCTCTACCCATCGAATGGCCATATTATTTCTTCCCTTCCTCAAATTGTAAAACCAAAATGTCTCCAGACAGTGCCAAATGTGCCCCAGGAGGCATTTGTTCACTACTATGGTTAAAATTTTAAAAACTATTGGCAAGACTATGGAGCAACTGAAACTCACACATGCTGCTGTTGAGAATGTAAAATAGTTCCAACTACTTTGAAGAGCTTGGCAGTTTTTTTTAATTTTGCTTTCAATTGACAATTATACACATTTATGGGGATACTTTGTGATGTTTTTATACATGTATGCGTTGTGCAATGATGAAATGGTATTTAAAATATTACCTCACTGATTTCTTTGTTGTAAGAATATTCAGAATTCTCTCTTCTAGTTATTTTGAAATATACACCGTGATGTTGTTACTTATGTCTTCCTACTTTTGTGCTAATCAAAGCAGTTTGAAACTCAGCTCTATGCCCTTGAGCATGGCATTTAAATTTTCAGAGCTTTCTTTTACCCAAGGATAAAATGGTGATAATAACACCCACTGCACAGGGTCGTTGTGTGAGGATTAAACATGCATGTAAAAGTGTCCATGCCAGAACTTGGACATAAGATGCCCTCCCTCTAGGGGTCCTGATGTTCTCTGGTTCAGCCTCACCCTTGACTTACTCTCTGACCTTGAACAAGTGTCTGGGTCTCTGGGCTCTGTTTTCTCATCTGTAAAATGAATGAGGTTGGAATAAAGGATCCAGAAGGTCCCTCTAGCCCTCTTGATCTGTATGCTCTGAATCACTCCATAAATGAATTGGACAGGTTGAGACTGGCAGGAGGGATAGGAGGATCTGATTGCTGAAAAGGAGCCCAGGGAGAAGGGAGGGCTTGTGGAAGTTCTGGCTGAGTCTGCTGTGTGCTTCACTGGAGAACATCCTCACATGTCAGGCAGCTCACACCTCAGCCATCTTAATGTTCCTTGCACCTCCGGGTTGATGTTGCCCCTGGCAACACCGACAGTCTCTGTTCCCTTTGATGTGCTTACTCCCACCATGGCTCAGTTGACAAGAAATTGCCAGGAGTGGCATTTTCCTGCACACACACATTTTGCTGCACACACATTTCCCAGAAGGAAAGGGGGCCTTAAATCTATCATGAAGATTAGGTTTGCAAGCCATAGAGCCTGTGAGGGACCTGAATGTCTGAGCTTTGAGAATCTTCCTATTTTGGCTGGAATTATGAGTTTAAACCTGCTGGCACTCAGGAGGTGCTGAGATGCCTGCAGAGGCTGTCATTCCTGGGAAGCACTGTCATCCATGGGCTAAAACATGGGGCACTTTTGTCCAGCAGCAAAGGGTTCAAGGGCCTATTATGCCACTTGCTAATTTATGCCAATTTCTTAGCTTCTCTGAGACTCCGTTTATTTATTTATAAAAGGAAATCATAATATCTACTGCAGTTTGCATTTGGGGTGTTTTGGTATATCCAGCATCTCTTTCCCCCTCTGTTTTTGGCACTATCATTCCTGTCTCCCTTCCTTTGGGAAAGTAAGCTTCCTGCACTCAGGCCCTGATATTCTGACCAGATGATCAGTCAGTGACTATCCCACCCCTCTCTTCAGAGAGAGGTGTTAGCCTAGACTAAACCAATCACAGCAGTCCATTCCCCCCAGGAAATAGTGATTGGTCCAAGAAGAGCATGTGACCAAAATCAGCCTAGTAGAATCCTTGATTGGGACCTTATCTGTGGCTATAAGAGAGCAGTTCTCTCTTCCCTCTGGAGCCACTCGATGGGATGCTTTAAGCTTGGAGCTGCCAGTGGTTATGATTTCCCCTTCAGCTTCCCTTTCTTGCCTCATGAATAAATCCCACAGCAAAGAGAAAGATGCTCCTACACAGAAGCAAAATGTTGAAAAACATAAGGAGTATGAGCGATCCAGTGATGTCATTGGAGCCCCTGAGTCTAGCTGTGCCTGAGGCTATTCCCTGGTGACTCCCAGCTCTAGAAGCAACTACATTCCGTCTTAGGTGAAAGCAGCTGGACTCTTTTGGTTGAAAGTCAAAGGCCCAGGGAATTTGGTAGCTCAGTAAATCTTGCTGTTATGCCAGTGGCAGTCACTGCATACCCTACCACAGCTCTTTTCTCCCTAATCTCAGGTGCCTAGGGGAGTATCTGTCCCTCCCATTTGACTGAGAGCTCCTCAGGGGAGGTACAAAATCTGACATGCCCAGCATTTACTTGCACCTCAGTGTCTGGGGCATAGAAGGTATAGAAAGTACTCAGGACAAAAGAATCACTTGAACCTGGGAGACGAGTTCTCAGTGAGCCGAGATTGCGCCACTGCAGTCTAGCCTGGCAACAGAATGAGACTCCGTCTCAAAAACTAATGAAAGAAAGAAAGTGCCCAGAGAATGTCTGATGATTGAGGGAGGGAGGAAGTGACTGAGTGTTGACCCAGGTCTGCCCCCTTCCCATCCTGCATCCTGCTCAGGCCTCTCCTCCATGACTTCTCCCTAAACCACCCCTCTACCCATAGGATGGTTTACTGAGTGTTTGCCATCCTCCTCCAATATCCTCCAACATCCTCCAGGTTGGGAGCTCTTCTTTGTCCCATCATCCTTAACACATTTATTAAGCACCTAGAGGTGCTGTTCTAGGAACTTGGAGTACACATGTGATCAAGATAGACTCCAGCCTATCTTCATGGCATTTGCAGTGTTGCTGGGGACATCTATGAAGAACAAAGAAATAGACAATGCCAGGTCCTGAAGAGTCCTCTGCAAAAGCTAATGCAGGGGAAGGGGAGGGAGGGTGGCACATTGGGGAGGAGCTGAGGAGTGAAGGAGACACCGTTTCTGTCATCGCCTCCCCTGACCATGACTATCTGCTCCTTGCATGAGACTGCACCTGCAAACATGAAGTTGAATCCAGGAAAAAGTAGGAAGAAATACCCTGACCCTCTCACTTCCTATCTTCTAGTCTCCTGGCAGCACCTCCCATTGGCTGAATCCAACAGAAGCCAGTTGTCATGAGAGTCCTTGACAGAGTGCACACAGGGCAGCGTCCCTGGTGCCAAGCTGGACAGGAAGAGATGGGGAATGAACTAGGGTGTGAAGAACAACCAGCCAGGGATGATTAGCAGAATATTCCCTCCTAAGCTAGTGGCATTGCTTCAGCATGCTCATTACAGTCTGTTTCTTTGTATTTTGGTATGAATTGAATGTTTCACAAACAGTGTGAATCATTTATTTTATGAAACTATTTTAAAAAATAATCAGATGGCCTGGTGCTCAGGAGCAGAAAAAAAGGTGACCTTGACATCATGACCCCACCTGGAAATTGGGTCTCAAAGCCACATTTGAGGCTAAGCAGGTGCAAGCTTTAGTGAAAAAGCAGAATCCAGGAGCCCAAACACCCAAGTTCACGTTCTGCTTCAGCTACTCACCTGCAATGTGACCTAGAGAAAGTCCCTCCTCTCCCAGCCTCAGTTTCCCCAGCATGCATTAGTGATCCTTCATGGGCTTCTCAGCTCTGGGATATGGAACTTCCAGTGTTAAAACCTGGACAGGTGGCCATCCTAGTTGGGGTGGCAGTGTGGTGACCTGTCTTGTGACAGGTCATGACTTGTGGGTGATGATGTTGCAGGATCCTTGGGGTGTTGCTTTTTTGGGTGGAAACCTCTGCGGCTGATGGCACCTTTGCCCAAGTTTTGCTCAGGCCAGATGGACTCATTTCATCCACTCGGCCTGGCAGGCTGCACTTGGCTGATGCTACTAGCCTGGATCCCATGCCTGCCAAGGGTGAGCCAGATGTGGAGCAGTGAGGAGTGTGTGAGCAAGTGAGCATGGGGTCAGCTGCTGCACACAGGCATGACAGCTGTTGCAGTGAGGTGGGCAGCACCAGGCACCAGCCCAAGTGCCTGCTCTCTACAAGGCTACAGCTGGACCAGGTGTACCAAAAGCAACTTCTACGGTTGCCACTGGGGAACATGGTGGTGTCCAGAAGTGTGGAGACTCCAGGAACTGCAGGACCCCAAAGAGGGAGTCACGGCTGTTGCTCAGAGGGCCCCCAGATCTGGGATCCCCAAAGGGCCAGCAATATGGCAAGCAAGGGGTGTGTTTCAACCTTGTTTCTGTTACAGCTCTCTCAGCCCCACCATTTGGCAGGTCCTGAGTTCTTGTCCTGTGTCCAGGAAGAATGAGGTGTGTGGACAAGTAGAGGGTGAGCAAGGACAGAGGAGCTTTATTGAGTAGCAAAATAGCTCAGAGGAGGCCCTGGAGTGAGTAGTCCCTCTCTGCAGGCAGGGTGGTCCTCATGTGTGTTCAGCTCTCAGCAGAGAGGAGGCCCTGGAGTAGGTAGCTCCTCTCTGCAGCTGGTTATTCCAATGTCTGCTAATTTCCGGCTGAGCCTGGGGCTTTTATGGACCTCAAAGGGGAGAAAGGGCAGGCTGATTGGTCCATGGGTGACCATTGGTGGGCCTGAAAAAGGGACCACAAGTTCTCATTTTAATCTGTGTGACTGGCAGCCCAACCCCAGCCTTCATGCCCTCATTGGCCTGAAGGTAGAGCCTCACCAGGGACCTGCCCCCTTCCACCCAAGAACCTGTATGCCTTCTGCTACTGTTCATGGAGCCCAGGTTGTAGGTGCCAAGGGATGCCTTCAGGACAGTGTGAAGCTGCCCTCAGCCCCCCTCAGCTTCCGTCTTATGCTCTTCAGTGCCCAAAGTCTGGAGGGGGCCTAGTTGGCAGGGGTCTGGTGTGACAGTACTGCCCTGAGCATGTGCACACCCAGTCAGGCTGTGACAGTGCCCAGGCTCAGGTTTGAACTTGCTCTGAGATCAGAGTGGGTGCTGACATCAGGGAGAAGCCAGGCAGCAGGAGCAGGAACTTCTGAGCCTGCAAGGACATGGGGCCTTCCCAGGCCCCCAAGAATGCAGAGATACCTGGGTCTACAGCTGCAATTTGGACAGGGGCTCCTGCCTGCTTCATTGAGTGAGGCTTGGATCTGCAGCTGTGACTTGGGAGTCCAGCTGCACCCAGGAGGGTGGGGCCTCTGCCTGCTTCCAGCCCCCCAAGAGCACAGGGAGGCCCAGGTCTGCAGCCATCACTTGGGTGGCTGTAGCTACACCTGGGGAGCTCCCACCCCACCAACTGTGAAGGGGTGGGTCTCCCACTTGTCCCAAGCTCTTGCCAACTCCACAGAGTGTGAAGCCCCAGCCATGCCTCTCTGCCTCAGCCTCCTGAGCAGTTGAGGTTACAGGTGTGCATCATAACAGCCAGCTATTTTTTTTTTTTTTGTATTTTGAGTAGAGATGGGGTTTTACCATGTTGACCAGGCTGGTACCAAACTCCTGATTTCAAGTGATCCTCCTGCCTCTGCCTCCCAAAGTGCTGGGATTACAGGCATGAGCCACGGTGCCTGGCCACTTGTCTCAAAACAAAACAAAAATACTCTCTGGGCTTTTCTTCAGGGAAGGTGGGAGAAAACTGTAAATTTTAGTTTTGCTATAATGTTCTGCTAATTTTGAAAATAAAATAAAATTAAATGGAGCTAAAAATATTGTTTCTGATGAATTCTGGTACAAAGCAGAATTACAGTGTAAATGTTTGATTTTAAAATATTAAGAGGCAAATAACCACACATTCTATGATTCCATTTGTTTATTTGTTTATTTTTGAAGTGGAGACTCATTCTGTCACCTATGCTGGGGCACAGTGGCATGATACCTCCTCACTGCAACATCCAACTCCTGGGTTCAAGCAATTCTGTCTCAGCCTCCTGAGTACCTGGGATTACAGGCTTCTGCCACCGTGCCTGGCAATTTCAAACTTTTAAAATTTGTTAAGATTCATTTTGTGGCCCAATATATGATCTATGTTGAAGAAACTTCTTGTGCCCTTCAGAAGAATGTATTCTGCTGTTGGGTGAAATAATCTATATATGCCTATTGGGTCTATTTGGTCTATAGTTTATTCACATCTACTGTTTCCCTACTTAACTTCTGTTTGGATGGACTATCTAGTGTTGAAAGTGGAATATAATAGTCCCCTGCTGTTCCTACACTGCTGTAAGTTTCTGCCATCAGTTCTGTTAATATTTGCTTTATATATTAGGTGCTCCAATGTTGTCATATATTTGACAATTGTTATAACCTCTTCATGAATTGCTCTTTATTATTATAGTGATCTTGTCTCTTATGACAAAAGCTGACCAAAGTCTAATTGTCTACAATAAATATACCTGCCCCTCTTTTGCCTATAATTTGTATGGAATATCTTTTCTTTTTCCTTTTTTTCTTTTTTGAGACAGAATCTTACTCTGTTGCCTAGGCTAGAGTACAATGGCACAATCTCAGCTCACTGCAACCTCTGCCTCCTGAACTCAAGAGATTTTCCTGCCTCAGCCTCCTGAGTAGCTGAAACTACAGGTGCTCACCACCATACCTGGCTAATATTTTTTGTATTTTTAGTAGAGATGTGAGGTTTCAGTGTGTTGGCCGGACTGGTGTTGAACTCCTGACCTCAAGTGATCTGCTTGCCTCAGGCCCGCAAAGTGCTGGGATTACAGGCGAGATCCACTACACCAGACTATCTTTTTCTATTCTTTCATTTTTAGTCTAAGTATGTCCTTAAGGCAAAAGTGAGTCTCTTGTAAGCCACATGTTGTTGAGAACTGTTTCTTTATTTATTCTACTATTTTGTGTCTTTTGATTAGTGGGCTTAATCTATTTTCTTTTTCTTTTTTTTTTCTTTTTTGAGACAAAGTTTCACTCTTATTGTCCAGGATGGGGTGCAATGGCATGATCTTGGCTCACCACAACCTCTGCCTCCCAGGTTCAAGTGATTCTCCTGCCTCAGCCTCCCAAGTAGCTGGGATTACAGGCATGTGCCACCATGCCAGGCTGATTATTGCATTTTTAGTAGAGTCAGGGTTTCATCATGTTGGACAGGATGGTCTTGATCTCTTGACCTTGTGATCCACCTGCCTTGACCTCCCAAAGTGCTGGGATTACAGGCATGAGCCACCATGCCCAGCCTATTCTATTTACTTTTAAAGTAATTTTTATAGATAAGGACTCACTATTATAATTTTACTAATTGTTTTCTGACTGTTTTGTAGTTTATTTTTTCCTCTCCCTGTCTTCCTTTGTGATTTGTTAGTATTTTTCTAGCGGTATGCTTTGATTTGTGTTTTTTTTTTTTAAGGAATTTTGCTCTTGTCACTGATGCTGGAGTTCAATGATGCAATCTCAGCTCACTGCAACCTCTGCCTTTCTGGTTCAAGCAGTTCTCCTGCCTCAGCCTCCCAAATAGCTGGGATTGCAGGTATGTGCCGCCACTCTCAGCTAATTTTGTATTTTTTTTGAGATGGAGTCTTGTTCTCTTGCTCAGTCTGGAGTGCAGTGGTGAAATCTCAGTTCACTGCAACCTCCACCTCATAGGTTCAAGCAATTCTCCTGCCTTAGACCTTTGAGTCCCTGGGATTCCAGGGACCTGCCATGACTCCCTGTCAATTTTTGTATTTTTAGTAGAGATGAGGTTTCATCATGTTGGTCAGGCTGGTCTCAAACTCCTGACCTCAGATAATCCACCCACCTTGGCCTCCTAAAGTGCTGGGATTACATGTGTGAGCCACTGTGCCTGGCCAAAAATCTCTTTAACTTGAAAAATAAACACACAAGTCCAGAGAAGACATATCTGAGAACATGCCTGTGAAGCACCCAGAATTAATAACCTGATTGATTGCTGTTAGTGTTCCCTTGTAGTAAGTCAAAAAAGAATTTTATGAGATGAGTTATACATACAGTAAACTACAGTAGAAACATTTGGCATACAGAGTTTAAATTTCTAAGCTTGGTTTCTACAAAGAAAAATAAAATGCTAAAGTTAAATCAAGAATTAGATATTTTATATTTAAGAAAATGCTTACTCTACTAAAAATACAAAAAAAATCTGGGAATGGTAGTACATGCCTATTTCAGCTATTCAGAAGGCTGAGGCAGGAGAATCACTTGAACCCAGGAGGTGGAGGTTGCAGTGAGCCAAGTTTGCACCACTGCACTCCAGCCTGGGTGACGGTGGACTCAATCTCAAAAAAAAAAAACTCTATATATACATATTTGTATACATACTAGAGACCCAAAATAGATAATCAAAAAAAAGAGATATCATTTCTAAACATTGAGTCATGGAATAAAAGTCTATAAAAAAAGTGGAGAAAATGAAGATGAAATATGGGACTTATTGGACACCATCAAGCAGACCAATATATTCATAAAGAAAGTTTTTGAATAATATATTATTCTAAGAAGGAAGTGGTAGAGAGGTTACTTAAAGAAGTATCCACATTTCAAAGTGATGAAACAAAAAATATCACCAATCAAGAATATTTGATGTGGTAAAAATTTACTTCAAAAATAAAGGCTTTCCAAGATAAGCAAATGCTGAGGGTGCTTGCTAGAATAATTCTACATGAAATGCTAAAGGAAATCCATTATATTGGAAACTGAAACAATGCTGGGCAACATCATTAAACCATATTAAAATATAAGGTTGTCTGTTAAAGGTAGATACGCAGACATAAAATTATCTATTGTCATTCATGATGGTACATAAAACCCTTAAAACTCTGCTATAGAATTTAGAAAACAACATAAATCTACATAAACCTGTTAATACATACATTCTCTAAAATGATATAATTTGTAACATTAATAAAGTAGGGAATGTGAAGAGGTATAGTGTTTTTTTTTCTTGAGATGGAGTCTTGCTCTGTAACCCAGCTAGAGTGAAGTAGTGTGATCTTAGCTCACTGCATCCTCTGCCTCCCAGGTTCAGGCAATTCTCTTGCCTCAGTCTCCCAAGTAGCTGGGGCTACAGGTGAGCCACTGCACCAGCTAAGTTTTGTATTTTTAGTAGAGATGGGGTTTCACCATGTTGGTTAGGATGGTCTCGATTTCTTGACCTCATGATCCATCAGCCTCCACTTCCCAAAGTGCTGAGATTACAGGCATGAGTCACCATGCCTGGCCAGCTCTTATATTCAATTTTAAGTAAAGTTGTTATAAGATTAAACTATGCTGTAATAACTTTAAGATATCTTATGTACACTGTATATCTCAACATAATCAAAAAAATTAGAAATGAATCAATGCATGTCATTACAATATTAATACCAACAAATGAAGGCAGTATAAAAGAAAGTGAGACAAAACATCTGCAAGAAACACATAACATTTTTAAAATGGTAATAGTAACTTCATTTTCTTCAGAAATTTTATTACATATAAATGGGTTAAACTCACAATGAAAAAAATAAAATGGCTGAATGAATAAAGAACAAACAAGATCCTACAATATACTCTGTACAAGAGATTCACTTTAGCTGTAAGGAGTCAAAACAGGCTGAAGTAACAGGATAAAAAAATATATTCCATGCAAATAGTAACCACAATTGGACAGAGAGACCAGAATTATAGTAAACAAAATATACTTTAAGTCAAAAACTGCCACGAGACAAAAATTGTTATACACTGCTTAAATGGGTACATTTACAATAAATCTACAAGTTATTAATAAATATGTGTATATAATCAGGGCATCCAAATATATAAATCAAACATTGACAGAAGTAGAGCAAGAGATACAGAGTAATACAGTAACTGTAGACTTCATGACCCACCACCTTCAATAATAAATAGAAATCAGGAGATCAACAAGAAAACAGAAAACTTGGAAAACATTATAGACCAATTAGACATAACACACATGTACAGAACTCTCTAGTCAAAAGTAGAATACACAATACCCTCAACCACATATGGTAGATTCTGTTAAAACATATAACTATAACTCACAGTGATAAATTTGTATTCAATGTAATCTTTATCAATCTCCCAATGGTACTTTATTTGCAAAAATATATTTTTCAGTTCTATAATTGTGTAGAAACTATGACTAGCCAAGCATCCTTAAAAAAGAACAAAGAGACAACAAACCAAAAAAAAAAAAAAAGAGGCATTACATTTTCTGACTTGAAAACATAAAGCTAAAAATAAAAACAATGTGAGCAAGATGTGATGGCTCATGCCTGTAATCCAATCAGTATGGGAGGCTGAGGTGCATAGATCACCTGGCTCAAGAGCTTGGGACCAGCCTGGGCAAAATGATGAAACTCCATCTCTGCTAAAATACAAAAAATTAGCCAGGCATGGTGGCACATGCCTGTAATCCCGGCTATTTGGGAGGTTGAGGCAGGAGAATTGCTTGAACCCAGGAGGCAGAGGCTGAGATGAGCTGACATCCTATTACTACACTCCAGACTGAGAGTGAGACTCTATCTAAAAAAATGTGATACTGTCACAAAGACAAATAATTCATAGAACAGAATAGTGAGCCCAGAAATAAGCCCCTGTGTATATGATCAAATAACATTTCATAAGTTTGCCATGACCACATAATAGGGAAAGGAGAGTCTCTTCAATATGATGTTCAAAACTGAATATCTATTTGGGAAAACTGAAGTTGGATCCTTCCCTTGCACCATATAAAAATATTGTAAGTAGACTACTGAAACTTAAGAAATACAACTAATAAAACTCTTAGAAGACAATAAAAGGGAGAATGTGACACTGGTCTTGACCCTGTTGTCTTGGATATGCATCAAAGGTATAAGCAACAAAGAAACAGAAAACAGGACTACACCAAATTTTGAAATTTCTGCACATCAAAGGAAACATTTACTGCAGCAAAAATGTCACCCCAAAAATGGGTGAAAATATATGCAAATCACATATTTGTCAGGAGTTAATATCCAGAATAAATAACTCCTAAAACTCAACAATATAGTGGATAACTTGATTTAAAACTGAACAAAGGATTGAACTGACATTTCTCTAAGGATATACAAATGACCAAAATGCATATAAAAGGATGCTCAAAATTTTCTAGTTGTTAGAGAAATGTGAAGTAAAATCACAATGACATATCACTTCACCCATTAGAGTTGTTGCTATAAAAAAATCAAATCTGTAAGGTGTTTGAAGACATTGGAATCCCTTTGCACTTTTGGTGGAGAAAAATAATTCTCTCTCTCTCTCTCTCTCACACACACACACAGACACACACACACAATAAAAATTCCTCAATTAAAAAGGAAATTATTATATGATCAGCAATCTCACTCTTTTGTATGCTTCCAACTATGCACTGCAGAATTTAGAAGGGATATTTACACACTTATGTTTATTGCAGCATTATTCATAAAAGCCAACAAAAGAAAGCAACCCAGGTATCTCAAATGATTAACAGATTAAAAAAAAATGTGGTATAGGCCAGGTGTGGTGGCTCATGCCTTTAATTCCAGCATTTTGGGAGGCTGAGGCAGGACAATTGCTTGAGCCCTGGAGTTCAGGACAAACTTGGGCAACACAATGAGATCTTGCTTTTACAAAGACATGTTTTTAAATTGCCAGGCATAGTGGTATGCACCTGTAGTCCCATCGATTTAGGAGGCTAAGGTGGGAGGATCTCTTGAGTCTAAGAGGTAGATGCTGCAGTAAGCTTTAATCACACCATTGCATTCCAGCGTGGGTGACAGTGAGATCATGTCTCAAAAATAACAACAAGGTCGGGCATGGTGACTCATGCATATAATCCCAGCATGAGGTGGGTAGATTATTTGAGGTCAGGAGTTGGAGACCAGCTTTGTCAACATGGTGAAACCCCGTCTCTACTACCAATGCAAAAATTAGCCAGGCATAGTGGCAGGCACCTGCAATCCCAGCTACTCAGGAGGCTGAAACAGAATTGCTTGAACTCGGGAGGTGGAGGTTGCAGTGAGCAGAGATCACACCATTGCACTCCAGCCTAGACAAGAGTGAGACCCTGTCTCAAATATATAGAATGCTAGTCAGCCTTAAAAAGGAATTTTGTCACATTCTGTAAGGATAAGGCTTGAGAATATTATGTTAACTGAAAGAAGTCAGTAACCAACTAACACATATTTTCAATACTGAAACACATGAAACAGAAAGTGGAAGCGTGTTTGTCCAGGACTGGAGAGAAAATGAAACGGGCAAATGTTGATGTGCTTGAGTTTTAGTTTTGAAATATGTAAGTCTGAAGGTCTTTTTTATAATAATGTAAATATTCATACCACTAGTGAAACATATAGTTAAAAAATTAAGATGGCAAATTTTATGTTTTCACTGCAATTTTTTTGGGGGGCACAAAGATGTGCTGTCACCCAGTTTGTAGTACAATGGTGCAATCACAGTTTACTGCAACCTCAGGCTGTAGTGCAGTGGTGTAATCACAGCTCATTGCAACCTTGACTCTGCAGGTTCAAGCAATCCTCCCACCTCAGCCTCTAGAGTAACTGGGACTAGGCACACACCACCACAACTGGTGGGTTTTTGTAAATTATCTACATAAGGTGGGGTTTTGCCATGTTGCCCAGGTAGGTCTCAAACTCCTGAGCTCAAGTCATCTGCCCACCTCTGCCTCCCAAAGTGCTGGGATTACAAGTGCAAGCCACCTTGCTCAGCTTTCCTTGCTTGTTTTAAAGGCCGAAGCTGGGCATGATGGCTCATGCTTGTAATCTCAGCACTTTGGGAGGCTGAGATGGGTAAGCGCAGGAGTTTGAGACCAGCCTGGCCAACATGGTGAAACTCCATATCCACTAAAAATACAAAAATTAGCCAGGCATGCTACTTAGGAGGCTGAGGTAGAATTGCCTGCACCTGGGAGCTGGAGATTGCAGTGAGAAGAGCAGGCACCAATGCATTCCAGACTGGATGACAAGAGCCAAACTGCATCTCAAAAAAAAAAAAATTAAAAAGCCTTACATTTCCAAGTAAAGGTAAAATACCAATGTCATAAAATGGGACTCTACACAAAATAAGCATTTTGGAATAAATTATATTATCATTTTGATATATGATGAAGAAAGTTGAAATTCTCATGACACCTTTTTGCCTGCAATAAACTTGAACTTGGAAATAATTTTTTTTTTTTACTTGGAGGAATTTTATATTTTATTGAAAAATTACGTTAACATGTAATAGGTTTATTATTATTTTAAAGGAGTAAACAAAGTTTTTAAAATTTCTCAGTTTTAATTTCTTTTTAAAAAAATTATACTTTTAAGTTCTGGAGTACATGTGCAGGTCATGCAGGATTGTTACATAGGCATACACGTACCATGGTGGTTTGCTGCATGTATCCCCCCATCACCTATATTAGGTATTTCTCCTGATGTTATCCCTCCCCACTCCCCCCACCACCTGCCATCTCTCCTCTAGCCCTCTCCATGCCCCGACAAGCCCCAGTGTGTGATGTTTCCCTCCCTGTGTCCATGCCTTCTCATTGTTCAACACCCACTTATGAGTGAGAACATGTGGTGTTTGGTTTTCTGTTCTTGTGTCAGTTTGCTGAGAATGATGGTTTCCAGCTTCATCCATGTCCCTACAAAGGACATGCACTCATCCTTTTTATTGCTGCATAGCATTCCATGGCATATATGTGCCACATTTCCTTTATCCAATTTATCATTGATGGGCATTTGTGTTGGTTGCAAGTCTTTGCTATTGTAAACAGTGCCACAATGAACATACTTGTGCATAGGTCTTTATAATAGAATGATTTATAATCCTTTGGGTATATTTTAGTAATGGAATTTCTGGGTCAAATTGTGTTTCTATTTCTAGATCCTTGAGGAATTGCCACACTGTCGTCTACAATGGTTGATCCAATTTACACTCCCACCAACAGTGTAAAAGTGTTTCTATTTTCCCACATCTTCTCCAGCATCTGTTGTCTCCAGTTTTTTTAATGATCACCATTCTAACTGGCCTGAGATGGTATCTCAATGTGGTTTTGATTTGAATTTCTAATGACAAGTGATGATGAGCATTTTTTCATATGTTTGTTTGCTATATAAATGTCTTATCTTGAAAAGTGTCTGTTTATATCCTTCACCCACTTTTTGAAAGGGTTTTTTTCCTTGTAAATTTGTTTAAGTTCTTCATAGATTCTGTATATTAGCCCTTTGTCAGATGGGTAGATTGCAAAAATTTTTTCCCGTTCTGTTGGGTACTGGTTCATTCTAATGACTGTTTCTTTTGCTGTGCAGAAGTTCTTCAGTTTAATTAGGTCCCGTTTGTCTATTTGGCTTTTGTTGCCAATGCTTTTGGTGTTTTAGTCATGAAGTCCTTGCTTATGCCTATGTCCTGAATGGTATTGCCTAGGTTTTCTTCTAGGGTTTTTATGGGATTTTTAGATTAAAATTTCCAAAATAAGATGGTAGGGGGAAAGCGTTTAGTAGATATAGTCTCCCAACACTGTATTCAAGGCATTGGCAATCATCAGTGTCTACATTTTATTTATTTAATTTTTTTGAGACAGAGTCTTTTCTCTGTTGCCCAGGCTGGAGTGCAGCGACACAATCTTGGCTCACTGCAAACTCCGCCTCCCTGGTTCAAGCAATTCTCCTGCCTCAGCCTCCCAAGGAGCTGGGATTACAGGTGCACACCACTATCCTCAACTAATTTTTTTGTATTTTTAGTAGAGATGTGGTTTCACCATGTTGGACAAGCTGGTCTTGAACTCCTGGACCTCAGGTGATCCACCCATCTTGGCCTCCCAAAGTGCTGGGATTACAGGCATGAGCCACCATGCCCAGCCTGGTGTCTACATTTTAAAACAAATCTTCTTCTGATTATAAAATAAATATGTGCTCATTTGCAAAACTGTAAACTCACTCTTAATGCCAACACCTTTGGACAAGCATTGTTAATGTTTTTGGTCCATTTATTCCCATTGTTCTTCTGTACCATGTTTTTAAGCAAAACTGAAATCATACTATGATTGCAGTTTTGTTTGTATCTGCACTTAAGTGGTAAGTCACCAAATTAAGGTCACCAAAGCATTTTCTATCTGTTACCCTTAAACACTACATTTTATTTTACACTCTGATGGATAAAGACTTAATTATACCAAAGTAGTGAAGGCAGAATGGAAGTAGAGACAGCATGATCTTTAGAAAACATAGACTAAGTCACATCACTCACCTGTTTAAAACCCTTCAGTGGCTTTCATTGAATTCAGTATCAAATCCAAACTCCACAGGGTGGCCCACATGAGCTAGGCCCCAGCTCTCTGAACTCATCTCCTGCAACACCAGCCTCCTTCCTTCTCCTCTAATGAGCCCAGTTTATTCCTGCCTTAAGACTTTTGAACTTGCTGTTCCCATGCTGTGGTAGTTTTTCCACAGATATTTCCCCATCTTACCACTTCATGTCATTCTGATGTCAGCCTAAATATAGCTCATCAGTGAGACCTTTCTTAGTTGGGCATGGTGGCTCATGCCTGTAATTCCAGCAGTTTGAGAAGCCAAGGCAGGTGAGTCACTTGAAGTCAGGGATTTGAGACCAGCCTGGCCAACATGGTGAAGTCCCATCCCTATTAAAAATACAAAAATGAGGCCAGGCTTAGTGGCTCACATCTGTAATCTCAGCACTTTTGGAGGCCAAGGTGGGCAGATCACCTGAGGTCAGGAATTGAAGATCAGCCTGATCAACATGGTGAAACCCTGTCTCTACTAAAAATACAAATATTAGCTGGGCATGGTGGCAGGTGCCTGTAATCCCAGACCTCTCAGCCTTGCGGTTCTGTCACCACGCCCAGTTTAGGATTTATTCCTGGGCTCCAGGAACTGCATAAGTTTGCTAGTTCCTCAGGCAATCAGTGGGGTCCCTGACCAAAGCCCCAAGGATGCCCTGAGCTGTGTGTCCACAGCGGCCTGCCCTGGTGGAAGGCCAGTGGAGGGGCTCTGTTTCTTCAGTTCACTGTAGACATGTGGGTGTTTCATGGCAGACAAAAAGCAAGACTCCACATTCTTTTTCTTCCAACACCTCCTCCTACCCCACAAAAATGAAACAAAACCACTAACAAGCCAAGGAGGAGAGCTGGAATCTGGCACCTATGATAGACACATCTTGTTCTGGTATCAAGACAATTTTACACCAATTTAAATGGCCTTAAATTCTTTTCCAAAGCTCTGATGTCCAAATTGAAAAATAATTTTCCTTTTTGATCAAAAGCCAGCTGTTAAAGAAGCAGAACCTGAAACTCCTAGGAGCTCATGAGTTCTCACATGTGCACAAATATTGCATTTGTCTGAACATATGCAGAGCAAAAATCTACCCATTTCTGGGAAGGTCATCTCAACTCTGTTGCAGAGTTTACTGTGGGTCACTTTAGAATGTAGTTATTATCACCACTAAACAGACTTCCCAGCCACACACAGCTGGCGCTAAGCTGCTGGTTTCTGAGCCCAAGAAAGTCTCCTTTTTTGCAGAAAACCGGCTCTGGGCCTAAGGGTGGCTGGTGCCCCAGTCTTGGCACTGAAAGAACTGCAGGCACCGCTTCACTCAGGAGCTGAGGGCTTCGACCCAAACGGAAGAAAGATACCTTCCTCACACAAGTCTCTTCCAAGAAAAAAAGAGCAGTGGGAAATGGTGTGATGGCCCTGGCACATGTGGACCAAGGTTAGGATGCAAGTCCCTGCTCTCAGCGCCCCCAGCCCGTCAGGTTGGGAAGTCCCACGCTCTCCCTCGCGCTGAGGCCAGCCCAGAACTACCCGCCTTCGGACAAAGTCTCTCCACTTTGCACTACTCGGGGAGACCACACCCAAGCAAACCCAGACTGCCCGGGGAAGATGGAGCCCACTCCTGCCTGGGCGACAGACCCATCCAGCTGCTTGGAGCTCAGGGACTAGGTCCCAGGCAGACTGCAGAGGCCTGTCGAGTTCCCCCTTGCACCCCAGCGCCCCAGGACCCAGGGTGGGTGGCAGCAAGGAGCATGTGCCCAGGAAGGCTAGCACTCCACGCTGGGACCCGAGGTGGACAGAACCCAGGACTCCCGCATGGAGGGCAAGGTGCCTGATGCTGGAGCCAACAGCTGCCAGAAATGTCGTCTGCAGATTGCCCCCTGAGTCTGAACACCGGGGCCTGCCAAGCCCAGGATTTCGGGCACCCTGGAGAGGGGCGAGGACTGAAGGAGAAGGAGAGGAGAGGGAACGCAAAGGTAAGCGGGTGAGCGGATGAGCCGGCGGCGGCCCTCACCTGTCGCTGGGCGGGCACCCCACAGCCCAGCAGCCTAGGCCCCTCCACACTGCGTGGGGAGCTTCCTCCCAGGCCCGCAGGGAGGGGGAGGCTTGGAATCAAGGCGCGGACCTGGCAGCCCTCAGCCTCTTGCTCACACCCTCAGCCGGCAGCCGCTTTCCCATGCCATCATCCTCGCTGCCGCCGGCTCCCATGGCACCCCTGGGCCGCTCCCCACTCACGCTGTGGGACCAGTACGAGACCCCTCGTCCACTCCGAGTGCGATCTGGGCTCGGCCGTCCTGTCCTTGTCCTCTGCTTCCGTCTGGGGACGTGTGCCCAGCACCCTGTGCACCTTGCGCTCCTCTACCTCTCTAGATCCCACTGGCCACTAGTGCTCAGCCCATGTGCGCAGCTGCCTCGCCGAGCCCTGGAGCTCAGGGAATGGCCGAGGCCCCGCCAGAGTTGCGTGCTTAGAAACTCCCTGCAGCTCTGGTCCCCTCCCTGCTGGGGCCCCGAACCTTGCGACCGCCGCAATACTGTCCCCACACTGCCTGCGCACGAGTTCAGGAGCTGGGCTTCTGGGCCTACCTGGGCCACCTGCGGTGGAGCCACCACCACCACCCTCCGCCTCTCCAATGGCTCCTTAGGTGTCTAAGGTGCACAACCTGAGGAACGCCTTGGCGTGCGCACGCGCACTCACACACGCACTTGTACAGCACACGCAGGCAGACACGGGGGCGCGAGCAGGAGCTTGGCAGAAGGTGCTCCTTTCTCCCCTTCCCAAAGGAGCTGTCCACATTAACTCCAGTAAACTGCTGCTCCTTGGCACAGGATGACTCATCCCAGTGCCTGCTGCCTTCACTACTTCATCCTAGGTGCCCACACCCTAGGGCCACTATCAGAACCTGAGCCCAGAAGGGAAGGCAGGGAACCGAGGTGGGTCGAAACTTCCGGGTGGGGGCAGGATTCCACGTGACCGCCCCTGGCGACATCCAGGAGGCACGGTTTCTGAGAGACATCACCCACCCACCATGGATCCCATTCCTCCAGGACCTGAGAACATGTGGCGTGGCTCCCACTTCTCCCAAGGTCATAGGATGGATGCAATGGGAGGGAGAGGGCTCTTGGGCATAGGTGTGAGTTACAAATTCACAGACTGTCAGCAGCCAGTCCTTGAACTGACATCTGCTGAGTTTCTGCCCAGACAGACCCCTCTCTCCCCTGTCCCGGGTCTCAAGAGCAACGCATTTGTTTGGAGTCAGCAGTCACCTTTCCTAGTCCTCACCTGTCTGTCTCCCAGGAGCTGAGGGAATACACAGTGCAACCAAGGTCTGTCTTGGGAAGAAAAAGAAGCAAGCAGCAAGGCGGGTCTCAGACTATTCTGTAGGCAGGTTAGACGCTTGCCAGTCTCTGCTGCTCCCAAAGATGTGCCAATAAAGAAGGCACAACAAATCTGGCTGAAGCAGGCTAGCTCTTCCTTATAGCACCCTCCTTTCCCCTGTCCCCAGGTTCTTGTCCCCTCTTGTGACAGAGAGACTGCTCACCAGTTCGGATGCCTCCAATTCCCAGACCAGAGAAAAGATACATGTGAAAATTCTCACAGCAATCAGGAACAAAACCAGGGAATGCTGCTCAAAACCTCTCATCCAAACAGCTCAGCAATCACCTCTCCACTGTTTGGTTCAACTGTCAGGGAAATTTGGACATTTTTTGTCTGCCAGCCAGCAGCACAATCAGGATCGTGTGTGTGTGTGTGTGTGTGTGTGTGTGTGTGTGTGTGTGTGTGTGTGTGTGTCTGTACCTTTTGGCTTGGCTTGTCACCTGGGGGTAGTTTCACAGTCTCTGAAGCACTTGTTGTGAGTGTCATGCCTTTCGCATTTAGCATTTGCTAACATGTATTATCACTATCTTGTATGGACCCTGCTTCCCTAGTAGTCTTTTTCAATGTTTTTTATTTGTTATTTTTGTAGGTAGATGGTATGTGTACATACTTGTGGGGTACATGAGATGTTTTGATACAGGCATGCAATGTGAAATAAGCTCATCATGGAGAACAGGGTATCCATCCCCTCAAGCATTTATCCTCTGAGTTACAAACAATCCAATTACACTCTTTAAGTTATTGTGGAATATATGAGTTATTATTGACTATAGCCACCCTGTTGTGCTACCAAATAGTAGGTCTTATGCATTCTTTCTAACTTTTTTTAACCTATTAACCATTCCTACCTACCCAAGGTCCTTGACCCCCACCACCAGCCTCCTCACCCTTCCAGCTTCTGGTAACCATATATATGTCCATGAGTTCAATTGTTTTGATTTTCACATCCCATAAAGTGAAAACATGTGATGTTTGTCTTTCTGTGCCTGGCTTATTTTACTTAACATAATGATCTCCGCTTCCATCCATGTACTTACAAATGACTGGATCTCATTCTTTTTTATGGCTGAATAGTGCTCCATTGTGTGCATATACCATATTTTCTTTATCCATTCATCTGTTGGTGGACACCTGGCTTGCTTCCAAATCTTAACTACTGTAAACAATGCTGCAACAAGCATCAGGGTGAGATGCCTCTTTGACATGCTAATGTCTTTTCTTTGGAGTATACATCAGCAGTGGGATTGCTGGGTCATATGTTCCCTAGCAATATTGTAACTGAGATGTATCAGGCACCACTCTTAGGGACTTGCTGAGTGTCACTCCCCTACCCTAGCATGAAAACAGAAAAATCTTGAGTTCCTTCAAAGAAATTCTAGGCACCTAGCTAGACCTGAGAAGTAAATCAGCAACTTTGCAAACAATAAGTTCATTGTGGCTTAAAACAATAGCCAAGGAACTTAGAGTCAAGAAATGTTTCTGTTCCCGGTATTACTCTGTTCTCATGCTACTAATAAAGACATACTCAAGACTGGGTAATTTAAAAGGAAAGGAGTTTAATGGACTCACAGTCCCACATGACTGTGGAGGCCTCACAATCATGGCAGAAGGTAAAAGAGGAGCAAAGTTACATCTTACATGACGGCAGGCAAGAGAGCTTGTGCAGGGAAGCTCCCATTGATAAAACCATCAGATCTTGTAAGACTTATTCACTACCATGGGGGAGACCTTATTCAATTAGTATGATTCAGTTACCTCCCACCAGATCCCTCTCATGACACATGGGAATTATGGGAGCTACAAGTCAAGATGAGATTTGGGTAGAGACACAGTCAACCCAAATCACTCCCTATAGAATCTAAACATAACATCTTAGTGTATGTCCTTGAGTTGTTTTTCAGAAACCTAGACTCCCATTAAACCAATCAACTAGCACGAAGACCTCTGAAAAAAAGGAAATGAGGACTAAACTCTAACTGTGGTTAGAGTTCTTGTTCTAAATTTCTTCATGAGGGATCTGGAGGAAGCCACACTCACAGGCCAGAGTGAACATTCTTTTCTGCAGACCCCATATTTTTAGACAAAGCTTCACCTCCTTAACTAATCACAAATCAGAAAATCTTTGAACTCACCTATAACATTTGTGAAGATGGGATTTCCTTATGTTGCCCAGGCTGGTCTCAAACTCCTAGCCTCAAGAAATCCTCCCTCCCCCACCTTCCAAAGTATTGGGATTACTAGTCCTAATGTGAGCCTACATGGGCCTCTGCTTCCAGATGTCTGCTTTTTTAGGTCAAACCAAATGTAGAGGCTTCATGTATTGATTTATGGCTTTGCCTGTGGCCTCTGCCTCCTGCCTTTAAAAGTCCTTCCCTGTACGCCAACTGGGTGGTTGGGACTTGAGCATGAGCTGCCTGATTCTCCTTGCTTGGTGCCCTGCAAATAAATGCCTTCCTTTCTCCTGCTGCAAACCCTTGATGTGGATACTGGTCTTACTGCGCTGGGTGAGCAGCCCAGTTCCTCTGAACAACGTGACATGCTTGAGCCACTGGATGAGTTTTATGTACCTAGTTCCAGAGATGTGCATAGAAGGTGGTATGGTTTGGCTCTATGTCCCCTCCCAAATCACAGCTTGACTTGTACTTTCATAATTACCACATGTTGTGGGAGGGACCTGGTGAAAGATAATTACATCATGGGGGTAATTATGACTGTAAAATAACAGTTTCTCCCATACTGTTTTCATGTTAGTGAATAAGTCTCATGAGACCTGATGGTTTTGTAAGAGGAAACCCCTTTCACTTGGCTCTCTCACACTGTCTCTTGTCTGCCGCCATGTGAGATGCACCTTTCACCTTCCACCATGATTGTGAGGCCTCCTAGCCATGTGGAACTGTGATTCCATTAAATCTCTTTCATTTGTAAATTGCCCAGTCTCAGGTATGCTTTCTTCAGCAATGTAAAAACAGACTAATAAGGTATTATATTTACAGGGGTTTCCACCGTGGGTCGCAGGCAGAGGAATAGAGGTGACAGGGTCTTTATAAGATCTTTCCCTCTGATTCCTTAGTTAGAATGAATTATATAATAGAATTATAATAATTATACAATATAATATGTATAACATATTATTACATATATTATGTATAAATATTTAATAGTACATATAACATAGCCTATATTATACATGTGCCATAATATAATGTGTATTATGTAATATGTCATATTATATTTTATATAAATATTTATTTATATATAAATATTAATACCATATAAAATATTTGTATATAAATATATACATATCTTTATGTCTATACAAATTTATGAATATATACTTGTATATATTCATATATTCAAGTATATATTCATATATTCATGAATATATTTGCATATATTCATATATAGATATGCATTATAAATATGTTGTTCATGTTATATTTATATTATATATTATATATTTACCTAATATACATTCAATTTATATATTATATAAATATATGCCATATTGTATAAATATATGGCATTTCTATAAATAAAAGTACTGTAATAATTACATGTTTATGTTTATATACAATTATAAACTATTATACTATATAAGCATATAGTATGAATGTTCTATAACAAGCATTTTAAGATCAGCTTCTTTTTAATGAAAAAATTGTTCTGCATTTTGTTTCAAAGCAATAACTATGTGATACAGGCCCACAAAAAGAGTAACACAGTCACTGCCTTAAGAGAAAAACTAATGATTTATTCTGTTATGGGACTATTAATAAAAAGATTATATTCACACATATGCTGATAATCTTTTATATTTCTAAAATTCAGACCAGACAAAAAACCCAGCATATTAACAAAGGCCAAAAAAAAACATCAAGGTTGGTTTTAGGTGTGAAGAAAACTCTAGTCACAAAAGAAAAAGAAATGAATACTCTTAGAGGGTAAAATGGTCTCATCCAGCCAGGGATTATATATTCAGTTAGGATATTCTGTATGACAGTAAGAGAAAGCTATTTTTCTAATGAAATTGGTCAGAATGTACATGGCTGTTTTGTTTATCTGAAAAAACAATTCTCAAAAACATGTATTATCCAACCAAAAAACTGGAATCAAAGTTATAACTTCAAGAATAGGCCCAGGAAACCAGAGAGGAGGGAAAGGCATTTGTGCAAATGACCCTGACTTTCTCTACTGGCTTTCCTTTTAAATGTTAGCTAATATCCAAGTAGCATTGGACCATGATGCCAATAGAAAATAACATCTTAGAGATCTTCAGAGTATCACAGACATAGAAGGAAAAGAAAACCTTGGAAAAATGAAGGCATCATTCTTCTCCATTGTCCCCTTAAAGGCATTCATTCACTTTATTAAAACTGCACATGGTAAAAGGTATAAAAAGAGAGAGACAGAGAGAGAGAGAGAGAGAGAGAGAGAATGAAAGAAAGAGAAAGGAGAAAGAGGGAGGAAGGAGGGAAAGAAAGAAAAAGAGAAGGGAAGGAAGGGAGAGAAGGAGGGAGAAAGGCAGGAAGGAAGGAGAAAAAAGGAAGGAAGGAGAAAAAAGGAAGGAAGGAGAAAGAAGGAAGGAGGGGAAGAAAGAAAAAGAGAGACCAAAAGAAAGAAGAAAGACAAAATAAAGAGAAAGAAAGAGAAAGAAAGAAAGAAAGACAAGGAAGGAAGGAAGGAAGGAAGGGGAGGGAGGAAGGGAAAGGAAGGAAGAAAAAGAAAGGGAGGAAGGAACCAAGCAGCAGGTAAGAGGCTAAAAGGTGAAAGAGAATTCTTGAAAAATTGGAGTCTATAAGCTCCCTGGGAGGAGGGGCACTGATAAAAACCCCAGGGTTTCTGTTGAAGGTCTTGAAATACTACATGCATTAAGATTAAAGGCAAACCAAAGCCTTTGGAGAATCAAGTTCAGACTTAAATTATCTCAATAACTGATTAGCCAAAAATGATCTTTATATATCCTAAATGCCTGCTGGGTGAAAAGTTAAATCTCTCTGAGGAAAGAGAACAAATGCATAGACACTATATTTTTTTTAAGTATAATGTGGCATTTAATTAAATATCAGCAAGCATGTCTGGAAAAAGAATCAAACTAAGAAAAAATAAAGAGAAACAACAGACAATAAAACAGGAAATCCAGATACTGGAATTATATAAAACAGACATTAAAACAATTGTGATTGAGGTTTAAGAAAATGAATAACAAGATAAAGAAATTCACCAGTGAATAATTAAAGTCTATTTATTTATTCTTAATTTCTTTCTTATTAAATAATTTAACTTTTATTTTTTTTAATCAAAGTGATCCACAATTGTTAAAGGTCAAATGGTAATCTGTTACACAGAAGTAGAATTAAAAAATAAACATCAAATGGCTCTAAAAGGTCAATTGTGCAAATGGAGTTCTCTCTTTCATCCTCCTTTCCTTTTTCCCAAAGATAACCACTTTAAACTAGTTAGTTACCTCTTTGGATATTTATATCCATATTTCTAAATAAGTGATTTTTTAAAAATATTGATTTTCTTTTCTGATTAAAACACCCAACTGAAGGATGAAGATGTAACATTCTTACTTGTTTCTCCAATCGACACACATATCTTCCATATCTTCTATCCTGATTCTCCCATATATAATTTTTAGTTTGATCTCTATTTAGTTAATTTTTTTTACTTTATTTTGTTGTGTTTTACTTTTTGAGATGGAGTCTCACTCTTTCACCCAGGCTGAAGTGCAGTGGCTTGATCTTGACTCACTGCAACCTCCACCACTGAGGTTCAATCGATTCTCCTGCCTCAGGTTCCAAAGCAGCTGGGGTTAAAGGCATGCACCACGATGCCCAGTCAATTTTTTGTATTTTTATTAGAGATAGAGTTTCACCATGTTGGCCAAGCTGGTCTCTAACTCCTGACCTCATGTGATCCACCCATCTCAGCCTCCTAAAGTGTGAGATTACAGTTGTGAGCCACAGCATCTGGCCAGAATTTTCTTGTTTTTAACACAGAATAAAATAGTAATTCTGGAACCAACCAAAAAATAAAGAAATAAAATGCACTCAGTAGATGTGCTTAAAGCAAATTGGACACAGCAGAAGAGATTAGTGAACTTTAAATAGGTAAGTAAAAAATATCCTGCTAATGTGTGAGGAGAAGCAAAGGTGGGAATAGAGAAAAGAGAATTAGAGCACTGTGCATAGTCAAACATGTAACTGAAGTCTGCAAAGGAAAGGGGAGAAAGAGTGGGGTGGATGCAATGCTGGCTGAGAATTCTCCAAAACCAATAAAGACATAAAGCCACAGATTCTGGAAGTTCTATAAACTCCAAGCAGGATATATGCAATGAAATTAACATGAAAGCAGTCATCATTATATTTCTAAAACCCAAAGACAAAATATTAAAAGCAGCCAAGCACCCTCTCCTTCACACACAGATACACCTTTGAAAGGAACAATTTATCTGACAGAAGGCTCGTCACCAAAAATAATAAAAGCTAGTGAAACTTGCAAGTATTGGTATTATCTTTGGTGCTCTAAAAGAAAACTATCCACTAAATTCTGAACAACATGCCCACTAAAAAGAAAACTGAGCAATTGTTCCTACTATGTTACTAGATTGGTGCAAAAGTAATTGCAATTTTTGCCATTGGCAGTAATGGTGGTAGGGCATGGTGGCTTACACCTGTAATTCCAGCACTTTGGGAGGCCGAGGCGAATGGATCTCTTAAGAGGTCAGGAGTTCGAGACCAGACTGGCAAACATGATGAGACCTTGTCTCTATTAAAAATGCAAAAATTAGCCAGACATGGTGGTGGGCACCTGTAATCCCACCTACCTGGGAGGCTGAGGCAGGAGAATTGCTTAAACCCAGGAGGTGGAGGTTGCCATAAGCTGAGATCACTCCAGCCTGGCAACAGAGCAAGACTCCATAAAAAAAAAAGAAAGTAATTGCAAAAACCTCAATTATGTTTGCACCAACATAATGTTAGTTTCTCTCCCACTATTAACAATTAGAATCTAAATAATTGTACAAATTAAGTGTTTTCTATAATTAGACAATTGATAGTACAAGGCTGTGATCCATGTGAGAAGAGGAACAAATTATATATGTCCTGTGGCTGCCCAGCTTTCTACCTGGAGATATTTTCTGTATCACTGTAGAGGAAAAGGAAGCCAAACAGAACACAGTGGCCTCACTAAATTGAGGGATCAGAGTTCATAGAGGCTTAGGTAGCTGGATTCTGGGGGACAGAAAACTGGAGAGGATAAGTCTACACAGATAAAAAGGTAGATATTTTTCATAAAGATTTCTTTAAGTTCCTAGCTCACAACTAAGAAATGCATGAAAAGACTAAAATCCAATGCAGCTAGGAAGAGAGCAGTTAGTGGAGAGTTGTAAGTCAAACAATTTCTAGATGTTAGAAAGAACTGGAACATAGGCAAGTTCTGTTGATCCTGAGTGAGAAAATTCATTGAACACCTGGGGGGTACAAGAGAGCCCATAGGTGGATTGCACCTTCCTGGCAACAGGAATACATTAGCTTTAGAATAATAGCTATTGTGAGACTTGATGTAACAAAGCTTAAAAGCAAACATCAAACGGATCAAGATGATTCCCACCTTACTTATAAAATGCCTAGGAAAGAAACTTCAAAACTCTTCAAAGGACAAAAACAAAATTCAGAAACTCAACAACACCCACCAGTGTTTATGAAACACCCACCCAGTGTTTATAAAAACAGAAGCAAAACTAACAATGGTTGATGGAGCCTGCAGAAAGCAGCTTTCAAGCAGCTGTTAGAAATATGTTCAAGGATTTAAAGGAAATTGTGAACAAAAAAAGGAAGGCATGCAAAGTATTTTAAAAAGCAAAATTTTAAGGGGAAAATGTATATTTAATGTGAAAAAGCTATTTGAGAGCTTAACATAACATTAGGTATTGTAGGAAAATAGTGAGTTTGAAAACATGATAGAAACTAAAGCAGAGAAAGAACACTGACTAAAAAAACCTTAAAAACCTTGATGACAGATGAGACAATATTAAGCTACCTAATATATGTTCGATTTTAATACGTAAAACAAGAGAGAAAAGAAAGACTTTCTGTGCATGGTGTGTGTGTGTGTGTG
This sequence comes from Saguinus oedipus, assembly GCA_031835075.1. Classification (NCBI taxonomy): domain Eukaryota; kingdom Metazoa; phylum Chordata; class Mammalia; order Primates; family Cebidae; genus Saguinus; species Saguinus oedipus. Next base: position 3,089,759 of record CM063175.1, on the reverse strand, counting down.
TGTGTGTGTGTGTGTGTGTGTGTGTGTGTGTTGGGAAGGTTAAACAGAAAAAAGTATTTGAATAAATAGTGAGTAATATTTCTCAATTTGATAAAAACTTAAATATACAGCTCCACTTGACACAACTTACCCCAAGAATGGTAAATACAGAAAATAAACAACAAGCAAGTCACCTTATAATCAAATTGCTGAAAATCAATGATAAAAAGAAAACTCTTAAAGTAGCCAGAAGGAAAAAGCACATTATCTCAGGAGAACAAAGAGAAGATATAATACTAATTTCTTTTAAGAAACAAGACAAGCCAAAAGACAAAGAAATAACATTTTTCATGTGCCAAAATGGAAAAAAAAAGAAATACTGAGAATTGTCATTGTGGTTTTGACTTTGCATGTCTCTAACGGTTAGTGATTTTGAGCATATTTTCATATGCTTATAGGCAATGTACATGTCTTTTTTTGAAAACCACTTGTTTGTGTCCTTTGCCCACTTGTTATGGTGTTGTTTGCTTATTTGCTTGTTAATTTAAGTTCCTTATAGATTCTGGATATTAGCTCTTTTACAGGTGCACAGCGTGCAAATACTTTCTCCCACTGTGTAAGTCATCTGCTTACTTTGTTAGTTTCTTTCACTTTGCAGATGCTCTTTTGCTTAATTAGGTCCCATTTGTCAATATTTGTTTTATCTTTGCTTTTGGCATCTTTGTCATGAAATCTTTTTCAGTATCTGTGTCCACAATGATATCCTCTAGGTTTTCTTCAAGGGTTTTTATAGCCCCATAAACCCTTTAGGTTTTAGATTTAAGCCTTCAATCCATCTTGAGTTAATTTTTGCATACACTAAAAGGAAGGGGTCGATTTTCAATCTTCTGCATTAACTAGCCAGTTATCCCAGCAACATTTATTGAAAGGAGAATCCTTCCACTGTAGAAAGCAGTTTGGAGATTACTCAAAGAATTTAGAACAGAACTAGAATTTTACCCAAAATCCACTGGGTCCATACCCAAAGGAATATGAATCATTCTACCATAAATTCCTATACATACATATGTTCATCACAGCACTATTCACAATAGTAAGTACATGGAATCAACCTAAGTATCCAGCACTGGAAGACTTTATGAAGAAAATGTGGTACATATACACCATGGAATACTCTGAAGCCATAAAAAAGAATGAGATCATGTCTTTGGGAGGCTGTGGCACTTTGGGAGGCTGTGGCACTTTGGGAGGCTGAGGCAGGTGGATCACTTGAGGTCAGGAGTTTGAAACCAGCCTGGTCAACATGTTGAAACTCCATCTCTACTAAAAAGACAAAAATTAGCCAGGCATGGTGGCATGCAAGTGAGCCTGGTGGCCACAGTAAAAAATAAGGACTGGGCTGGGTGCAGTGGCTCATGCCTGTAACCCTAGCACTCCAGCCTGGAGGCTGAGGCAGTGTTCAATTGCTTGAACCCAGGAGTCAGAGGTTGTGGTAAGCTGAGATTGTGCCACTGTGCTCCAGCCTGGGAGACAGAGTGAGACTCTTGTCTCAAAAAAACAAAAAAAAATTGGTGGTGGTGGTGGTGGTGAATGACAGGAGAGTAGGATGGGGGGATGGATGACAGTGTTTTCAGCCATCAGGAAAGCCCCTGAGATGCTGGGAGCAAGGGCAGCTGTGTAATTTGGCAGATGTGAAATGGAGTTCCAGGCCCAGTTCTGCCCTGATTTGCTGCGTGACCTTGTGTAGATCCCTTCCCATCTCTGAACTTCTTTTCCAAGTAGAATAATGAGTGCAGTGTGGTAAAGTATAAGGAACACAGGCCCTGGAGTCAGGCAGATGGGGTCACATCCCCACTGGGACTTTTATTGCCTGTGGGCTGTTGGGAAAGTCACTTTCTCTCTGCATCTGTCTCCGCATCTGTGAGGTGGGAGGGGCTGGAAAGGTACATGATACATGAGATACAGCCAGGTGCAGTGGCTCACAACTGTAATCCTCACATTTTGGGAGGCTGAAGCAGGTGGATCACTTGAGGCCAGGAGTTCGAGACCAGCTTGGACAACATGGCCAAACCCCATCTCTACTAAAATACAAAGATTGGCCAAGTAATGCCAGCTATTCAGGTGGCTGAGGCATGAGAATCACTTGAACCCAGGAGGTGGATGTTGCAGTGAGCTGAGATTGTGCCACTGCACTCCAGCCAGACCCTGTCTCAAAACAATAAACAGAAGCAAATCTTAAAAAGACACATAAGGCCGGGTGCAGTGGCTCAAGCCTGTAATCCCAGCACTTTGGGAGGCCGAGATGGGTGGATCATGAGGTCAAGAGATCGAGACCATCCTGGTCAAAATGGTGAAACCCTGTCTCTACTAAAAATACAAAAACTTAGCTGGGCATGGTGGCGTGTGCCTGTAATTCCAGCTACTCGGGAGGCTGAGGCAGGAGAACTGCCTGAACCCAGGAGGCAGAGGATGTGGTGAGCCGAGATCACGCCATTGCACTCCAGCCTGGGTAACAAGCAAAACTCCATCTCAAAAAAAATAAAAAGACACGTAAGATGTGACATGCTGAGCCCCCAGCACAGTGTCTGGCATGTAGAAAGTGTTCAATAAATAGGTCTTTACTCCTTTAGAAAGTACCCAAGGCTTGGTGTGGTGGCTCATGCCTGTAATCCCAGCACTTTGGGAGGCTGTGGCAGGTGAATCATGAGGTCAGGACTTTAAGACCAGCCTGGCCAACATGGTGAAACCCCATCTCTACTAAAAATACAAAAATTAGCCAGGCATGGTGGCACAAGTCTGTAATTCCAGCTACTTAGGAGGCTGAGGCAGGAGAATTGCTTAAACCCAGGAGACAGAGGTTGTAGTGAGCCAAGATCATGCCATTGCACTCCAGCCTGGGTGACAGAGCAAGACTCTTAAAAAAAGTACCCAAAGGGCTCACCTAAAACTGGGCAAACTGGACATATATTGGAGGGGATGGTGCCATGGATTGCCTGACCTTGTAAGGCTGGTCCTGCCATCTTGGGGTGCAGGTGGGCCTGAGGTCCCATCTTTCTGGGCTGCTTCCTCAGTCACTTTGCCCCACAGGCACTTAGCCTCAAGTGGGTTTGAAGTGGGCCGGTGGGCTGGGCATGGGCCCAGTCCACCCCTCAAGCTCTCCTTTCCCTGCACAGTGTTCATCTACAGCTTCATGATGGCCACACCCATCTTCAGCTACCTGATTGATCGCTTCAACAGGAAGGTGATTCTCAGTTGTGGCATTTTCTTCTGGTCTGCAGTCACCTTCTCCAGCTCCTTCATTCCCCAGCAGGTGAGGCCCACCCCAGCATCTCCCCAACCCCTGCATCCCAGGCCCTCCAGTGAGTGGTGAGTCTCACTGGCCTGTGCTCATCCAGCCCAGGGCTTCCAGCTCCTTTGCTTGAACTCCAGCATCTTCCCAGTGCAGAGGGACAAGATGGTCTTCAGGCACTTTCACAAACCAGCCCTGCAGCTGGGGCCTTCCCCATGCTGGCCCAACTGGAGAGACCTGCAGCCTTAGTGGCCTCCTGACTCCTTCTGAGTGGCCCTCTGACTTGGGATGGATGCCAAGTCTGGCCTAGGAGTGAGGGCCCTGGGTTTTAGTCCTGGCTCTGCTGTTACCTGGCTATGTGACCCTGGGGGTCACTACCCCTCTCTGGTTCTTGCTCAGTTTGTGCTTGGTCTGATGACCAGCTAACTTCTTGAGTCAACATCCCTGGGAAGCAAACATCAATTCAACACAAAGAAGCATCCTCTCATTCAGCTCTGCCAGGCCTCGGCTTGACTATCCCAACTTTGTTGCCTACTCAGCTTTGTGACCTGGAGATACTTACTCTTAATCTCTCTGAGCCTCAGTTTTCTGATCGTTAAAATGGGGATGATGCTTCCCAACTTGAAGGTTTCCTGTGAGAAGTAGTCAGGCTGTGAAGGGCCAGGCCCTGGAACACACCCTGTGTTCATCCAGTCCTTGTTTCTGCTCTTTCTTCTGAAGATGAGCCTGTTGACTTGTGAGATAGTGAGTTTCCCGTCTCTAGGTGCATTCAAGCAGAAGGGGCAATCACATGATGGCTGCTGTAGAGAAAGATGATGGAAGAAAAGGAGAACAGATCTGTGTTCAAGGAGCTTTCAGTATAACCCTGTCCTTGGGAGCACCGAGGCTTTGGGGCAGGAAGATTTGATGGGATCTCCTGTGCTCAGAGCCTTCAAGAGGTGCAGAAAGAGTCCTCACTAGAGACAGCTGTCTCTTGAAATCCATGGGGTCAGGGAAGGCTTCCTGGAGGAGGATGTGGTTAAGCTAGGCAGACAGTACTGAGAGATTAGGCCTTTCGGTGAAGGCATCATTGGCAGAAGGGGCCAACCCACAGCTGCAGAAATGGTGCAGTGTATTGAAAGAGTGAGATTGGGCTGGGTGCAGTGGCTCACACCTGTAATTCCAGCACTTTGGGAGGCTGAGATGGGTGGACCACCTGAGGTGAGGAGTTTGAGACCAGCCTGACCAACATGCAGAAACCCCATCTCTACTAAAAATACAGAAATTAGCTGGGCGTGGTGGTGTGCCCCTGTAATTCCAGCTACATGGGAGGCTGAGGCAGGAGAATCACTTGAATCTAAAAAGTGGAGGTTGCAGTGAGTGGAGATTGTGCCATTGCACTCCAGCCTAGGTGACAAGAGCAAAACTCCATCTCAAAAAAAAAAAAAAAAAGACTGAGGATTGCATCTTCACTGGAAAGGAAGGGGAGACTGAGTCATAGAGAACCTTGAATGCCAGGCTTGAGGTTCTGGGCTTCCTTCTGTGGTAGTTTGAAGAACAGTGGCTGGGTCAGATGTGGGTGGATAGAAGGGATGTGGAGGGAGGGCAGAGAGAATCAGCAGGTTTTCAGGGACACCCTTGCTTCATGTGGCAGCTTCACAGAGGAGGGTCAGTTCAGGTGTGCTCCAGGCCCAGGATGGCAAGTTAGCCTGGTGGCCACAGTCAAAAATAAGGACTGGGCCTGGCACCGTGGCTCACACCTGTAATCCTAGCACTTTGGGAGGCTGAGGCAGTTGGATTGCCTGAGCTTAGGAGTTCAAGACCCCCTGAACAACACAGTGAAACCCTATCTCTACTAAACTACAAAAGAAATTAGCTGGGTATTGCAACATGTGCCTGTATTCCCAGCTATTCAGGAGGTGGAGGCAAAAGAGTCACTTGAACCTGGGATGCAAAGGTTGCAGTGAGCCAAGATTGTGCCACTGCACTCCAGTCTGGGTGACAGAGCAAGACTCTGTCTCTACAGAAAAAGAAAAAACTGGATCAGAAACCTCTAGGGACCCTCAGGGGCTTGTCTTGCCCCTGGCCAGACCCCTTGTCACCAACCTCTGGGGCTGCTCCTGGGACTGACCAGTGAGTCAAGGCCATCATGCCAGGTCTGGGCCCACCTCTGGGTGTGTGAAAGGGGAGGGATGGTTGGTAGAGGAGATAAGCAGAAGCACAGAAAGAAACAGGTCAACCCCAATGAATCTAGAAATTCATTGCAGTCACAAGTTTGCATCCCATGGGGGTTTTTGGTGGACCTTGGTTATGTGGTTCTGAAGTTAATTTGGCAGAGAAAATGCCCAGGAGCCGACAAGAACATTGTGAAAAATGAAAGGGGATTTGCCTCTCAGTTATGAAAATGCAGCTATTCTAACTCAAACGGCAGAGCCATGGACTAAGATTCATGTGACAGAGTCCTCATTTCTGTGGGGATTTAGTGGAGGACGAAAGCTGCATCTGAAACAGGTGGCTTGGGAAGAACTATCTCTCCATCTGGATTGAAAGAGAAGTTTGGTCTGTATTTCAAACCATCCTGCAGAATAAAGTCCAGTTAGGGGAGAGTAAAGCAGAAAGCAAGCTCTTAAAATCTAGGTCTATACATCAATAAGAAAAAGACAAATAACGCAGCAGAAAAATGGGTAAGGGATAGTTACAGACAGCTTCAGAAGACACCCAAATGGCCAATAAATGTAGGAGGAGACAGTTCTCAGCCTCTCCAGTGATGGGGAAATGCAAATGAGAGCAGTGAGGTACCATTTTACACCCGTCATATTGGCAACAATTGCAAAGGCTGACAATACCAAGTGTTGTCAAAGCTGTGAGGACACAGGGACTCCAGCCCTGCTGGTGGGAGAGTAAATTAGTAGAGTCTCTTTGGAGAGTGAAATGGCAGGATATTATAAAACTCTCTGTATCTCCCATGGCCCAGCCCTCTACTTGGGATATATACCCAAAAGAGAAACTCCAGCTTGTAGACACATCCACATAAGAAGGTTCATTGCAGTACTGTCATAGAAAAAAAAAACAAGGATGCAATCGAAATGGCCATCCCTACCTACACAGATGAATAGTGTTTATGACCTTTTTCTTTTTTAAAGATAGAGTTTCGCTCTCACTCTTGTCGCCCAGGCTGGAGTACAATGGCACAATCTCAGCTCACTGCAACCGCTGCCTCCCGGGTTCAAGTGATTCTCCTGCCTCAGCCTTCCAAGTAGTTAGGATTACAGGCACGTGCCACCACACCCAGCTAATGTTTGTATTTTTAGTAGAGACAGGGTTTCATTGTCTTGGTCAGGCTAGCCTCGAACTCCTGACCTCAGGTAATCCACCCACCTGAGCCTCCCTAAGTGCTGGGATTACAGGTGTGAGCTACTGTGCCCATCCCTGTGAGATTCTTGACAGTAAAAGAATGAACTAGATCCTGATTCATCAGCATAAATGGGTTTCAAAAAGATAAGAATGAGGGGGCAAAAGGAAGTTACAGAGTAAGACACATGGAAGGTTTCCTTTTACCTTGGTTTTATTTTTAAATGTTGTTTGTTTTGAGACGGAGTTTTGCTCTTTCACCCAGGTTGGAGTGCAATGGCTCAATCTCAGCTCACTAAAACCTCTGACACACCCTGTCTTCCCTACCCTGGGTTCAAATGATTCTCCTGCCTCAGCCTCCAGAGTAGCTGGGATTATAGGCACCCACCACCATGCCTGGCTAATTTTTGTATTCTTAGTAGAGATGGGGTTTTGTCATGTTGATCAGGCTGGTCTCAAACTCCTGACCTCAGGTGATCCACCCATCTTGACTTGCCAAAGTGCTGATATTACAGGTGTGAACCAGCATGCCTGGCCTTAAATGTGTTTCACTGTGCCTCATCACCTAGGCTGATATGCAGTGGTGTGATCACAGCTCACTGCAGACTTAACCTTCTGAGCTCCACTCACCCTCCTGCCTCAGTCTCCTAAGTAGCTAGAACCACAGGCATGTACCTTTATGTCCTACTGATTTTTATTTTATTTTAAACATTTCATAGAGACAGGTTATTGCTATGTTATCCAGGCTGGTCTCAAACTCCTGGCCTCAAGCAATCCTCCTGCCTCAGCCTCTCAAAGTGCTGGGATTACAGGCATTAGCCCCTGTGCCCCACCTCACACAGAGGGCCAGGCATGGTGGCTCATGCCTGTAATCCCAGCACTTTGAGAGGCCGAGGTGCCTATAATCCCAGCTTCTCAGGAGGCTGAGGCAGGAGCATCGCCTGAATCCGTGGGGTCTGAGGTGGCAGTGAGCCAAGATCGCACCACTGTACTCCAGTGATACTCCATCTCAAAAAAAAAATGCAAAAGAGACAAGTAACCCCAAGGGAAAACAGACCAAGTTTGTGGGCAGGTGATCCCAGGAAGAGATACAGAGGTGAGGAGCTAAGGGCAGATGGGGAAATGGGAAGAGCCAGAGGAAGAGAGAGAGACCAACATGAGGGGTCAGAGATGGGCCAGCCCAGGCAGCACCCACTATCACAGCCAGCTGGGGATGAGGTGAGCAGATGGACAGAAGTCAGGGAGCCCCCAGAGAGGGCTGGCTGTGGGCAATGCTGGCCAGATGGGTGGTCAGGGTGGGGCTGGAGAACGATGACCAGGCTGGATTCTCATGTCCCAGGCAGCTGGGTACAGGAGGGGACAGGTCCAAATCAAAGGGTCGTGCCACCAGCAGCTGGCATGGCCTCACCCTTCCCCACTGAGCCAGGCTTTTCCCTTTGATGTGTGCAGGGGAAGGGGCTCTGGGCTGCCTGGGCTTCCCTGCTCACTCCCGACTCATACTGGGCCCACAGTGCTGCCAGAGTTGGCCCAGTCACCCGGCTTGGGAGAGGGACAGAGTGAAGTGTGGTGGCTTGAGGCTCCCAAACTGCAGTCAGAGGCGGGGAGCAGGTCTCCTAGTTGGTGGTGAGTGGACACGTAGGCTTGTGTTCCCAGAGATTATGGGGGCAGAGGGGTCTGCCTGGGCCATACCACTCTCAAGCTGGGATTGTCCTGTCCCATCCCAGCATGGGTCAGCCAGGCCCCATCAGACCCACTATACAGAGGGGCAAACTGAGGCCTGGAGTGGTTGGGGAGGTCATTTTTACAGAGGTGCAGCCCACCAGCACTATTACCCTTCTCTCCCCTGGCTCCTGGGCCTTGCCAGGGGAGGGAGTAAATGGGAAGCAGAGATGAGAGGCAGAGAGTGGGTAGCCGGTACCCAGCATCCACCGCTCCTCCCCACAGTAATTCTGGCTGCTTGTCCTGTCCCGGGGGCTGGTGGGCATCAGCGAGGCCAGCTACTCCACCATCACACCCACCATCATTGGCGACCTCTTCACTAAGAACACACGCACGCTCATGCTGTCCATCTTCTACTTTGTCATCCTGCTGGGCAGGGGACAGCTGAGACACCAGGGTCTGGCTGAGGATCTGGGGAAGTTTCCCTGCACCCTCAGGGAACTCAACAGGTGGATGGTCAGCCTTTGAGAAATGCCTGGACCCACTCCCTGGCCAGCTGGCTGGGTGGTGAGGGTGGGCAGCCTCCTTGCAGACCAGTGGGCATGCCCTGTCCCCAGCCTGTCTCTGCTCAGCCTAATGTGTCTCTTCTCTGCAGTGGCCTGGGATACATCACTGGCTCCAGCATGAAGCAGGCAGCCATAGACTGGCACTGGGCCTTGTGGGTAAGGCCGATGTCCCTTCCCTCCACAAGGACACCCTTCAGTTCAGACCTTGCCCCAGGGTTGCTCAGAGATGGAGGCCCAGGCTAGGTCATAGGCCTCCAGGATTCCTCTACAGCTACCTGGACCCTGAAATCCCTGCCCTTCCAGATTAGTGCAGATTGAAGTGTCAGAATGCTCAGGTGTGCAGGGAGCCAGACACAGTCCCACTGCCCTAAGGGCCCCCAGGCTGAGGGTTGGAATCTCCTGCCTGGCAGTCCCAGGTTGAGAACCAAGGATTCTCCCACCATGTCAGGAAATTCCAGGTCCATGGTGGTGCTTCCTGCTTTGAGCCCTGGTGCTGTGCTAGGGTAAGGCTGGGACAAGACCTCTGCTTGGGGCCCCCAGGGTCTGGAGTCACTTCCTGTCTCACTGGGTTTGGGGCAAGTTACTGAGGCCCCAGGACAGTGCAATCAGAGGAAACAGAGGCCCCCAGTCTCTCAGAGGAGTGGAAGCTTAAGACAAAGTGTTTTTCCTAAAAGCAGGAAGGAAGTGGCCTCTGTGGAATTTCTTAATGGGGGACAAGAGGGAGGTGGCATGCAAAGGAACTCCCCAACCCAGGGACTCCCAGTCCCAGGGGCGTGAAGTGAGACTGTTCTGAGGGGCTGGTGGTATAAAATCCAGGCTGCCAGGATGTCACACTTTCATCTGGAGAGAAATCTGGTGCCTTGGAGGTTCTCTTCTGGAAAATGGGCTGGAAACGGGGAAGACCCAAAAGGGCTGGTGAGCCTCTGTTCTTGTGGGGCCTGTATGGGCCACCCCCCTAAATGCCAGCCCACCTGGTCTGTCAATCAGATGCTCCAAGCCCAGACAGCACTTTCTTAGTGCCCTGTGGCTGAGGAACCTATGTTGGGAACCTGCCTCAGGAATTCTCTCCTCCCTCAAAGTCATCATCCCATCTGGCTATCTACTTTTCTCTCATTTGTCCATCTGTCTGTCCATCCATTCATCCATTCATCCATCCATCCATCCATCTGTCCGTCCATCTGTCCATTCATCCATCATCTGTCCATTTATCCATCTGTCCATACATCCATATATCAATCCCTCCCTTCCTCCCTCCCTCCTTCTGTTCTCTATCCATCTCTTCAGCCATCTCTTCTCCTGTCCATCCACACACTGCTCCACTTACCCACCCCTTCTTCTTCCTCTAGTCTGTCTGGCTTCCCTGCACCTTCCCCACTCCTGTCCTGCCCCTGTTCTGGAAGGTCCATCTCAAGCCCCCAGCCCCTTGACTGACCTCAGCCCCAGCTTTTCTCTGCAGCCCAGTTAGGAAGGGTGGGCAGACCTCCAGCTCAGAGGAGAAGCTTGTGGTCTGGAGAAGGCATGGTTTGCCTGAGTCCCCCTTCTGCAGCAGAGACAAGGCTGGCCAGGCCCTGGTGTCCTAACTTCCTGCTCCCTGACAGGTGTCCTCTGTCCTGGGTGTGATCACAGGAATGCTCATCCTCATCCTGGTCCCAGCCACTAAGAGAGGCCATGCCAACCAGCTTGGTGACCAGCTCAAAGCCTGGACCTCATGGATCCGAGATGTGAAGGCCCTGATCTGAAAGTGAGTCTGGCTGGGAAGGGCCTGGTGGGCAGGGGGAGGGGTGCTGAGGTGAGGGACTCTCCCTGCAGGGCAGCCCCCCACACCCTCAGCTGGAAACCCACCAGTTCTGCTGTCGCAGTGCTGGGACGGACGTTTGGCCCCGAGAATCTATTTTTCCTGCAGCCTGAACCCTCACTCCTGGGGCCTGTAAGATGAAGCATTTGGGGCCTTCTGTCCCCCAAATGCATGGGGCTGCCCATGGGAGCTGGAGGAGGTCCCTCAGCTCAGTGTCACTGCCTGGCCTCTCCCCAGCCACAGCTATGTCTTCTCCTTCCTGGCCACATCAGCTGTCTCCTTCACCACAGGGGCCCTGGGCATGTGGATCCCACTTTATCTGCACCGTGCACAAGTCATGCAGATGACAGCAGAGTCATGCAGCAGCCTGCCCTGCGGGGCCAAGGACAGGTGGGGACCATTGCGGTGGGACCTCTGACAGGAGGGCCCCTCAGCCTGAGCCCTGACCCCCCTCAACTCATGCCCCCATCCTCTGTCCCCACAGCCTCATCTTCAGGGCCATCACCTGCTTTACAGGCTTCCTGGGTGTGGTCACGGGTACAGGAGCCACGCGCTGGTGCTGCCTGAGGACCCAGCAGGCTGACCCCCTGGTGTGTGCCGTGGGCATGCTGGGCTCTGCCATCTTCATCAGCCTGATCTTCAGGGCTGCCAAGAGCAGCATCGTAGGGGTCTATGTGAGTGTGGTGGGGGAGGGGTGCTGGGGGAGCTGGGCCTGGGCCACGGGGAGGGTCTGGAATGGAAAATTCTGTGACTTGTGGGACAGTCCCTTCCCTAGGGAGGATCCTGTTCTCTGGCTGCCCCTGCACATCCCTGGTCTGTTGGGGCCTCTGGGTACCTCAGGCCATGGGCATGGCTTGCAGTCTCTGGACAGACCATGAATGGATGTGGGCCTGGGAGGAGGGGTGAGGTTTTGTGCGCTCCCCACCAGCAGCCAGTATGTAGAGAGCAGCCTGTGGCCACTGCAGAGGGAGGGTCCCCTTATGATTGCTTTGCTTTCTCCTGGGCAGATCTGTATCTTCATCGGGGAGACACTGCTATTTTCCAACTGGGCCATCACCGCTGACATCCTCATGGTGAGCCAGGCAGGCGGAGGTCACCTTATGCAGCTGACCCAGGCCTCAACCTCACAGGGGCGGCTGAGAAGGGTGGGTGAAGGGGCTGGAGAGCTTGTTGGGAGTGGGTGGGCAGGCAGGCCTGCCAGGAAGGTGAAGCCAGAGGCAGGGAGGGGATCAGAGTTTGGGGTTAGCATCTGGACAGAGCCAGGAAGCAGAGGGCTGGGCGGGCAGAGTGAGATGTGGGGACCAGGTGGGGAGGGGTATCTGGAGGCTCAGGTTAGTGTCTGGGAGGCTGGCAGTGCCAGGCTGGCACTGAGGTACTGCTGCCGGCCAGCACTCCTCCCCCTGGGTCTGAGTGTTCATGGGCTCTGCCCCTCCTTGCTCAGCCTGGCTGCCAGGTGTGCCTGGTCAAGTGCTTGTGGCTGGGGCTGGTGGACAGAGGCCATCTTCATGGGGCCAACAATGGGTTCCAGACCAGTCGGCTGGGGACAAAGGGTCATCTGAGCAGCCAGCAGGGGCTTGTGTCCCTGGGTGGGGATGGCATCACCCTGGGAAAAGCCAGGAGGGGGCTAGGAATTCGTGGCCATCTGGGGGTGGCAGGTGTGTGACACTTGGTCCCATAGCCAGGGATCAGCCTGGCCAGGTTCAGCAGGGGAAAGGGGAGTGTGACTGGGAGGTGTCAGGGCAGGCTCTGGGGCAGACAAAGGAAGGACTCATGGGTGGACCTTCAGGGTGCTCGGGGTCAGGTGCCCAGCATGAGACAGCCCAGAAGATGAGTCTGCCAGGCTCCACAGCCCCTGCTGGCTCCTATGCTTTGGGAAGCCTGCCTTGCCCAACCCAAGCCTCCTGGGCTGTCTCTCTCTATCCCCCTGAGTCCATGGGCTGCGGTGGTGGTGGGGAGGTCTGATGCAGCTTTGAGCCTCAGCACGAAGCCAGGCAGTGGCAGGGGTGTGCTGGGGTCACTGCCCAGGCCCAGCATGAAGGGAGGAGTGAGTCTTTGCAGATTGAGTGCCCTTGTTGCTGGCCAGGACCCCTCCTCCCCTCCTCCACCACCCACAGGGGAGCCCCTGAAAGCTGCCGGCAGGGTCAGTGTCCCAGAGAAATTGTGTTTCAGTTTATTCAGTGTCAGTTTACTCCTGCTGGAAATGAGGCCACTCTATTTAACCAGATTCAGGCCTTTGTCCACCCACCCCCACCTCTCCTGCAATGGGGTACCCATGGGTGCTGGCTGCTGATGCCCACTAAGGTTGGCACTCCAAAGAGGTGAGGCAGCTGGAGCTCAGGACACAGGGGCTCAAGGCACCCACAGAGCTGACCATGCCTGTCCCGCCCCCACCCCAGCCCCTCCTGACTCTGGCCTGCCCAGCTCTGAAGTGAGCCTCCTGTGGCTCGGGCCTGCTTGGTCTGATTGGGGGCCTGGGGCTCAGCAGTACCTGGCATTCAGTGCTGAGGTGCCCACAGGTGTGAGTAGAGGCTCTTCCAGGCAGGGGCCTGCCTCACCAGCTCCCGTCCCAGGCATCAGGCCTTACTTGGTCCACAGGGAGGGGAACCAAGATGGATCTTTAGCTTGATGGGTGTGAGGACAAATGGCCCCAGCTGAGGTTAGGATTCCCCTGGGACATGTGCCTCTCTGTGCCTTGTGACTATAGGCCAAGGGTTCCCCTTGGCCCATGGGACTATAGGCCAAGGGCAGAAGCCATGGCAGCCTGGTCTCAGGAACAGTGAGAGCCAAGCAGGAGAGGTGGCAGCATGGCCATTCCCGACGGCTCGGGTCCTGCGAGACTCAGAGGGCTCTGGGCTAATGGCCTCTAGTGACTGGCAGCTGGGCAGCCCCAAATTACCTTTCCTTGGCTTCAAGTATCTGGGAGGGACATGAAGATTCCCATTTCTGAGGGGCATCCCGGGGACACAGCAGATTTGAGGCCAATGATGCTTTCGATCTGGGGCCGGTGGCACTGGTCCGGATGTAGGGAAGCCCCTGGGGCTGAGGGGGTGACTGAAGCTGTGTGTGGGTGGAGGAACTCAGGCAGGAGAAGGGTACCTGGTGGGGAAATGTGGCCAGGCTGGTGGGAAGGAGGGCAGGGTCCAGGGGAGAGAGTAGTGAGTCTGAGGGTGTGGGGCTTTGGAGGTGCCAGGTGCTGGGCAGGGGCTGGCTCCTTGGGCCGATAACCTGCCCACCTCTCCCGCAGTACGGGGTCATCCCCACCTGGCACGCCACAGCTGTGGCCTTGCAGAGCTTCACCTCCCACCTGCTGGGGGACACCAGGAGCCCCTACCTCAGCTTTCTGAGTCACCCTGGGCAGGGGCTGGCCTCGGGAGGCTGAGGCCTTCAGGGGCTATGCCCTGACACCCACCCCCACATGCTTGCAGATCTCAGACCTGATCCACCAGAGCACCAAGGACTCCCTGCTCTGGGATTTCCTGAGCCTGGGTTATGCCATCATTCTCTGCCCCTTCATTGTCTTCCTGGGGGAAATGTTGTTCCTCACCATGGCACTCTTCTTCCTCAGCAACTGTGCCAAGGCTGAGCAGCAGTAAGTGGGGCTGAGGGGAGGCCTGCTGGGGAGCCCTATTAGGGGGTGGCAGAGGGAAGACCTGGGTGTACCCAGTGGGTGACCTTGTTGCTGGGTTCCAGTCCCTGGGCCTCCCCACACCTGTGGGGCTCAGTGCCAGCATCAGCCTGGAGCTGTGGGGGGCCACAGGGGTGTCTGGTGGGTCCAGGCTTGGACTTGTTGGTTTCCAAAGCTGGAACCCCTCCCCCTTCCTTTTCCTCTCAACTGACTTCTCCTTTCCTCTTTACTCCTCTCCCCACCCCTGGGCTCTCCCACCTCCCCCTGTGGCTGATGAGGTCCCTGCTCAGCACCTCCAGTCAGCTGGCCCCCACAACATGTGCCAGATCAGTGCCCAGGCCCGGCCCCTGCTGATATGCCATTCTGACCCCTACCTGTCTCTCCCCCAGGGTGAACCAGCTGGTGATGCAGCCTGCATCTGTGGAAGTCTGAGGTGGTGAGTGCAGGCAGGGAGGCCCTTGGGGAGGGGGAAGGACAGGGCTAGGTGACAGGGATAACTCTTCCTCCGGAGTCCCCTCCTGCCCCAGCACCTCCCACCAACACTGGGCTTGGACTCTGATGTTGCCAGAATTCACTGATGGAGCCATGAGTCAGGGCTCCCCCTTCCTTCCTTCCTTCCAAGGGCTGGGGGTCCTGGCCAGAACTCCCCACTCTATGCAGACTTCTGCCCTCCAGTTCCTGCTGGATGTACCAGGGCCTGGCTCCTCCGACCTTCCCTGTGGGAGCTAGAGCTTCCCAGCAGCATGAGAACTATGGTCACAGCCCCAAGCACAGGGGGAGGCCTGCTGCTCCAACCAAGAAGAGGGAGGGCAGCCTGGCAGGGGGCCCCACTGAGCCCTGTTTCTGACCTGATGCCCCTTTCCCCAGGTGCCACCAGGACAATGAAGAACCCACACTCCCACCTAGTCTGGAAGGTGTCCTACAGCATCCAGGACCACCTGCGCTGCTCATGGGCTTCCTGTGTGATCCATGGCTAGGCACCCACCTGCTCTGGTTGGGGCCTGCTGAGTGGCCCTGGCTTCAGGAAGAGGTGGTGTCCTCAGTCACCCTGGAAGGCTGTGTGTGTTGGAGCTGTGAGGTTGGACAGATTCCTGGCCCTAGGTTTGGGCTGCCAGGCCCCTGGAGCCAAGGAGTAAGGCAGCCTTAAGTGGGTGCCACCGAGAGCCTGGCCTGCCAACAGCCTATGTGATCCTGGGCCAGTTCCTGCCCTCCCTGGAATGAAGGGCCAGGGGGCTGGACTTTCTCAGGCAACTTGCTGGGCAAAGCACGATCTGTGGCTTTGAAGACTTACCAGGCCCTGGGCCATAAGGAGAGGGAATGGCCTAGGACTCGGGGTGGCAGTCCCAGCTTAGAGGCCCAGGCGAGGGCCGGCATGCAGGACTGCTGCTTCTCAGCTGTCCTCTGACCTTGGAGACATCAGACTCAACCTGGCAGATGAAGCTGGGCACACCCTTGCTGGGCCAGTCTCTCTGGAGGCCACTGTCTCACTATCTCTGGTTGGCTGCTGGCCTGGAGCTCCCAGGTGGGGATTGTTCTGACAAGCTGGCATCACCAGGGGTGAAGGCCCTGGCTGCAGCAGCACAGCACCTGGGCCCCAGCCTCATGGTCTTGGGGTTTCACACACCAACCAAACTCTGCAGGGCTCTTGGTGGCCCCAGGAATATTTCTGCTGTCTAGCCCATACCTGCCACCACCACAAGCCAGGAACCCACACCCTCCAGAGGCTGGGCTGAGCCTTGGCCCGGGCCAGGGCCCAGGAGACCATTCCTACAATCCATGGGGCAGCCACCAGGGCTCTACTGCTAAAGGAAACAGCTCTCCACAAGGTTTCCTGCATGGGCTGAGGCACTGGAAGAGGCCAATCCCTATCACACAACCCCTGGGGCCAGGCCTTCACCCTGGCTTTGATCACCCAACTCACACCTGTGCCCATACCAGGATGCAGCTGCCAATGTCACACCAGCCCCAAATTCCTTTGGGGGAGGTTAGTTCTTGTGTCACACACTCCCTGCACATTTGCTGCCATCAAGGCGGTGCTGGTGTCCGGGGCCCCAGTGGCCAGTTAGGAGACCCCAAGAGCTGGCTTGGACAATGCTCTTTCCACCCCTTAGTTACTGGCTGGCTGTGGCTTCAGTGGGTGTAAGCTAGTGGAATACCCACCCACCGAGCTCTGGTGTACCTGGGGAGGCCTGATAAGGGTGGGCTGGTACCCCCCAAAGCCCGGCCTCCACCCCAGCCTCAGCTGGGACCCTAGCAATGTTTTCTTGTCATACAAGAATCAGGTCCAAGTGTTGCCTCCTCTTCCTTCCAGAAGCCAAAGTGCTCCTTT
Source organism: Saguinus oedipus (assembly GCA_031835075.1). Taxonomy (NCBI): domain Eukaryota; kingdom Metazoa; phylum Chordata; class Mammalia; order Primates; family Cebidae; genus Saguinus; species Saguinus oedipus. The sequence goes on along the minus strand of CM063175.1, from coordinate 3,073,187 downwards.
CTTTTTTAGAGCTGCTGATTGTGAATCTCAGAGTCTTAAGAGAGAAGCCAAATATATTACTCTTGTAAATGAAGAAATAAACCTGTTTAAATCACCCCCTGTGGCTCCCTCAGCAAAAAGTCCTGGGGGGGGTGCAAGAGACAGTCAAAACTATACCCAGCCTGCAGCCAGCATGTCACCCTGTACCCACCCAGGTAAACCCCAGAGCCCTGGACCTGGCCCATAGGGCCCTGAAGCCACAGTCCCAGCCTAGAACCAGGAGGGTCTCTGCATCCTGGGACCCCTGCAGGAACGGCTTGGGCTATGCTTACCAGAGCAGGATGCCTGGGCAGGCAGTGACACCCTCCCTGGGGGCAGAGCCTTAGAAGTGGCTTGCATATTCAAATCATGGTGGAGAAACAGGAGTGGGGCAGATGGAGGCTGAGGGTGGCCTGCACTCGGCTTCCCCACCTTCCTCAGCTGCATTTTCTTCTTGGTCCCACTCTGCAGCAGGCTGGGGCTCCTGATGACCAAAGGTGGCCTTGCCTTTTTCTGTGCCAGTGTGGATGGTGGTGATTTGTCCAAGACCCCCTTTTTGGGAATGGCCTTGTGGTGCGCTTTTGGCCTGCAGGCTTCGTCGGGGAGCTGGGAGCTCCATTCACCTTGGACAGCTTCTGGTTTTTCTTCTGCAGTTTTGTGGACTTGGCAGGGGTGTTGGGGCTCAGGGTGGGAGCGCCAGGGGCTAGGCCTTTGGTGGTAGGCATCCCATTGGCCCGGGCTGGGACCTTGGCCTTCGTCCTGTTCCTCTTGCTGCACGTGCCGGGGGACAGGCTCCCGCCGGTGGTAGGCATCCCGTTGGCTCGGGCTGGGACCTTGGCCTTTGTCCTGTTCCTCCTCCTGCATGTGCTGGGGGGCTGACTCCCACTGGTGGCTGCAAGTGTGCCATCCTCTGACGGGTTTCTTGTGATTCTTTGTCTCTGGCAAGAATCCCTTTTTCTTCCTCTTCCTGCTGATGTGGCTCTGGGTGGTGCTGGGGATCTCCTTGGTATCTTTCTCCAACCTGGGGTGCCTGAAGGGGAATAAGCAGATAAAAAGCTGAGCAGTGAGGGCAGAAGCCACCTCCATCTGGGTCCCATGGGGTTCCAGAGGCCCAGGGCTCCCACATCTGAGTGTGTGCAGCAGTGTGAGGGTGATTCTAGTCCCGCCCAAGGGTGCATCCCCTGCCCAGAACCTACTGGACTCCCAGGGTTTTCATGGCCTGCCAGTAGAGGTTGAGTAGGCAGCTGGAGCTGCTGGAGTGCACCTCCTGCTGCAGGCCCTGCTGCTGCCCCTGCAGCATGCCCAAGAGCACTGTCAGGTCCAAGGTCAGCTTCTGCAGAGGATGGGAAGGCAGGGCAGTGGTGGCCACAGGGGCAGGCCTCTCTGGGGCTCCTGGTGGTCTTCCCACCTTGGCCCCATTGCTGTCTCACCAGTAACCCTTGAAGTCTCCTGGGCCTCAGCCTCTCCTTCTGCCTGTTAAGGCATTCATGTCTGTCTCACCATTGGAGGAAACACGTGCCCAGGTGTTGGTTCTCCCCACAGCCACAGACCTAATCTCAGAGTCTCTGCCGTGGCCCTGGTGCACCCAACTCCAGGAGGGCTATCCCCACCACTCCATCACCATGGGGCTGTCAATGCCCTTCCCCCCAGCCTCCCTGCATGTCCTGAATGGGTTACCATTAAAATCCACTGGCTTCCAGGAGCCCCAGTCTTTTGGCTTCCTTGCTATCACCCAGTTTTGCAAGGCCCCATCCTGGGCCCCACCTCTGCCTGTAGGCGCAGCCTTGGCAAACTCTCCCTCCACAAGGGCTGACTGGCACCTATGCTGAGGCCTCCCAAACCTTGCCCTCTGGGCCAGACAAGGAGACCGAGATGGCCACTTACAGCTGCCTCCCAGCCCTGCTCTGTGGCTGCCCAACATGTCACATTCCACCCATCCACACCCTGCACCAGGCCTGGAAACATGGCCTCCCTAACATATGTCCACCCTGAGTCTTCCCCCATCCTTCACCATATCCAGCCCTGCCAACAACTTCTCAGCTTTCTCAATGGACATGGCAGTGCCACACCCTTGCACCCCGCCCTGTGGGACAGGGTGGCACAGTCCCTTTCTTAGTCACTTGCCCATCCACAGCTCTGTAACTGCCCAAATGACAGCCCAGAGCCCTAACCAAGGCACTGAGAACATTCCCCACATGACCCCCACCCCCAAGGTCTGGCCCAGGTAATGGCACTGCAGCCCAGGAGGCTCCAACACCCCCAGGAAGAACCCCCAACACATCCCTGGGCTGGGCCCTGCCTCACCTCGTGTTTACAGGTCCTGAAGACAGTATGGAGCAGCTCCAGGGAGGACAGCACCTGCTGGTGCTCTGCCTTGGTCTGCGCCTCCCCTGGTGTGTGCAGGTTCTGGGGAGGGGTGGCCAGGCTGAGGTACTCCAGAGGGCTATCAAAGCCTTTGTTTCCCAGCAGGGACTAAAGCCCAGAGGCAGGGACCATCTCCTGGGACAATCCCAATTCCCTGTCTTCCCACCCCCCATGCTCCGGGAGGCTCAGGCTCCAATCCTGGCTTGTCCTCTCCCAGAGAACCGATCCCGAGCAGGCCAGGAGGAGGGGCACCCCCCGGCTATTACCTCCATGACCTTTGTCAGGACCTGGCCGATCAGCTGCTTCCACTCGGGGTCCTAGAAGCACATCCTCACTTCCTGCATGGACAGGGTCTTCTGGAGCAGCAGGCAGGCTTGTGCCTGTGGTTGGGTGAAGGTGGGTGCCTGGAGCCTTAGCACATTGGGTACGAGAGGCCGAGGGGGGTGAGGGGGCCTGCCAGGCATGGCTGTGGGTGGTGTGCAAGGCCACCTGCTGCTCTGGACTCGGTGACCACCTGCTCTCATGCCTTCATGTACAGGTGGTGGTGCCAAGGCCTCCCAGCTGGATAGAGGTGGGACCTCAGGCAGGACAATTCCTACCTATTCCTGGCTAATGCCATCTTCATTCAATCAGTCTTCCCCCAGCAGTTCTGGCACCTGAGCAGACACTACTGGGGTGTCCTCCGTGTGGCCAGATGGGCAGTGGTGGCTGCGGGAGTGAGGCAAGCCCTGCCCCCTTAGTGCCTCCATGCTTACGGTGTGGCAGGGATGGCTGTGCCCATGTTCACCAGGGCAGTGCTCTGGGGCCTCAGAAGCAGGTTAAGCAGGTTAATTCACACAGGCCCTGGGCTGGGAGCTGGGAAGTCTCTTACCTGCTGGCGGGGCCGCCCAGGGCCTGTGACGTGCTAGACCAGGACGGGGAGCAGGCTCTTACAGAGCACCTGGCGGGGAAGGGAGTGTTGTGAGGCATAGATGGGGCTGGGGCTGAGAGGGGACCCCAAGTGGGCAGGGTGGGCCCTGACACTCACCGGTTGCTGGGAGAAGAGGCTGAGGAACATGGGGACTGTGAGGGGGCTGTGGTGCTTGGTCAGGAAGGAGCTCAGTGCTGATGAGTAGAGGCACATTGTGAGGTTCAAGTCCAGGCAGCTGGCAGCCTAGGCCAGGTGAGAGAGCTGGCTGAGGCCAGGAGAGGGCCTCTGGGATGGGAGCAGAGACTGGGCTAGCTTTGGACGGTGGAGGATGACTCCTGAGGAAGTGTGAATTGTCTGGGCTCCTCCTGGGCCAGGCCCTGCTCACCTGCAAGCCCTTGGTCATGTGGCTGGAGTCGGTGCCAGCCTCCAGCTCCTCCTGAGTGTCAAGCATGCACCCCTTGTTGCCCTTCAAGACTTGAAGCAGGTAGAGGGAGGCATTAAAGTGGTAGAGGGTGGTGGAGTCGGGCTGGCGGCCAGCCTGCTCCACCAGCCGCACCACCTGGCCACGCAGGGCCTCAACGCAGTCACCCAATTTGTGGCAGCAGTGATGGCCATGGAACAGGTGGTGCCTGCAGGTGGCGAGGACAAGAGCTGGTTAGAACAGTCTCGGTCCACCCCGCTCTGCCAAGCAGCACCAAGCAAGTCCCACTTTATAGGTGAGGAAACAGACCTGGAAGACAGATGTGACCGAGAACACAGGAAAGCAGGGCCAACTGCAGGTTTCTTGGGAGCGTTGTGGGCTTGGGAAAGGGTGCACCCCATGGGGGAACAGAACAGTTCCCATGTGGGGGCTGGCCCAGGGCCAACCACCACCTGGCACTGGTTGGCCAGGTTCTGCACTCAGAACCCTATGTGGCCCTGCAGGGCCAGGACAGAGTGGGGACAAGAGGAAGGATGCTCAATGAGTGACACTGTCCATGAATGCTGGCAGAACTATCTGAGAAGGTGTGGCCTGGGGTGGAATGGAGGATGACCACCAGTCATGCCCCCCACCCTGAATACCATCCACACAGTGCCCAGGGGCCCAGACCTTCAACTACCCAGCACCTGAGCCCTGAAGGTGAGTCTGCACCTGGTGCCTGCCTGGCTCTCTTCTGCCTGCCATCACCTCCCTGCTGGGCCTGCTTCCAGCACAGCCCTGCCCAAAGCCTTCTCCATGCCACCAGCCATTTCCAAAAAGGGAAGCCAGACCCAAAGCCTTCCCCACGCCAACTGTTCCTGCTGAAAATGCCTCTGCAGTTCCAGCCCCAATAGGGTCAGGCCTGCGAGGGTACATGAGGCCTGTGGCCTCATGCCTCACCTGACCTCCCAGCTGGATATCTGACTGCCTCACATCAGGATGCTTTTTCCCCTTTCTGCACTCCCCAAGGCCTCCCAACCTGACAAACTCCCATGAACACTGCACCTCTGAGGACTGGGTGTGTGTCCCCCGCCACAGGTGCTGCCACTGTCCCCACCCACCTCCCACACAGCCTCACTGGAGGCTGTCAGGGGCTGAAATGGAACCCAGCTCCAGGCCACCACTTGCACGTGTCAGGAGAACACTGAGATGGAGCAAGGACCATGTGAGTCACTGAGTGAAACATGACCTAGGGCTGAGCAGTGAGCCTGCAAGCTAGGGCCCAGGCTGGAAGCTTGGCTCTCTCTTTCCTGTACAAAAAGCAAGCCAGGAGTTCTGGCTGGGGGCTGGGTTCTGGGGACTGGGAACTGCCAGCCACACTCACCCACCTTGCCCCCGTGCTCACGTGAAGATGCACGCCATCTTGTGCAGCAGATCCTGCTCCTGCTTGGAATTGCTTCTGTGCAGGCTACACGGAATGATGCCCAGCAGTGGCTCCAGCAGCTCCAGGACCAGGATGTTCTCAGGCTACTGGGTCACCAGCACCTCCACCAGGTCCAGCAACGGCAACTGGGAGAGCTGGTCAGCAAGGTGGGGGCAGGGCATGGGGTGGGCAGGGGGGTGTTGATGGAGGTGGTGGAGGTACCAGCCCCCAGGCTCACCCAAATCTGGAAGTCGCACCGCAGTGCCTTCTCCTTCTGTGGTTTGCTCTTCTCATCCTGCCGGGCCTGGATCCACAGCTTCTGCTCAGCAGAAAGGCTGGTGAGGCTCTGGTCTAGGGCCATCATGGCCTCATCCCCCAGCTCCTCCTCATCCTCACTTTCCTCTCCACCCTGAGGGACAGAGGCCCAGCAGTCAGCCTGGCTTCAGGCGGGTGGACACACAACATGGGGACTCAAGAGCCCTCCCCGGCCCCACTCACCAGTGCTTTCCCAGCCTGCAGCACACTCATCAGCTGTACCCAGAAGCCCAGGACCATGTCCCGTCGCACTCCTCCTTCTCGCTCCCCCCACCATCACTCTCACCTTCACTCTCCGAGCCTCTGCTCTCCTTGCTGTCCTCACTCTTGTCCTGTGGAGTGGTGGCAGGCTCGTCACACACCTCTGCAATCTTTCCACTCCTGCCACCCCACCTGGCCCATGCTGGCAGCACTTCTGCAGCCTTCAGCCACTGCTCGTCAGACTTGTCCATCACCACCACATGGTCATCCTCATCCTCACTGGTCTCTGGGTTCAGCACCTGGTTAGGAGACCCAGCCACTGACCCATCTGTGGCCCCCACCCTCCTGACCAGGCCCCACCTGGCCTTGGCCTAAGGTCCCAATTTCAGGGAAGAAAACAGAGCCTAAGAGAGGTGGCCACACCCTGCAAGACCAGGACAAGGCCTTGTCAAGATCCCTCACACCAGGCACAGGCTGGCAGGAGGGAGGCTAGGAGGCCACAGGCTGAAGTGCTCCCCTACCTGGTGCAGCTCCCTGCTCAGTGAGCCCCAGCCCAAAGTGCATTCCCAAAGGTCCCAACTCACATCCAGAATAAGCTGTAGGGAACACGGGGTCAGGTGGGAGCAGACGTGGCCCAACACAATCTGGGCCACTCTATGCATGAAGTGGCTGGGCTGGGTCAGCAGGGCCAGCAGGATCTCCACCACCACCTCTACACATGGGAGCTCCTGGGGATCTGCAAGAGGGGGGATTGAGCCCAGGCAGGGGACTGTTGGCCTCACTGCACCACTTCCGTCCCTCTCATGCCCAAGGATGTACCCTGTCCCAGGAGCCAGGACCCACCAATGGCCTTGGTGTGGCTCCCATGGTGCCTCTCTCCCAGGCTCTTTCTGATGCAGGTCTGGATGTCACCCAGCAGGTCACAGCTCTCTGTAGGGGACTGGGGACAAGGTAGGACATGCACTGGGGACAGCCCTTCTGAGCCAGGCAAGGGGCTGTCCAAAAGGAAGCAGAGGCACCATAAGCCTTCAACAGCCCAGCCACTGGCCCGCCCCAGCCAGCCACCCCACAATCCAGAATGGAAGACCTCAGCTGGACCCCAGAATACCAAGGGCTGAGGGCCTTTTTATACCTAATACACAGTTACAGGATCTGAAAACCTGCAGAGGACAGAAAAGAAGGCCAGCTCCCACTTTGACACTCAATACAGACAGAGCTGACAAGGATGGTCAGGGTCCCAGAGCAGCCAGCAAACCCCAGCCCTCAATTCATAATTCTAAATGATTTCCTCCATGCTTGGCTCAGCATGAGATAGAATTGAAAGTTATTAATTTCAACTAATTTAATCATATCTGAACTCATCTGATGGGATAGCCCTGGACTCCAGGGACTGAAGTGGTGGAGTGTGTGCATGTGCAGGGCATCTTGACAACTGTGTGATCTTTGGTACCTAAAAGACAGAATTTTCCCTCAAAATGCAGTGGGCAACATTGAGGCCAGTGTGGGAAAAGCAGCCCAAAGCCCTGGTCACTGCCCCCGGCTCCCAGGACGTGTGCCACACAGGTCCCTGTCCTCTGGGTTGCACCTTTTTCATTTATTCATTTTCTCTGAGACAGAGTCTCACTCTGTCACTCAGGCTGGAGTGCAATGGCACAATCTCAGCTCATTGCAACCTCCACCTCCCAGCTTCAAACAATTCTCCTGCCTCAGCCTCCCGAGTAGCTGGGATTACAGGCACCTGCCACCACGCCCAGCTAATTTTTGTATTTAAGTAGAGATGGGGTTTCAGCATGTTGTCCAGGCTGGTCAAACTCCTGACCTCAGATGACTCACCTGCCTTGGCCTCCCAAACTGCTGGGATGACAGGTGTGAGTCCCTACACCTGGCCACAGCTGCACCTTTTATCTGAAAGTGGGCACAGCAAACTGCAGCCTCCTCTGTGCAAGTCAAGACCAGAGACCCCAAGGCTGCAGGCTCCACATGTGTCCTGGAATCAGCAGGGCTCCATTGCTATCTAAGGTCTGACACCAACACTCAGAAGGGGCATCATGGGCAACATTTACCCACACAGCTCATCCACAGGCTGGGTTTGGAATAACCAAAGCTGGCAAGTAAAACCACCACAGCCAAGAGGCCACACAGGCAAGTGAGAGACCCATCTACTCAGGCTATGTAATACCAGCAGCCTCAATAAGAGCCTCCCATGTTCTGAGAAGAAAACTCTCTAAGAATCAGGGTAAGGGCAGATGCAGTGGCTCATACCTGTAGTGCCAGCACTTTGGGAGGCCAAAGTGGGCGGATCACCTGAGGTCAGGAGTTCAAAACCAGCCTGGCCAACATGGCAAAACGCTGTCACTACTAAAAATACAAAAATTAGCCAGGTGCGGTGGCAGACACCTATAATCACCGGTACTCGGGAGGCTGAGGCCGGAAAATCGCTTGAACCTGAGAGGTGGTGCTTGCAGTCAGCCAAGATCACGCCACTGCACTCCAGCCTGGGCAACAGAACAAGACTCCATCTCAAAAAAACAGATGGCCAGGCACAGTGGCTCATGCCTGTAACCCCAGCACTTTGGGAGGCTGAGGCAGGCAGATCATGAGGTCAAGAGATCGAGACCATCCTGGCCAACATGGTGAAACCCCAGCTCTACTAAATATACAAAAAAATTAGCTGGGCATGGTGGTGCATGCCTGTAGTTCCAGCTACTGGGGAGGCTGAGGCAGGAGAATAGCTTGAACCAGAAATTCGGAGGTTGCAGTGAGCCAAGATTGTGCCACTGCACTCCAGCCTGGTGATGGAGACTCTCCCTCAAAAAAAAAAAAAAGAAAAAACAGACAAACAAAGGAGGAATCAGGGTACTGAGTGTTAAATGTGGTCAGGGCTTCCTTATGGGAAGAACTGAGAGGGAGATTCCGTGGTTCTAGAAAACCTGTGGCCAGAAGGTGTTCCCACAGCCAGAGGGTACAGTGTAAGCTACTCTGCCTCTGAGTCTCAGTTTCCCCATGTCAAACATGGAGAAGCAGAGTCTGCCTCAAGTTTCAGGGATTAAGAAGGCGTGCCTGCTAAGGGGCCAGAGTGATGTTTCCTTGGATGATAATTCTACCCGTGATGAGGCTGGCTTAGGAAACCTCCCAACATAATTCCCCAAGCCTTTCCTGGCTCCCCCTCATAACCCTCATAGCCACAGGACCCCAGGCTCATGGCCCCTCCATCCCAGGCCCACAGCCCCTCCACCCCAGGCCACAGTACCTTGAAGAGGTAGATGCCCATGAGCAGCAGAAGGTGCTGGAAGGTGGCAGCCCTGGGCTCTGAGGAGGGGGCCTCCAGCTCATTCAGAGTCTGCAGCATCCTGTGAGGAGCCAGGCGGATCCTCAGGCCCCGGCTGCCATCAGATCGCAGAATTCTGCCCACCCCCTGGAAATCCCACCTGCTCACCTGTCCCAGGTCTGGCGCTGCTGCACAGTGAGGGGTATCATGGGGCCCACGCTGTGGCTGTGATTCAGCAACAGGTCTGCAAAATGTACCAGGTGTTAGGTCCAGGGCTGCCTGCCCTAGGTCTGCTCCGGTGCCAGCTTGAATTGCATGCTGAGGGTCTGCAGCAGACTACGTGATGGGCAGGGATTGGTCACCAGACTGATGAGTGAATATAGCTGCCTCCCATTGCCCTCCCTAGGGCTTGGTCTCCCACCTCTCCAGGACCTGCTAGGACTCCCTGGGCCTCAGCCGTTGTCCCCAGCAGGGAACTGCAGGAAGCAGGTGTGCTGAAGGCCTTTCCACCTTTGGACCTCTCCCGAGCTGCCCCAGGCTCACCTGAAGGAGGTGCTGCTGAGTGTCTCTTGGGCCTGGCATTCCAAAGGGAGGAGAGCTGCTGCCTTGTCTCGGGGATCTGGGATGTGGGTTTCTTTGTGATGAAGAATGAGTGGAACAAACAAAATTTGGAGTGGGCAGGCAGGAGAGCAGCCGGTGCCATTCATGGCCATTTATTTCCATGGGTTCCCCTCCCCTGGTGGCATCACCCAGGGTTCAAGACCAGGAGGAGGAGGGAGCCCTTCTGTCCACTTCTGCTCTGGGTACAGTCCTCAGGGCCCTCACTGGCAAGGCTAGAGGTGGCTGGGCCAGGAAGGGCTGGATCCCCAGCTGAACATGGCTCAATCCAAGCTGGGGAGAGAGAATCAGTGCCCTTCTCAAAGAAACAAGAGACGTGAGGCTGTGTGGTTATGGCCAAGTCATGCCACTGCTCCTGCAAACACGGGGCCAGTGCAGCCCTCTCCTGCAACCAGGAACACTGAGGGTGAGATGAGCACCCAGCTCTGCTCATACACAGATGAGGCAGGTGTGGGGCAGGCTTCCCTGATGCCACCCATGGGCAAAGGCTCCCTGCATGGCACACACAGCACACCCGAACCTCTTAGGTGCCTGCAGCTGGGGTGTCTCCTGGGTCCCTTCCCTACAGGCTCCTGAGGAATTCCCAAGTCCCCTTGTGCCTGCTCCCCACTGATGACTCAACCCAAAGGCTTCTGGCTCGAGGACACAAATCAGGATGAGTTGAGGGGCTCAGTTCCTCGACCACATGCCCATGGGAAACTCCAGCACCTCTTGTACCTGGCCACCTCCTCCATCAAGGCCTCCTCCATCTCTAGGTGCAGGCTGTCCACAAGACTCACCAGTCTGAGGATGATCTATTTCTGCAGCCAGAACACAGCTCGCTCAGGCCTGGGGCGCAGAGGCGAGGTCACGGAGCCACTTAGAACTGGCAAAAGCAGGCTGTGCCCAGTGTCTCACACCTGTAATCCCAGCACTTTTGGAGGCCGAGGCAGGTGGATCACTTGTGGTCAGGAGTTCAAGACCAGCGTGGCCAACATGGTAAAATACAAAAAATACAAAATTTTGGGGGGACTCCCTCCCCCCATCTCCACAAAAAATACAAAAATTAGCTGGGCGTGGTGGCACATGCCTATAATTTCAGCTACTTGGGAGGCTGAGGCAGGAGAATCACTTGAAACAGGGAGGCAGAGGTTGCAGTGAGCTGAGATCACACCATTGTACTCCAATCTGGGCAACAAGAGTGAAACTCCATCTCAAAAAAAAAAAAACAAAAATTACCTGCGCATGATGGTCGGTGCCTGTAGTCCCAGCTACTGGAGAGGCTGAGGCAGAGACTCACTTGATCGCTTGAACCCGGGAGGCAGAATTTGCAGTGAGCTGAGATTACATGCCACAGCACTCTAGCTTAGGCCACAGAGTGAGACTCTATCAACAAAAAAAGAAAAGAAAGAAAGAAAGAGATAAAAGAAAAAGAAAAAGAAAAAAATTAGCAAAAACAGGACATTCCTTTAACTGATCTCAGAGACAGAAAACCAAGCTCTCCTGCTCCCAACTGCCAGTGCAGGACCTCAGTTTCCTTGAGAGCTATGATGCTTTCCCTCTCTCTGCTCATGGTTTAGAGCCAGGACAGCATAGGTGGGGAAAGGGGGGCATCACTGGGTTCTGCAGGCTAGAAAAGCTAACTCCTGAAGGACGGGTCCTTCGTAGGGTCCACTCACACATGCGGTGATGCATCCTAAGCTTTCTTCGGGTTGTTGGTGCTTAAGTCAATCAAGGAGTCCAGGTCTGGCTGGAGAAACATGCCCTGCAGCCAGGCCACATAGCCCTGCAGAACCTGAGGCCTCAGGAACCTCACGACCCACCAGAAGGTAGGCACCACTGGGAGACCGTGGTTGGTGGTGGAGAAGGCCACCAGCTCAGCCAGCTGCTGCTCAGGGTCATCCCAGCATCCCTCTAGGAAGGTGCCCACATATCCCTCCATCTCTGGGGTGAACCTGAACTGGTTTGGGAGCTGTAAGAGTTAGGCATGGTGCTGAGCCCACAGGATTGTGGCCTTTAGGGTTAAACCGAGGCCCAGGGTCTCCCCTTGCACACAGCAGGGCTGAGCCTGAGCTTGCTCCATTCCTGGTCACCCCAGTGCTTCTGTCTGGCATCAAGGCCTCCCCGGGTCTGACTTCCCCAGCTTCAGTGCCTCTGGCCCCAGAAGGCCCCTCTCACCACATTGCTGGGTGGGGATGGCCTGTTTTCCTGGCTCAATGCACAGGCAGAGCAGTGGGTACGAGGCCAGACTGACCCAGGTTCAAGGCCTATGCCACCAATTCCTCACTGTGTCATCTTTGGGACCCAACCCAACCACCTCTAACATGCTGCCTCAGGGCCAGGACCCATGTTCCACATTTCGTCTGGCAGCTTAGCATTTTAGCAACCCTTTGTGCTTGGCCATTACTGCCACTGTGTAGTTGAGTAAAGTGAGACACAAAAATGCCTAGAATAAAACTCCTCAGGGTCAAAGGGCTCCCAGTGGGACCACATCTGGCCTCACAGCCCAAGCTCTTCTCATTTTAATTTTCCCCAGTTGTGCCCCAGGAGTGCAGTGCCACTATCAAGGCTCACTGCAGCCTCGAAATCCTGGGTTCACATGATCCTCCCACCTCAGCCTCCTGAGTAACTGGGACTACAGGTGCACACCAGCATCCAACCCAGGCTCTTAACCACTGCCTGATGCTTCAAGCCTGCCCCTCACCCTGAATGAAAGCTCTCAGAAACTTGCTGCAAATATAAAATGAGCTGCTGAGAACAGTAAACCCAGCAGCGCTGACTGGGCACCAGGAACACCGGTGCTCAAACACGGCCATGACAACTGTTCTCATCACTGCATCATGGCCAGGGGTGGAGGGTGGTCTGAACAGCCCACTGGCTACCCACACCTAAGTGGGGGCCCGCTCCTTTTCAAAACTGTCAGAGGGAAGCTGGGTGCAGTGGCCCACATCTGTAATCCCAGCACTTTGGGAGGCCGAGGCGGGTGGATCGCCTGAAGTCAGGAGTTTGGGATCAGCCTGGCCAACACAGCAAAACCCTGTCTCTACTGAAAATACAAAAATTAGCTGGGTGTGGAGGTGGGCACCTGTAATCCCAGCTACTCAGGAGGCTGAGGCATGATAATTGCTTGAACCCGGGAGGTGAAGATTGTAGTGAGCAGAGATTGCATCACTGCCCTCCAGCCTGGGCGACAAGAGAAAACTCCAACTCAAAACAATCTGTCAGAGGGGAAGGGGTTCATGCAGCTCACTACCCGGACAGTGGAGACACCCAGGTCTCTGGCCAGGCCCCCGAGGTGCCCACTCCCCTTCTTGGCAAGGAGAGTCCCTCCCTAGCCCTTCCAGCAGCATAGGGCTGGATGAGCGGTGCCCACCTTGGCCGTGCATGTGTGCTTCCTGTAATGGTGGATCATGTGTCCCCACATCACCAGCTGCAGCTGTTCCTTGGTCAGCAGGGGAAGGGCGGCACCCAGCAGGCAGAAACACAGGTAGCTAAGAGGGAGTGTGGGACCGAGCATGGTCAGAGCGTTTGGTCCCCCGGCAGGGACCTCAGGACTGACAGTCCAGCCCCATTTCACAGACAGGGAAGAAGGCTGAGACAGGCCACATGCCACATGCACCTGGCTGGCCAGAACTGCAGCTTCAGCAGCCCCTGTTCCACCACCCACTTCCAGAACCGCAGAAACTTGTCTTCCCTGAGTGCCAGGCGGATCAGCTTCAGAGCGACGGTGGGCAGCTTTCATTCCTTCTTCACAGAGGACACTGCCATCTTCAGGATGTTCACCAGGCTGTGGGGGGCACGGGACTCAGATCCACATGCTGGTGGTACCTGAGGACCCAGCGAGCTGATCCCCTGCTGTGTGCTGTGGGCATGCTGGTTTCTGCCATCTTCATCTGCCTGACCTTCATGGCTGCCAAGAGCAGCATCGTAGGGGTCTATGTGAGTGTGGTGGGGGAAGGGGTGCTAGGGGAGCTGGGCCTGGGCCATGCAGAGGGTCTGGAATGGGAAATTCTGTGACTTGTGGGACAGTCCCTTCCCTAGGGAGGATCCTGTTCTCTGGGTGCCCCTGCACATCCCTGGTCTGTTGGGGCTTCTGGGTGCCTCAAGGCCATGGGCATGGCTTGAAGTCTCTGGACAGCCCATGAATGGATGCCGGCCTGGGAGGAGGGGTAAGGTTTTGTGGGGTCCCCACCAGCAGCCAGTATGTAGGTAGCAGCCTGTGGCCACTGCAGAGGGAGGGTCCCCTTATGATTGCTTTGCTTTCTCCTGGGCAGATCTGTATATTCATCAGGGAGACACTGCTATTTTTCCAACTGGGCCATCACCGCCTACATCCTCATGGTGAGCCAGGCAGGCAGAGGTCACCTTATGCAGCTGACCCAGGCCTCAACCTCACAGGGGCAGCTGAGAAGGGTGGGCAAAGGGGTGGGAGAGCTTGTTGGGAGTGGGTGGGCAGGCAGGCCTGCCAGGAAGGTGAAGCCAGAGGCAGGGAGGGGATCAGAGTTTGGGGTTAGCATCTGGACAGAGCCAGGAAGCAGAGGGCTGGGTGGGCAGAGTGAGATGTGGGGACTGGGTGGGGAGGGGTATCTGGAGGCTCAGGTTAGTGTCTGGGAGGCTGGCAGTGCCAGGCTGGCACTGAGGTACTGCTGCCGGCCAGCACTCCTCCCCCTGGGTCTGAGTGTTCATGGGCTCTGCCCCTCCTTGCTCAGCCTGGCTGCCAGGTGTACCTGCTCAAGTGCTTGTGGCTGGGGCTGGTGGACAGAGGCCATCTTCATGGGGCCAACAATGGGTTCCAGACCAGCTGGCTGGGGACAAAGGGCCATCTGAGCAGCCAGCAGGGGCTTGTGTCCCTGGGTGGGGATGGCATCAGCCTGGGAAAAGCCAGGAGGGGGCTAGGAATTCATGGCCATCTGGGGGTGGCAGGTGTGTGACACTTGGTCCCATAGCCAGGGATCAGCCTGGCCAGGTTCAGCAGGGGAAAGGGGAGTGTGACTGGGAGGTGTCAGGGCAGGCTCTGGGGTAGACAAAGGAAGGACTCATGGGTGGACCTTCAGGGTGCTTGGGGTCAGGTGCCCAGCATGAGACAGCCCAGAAGATGAGTCTGCCATGCTCCGCGGCCCCTGCTGGCTCCTATGCTTTGGGAAGCCTGCCTTGCCCAACCCAAGCCTCCTGGGCTGTCTCTCTCTCTCTATCCCCCTGAGTCCATGTGCTGGGGTGGTGGTGGGGAGGTCTGATGAAGCTTTGAGCCTCAGCACGGAGCCAGGCAGTGGCAGCGGTGGGCTGGGGTCACTGCCCAGGCCCAGCATGAAGGGAGGAGTGAGTCTTTGCAGATCGAGTGCCCTTGGTGCTGGACAGGACCCCTCCTCCCCTCCTCCACCACCCACAGGGGAGCCCCTGAAAGCTGCCAGCAGGGTCAGTGTCCCAGGGAAATTGTGTTTCAGTTTATTCAGTGTCAGTTTACTCCTGCTGGAAATGAGGCCACTCTGTTTAACCAGATTCAGGCCTTTTTCCACCCACCCCCACCTCTCCTGCAATGGGGTGTCCATGGGTGCTGGCTGCTGATGCCCACTAAGGTTGGCACTCCAAAGAGGTGAGGCAGCTGGAGCTCAGGGCACCCACAGAGCTGACCCTGCCTGTCCCACCCCCACCCCAGCCCCTCCTGACCCTGGCCTGCCCAGCTTTGAAGTGAGCCTCCTGTGGCTCAGGCCTGCTTGGTCTGATCGGGGGCCTGGGGCTCAGCAGTACCTGGCATTCAGTGCTGAGGTGCCCACAGGTGTGAGTAGAGGCTCTTCCAGGCAGGGGCCTGCCTCACCAGCTCCCGTCCCAGGCATCAGGCCTTACTTGGTCCACAGGGAGAGGAACCAAGATGGATCTTTTGCTTGATGGGTGTGAGGACAAATGGCTCCAGCTGAGGTTTGGGTTCCCCTGGACCATGTGCCTCTCTGGGCCTCAGTGTCCCCATGACTATAGGCCAGGGGCAGAAGCCATGGCAGCCTGGTCTCAGGAACAGTGAGAGCCGAGCAGGAGAGGTGGCAGCATGGCCATTCCCGACGGCTCGGGTCCTGCGAGGCTCAGAGGGCTCTGGGCTAATGGCCTTTAGGGACTGGTGGCTGGGCAGCCCCAAATAACCTTCCCTTGGCTTCAAGTAGCTGGGAGGGACATGAAGATTCCCATTTCCGAGGCGCATCCTGGGGACACAGCAGATTTGAGGCCAATGATGCTTACGATCTGGAGCTGGTGGCACTGGTCTGGATGTAGGGAAGCCCCTGGGGCTGAGGGGGTGACTGAAGCTGTGTGTGGGTGAAGGGGCTCAGGGAGGAGAGTGGTTCCTGGTGGAAAAAAGCAGCCAGGCTGGCAGGGAGGAGGGCAGGGTCCAGGGGAGAGAGGAGTGAGTCTGAGGGTGTGGGGCTTTGGAGGTGCCAGGTGCTGGGCAGGGGCTGGCTCCTTGGACTAATGACCTGCCCACCTCTCCCACAGTACGTGGTCATCCCCACCTGGCACGCTATGGCTGTGGCCTTGCAGAGCTTCACCTCCCACCTGCTGGGGGACACCAAGAGCCCCTACCTCAGCTTTCTGAGTCACCCTGGGCAGGGGCTGGCCTTGGGAGGCTGAGGGCTTCAGGGGCTATGCCCTGACACCCACCCCCACATCCTCACAGACCTCATACCTGATCCACCAGAGCACCAAGGACTCCCTGCTCTGGGATTTCCTGAGCCTGGGTTATGCCATCATGCTCTGCCCCTTTGACGTCTTCCTGGGGGGCATGTTCTTCCTCGCCATGGCACTCTTCTTTCTCAGCAACTGTGCCAAGGCTGAGCAGCAGTGAGTGGGACTGAGAGGAGGCCTGCTGGGGAGCCCTGTTAGGGGGTGGCAGAAGGGAGACCTGGTTGTACCCAGTGGGTGACCTGGTTGCTGGGGTCCAGTCCCTGGGCCTCCCCACGCCTGTGGGGCTCAGTGCCAGCATCAGCCTGGAGCCATGGGGGGCCACAGGGGTGTCTGGTGGGTCCAGGCTTGGACTTGGTGGTTTCCAAAGCTGGAACCCCTCCCCCTTCCTTTTCCTCTCACCTTCTGACTTCTCTCTCCTTTCTTCTTTACTCCTCTCCCCACCCCTGGGCTCTCCCACCTTTCCCTGGGGCTGACGAGGTCCCTGCTCAGCACCTCCAGTCAGCTGGCCCCCACAACATGTGCCAGAGCAGTGCCCAGGCCCGGACCCTGCTGATACACCATTCTGTCTTCCACCTGTCTCTCCCCCAGGGTGAACCAGCTGGTGATGCAGCCTGCATCTGTGGAAGTCTGAGGTGGTGAGTGCAGGCAGGGAGGCCCTTGGGGAGGGGGAAGGACAGGGCTAGGTGACAGGGAGCACTCTTCCTTTGGAGTCCCCTCCTGCCCCAACACCTCCCACCAACCCTGGGCTTGGACTCTGATGTTGCCAGAGTTCACTGATGGAGCCACGAGTCAGGGTTCCCCCTTCCTTCCAAGGGCTGGGTGGGGGGCCTGGCTGGAACTCCCCACTCTATGCAGACTTCTGCCCTTCGGTTCCTGCTGGATGTACCAGGGCCTGGCTCCTCGGACCTTCCCTGTGGGAGCTAGAGCTTCCCAGCAGCATGAGAACCAGTGTCACAGCCCGAAGCCCAGGTGGAGGCCTGCTGCTCCAACCAAGAAGAGGAAGGAGGGTAGCCTGGCCGGGGGCCCCACTGAGCCCTGTTTCTGACCTGATGCCCCTTTCCCCAGGTGCCACCAGGACAATGAAGAACCCACACTCCCACCTAGTCTGGAAGGTGTCCTACAGCATCCAGGACCACCTGGGCTGCTCATGGGCTTTCTGTGTGATTCATGGCTAGGCACCTACCCGCTCTAGCTGGGGCCTGCTGAGTGGCCCTGGCTTCAGGAAGAGGTGCTGTCCTCAGTCACCCTGGAAGGCTGTGTGTGTTGGAGCCGTGAGGTTGGACAGATTCCTGGCCCTAGGTTTGGGCTGCCAGGCCCCTGGGGCCAAGGAAGGCAGCCTGAATTGGGTGTTCACCAAGAGCCTGGCCTGCCACCAGCCTATGTGATCCTGGGCCAGTTCCTGCTGTCCCTGGAATGAAGGGCCAGGGGGCTGGACTTTCTCAGGCAACTTGCTGGGCAAAGCACGATCTGTGGCTTTGAAGACTCACCAGGCCCTGGGCCATAAGGAGAGGGAATGGCCTAGGACTCGGGGTGGCAGTCCCAGCTTTGAGGCCCAGGTGAGGGCTGGCATGCAGGACTGCTGCTTCTCAGCTGTCCTCTGACCTTGGGGACATCAGACTCAACCTGGCAGATGAAGCTGGGCACACCCTTGCTGGGCCAGTCTCTCTGGAGGCCACTATCTCACTATCTCTGGTTCGCTGCTTGCCTGGAGCTCCCAGGTGGGGATTGTTCTGACAAGCTGGCATCACCAGGGGTGAAGGCCCTGGCTGCAGCAGCACAGCACCTGGGCCCCAGCCTCGTGGTCTTGGGGTTTCACACACCAGCCAACCTCTGCAGGGCTCCTGGTGGCCCCAGGAATATTTCTGCTGTCTAGCCCTTACCTGCCACCACCACAAGCCAGGAACCCACACCCTCCAGAGGCTGGGCTGAGCCCTCACCCCATTCCTACAATCCATGGGGCAGCTGCCAGGGCTCTACTGCTAAAGGAAACAGCTCTCCACAAAGCTTCCTGCATGGGCTGAGGCACTGGGAAAGGCCAGTCCCTATCACACAAATGACCCCTGGGGCCAGGCCTTCACCCTGGCTTTGATCACCCAACTCACACCTGTGCCCATACCATGATGCAGCTGCCAATGTCACACCAGCCCCAAACCCCTTTGGGGGAGTTTAGTTCGTGTGTCACACACTCCCTGCACATTTGCTGCCATCAAGGCGGTGCTGGTGTCTGGGGCCCCAGTGGCCAGTTAGGAGACCCCGAGAGGTGGCTTGGACAATGCTCTTTCCACCCCTTAGTTACTGGCTGGCTGTGGCTTCAGTGGGTGTAAGCTAGTGGAATACCCACCCACCGAGCTCTGGTGTACCTGGGGAGGCCTGATAAGGGTGGGCTGGTACCCCCCAAAGCCCGGCCTCCACCCCAGCCTCAGCTGGGACCCTAGCAATGTTTTCTTGTCATACAAGAATCAGGTCCAAGTGTTGCCTCCTCTTCCTTCCAGAAGCCAAAGTGCTCCTTTCTTTTTTAGAGCTGCTGATTGTGAATCTCAGAGTCTTAAGAGAAGCCAAATATATTACTCTTGTAAATGAAGAAATAAACCTGTTTAAATCACCCCCTGTGGCTCCCTCAGCAAAAAATCCTGGGGGGGGTGCAAGAGACAGTCACACCTGTACCCAGCCTGCAGCCAGCATGTCACCCTGTACCCACCCAGGTAAACCCCAGAGCCCTGGACCTGGCCCACAGGGCCCTGAAGCCACAGTCCCAGCCTAGAACCAGGAGGGTCTCTGCATCCTGGGACCCCTGCAGGAACAGCTTGGGCTATGCTTACCAGAGCAGAATGCCTGGGCAGGCAGTGACACCCTCCCTGGCGGCAGAGCCTTAGAAGTGGCTTGCATATTCAAATCATGTGGAGAAACAGGAGTGGGGCAGATGGAGGCTGACTGTGGCCTGCACTCGGCTTCCCCAACTTCCTCAGCTGCATTTTCTTCTTGGTCCCACTCTGCAGCAGGCTGGGGCTCCTGATGACCAAAGGCAGCCTTGCCTTTTTCTGTGCCAGTGTTGATGATGGTGATTTGTCCAAGACCCCCTTTTTGGGAATGGCCTTGTGGTGCTGCTTTTGGCCTGCAGGCTTCGTCGGGGAGCTGGAAGCTCCATTCACCTTGGACAGCTTCTGGTTTTTTTCTGCAGTTTTGTGGCCTTGGCAGGGGTGTTGGGGCTCAGGGTGGGAGTGCCAGGGGCTAGGCCCTTGGTGGTAGGCATCCCATTGGCCCGGGCTGGGACCTTGGCCTTCATCCTGTTCCTCTTGCTGCACATGCCGGGGGACTGGCTCCTGCCAGTAGTAGGCATCCTGTTGGCTCAGGCTAGGACCTTGGCTTTCATCCTGTTCCTCTTCCTGCATGTGCTGGGGGGCTGACTCCCACCGGTGGCTGCAAGTGTGCCATCCTCTGATGTGTTTCTTGTGATTCTTTATCTCTGGCAAGAATCCCTTTTTGTTCCGCCTCCTGCTTATGCGGATCTGGGTGGTGCTGGGGATCTCCTTGGTATCTTTCTCCAACCTGGGGTGCCTGAAGGGGAATAAGCAGATAAAAAGGTGCCCAGTGAGGGCAGCAGCCACCTCCATCCAGGTCCCATGGGGTTCCAGAGGCCCAGGGCTCCCACACCTGAGTGTGTGCAGCAGTGTGAGGGTGACTCTAGCCCCACCCAAGTGTGCATCCCCTGCCCAGAACCCACTGGACTCCCAGGGTTTTCATGGCCTGCCAGTAGAGGTCAAGTAGGCAGCTGGAGCTGGTGGAGTGCACCCCCTGCCACAGGCCCTGCTGCTGCCCCTGCAGCATGCCCAAGAGCACTGTCAGGTCCAAGGTCAGCTTCTGCAGAGGATGGGAAGGCAGGGCAGTGGTGGCCACAAGGGCAGGCCTCTCTGGGGCTCTTGGTGGTCTTCCCACCTTGGCCCCATTGCTGTCTCACCAGTGACCCCTGAAGTCTCCTGGGCCTCAGCCTCTCCTTCTACCTGTTAAGGCATTCATGTCTGTCTCACCATTGGAGGAAACATGTGCCCAGGTGTTGGTTCTCCTCCCCACAGCCACAGACCTGATCTCAGAGTCTCTGCCATGTCCCTGGTGCGCCCACCTCCAGGAGGGCCATCCCCACCACTCCATCACCGTGGGGCTGTCAATGCCCTTCCCCCCAGCCTCCCTGCATGTCCTGAATGGGTTACTGTTGGAATCCACTGGCTTCCAGGAGCCCCACTCTTTTGGCTTCCTCGCTATCACCCAGTTTTGCAAGGCCCCATCCTGGGCCCCACCTCTGCCTGCTGGTGCAGCCTTGACAAGCTCTCCTTCCACAAGGGCTGACTGGCACCTATGCTGAGGCCTCCCAAACCTTGCACTCTGGACCAGACTAAGAAACTGAGATGGCCACCTACAGCTGCCTCCCAGCCCTGCTCTGTGGCTGCCGAACATGTCACATTCCACCCATCCATACCCTTCACCAGGCCTGGAAACATGGCCTCCCTAACATATGTCCACCCTGAGTCTTTCCCCATCCTTCACCATCTCCAGCCCTGCCAACCCCTTCTCAGCTTTCTCACTGGACATGGCAGTGCCACACCCTTGCACCCCATCCTGTGGGACAGGGTGGCACAGTCCCTTTCTTAGTCACTTGCCCATCCACAGCTCTGTAACTGCCCAAATGACAGCCTAGAGCCCTAACCAAGGTACTGAGAACCTTCCCCACATGACCCCCACCCCCAAGGTCTGGCCCAGGTAATGGCACTGCTGCCCAGGAGGCTCCAACACCCCCAGGAAGAACCCCCAACACTGCCCTGGGCTGGGCCCCACCTCACCTCATGTTTACAGGTCCTGAAGACAGTATGGAGCAGCTCCAGGGAGGACAGCACCTGCTGGTGCCCTGCCTTGGTCTGAGCCTCCCTTGGTGTGTGCAGGTTCTGGGGAGGGGTGGCCAGGCTGAGGTACTCTGGAGGGCTGTCAAAGCCTTTGTTTCCCATCAGGGACTAAAGTCCAGAGGCAGGGACCATCTCCTGGGACAATCCCAATTCCCTGTCTTCCCACCCCCGACACTCTGGGAGGCTCAGGCTCCAATCCTGGCTTGTCCTCTCCCAGAGAACCGATCCCGAGCAGGCCAGGAGGAGGGGCACCCCCCGGCTATTACCTCCATGACCTTTGTCAGGACCTGGTTGATCATCTGCTTCCACTCAGGGTCCTGGAAGCACAACCTCACTTCCTGCATGGACAGGGTCTTCTGGAGCAGCAGGCAGGCTTGTGCCTGTGGTTGGGTGAAGGTGGGTGGCTGGAGCCTTAGCATGTTGGGTACAAGAGGCTGAGGGGGGTGAGGGGGCCTGCCAGGCATGGCTGTGGTTAGTGTGCAAGGCCACCTGCTGCTCTGGACTCTGTGACCACCTGCTCTCATGCCTTCATGTACAGGTGGTGGTGCCAAGGCCTCCCAGCTGGATAGAGGTGGGACCTCAGGCAGGACAATTCCTACCTATTCCTGGCTAATGCCATCTTCATTCAGTCAGTCTGCCCCCAGCAGTTCTGGCACCTGAGCAGACACTACTGGGGTGTCCTCTCTGTGGCCAGATGGGCAGTGGTGGCTGTGGGAGTGAGGCCAGCCCCACCCCCTTAGTACCTCCATGCTCACGATATGGCAGGGACGGCTGTGTTCGTGTTCACCAGGGCAGCACTCTGGGGCCTCAGAAGCAAGTTAAGCAGGTTAATTCACACAGGCCCTGGGCTGGGAGCCGGGAAGTCTCTTACCTGCTGGCGGGGCCGCCCGGGGCCTGTGACGTGCTAGACCAGGATGGGGAGCAGGCTCTTAAAGAGCACCTGGTGGGTAAGGGAGGGTTGTGAGGCATGGGTGGGGCTGGGGCTGAGAGGGGATCCCAAGTGGGCAGGGTGGGCCCCGACACTCACCAGTTGCCGGGAGAAGAGGCTGAGGAACATGGGGACTGTGAGGGGGCTGTGGCGCTTGGTCAGGAAGGAGCTCAGTGGTGATGAGTAGATGCACATTGTGAGGTTCAGGTCCAGGCAGATGGCAGCCTAGGCCAGGTGAGAGAGCTGGCTGAGGCCAGGAGAGGGCCTCTCAGATGGGAGCAGAGACTGGGCTAGCTTTGGACAGTGGAGGATGAGTCCTGGGGAAGTGTGAAGTGTGTGGGCTCCTCCTGGGCCAGGCCCTGCTCACCTGCGAGCCCTTGGTCATGGGGCTGGGGTTGGTGCCAGCCTCCAGCTCCTCCTGAGTGTCATGCATGCACCCCTTGGCAGTGTTGCCCTTCAAGACTTGGAGCAGGTAGAGGGAGGCATTAAAGTGGTAGAGGGTGGTGGAGTCAGGCTGGTGGCCACCCTGCTCCACCAGCCACGCTACCTGGCCATGCAGGGCCTCGACGCAGTAACCCAAGTTGTGGCAGTAGTGATGGCCATGGCACAGGTGGTACCTGCAGGTGGTGAGGACAAGAGCTGGTCTGAACAGTCTCGGTCCACCCTGCTCTGCCAAGCAGCACCAAGCCAGTCCCACTTTACAGGTGAGGAAACAGACCTGGAAGACAGACGTGACTGAGGCCACAGGAAGGCAGGGCCACCTGCAGGTTTCTTGGGAGCCATGTGGGCTTGGGAAAGGGTGCACCACACAGGGGAACAGAACAGTTCCCCAAGTGGGGGCTGCACCAGGGCCAACCACCACCTGGCACACCTCTTCTATCCATACTCATCCCTCATGGGGCAGTGGCCTCCAGGCCTTTTGTAAAGTGAGGCAAGGGTTCTGCACTCAGAACCCTATGTGGACCTGCAGGGCCAGGACAGAGTGGGGACAAGAGGAAGGATGCTCAATGAGCGACACTGTCCATGAAGGCTGGCAGAACTATCTGAGAAGGTGTGGCCTAAGTTGGAATGGAGGATGACCACCAGTCATGCCCCCCACCCTGAATACCATCCACACAGTGCCCAGGGGCCCAGACCTTCAACTACCCAGCACCTGAGCCCTGAAGGTGAGTCTGCACCTGGTGCCTGCCTGGCTCTCTTCTGCCTGCCATCACCTTCCTGCTGGGCCTGCTTCCAGCACAGCCCTGCCCAAAGCCTTCTCCATGCCACCAACCATTTCCGAAAAGGGAAGCCAGACCCAAAGCCTTCCCCACACCAACTGTTCCTGCTGAAAATGCCTCTGCAGCTCCAGCCCCACTAGGGTCAGGCCTGCGAGGGTACATGAGGCCTGTGGCCTCATGCCTCACCTGACCTCCCAGCTGGATGTCTGACTGCCTCACATCAGGATGCTTTTTCCCCTTTCTGCACTCCCCAAGGCCTCCCAACCTGACAAACTCCCATGAACACTGCACCTCCGAGGACTGGGTGTGTGTCCCCCACCACAGGTGCTGCCACTGTCCCCACCCACCTCCCACACAGCCCCACTGGAGACTATCAGGGGCTGAAATGGAACCCAGCTCCAGGGCACCACTCGCACATGTCAGGAGAACACCGAGATGGAGCAAGGACCATGTGAGTCACTGAATGAAACGTGACCTAGGGCTGAGCATTGAGCCTGCAAGCTAGGGCCCAGGCTGAAAGCTTGGCTCTCTCTTTCCTGTACAAAAAGCAAGCCAGGAGTTCTGGCTGGGAGCTGGGTGCTGGCGACTGGGAACTGCCAGCCACACTCACCCACCTTGCCCCCATGCTCACGTGAAGATGCACGCCGTCTTGTGCAGCAGATCCTGCTCCTGCTTGGAGTTGCTTCTGTGCAGGCTGCACTGAATGATGCCCAGCAGTGGCTCCAGCAGCTCCAGGCCCAGGATGTTCTCAGGCTGCTGGGTCACCAGCACCTCTACCAGGTCCAGCAACTGCAGCTGGGAGAGCTGGTCAGCAAGGTGGGGGCAGGGCATGGGGTGGGCGGGCGGGTGGTGATGGAGGCGGTGGAGGTACCAGCCCCCAGGGTCACCCAAATCTGGAAGTCACACAGCAGTGCCTTCTCCTTCTGTGGCTTGCTCTTCTCGTCCTGCCAGGCCTGGATCCACAGCTTCTGCTCAGCAAAAAGGCTGGTGAGGCTCTGGTCCAGGGCCATCATGGCCTCATCCCCCAGCTCCTCCTCATCCTCACTTTCCTCTCCACCCTGAGGGACAAAGTCCCAGCAGCCAGCCTGGCTTCAGGCGGGTGGACACACAACACAGGGACTCAAGAGCCCTCCCCGGCCCCACTCACCAGTGCCTTCCCAGCCTGCAGCACACTCATCAGCTGTACCCAGAAGCCCTGGTCCATGTCCCGTCGCACTCCTCCTTCTCGCTCTCCCCACCATCACTCTCATCTTCACTCTCTGAGCCTCTGCTCTCCTTGCCGTCCTCACTCTTGTCCTGTGGGGTGGTGGCAGGCTCGTCACACACCTCTGCAATCTTTCCACTCCTGCCACCCCACCTGGCCCATGCTGGCAGCACTTCTGCAGCCTTCAGCCACTGCTCGTCAGACTTGTCCATCACCACAACATGGTAATCCTCATCCTCACTGGTCTCTGGGTTCAGCACCTGGGGAGGAGACCCAGCCACTGACCCATCTGTGGCCCCCACCCTCCTGACCAGGCCCCTGTAGCTGGGATTACAGGCACCTGCCACCACGCCCAGCTAATTTTTGTATTTAAGTAGAGATGGGGTTTCAGCATGTTGTCCAGGCTGGTCTCAAACCCCTGACCTCAGATGGCTCACCTGCCTTGGCCTCTCAAACTGCTGGGATGACAGGTGTGAGTCCCTACACCTGGCCACAGCTGCACCTTTTATCTGAAAGTGGGCACAGCAAACTGCAGGCTCCTCTGTGCAAGTCAAGACCAGAGACCCCAAGGCTGCAGGCTCCACATGTGTCCTGGAATCAGCAGGGCTCCATTGTTATCAAAGGTCTGACACCAACACTCAGAAGGGGCATCATGGGCAACATTTGCCCACACAGCTCATCCACAGGCTGGGCTCGGAATAACCAAAGCTGGCAAGTAAAACCACCACAGCCAAGAGGCCACACAGGCAAGTGAGAGACTCATCTATTCAGGCTACATAATACCGGCAGCCTCGATAAGAGCCTCCCATGTTGTGAGAAGAAAACTCTCTAAGAATCAGGGTAAGGGCAGATGCAGTGGCTCATACCTGTAATCCCAGCACTTTGGGAGGCCAAGGTGGGTGGATCACCTGAGGTCAGGAGTTCAAAACCAGCCTGGCCAACATGGTGAAACACTGTCACTACTAAAAATACAAAAATTAGCCAGGTGTGGTGGCAGGCACCTATAATCACAGGTACTCGGGAGGCTGAGGCAGGAAAATTGCTTGAACCTGAGAGGTGGTGCTTGCAGTCAGCCAAGATCACGCCATTGCACTCCGGCCTGGGCAACAGAACAAGACTCCATCTCAAAAAACAGATGGCCAGGCACAGTGGCTCATGCCTGTAACCGCAGCACATTGGGAGGCTGAGGCGGGCAGATCACAAGGCCAAGAGATCAACACCATCCTGGCCAATGTGGTGAATCCCCAGCTCTACTAAATATACAAAAATATTAGCTGGGCATGGTGGTGCATGCCTGTAGTTCCAGCTACTGGGGAGACTGAGGCAGGAGAATTGTGTGAACCAGAAAGTCGGAGGTTGCAGTGAGCCAAGATTGCGCCACTGCACTCCAGCCTGGTGATGGAGACTCTTCCTCAAAAAAAAAAAAAAAAAAAAAAAAAAACCAGACAAACAAAAGAGGAATCAGGGTACTGAGTGTTGAATGTGGTAAGGGTTTCCTGATCGGAAGAACCGAGAGGGAGATTCCGTGGTTCTAGAAAACCTGTGGCCAGAAGGTGTTCCCACAGCCAGAGGGTACAGCGCAAGCTACTCTGCCTCTGAGTCTCAGTTTCCCCATGTCAAACATGGAGAAGCAGAGTCTGCCCGAGTTTCAGGGATTAAGAAGGCGTGCCTGCTTAGGGGCCAGAGTGATGTTTTCTTGGATGATAACTCTGCCCATGACGAGGCTGGCTTGGGAAACCTCCCAACATAATTCCCCAAGCCTTTCC
The DNA here is from genome assembly GCA_031835075.1 of Saguinus oedipus. NCBI lineage: Eukaryota > Metazoa > Chordata > Mammalia > Primates > Cebidae > Saguinus > Saguinus oedipus. The sequence continues at coordinate 3,047,015 of CM063175.1, read as the reverse complement.
TGGCTCCCCAACCATAGTCCTCATAGCCAAAGGACCCCAGGCTCATGGACCCTCCATCCCAGGCCCACAGCCCCTCCACCCCAGGCCACAGTACCTTGAAAAGGTAGATGCCCATGAGCAGCAGAAGGTGCTGGAAGGCAGCAGCCCTGGGCTCTGAGGAGGGGGACTCCAGCTCCTTCAGAGTCTGCAGCATCCTGTGAGGAGCCAGGTGGATCCTCAGGCCCCGGCTGCCATCAGATCACAGCGTTCTGCCCACCCCCTGGAAATCCCACCTGCCCACCTGTCCCAGGCCTGGTGCTGCTGCACAGTGAGGGGTGTCACAGGGCCCATGCTGTGGCTGTGATTCAGCAACAGGTCTGCAAAATGTACCAGGTGGTAGGTCCAGGGATGCCCGCCCTAGGTCTGCTCCGGTGCCAGCTTGAATTGCGTGCTGAGGGTCTGCAGCAGACTAGGTGATGGGCAAGGATTGGTCACCAGACTGATGAGTGAATATAGCTGTCTCCCTTTGCCCTCCCCAGGGCTTGGTCTCCCACCTCTCCAGGACCTGCTAAGACTCCCTGCGCCTCAGCCATTTTCCCCAGTGGGGAACTGCAGGAAGCAGGCATCCTGAAGGCCTTTCCACCTTCGGACCTCTCCCGAGCTGCCCCAGGCTCACCTGAAGAAGGCGCTGCTGATGGTCTCTTGGGCCTGGCGTTCCAAAGGGAGGGAGAGCTGCTGCCTTGCCTTGGGGATCTGGGATGTGGGCTTCTTTGTGACAATGAACAAGTGGAACAAACAAAATTTGGAGCGGGCAGGCAGGAGACCAGCCAATGCCATTCTTGGCCATTTATTTCCATGGGTTCCCCTCCCCTGGTGGCACCACCCAGGGTTCAAGACCAGGAGGATGAGGGGAGCCCTTCTGTCCCCTTCTGCTCTGGGTACAGTCCTCAGGGCCCTCACTGGCAAGGCTAGAGGTGGCTGGGCCAGGAAGGGCTGGATCCCCAGCTGAACATGGCTCCATACAAGCTGGGGAGAGAGAATCAGTGCCCTTCTCAAAGAACCAAGTGACGTGAGGCTGTGTGGTTATGGCCAAGTCACGGCACTGCTCCTGCAAACACAGGGCCAGTGCAGCCCTCTCCTGCAACCAGGAACACTGAGGGTGAGGTGAGCACCTGGCTCTGCTCGGACACAGATGAGGCAGGTGTGGGGCAGGCTTCCCTGGTGCCACCCATGGGCAAAGGCTCCCTGCAGGGCACACACAGCACACCCGAACCTCTTAGGCGCCTGCAGCTGGGGTGCCTCCTGGGTCCCTTCCCTACAGGCTCCTGAGGAATTCCCAAGTCCCCTTGTGCCTGCTCCCCACTGATGACTCAACCCAAAGGCTTCTGGCTCGAGGACACAAATCAGGAGGAGTTGAGGGACTCAATTCCTTGACCACATGCCCACAGGAAGCTCCAGCACCTCTTGTACCTGGCCACCTCCTCCATCAAGGCCTCCTCCATCTCTAGGTGCAGGCTGTCCACAAGGCTCACCAGTCTGAGGATGATCTATTTCCACACCCAGAACACAGCTCGCTCAGGCCTGGGGCGCAGAGGCGAGGTCACGGAGCCACTTAGAACTGGCAAAAGCAGGCTGTGCCCAGTGTCTCACACCTGTAATCCCAGCACTTTTGGAGGCCGAGGCAGGTGGATCACTTGTGGTCAGGAGTTCAAGACCAGCCTGGCCATCATGGTAAAACCCCATCTCCACAAAAAATACAAAAATTAGCTGGGCGTGGTGGCACATGCCTATAATTTCAGCTACTTGGGAGGCTGAGGCAGGAGAATCACTTGAAACAGGGAGGCAGAGGTTGCAGTGAGCTGAGATCACGCCATTGTACTCCAGCCTGGGCAACAAGAGCGAAACTCTATCTCAAAAAACAAAAATTAGCTGGACATGATGGTGGGTGCCTGTAGTCCCAGCTACTGGAGAGGCTGAGGCAGAGACTCACTTGATCGCTTGAACCCGGGAGGCAGAATTTGCAGTGAGCTGAGATTACATGCCACAGCACTCCAGCTTAGGCCACAGAGTGAGACTCTATCAAAAAAAGAAAGACAGAAAAAGATAAAAGAAAAAGAAAAAGAAAAAATTAGCAAAAACAGGACATTCCTTTAACTGATCTCAGAGACAGAAAACCAAGCTCTCCTGCTCCCAACTGCCAGTTCGGGACCTCAGTTTCCTTGAGAGCTATGGTGCTTTCCCTCTCTCTGCTCATGGTTTAGAGCCAGGACAGCATGGGTGGGGAGAGGGGGGTGTCACTGGGTTCTGCAGGCTAGAAAAGCTAACTCCTGAAGACAGGTCCTTCGTAGGGTCCACTCACACGTGCGGTGATGCATCCTAAGCTTTCTTCGGGTTGTTGGTGCTTAAGTCAATCAAGGAGTCCAGGTCTGGCTGGAGAAACATGCCCTGCAGCCAGGCCACAAAGCCCTGCAGGGCCCGAGGGCTCAGGAACCGCACGACCCACCAGAAGGTAGGCACCACTGGGAGACCGTGGTTGGTAGTGGAGAAGGCCACCAGCTCGGCCAGCTGCTGCTCAGGGTCATCCCAGCATCCCTCTAGGAACGTGTCCACATATTCCTCCATCTCTGGGGTGAACTTGAACTGGTTTGGTAGCTGTAAGAGTTAGGCACGGTGCTGAGCCCACAGGCTTGTGGCCGTTAGGGTTAAACCAAGGCCCAGGGTCTCCCCTTGCACACAGCAGGGCTGAGCCTGAGCTTGCTCCATTCCTGGTCACCCCAGTGCTTCTTTCTGGCATCAAGGCCTCCCCGGGTCCGACTTCCCCAGCTTCAGTGCCTCTGGCCCCAGAAGGCCCCTCTCACCACATTGCTGGGTGGGGATGGCCTGTTTTCCTGGCTCAATGCACAGGCAGAGCAGTGGGTAAGAGGCCAGACTGACCCAGGTTCAAGGCCTATGCTGCCAATTCCTCACTGTGTCATCTTTGGGACCCAACCCAACCACCTCTAACATGCTGCCTCGGGGCCAGGACCCGTGTTCCGCTTTTTGTCTGGCAGCTTAAACATTTTAGCAACCCTTTGTGCTTGGCCATTACTGCCATTGTGTAGTTGAGTAAAGTGAGACACAAAAATGCCTAGAATAAAACTCCTCAGGGTTAAAGGGCTCCCAGCGGGACCACATCTGGCCTCACAGCCCAAGCTCTTCTCATTTTAATTTTCCCCAGTTGTGCCCCCGGAGTGCAGTGCCACTATCATGGCTCACTGCAGCCTCGAAATCCTGGGTTCACATGATCCTCCCACCTCAGCCTCCTGAGTAACTGGGACTACAGGTGCACACCACCATCCAACCCAGGCTCTTAACCACTGCCTGATGCTTCAAGCCTGCCCCTCACCCTGAATGAAAGCTCTCAGAAACTTGCTGCAAATATAAAATGAGCTGCTGAGAACAGTAAACCCAGCAGCGCTGACTGGGCACCAGGAACACCGGTGCTCAAACACGGCCATGACAACTGTTCTCATCACTGCATCATGGCCAGGGGTGGAGGGTGGTCTGAACAGCCCACTGGCTACCCACACCTAAGTGGGGGCCCGCTCCTTTTCAAAACTGTCAGAGGGAAGCTGGGTGCAGTGGCCCACATCTGTAATCCCAGCACTTTGGGAGGCCAAGGCGGGTGGATCACATGAAGTCCGGAGTTTGAGACCAGCCTGGCCAACATGGCAAAACCCTGTCTCAACTGAAAATACAAAAGTTAGCTGGGTGTGGAGGTGGGCACCTGTAATCCCAGCTACTCAGGAGGCTGAGGCATGATAATTGCTTGAACCCGGGAGGTGAAGATTGTAGTGAGCAGAGATTGCGTCACTGCCCTCCAGCCTGGGCGACAAGAGAAAACTCCAACTCAAAACAATCTGTCAGAGGGGAAGGGGTTCAGGCAGCTCAATACCCAGACAGTGGAGACACCCAGGTCTCTGGCCAGGCCCCCGAGGTGCCCTCTCCCCTTCTTGGCAAGGAGAGTCCCTCCCTAGCCCTTCCAGCAGCATAGGGCTGGATGAGCGGTGCTCACCTTGGCCGTGCACGTGTGCTTCCTGTAATGGTGGATCATGTGTCCCCACATCACCAGCTGCAGCTGTTCCTTGGTCAGCAGGGGAAGGGCAGCACCCAGCAGGCAGAAACACAGGTAGCTAAGAGGGAGTGTGGGACCGAGCATGGTCAGAGCGTTTGGTCCCCCGGCAGGGACCTCAGGACTGGCAGTCCAGCCCCATTTCACAGACAGGAAAAAGGACTGAGAGAGGCCACATGCCACATGCACCTGGCTGGCCAGAACTGCAGCTTCAGCAGCCCCTGTTCCACCTCCCACTTCCAGAACCGCAGAAACTTGTCTTCCTTGAGTGCCAGGTGGATCAGCTTCAGAGCGATGGCGGGCAGCTTTCATTCCTTCTTCACAGAGGACACTGCCATCTTCAGCATGTTCACCAGGCTGTGGGGGGCAGGGGACTCAGGGAACGCTTGCCTCACCAGCAAGGGCCAGGGTGCCAAGAGCAGCCAGGGCAACCCCAGGCCACACAGCCAATCTGGGCTTTGTCAGATGCAGTCCCACAGCCCAGGGAGAGCAAATCCATCCACCTCCCTCACACCTGGGAACATTCTCATCCGAAAATAGGTTGACAGATCCCACCAGCTTCTTGAGCCTAGAGGACACCTTCTGCTGGGCCAGGAGGAAGAGCCCCAGCTGTTCAGGGCAGCTGAGCATCACATCCAAGTCGGTGCTGAGGACCTCTGGCAGCATCTCCTGCAACGTGGCCTCCAAGACCTAAGGGTGGAGAGGTAAGAAATGGCGGCTTCCTCTGCTGGGTGAGCCCAGTGCGGTCTCTTTTACCTGCCAGGCTCCTGACACAGGGCCACCTAGCCAAGCACCAGAGTCATCAGGGTCCATTTTCTAAAAAACTCAAATTCCCAGGCAGCTGGGTTTTTGACAAGCATCCTTCTGATGCTAACTGGCCCAGTACTACCTGCCTTTTTTTTTTTTTTTGAGAGAGTCTTGCTTTGCCACTCAGGCTAAGGGCAGTGGTGTGATCTCAGCTCACTGTAACCTCCACCTCCCTGGTTCCAGTGATTCCCCTATCTCAGCTGGGATTACAGCTCTGCACCTCCATGCCCAGCTAACTTTTGTATTTTTAGTAGGGGTGGGGTTTCACCGTATTGGCCAGGGTTGTCTCGAACTTCTGACCTCAAGCGATCCACCCACCTCACCCTCACAAAGTTCTGGGATTAAAGGTGTGGGCCATAGCACCTGGCCAGAGCTACCCATTTAATTATTCCTGTTTTGGGGATTTCAGAGGACTAGCCCATTTTATACACAAGGGACCCTAGGTAGACAGCTGGGATTCAAATTCAGGTCCTTTTGGCTCTGAGGTCAAGACTCCTCAGCAGCCCTGGCCTGGGACTTCCCAGCTGCTGCCTTTCTCTTCAGTGGCAAAAAGAACAAGGTGTACCTTCCCAAGTTGGGCAGTGGAGGCCCAGGAGGGACCAGCCTTGACCAGGACAGCAACAGCAAATGTTGTATATACCTGCCATGTGCTGAGCTCACTTCTAGCATGGCACTAGCCACACGGGGCTGCTGAGCACCTAAAAGGCAGCAAATCTGAACAGGGATGTACTTATGTGTAAAATACATGCTGGATTTTGAAACACACTGAAAAAAAAGAGTAAAGATACGTCAACGATTTTTTTTTTTTTTGAGACAGTCTCATACTGTCACCCGGGCTAAAGTGCAGTGGCATGATCTCAGCTCACTACAACCTCTGCCTCCTGGGTTCAAGTGATTCTCCTGCCTCAGCCTCCTGAGTAGCTGGGACTACAGGCGCCTGCCACCATGCCTGGCTAATTTTTTGTATTTTTAGTAGAGACAGGGTTTCACCATGTTGGCCAGGCTGGTCTCGAACTCCTGACCTCATGATTGACCCACCTCGCCCTCACAAAGTGCTGGGATTACAGGTATGAGGCACTGCACCCCGCCAGCTCAATGGTTTTGTATACAAATGCATACTGAAATAATATTTTAGATATACTTGATGATGTAAAATGTTACTAATGACACTTGTTTCTTTTCAACTTTTTTTTTGTTAGACAGTTTCACTTTTATATGGCTTGGGCTGGCTGGAGTGCAATGGCATGATCTCGGCTCACTGCAACCTTCAACTCCTGGGTTCTAATGATTCTCCTGCCTCAGCCTCTCAAGTAGTTGGGATTACAGGCATAGGCCACCATGCCTGGCTAATTTTTTATATTTTTAGTAGAGATAGGGTTTCTCCATGTTGGTCAGGCTTGTCTTAAACTCCCGACTGCAGGTGATCCACCCACCTCCCAAAGTACTGAGATTACAGGCATGAGCCACTGCACCTGGCCTCTTTTTACCTTTTCAACAAAGTCACTGAAACACTTCAAATTATATATGTCTTTATATTTCTATGGAACAGTGCTGTTCCTGCTTCTCATCTGAGCCCTCTTGATGTCTTTGTAGCAGGAAGTGTCTCCCCAGCCCGCAAGGCTGCTGAGCTCATACCTCGGAGAGAATGTCCACCAGGGCCTTCTGGGGCTGCTCCTGCAAGTGGTTCTGGTACTGGGCCAGGGCCTGCAGCAGCTTCACTGACATCCTCAGCACCTCCTGGTCCTGGTCCCCACAGAGGGGCAGACAGTATGAGCAGGGACCACTACTGTCCCTCACCCATCCAAGGCCAGCCTACATCCCCCAACCCTACCACACTCCCAAAGTTCTCACCTTCACTAGCCAGCCTGACTGAAAGAGGGTGAGCACTCTGAACAGGTTTGCAAAGAGAGCAGGTCTCACCATCGACTAGAAAAGGATTCCAGGCACAGCATGAGGGGCCGTGGGACTTCCCACCCCCAGCCTCTCACCCCTGGGGCTGCTGACCTCCCCGGGCCCTCTCTCACCTTCTTCACCTGATGCAGGTCATATTTTTCTTGTATCTGCTGCAGGATACTGCACAAAGAGAGGTCTTCAAAAGGCTGTAACAGCTGCCAGAAGGAAGAGGGGCTCAGGAAGCGACCCAGTACATCCTCACACCTCAACCTCCCTTCCCCCTTCAACTCCTCCCAGAAAGCCTCAGGTGCCTAGTCACACCCCAAGAATGCCTCTGAAGATGCTCTCAGGGAAACGAATCTTGCCTCCCTGCCCCATCTCCACTAGGGTTTCCGAAGTACGGTCTGCAAGTGGTTCTGGGACTGGGACTGGAACTGAGCCAGGGCAGCTTTTTATTTTTTTTGAGATGGAGTCTTGCTCCATTGCCTAGACTGGAGTGCAGTGTTGTGATCTCCACTCACTGCAACCTCCACCTCTCAGGTTCGAGCAATTCCCCTGCCTCAGCCCCCACAGTAGCTGGGGATTACAGGTGTGCACCACCACACCCAGTTAATTTTTGTATTTTTAGTAGAGATGGGGTGTCAACCTGTTAGCCAGGCTGGTCTCAAACTCCTGACCTCAGGTGATCCACCCGCCCCATCCTCCCAAAGTGCTGGGATTACAAGTGTGAGCCACCACCGCTCCCAGGCACAAAAGTACCTTCTACAGTCCCTAGATTGCTCTGCTGAAATTCTCAGCCACTGGGTCTTCTCTCCACAGCCCAGTCTGAGCTCCATTCAGACTGATCCGGCGGGCCTGGGTCTTAACTGCTCTTCCCCTTGTCAGGGCTCCTCAGAGTGGGCTACTCCAATCGGCTGAATGCCCCTGCAGGCCTAAGGGAGCCCACCCCACCCAGCGCTCACTGCTCCCAGCAAGTGTACCTAAGAGGCCGGGTAACCCAAGCACCAGAAAGAAAACCTGCTCTGCTTCCCACGCCCCCTGCCTGGACTGCTGTGGAGACAGGCCTCACGCTTTCTCCACCTTCATCTGAGGAGGCTCCCTCAGGCTGGCCTCCAACACACTCCCGACTTCTCTCTCGGGCTGCTCCTCCGTCGCGTTGAGACACCCGCTCTCCTCACACCCCACCGTTTTCACCTGCGTGGCTGGGATCCTGCCAGGAACACCACCTCACCTGTGCCAGGGCCAAACTGTAGCAGGGCCGGGCTGTTTCTCGCCCGACCCCAAGTCCCGTGATTAGCCGCTTGAGGGCGTATTTCACCTCAGACTCCTGCGGAACCAAACGCACCCTCGCGTTGAACGGTGACAAGAAGCTGCACACCCCGTGCACCTTGTCATCCAGGTTCGTGACCACGTGCCCCCATCCCAAATCCCTGGGCCCGCCGCCGCTTCCTTGTCAGGAAGTGCGCGGCCCGTGCCCCAAACCCGCCGCTCCATCTGCGGCCTAGCGCGCAGATACTCCAGCAGCTTCGTGGCCGCAAATCGCGTCTCCTGCTCAGGCTTCGCAATGTCCCAGAAGTCCAAGAACTCACAGCTGTGTTTCAACAGGCCGTGGCAGTCCGCAGGCCGGGCGCTGTTCTGCATCGCGTCTCCGGGCGACAGGGGCTCGGAGGGTTCCGGGCTCCCCGTCTCCACCACACTCATGGAAACACTTGTGTTCCCGGATCCAGCCCCTTCCAGGTCAGGGCCCGGCGCATGCGCACTGGTTTTTGGAGTTGGCTCGGAGAGGAAACTGGAGGGGCGGGGCAGGTGACGGGGAAACCAGGAGGAGCAAAGCTGGAGCGGGGACCCAGGAGGGGTGGCATTTCCGCCCTCGCTCTGAGCAGAAGTTCCTCGCTGCGCTGTGGCTCAGGCCTTCCGCTCACGCCCGCTCTGCCCCAGCGGCTGGGGCATCTGCCTTTTTGGAGCCAATCTCGGAAACAAACTGAGGTGCAGCACATCATCCGCCCCTTCCCAGGGCGGCCCTGCGCTCGGAGCCCTGAGCCATTCAACAGTTACTGGCACCTGCTTTGCGCAGCGCTAGGCGGTTGGAACAAAGCGGCCGCTTTTGTGGAGGAACAGGGAGCTAAGTGCATCAAAAAAGATCGTAATTATGAGGCCGGGCGCGGTGGCTTACGCCTGTAATCCCAGCACTTTGGGAAGCCGAGGCGGGTGTATCACGAGGTCAAGAGATCAACACCATCCCCGTCTCTACTAAAAATATAAAAATTAGCTGGGCATAGTGGTGCGTGCCTGTAGTCCCAGCTACTCGGGAGGCAGAGGCAGGAGAATTGCCTGAACCCAGAAGGCTGAGTTTGCGGTGAGCCGAGATCGTGCCATTGCACTCCAGTCTGGATAACAACAGCGAAACTTCGTCTCAAAAAACAAAAAAATTCGTAATTATGAAGAGAACTGGGAATGCAGTGATCAGAGGGAGCCTTTGCTGTGCTGGAACGTGAATACATCACCGGTTAAAAACACGCCTGTGGGAAGTTGAAAGGTTCCTTTTAAAGTTTCCTTTCTTGTCAAGGAATAAGCTGCTAGTAACTGTTAAGCTGTGGGGGGAACCCACAAAGGCCTGAAGTCTCCGCATGTTCTCATATAAATGTAGAATTAGTAAACAATCTTGCATGTTCTTCACATGTACCCCAAAACCTAAAATGCAATTTAAAAAAAACTCAAGAAAAGAATTAGAGATATAGTTATTCCTATATATAGTCATAATCATATAGCTATTCATATGTAATCATAAGTACAGATGTATAATCACGTAATCACAGCTCTTCATACGTAATTATACATACATGTATGTAATGATATAATCGCTACTCTTACTTATAAGCCTCAGGAAGTGTGGGACTGACGTGGCATTGGAAAAGAGGTGACCCTAAGGCCAAATGCTCCAAGCCCTCTGTCACACCCACATAAGAGCTGCTGGAGGACGACTTGGCTGTGCGACTGTGTCAGCACTGTGAAAGTGCCCGGTTTAGCCAGCTAGGGGAGGACACGTCCGAGATGGCCGAGATGTCTCCTTCCTGGGGGAGTAAGGAGAAAACTCTGCTTCCCCAAGCTCTTGTGGCAGGCCTGACACTGTCAGGGAGGCCCACAGACACCCAGGGACTTAATTGTCTCTCTGTGGTGCTGTGCTTTAGTGGTCACGTTCCGTGGCTACTTTCAAGTTCTGCTTCTGTACCGGGTTCCTCTTTTTCTTAGAATATAAGAATTAGTAACATAAATCTTAGTGACCTTGTTATTTCTTGACAAGTATAGGAAAATAGTGCAGATGCCTTAGGTTTTCTCCTCACCTGGGCCTCAGTCTCCAAGACATGTGATTTACATAACCTTCACTGACCATCATTACCTCATTCTACCTGCTCTTCCCCCTGTAAGTGGGGTGAAAGAGCATCCAGGCCTGAGAAGTAAATATGTCTGCTTCTTTTATTTTCATATTCTTGTGGCTACTTCCTGTAGCCCAGGAAGTAAAAATTGCATTGCTAAAAGATCCTTTGTTTCAGTGCCGATTTTTCTTTGTGGCACTGAGCATCTATTTCCACCAGCCGCTAATTATCATTCAACAGAGTCTATGGTAAAGATTTGAGGGGTTGGTCAAGGAAGGCCTCTGTGAGGAAGTGGCTGGCATTTGGGCTGAGAGCTGAGTGACAAGAAACCCTCCCCCACACTCCTGCAAGGATCTAAGGGGATGAAATCCCAATCCTTGCAACTGCAAAGGCCCAGGGCTGCAGGGGCTGAGGCTGCCAGGTGGCTTAGAGAAGCAAGGTTGCATAGGACCCCGGGCTAGGATTTCATTCAGAGTGTGGTAGAAGTCATTGGTGAGTTTAATGCAGGGGCAGGCCTGGATCCGATTTAAATTCTCACCAGGTGATGCTGGCTGCTGTGTGGGGGATGATGGATTGTAGGTCCGCAGAAGTGGAAGAACAGGAAGACCGGTTAAAGACAGTGGTGGACTAGACCCGGGGAAATGAGAACAGGTCAGATTTGGGCTGATGTGGAGCAGGTGGGGTGGGTGATGGATTGGATGTGGGGGGAGAGGAAGTGAGGGGGGATGCCAGGTTTGGGACTAAAATAACTGAGTACATTGTGGTGCCACTACTGAGCTGGAGAAGAATTTTCTTGGGAGTGGGAGGTGGAAGTGGTGGGATCAAAGGGTCTATTAAATCAGAGGAGCCTTTTACAATGGCAGGGAAGGGAATCGCTGCTGGTCACCCTTGCTTCCTGGTTTGAGAAGCTGTTTTTAGAAGGCTGTGGTCCAGAGAGGACCTGACCCTGTGAGGAGGTCAGGGCTACCCTTCACCTTGAATTTCCACCCATTCAACACCAACTCACCCTCTCAACTGCTTCCCTGCTTTGCAGTCTGTTCTAGAAAGTGAGATTAAAACATTTACCTCGCACATCTAGTGCCCCAGTAGTCAGCAGGTGAGCGGAGCAGGGGTGGAAGCTGAAAGATACCAACCCAGGCTCTCCCCTCTCTGTTTACTGGTCACCTGTGCTGCCCATGAGGGAAGCCCTGACTCCAGTTGCTTCAAGGCTGATGGGAAATTAACCAAGAAGCAGGAATGTCTCTTGGCCTCTGGGAGACTTGATCTTTATTTTGTATCAGTCTGGTTGAGGAAGATGGGTAGAGGGTGCCCTGAAGGGAAGGATGAGATGCCAGCAGTACCCTGGGCTCTGCCTGCCCTGCTCCCTGGGGCCCAGTGCTTGCTGAGGCAGAGGCTCTGCACTCTCTGCTGTCCTTCCAAAAGCTGGATTTGAACTCAGTGCTTGCCCTGGGCCCTGTTGCTTTTTCCTCATCACCATCATGTTCCTTAGCTGGCAAAGGAGCCAGCGATTCCCTCAGTGTGGGTGGTTTGAAGAATGATTGTGCTAGCTCTGGATCCCGCAACTCAAATCTAGCTAACAGAAAAGGCCAGAGGTTGGGACCTGAGCCAGTAGTGAGCACATAATAGATGCACACTTTTTTTAAAAATGAGGCTTCACTCTTGCTGCCCTAGCTGAAGTGCAGTGGTGCAATCTTGGCTTACTGCAACCTCCACCTCCCAGGTTCAAGCAATTCTCCTGCCTCAGCCTCCCAACTAGCTAGGATTACAGGTGTGCACCACCACACACAGATATTTTTTTATATTTTTAGTAGAGATGGGGTTTTGCCATATTGCCCAGGCTGGTCTCAAACTCCTAGCCTCAGGTGATCCACCTGCCTAGGCCTCCCAAAGTGCTGTGATTACAGGCATGAGCCACCGCACCCAGCCATTATTATTATTATTATTATTTCAAAAGACGGGGTTTCACTATGTTTTCCAGGCTGGAGTGCAATGGTGTAATCCTAGCTTCCTGCAGCCTTGAACTCCCAGCTCAAGCAAGCTTCCTGCCTCAGCCTCCCAGATAGCTGGGACAATAGGCATCTGCCACCGCACCTGGCAAATTTAAAATTTTTGGTACAGACAAGATCTTGCTATGCTGTCTAGGCTGGTTTCAAACTCCTGGCCTCAAGGAATCTTCCTGCCTTGACCACCCAAAGTGCTTGAGATGACAGGTGTGAGCCGGGCTACACTCCATTGCTGCTGGGTCTGCTCTACTCCTGCCCCAGGCTTCAGATAACTCTGCCTTGTGCCAGACCCTCCCCAATTTTGTTAGATCCCCCGGTAGGGGCAGCAGCCATGTGGGACACGGGAGACATGCACGTGCTCTGCATAGGCTGCCACCTGGAGCAGGATCCCTTGACCACAAGTGCTGGGATGCTCTGTTTGTTCTTGCTGGCCCTGGTGCTGGTGCTGGGCCTGGGTTTGGGGCTCTGCCAGATGGCTGAGTATGGTGTGAGTCATGGCTCTGGCCATATCAGGGGTCTCTGAAGCCACTAGCACCAACACATTGGCCTCTGTGTCATCCAGGCTGCCCTGGAGGGAGGTGGGCAGTATACTCATAGCGCACCTGGGGTTGCTCTCCTGGAACAGCAGCTGGATGGGCAGGTGGGCCCTGTGAGCATGAGGCATCCTCTCCATCCACCCCGCCCTAAAGGAGCCGACCCCAGCCACCTCTGAACTGCAGCTACATCATGGGTCCATTTTAAAAGATGGGGAAACTGAGGCAGAGTTTGCAGCAGGAGGTCCTGGCTGAGAGCCAGGCTCTGTGACTGCCCAAGGGCTCACTCCTCCATGATGAGACCCTGTTATGGGCCTGGGGTTTCCACCTCTGCTCCCCTGTCCTGGGCCTCGGGAAACAGGCACCTGGATCCAGACAGGCTCCTTGGTGTGACCCAGGGATGTGAGGTTTTCCCAGTTGCCCCTGCATGCATATGTGAAGGTGGTCCCTGCCACCTGGTAGTCCGCATCCCACTGGATGGTCCAGCCGCCATTGAAGAAGTACTTCAGGTCCTCGCTTTGCAGTGCCAGGAAGTTAGCAGCCTCGGCCACCTCCTGGATGCAGATCTCATGTGGGCCGGCTGGGACCAGCCCCACATCCACATACCCTGCTGGCCAAGGGTTGTGTATAGTTTGTGCTCAGGGTGACAAGGTTGCCTATCCTCACCTGCTGCCCTCACCTCTCTCCCCACTTGCCCCCCACCTGCTGATGCCAAAGATTCCACCGTTAACTTAAAAGTCTGAGCTCCCTGAATTGCTCAGATATGTGATAGGTCACCAGAACCTCACAGAGGCACCCCAAATCCTGACCCCGTGTCCATGCCCCATCACCCCACTCCTGGGGACCTAAACTGGTCTCATCACAAGGCTGGGTCCACCCAACACTCAGGGCCAGCTGGCATTCTCTTTCTAAAATGCCAGCATGCTCTTTCTCCTGGATCACCCTCCTCAGCCCACATGGCTGCTTTTATTCAACCACTTCTGTAACACCCATCATGTGCTGGGCACTGCTCACAGGACTTCTCACATGTAAGATGAATAACAACCCTAGGATGTGGGTACTATTGTTGTCCCCATTTCACAGATGAGGAAAGTAAGGCAGGCAGGGATAGTAACATGAATGAGCATGCTGCTGGGATCTAAGGACAATGAGGTTTTTCTCCCATGGGAAACCTTCCCTGACTTCCCCAGGCCAGGAGCGTCTTCCTTGGTGCTCCCACAGCCCTCTTCCTTGGTGCTCCCACAGCCCTCTGGGCCTCCCTGCACCACACTGGCCACACAGAAGGTTGTGTCCCCTAGGGAACTGAGCAATTCACCTGCATGTCCCCATCACTTAGCACCACAGTCAGCACTTGAACAACATGTGCTAAGCAGACCCGAGGTGAGGGCGTGGAGTTGGGAGTCTCAGAAGCTTGAAAAGGAGACTGCCATTCTCCCAGAGGCCCAGGGGCCACACACAAGCTGAGCTGGCCCTGCCTGGGGTCTCTGGGACAAGAGAACTCCCCACAGGGACAGGTCTCTGTGCTTGGGTTAGGGGTCCCTGACTGCTACAAGAATTCCACCCCAGCAAGGCTTCCCTGCTTAGTCATCTATGGCTGGGTGGGAACCATGAGGCCAATGGGGGAGCCCAGGGCAGATGGGGAAGTGGCCACCAGGTAAAGAGCACACCCCTCCCCCACAGTGGCCCCACCTTATACCCAGGCCCTTGGCCTCCTCCAAGGTCCCACTCACAGTGTGGCAGGTGGAGCCATTGTCATGGCACATGCCATAGTGGTCCTCCATGGCACCAGAGTCAATCTCAAAGTCACAGCCCACATTCTGCAACACAAGGGAGGGGAGGCCCATGGTGCTGGTGGCCAGCCCTCTGCACCAGCCAGGGTCAGGAGGAGACACCCCAGCTGTGTCTCTGACCCAAGTGGACTTCTCTACCTCCCTGAAGCTCTGTGTACTCAGATGCGAGACAGGGAGACCCGTCCCTTTCTTAAAGGCATGTCTTGAGCATCACATTTGACAAGAGAAGGGAGTTCTGCAAAGGCTGCAGGCAGGCAGGGACCTGAACTGCCACGAGCTCCTGACCAGTGTGTGCAGGGAATCTGAACATCAGAGGCACTGGGGGTTGGCCCTTCCCTTCTGGTCCTCCTCTGAGCCCAGGTCCAAACACCCCAGCAGCTTAGGGGCTAGAAGCAGGGGCAGAAAGGTGGCTGGGGAGATGGGCAAAGATGAGAGGCCATCCTTGTATTGAAAACAAGAATAGGAATTGTTACCAAATACTGAGCGCTTTTCTTTTTTGAGATGGAGTTTTGCTCTTTTTACCCAGGCTGGATTGCAATGGCACAATCTCGGCTCACCACAAACTCCACCTTCTGTGTCCAAGCAATTCTCCTGCCTCAGCCTCCTGAGTAGCTGGGACTACAGGCACACACCACCATGCCCAGCTAATTTTGGTAATTTTAGTAGAGACGGGGTTTCACCTTGTTGACCAGGATGGTCTCAATCTCTTGACCTCATGATCCAACTGCCTTGGCCTCCCAAAGTGCTGGGATTATAGGAGTGAGCCACCACACCCAGCCCTGAGCACTACTCTTCTGGGCTCAGAACCCTTCATGTCACCTGTGCCACCTCATTTAACCCCTTCTATCTGGGGTCAGCCAGCTGGCAGGAGGTCAATCCCCTGCCTGGGTTCTAGTTTCCTGGCTGCAGCAGTGCTGGCACAGTGTCCAAGGAGATGTGGAGTGGCAAGGCCTGACTGGGAGGGGTCTCCAGTGCCAGGAGGCCTGGTAGGGGCTTTGCCTTAGTGGTATAGAGGGTGGGGTCTCTGAAGCCCAATGGCAGAGCATGGGGAGGGTGGCCAGAGGACCAGGAGGGACCCAGGGGAGAACCTGGGGCCTGCCAGTGGGGCTGGAGGTGGGTGGTGCTGGGAGAGACTCTTCCTGACCAGGCACACCTTGCAGATGCCATTGATGCAGAGGTCCCAGCTGACCCTGCCCTGGTAGCAGAGGGTGCCATCGACCACGGCATCCCACAGCTTCTCAGCAAAATACTCATTCGAGGGCTGGCAGTGCAGCTTACAGGGGTTCACTGGGGGCCAAATAAAAAAGCCATCAGTGACAGCTGGGGCAGGAGTTATGGAGGCCACCAGGAAGACACCTCTGTGACACACATCCATGGCAGCCTGGAGGCTCTGGCTGGGCTGGTAGCTATCTGCAAGGCTGTAGACTGGGGAGCTGGGGGGAGCAGCAGCCCCAGGGCACAGTGGCACAGCCCAGGCTTTGGGTGGAGACTGGGCCTTCTGCTGCATCACAGTGTAGCCTTGGGCACACATAGCCCTAGCCCTCTGAGCCTCAGGGTCCCCATGGGAGGCAGCATTCACCATCGTTGACCACAGGCACACATGTGTGCAGCTGGCCCTCATAGAGCATAGCGTCAAAGTGGCTGCACTGTAAGTGGTGAAAGGAGGGGTGGCAAGCGGGGAAGGCTTGCAGGTTGCAAAGGCAGAAATGCTTCCATTTGCCCATGCAGTACTTGCCCTTGTATTTGTGCCTGTGGGGAGAAGCAGGGAGGGCCCAGTGAGTGTTACTGCATGGCCACAGCCTGGAGTGAGTGGCCTCCTCTTGTACCCACACACCGAGATCCCTGCCACCTAGCTCTGCACACACTGCTCTCCTCCCATGGGCTGCCCCCACTCTGGCCCAGACACATCCTCCCTGTTTGTAAGGACCTTTGGGGAAGTGGCAGCAGGAAGCCTGAGCTCTGTCCCCAACCTGCATTGTGACTGGGCAAGTCTCTGGCCAACCCCTGGGCCTCAGTTTCCTCATCTGTAAAATGGGGTTAGGGCTGCCTCTGCAGAGGGCTGTTGAGAAGATGGGACAAGCTGCAGGCATGACTGACACTGACTGGAGGGACTACTCTGAGTCCCCAGCCCATAACACCAGCATCCTAATGAGCCCTTGAGTCCTCAGTCCCCCTCCTGGTGGCAGTTCCCCCAGCCTGGGTGTATAAAAGGCCCCCAGGGCCCCAGCCACCTGAGAGGTCTGCCCAGTCACAGCTCCTGAAACCCTCCCCATCTAGGCCAGGGTAGCTGGACTCAACCCAGCTCAGACCTGGAGGTTAGGAGGCAAGGAGGGGCACAGGCCTGTCTTAGCCAAGCACAGGGCCCTGGGTGGGGCTGGCTGTGAACCCCATGCCTTCCCTGGGTGGCCTCGTGAAAAGGGAATCAGCTGGGCAGTGCCTCGGTCTAAGGTGCTGCTAGGCTCTGCATCTCACCAGATCCTCACATCCCCCATTTAAATGGGGAAACAGAGGCCCAGAGAAGGGGTGAAGAGGGGATTCAAACCCTAAGCCATCTAAGGTCCAGGGACCATGCTCTTTTCCATTGCCCTCTCCTTCCTCCCTCCAGCTGGCAGCTGCTTTGCTGTGTAGCCTCTGATGAGTCTCTCTAGTCTCTGGGCCTCAATGTCCCCCTCTCTGCAAAGGGGTCAGCAGTGGAGACCTATCAGCCCCAGAACACTCCTTGAAAGTGACTCAAGGTGGCCTGAACACTCGGACTGACCATTGTGAAGACACTTCTAAGAGCCAGGGTCTGGGACAGAGCCAAGCTCTTGCCATCACCTGGCTGCTTGGGTCCCTCTGTCCCATCACCCAGGGCACCCTGGGCCCCACACTCATGCCGGCTGTGTGCACTGCTACTCAGTACTCTGCACGCCCATGCCACAGCTGTGTGAGGGCACTGATGCCCCTTGATGCCTCCATAACCCTACTGATGATGTCTGATGTCTGAGAACCATGGTAGCACTAGGGCTGGAGATGAGATAAGTATCCCTTGC
The DNA here is from genome assembly GCA_031835075.1 of Saguinus oedipus. Lineage (NCBI taxonomy): Eukaryota > Metazoa > Chordata > Mammalia > Primates > Cebidae > Saguinus > Saguinus oedipus. The sequence continues at coordinate 3,029,493 of CM063175.1, read as the reverse complement.
TTCTTATTGCCCCTTCCAGACTATTCTCCTTCAAAAACACTAGCTTTGAATATCACATATCAGAACAAGGCTATCCTTTGTTCTTCAAAGTTTTGGGCACTCAGTTCACTGTTATTTCTCCAGCATCCCCCATCGTAGTTTGGGAGGATGTCAGCATTCACGGTAGGTAGGCAATTCTTCTAGCACTTTTTTTTCTTTGAGATGGAGTCTCATGCTGTTGACCAGGCTGAAGTGCAGTGGCATGATCTCAGCTCACTGTAACCTCTGCTTTCCATGTTCAAGTGATTCTCCTGCCTCAGCCTCCCAAGTAGCTGGGAATCAGGTGCCACAACACTCAGCTAATTTTTTTTGCATTTTTAGTGGAGATGAGATTTCACCATGTTGGTCAGGATGGTCTCAAACTCCTGACCTCAGGTGATCCCCTCCACCACCACCCCAGCCTTGGCCTCTCAAAGTGCTGGGATTACAGGCATGAGCCACCACATCCAGCCCCAGCACCTCTTCTCTCCATTCTTCCAGTGGTGCTATCTTCTGTTTCTCATTCCTGTGGGGCCTACACTTTGTCTACAACTTTAACTTTTCTATTATTTCAATTTTAAGAAAACCCTCTCTGACCACCACCTCCAATTTTTCTAGCTTGTTCCTTGATCCCATGCCCATTCTGCTGCCTACATCACAATTTTGTATCTTCTCTGGTTTCTCAACTAGCCTAAAACCACAGATCAATAATTGTACTCCTCTCTGGCATACATCCCCATCATCTCTGTCCTACTCTGTTTGTTTATTTTTTTAACTCACTTGGCAGAAACACTGCCAAGTTAAAGCCAGCTCATTCTGTCCCATTTCTGCTATAGCACAGCTGAACCTTAAAGGGAATAGCACAACCACATTGCTTTGGTCACACTTTCAATTCCATGTCACACCACTTCAAACCATTCTTTAAACCTCCAGCACTTGCCAGCCATAAGTGCTACCTGCCTTGGGCTCACAATAGGTGACTTGTCCTCACCCAATTAAGTCTATATATATATATATATATATATATATTTTTTTTTTTTTTTTGAGACAGAGTCTCACTCTGTCACCCCGGCTGGAGTACACTGTGCAATCTCAGCTCACTGCTATCTCCACTTCCCAGGTTCAAGCAATTCTTGTGCCTCAGCCTCCCGAGTAACTAGAACTACAGGCATCTGGCTAACTTTTATAATTTTGGTAGAGATGGGGTTTCACCATGTTAGCCAGGCTGGTCTCAAACTTCTGACCTCAAGTGGTCTGCTTTCCTCAGCCTCCCAAAGTGCTGGGATGTACAGGCATGAGCCACCAGGCCCAGCCCAATTAAGTCTAACTTCTTACCTGTCTACCCCCTTATCACTTGTTAACTGGTCAGGAATTTTCCCTGTTCTACTATTCTTTTTTTTTTTTTGAGATGGAGTTTCACTCTTGTTATCCAGGCTGGAGTGCAATGGTGTGACCTCGGTTCACTGCAACCTCCACCTCCTGGGTTCAGGCAATTCTCCTGCCTCAGGCTCCTGAGTAGCTGGGATTACAGGAACGTGCCACAGTGCCCAGCTAAGTTTTTGTATTTTTAGTAGAGACAGGGGTTTCACCATGTTGACCAGGATGGTCTCGATCTCTTGAACTTGTGATCCACCCACCTCAGCCTTTTAAAGTGCTGGGATAACAGGTGTGAGCCACTGCACCCGACCATGTTCTACTATTCTTAATTTCTTTCCCTCTTTGTGTGCAGCAAGCCAATCATTAAGGCAACAGGTTTTGCCAAAGGGAAAGGTTGCCATGTGAAAAGGTGAGGAACAAATGTCAAATCTGCCTCCCCAAAGATGAAGTTTTAGCTATATTTGTTGGATAGAGGAGTAAGGCAGTTGAAGGCATGGTAAAAGGTGAGTGGATGTAAGGAAAAGTGAGTTAATCAGTGATATGCACACATATAGTCAGGCTTCATGGCTCTTCATAGAATGCATGTTCAGAAAATGGTAGCATTTCCATGATCTGAGGGAGAAGTTTTCAGCTCTCTGATGTCATATGGTCATCTCTTCTACATTGACATAAGCCCATTTAAAGGATTGGTGGCCTCAAGCTGCTTGAGCTGGACAAGAGCTGCCCCTTACTTCCTGAAAAACAACTTAAAGCATCCATGACTATAGTGACCTACAGTCAGAGATTTTATCTGTAAGAAAGCTGGTGGGAGTTCAGTTATAAATTCTCTGACTACTTGACTTGCTAGTGGGAGTTTTTAGATCAACTAGAAGTAAGCGACAAAAAACAACTATTATTTGGCTATTTGTCCCTGCCCAAATCTTATGTTGAAATGTAATCCCCAGATTCTGAGGTGGGGCTTGGTGGGAGGTGTTTGAATCCAGAGGCACATCCCTTATGAATGGCTTGGGCCATTCCTTTTGTGATGAGTGAACTCTGGCTCTGAGTTCACATTAGAGCTGGTCCTTTAAAGTATGTGGCTATTCCCCACCTCACCTCTTTCTCCTTCTGTTGCCATGTGATGTGTCTGCTCCATCTTCATATTCTGTCATGATGGTAAGCTTCCTGAGGCCTCTGCAGAAGCCAGGATGTCAGCACCATGCTTTTCATAAAGCTGGCAGAGCCAGTTAAAACCTCTTTTTTATATAAATTACTCAATCTCTGGTATTTCTTTATAGCAATACAATAATGGCCTAATACAGCAAACAAGGCAGGTCAAGTTTGGCAGGCTAAACAGGTTAGCTCTGGTTTCATTAGCACATCACCCACTGTGGTTTTCCCACCTTAGTAGCCCCCTTCTGACCTCACCGGTCCTCTTACAACAGAAGAACTCTTTATGTGAGTTATTGTGGTTCAGTGTGTTATAAGTCCACAAAAGAAATAGTACTCAAAGATAAATCCTCTCATCAAGGCAGTTTACTTCTATAGAAGGGTGTGGCTCATGGATGGAGCAATGCTGAGTGCAAATTTGGACAAGGGAGGAAAAGGAGTACTTATTTCTGATGGTGGTCTCCCCTACTGCTGGGTCATTCCCCTGTTGGCTAGACCATACAAGCTAGACTAATCCCAATTGGCTATTTTAAAGAGAGCAGGGGTCTCAGCTGGAGTGGCAGGGTGGATGATTTGGTGGGAAGGACAGTTACAGGCAGGTCAGAGCAGGTATCCAGGGATGACCTAGATCAAAAGAAGGTGACCAGAGCAGGTGATTAGAGCAGGTAACCAGAGCAGGTGACTGAAGCAGGTGACCAGGATGAGCCAGGACAAAGCCTGGTGGGAGGGAACCAGATGTGAACTGCTAATTAGAACTGGTAGGGAAGGTTGTTTACTGGAATTATAAGGAAGTTAAACTTTAAAATGAAGGACATATAACTGAATATAATGACATACAGATTCTTTGAAGAGGAATTTAGAACTCACTGTATCCAATAAATGTTGCCCCTTATTGAAACTGCCCTGCTTTTGCTTCCAGAATATCATATTCTTCCTACCTCACTCCTTATTACTCAACTCATCACACTTGAGGATCCCAGGACTCAGTTCTTCTGACATTTTCTGCCAGCCACACTCACCCCCTTGGGGATCTCATTGTGTTTTAGAACTTAATTATGCTGATTACTCTCAGTTTGTTATCTCAATTTTTCAGACTTCTTTCCAGAACTCCAGACCCCTATGGCCACTACATTTTCACTACATAGAGTCTGATGTCTCACAAGCATTTTAGAGGTAACATATTCAAAATAAACTGATCTTCATGCCAAGCCTGCTTCTCTCCCCTTCTCCACTCACTAAGTGGCACTACTTTCTTTCTGGCTGATCAGATCATCCTTGGGGTTATTCTTGCTCCTGGAAATAAAGTCTGTACTTATATTAATTTTGCCTAAGTCTTGACTTTTAAGGTTTACACTGGGAATATATTTAGAAGACCAAGTCATAGATTGGAGTTGCCGTGTATATGTGCACTGTTTAGCAGTAGTTACAAGTGGATTTTTAAAGAAAAAAGAACAGGCAGTTCTTAAATGGCTTACCAAGAATTTTCATTAAATCATTATAATTATTGGCCAGGCACAGTGGCTCATGCCTATAATCCCATCACTTTGGGAGGCTGAGGCAGGTGGATCAACTGAGGTCAGAAGTTCCAGATCAGCCTGGCTTTGGTGAAACCCAGTCTCTAATAAAAATACAAATATCAGCCAGGTATGGTGGCAGATGCCTGTAATCTCAGCCAGTTGGAAGGCATAGGTATGTGAATCACTTGAATCTGGGAGATGGAGGTTATAGTGAGCCAAGGTCACACTACTGCACTCCAGCCTGTATAACGCAGCAAGACTCTCTCAACAATAGTAATTATAAACTATTGATTGTCCATTGTTCTTGATATCACAGATTCCAGGAACATAAAGATAGTATCTTAGTGGTTTAGGTGCATGGGGGAAAGATGCCCTTAAAATTGTAATGTCCTTTATAGGTGTAAAATTTCTTTGACAGAGGTTTCAAAATAGGCAACTAAGTGTCAGGTGTTCTTTTCAACTTAGCTTGTTTTTTAATTAGATTTTTGACTTCAAGTTGGAGCTCTTCAGTGAATTGGGCAAATAAAGCACTTGCAGTTTTCAGGGTATAATATTTAAATGTTTGAAAAGCAGGCATATCTGGAAGGCCCAGCATCTATTATAAATCTTTAAAAATCAAGGGCCTGCTGTGGTGGCTCACACCTGTAATCCTAGCACTTTGGGAGGTCAAGGCAGGTGGATTTTTTGAGCCCAGGAGTTTGAGACCAGCATGGGAAATGTGGCAAAACCCTGTCTTTAAAAAAATCAAGGACTCAACGTTTTTTTTTTTTTTGAAACAGGGTTTCACTTGATTGCCCACAGGAGTGCAGTGGCATGATCTTGGCTCACTGAAGCCTTCATTTCCCAGGTCCAAACAGTCCTCCCACCTCAGCCTCCCAGGTAGCTGTCACTATAAGCACACACCACCAAGCCAAAGTTTTATATTTTTTTTGTAAAGGCAGTGTTTTGCCATGTTTCCCAGGGCAGTCTCCAACTCCAGAGCTCAAGTGATCCACTCACCTCTGCCTCCCAAAGTGCTGGGATTACAGGCATGAGCCACCATGCCTGGCTTCCACTTACTATTACACTTTAAGTTCTTGGGTACATGTGCAGAACATGCAAGTTTGTTACATGGGGATACATATGCCATGGTAGTTTGCTGCACCCATCAACCTGTCATCTACTTAGGTATTCTCCTAATGGTAACCTCCTACCACCCGAGAGTCCCTGGTGTGTGATGTTTCCCTTCCTGTATCCATGTGTTCTTATGGTTCAGCTCCCACTTAAGAGTGAGAACATGTGGTGCTTGATTTTCTGTTCCTATATTAGTTTGCTGAGAACTATGGTTTCCACCTGCAAAGGACATGAACTCATTCTTTTTTGCAGATGCATAGTATTCCATGATATATATGTGCTACATTTTCTTTATCCAGTCTGTCATTGATGGGCATTTGGCCTAGTTCCAAGTTTTTACTAATGTAAATAGTGCCACAGTAAACATACACATGCATGTGTCTTTATAGTATAATTGTTTATAATCCTTTGGGTACGTATCCAGTAATGAGATTGCTGGGTCAAATGGTGTTTCTAGTTCTAGATCCTTGAAGAATCACCACAGTGAACTAATTTACATTTCCACCAACAGTATAAAAGTGTTCCTATTTCTCCATATCCTCTCCAGCATCTGCTGTTTCCTGACTTTTTAATGATTGCTATTCTAACTGGCTTGATAGGAAATGATATCTCATTGTGGGTTTGATTTGCATTTCTCTGTTAGTGATGGTGAGATTTTTTTCATGTTTGTTGGCTGTGTAAATGTCTTCTTTTGAGAAGTGTCTGTTCATGTCCTTCACCCACTATTTGATGGGGTGTTTTTTTCTTGCAAATTTAAGTTCTTTATAGATTCTGGATATTAGCCCTTTGTCAGATGGATAGATTACAAAAATTTTCTTTCATTCTGTTGGTTGCCTGTTCACTTTAATGATAGTTAGTTTTGCTGTGCAGAAGCTCTTTAGTTTAATTAGATCTGATTTGTCAATTTTGGCTTTTGTTGCCATCGTTTTGGTGTTTTTGTCATGAAGTCCTTCCCTATGCCTATATCGTGAATGGCATTGCGTAGGTATTCTTCTAGGGTTTTTATGGTTTTAGATCTTAGATTTAAGTGTTTAATCAATCTTGAGTTAATTTTTTATAAGGTGTATGAAAGGGATTCATTTTCAGCTTTCTGCATATGGTTAGCCAGTTTTCCCAACACCGTTTATTAAATAGGGAATTCTTTCCCCATTGCTTTTGTCGGGATTATCAAAGATCAGATGATTGTAGATGTGTGGTATTATTTCTGAGGCATCTGTTCTGTTCCATTGGTCTGTATATCTGTTTTGGTACCAGTACCATGCTGTTTTTGTTACTGTAGCCTTGTAGTATAATTTGAAGTCAGGTAATGTGATGCCTTAGCTTTGTTATTTTTGCTTAGTATTGTCTTGGCTATGCAGGCTCTCTTTTGGATCCATATAAAAGTTAAAGTAGATTTTTCCTGTTCTGTAAAGAAAGTCAGTGGTAGCTTGATGGGAAGGGCATTGAATCTATAAATTACTTTGGGCAGTGTGGCCATTTTCACGATACTGATTCTTCCTCTCTATAAGCATGGAATGTTTTTCCATTTGTTCATGTCATCTCTTACTTCCTTGATCAGTGGTTTGTAGTTCTCCTTGAAGAGATCCTTCACGTTCCTTCTAAGTTGCATTTGTAGGTATTTTATTCTCTTTGTAGCAGTTGTGAATGGAAGTTCACTTCTGATTTGGCTCTCTGTTTTTCTGTTATTATTGTATAGGAATGCTTGTGATTTTTGCACATTGATTTTGTATCCTGAGACTTTGCTGAAGTTGCTGTCAACTTAAAAAGACTATGGGCTGAGATGATGGGGTTTTCTAAATATACAGTCATACCATCTGTAAACAGAGACAGTTTGACTTTCTTCTTTTCCCAATTGAATATCCTTTATTTCTTTCTCTTGCTTGATTGCCCTGGCCAGATATTTTAGTACTATGTTGAATAGGAGTGGTGAGAGAGGGCATACTATTCTAATATACTATGGTGAATAGAAGTGGTGACAGAGGGCATTCTTGTCTTGTGCTGGTTTTCAAAAAGAATGCTTCCAGTTTTTGCCCAGTCAGTATGATATTGGCTGTGGGTTTGTCATAAATAGCTCTTAACTATTTTGAAATACATTCCATCCATACCTAGTTTATTGAGTTTTTAGCATGAAAGACTGTTGAATTTTTACCATGGACTGTTTGAATTTTCCTCTACACACTGCTTTAAGTGTTTCCCAGAGATTTGGGTATGTTGTGTCTTTGTTCCCACTGGTTTCAAAGAACATCTTTTTTTCTGCCTTAATTTCATTATTTACTCAATAGTTGTTCAGGAGCGATTGTTGTGTGGTTTTTGAGTTGCTGAATCCTGAGTTCTAATTTGATTGCTCTGTGGTCTGAGAGACTGTTTGTTATGATTTCCTTTCTTTGGCTTTTGCTGAGGAGTGTTTTACTTCCAATTATGTGGTCAATTTTAGAATAAGTACGATGTGGGTCAGCTACAGTGGCTCATGCCTATAATTCCAGCATGTTGGGAGGCTGAGGTGGGCAGATCATGAGGTTAGGAGATCAAGACCATCCTGACCAACATGGTGAAACCCTGTCTCTACTAAAAATACAAAAATTATCCAGGCACAGTGGCATGCACCGGTGGTTCCAGCTATTCAGGAGGCTGAGGCAGGAGAATTGCTTGAACCTAGGAGGCAGAGGTTGCAGTGAGCCGAGATTGCACCAGTGCACTCCAGCCCTGGGTGAGAGAGCGGACTCTGTTTCACAAAAGAAAAAAAAAACAGTAAGTGCAATGTGGTACTGAGAGGAATGTATATTCTGTTGATTTGGGGTGGAGAGTTCTGTCGATGTTTATTAGGTCTGCTTGGCCCAGATCTGAGTTCAAGTCTTGGATATCCTTGTTAATTTTTGTCTCATTGATCTGTTTGACAGTGAGGTGTTAAAGTCTCCCACTATTGTTTGGGAGTCTAAGTCTCTTTGTAGGTTTCTAAGAACTTGCTTTATGAATCTGGGTGCTCCTGTATTTTGTGCATATACGTTTAGGATAGTTAGCTCTTCTTGTTGCATTGATCCCTTTACCATTACCTTTTCCTCCTTTGATCTTTGTTGGTTTAATGTCTGTTTTATCAGAGACTAGGATTGCAATCCCTGCTTTTTTTCTGTTTCCCTCTTTTTAATATTTCTCCATCCCTTTATTTTGAGTCTATGTGTGTGTTTGCATGTGAGATGGGTCTCCTGAATACAGTATACTGATGGTTCTTGACTCTTTATTCAATTTGTCAGTCTGTGTGTTTTAATTGGGGCCTTTAACCCATTTGCATTCCAATTCATGTAACCTTTTATCAAAGTTCTCAGCTTCCCTGCATTGGGTTAGAACATGCTCCTTTAGCTAAGAGGAGTTCATTATTACCCCTTTTCTCAAGCCTACTTCTGTCAATTCATAAACTCATTCTCCATCCTGTTTTGTTCCCTTGCTGTTGAGGAGTTGTAATTTTTCAGAGAAGAAGTGTTCTGGTTTTTGAAATTTTCAACTTTTTGGTACTGGTTTCTCCCCATCTTTGTGGATTTATCTACCTTTGGTCTCTAAAGTCGGTGACCTTTAGAGGGGTCTCTAGGTGGATGTGTTTTTTGTTGTGTTTATAACTATTTCTTTCTGTTTGTTAGGTTTCATTCTAACAGGCCTCTCTGCTACAGGTCTACTGGAGTTTACTGCAGGTCCACTGCAGACCCTGTTTGCCTGGATATCACCAGCAGAGACTGCAGAAAAGCAAAGATTGCTGCCTGTTCCTACCTCTGGAAACTCTGTCCCAGAGGGCACCCACCAGATGCCAGCCAGAGCTCTCCTTTATGAGGTTTCTGTCGGCCCCTACTGGGAAGTGTCTCCTGGTCAGGTTACATGCAGATGATGCACTTGAGGAGCCAGTCTGTCCTTTATCAGAGCTCGAATGCTGTGCTGGGAGATTCTCTGCTCTCTTCAGAGCTGCCAGGCAGGGACATTTAAGAATGCTGAAGCTGCACCCACAGCCACCCCTTCCCCCAGGTGTTCTGTCCCATGGAGGTAGCAATTTTATCTTTAAGTCCCTGAGTGGGGCTGCTACCTTTTATTCAGAAGTGCCCTGCCCAGACAGGAGAGAATCTAGAGAAGGCTGCTGGCCACAGCAGCCTTGCTGAGCTGTGTTGGGATCCACTTATTTCTAAATTCCCAGTGGCTTTATTTACACTGTGAGAGTAAGACTGCCTACCCAAGCCTCAGCAATGGCAGATGCCTCTCCCCTCACCAAGCTTGAGCACCTCAGGTCAAGCTCAGACTGCTGTGCTGGCTACAAAAATTTCAAGCCAACAGGTCTCACCTTGCTGGGTTCCATGGGGGTGGGACCCACCAATCCAGACCACTTGACTCCCTAGCTTCAGCCTCATCTCCAGGGGAGTGAACAGTTCTGTCTCACTGGCATTCCAGATGCCACTGGGGTATGAAAAAGAAACTCCTGCAGCTAGCTTGGTGTCTGCCCAAATAGATACCCATTTTTGTGCTGGAAATCCAGGGCCCTGGTGGTGAAGGCACCATAGGGAATATCCTGCTCTGTAGGTTGTGAAGACTGTGGGAAGAGCTCAGTATCAGGGCTGGAGTGCATGGTACAGTCCCCGATGGCTTTCTTGGGTTAGAAGAAGGAGTTTCCCAACCCCTTGCACTTTCCAGGTGAAGCAATGCCCCACTCTGCTTCTGCTCACCCTTGTTAGGCTGTCCCCACTGTCTAACCAGTCCCAGTGAGAAGAACCATGTACCTCAGTTGGAAATGCAGAAATCACTCACCTTTTGGGTCAATCTGGCTGGGAGCTGCAGACCGGAGTTTTTCGTATTCAACCATCTTGCCAGCAATCCCCAGACTCCCACTTTTACATTGATTCCTGGTTCCCCTAAGAGAGGGAAAAATACCATGATGTTACCTGAAAGGGGTTCTGATCCAGACCCAAAAAGAGAGTTCTTAGATCTGGCTCAAGAAAGAATTTGAGGCACATCAACTCAAGGAATCTTGGGGCTGCTCAAAGTCTCCTATGTGGTATCAAAGATGGCAAAAGGAATGAGCAGAAATGGAAAGAGATAGGAGAACAAGCCTTGGAGGAGCCAGTTTGGAGATGCGTTAAGATTTCTAAAAGGCCAGTGGAGTCACTGCAGGAAATCATGCCAATAAGATACATGCCAATGTATCTTTTTCTTGCAAAAATCATGCCAATAAGATGCCAACAGAGATAAAACATTTTTAAAAGGAAGTTTTAGTTTGTGGGAAAAAAATCCCAGAGAGAGTATCCAAAAGAGCAAACACAGAATGTTTTTTTACCTTCAAAAGAATTATTGCCTGAGTATCAGCTTTTAAGTAAGCTGACTTCTGACCACGGAGCTTTTAAGATACTTTTCAAATCTCTTATCAGACTTCAGCCAGGAAAAGTAGAAAGCTCCTAGATATTTGCAAGGGGATGTCCAGTAAAACCAGCTGGTGTTTCTGAAGGGGGCTGTTCCTTAAAAACATGCTCAGGTTTTGATTTCTCATAATTCAAGAACTTGTCAAAAGTGACCAAGGCCAGAAGTGTCTTTAGGGTTAAGGTGTGCTGTTTGTGAGTATAAATCACCCTCACGCATCTTTTGATTTGGAATTAACAGGAATGGCCAGAAATGAAAAGACAAATCTGAATTATAAGAAGTAGAAAGCAGCTGCTATTTTAAAACTATGCTGTGTAATCTTAGGCAAAAGAAGTGAAACCACTGGTGCTAGACCAGTGCATAACCCAAACCTCTTGCCCTTAGGCAGAGGTGGAGAAGGCAAAGCTCCTTACTCAGCCTCCTGTCCAGAGATACAGGAAACCAAAGCCCTTGATCACAAGCAAAGAGAGGGTTTGAGAAACAGCCCAAACAAAATGTAGACCTTAAATAAGAAGAAAGAGAGGTCTGGATTCAGATCTCACCATAACACCTGATGGGACCATGGGTTCCTGCTCATACCAAGCACTGCTTTCAGAGAGAGAAATGCCTGGTGTTTGGGAGGAAGTCACCACATCCACCTGACTTAAGCCATATATGTCACCCTAAAGAAAAAATATGAGCCAAAATAATATAAGTACAGAGTTTTTTTTTTGGTGGGGGGGCCAGGTTTAAGGACTGCAAATCAGAACATAGCTTTAGTTACCTTGAATATATGCTCTGATTAGTAGCAGTTACAAGTGGTTTTTTGAAGGAAAAGAGAGAGTTTCTACACTGTATCACAAATTCTAAAAATGTGAAGATAATGGGTAAGGCCACTAGTTACAAACAAAATGCCTTTCAACAACTGCTCTGGGCCTGGGTGCAGGATCTGGGTGAGGTGGGCATGACTCTACTAAAAATACAAGGGCAGATCTAGGGGCTCACTTCAGGTTATGGGAAGGCAGATGGCACAAGACCACCCCTCTGGCTCCTTTTTCTTAGCAGTCAGACCCCCAAGGCAGTAGCTGGAAGTGCACCACCTAGGAGGGGAGAGAGGAGCCAGGGGCACAAGGAAGAGGGAAAGGGGAGAAGGATGGAGGGTCAGCACCACCCTCTGACCTGGCTCTGTGACAGATGGAGCCACACCACAGCTCTGCTCCCAGGCCAGGGGCTCCTGTGGGCCCTCCATTCAGTCCCCTCCCTGACTCTCCACAGCTCCACCCCTGCCCAGTACCAGGCTGTGAGGGAGGTGAGGGCCCCTGAACCTGGCTGAACTCCCTGCACATTCACCAGCCCTGATGTCAGTGAGCAAGTGGAGGCCAACCTCCCACCAAGGCCTGGGGGCCTGCCCTTCCCACACCCCCCCAGCTCTGTCCCACCACATCATGGGTCTGCCCCGGCTGCTGCTCACCAGGCTCTGCTCTTCTCTGATCTAGGCTGGATGCAGAAGATGGGACACACTTTCTCCAGCCCCCCACCAATGTCTCACAAAATCAAATCCTGCCAGGCCAAAATCAAAGGTAGGGAAGTTAGCATCTTTGGGCCTGAGGTAGGGAAACTGAGGCTCTAAGAGGGGCAGGGACTGGCCCAAGGCCACACAGCAAAGCATGCAAAGACAGGACTGGAACCCAGGGCCCTGCCCCAGACCTGGGGTGTGGCACCCCATTTCCTGTCACCTCCTGGGACAGAGTCAGGTCCCACCAGGTCAGGGCAGCACCTGACTGGCTGGAGGCCTCACTCCCATGAAATTGCTCCTCAGAAGCCTCCAGTACCCCCATGACCCTCAGGACCCCCAGGACTGCTCCCTCTTCCTCTTCACTCATGCAATTCTCCTCTTTCCCTCCCCAGCAACCTTCCTGAGTGACCATGCTTTTGCTCAACCCTTCACCAAGGTGGTCCCAGAACTCTAAGCTGGGCCTCCCCCATCTCACCTGCACACCTTCCCTGGGTGGCCTCACCCCCACACCTGTGGGGTGCTTGCCCCCTCAGTGCTGAGGACTCCCACTTCTCTGCCTGCCCTCAGCCTCTTCCCTGAAGGCCGTACACACTTTCTAGACTCCTCAGGTCCTGACAGAACACAAGTAGGGGAAAGGATAGGAGTAGGGCCATGGAATCCCACACATGAGGTAGAAATGGGCTCTGTCCCCTTGCCTGGTTCCACTCCTTCTGCCTCTGCACCCCCGGTCCACAGGCATGGTGCACAGGCACACAAGCATGCTCACGCATTGGACCCCATTCCTGGAGAGCAGGAGCTGTCTCAGCATTTGGCTGTCCCCACACCTGAGTCACAACTAGCTTTAGTCAAGGCTCAATGAACATGGTGGCTGGGTCCTCTAGGAAAAGGGGACTTACTGGAGAGTCCATGGAACTGATAGGAGCTGGATGTGGGGACAATGGAGAAGGAGGGAAGGGAAGAGGGCAAGGATGGCTCCCAAATTCTGACTCAGGAATATGGGGGTACCATTCATTACAATGGGTCACAGAGGCCAGGTGAGGTGGCTCACACCTGTAATCCCAGGTTGAAACCATCCTTTGGGAGGCCAAGGTGGGCAGATCACCTGAGGTCAGGAGTTCAAGACCAGCCTGGCCAATGTAGCAGCCCCATCTCGACTAAAAATACAAAAATTAGCTGGGTGTGGTGGCAAATGCCTGTAGTCCAAGCTACTCAGGAGGCCAAGGCTACAGAATTACTTGAACCTGGGAGGTGCCGGTTGCAGTGAGCCGAGATCATGCCACTGCACTCCATCCTGGGTGACAGAGTGAGACTCCATCTCAAAATAAAATAAAATAAAGAAATAAGATTAAATGGGTCACAGAGAAGGTGTTTTGGAGGGACAGCGAGCTGTGGGGCTCCCCAGCCTGTAGACAAGCTCGCATCAGCCTTCTCGCTGGGTCAAAGGCAGCTGCACATCTCAGTGGGATACCTCCAAGCCCCTCCACCAGCAAGGACTCAGGCTGGAGGATTGGGCCCTTCTTGGCTGTGCCACACCCCCATGGAGGTCTCGCTGGCTGGGACAGCTAGCCAGCTTGGCCATCAGGTTCACCATCAGTGTCACCATCAGGAAGGTGGCATCCAACCACACCCTGACTCCTCGTGGTCTGCAGCTGCAGGGGTCCACAGGGAGAGGGCCTCAGAGGAGAATTGCACCCCCAGGACTAAACCCCACCACCCCTGGCAAACATGCCATTCCCCCTCCTCCTCCCAAATCCTGATATCCAGCTTCTGCCCTGGAAAATGTTGCCTTGTTATGAGATCCAAAGGGGTGGGAATGCAGGGCTTAGGTTTATCTTTTCCTGCCAGGTTGCTGGATTCAGGAGCCAAGAAGAGTGATAAAGAGGGAGGTAGAAAACTTGGCAAAGATTGTGCAGGATGGGGCCCCATGGTGGGCACGTCTTGGAGGCTCCAAGTCTTATCTCCAGCTGGGTCACAGGGCAGTGCCCAGCAGAGGGACGCATGGGTCTCGGCCCCAGTCCCACAGCTCTGCCTGCCTGAAGCAGAGCCACAGGGGCTGATCCTGGGACCCTCCTGACACCTGGATAACTTCATCTCCGCTCCACCAAATCCTCTTTTAAACTCTGTCCCTCCTTCCCAACAGACATTCTGCAGGATGCATGTGTACCTTTCAATGTTCATCTCTTTCCCGTGTATCTGAGGATGTGTCTGGGCATCCATGCTGCTTGCATCTAGGTGTGTGTGTGTATGTGTGTGTGTGTGTGTGTGTGTGTGTGTGTATAGAGGAAAGATTTGGCGGTTCAGGCGTCTGTGCTCCTTACCAGTGCAGATAGGTTGTGTGTGGGGTATGAGCACATTTGTAAGTGCCCGTGTTTACAGGAGGGTTTGTAATGTGCTTGATCGCAGGTGGGGAGTGTGTCTGTGTGCACACATACATATGCACACCTGCAGTACATAGGTCACTGTAGACATCAGGTTGTGTCTGTGCAGTGGACCACCCACATGCTTGAACATGTATCACGTGTGCACACACACTTCCATATATTAAATGTGTGTGTGGATGATGCTGAGTGAGCATGAGTTGGAACATGTATGTCACATGCCTCAGTGCTGGCTCACTCTAATGAGAAGTAGGTCTCTGGAAGATGCAGATCCTGGCACTGTGGGGGGGCTGCTAAAATTCTAAGCATATGGCCAGGTGTGGTGGCTCATGCCTGTAATCACAGCACTTTGGGAGGCCAAGGCAGGTGGATCATCTGAGGTCATTAGCTCAAGACCAGCTTGTCCAACATGGTGAAACCATGTCTCTTCTAAAATATATACCATCAAGAGAGCTCAAGACCAGGTGTGGTGGCATGTGCCAGTAGTCCCAGCTACTCAGGAGGCTGAAACAGGAATATGGCTTGAACCCAGGAGGCAGAGGTTGCAGTGAGCAGAGATTGCACTGCTGCACTCCAGCCTGGGCAACATAGCCAGACTCCATCAAGAAAGAAAGGGAGGGAGGGAAGGAGAGAGGAAGGGAAAGAGAGAAAGAGAGAGAAAAAGGAAAAAAGAGAAAGAAAGAAAAAAGAGGAAGGGAGGGAGGGAGGGAAAGAGGGAAAGGAAAGAAAGAAAGAGAAGGAAGGAAGGAAAAAGAAAGAGAGAAAGAGAAAGAAAAGGAAGAGAAAGAAAGGGAAAAAGGAAAGTAAGGAAAGAAACCTCATCTCTACTAAAAATACAAAAAAATTTAGCGGGGGATGGTAGTGGGCACCTGTAATCCCAGCTACTCAGGAGACTGGGGCGTGAGAGTCATTTGAACCAGGGAGGCGGAGGTTGCAGTGAGCCAAGACAGCATCCCTGCACTCCAGCCTGGGTGACAGATCCAGGCTCCATCTCAAAAGAAAGGAGAAGAAATCAGGGTGGCTGTGAGGTGAGCAAAGGGAGTGAGCTGAACTTCTCACCCTCCTGCACCAGTCTTGGACCTCTTGACCCCAGTGAGGAAGAATTTCCCACAGGCCTCTGTGGAGGCCCAGGCTACCCTGAGAACAAACACCACCTATTCCTGCAGGGAGGGGCTGTCCTCCCTGTAGAGGCCGGGGCTGCACAGGGTGTGAGGTCAAGACAGCTGCTTCCAGCTCAGATAAGGCTGTTTGGCTCAGATTTTTCATTTCCAGGGTTCTCCCCCTTGGGTCCCAGCCCCTAAACCCTGGACAAATGGCCTGAAGAGGGCTCTCCACTGACTCACCAGCTCCCCACCCCCACCCTGAAAACTGCAGAGCCAGGAGGGGAGACTGAGTCCAGGAAGAACAGGCACATGTTTAAGGCCTCAGGCCAGCAGGGACAGCCTGTCCTGGGCCATTGAGAACCAAGGAAGGGGCCTCTGGGGCAGGCCAGGCCCAGCCTGGGGGGACCTCAGAGCTCATATCTGGACTCCTGGACCTCCGGAAATCCACCTAGAACTGGGAGGAAGGAGGATTGGCCTCTCCTCTACAACAACAGTGCCTCTTTCCCTGTGGATGGAGCTCGGCTGTTCCAGCCCAGAGGACCCCAAGACTTCAGGGACAAACAGCCATTGCTGGGGACAGAACTGGGCCTCCAACCATGGGCCCTGTCCCCTTTCTCCCTCACCCTTCCACAGCTTCCCAAGAGACCTGGTGCTTCCAGCCTGCTGGGCCTGCCTTCCCTCCCTCTTCCCAGAGAAGGGGCCAGGGGAGGGGTTATTTATAGGCCCTGTCTCAGCAGCCTTCAAGACAAGAGGAGCCCAAGCTCCAGGGCTCTGCTCCCTGGGCCTTCCCCAGGGGCCTCACTGGCCAGGCAGTGTCCACTTTCAGCCCAGCAAAAGGCTGGATCAGTCAGAGTGGGCAGTGGGGTTGGAAAGGCCAGGTCAAGGCAGGGGGCTGGGTGGTGCCCTGGGCCAGAGCCCACTGGAGCCACCACAGCCCATAGACAAGCTGGGCTTCCTCAAAAGCATTTTGGAGACTAACTGGGGCTGGGCTAGGGCTGGCAGGGGAGGTCTCAGAGGCTCCAGCCTTTCCTTGGCAAGGCCTGGAGTGTCATCAAGCTACCACTTCCCCCAGCCCCCAGCTGCATCTTGCTTTGACAACCTGTCCCAGCTAGGACCCCATCCCTGACTCATGGATCCCCTAACCAACAGGGGAGTGCCTGAGGAGGCCATTCAAGGCCCCTCCTAACCAGTCCTCCCGCCGATCTCATTGCTGTTTCTCAGCTGCTGCCACCACAAACTGCAAACACAAAACTCTTTTGCACTTCTGCGATTGCACCTGGGTTTCTATTTCTCAAACGAATGCATTTCTCCTCATTCTCCAGATCAGGGTCTGGCTTAACCGCCCCCTCCTCTGGGAAGCCTCCCCTGATAAAGCCTGTCCTTGCCTCATTACCTCCACTAACCCCACATGGTGTCCACTAGAACACAAACCTCATCACACTCCATCTTCCTCCTCCAAAGCAGGGCTGTGTTTCTCAACCAGTGATCTCTGAGGTGTGGCCACCTGCCCCCAACCAGGCAAGGGACTCCCTAAAGGGCAGGACCCTGTCTCCTTGTCCCTCTGTCCCCATCACTCATCCCCACTCCATCAGCCAATGCTTGTAGAATGAGTGAACTAATGAATAAACAATGGGTGATGGGTCAAGCACAGCAGCTCACACCTGTAATTCCAGCACTTTGGGAGGCTGCAGCAGGCAGATCCCCTGAGATCAGGAGTTTGAGACCAGCCTAAGCCCTGTCTCTACTAAAAATATAAAATTACCTGGCTGTGGTGGCACATGCATGTAATCCCAGTTATTCGGGAGGCTGAGACAGGAGAATTGCTGGAACCTGGGAGGTGGAGGTTGTGGTGAGCTCAGATCTCACCATTACACTCCAGCCTGGATGACAAGAGTGAAACTCCATCTCAAAAAATAATAATAATAACGATGGCAGATAAAGAGGAGAAGGACGGGAAGGAAAGCATAAAAGACCCCCCCACAAAGGTTGG
The DNA here is from genome assembly GCA_031835075.1 of Saguinus oedipus. Lineage (NCBI taxonomy): Eukaryota > Metazoa > Chordata > Mammalia > Primates > Cebidae > Saguinus > Saguinus oedipus. Next base: position 3,011,971 of record CM063175.1, on the reverse strand, counting down.
TTAGTTTTTAACTAACATGTTGGCCAGGCTGGTCTTGAACTCCTGACCTCAGGTGATCTGCCTGCCTTGGCCTCCCAAAGTGCTGGGATTAAAGGCCTGAGCCACCACTTCCAGCCAGTATAAAAATATTTCTACTGTGACTACCAAGGTGATGCTGACCAGCTTGCCGAACACCTTCATGTCCTGGACTGACTCTTGTGAGCCTGTATGAGTAAGCAGAAACACCCCACTGAGTGGGACTCCCAGCAGAGCTCCCCATTCCCCACCCCCACCTGCTGTCATGGCAGTTCCCATTAAGAGTTACTGAGGCTGGGCACAGTGGCTCATGCCTATAATCCCAGCACTTTGGGAGGCCAAGGCAGGTAGATCGTGAGGTCAAGAAATTGAGACCATCCTGGTCAACATGGTGAAAACCCGTCTCTACTAAAAATACAAAAAATTAGCTGGGCATGGTGGTGCATGCCTGTAATCCCAGCTACTCAGGAGGCTGAGGCAGGAGAATTGCCTGAACCCAGGAAACAGAGGTTGCGGTGAGCTGAGATCACGTCTTTGCACTCCAGCCTGGGTAACAAGAGCAAAACTCCATCTCAAAAAAAAAAAGTTACTGAGAGCTCCTGCTGCTCTTTTTCACCCCTCTTGTTTTCCTCTCTGGGCCTCATCCTCTGAGCTCTGCCATCCTCCTGGCTTCACAGCTTCTGACTCTCCTCCCCCATGCAGGGTTTCCTGTCTCTTTACAGTCTCGGGAGCAGCTCTGCCACTTTCTCACCATGTGCATCTTCACCTGCGTGGGTCAACACTCCTCTGTCCACCTAGGCCAGGTACTTAGCAGAGCTGGGCAGCTGGGAATTTGGGGTCTGGAGTGAGGGAGGGGTCTGTGTGCAAGTGGGCCACAGGGTTTTCTTCTTTCTTTCTTTCTTTCTTTCTTTCTTTCTTTCTTTCTTTCTTTCTTTCTTTCTTTCTTTCTTTTCTTTCTTTCTTTTTTTTGAAATGGAATCTTGCACTGTCACCTGGGCTGGAGTGCAGTGGTACAATCTTGGCTCACTGCAACCTCCACCTCCCAGGCTCAAGTGATTCTCCTGCCTCAGCCTCCTGAGTAGCCAGGATTACAGGTGTCCACCACCATGACTGGCTAATTTTGTATGTGTGTATTTTTAGTAGAGGCAAAATTTCACCATGTTTGCCAGGCTAGTCTTGAACTCCTGACTGCAGGTGATCCACCTGCCTCAGCCTCCCAAAGTGCTGGGATTACAGGCATCAGCCACCATGTCCAGCCTGGCTAGTTTTTAGAAAATAGTTTTGTAGAGGTGAGGGTCTCACTATGTTACCCAGATTGGTCTTGAGCGTCTGCCTCAAGCCATCACAAAGCCTCCTGAATAGCTGGGATTACAGGCACAGGTGAGCCACAGTACCTGGCATATTGTATTTAATTTTTAAGTGAGACTATATTTAAGTTAAAAAAAGAAAAGTAGGCTGAGTAGTGTCACTCACGCCTGTAATCACAGCACTCCAGGAGGCTGAGGTGGGAGGGTCACCTGAGGTCAGGGGTTTGCAACCAGCCTGATCAATATGGTGAAGGCCTGTCTCTACTAAAAACGCAAAAATAAGCCTAGAGAGGCTTAGACAGGAGAACTGCATGGACCCAACAGGGGAAACTACTGTGCCAATGCACTCTGGCCTAGGCAATGGAGTGAAACTCCATCTCAAAAAAAAAAAAAAGAAGGAAATATCGATAGTATACGGAACGTCAGCGTGTGTTATTAAAATAAATGTAAAACTAGGTCAGGTGCAATGGCTCACACCTGTAATCTTAGCACTTTAGGACACCGAGGTGGGCAGATTATGAGGTCAGGAATTCGAGATCAGCCTGGCCAACATAGTGAAACCCGTCTCTACTAAAAACACAAAAATTAGCTGAGCATGGTGGCACGTGCCTATAGTCCCAGCTGCTTGGGAGGCTGAGGCAGGAGAATTGCTTGAACCCGGGAGGCAGAGGTTTCGGTGAGCCGAGATTCTGCCATTGCACTCCAGACCGGCACCTGGTGACAGAGGGAGACTCTGCCTTATAAAAAATAAAATTACAAAAGTTAGCAAGGCATGGTGGTACATGCCTGTAATCCCAGCTACTCAGGAGGCGGAGGCAGGAGAATTGCTTGAACCTAGGAGGCAGAGGTTGCAGTGAGCAGAGATGGTGCCATTGCACTTTAGTGTGGGCAACAGTGCAAGAATCTGTCTCAAATAAATAAACAAATCTAAAACTAATAAAGCAAAAAATAAATTTACCCATTTGCCTCCTAAAAGTGCCTTTAGACTTTAGAGTCTTGCTCTGTCACGCAGGCTGGAGTGTAGCGATGTGATCTCAGCTCACTGCAATCTCCACCTCCTGGGTTCAAGCGATTCTCCTGCCTCAGCCTCCTGAGTAGCTGGGATTACAGGCACACGCCACCATGCCCAGCTAATTTTTTGTATTTTTAGTAGGGACGGGTTTTCTCCATGTTGACCAGGATGGTCTCGATCCCTTGAGCTCATGATCCACCCGCCTCGGCCTCCCAAAGTGCTGGGATTACAGGCGTGAGCCACCGCGCCCAGCCTTTCACTGGGCTTTTTTGCTAGCCTCTCCCTAGCCTCGGGTATTAGTCTGGACTGCAGCCCCTCCCATCTCCTGGGGCGTGACCACCTGTCCAGTCCCCGCCCCCGTCCAACAGAAGACACCCACCTCCTTTCCCGGACGCCCGGCTCAGCGCCCTAGCGTGCGCGCGCGTCCCCGCTTGTCGCCCGGCTCCGCATCGAGAGCGCGCTCTGCGTTGCTGCGGCCGCCATGTTGTTGTGGTTGTGAGAAGGCGGCGGCCGCGGCGGCCGCGGCGGCCGCGGCGGCTGCGGCGTAGCTGCCAGACGAGATGCCCCAGCGGCTCAGGTGCTGCTCTGCACCGGCTCTGGCAGGGAGCCTGGTGGGTTGGGAGAGGAGGAGACCGTGCGGTGGCGGAGGAGGAGGCCGTGCCCTGGCGAACCTCGCCATGTCGTGCTGCCCGGTAAGAAGCCCACCCCCGTCCCCTGTCTCCTCGGGAGGTGAAGAGGACCTGGAGGAGGGACCGGCCTCGGCCTCGGCCCGGGCCAGGCGACTGTCACCCTCTGAGGAGGCAGTGGCCTGGAAGGGCTGGGGACTGCGTGCGGGGCCCGGGGAGGGGCGTCCCGGGCCATCGCCGCCGCCAGGGGGTGGCGCTGGGAGTGGGAGTGGAAATGGGAGCTCAGCGGCCGAGCCCCGACCCTAGGTGCGGGGAAGGCGGGGTCTCGGGCTCTGGCTGCCTTCCCGGACCTGTCGGAGATGGGCCCGTGTGGCTCCGGGTGTGGGACGTACCTCCGGAGCGCCCGGGGTTATTCCCACGGACTCCCGGGTGGTGAGTGTGCGCCCTTCGCCACCTACCGGGTCTGTGGGGCTCCGTCGTTGCCAGAGACTGGAGTTTGGGGGTCATGGGAGTCCCGGGGCTCATGGTGCAGGCCTGGGCCTTGTGAAAAGGAGGAGTGACCGCCTGATCGTGCAGCAGGACATCCTCCTGACCTGGTAGTACGTAGGTGGGAAGGATGGCTGGGGCAGTTTGCGTAGCTCAGGGAACACTGGTCGGACTGCTCCGCAATTGTTGACAGTGTTATTTCTCGGGAGAAATTTTGCTTGTTGTATGGCATTTCCGGACCCATAAGATTATATTGTCGGTAGTATTTTGGACTGGAAAACTTAATGTCAAAATTAAAATCTTTAAACCGATAAAGATTTTATGGTCACATTAATAGACTCCCCTGGAGTTTGATAATCTCACTTGTGAGTTTTGCACATGGATTACTGTTAGGTATTGATATTCGAATTTAAATGTCCTTTCCAGACCCAGACCTAAATTCTTACTGTTCTAGTATCTTGATATCCACTTTGTTTTCTGACATCTTTTTTTTTTTTTTTTTTTTGAGACGGAGTCTTGCTCTGTCACCCAGGCTGGAGTGCAGTGTGGCAAGATCTCGGCTCACTGCAACCTCCGCCTCCCTGGTTCAAGCGATTCTCTGCCACAGCCTCCTGAGTACCTGGGATTACAGGTGTGCACTAGCACGCCCGGCTAATTTTTGTATTTTTAGTAGAGACGGGGTTTCACTATATTGGCCAGGCTGATCTCGAACTCCTGACCTCGTGATCCGCCTGCCTTGGCCTTTCAAATTGTTGGGATTTACAGGCATGAGCCACCATGCCCTGCCTGTGACATCCATTTTTTCACAACCAAACCAAACCAAACCAAATCCCAAAACCATATACTTTCCTAGTTGAGGTTCAACTTTCTCATACGTGGATGATAATGCCATGAGAGGCCTGGGTTGAATTATAGGAGATGATATTTTTTTAACATCAAATGTTTGTGATTTGTCCGTGGAGAGGTGGTGGGACCATACCCTTTCAGGTTCAGGGCTGTTCAGTAGGACAGGAGACATTGATGGCATGCAGAAAGTTTTCCCTTTATAGGGCCTGTGACTTGGGTAGGCTAGACGAGCTTATGGAATGATACATATATTTTTTTGAGATGGAGTCTCGCTCTGCTGCCCAGTCCGGAGTGCAGTAGTGCGATCTGTGATCACTGCAACCTCTGCCTCCCAGGTTTTAGCAATCTTCCCACCTCAGCCTCCCAAGCAGCTGGGATTACAAGTGTGGAATACCACGGCCAGCTAATTTTTGTATTTTTAGTAGAGACCAGAGTTTCACCATGGTGGCCTTGCTGGTCTGCCATTCCTGACCTCAAGTGATTTGCCTGCCTTGGCCTTCCAAAGTGTTGAAATAACAGGCATGAGCCCACCGCCAGAATGACGCTGTTTTGAGACCCAGTGTAGTATGTGATATTAAACTAAATTTGGAGGATTCTAGAATTTTAGATTGGCTGCCTATGAAGACCTCACTAAATTTGGAGGATTCTAGAATTTTAGATTGGCTGCCTATGAAGACCTCTTTTGGCTCCAATTACTCCCTCATTTTCAAGTGACTCAGAGAACTTCAAGTGACCAGCACAGTGGTACAGCCCTGCTTGTAGTTAATGGCCAGCCATAAAAGAACCCAAGTTTCTCAGCTCATAGCCCAGGTTCTTCAGTGGTTGCCTAGGTTAAGGCTGATCATTAGAAATAGTATGGACTACTGAAATTCCTCGAACTTATGCAGGACCTGATGAATGAAGATCTCTGAGGATAGGGCCTGGGAATATATCCTTACAAAGCTCCCTGAATGATTCTGGTCAGCAAGGCATGTGAACTTTTGCTTTAGATTGGTGGGTATTCCAAAGAAGTCCCATTAATTATGACTTCTCAGGGTGCTTTTGTTTATAGATCTTTAAGGATTTAAGAAGTGAAGAAGAAGGGGAAGCATGAAACTTAAGAGATGCAAATAGAGCAACTCTTTTTTTTTCTTTTTTGAAATAGAGTCTCACTGTTTTGCTCGGGCTGGCATGCAATGGCATGATCTCGGCTCACTGCAATCTCTGCCTCCAAGGCTCAAGCAATTCTCCTGCCTCAGCCTCCGGAGTAGCTGGGACTACAGGTGTGCACCACCATGCCCAGCTAATTTTGGTATTTTTTAGTAGAGATGGGGTTTCACCTTGTTGACCAGGATGGTCTCGATCTCTTGACCTCATGATCCACCTGCCTCGGCCTCCCTAAGTGCTGGGATTATAGGTATGAGCCACCAGGCCTAGCCTTGAGCAACTATTAAAATATTTATGTAGGGGAAACAGATTTGTTGCCAAAAGTTAATTTGTGCACAAGAAACACACCTGATAAAATTCGATGCTGAATTATTGGAGATATAATGTATCCAGAGATATATTGAAGAATCCAGAGGAAATAAACAGAGAAGGAGAGGGAGCAAGTAAGCTCATAAAGAGATCCACTGAAGATGCTTCTCAACATCACGGTTGCTCCTAAACCATCTGACTCAGATTTCTAGTGGAGGGTAGGATGGGTGTGTTAGCAGTCATCTGATACCAGGGTTGTGAACCAGGAAGGGTTATCATGGATTGTGAAAAGTTCTTGAAATTTGCCACAGGCCATGAGGAGTGTTAAAGTCAGTTTAAAAATCTGCAGTAGTTCTAGTTAACACGTTCACACCTTCTTTAGTAAAGTGGAATGCTGAGTTACCAAAGGAAGTATTCATGTTTTAGAGGAGGTGTGGTGACGGTTGTTATAAGCTTGAAAGAGGTGGAAGAAAATGTTGTTATAGTTGTGTAGAGTAGTGAAGAACTTTGTAAATATCCTGTCAAATCAGAGAAGGATTTTTAGAGAGTTGCACCCAGCTGTCCATTAGAAGAGCCAGAGGCCTTGTCTGTTTTGTTCCCTGATGTCCCCAGTACCCAGTGCAGTTATCAGCATATTCTATGCCCTCAGATAATTTTTTAGTAAGTGAATAGTATTGATATGGAAAAAAGAACAGTTATGGTAGTTTATAGCAGTGTTAGTTATTAAAAGCTAATTGATGTTTTGCATTGGTTTAAACAGCAAGTTTTTGATCAAGTAGGGCTCTGGATAAGAAATGAAAAAAAAAAACAGCTTTCAGTGCTTGTTGTTTGGAATTTTTGAGATTCCTTTAAGAAATTGCTTTCTAAAGACTGTCATGAACATTATTGTGTCTCCTAGTTTTTGAGTCTTAATGTGTTTTTTAGATGTTAGTGACTTTCTAAGAACACATTAAATGCAGAGGTGGTACAGAACAATGGGAAGTTGTGGATTGACAGACAGACATATATACTGAGTCCATCTGTGTCATTAATTGCTGTTGGGAATGTCACTTAATGTCTCTGGGTGTCAGTTTCCTCATCTATACAATTAATGGCATATAATCTTTGACCTCAAGTAGTTTCTCTGGCCTCATTCTGCACATTTTTAATGATTTCTAATTATGTTATTATTTATCTCATATAGGTAGATGAACCTTTCTCATTTAAAAGAAACATGATTCTGTGTTGGGTTCTGCTTTTAGCTTGAGGATTTTATACATTGTACAAAAGTGCTCCAGAAATGGAATGTATGTTGCAAGTATGTAGAAAGAACATGCTTAGGCTGCTGTAATTCGCTTAGTGTTGAAATCAAATCGGGTTTTACATTGGGAACTTCATAATTTAGTGTGAAGCCACAAGACTTAAGAATGGTTTGGGGGGAGTTTGTGTAATTTATGTAGCTAGTTATTTCTTTTCACCCAATTCTGTATATATACATAAATTAATCATCAGTGAAACATTGATTTAACATATAAGATATCAGATTCATATTGGATTGAACTAGAACTCCAAGTTACTTTAGAGGCTCCCAAAATTACTAACGTCATTGCTATTTTTTTTTTTTTGAGTCAGAGTCTCTCTCTGTTACCAGGCTGGAGTGCAATGGCACAATCTCAGCTCACTACAACCTCCACCTCCCAGGTTCAAGTGATTTTCTCGCCTCAGCCTCCCAAGTAGCTGGGACTACAGGTGTGCACCACCATGCCCAGCTAATTTTTTGTATTTTTAGTAGAGATGGGGTTTCACCATGTTAGCCAGGATGGTCTCGAGCTCTTGACTTCGTGATCCACTCGCCTCAGCCTCCCAAGGTGCAGGGATTACAGGCTTGACCCATTGCATGTGGCATCATTGCTATTTTTAATCTTAATTTTATGATATCATCCATACATCATGCTTTCATCTTTACTTTTATATCTAGAAACAATATACCTTTTAAGCTCACATTTGCATCAGATATTAAAAATGAAAATTACAGCATGAAAGTGGGTAGAACAGTAAATCTTGGGCTCAAGCCTGGGTTGTATACTTCATTAGCCATGTAGTTTTTGGCAAGCCACATAACCCCTCTGAGCTCCAATTCCCTCATTAGTGAAAGGAAGAAGAGCAACTTCTCTACTTTTCTAACAGAGTGCCAGGGAGGATCAAATGGAATAGTGTATATGAAAAGTATTCTAAAAATGTAAGGGGTTGGTATTAGAATTCTCTTTTATTTCTTGGAAGAATTGGCTTGTGAAGCAGTGGTAAACCTGGTACATGTTTTCAAGTACAGAATTTACCAGTGTCACTGATAAGGCAACTGAAATTCTGCCTCTGTACTCTGCCTGGAGAAACCTTTCAGCACATGTATCCCCTTTGTAGGAATAGTCACCATGTTTCAGGAACTTCAGAGGAACCTGAAGTTCAGAGGAACTTCAGATGTCTCACATTTATGCCAATATCTGTACTTGGAATAGACTTGATAGATTTCACCCATTTTCTTATGTTGGAACAGGAGTGGAAGGTGGTAGGTGCAAAAAGTTTAGCACATTCTGTGTAAAGTTTTAAGGCTGTGTTTTTAAGTAGTAGGTGGCAGTGTTGTAGGGTGATGAAATCAATGTTCTTACTTTAAAAAGTATTTTGAAAAAGAGAATATATCGGTGCATTGCATAAAGTAAAAGTAAATATTGATTTGGGAAACTTTTGTTTCCTTTTAAAAGATATGTTTGTGTGTATACTTGGTTGCAGTGTAAAATGTGTTTTTTCCTTATAAAAATTATTATTTTCATTTTTTTGTAGAGACAGGTTTTTGCTACATTTCCCATGCTGGTCTTAAACTCCTGGGCTCCAGTAGTCCTCCTGCCTCAGCCTCCCAAAGTGCTAGGATTATAGACATGAGCCACTGTACCTGGCCTAAAAGGTTATTTTTTCTTTTGAGTTGTGATAAAACTTTGTTGTAGTTGTTTAGGTACATAGTACTTGTGCAATGTGGGTAGAATGACTGCCTATAAAATAGGTATGAAACAAATGAAAAAAAAGAAGAAAATTGCAAAGATGGGTTTCCTTAAAGGTATTCTGTTAGTGGTGAAATACCTCATGGCTTTGTTCTAAATTGTTGATTAAATGAACAAAGCACAAAACTTATGCTATAATAATATTCTTAAGTATCTTTTTCCCTTAAGGTTGAGTATGGAGTGCTTGGTAACCACAAAGATATTGTTTTGATGCTGATAACTCAGATATTCAGAATGATTCTGTTATGACAGATGGTAGCAAGCTTTTCTAATTTCACCTATCTGGGGTCTAAATCTAATTTCTTTATTAGTTAATACCTTTGGGGTCTAAATCTAATTTCTTTATTAGTTAATACCTTTGTAACTTAGTTGCAGAAGAGGAATAGAAACTTGTTTTGTTTTCAGAATTGTTCATAGATTTATAATCTGGAAAAGTGTAAGGAAATTATAAGTATATTGATAAATCATGACGTAACTGGCAAGAATTGGTATAAAGACAAGGTGGTTAACTTGAAATAGGGTTGTTATTTATTCGATGCCTATCATTTTTACATAAGATAAACCAAATATTTAACTAAGTCTTTAGATTGATTCTACAAATGACATGGGAAGACAGAGTGTTTATAATGAGTTTTAGAAATGATATAAAACAATAATTTAAAATTTTAACTTAATCTCATTTTAAATTTCAAAATGAAACTATATCTGAATATGAAAGCTACAGAACTTTTTTTTTTTTGAAACAAAGTCTTACTCCATTGCCCAGGCTGGAGTGCAGTGGCATGATCTTGGCTCCCTGCAGCCTCTGCCTTTCAAGTTCAAGGGATTCTCCTGCCTCAGCCTCCTAAGTACTTGGGATTACAGGTGTAAGCCACCATGCCTGGCTAATTTTTGGTATTTTTTAGTAGAGACAGGATTTCATCATGTTGGCCAGGATGGTCTCAATCTCCTGACCTTGTGATCCACCTGCCTCAGCCTCCCAAAGTGCTGGGATTACAGGCATGAGCTCCTGCACCTGGCCCAGGATAAGTTCTTAAAAGTAAGGTTTATTAGCTGGGCATGGTGGCTTATGCCTGTAATTCCAGCACGTTGGCAGGCCAAGGTGGGCAGATCACCTGAGATCAGGTGTTCAAGACCAGCCTGGCTAACATGGTGAAACTCCATCTCTACTAAAAATATAAAAATTAATTGGATGTGGTGGTGGGTGTCTGTAATTCCAGCTACTTGGAAGACTGAGGTATGGAGAATCATTTGAGCCTGGGAGATGGAGGTTGCAGTGAGCTAAGATCAAGCCACTGCACTCCAGGCTGGGTAACAGAGTGAGACTCAGTCTCCAAAGAAAAAAAAAGTGGGCTTATTGGATCAGAGGGTATATGTGTTTTAAATTTGAATATATTCAAGTTGTCCTGTAGATAGAATGTCTATTTGAAATTCCCATCAACAGCATAGTAGTATTCAATTCCATGTATTTCTTGCTAGTGATTTTCCATGTTTAGCTTGTTGTTGGGAGTTTAAAATAGTTTGAAACAGTTTTTCTTCTGTTTCTTTTTCAGCATCAGGACTTACCTCCATAGCTTAACCCTGTGGAGGGAGCTGATGAAAGTTGAGTGACAAGGGAGTAGTGTAGACCAGTGGTCTTCAAACATCAACTAAAAAAGTTTGAACATTAAGCAGGTTCATTACATGGTCCTATGGTCCCAGCTACTTGGTTGGCTGAGGCAGGAGGATTTTTGAGGCCAACAATTCAAGGCTACAGTTCACTGTGATTGTGCTTATGAATATAGCCACTGTACTCCAGCCTGGGCAACATAGTAAGACACTGTTTCTTTAAAAAAGCAAAACAAAACTGATGGGATGGGAAGAATGAAGTTAGGAAAAAAAATTGTTGCCACTTTATGTTGCTGCTTTGAAAAAATAGAAAAAGAAAAAGAATTGAGCATCAATTTTTTTTTGAGATGGTCTCACTTTGTTGCCCAGGCTGGAATGCAGTGGTTCAATCTTGGCTCATTGCAGCCTCCACCTCCTGGGTTCACACGATTCTTCTGCTTCACCTGAGTAGCTGGGACTACAGGTTCATGCCACCATGCGCAGCTAATTTTTTTGTATTTTTAGTAGAGATGGGGTTTTACCATCTTGGCCAGGCTGGTGTCGGACTCCTGACCTTGTGATCTGCCCACCCTGGTCTCTCAAAGTGCTGGGATTACAGGAAGGAGCCACTGCACCTGGCCTTTTGAGCATTAATTCTTAATCCTTAGATATATAATTTGCAGAGAATAAACATAGTAACCGATTATTGTGAACTTTATAAAATGCAAACAAAAAATTAACAAGGATGATAATTGAAAATGAAGTTAAGATATTTTCCTTTTTACCCTGAGGCATCTTGGGTACTCCTGGAGGTGTGAGTGTGTGCGTGTCTGTGTGCCTGTGCATGTGTGTGTGTGTGTATATATAGAAAATGTATATATATTTTTGAGGCAAGAGTCTTGCTCTGTTACTGGGGCTGAAGTGCAGTGGTGCAATTTTGGCTCACTGCAACCTCCAACTCCTGGGTTCATGTGATTTTTGTGCCTCAGCCACTCAAGTAGTTGGTATTACAGGTGTGTGCCACCATACCTGGCTAATTTTTGTATTTTTTTAGTAGTTACAGGATTTTGCCACATTAGCCAGGCTGGTCTGGAACTCCTGGCCTCAAGTGATCTGCCCACATCGACCTTCCAAAGTGCTGGGATTACAGTTGTAAGCCATCGTGCCTGGTCTGCTGGAGGTATGTTATACTTGCTTTGGCTGCTAATGCTTTAGACTCTTAAGGTTTAATATTGGGCATTTATAGATGCTTGTTTTTAGGCATTTCACTAGTTTTGCAGGTGACCCAGTTTAGTTGGATTATGAATGCCTTTAAACTGTCCCATGCTAGGCTAGGTGCAGTGACTCATGCACTTTGGGAGGCTGAGGTGGGCAGATCATGAGGTCAGGAGATCGAGACTATCCTGGCTAACATGGTGAAACTAAAATACAAAAAATTGGCCAGGTGTGGTGGCTCACACCTGTAATCCCAGCACTTTGGGAGGCAGAAGCAAGGGGGAGTTTGAGAGCAGCCCGACCAACATGGAGAAACCCCCATCTCAAAAACAAACATACAAAAAACATACAAAAAAATCGACTGGGCATGGTGGCATGCACCTGGAGTCCCAGATGCTTGGGAGGCTGAGGCAGGATAATTGCTTTAACCTGGGAGATGGAGGTTGGAGTGAGGCAAGATCGTACCACTGCATTCTAGCCTGGTTGACAGAGTGAGACTCCATCTCAAAAAAAAAAAAAAAACAAAGTTCCATGCTCTTGAGAGTCATATCTGCAATAAGGGCAAAAAGAAATTTAAAGCATCAGTTTGATACTTTTTGTATTGTTGAGGTGGCTGAATTTGAATAGGGTGAATCATAGGATGAGAGGCAATATAGTCTATTCCTTTTCAATATGAATAATTGATATTGTGTAGAGCATATTTTTTAAAATTACATTTTTTGGAAAGCAGTTTGGCAGTAATATATATCTCTCTGTTTTTAAAGAGGTTAGGTCTTAGAGACTGAGTGAAGGGATGAATAATTGCTGCTTGCTCTCCTTTGCTCTCAAAGTAACACAATTAACCTGTCACTAACTCTTTGCAATAACCTGAGCCTATAACAGACTTTCCCTGATGATTCTTAGATCAAAACATAAGTTTTTCTTGAATTTGAATAAGTTCCTTTTGATTTGTGGCTGCCTGCTTCTCAACCCCCATAAATTATGAAATTAGGAAACAGGGCTTTTTGTATTAGGAAAAAATAAGTTTTTTCTCCCCGTTTATGGGGAAATTAATTTCAGTTATGTCACATGGGTCATTGGCAGAGAATGATAATATTAAAGTTATAGAGACTGTGAAAAGAGATTATATTAAGCAACTTGAATGATTTTTTTTGCCATTTAAAAGAAATGAGATAATTTATATCGAAGATGATTGCTGTATACCATGCTTTGCTTAAAAGGCCACATATCCCTTTTTACCTTAGGTAACATGATTTATAAGCTACTTTCACATATATCTTAGATCATCACAACGATTTGAGATCATCATTTAATCAGCCTTGAGGCCACATGCCTAGTGTTTAACATCATATTTAAAGAGATAGACTGAAGGTTCTACAAAAGTAGGGACTGGTGGCTGTTCTCTCCCTTACTTTCTAGCACTTCATACAGTGCCTGGTACAGAGTAAGCTATTAATATTTATAGACTAACTGTTTAAACTCCTGCATATTTATTTACACATGTAAATAAATTATAGCATTATAAAACCAATACTTACTTTTTCCATAGTTAGATTGTTCCTTCAGCTGATGTGCACAGAAAATATTTTTGTGGAAGCAGTCATGAATTTTAGATCAACCTTTCACATACCCCTTTACTTTCTCTTAAGATACTTTAATGGTGACAAAAAATACTCTTATTTTTATTCCTTTCACTGTATAACTCCTGTGGCAAGACTGTATATTTGTGTATATATTTGTATGTATATATGCATATGCATATTTGTATATATGTATTTGTTTATTTAGTGGGCTATTTATAAAGAAATAATGGTCTCAAAAATGGTTCCCAAAACATGGACTCCATGGTTTACTGTGAGTGAATGAAAAAGAGCAAGTATGATTCCCTTCATCTTTGTCATTCTTTTCAGTTGCCTGTAAATATGGTTGACTTACTCAGCAGTAAGTGTAACTTCTTTACACTGAAGAAAATTAGTCTTCTGAAAAACTAGTAGGCTACTTCCCCCTTGTTCTGCAGTACTTAAAATCCTGTTTGGTAAATGAACTAATATACTTTTATATACAGAGGAGACCCTGGATGTCCAGGAATGGAAATAATAGTAGTGATTAATTTCTCCCTTCGTGGGATAATGTGACTTTTTTGATTCTTATTCTTTTATAGTTTCTCAGGTTTCTAAAATGAGCATGTTTTACTTTTCAATTAGTAATACTCGTGCCTCGGATAAACCTCATTGGCTATGATACTGCCACTGCACAAAGCTATGTATTACTTTTATAAGAAGGAAAAACTGGTATTTTATTTTACTTTTTATTGTTTAAGATGGAGTCTCACTGTGTGACCCAGGCCAGAGTGCAGTGGTGTGATCTCAGCTCATTGCAGCCTCTGCCTCCCAGGTTCAAGTGATTCTCCTATTCAGCCTTCCAAGTAGCTGGGATTGCAGGCACAAGCTACCACAGCTGGCTAATTTTGTGTGTTTTGTTAGTAGAGATGGGGTTTTATCTTGTTGGCTGGGCTGGTCTTGAACCCCTGACTTCAGGTGATCACTTGACCTCCCAAAGTGCTGGGATTACAGGTGTGAGCCACCATGCTCAGCCAAAAACTGATATTTTAAAGACTTTATATTTCACTGGATGTCTTGTGAAGGTTTAAGTCACAGTCACCATTGAGAAAGTGGTTGGTTAACTGGCTCCAGTTCTCAAGAGGAGTGGCAGCTGTAGGAAGTAGTATGGGAGGAATGGGGCAGGTAAGCTGATTTGAACTTTATCATTGTGAACTCCACTATGACTAAAGACATTCTGGGATTTGATCACAATTCAACACAAGAGGACTTAGCCATCCAGTTTTTCTGTTTATAAGCTGATTGAGAATGATGAAAGACACCTTAAGAAAAATCAGTTTGTATGGACTCTGTAAAACACAGAACTCAGCTCAAACTCCCAAGTTCTGTATCTGCTTGTGTGTGTTGTGGTGTGTTTTAACTATCAAATGGAGTTGTAGCAATTCAGATGTATTATATTAATACATCTAATACAGATCGGAAGATACTTAGGCAAATGATTTTTGTTATGACAGTATAGACTCATTGGAGTTTTGGTGTTAATATACAGCTGGGAGTTGAGCCAGTCTAAGTTTGTATACCCATCCGGTGATATTTTAGGAAGAGCTATGTCATATATCCTCTAGAGTTTAAGTGGTTAGAGCCTGTTGGTTTTTGCTGTTTACTGCACACTTATAGTGCATTAAATGCTTCTGTGGAGAACATCATTCAAAAAGGTTAGATTTCTGGGTTAAGACATCTGTTTATTATCTGGCTTTACTTTATTCTTTTAAAGACTAAGAATAGCTGGGTGAGGTGGCTCATACCTGTAATCCCAGCACTGTGGGAGACTGAGGTGGGCAGATCTCAAGGTCAGGATTTTGAGACCAGCCTGGCCAATATGGTGAAACCCCATCTCTTAAAGAACAGGAAATGTAAGATTAGGCCAGCCATGGTAGCTCACGCCTATAATCGCAGCACTTTTGGAGGCCAAGGTGGGCAGATGAGGTTAGGGGTTTGAGACCAGCCTGGCCAACATGGTGAAACCCTATCTCTCCTAAAAATAGGAAAATTGGCTGGGCTTGGTAGAGAGCATCTGTAATCCCAGCTACTCAGGAGGCTGAGGCAGAATTGCTTGAACCCAGGAGGCGGAGGTTGCAGTGAGCCAAGATTGTGCCAATGCACTCCAGTCTGGGTGACACAGGGAGACTCTGTCTCAAAAAAAAAATTGAGGATCAGTTGAGGTGATAAATGTAGGTTGGTGCAAAATTAATCATGGTTTCCGATTACAAATTCTAAATTATTTCAACTAGGCCCAAACATATCTTTATTAATCAAAATAGGAACCATTACAATCAACACATTTTTGCCAATGAGAAATAAGTTTGTTTATTCTTGTGGTGTAAAAATCTGTGCTTTGGAATTTGATGAACTCTTGGAAAGCATTTTATGCATACTGCTGGTTGTGGAAGCATTTTCCCTGCAAAAACTTTTCTAGATACTTGGGATAGTGGTAGTCGGTTGGCAAGAGATCAGTTGAATATGGTGGTTGAGGCAAAACTTTGTAGCCCAGTTCATTAAACTTTTGAAGTGTTGGTTGTGCAATGTGGGGTCAGGTGTTGATGTGGAGAAGAATTGGGCCCTTTCTGTGGACCAGTGCCGGCTGCAGGTGTTGCAGTTTTTAGTGCATCTCATCGATTTGCTGAGCATCCTCAGATGTATTGGTTTTGCCAGGATTCAGAAAGCTGTAGTGGATCAGACCGGCAGCAGACCGCCAAACAGTGACCATGACCTCTTTTTGTTGCAAGTTTGGCTTTGAGAAGTGTTTTGGAGTGATTTCTCGGTCAAACTACTGAGCTGATCTTCACTGTTTTTGTGTAAAATCCACTTTTGTCTCACATCACAATCTGGTCAAAAACTGGTTTGTCATTATTACAAAGAATGAGAAGACAACACTTCAAAACAATGATTTTTTAAATTTTCTGTGAGCTCGTGAGGCATCTACTTAGCAAGATTTTTCACCTTTGTTTCACCGTGTTGGCCAGGCTGGTCTTGAACTGACCTCAAGTGATCTGCCCATCTTGGCCCCACAAAGTGCTGGGATTACAGGGGTGAGCCACTGTACCTGGCCTAAATTTGTTGTTAAAAATTAAAATATGTGACCAGGCATGGTGGCTCATGCCCGTAAACCGAGTACTTTGAGAGGCCGAGGTGGGCAGATCACCTGAGATTGGGAGTTCAAGACCAGTCTGACCAACATGGAGAAACCCCATCTTTACTAAAAATACAAAATTAGCCCAGCCTGGTGGTGCATGCCTGTGATCCCAGCTATTTGGGAGGCTGAGGCAACAGAATTGCTTGAACCCAGGAGGCGGAGTTTGCGGTGAGCCAAAATCATACCGTTGTACTCCAGCCTGGGCAACAAGAACGAAATTCTGTCTCAAAAAAAATTAAAATATGTATACAGTTGGAGACCCTTTTGTCATCCTCTTAGATCCTATTATGCAGAAGTTATTTATCCTTTTAGCCCAGGCACTTGTATTCTTCCTACAAATATCTATATATATTTAATGTGTAGCATTATTGTGTTTCAATATATATATTTTAGAATGTGTATGATATGCATTTTATAATTTGAAAAATGACATTTATTTATGTTGATATATGTGTATTACTATTTTTAATATTTTTGAAACAGAGTCTTGCTCTGTCACCCAGGCTGAAGTGCAGTGGCACAGTCTTGGCTCACTGCAATCTCTGCCTCCCAGGTGCAAGTGATTCTCAAGCCTCAGCCTCCCAAATGGCTGGGATTACAGGTATGAGCCACTGCACCTGCCTTACTTCATTTATTTTAATAGCTGTATAGTAGTCAGTCATATGAATGAACAGGACACAATTATAGTCCTTTATTGATAGTTGTTTTCAACAAATACACAAATGCAAAATGTTTCCTCAAATTGGGTCAAACTATATATATATTGTTCTAAATTAGCACAATATCTTTTCTCTCTTTTTCTCCCAATAATAATAATGTACAGGTTTGTTACACGGGTATATTGCATGAAGTTTAGGGTACAATTTATCCCACCACCCGGGTAGTAAGCATAGCACCCAGTAGATAGTTTTGTTTAATTTTCTTGAGACAGGGTAGGTCTCTGTCCCCCCAGGCTGGAGTATAGTGTTACGATCACTGGTCACTGTAGTTTTGATCTCCTGGGCTCAGTTGATCCTCCCAGCTCAGTCTCCTGGGTAGCTGGGACTATAGTGGTGGGCCATCATGCCCTGCTAATTTTTTTTTATTATTTGAGACAGAGTCTCGCTCTATCACCAGGCCAGAGTGTAGTGGCACGATCTCGGCTAACTGCAACTTCCATCTTCCAGTTTCAAGCAGTTCTCTTGCCTCAGCCTCCTGAGTAGCTGGGACTACAAGCATGCACACCATGCATGGCTAATTTGTTTGTGGTTTTTGTAGAGACTGGATTTTTCCCTGTTACCCATGCTGGTCTTAAACTCCTGGATTCAAACAATCCACCCACCTCGGCCTCCCACAGTGCTGGGATTATACGCATGAGCCACTGTACCCAGCACCCAGTAGGTAATTTTGAACCTTCACTTCTTGCCATCCTTTCCTCTCTGTAGTTCCCTGTATGTATTGTTCCCATGTTTACGTCCATGTTTACCCAGTGATTAGCTTAGGATGCTGATCTCCAGCTGCATGCATGTTGCTGCAAAGGACATGATTTTGTTGTGGCTGCAGCGAACCTTTGGGTAAAGAAAATTTACAGGGTCAGGCGTGGTCGCTCATGGCTGTAATCCCAGCACTTTGGGAGGCTGAGGCGGGTGGATCATGAGGTCAAGAGATCGAGACTATCCTGATCAACAAGGTGAAACCCCCATCTCTACTAAAAATACCAAAAATTAGCTGGGTATGGTGGTGCATACCTGTAATCTCAGCTACTCGGGAGGCTGAGGCAGGAGAATTGCCTGAACCCAGGAGGTGGAGGTTGCCGTGAGCCGAGATCGTGCCATCGCACTCCAGCCTGGGTAACAAGAGTGAAACTCCATCTTAAAAAAAGAAAGAAAGAAAGAAAGAAAATTTACAAAAATATTTTACATCCTTTTTTTTAAATGAAAGTAAGTAGTAATAATTTATAGTTTAGATTCATTTTATAAATGTGTCACTGATAAAGACAATAGTTACACACTTTATAACATTTCCTTGATGTGGCAAATTTTTCTTGTTTTGTTTCTGTTTTACGTGAGTTAATTTGGATGAGACTTTTTTGAATTACTTACATTGATAGTATTTATCTCCAGTAGAGCTGGAGGAGCCTTCAATTCAACAAGCTTGTATACATACATTCATGGAGATGACACTTAGGTTATTTAATCAGGAAACACTCATACTTGTCCACATGTAGATGCTAGATGTGGAGTTAGTCCTATTCTTTGGAAATTTCACCATGTTGCCCTCGCTGCTCTTGAACTCCTGAGCTCAAGTGATCCTCCCACTTTGGCTTCCCAGAATGCTGGGATTATAGGCGTGTGCCACTGTGCCCAGCCAGAAATGTTATTTTAATTCTATAGTATATAGTATATGTCATTGTGATTACAGTATATGTTTATTCCATAAGCAGCAAATTGACTCCTTCAACAGTTTAAATAATTTTCCAGTTGTTTTGTCTTTACCAGGAACATACTCTGTAGAAGAAAATGCCATAATGACTCTGGACCAGGGAGGCATTCTCAAACCCAGCTCTAGAATGGCAGTTAAGGCACAGTGGGGAAGGAAAAGGCTGCAAAGTTGCCTCAGCCAGGCAACTCTGAGATATGCCCTTTCCTTGCTGTGTGACCTCAGGTGATTTACTTAATGTCTCCAGGCCCCTAATTTTCCTCATCTATAAATGGATGTAATAATATCCAGCTTATACGGTCATGGGGAAGATAAAAACATGAAACTTTATGTAAAGAACTTAGCACAGTACTTGGAATGTTAATAGAAGGGAAGAAATGATCGTTATCATCATTAGTCATACTACATTTTTATTTATTTATCTATTGAGAGGGAGTCTTGCTTGCTATGTCACCCAGGCTGGAGCATAGTTGCTCAATCTCGGCTCACTGCAACCTCCACATCTGGGTTTCAAGGAATTCTCCTTCCTCAGCCTCCCAAGTAGCTGGCACTGTAGACAGGAATTTTGTATTTTTAGTAGAGACAGGGTTTCACCATGTTGGCCAGGCTGGTCTCAAACTCCTGACCTCAAGTGATCCTCCCACCTTGGCCTCCTAAGGTGGTGGGATTACAGGTGTGAGCCACTTGCCCAGCCCATTTTTTTAAAAAAACAATTTTGGGCCAAGTGTGGCAGCTTATACTTGTAATCCCAGCACTGTGGGAGGCCTAGGTGGGCAGATCACTTGAAGTCAAGAGTTTGAGACCAGCCTGAACAACATGGTCAAACTCTTGTCTCTATAAAAAGAGAAACAAAAAAGATCTGGTGGTGTGCACCTGTGATTTCAGCTACTAGTGGGGCTGAGGTGGCAGGGTCACTTGAGCCATGATTGCAACACTGTACCCCAGCCTGGGTGACAGAGTGAGACCCTGTATCAAAACACACACACACACACACCAAAATTTTTCCACCTGTGTAATTATATAACTTTGAAGAAAGTTATATATGGCTGGGCATGGTGGCTCACACCTATAATCCCAGCACTTTGGGAGGCCAAGGCAGGTGGATCACCTAAGGTCAGGAGATTGAGATCAACATTGCCAACATGGTGAAACTCCATCTCTACTAAAAAAAGAAAAAAGAAAAAAGAAAAAAAATTAGCCAGGCCTGCTGGTGCACTTCTGTAGTCCCAGCTATCAGGGAGGCTGAGGCAGAAGAATAGCTGGAGCCTGAGAGGTGGGCATTGCAGTGAGCTGACACCTTGCCACTCTGCTCCAGCCTGGGTGACAGAGTGAGACTCCATCTCAAAAAAAAAAAATAAACAAATTGGCCAGGTGTGGTGGCTCACGCCTGTAATCCCAGCACTTTGGGAGCCAAGGCAGGTGGGTCACCTGATGTTGAGCATTCAAGACCATCATGACAAACATGGAGAAAACCCATCTCTACTAAAAATTCAAAAATTAGCCAGGCCTGGTGACATGTGCCTGTAATCCCAGCTACTTGGGAGGCTGAGGGCAGGAGAATGGCTTGAACCTGCGAAGGAGAGGTTGCAGTGAGCCTAGATCATGCCACTGCACTCCAGCCTGGGCAACAAGAGTGAAACGTCATCTCAAAATAAAACGAAATAAAATGAAGGTTTTGTGTATGTGTGTGATCATTAGCATATGATTATATAGAATATACGTCTAGAATATATATATATGGGATCTTTTGATATTTCATTTGATATATATAAAATCCTCAGTATATGATTATACGTGGAATGTACGTATGAAATCTTATGATTGCCTTTTTTCATTCAGCATAATACCCTTGAGGTTCATCTGAATTCCTGCTCATTTGCCCAATGAATGTTGGGATTGGTTGCAGGTTTTTGCTATTGTGAACAAAGCTGCTATGCACACAGGTTTTTAGTTTGTTTGTTTGTTCGTTTGAGATTAAGTCTTGCTCTGTCACCCAGGTCAGAGTGCAGCGGCCCGATCTTGGCTCACTTCAACCTCCACTCCTGGGTTCAAGCAATTCTCCTGTACCAGCCTCCTGAGCATCTGGGATTACAGGTGTGCACCACCATACTGGGCTAATTTTTGTATTTTTAGCTGAGCAGGGTTTCACTATGTTGGTCAGGCTGGTCTCGAACTCCTGACCTTGTAGTCCACAAAATGCTATGATTAGAAGTGTGAGCCACTGCTCCCGGCCTGTTTTTGTTTTTTAAATGTGAGCATAAGTCTACATTTCTCTGGAATAAATGCCCAAGAGTGCAATTTCTGGGCTGTATGCAAATTTTTGTATTTTTAGTAGAGACAAGGTACCTCCATTTTGGCCAGGCTGGTCTCAAACTCCTGATCTCAGGTGATCTGCCAGCCTGAGCCCCTCAAACTGCTGGGATTACAGGTGTGAGCCACCATGCCCAGCTGGCTCTTCTCTTGTAAGACTGAAACTTTCTACTAGTTAAAGACAAACTCCCCATTCCCTCCTCTTCCAGCCCCTGGCAACCACCATTCTACTTTCTGTCTTTACTATTTTGAGTATTATTTTGTTGTCATTTTGAGACGAAGTCTTGCTCTGTCACCCAGGCTGGAGTACAGTGGCTCAATCAATCTCAGCTCACTGCAACCCCCGCCTCCCGGGTTCAGGTGATTCTCATGCTGCAGACTCCCAAGTAACTGGGTTTACAGGCATGTGCCATCATGCCCAGCTAATTTTTGTATTTTTAGTAGAGATGTGGTTTCTGCATGTTGGTCAGGCTGGTTTTGAACTCCTGACCTGGCCAGGCAAGGTGGCTCACATCTGTATTCTCAGCACTTTGGGAGGCCAAGATGGCAGATCACAAGGTCAGGAGTTTGAGACCAGCCTGGGCAACATGGTAAAACCCTGTCTTTACTAAAAATACAAACATTAGCCGTGCATGGTGGCGGGTGCCTGTAATCCCAGCTACTCAGGAAGCTGAGGCAGGAGAATTGCTTGAGCCTGGGAGGTGGAGACTGCAGTGACCCCAGATCTGCAAACTCCTTCTCGGGTTGAAGTGGTTCTCCTGCCTCAGCCCCTCCAGTAGCTGAGATTACCGGGGGGGTGCCATCACCCCCTGTTAATTTTTGTATTTTTAGTAGAGATGCTGTTTCAGCATGATGGCCAGGTGGCTGGGATTCCCCCGCCTTGCCCCATTTCCCCGGGAGAGGCCAGCACGGCCCTCCCGTGGGTGGCACAGACAGATGCGATGCGGGTCCCTCTCCCTGGGAAGGGGCGGGCTGGGTCCAGTCCGCATGGCCCCTCCAGGTGCTGACCTAGGATGGAGTTGAGGTGTGGCAGTGCTGGACCCCAGGGCCCCTGCCTGCCTCCTGGGGAGGCTGCAGGTGTCTGGGCTCTAGCGAGGCTCCCTGGCTTTCACAGGACGGATGTGAACAGGGAGGCTGGGGAGGCCCTGCTGCCCTCGGGACTGTCCCTCCAGCCCCCAGCTTTCCGTAGTTTTAAGGGCCCCCTCTGCAGAGGGACAAGGGAGTCCGACCTGCATCCTGAGGCACCGCACTTGAGGGACCCCAGAGCTCCAGCCAGGCCGCTTCCTTTGCGGATCGCGAAGCTCAAGTGCAGAGGAGGGCAGTGGCAGGTCCTGGAAGCTCCCGAGGCAAAGAGCTGATCTCGGGGGCTGGGGCCCCAGGGCTCCACTCCTGCGATCTCTAGGGCCCTAGAGCTGGGAGGAGAGACTGGGTGCCTTTTGTTCACCTCTGGGGCTGGGCAGAGTCTTAGCCGGTGCCGGAAAGCAAAGCTGCTTCTGTGCAGTTTGGGCCGCGGCCCCTTTAAGAGGGGGGGTAGTGCGTCAGCCAATCGCTAGGGACGCTGCCGGCGTGCGCGCCTCTATGGAAGCTGAGACGGCACTTCCCGCAGGGCCCCAGCAGAAGCCGCAGTGTCGTTGAAGCAAACAGAAGCTGTGGCGGTGTGGTCGGAGAGGGCAAAAGCGGCAGCCAGAGGCGGTGGCGCAGTCCCATGAAGCAGAAGAGGAGTCATGAGCAGAAGTCGTGGCATTCAGAAGCGATGGTGCGGTCCCAGCAAGCAGAAGCGGCCACGCAGCCGCAGCGAGCTTCGGAGAAGCCGTGGTGGCTTCCATGTGATGGGGGAGCAGGAGGCATGTCTCCGCGGTAAGTGGCGGGCCATGGACCCCACCGGGAACCCTCTGGGCCTCCCTGCTCCTTCCCCGCCGCTCGCTTTTGGGCCAACTCCTTGTGGGGATCTGGGCCTCAGTAGGCTGCGTGGCGGTGATTTTGGAGTCCTGGCCGCCCCAGCGTCCACACCCTGGCTGGGAACAGTGTGCGACCCTTGTCCAGCAAATAGGAGCACCTGGCCCAGAGGCCGTGCTGAAGTGCAGGACCTGGGACCCTCTGAGCCTCACGGGCCTCTGAGCTGAGGCCCAGGGTTGTTATTTTGATGTCTCAGGACCTTTAGGAAGAGACCTCGCTAGAGCACAATAGAGCACGGGACATCTGTAGTGTCAGTTCTTTGAGGAGCCTCTAGGTATTTAGCTGTTTTCCATGGTGTCTATTCTGATTTTCATTTACAGTGGATGAGTTCCCTTTTCTCCAAAACTATACCCGTGTTTCTTTTTTTTTTTTTTTCCTTTGGCGACCATCTCGTTCTGCCCTGGCTGGAGTGCAGCGGTGCCATCTGGCCTTACTTCAACCTGCGCTCCGGGGTTCAAGCGATTTCCCTGTCTCGGCCTCCTGAGTAGCTGGAACTACAGGGGCCCGCCACCATGCCAGGCTAATTTTTATATCAGTAGTGAAGATGGGGTTTCTCCGTATTGATCAGGCTCGTCTCAAACTCTTGACCTCAGGTGATCTGCTGCCTCAGACTCCCAAAGTTCTGTAATTACTGGCGTGAGCCACCAAGCCTGGCCTCTCCTATTTTTAAAAAACTTTCTTGGAATATCCAGTAAGTGTGAGATTATCTGTGCGGTTTTCAATTAAACCACACACGGGTAACTTTGTTGGATAATTTTGAGGACCTTTTATCTGTTGTTCGATTTTATGTCACAGAATTGTGTGTTCAGGTCCTTTGTAAAATATTAGATTCTTTTGTTACTTTGTAGTGTTTTTTGTGTACACCTTAGATGACAACACGTGAATTACATGATTACCTGAAATTTTTGCCTAATCTATAGGATGCTTTTTTTATTTGGAAAGTAGTTTCTTTACCGTGCAGAAACTTTTCAGGTTGATGTAGTCCATGTTTATTTTTGCGTTATATGCATGTAATTTTGGTCATCCATATAAGGAAATACATATCAGTGACAAAGCATTTAATTGTCAGTGAGGTTTTTCTTCCAGGGTGTTTCTTTTTCTCTTTGTGAAGGTGAGCAGAGATTCAAGTGACCCAGATTATATGGTCAACCTGTGTTTTAGTTAAAAACATTTTGTGGTTTATGGTCTTTTGTTCTGGTCTTCAGGGTTTTGTTCGTTTGTTTGTTTTTTGTGGGGGGTGGTGGGGGGTGCAGGGGTTGATTTTCATATATTATGTAAAATGAGGGTCCTGTTTCTCTCTTCTGCATCCAGATAACATTTTTCTCAAAGGTATTCATTGAGCAGACTCGGCCTTCCACTTTGCGGTGGTCTTTATCAAAGTGAGTTGACTATATCCATATTTGTGTTGATCTTGTTTTGTCCTCCCCATTTTTGTCCACAGTTCTAGGTATTGTTTTTATCCAAGCACTACATATCTGCGGCATGACTGCAGCTTGGCAGTGTGATTTAATATCGAGGATTGTGGGTCCTCACTTGGATTATATTTCTCAGGATTCCTTTAGATATGAATTGTTTTTATGGTTCCCTGTGATTTTTAGCAATATGTATTTATTTCTGTTAACTTTTTTTCCCAACATAAAGGTGCACAAGTAAGGGTACATTTTCACACATATAGATTGGGTAATGATCAAATCAGGGTACTTAGGATCTCTATTTCCTCATAAGGTATTATTTTTGTGTGGAGAGAACACTCAAAATTCTCCTTTCTTGTTCTTTTGAAAAATATAGTATTGTTAACTCCAGTCACCAGGCTGAGGAGGAGAACACTCAGATTGATTCCTTTAAGGTTAAGATAACTTCACTTCCATGACCAATCCCTACTCCCCCTCTAGCTCCCTGACTCTGGTAACCAATACTGTGCTTCCTGCCTCTTTAAGACAGACATCTTAAGATTCAGTGCTTGTCGTTCTTGGCCCAGCTCATCATGTTTAACATAATGTTTTCCAGGTTCATCTGGGTTGCTCCACATGACACCGTTTCATCATTTTGGTGACTGAAGAATATTCCCAAGTATATGCATATGAAAGTTTCTTGATCCCTTTGTGGATGGACAGGATAGGTAGAATGTATACCCAATAGTGGGAATGCTAGATGGTATGGTATTTTTCTTTTCTATTCTTTGCAGGACCCCCAACTGTTTTTTATAGCGTTAATACTTAATTTACATTTCCACAAACAATTCCACTTTGTGAAATTTATAATAGAAGTTGTCTTTTTAAATATTTTAATCTGTTTGTAATGTTCATTCTAGTTGGGAGTGAGATAAGATCCGAGTGTGGTTTTGATCTTTATTTTTCTCATGTGTAGTAATGGTAACCACATTTTTTCAAATGTTGCATCAGCTTATGTCTGCACAAATATCTCTTCAGGTTATTTGGTTTGGTTATTTTTCTGCTGTTTTTTTTTTTTTTCTTTTTTGTTTTTTGCCAGCTGGTGGTGTTACTGGCTTGTACCTTTTCAAAAATAACCCCTTATCCAACTGAATGTTTACCCAAACTTTTCTTACAAGTTTTAGTATGCTTTTTCAATTTGTTCATTGTTAGGCACAAACACTTCAGTTTGACATAGCCCCAAATGTATATGATTTCTTGGTTAGCTGTGCTGTTGGTTACTAATGAAGAAAAAACAAAATCACTACCAAAGCAGTCCACTGTCCATGAGCCACCAAGCAGGGCTGTTTATTTATTGATTTATTTATCTATCTATTAATTGATTTATTTAGAGACAGACTTGCATATATTCATGTATTTATTTGCTGACGTATTTATGTAGAAGCAGGTCGAATTTACTTATTTATTTATGTATTTGGAGGCCAACTTCTATTTACATATTTATTTAGCTATCTAATTATTTAGAGGTAGGCTTACATTTACTCATTTATTTTATTGAGACCCAGGCTCACAACATTATTTTTATACTTATGTATTTGTGTGCATGCTTGCATTTATTCATTTTTTTATCTATCTGTATAATGATTTAGAGGCAGTCTTACATGTATTTACTTATTTATTATTTACTTTTTTCTTTTTTTTTCTCTTAAGGACGGGGTTTCACCATGTTTGTCAGGCAGGTCTTGAACTCTTGCCCTCAGGTGATCTGCCCACCTTGGCCTCCAAAGTGCTTGGATGACAGGCCTGAGCCACTATGCCTGGCTGATTTGTTTATTTATTTTAGATGGAGTCTGGCTCTGTCACCAGGCTGGAGTGCACTGGCCCAATCTTGGCTTACTGCAACTTCCACCTCCTGGTTCAAGTGATTCTTCCTCCTCAGCCTCTGGAGTATCTGGGACCACAGGCAAGTGCCACTGCACCTGCCTAATATTTTTCTATTTTTAGTAGAGATGGGGTTTCACCATGTTGGCCAGGATGGTCTTGATCTCTTGACCTTGTGATCCGCCCCTCTCTGCCTCCCAAGGTGCTGGGATTACAGGCTCCTGCCATGACGCCTGGCTAATTTTTTATATTTTTAGTACAGATGGGGTTTCACCATTTTGTCCAGGCTGGTCTGAAAGTTGTGACCTCAGGTGATCCACCCGTCTCAGCCTCCCAAAGTGCTAGGATTACAGGCATGAGCCAGGCAGTTGTCTCAGTTTTAAAATTATACTATTTACCCCTAGCACCAAGATTGTAGTCTCAATATAGTCTCAAACTACCATCACCCAATGAAAGAAAACAAGCCTTCCTGGAGAAAGTGCTGATTCCAGGTCTAGGCCAGAAATGTGTAAGGAGCCTGGAACATATTGTCACTCTGGATAGCAAAGAATCCATCAAAGATTATTAGGATGATTTCAACATGTCTGAAGGGCCAATCTGAAGGGATTCCTAACCAAAGATAGGACATTTTGTGCATTAATAAGGATAATGGTTGCAGTGAATTGAGATATATCAGATATGTTTGAATATCTGCATTAAAAATGATCCTTTTGAAAAAATAAAAGTGGGCTGGCACAGTTCCTCATGCCTGTAATTTCAACACTCTGGGAGGCTGAGTTAGGAGGATCACTTCATCCAGCAGTTCAAGACCAGCCTGTGCAACATAGGGGGACTTTGTCTTTACAAAACATGTTTTAAATTACTCAGGTATGAGGGCCCGTGTCTTTGGTCCCAGCTACTCAGGAAGCTGAGATGGGAGGGTCACCTGAGCCTAGAAGTTTGAGGCTGTAGTGGCATGAGTGCTTCTCTGCATACCAGCCTGGGCAACAGAGCTAGACCCTCCCTGTCTAAATAAATTAATTAATAGAAGTGGTTACCATTGAAGGATATAAATGAAACAGCCCATCATTTTGAAAAATGGTAAACAGAAGAAATCAAGCCATGAACTGGTGTTTTCTATATAAGTTGTACAAGTGAGTAACACAGTTTATAAGAAGCAGCATCTCTTTTTTATATTTGCTTTATTTTTTTCTTCATGCAAGGCCCTTCTACAGGTAGCAGTATCTCTTTCTGGAAGTATGGCAGCTCATAAACGAAGAAGGAATGATACAACAATACTTTCATTGTTCAATCCATAATTGACCAATGGCCATTAATGTCACCAACTAAAAAAAAAGATGTCCAGAAAGTACACACCTCCTCCCAGAAGTAACTAGCACAGTCTTTGCCCTGACCCTCAAGTCCAACCTGAATCTCACCAAGTCTTTAGATCAAGCTACTAATTTAACAAAACCAGAACAAAGTGAAGAGCATGTTAACCAACATCACAAGATACAATTAGCAAAATTCACAGTATGAGAAACAGCATTATAAGAACACACTTAGCGTAATCCAAACTATGGGGAAATGGCCTGATTTATTCAATAAATGGACTGCAAGGGACAGCACAGAGATCAAGTGAGAAGTTGTCAGGATCAAAAAAATCCTAAGAGGTGAATCAAACAATCCCAAGGAGAGACTTTATTTGAATCCTGATTCACACAATAAATACATGAAATAACTGGAAATTTGGAGCTAGAAGGAGAGTTGACAGTGATAAAGAGCAATGGTGTGAGATGGTTGGTTGATGATGGTATTGGGATTATCATATTTTTTAAAGAGTTCTTGTCTCCGGGCACGGTGGTTCACACCTATCTCAGTAGTGTGGGAGGTCAAGGTGGGAAGACCCTTTTAACCCAGGAATTCTAGACCAGCCTGGGCAACATAGCAAGACCCTGTCTCTACTAAAATACAAATAAAAAAATTAGCTTGGCATGGTGGTGTGAGTCTGTAGTTGCAGCTACTCGGGAAGCTGAGGCAGGAGAGGCCACAGTGAACCAAGATCATGCCACTGAACCCCAGCCTGGTTGACAGAGACCTTGTCTTGGAAGAACCAACAAGAATTATATCTCTTACAGACATATACCAAGACAGTGAGGGAGGAAATTATATGATGTGTGGGATTTGCTATAAAATCACGAGAGAGGAGAAGCATGTAGGAGTATACATGTAATGAGATTGGCCATCATATAACAAGTATCTGAATCTGCTGCTGAGTAGGTATAAGTCACTACACTAGCCTCTTGTTCCAAAAAGCTCGAATAGAAAGTTTGTGTAAAAATCCACTTCATGGCTTTGTAGCAAGCATTGAATAAGATCATGTATACAGAGTGTTTTATCATCATGGCTTGCAGGTAGTCAGCACACAAACATTGTTTTTAGTTTTGTATAGTCCCTGTCCATTAATCACACCCAAAAAATGTATGTTGTTCACACCAAGAGCTCTCACCCATGGACCTCTGTCCACTTGGTGGCAATTTATTGGAATTTGAGCTTTAGAATGAGGAAATACCAGCTTTCAAAGCCCCAGGCCTACTATGAAATAGCAAAGCCAATGGTCCCAGGTGCCTTCATAGCACACCTAGTAAGTAGGACCATTTTTCTCTCACCTTGTAGGCACACTTGAGTTCATTCACTTATTTTTCATTCATTTCTTATATGCCATGTATGGGGTACTAGGGATCCATAATACAGTTGGCCCCTAATTGAATGGAAGCATCACTTTCAAAGCATAATTTCAGGATGAGTATTTTGTGTCAAGTGGATTCAAGGAACAGTGTGAAGGATCCATGGCCTCAGTTATGAAGACCCTCCCAAGAGCCAACCATCCTGAGCACATATAAATGAGTGGAGACATGGAACTCACCCTTACAAGGCCTAGAACCTGACAGAGCATACAAGACAGAAGCTCCAGTAACTAAGAACAGGAAGCTGAAGGTGAGAGGTGGGCCCCAAAGGATTCTGTGAAAATGCTTTGTGTTTGTGGATTTATCACGCAGAACAAAACCTTTGTTTTTATTCATAGGTTAGACACACTCTCTATATAGAATCTATGAAGGGACATTTCTGGGTTTTTTGAGGCCTATGGTGAAAAATGGAATATCTCAGGCAGCTCAGGATGAATAATGCAGTCACCAAGAGGTTCAGGGTGGCCACAGGTGGCCAGCAGCAGGG
This sequence comes from Saguinus oedipus, assembly GCA_031835075.1. Taxonomy (NCBI): domain Eukaryota; kingdom Metazoa; phylum Chordata; class Mammalia; order Primates; family Cebidae; genus Saguinus; species Saguinus oedipus. The sequence continues at coordinate 2,982,472 of CM063175.1, read as the reverse complement.
ATGGGCATTGTGAGCTATTGGATGGGGTTGTGGGAAGTGGCATTGTTAGCTACTGGCCTGACTTTGTTGTTTTCTGGTAACCAGGTGACATAGGAGGCTTTGTGGGTGACAGGCATCAGCCAGGGCCAGCAGCCTTCAGTCAGAAGCTGGTAGTGGGAGGAGGAGGAGCTCTGACTACTCTCACGGAAGTGTTTGTGCCCTTGGCGCTTGCTCTGTTGCTTTGCTTTTTCTTTCTTTGTTTTTTTTTAAATTATTTTTATTTTGTGTGTTGCTTTGTTATTTATTTATTTTTTTTATTTTGTGTGTTGCTTTGTTTTGTTTTTTTCTTTTTTTAATTTCATTTTAGGTTTGGGGGTACCTATGAAGAACATGCAAGATTGTTGCATAGGTACACATGTGATTTGCTGCCTTCCTCCCCATCACCTATATCTGGCAATTCTCCCCATTTTATCTTTTCCCAACTCCCCACCCCCTGCTTTTCCTCCCCTATTTTCCCACAACAGATTCCAGTGTGTAGTGCTCCCCTCCCTGTGTCCACATGTTCTGATTGTTCTTTTTTGTTGTTTTTTTTTCTGATTTTGTGTGTTGCTTTGTTTTGAAAGTCCCCTTGTAGGTCACCCATGGGGAATTGCCTAGGCCACAGGGCTGGCCTCAGTTGTGCCTGGTGCCAGGAGGCAGTGGCACCATGTTGTGAGACTCAGTCTGTTGCGGCTGCAGCACCAGCATCCACCACTGCAGAGCCTGGAGTGGTGGAGGTCCAGCACGTGCAGCCCGTTAAGTCAAAGCGTCACAAAGGTAAAGAAGCCACGGGTGCCATTTTCTCTCTGGCCACCACCTTCCCCACCTCCTTCCCATCCCCTCACCCCAGAGACATCCTCAGCTTTCAGCTCCCTCCTGCCTATAGCCAGCTTTCCCAGGGCTGGGCATGGGGGACAAAGGCTAGTCCTTCCTCTTGTCTTTGTTGTTGAGCCTTCTTGCTTGAGGCATTTTTGGTCTAGTCTCTCCCTGTCCCCAGTGAAAATTCAGATACTCCAGTTTTGGAGTCTCCATCCCATTCTTTAGCCTTACCTATCCAGCTACTATGGTACCTCAGTGAAGGAGCCGGTTAAAGGCCCAATCATTTCTTTTCTCCTATTGGATAAGGAAGCTAATAATTGGGAAAATTCAGACTCAAATATTTGGAGACTTCTTAAATTTAAAATAGAGTTTGCTATGGAAGAGATTATATGGTGTTCTTCATAGATGATTTGAAGTCACCTTGACAGAAGCAGCTTTATTTCTTCCAATTGTAATTTGAAAACTGAAGGAAAAATTGAGGGGCATGCTTAAAATGACTGCAAAAGGTATGAAATGTTACTGCCAGAGCTGTAAAAAAGTTGTTTTTTTGTGTGGTTTTACCCAAAACTTTAGCGCTCGAGCTCCGATTACTTTAAAATTCCCACTTTGACATGAATGTCTCTTCAGCCCTACTCCAGTAACTTCATGGGCTTTGTTTACCTCCTTGTTCTGAAAGACAGGTAGAGCTAGCTCATGGTTACAGGTTCCAAAAGAGATGAAATAACTTTAGACTTGAATTTGCAAGGTAAAGACTTGAGAGTTAGAAGGCCAGACCCTGCCTGTGGAAAAGAGTTTGTTTTCATGGCTCCCCTTCCTACAGGATGGGAAAGGGGAGGAGAGAGGAAGCACTTCATTTTTTTGCTATGGTCAAATTGAAGACAAAAACTAACACTTGTAAGACAGGAGAGGAGCATTTAGTTACAAAATCAGTCAAACATTTGTATATCACTACATTTGTTGAGCAAATGAAAGCTACCAGACTCAGAAAACCAGAGATGCTAATGGAACTGACATTAGTCACCAGGGTTTTCTACTGAGTTCAGCACCCAGGTGACTTTCAATAACAACCACCCTTTCCTCTACACACTTTTCTCAGGATTGGAAAGCTCAGGCAGCCCAGGATGAATAATGCAGTCGCATGGGGGGAATGGTGACCACAGGTGGGCAGCAGCAGGGATGGGCATTGTGAGCCATTGGGTGGGACTGTGAGGCAGGGCATTGTGAGCCATTGGGTGGGCTCTGGGGCAGGGCGTTGTGATCCAGTGGTCTGACTTGGTTGTTTCCTGGTATCCAGGTGGCATAGGCTTATTTGGTGACAGGCATCAGCCAGGGTCAGCAGCCTTCAGTCTAAAATCCTTTAGGGTTTTAGAAATAGATGAATCTAGCGACAGAATATTCTGGGTAACCAGTTCCTTGAACAAAAACTAAGTCCACTGAACTAGAAAATATTATATCATAAAGACATAGAAATATGATCAGCTCATTCTTTCATTTTAATGGCAGAGATTTTATTAGTATGGAGAAAATGTCTTACAGGTCTTGTGTTTAAACTTTAGTATGGCTCTTACCTTCTTTCACAGAATAATTAAGCCTGATGATGGGTGTGCCTTTATAACAGGGAAGTGCTGTACATTTTTTTATTCTGAAAAGGGGAAAATTGTGAAAGAATAAACAATTATGAGACTTAATAGATTGTACCTTATACACAAAGCATGCAAGTACCTGTGGAAAGTCCTTGCTTGGTGGTATATGGCAAGCCTCTGTGTGATATTCTGTCTGATTTGGTAGATAAGGTAGTGAGAGAACAAAGTGAGCCTTTTCCTTATTCTTTAGGATGTAAAACATATTTTCATGTACATCTTATTGGAAGCTTCCAAATACAAATAAGGCCTGTGTATATTCTCCCTGTGTTGCTGATGCAGAAAGGAAGGCTTAGAGATCTGAAGGGACTGTGTGAGACAGCTGCTGAACAGGACTGAGGTTCTAAGTCATCAAAGTAGACATTGGAGGTCGTAGTGATGCCAAACTCAGTTCTTAAAGAACTTGACAGGCTCCAGAATGCCTTCTATTTTAAGGCCTACTCATAACTTAGACCTCTCTTAGAACTTAATTTCATCTTGATTAGTTCCTTTTGCATTTTATTTTACACAACATATACCTCTTCATTTTTCCTCCTAAAGAGATGGGTCCTCACTGTGTGGCACAGGCTGGCTTCTGACTCCTGGCCTGGGCTCAGGCACTCCTGCTGCCTCAGCCTGTAGGAAAGCTGACAATACAGGCATGTGCTGTCTATCCTGGCTCTACCTTCTGTCTATACATTTATTGAAATAGATAAGGACAAAAGTAGGGGTAACAAAATGGCCTACATTTACCAGTCAAATCAACAGTTTGATAAATGTGGAAGAGTTTCTTCTGCTAACTGATTTGAAGCTGAGAATGCCCTGGTCAGGAGAAGCTGGCAAGAGGGCAGGGAAGGTTCTACACATTAAAGCACAGGCTGTAAGAAGTGTTAAGTCAGAACAGTTGAAGAAAATATAGTTTGTGAGCACAGAATTTACCATTTTATGTGTATGTGCATGACAGTAAGTTTCTATATGTCTCTTCAAATGTATTTTTGTGGTATTCAGTAAAGGAATAAAGGAAACCTCAATTTCAGTGTTTATTCTTTTGCCAGGCTTGGTGGCTCATGCCTGTAATCCCAGCAATTTGGAGGCCGAGGTGGGTGGATTACCTGAAATCAGGAGTTTGGGACCAACCTGGCCAATATGATGAAACCCCTTCTCTACTAAGTATACAAAAATTTAGCCAGGCATGGTGACACGTACCTGTAATCCCAGCTACCTGGGAGGCTGAGGCAGGAGAATCACTTGAATCCAGGAGTTGCAGGTTGCAGTGAGCTGAGATTGTGCCAGTACACTCCAGCCTGGCTGGGCAAATAAAACAAGAAAGAAACATGTTCAGAACACTCAATATAAAGTATAGGCACATTCAAAGTTTGTTATTAATATCTTTATTTCAGAAAACTGTGTATCACTTTTCTTGGAAAGTGATAAATTTCTACTTAGATGTGAAACATTTTAGCCTTTCTATAATGATGAATTGAATTCTTTTGGTGACTTAGACAAATATCACAGGACCCAGTGCTCCAACCATTCTGTGGCACACTAAACAGTCATTTAAAGCCATCAGGCAGAGCAGGGCTCACTGCTGTGGAAAGACATCCTGGAGTGCTCTCTAGGTGGCAAGTCCTGTTTCAGGAACTTATGCCATAAATGTTGCTCTGCTTCATTGTTCTCTTCTGAAATATTTCAAAAGGACATTGTGTCTGGAAGCCATTTCAAAGAGAAGTTCTAAGAACCCAGTTTAGATCTCAGACTCAAACATATTTCATCCTATCATACCTTTATTTAGCAGTATATCTAATATGACTGGGGGTAATGTAAGTAACACAGATTAAGATAGTAGGAGGTCATTATCCAATTTTATCACTACCCATCGACGTCTCATGCAGCGTTTTGTGTTCTTACCATAGGAACGCTGCTAGTTTGTTGGCTCTCTCAAGTGAGGGGTCAGGGAAGGGAAAGTATGGGCATATGATGTAGAGACCTCTGAGCAGCAGGTCTTTCAGCTTTCTTGTAGCTATTTTGAACATACTGATAGTTTTAAAATAACTATCAGTATGTTTCATGTAAAAGATGTAGAAAATAAAGAAAAGTTATTTATTACACTCAGAATACCCAGAGCTCACTTGTGTTACTGTTTGAGTACTGTTTTTCTGGAAATTTCTGGTATGCATTTTAATATAATATTTCATAAACTTTTTTGTAAAATAAAACTTTCTAATCATTTTACATGTGCTGCCTTGTAACTTTTACTTAAAGCAGTGAAGTAATGGCATAAATTTCTCAAACAGTACTTGACACCTAGAGAGCACTTCAGGATGTCTTTGCCTGCCAGGGCACCCTGCTGTACCTGATGACTTTGAATAACTGCTTAGTGTACTACGGACTGGTTAAAGCACTGTTTATTTACCTACCCTTTGCGATTGGCCGTCTTTTTTCATAGTCAGAAACAATCCTGTCATGTTTGATTCAGAACACACATAAAGCACATTTTGATGACAGATACGTGATATCTCATTATAAAATTCAGATAATATATTTTGTCTTGTAACATAATTAAACCAAAGAAATGTATTTAAGGTATTTAATGTATTTAAGGTATTTTAGTATTAAATATACTTGTGTCAAACTGCAGTTACTGTTGACTTTTAAATAGAAATTAACATTCTTCATTTATATTTTTGTGGATCTTGATAGCTTGTGTCTTTAATTCTAAATAGCTACCAGTTTAAAAAATCTGATGCTGTCTTAGATGATAAAACAAAAGACAACTTTAGCAGATCTGGGAAAATTAGGAGAAACTTAACTAGTTTGGGGTAAAATGAAATATATGTATTGAGCAGTTTTAAATGGCCTGGCAGTGTTGCAGATGCAGGGAAAACAGTGGAACACAACAGAGAGCCCCATTCTAAGTCTAACCCTTACATTTGATAGGGAAGTAAGGGCAGCCAGCACATGAGTAGTCAAGAATAGCAGGTGGTGAAGTGCTGGGAAGAAAGTAAAGAAGGGTAATGGATTAAAGAGGAGGGCAGTTTTATGGAGGGTTGGCACTAAGAGCTGGATGTTGTCTTTAAGTGACATGTGAACAGTCTTAAAAATGAAATGGGCTGGGTATAGTGGCTCCCACCTTTAATCTCAGCACTTTGGAAAACCAGGATGAGGGGATTCCTTGAGGCTGGAAGTTTAAGACCAGCCTAGCCAACACAGAGACACCCCATCTATTTATTTTTAAAAATAAAAAGTGAGGGGAACCCTGTGAGGATGATGGGAGAGGGCTTCCAGAGAGGGATATCCGCTTTGGAATTCCCAAAATGGAAACAAAGTTTCAATTTGAAACTTTGAAACAAAGTTTCAGGCAAAGGACAGAAAGACAAGGGTGGCTGCAGCAGAGTGAAAGGATGCTGGGATGAATAAGGTGGGTGAAGGCCTTGTACACCTAGTGAGCACTCCCAGAGAAGATGGACTTCAGTTGAGATGGAAAACCACTGGAGGATTTTAGCCCAGGATTACTGTTAATTCTCTAAGGAAAAGACTGAGCAGCAGCTCTGTGTGAATATACTGTAATACAGGCAAGGGTGGAAGCAGGAAGAGCAGCTAGGTGGCTGGTGAAGTAGTTCAGGTGAGAGCCGACAGTGAAGAGAAAAACAACAATGACCTGAAGGAGGCTGACATGAGAAAAATGAAGTGAAACTAAAAGTAGATAATAAAGTGGTAAATAGACAAGTCACAGAAAAAGAAATGCAGGTGATTTTTAAACACATCTTCACTCATAAAAGGCAAATGACAGCTCTACTGCAGGGTCTCTCCTATTGAGGGAAATCCCAAAACCATGGCCAAACGTTCTTTGGTGTGGCTGTAAGGAAAATTGCATTCATATACTGCTGGTGGAAATGCAGAAAGGCTCAACTCCATGAAGGGGAATTTGGCACAATCTCACAACCATGAAAATGCATTTGAACCAGACATCCTGCTTTGAGGAATTTTATCCTGAAGGTATGCTCCATAAATATAAACAAACTATGTGCAAAGTTCTTGTTGCATTATTTTCACTAGTTAAATATCGGAAATAACTGACATGTCTCGTAAGGGACTAGCAAAATAAGCTGGAACTTCATGAAGGAGAAGTATGGAGCTGTGAAAAAGAGTAAGATGTCTTTTTATTGCTATGGAGTGATTCCCAAGATAGGGTACGCAGAAAAGCCAAAAGGAGAACATGCAGTAATATACATGAAAGAAAGCAGGAGAAATAATGTGTATTTCATTATTTAAAAATAAAAGACAACATTGGGGAAGTCTTGATGATGACCTGTGACAGTTTTCTCCTAACTTCACTGGGTAGCCAAAGTGCATATTTTCTCAAAATATTATTTTGCTATGGGTTCTGCAAAGGATGTTAACTGTGCACTTTTCACCTTTGGGTTAGAGAAAGCTTCGCTTTGTAATGTATTGTGCCTTGTGTAGTATACAGACTGCTCTTTGATTTTATTCTATCCTCTCAGTGTTTTGAGTTAGGTGTAATATGGAAATTATACTTGTGTTACATATGAGGAGGCTGGTTCTAAGAAGAAGACTGAGTCGATCAAGAATGTAAATTCTAGATATATGGCATATAAAACTAGAATTTATAAAAAGCCATGCATATGGCCTGCTTTAAGTAGTACCTTGTCTAAAAAACTTTTTACCTTACTAAAGCAATTAAGCTTCAGGATGAAAACAGCAATATTAGATAATGAGAAATGAAATGAGGATACTTGTAACACAGTTATGCTTTTTAGTTTGAAGAGACAGGGTCTTGCTTTGCTACCCCAGCTGGAGTGCAGTGGCGTGATCATAGCTCACTGCAGCCTCAATCTGGTAGGCTCAAATGATCTTCCCACAACAGGCTTCCACATAGCTAGGGATACAGGGGCTCACCACCACATCTGGTGATAATTTAGATTTTTTGTAGAGATGAGATCTCACTGTATTTCCCAGGTTGGTCTTAAACTTCTGACCTTAAGCAATCCTCCTGCCTTAGCCTCTAAAAATGTCAGAATTAAAACCATGGGCCAGCAAACCTAGCCCAGAAATGTTCCTAAAAGTCAGAAAAAGATAAGTTAAATTTTATTAAGAAATATATAAAAAGATAAACATATACTTTGGTATATGAAATGTCACAGTTTGGTCATGGTCACTATAACAGTGATTAAAATATCCAACAGTTGAGGCAAATCTGAGAACTGAGAGGGATGTACAGGATTCGTTTGAAGACAGAATTAGGATTGTCAGAGCTGGGAAAGCAGAAACAAGGCTAGAATGTGCCCAGGAGTGTGGCATGCAGCAGCTCCATAGTATGTCATGTGCACAGGAGTGTGGCACACAGCAGCTCTGTGGTATGCTGTGTTCACAGGAGTGGGGCACACAGCAGCTCCATGGTATGCTGTGTGTCCTCTTTTATGTCAGGCCAGCTCCAGCCCAGCAGATGAGAATCACCTGATGGGTAGAAAGAGTGGACTCAGGTAAAATCTCTGATCATGCATCATAACAGAGACTGAAAATGTTTGCCTTATGGGTCATAAAACTAATAAAAGTGACAACATAGGGATAATAGAGTAGGTCAGTAAATGCGGTAAGCCACCTGCCACCTCTCCAGAGCTTCAACCATCCCACAGAAATGTTGGCGCAGCAGGATTTAGCAAAGCTTGTGAGAAGAGCTCTCAGTCCAGGGTCCAGGGCATGATCTAGAGGATTCAGGTGTTCCAAGATCTCTATCCCTGGGGAACCAACTACATTATTACCTCAGATCTATCACTCCTCACTGTGGTGACTCTGGGCAAGTCACTCAAAACATCTGAGTTTTAATTCACTGAATTGGAAAATACGGGTTCTAGCCCCTTCCCTACCTGTCCCTTGGGGCTGATGTGGGGATCAGGGAAATCACAGATCTCTGTCATGAGCTGGAAATTGTGGCCATGGAAACTGTGAAGTCTCTTTCTATCCTACCCTGCATAGGAGACATGCAAGCTCCCTCTCTGTATTTAACCACTACCAAGTATCTGGATTATCCTTCTCGACATTGAATGATTGAACATTTTAGGGCATTTACAAAAAAAAAAAAAAGTCTTTTTAAGTCTTTATCTGCATTTCATCCTTTTAGGCGCTATAGACCTTAGTATGTATAGCATAGATGTACTAATGTTTCTACATCTCAGAATAGGGAAGAGAGGCACAGATGGGTTGATATCTCTCTCCCAGGTATGTGCAGATTCTAAGTAGGATTTGAACCCAGCCTATTATTGGTAATTTGGATCTTCTGCTTTTCTATATTGTCTCATCTGAACAAAGGTATCTGCCTGGACAAACAAATCTTCCTAGAACCCAGATCTAATTCAGGTAGCATTAAAAAGCAGTCAGTGAAAACTAGGATGAAAAGTTTAAACTGAATAAGTTTTTACTAATATGTCTGTGGTCTTCTGCCAGGAAGATGTCAAGCATTGTCTTTATTATAATACATTTCTACCTTGCAGGTTTGGCTGGCCCTGCCAGGAGCTGGCTACAAAAGAAATGCAGGCATAAGAAAATTTGCTCCAATGAAAATAAAGGTAGGGTGGAAATTATATCATTAAGTTGATTGAAGCAAATAATTCCAGTTTACTCATCCAGTGTCCCAGAGAAACTCAGTAAATGCTATGTCATGTTCTTCATTTATTTCATTTGTGCCCATTTCAATGCATTAAATCAGTGGGTGATGCAACTACACAAGTAAAGTTACATTGACAACGTAGAGTTTGGGTCTTTTTGTTTTTTTGTTTTTGTGAAAAGGTCTCATTTTGTCACCCAGGAGTGCATTGGTGCAATCACAGCTCATTGCAATCTTGACCTCCCCATGTTCAGGTGATCCTTCTACCTCAGCCTCTCAAGCAGATGGCTTTAATGCACATGCTTTATACCAAGCTATTATTTTAAATTTTATTTTATTTTTTGTAGAGACGGGGTTTCACAGTGTTGCCCAGGCTTGGTTCACTTTTGATAGTAAAGGACATCTCAAATGTTGAGACATTTGCTTTCAGTTTGGGCAATTATGAATACAGCAATTATAAACCTTCTTGTATCTTGTTTGGAAGCATAATTTTTAAAATGTAAGGAAATACTAAAATTATGATTACTTGCTCGTATGTTAAGACTATGTTTCTTTGTAAGAAGTTTGGTTGAATTTACCAGTGAAATCATCTGAGGGTAGTATTTTTGTTTTTTTGAGAAGATGCTAATTATTCATTCAATTTCTAATGTAAATATAGGCCTATTCAGATGATTCATTTATCTTGAGAAGACTTTTAACCTTCTGAAACAGATCCAAAAAGTTAGCTCATTTCATATAATGTTTCCAAGTGTGAGCAGACATGTATTTACAATATTTTTTAGTTATTATTTTTTGATTCAACTCATCTTGAACGGATACTATTAGTACATCATGACTTCCTTCTTTTCCTTTGGGGTTAGACAAGGCAGAGGTTTATCAGTTTTACTGATCTTTTCAAAGAACTGTTTTTTGGTTTTGTTGATTTTCTCTGATGATTTTGTTTCTGTTTCCATTACTTTCTGCAGTCGTTATTTATTTTTCCTCTATTTGATATTATACTGCTGTTTTTTATTTTCATTGCCCAAGGTGGACGCTAGATTATGAATTTAGATTTGATTTTTCTCATTATTGACACAACATCATGAATGTTACTAAATATACTATTGAAATGCACACTTAATAATTAAAATAATAAATATGTAAGGTTTTGAAATTTTAAAATACAACAGTATAGATGATAAATGTAGTAGCAGGATATGTAGATTCACAGAAGTTAAATAATATTGTAACATTTCATGAAATGTTGGTATTTGCCTAGACCTTCACGAGGTCAGCAGGAGTGATGAGATGCTCTCACTGAGCCATAGAGTGCCTTTCTGTATTAACTGGTTCTCAGACTATTTCACACTAATGAGGTTGTCCTAGCTAGAAAGCCAATGCTCTTTCATTTCTTTCTTTCCCTCTTTTTTGGCTTCTTCAGCACCAAGAAGAGTGGCCCAGCAGCAGCTCAGTTCATGCTTGTTAAAAGCCCATCTCCCTATACTGTAGCTTCGGTCCACATACCCCAAGCCTCCTTGTGGGATTCCTCAGCATCACCAGTGCACTGACTGTCTCTCTCTGTGTTCTCCTAGCTCCTGTTCAGGACCCAAAGGAGTGTACAACTGAAAAGCTTCTGGAGGAGATGTCACCTGACATAGTAAGATGCATTTCTTTGTCTTGAAGATAAATTTCTTTTTCTGGGGTGTCTAGAATATCAGGTGAGTATCATATTTGCCTGCCATTGTGAATCAGGCCTCAGCTGTCATGGACTCTAGCTACCAGTCACTAGAATGTATGATCAACTGAAGCCTGATTGATGATGTCAGTCAAAAGATGACATCACTGACAAACTAGTATTGAGCATATTTCTCAGTAGCAACATTTTCTTCCTGAAAAATAATTTTGTATTTGGCAGACAAGATGGACTCGCTAAACATTCCACGAAAACCCACTGCCTTGGTGGCTCACACATGGAATCCCAGAATTTTGGGAGGCTGAGGCAGACAGGGTTAATATGATTAAATGGAATCTCTACTATAAATACACGCATTAGCCAGGCATGGTGGCAGGTATTTGTGGTCACAGCTAGTTGGAAGGCTGAGGCAGGAGAATTGCTTGAACCCAGGAAGCTGAGGTTGCCGTGAGCCAAGATCATGCCACTGCACTCCAGCCTGGGTGACAGAGCAAGAATCTGTCCAAAACCAAAGACAAAAACCCACTGCCCTTTCTCCAAGCATCCTCTATGCTTTACATGGGGGTCAGTGACTTGATCACTGTTTGATACCTGGTTTTGTAACACCACCAAGTGAATAAAAACCTGTGCAATCAGGACCGAGTATGATCTGATCCTCATGATGGTTTTTTTCCCTCTTACAGCAGGAAAATGCTACAGGTGAATATCACCACAGTACGTATTCTTTTCTTAACATAGCTTCATTAGGATGTAGTTGACATGCAACTGAATTCACCCATTTAAAGTGGGTGATTCAGTGTTTTTACTATATTTATAGGCTTTGCACACATCTTACAATATAATTTTAAAACCTTCATTCCTCCTCAAAGAAACCTCATTAGTAGACACCCCTCTGTTTTTCCCAACTTTGCACCCCTGGTTCTAAGCAGACTTAATATACTTCTTGGTTCAATATACAGTGCCTTTCTATATTAACCGGTTATTAAGGTGACTGTTCTATGATGATGAAGTTGCCCTAGCTAGAAGGCCAAGGCTCTTTCATTTCTTTCTGCCCATCTCCTTTTCCTTCATTGAACACCAGGAGAATGGTCCAGCAGCAGCTCAGTCGATGCTTGTGAAGGTCTCAGCTCCATCACTCCAGCCCCTCCATACACACATTCCCCAAAGCTCCTTGTGGGATTCCTCAGCATCACCAGTGCACTGACTGTCTCTCCGTGTTCTCCTAGCTCCTGTTCAAGACCCAATGGAGTGTACAACTGAAGAGCTTCAGGAGGAGAGGTCACCTGACATAGTAAGATGCATTTCTTTTTCTTGAAGAGAAATGCCATTTTTTGGGGCTTCTAGAATGTCAAGTGAGTATCACTGTTGCCTGCCATTGTGAATCAGGCCTCAGCTGTCATGGACTCTAGCTACCAGTCACTGGAATGTAGGACCAACTGAAGCCTGACTGATGATGTCAGTCAAAAGATGACATCACTGACAAAGTAGTAGTGAGCATGTTTCTCAGTAGCAACATTTTCTTCCTGAAAAATAATTTTGTATTTGGCAGCCAACATGGACTCGCTAAGTATTTCATGAAAACCCACTGCCTTGGTGGCTCACACGTGGAATCCCAGCACTTTGGGAGGCTGAGGCAGACAGGGCCAATATAATGAAACCCCATCTTTACTATAAATACAAGCATTAACCAGGCATGGTTGTAGGCACCTCTGGTCACAGCTAGTTGGAGGCTGAGGCAGGAGAATTGCTTGAACCCAGGAAGCTGAGGTTGCAGTGAGCCAAGATCATGCCACTGCACTCTAGCCTGGGTGACAGAGCAAGAATCTGTCCAAAACCAAAGACGAAAACCCACTGCCCTTTCTCCAAGCATCGTCTATGCTTTATTTGTGGTTCAGTGACTTGATCACTGTTTGATACCTGGTTTTGTAACACCACCAAGTGAATGAAAGACCTGTGCAGTCAGGACTCAGTATGATCTGATCCTCATGATGGTTTTTTTTTTCCCCTCTTACAGCAGGAAAATGCTACAGGTGAATATCACCACAGTACGTATTCCTTTTTTAACATAGCTTCATTAGGGTGTAGTTGACATGCAACCCAATTCACCCATTTAAAGTGGGTGATTCAGTGTTTTTAGTATATTTATAGGCTATGCACCCATGTTACAATCTAACTTTAAAACCTCTTCATTCCTCCTCAAAGAAACCTCATTAGTAGACACCCCTCTGTTTTTCCCAACTTTGCACCCCTGGTTCTAAGCAGCCCTGATGTACTTCTTGTTTCCGTATACAGTGCCTTTCTGTATTAACCGGTTCTTAAGGTGACTGACGTTGATGAAGTTGCCCTAGCTAGAAGGCCAAGGCTCTTTCATTTCTTTCTGCCCCTGTCCTTTTCCTTCATTCAACACCAGGAGAATGGTCCAGCAGCAGCTCAGTCCATCCTTGTGAACCACCCAGCTCCATCACTCCAGCCCCTCCATACACATATCCCCAAGCCTCCTTGTGAGATTCCTCAGCAGCACCAGTGCACTGACTGTCACTCTGTGATCTCCTAGCTCCTGTTGATGACCCAGAGGAGTGTACACTTGGCAATGAGGAGGAGGAGGTGACCTCTGACACGGTAACATACACTACTTTGTCTGGAAATTTATTTTTTCTGGGGCTTCTAGACCATGAAGTGAATATGATTTTTGACTGCCATCATAAATTAGGCCTCAGGGGTCTCGGACTCTAGCGACCGGTCACCGGAGATTATGACCAACTGAGGCCTGATGGATGATGTCCGTCAAAAGAGGACATCACCTACAAACTGGTCGTGAGCATGTTTCTCAGTAGCGGCGTTTCTCCTTAAAAAATAATTTTGTATTTTCTAGAGAACATAGACACCTGCTAAATTTACCAAACGCACTACATTTTCTGCAAGTATCCTCTGTGCGTCATCTGGGGCCAGTGACTTGATCACTGTTCTACATCTGGATTTCTCATTGTTGTTGTTGTTTTGACACAGAGACTTTCTCTGTCACCCAGCTACAGTGCAGTGGTGTGATCTCAGATCACTCTAACCTCCACGTACTGGCTTCAAGCAATTCTCCTGCCTCAGTCTCCTGAGTAGCTGGGACTACAGGCTCACTGCATCACCATGCCAGGTTTCTTGTAGTTTTTAGTAGAGATGGGGTTTCACCATGTTGGCCAGGATGGTCTCAATCTCTTGCCCTCATGATCTGCCCGCCTCAGCCTCCCAACATGCTGGGATTACATGTGTGAGCCACCATGCCCAGCCTGCCATCTGGTTTTCTAATCTCACCAAATGAATACAAAACCTGTGCCAACAGGACCCAGTATGATGTGATCCTCATGGTGTTTCTTTTTCTTTTATTGCAGGAGAAGCCTGCGGCCCAGTATCACCAACGTACGTATTCTTTTTCTTTCAAACAGTTAACCGAGACGTAGTTGACATGCAAACCAATTCACCCATTTAAAGTAGGTGATTCAGCATTTTTTACTGTATTTACAGGGTTGTGCAACCATTGTTAGAATCTAATTTCAGAAGCTCTTGGTTCCCTCTCAGAAAACCCCCTTAATAGTGACTCCTCTGTTTTCCCCAACCCCCCACACCCCTGGTTCTAGGCAGCCCCTAATCTACCTCCTGTTTCTATAGTACATTGCCTTTCTGTATTAACCGGTTCTTCAAATGACGATTTCACATTGATGAGGTTGCCCTAGCTAGGAAGCCAAGGCTCTTTCATTTCTTTGTGCCCCTCTCCTTTTCCTTTTTTCAGCACCAAGGAGAATGGTCCAGCAGTAGCTCGGTCCATGCTTGTCAAACGCCCAACTCCATACACTCCAGCCCGGTCCACATTTCCCAAAGCTCCTTGTGAGATTCCTCAGCAGCACCAATGCACTGACTGTCACTCTGTATTCTCTTAGGTCCTGTTGAGGTCCTACAGGACCTCATTTTTGAAAACAATGAGATGCCCCCTGACCTGGTAAGATGCATTTCTTTGTCTTGAAGAGAAATTTTTATTGCTGGGCCCTCTGGAACATCAAGTGAATATCATTTTTGACTGCCATTGTGAATCAGACCTCAGTTGTCATGGACTCTAGCGACCAGTCAGTGGAGTTTCTTACCAACTGAGGCCTGATTGACGATGTCAGTCAATAGATGGCGTAACTTACAATCTGGTCGTGGGCACATTTCTTAGTAGCAACATATTCTTCTTGAGAAATTATTTGGTATTTGCCAGCTGACATGGCCCACTTGCTAAATTTCCAAAACACCCCACTGTCTTTTTCAGAAGCATCTTCTATGCTTCATTTGGGGACCAGTGACATGTGGTTTTCTAATGTCACCGTGTGAAAAGACCTGCCCCCACAGCACCCAGCATGATATGATGCTTACGATGCTTTTTGTGTTTTTCTCTTATTGCAGGACACCGGGACAGCCCCAAATGACCTCCGTAAGTATTCATTTTCTTCTAAACTGCTTTATTGTCACACAGTTGACATGCAAAACAATTCACTTATTTAAAGTGGGTGATGTAGTGTTTTTACTATATTTACAGGTTTGTGCAGCCATTGTCACAATCTAAGTTTAGAATCTTTTCATTCCCCCTCAGAGAGATGCCATAGCCATTAGTAGTCACTTCTCTTTTTTCCCAAGGCCCACACCCCTGGCCCTAGGCAGCCGCTAAGCTACTTTCTGTTTCTCTAGATTTGCCTTCTCTGGCAATCTCTTTTTAATTTAAATTTGATTTTAATTTTTGGGATACATGTGCAGGATGTGCAGCTTTGTTACATAGCTTAAAGTGTGGCATGGTTTACCATACCTGCCAACCCATCACCTAGGTATTAAGCCCAGCATACATTAGCTCTTTATTCTGATGCTCTCCTGTCCACTTTTCCCACAGTGTGTTTTTCCCCTCTCTAATATTGTACATATTCTAATACCACTTTCTTCCTAATGACAAATCTAAGTGATAGATAAGTCAAGGGGGATTTTCTTGCTTGCTTTTGTCTGGAGAACCTCCCTAGATTTAGGTTCCTGATAGGTGTGAGGATCTGGGGCATTCTGTGAGAAACAGATGTCTCCATGAAGAACTCAGCTCTGAGACAGGACACTCTCCATGATGCCCTATTGATGCTACTACTGAAATAGGTTTTTGTTTCCTTCTGAAAACCTTCACACACAGAGAGCCAAGGTAGCTGCTTTAAGTCATGCTGAATGTCAAGTGGACCACATGATGGTTTGAGGGGTTTTTTTGGAGCATTCATTCTGTGGAGATGCATTGCTTTTCAGTAAAATTTGATTGTCCTGTATGTGTCAGTATTTTCCCAATGGAACAAAAGAATGAAACTGTTTGAATGTGCAATGTCACTTGTTCACCCCAGAAGTGATTTTCTCATGACCAGATTGTCCTAGACATCTTTAGTCTCTAGACGAAGTTTCCCATTGGTGCCGCAGGGGCGCTGCCGTGTGTGAGTCAAGGAAAATATCAGTATCAGTGTTACCAACATTGAGGTTCTCAGAATTCATGGACTCCTGCTTAGTAGGCTCCATGGGAGAGAGCAAGGGAGAGCCTCGTGCTAGACCTGAAGGGGAACATGATTTAGAGGATCAGAGGGGAAACCATGAGGACATTTGGGACATTGTTAAAAGAGAATGTCAAGGTTGCAGTGTTAGGGGCATCGGTTCAGCATCATCACCAGGGCCGAGGCAGGATATGAGAACCCTTCTGGGGAGGAGTGAGTAGACTTGGCCTTCCTCTCTGTCAAAAGCTTGGTGTGAACATCATCCTAAATAACTTGAGAAAGGAACTTCCTTCCTGACCCATGTCTTCTCCATCTCTTTGTGTGATGATGGCAATGATACCAGCAGAGTGTCATTGCAGAGAGGGGCAGAACAGGAATCAGGTCCCCATTTTTCTGACACAGAACAGACAGGACATGAGTCAGTAGGAATGGACCTCAGGGTTAGACCAGACACAGAGAGGTCCCAGGCCTGATCTTCCTGGGGCTGAGACAGACAAGTTTTTATTTTTCACCTCTTCTGGAAATCTCCTGAGGAATGATTATCTTCAGAAGACCCTGTTGGCCAAGGGTCTTGTGGCCCAGAAATGCTTTTCAACTGGACAGAGTCTTCCAGCTCTTGGCCTGGGCAGCTGCAGCACTCCAAAGTAGCAGGGCAGGTGGGGAGGGACATGAGTTCCAGTGCAGGGTGATCTCAGCAAAGGGCTGGTGACTGATCCCAGACTCCAGGTCATCCTTGCAACTCTTCTGTGCAGTCCCTAACATCTCAGTTTCCACTTATTTTGGAGATGGTTTAAAATCCTCCGTCTCAAAGCCTGAGTCTTTCCACAGGTGAATAGAGGAACCCTGGCTATGGGTATTTACTAGCAGGGCAGTGACTGTGTCATCCTCATTTGTCCTTACCCCAGAGCTCAGTCCTGGGAGTGACACTTTAGGCTTTATGAATGTTTTAATGAACACACCCCTGGGATGAGCTCTAGGTCACCCCTGGGCTGGGATCTAGTGCAGGTGTGGAAAGGTGTTCTTCTCAGCCTGTCCAGCCTGTTGAGCCACACACTCATCCTGGAGCCTGCCCAGCTTCTGAGTCAGGGTCTCTGGAGATGAGGGTGAGCTCCTGAGGACAGTGAGATGCCCCCACCCCTCTGCTCCTGCTGCTTTGATCTTGTCTAGACAGGGTGTGCAGGGCCACACTCTTCCACTGGGTGCAAGCACATCCCTGCTGGAATCCCTCTGGACCTGGATGTTGTCCTCACAGTCATATCCCCAGCCCCACACAGTGCCGGGCCCTTGTGCATATGCCCAGTAAGTAACCGTAAATGTGTGGTAGGATCAGAGCAGCAAATGATTGTGCAGAAAACACCAGGAGAGGGGAGTCAGGTCTTCCTCATGTCTGGATCTCTGGAGCTGTCCCGTCTAGTGTGCTTCTCAGTCATATACATGCCTCTTTTTAGTTAAATAAACAAATATATACAATGAAATATTCAAAACCTCATCACAGCCACCATGCAATGGCCCAGCAGCTGTACATCAGAGAGAATTTCCATCCCCACAGAATGCTGTCTTGCATGTCTGCTGTGAGCCTGGCCCAGGGTCTGATTGTTGGACTCATGTCACTCAAAGCGTGCACATCAAGGTTGGGATCTCAGGGTTGTGGGATTGGAGGTGAGACCTATAATGGGCCAGTGGAAGAAAAAATGGAAAGGTGATTTGTTCAGCTTCTCTTTCTTACTTGAAGGCTGGAAAGTGTAAGCAATGCCTTGTTGAAGACCTCTGGCTCCACAGAGCCTAGAGAGAGTCTGAGAACACAGAGGAAAGCTCAGGGTGATCTCGTGTAATTCAGTGTGACCTCACCTGGAGTAGGAGGGTGGGTGAGTCACTCTCTGAAATAACTTCTTGCTGAGATTCGTGTCTCTAAAGATTGACCAGTGGACACCATCCATGAGGGAAGCTGTCATAGGACAATTTCTGCACGTAGAAAATGATACCCTAGGCCAGGTGCAGTGGCTCAGGCCACTAATCCCAGTACTTTGGGAGGCTGAGGTGGGCGGATCAGGAGTCAAGACATAAAGACCATCCTGGGCAACATGGTGAAACTCCGTCTCTACTAAAACTACAAAAATTAGCTGGGCGTGGTGGTGTGTGCCTGTAGTCCCAGCTACTCAGGAGGCTGAGGCAGGAGAATTGCTTGAAACCAGGAGGCAGATGTTGCAGTCAGCTGAGATCCCACCACTGCACTCCAGCCTGGTGCCTGGTGAGCAGGACTCTGTCTCAAAGCAACAAACAAACAAAAAAAACAAAAATGATACCCTAGGAGTATTTCTGGGAGCAGTTGGGTAACACCTGTTGCTTTGGAACCTAGGAAGGGGGCTATGAAGCTAGAGCCAAAAAAAAGAATAGCTGTAGAGGTCTGACTTATTTCTGTTGTATTTTAATAAGATAGAGATGAGAGCGTGTGTGTCCATGGGCTTTGTGGGTTGCTTTTGTAACCGTCATTTCTTGCTCTGGTATTTAATGATACTTTTCCCAGGAGACCAATTTTTCCTGCCTATGTCACAGCAAACATCTAAGCCTTGCTTTTTGATTGCTTAATATATTTTGGGAAGTGGGAATGTGAGAATATCATTAGGTCTTGGGATTGTCTAAGATGAAAGATATCTGGTGAGACACCGTCACGGTACTATTTGAACATAGATGTTTCTCTGAGATGGTCTCAGAATCTTCAGTCCCACACTCCATATGCCACATCCAGCAAAGCTCCCTGAGTTACTCACAGTCTCCAGCCACCAGGGTACTGACTTTTTACTGTGTCTCCCTCCAGCTCCTCCTGAGGATTGCAGGAGCATCACTCCTGAGGATGATGGTGAGGTAAGAACCCCTATTTCTGTCCTCTAAAGAATGCCCTGTCAGGTGGGGATTGGGGAGGGAGAGCATCAGGATAAAAAGCTAATGGATGTGGGGCTTAAACCTAGGTGATGGGTTGATACATGCAGCAAAACACCATAGCACATGTTTACCTGTGTAATAAACCTGCACAATTCTGCACATGCATCCTGGAACCTAAACTTCAAAAGAAAACAAAAGGCAAAAAGAATTGTTTCTTTTCTGATTTCTTTCCTTCTGTTAATTGTGATAATCTGAGAAGGCACATTATGTCTGACATGTCCAATTCTCTTTTTGGGGTTGGAATTCAATGGGAGTGTCTTCCCATCGGATATGTGACATATTAGAATGTTTTAGATGACAGCATTCATCATCAGCTGTAACGCAGAGGTATTTTCCTCAACACCAGTTTTCCTTTTTGGTTTAGGCATTGTGTGTTTGCCAATGTAAATCAACTTCTAGATAAATTCTGTGGGAAAAGGTCTTGTCTTTTCCACAGGTGTCCTCTATTCTAGCATGTTTGATTCTTGGCCTTTGACACAACCATTGTCTTAACAACTAGTTTCCTGAAGTCCTCAAGAGACTGACAGATCTGTGGGGGTAGGGGTGGGGGTGCAGAAGAATTAATCTGATCCTCATAGCATCTTCTTTTGTCTAATTGCAGAGTTCATCATTCATTGTTTATGGTATGTACCCTGAAGCAGCTCACTTGCTGTGGAGCACACTTGCTGGTTTTAATATATAGAAACCCGATTCTGGGTTCTGGTTAAAGAATATTGGGGGTCTAGTGAGAGCAAATAATTTTGCAAGTGTATGACTATGATCAGAGGGACTGTATGAATGCATGTGAACCCAGAGGATCAGCCAGGGGATGTTATGTGAGCCGACGTGGCTTCAGCTGGAGTAGAAGTGAGTGCACCTCTCTCTGACTTACTCTGCTGTTGGTGGTTCTAAGAAATGGATTCTGGAAAATCTCAACAGTGAAGAAGACACCTTTCCAGGTAGGCAACAAGATTACAGGTGGAATCTAATAAAGCAGGTTACCAGGAGCCTTCAGCTTCTGCCTGCTGCTTGGGAGGCTGAGTGAGCATGTAGAAAGAGAAGAAAAAGAAAACATGGATGAAGTTTGTTCTTGTCAGAGTTTAACATCATAGTGGTGAGAAGTGTGAGTACCCTGTCTGTGGTGATCACCTCTTCTTTTTTTTTCTTTTTTTTTGTGTGTGTGTCCCCTGTTCTTGCTTTATTATTTAAAGATGGTCTTTCTGAGGATACCTCTTTTCTGCCTCTGCCACTGGAAAATGTTAAAGCCTTTGGTTTGGGACACAGTTCTGTCATGGCAATTACTTAATCCTGGAGAAAATAAGTCTTCCACAGTGTGCCCAGATGCTTGGGAGAAACTGATTCTCACTTTCTGAACTGTTAGGTTTCATGGCAGCACATTCATTTGTCTGTCCTTGCTGTTTACTGCTGATATCAAGGGCTCTCTCTGGGCATGGGGGACAGGATGAAGATTTGCTCTGGCATCATTGCAAAGCTCCAGTGTCTTGTAAATGGAGGAAGAAGCACACCCTTGAGCACACTGCTCAATTTCATTATCTAAATGAGAATATGGAGTTTTACCATCATTTGTTAAAGAGGTCTTCCTTTTCCCATTGTGCATTCTCGGCAGCTTTGTTGAAGATCAGTTGACTGTATGCATGCATTGAATTTTGGGCTCTCTATTTCATATCTCTAATACGTATGGGTGCCTCCATGCTAGGACCCTGCTGTCTGAATTTCTGTATCTTTTTTTCTCATAGACTTCAATTTCATGAATGCGTATCTTCCAACGCTATTCTTTTTCAACATTATTATGATTATTTGAGACATATAAGAATTCAAAAAAATGTTGGGTTATCTTTTCTATTTCTGCACAGATGGTTGTTACCAGTTTGATAGCAGTTGTTGTGTGTCTTTGGATCATTTTGTAGTAATGTGTATTAGTCAGGTTTTGCCTTCCTGTCTGTGAATATGGGATGCCTTTTCATTTGTTTGTACCTTCTCTACTTCCTTTCAGTCACATTCTGTTCTTACCAGGTTACGAGTATTTCATCTCATTGGTTAAATTCTAAGTATCTAATAATGTTAGAGGTTATTATCTGTGGAATTACATTTGTAATCTTGCTATTGGATTGTTGATATTGAGTGCATATTAACACAACTGCCCTTTGAGTGTTAACCTTGTACTCTGCAATTTGGATGAATGCATGCATAGCATTCTTGTAGACTATCTCAGATTTTTCATATGCAGAATGTGAAAGACGTTCTCAGCTTCATACCTCTCTCCTCAGGTATTTTGTTACTGTGAAGGTCTAGTCGTATTCACCTACTTATTCCATCATTTATAGTTTTAATTCTTTGTTCACGCTGTTGTATGTTTATTATTTTTCCATAGAGTAAAATGCAGTATTTCTGATTAGATTCTGCATATATGACTTCCCTCTTCATGTTGACTGAAAGAATATAGGGATGTCTCATGTGCTTCTGTCTTTCCACAATCAATTATCTTTTAAACTCTAGACTTGAATCTGGAATGTGGAAATGTGAAGGAAAATGCACAAGAAAGAAACCTAATGTTCGTATTCCCATGGCTTCCCTCCTTTCGTCAGCCTAAATGTATATTTAGTTCACAGTATTTGAGAGTGTGTTCCTTCTACTCATATCACAAGTTTTCCCAAATACATACTGATAATATCTGTGTCTAGGCCAGTTTACCTACCAAAACATAGTTTTAAACACACATTTGTGGATTATTTAAAATTCCCTATGTACGGAGATAGGAATAATATGCTTTCACCCAACCTATTACCCTCCTCAGAAGGAAGGAATGTACAAATCAGGCCTCTCGTGACACTATCCAGAGCACTTTGCCAAGGCTAAGCTATGGTCATCTCCATAGCTTGGCAGCAGCCTCACTTTGAGCCACTTTTCTTTTAAGAGAAAGAAATCATAAGGATATGATATCACATGCTTGGAACCTTGCAATCTGGTAGATAATTCTCCTCTCCAAGTAAACTGTTGTTCATTCCATTTGACCACATCTCTGTTAATTTTTCATCAGGTCACTGACTCATTTTGTAGACAACATGCACTTAATTTTTTTTTTCTTCAGAAGTAGCTACTGTGTGGAACCAGGATGTCACCAAAAGCATTTTTGATACTCATATCTCATTCTTTTGTCCCAAGGTTAGAGTTAAGTTGAAATGACTATTTTTGGACAGAGCAGTTGTGCATTATGACATCACCCCTGACTTGGGAGCTTATCTCTTGGGTTTGCATGCAGGTCTGGAATGTGTTAAGCTTTGAGATATCAAGCAAGTCAGTTCTTTTTAAATTTACCATTCTGAAGATATACAATACACAGTTTCTTTTTAAAAACCCATTCAATCCTCACTACAGAGCTCACCTAAACAGTGATTGTTTACTATCCACATACTTCTTGGATGGAGAAACCAAAGGGCTAATGAATGTGCTCATGCTTTTCATCCCCTAAAGGAAGGAGGCAAGATATGAACCTAGGGTTATAGCTCTAAAGCTGAATTGATAATGAATTGTTGAACTGCAGTTATTACCCTGAAGAGGATGGCTCTCAACCCTACCATCATGGGTAGCTGTAAGTTGGTTCCCTCACACATGAGTCTACAGAGATCTCAAACACCATCTATGATTCCAAGATGGCTGCAGCAGTCACACAGCTTAGGGCAGACAACAGTGAATGTAAGTGCAGGATACAGCACAGCCATTGGTGTGAATTCTACAGAGCTGCCCCAGATACCTCTGACAACAGTGTCAAGTGCAAGTTCTAAATATTAGGAAGCAGTATTTAGAAATATTGAGAAACTCTGTTCAGTGCTGGGGATATTCCTCAGCAGTTGGCCCCAAGCAAATAAGATGAATGAGATATTTTTGAGATAGTTGAAAACTCTTATCACCACAAGACCTAGAAATGATCAGATTCTGCAAACTACATTCATTCGAAACAAGGACAAGACAGCAGAAAAACATAAATATCCTCCATAGGCAATTACTGCACCTGCATGACAAAGGAAAGGTGGACTGAAGAAGGAACTATTCATGTGATTAACACCGGTTGTTTTATAGAATATAATTTCAATGTTTCCAATTCTTCCATCATTGACTATAACAGAAGTTCAGTACATAACCAGAATAGAGTGTTTTGCCTAGAATTGAATCCATCTGTCTGATCAACTTAGCTTTTATTCAAGGATTGAAAATTTTAAAAAACAGAACTGCAGTGACAGCCATTTATGTGACAGCCGTTTCCCTTCATGTGAGTCCATAAATGGAAAAATGTTATTGGGACATAAATCACATAAGCAAATACTGTTATTTCTGTTTGACACAATTAATCCCTAGTGTCCTCTTCTAAAAAAATAAACCTCACTATGATTACACATTGTAAACCAAAAGGTTATCTAAATCTAGCCTCAATCAATTTAGAAGTTTAATTTGCCATGGTTAAGGAAATACTAGTGACACAGCCCCAGGAGGTCCTAAGTACATTTGTCCAAGGTGATTGGGCCACAGTTTAGTTTTTACCAAATGAATTAATACACGCAAGATGTTTCAGGGAGACATAAGACATCAAGAAATACATGCAAGGTGTCAATTTCTTCCATTGGGAAAAACAGGACAACAGAAAGTGGGAGAAGGTCGGGGCTCCAGGTCATAAGGAAGAGTTTGAGATTTTTTGATTGTCAATTGGTTGTGTTTAAAAACCTGGAATCAATAGATGAAAGTGGGTTCAGATAAAAAGGGGCTGGGTAAACCCAGGTTTTTATTATGCATCTTGAAAACTGATGCTAAATGTAGCACCAGCATGATTGGGTTTTAGAGTACTGATGTAGTCTTGAATATGCTGTTTCTTTAAAAGAGCTTCAAAATGTGTGAGAGGCAGAAAGGCACTCTTCCATTGAACCTTAGTGTGCATTTGAGTTTCCCTTTTTGGTTGACTTGTGTTGCTGCATGATGCCTCTATTATGAGGCGGAGAACTCCATGTCTCATTTCTTTCCTGCTGCCCTCCCTTGCCAGCCCTCTTCCACCCAGGGTGACAGCCCAGCAGTGACTCAGTCCATGCTTGATAATCACCCACCTCCATACCCCATATCCAGCAAAGCTCCCTGAGTAACTCACAACCACCAACCACCAGGGTGCTGAGCTTTCCTCTGTGTACTTCCAGTGCCTTCAAAAGACCAGGCAACCACAGTCAGACTCAGATCCTGGAAAGAGGAAGAAGATCTGGAGGAGGAAGACCTCTACGTAAGACTCCTTTTCTTTGTCTTCTAAAGAAATGTTGCTTTTGTGATTTCTTCTCAATTACTTTGGATATGAAAATCTGAAAATGTACATTATGTACAGCGTATGCAATTCTCTCTGGGGGTGAAATTCAGTGGGAATGTCTTCCCAACTAACATGCAGTGCACTGGGAGGTTTTTAAATGACAGCATCCATTATCGACTGTAATGCAGAGGCACTTTCCTCAACACGTTTTCCTTTTTGTATTAAGCATTGTGTGTTTGCCCATTAAATCAACTTTAAAGGTGAATTCTGTGAATGAAGACCTTATTTTTCCATAAGCATCCTCATGGTTTTGGGGATGTTGACCTATGGTTCAGCCACTGTGCCACTTCTTGTTTTCTACCCTTGCCAAGGGAATAATAGATCTATGTGAGGTGCACCACAGAGCCTCAGCTTCATAATGTTTTCTTTTGTATAATTGCAGAGAACATCACAGGAAAGGGTGAAAAGTAAGTACCATGAAGTAACTCACATCATGAGGGACCAACTTTAGCGTATAGAAACCTGATTCTGGGATCCCGCTGGGAAGGAGGACTGGGGGTCTCCTGAGAGAAAGTGATTTGGCCAATATAGAACTCCAGCCAGAGAGGCTGTAGGAAGGTTTATCAACTCAGAACAAAGACGAGGGAATGATGTGTGAAGCCGCAGGGCTTCAGCTGCTGGAAGAGGAGTGCGTGAGTCACTCTTTCTAATGACTTGTCCTGATGTTTTTGTTTCTAAAGGCTGGCTTCTGGAGAACGACTTCACACTCAACAAAGATGACTCCCCAGGTAGGGAACTACTTTCCAGGTAATGCGTAATGGGAAAGGGTTCCTAAGAGTCTTTGCCTTCAGGTTATTCCCGCTGCTTGAGGGGCTAAAGCAGAGGGTATGAAATCAGAAAGAAAATGAAAATGTGTGCGAGGTTTGGGGTTTGCTCTTTTCAAAGTTTGTTGTCATAAAGGTAGGAACTGTGTCTCTGGGCTGTGAGGGTACTGTGTTCATTAGAGATGATCTCTGCAGTACGTCTGCTCTTTTCTGCCCAGTGAAACATTGAAACCTTTGGTTTGGGTTAATCAGCACTCCTTGTGATTATGCACAAGGGATGTAGGGTGGGGCATTGAGTGTCATCTGTAAGGAAAGGAAGGAATCTGTGGGAACATCTTTCTCACAGGCATTTACTTGAACTTAGAGAAAAAGCTCTGCTGTGTGCTAAGGAGAGATTGATAATCACCCTCTGAACTTTTAAGACTTGTTATAGCACGTCTATTTTTCTGCCCTCTCTGTGGGTTTAAAGGGATCTCCCAGGTGTGGATGGCAGAGTGAATGTTCACTCTGGGCTCACTGGTGATTGGGCCAATATAGAACTCCAGCCAGAGAGGCTGTAGGAAGGTTTATCAACTCAGAACAAAGACCAGGGAATGATGTGTGAAGCCGCAAGGCTTCAGCTGCTGGAAGAGGAGTGGGTGAGTCACTCTTTCTAATGACTTGTCCTGATGTTTTTGTTTCTAAAGGCTGGCTTCTGGGGAATGACTTCAAACTCAACAAAGACAAACCCCCAGGTAGGGAACTACTTTCCAGGTAGGATGTAATGGGAACTCTGCAGCTCTGTGTCTGCAGTCTCTTGGGAAGGCAGAGAAGGAGTCTGACCTTGAGCACATTTGTAGCCTCCATTTCCCAGTCCTACTGCTGATTCTGAGATGAGGCTTCTTTCTCTCCGTGTCTCTAATTTTTGGGGGAACCAAGAGTTCCTTCCCACAGAAGATGGCATTACACTATTTCCTGTCTTCCAAAGTTAGGCTTCCGTTGTTCTCTAAGTTGATATTTATAAGTTAAGTTCTGGACCTTTTATTAACAGATTGCTAAAAGTTGTGCAGGAAACCCCATAGGATAAAGTCTGCTGATAGCACATAATTCTGTCCATGCTATGCTATGGATGGCATTTTTATTTTTGGAGGATTCTGATTTTATGTAATAAGATGCAAAACTAAGTGGGCACCCTCTATCCAGTCTGGGGCACTTCATTAAAGAACTGAGTTTGCCGCTGTCTGTCATTTGCTTTTCTTCATGAGAGATTTGAACCACCTAAATATTGCCAGCACCCTCTTTTGGGACCCTGACATCTGAGAGGGTGAGATGGCACAAGTGCAGACGTCTGTGGTTCCTCCCTGAAATTTTCCTCCTCCTTAAATCATGTAAACAGTCTTAAAAGTGAAATGGGCTGGGTATAGTGGCTCCCACCTTTAATGCCAGCACTTTGGAAAGCCAGGATGAGGGGATTCCTTGAGGCTGGAAGCTTAAGACCAGCCTGGAAAACACAGAGATGCCCCATCTTATTTATTTTTAAAAATAAAAAAGTGAGGGGAACCCTGTGAGGACGATGGGAGAGGGCTTCCAGAGAGGGATATCCGCTTTGGAATTCCCGAAATGGAAACAAAGTTTCAGGCAAAGGACAGAAAGACACAAGGGTGGCTGCAGCAGAGTGAAAGGATGCTGGGATGAATAAGGTGGGTGAAGGCCTTGTACACCTAGTGAGCACTCCCAGAGAAGATGGACTTCAGTTGAGATGGAAAACCACTGGAGGATTTTAGCCCAGGATTACTGTTAATTCTCTAAGGAAAAGACTGAGCAGCAGCTCTGTGTGAATATACTGTAATACAGGCAAGGGTGGAAGCAGGAAGAGCAGCTAGGAGGCTGGTGGAGTAGTTCAGGTGAGAGCCGACAGTGAAGAGAAAAACAACAATGACCTGAAGGAGGCTGACATGAGAAAAATGAAGTGAAACTAAAAGTAGATAATAAAGTGGTAAATAGACAAGTCACAGAAAAAGAAATGCAGGTGATTTTTAAACACATCTTCACTCATAAAAGAAAGGCAAATGACAGCTCTACTGCAGGGTCTCTCCTATTGAGGGAAATCCCAAAACCATGGCCAAACGTTCTTTGGTGTGGCTGTAAGGAAAGTTGCATTCATATATTGCTGGTGGAAATGCAAAAAGGCTCAACTCCATGAAGGGGACTTTGGGACAATCTCACAACCATGAAAATGCATTTGAACCAGACATCCTGCTTTGAGGAATTTTATCCTGAAGGTGGTATGCTCCATGAATATAAAACAAACTATGTGCAAAGTTCTTGTTGCATTATTTTCAATAGTTAAATGTTGGAAATAACTGACATGCCTGGAAAGGGACTAGCAAAATAAGCTGGTACTTCATGAAGGAGAAGTATGGAGCTGTAAAAAAGAGTAAGATGTCTTTTTATTGCTATGGAGTGATTCTCAAGATAGGGTACGCAGAAAAGCCAAAAGGAGAACATGCAGTAATATACATGAAAGAAAGCAGGAGAAATAATGTGTATTTCATTATTTAAAAATAAAAGACAATGTTGGGGAATTCTTGACGATGACCTGTGACAGATTTCTCCTAACTTCACTGGGTAGCCAAAGTGCATATTTTCTCCAAATATTATTTTGCTATGGGTTCTGCAAAGGATGTTAATTGTGCACTTTTTGCCTTTGAGTTAGAGAAAGCTTTGCTTTGTAATCTGTATGCTTTGTGTAGTATACAGACTGCTCTTTGATTTTATTCTATTCTCTCAGTGTTTTGAGTTAGGTGTAATATGGGAATTATACTTGTGTTGCATGTGAGAAGGCTGGTTCTAAGAAGAAGACTGAGTCGATCAAGGATGTAAATTCTAGATATATGACATATAAAACTAGAATTTATAAAAAGGCATGAATATGGCCTGCTTTAAATACTACCTTGTTTAAAAAAATTGTTTTTTTGTTACTAAAGCCATTAAGCCTCAGGATGAAAACAGCAACATAGAATAATGAGAAATAAAATAGGGATACTTGTAACAGAGTAATGCTTTTTGTTTTGAAGAGACAGGGTCTTGCTTTGTTACCCCAGCTGGAATGCAGTGGTGTGATCATAGCTCACTGCAGCCTCCATCTTCTAGGCTCAAATGATCTTCCCACAACAGGCTTCCATGTAGCTTGGGACACAAGGGCTCACCACCACATCTGGTGACATTTAGAAGATTTTTTGTAGAGACGAGGTCTCACTGTGTTGCCCAGGTTGGTCTTAAACTGCTGATCTTAAGGAATCCTCCTGCCTTAGCCTCTAAAAATGTCAGGATTATAGCTGTGGGCCAGCACACCTAGCCCAGAAATGTTCCTAAAAGTCAGAAAAAAAATAAGTTAAATAAGAAATACATAAAAAGATAAACATATACTATGGTATATGAAATGTCACAGTTCGGTCATGGTCACTACAACAGTGATTAAAATATCCAACAGTTGAGGCAAGTCTAAGAACTGAGAGGGATGTACAGGATTGGTTTGGAAGCCAGAATTAGGATTGTCAGAGCTGGGAAAGCGGAAGCAAGGCAAGAATGTGCCCATGAATGTGGCACGCAGCAGCTTTATAGTATGCCGTGTGCACAGGAGTGTGGCATGCAGCAGCTCCGTGGTATGCCGTGTTCACAGGAGAAGGGCACACAGCAGCTCCGTGGTATGCCATGTGTCCCCTTTTACATCAGGCCAGCTCCAGCCCAGCAGATGAGAATCACCTGATGGGTAGAAAGAGTGGACTCAGGTAAAATCTCTGATCATGCTTCATAACTGAGAGACTGAAAATGTTTGCCTTATGGGTCATAAAACTAATAATTAAAGTGACAACATAGGGATAATAGAGTAGGTCAGTAAATGCGGTAAGCCACCTGCCACCTCTCCAGAGCTTCAACCATCCCACAGAAATGTTGGGGC
The DNA here is from genome assembly GCA_031835075.1 of Saguinus oedipus. NCBI lineage: Eukaryota > Metazoa > Chordata > Mammalia > Primates > Cebidae > Saguinus > Saguinus oedipus. The sequence goes on along the minus strand of CM063175.1, from coordinate 2,953,212 downwards.
AGCAGGATTTAACAAAGCTTGTGAGAAGAGCTCTCAGTCCAGGGTCCAGGGCATGATCTAGAGGACTCAGGTGTTCCAAGATCTCTATCCCCGGGGAACCAACTACATTATTACCTCAGGTCTATCACTCCTCACTGTGGTGACTCTGGGCAAGTCACTCAAAACGTCTGAGTTTTAATTCACTGAATTGGAAAATACGGATTGTAGCCCCTTCCCTGCCTGTCCCTTGGGATTGATGTGGAGATCAGGGAAATCACAGATCTCTGTCATGAGCTGGAAATCATGTGGCCATGGAAACGGTGAAGTCACTTTCCATTCTACCCTGCACAGGAGACATGCAAGCTTTCTCTCTGTATTCAACCACTACCAAGTATCTGGATTATCATTCTCGACATTGAATGATTGAACATTTTAGGGCATTTGCAAGAAAAAAAGAGCTTTTTTTAAGTCTTTATCTGCATTTCATCTTTTTAGGTGCTATAGACCTTAGTAGGTATAGCATAGATGTACTAATGTTTCTACATTTCAGGATAGGGAAGAGAGGCACAGATGGGTTCATATCTCTCTTCCAGGTATGTGCAGATTCTATGTAGGATTTGAACCCAGCCTGTTCTTGGTAACGTGGACTTTCTGCTTTTCTATATTGTCTCATCTGAATAAAGGTATCTGCCTGGACAAACAAATTTTCCTAGAACCCAGATCTAATTGAGGTAGCATTAAAAGGCAGTCGGTGAAAACTAGGATGAAAAGTTTAAACTGTATAAGTTTTCACTAATTTCTCTGTGGTCTTCTGCCAGCAAGATGTCAAGCATTGTCTTTATTATAATACATTTCTACCTTGCAGGTTTGGCTGGCCGTGCCAGGCGCTGGGTCCAAAAAAAATGGAGGCGTAGGATAATTTGCCCCAATCAAAATGAAGGTAGGGTGGAAATTATATCATTAAGTTGACTGAAGCAAATAATTCCAGTTTACTCATCCAGTGTCCCAGAGAAACTCAGTAAATGCTATGTCATGTTCTTCATTTATTTCATTTGTGCCCATTTCAATGCATTAAATCAATGGGTGATGCAACTACACAAGTAAAGTACATTGACAACTTAGAGTTTGGGACTTTTTGTTTCTTTGTTTTTGTGAAAAGGTCTCATTTTGTCACCCAGGAGTGCATTGGTGCAATCACAGCTCATTGCAATTTTGACCTCCCCATGTTCAGGTGATCCTTCTACCTCAGCCTCCCAAGCAGAAGGCTGTAATGCACATGCTTTATACCAAGCTATTTTTTAAAATTTTATTTTTTGTAGAGACGGGGTTTCACAGTGTTGCCCAGGCTTGGTTCACTTTTGGTAGTAAAGGACATCTCAAATGTTTAGGCAATTATCAGTTTGGGACATTATGAACGCAGCAATTATAAACCTTCTTGTGTCTTGTTTGGAAACATAATTTTTAAAATGTAAGGAAATACTAAAATTATGATTACTTTCTCGTACGTTAAGACTACGTTTCTTTATAAGAATTTTGGTAGAATTTACCGGTGAAATCATCTAAGATAGTGTTTTTGTTCTTTTGAGAAGATAGTAATTATTGATTCAACTTTTAATCTAAATGTAGGTGTATACAGATAATTCATTTATCATGAGAAGACTCTTATCCTTCTAAAACAGATCCAAAAAATTAGGTCATTTCATATAATATTTCCAAGTGTGAGCACAGATGTGTTCACAATATTCCTTTATTATTATTTTTTGATTCAACTTGTCTTGAACTGATATTATTAGTACATTGTGACTTCCTTCTTTTCCTTTGAGGTTAGACAAGGTAGAGGTTTATCAGTGTTATTAATCTTTTCAAAGAATTGGTTTTTGGTTTTGTTGATTTTCTCTGATGATTTCCTGTTTTTTATTTCATTAATTTCTGCAGTCATTTATTTTTCCTCTATTCAACATTATATTGCTGTTTTTCTTTCATTGCCCAAGGTGGAAGCTGGATCATGAATTTAGATTTGATTTTTCTCATTATTGACACAGCATCATGAATGTTACTCTCTAAATATAATATCATTGAAATGCACACTTAATAATTAAAATAATAAATATGTAAGCTTTTGAAACGTTAAAAATACAACAGGATAGATGATAAATGTAATAGCATTATATGTAGATCCACAGAAGGTAAATAATCCTGTAACATTTCATAAAATGTTGGGATTTGCCTAGACTTTCATGTGGGCAGCAGGTGTGATGAGATGCTCTCACTGAGCCATACAGTGCCTTTCTGTATTAACCGGTTCTTCCCATGATGATTTCACATTGATGAGGTTGCCCTAGCCAGAAAGCCAAGGCCCTTTCATTTCTTTCTTCCCCTCTCCTTTGCCTTTCTTCAGCACCAAGGAGAGTGGCCCAGCAGCAGCTCAGTTCATGCTTGTCAACAACCCACCTCCATACACTGCAGCTTTGGTCCACATTTCCCAAGCCTCCTCATGGGATTCCTCAGCATCACCTGTGCACTGACTGTCTCTCTGTGTTCACCTAGCTCCTGTTCAAGACCCAATGGAGTGTACAACTGAAAAGCTTCAGGAGGAGACATCACCTCCCATAGTAAGATGCATTTCTTTTTCTTGAAGAGAAATGTCTTTTTCTGGGGCTTCTAGAATATCAAGTGAGTATCATATTTGCCTGCCATTGTTAATCAGGCCTCAGCTGTCATGGACTCTAGCTACCAGTCACTGGAAAGTATGATCAACTGAAACCTGATTGATGATGTCAGTCAAAAGATGACATCACTGACAAACTAGTAGTGAGCATATTTCTCAGTAGCAACATTTTCTTCCTGAAAAAGAATTTTGTATTTGGCAGCCAACATGGACTCGCTAAACATTCCATGAAAACCCAGTCTTGGTGGCTCACACATGGAATCCCAGCACTTTGGGAGGATAAGGCAGAGAGTGCCAAAATAATTAAACCCATCTCTACTATAAATACAAGCATTAGCTGGGCATAGTGGCAGGTGCCTGTGGTCACAGCTAGTTGGAAGGCTGAGGCAGGAGAATTGCTTGATCCCAGGAAGCTGAGGTTGCCGTGAGCCAAGATCATGCCACTGCACTCCAGCCTGGGTGACAGAGCAAGAATCTGTCCAAAACCAAAGACAAAAACCCACTGCCCTTTCTCCAAGCATCCTCTGCTTTATTTGGGGGTTCAGTGACTTGACTTGATAACTGTTTGATACCTGTTTTTGTAACACCACCAAGTGAATGAAAGACCTGTGCAGTCAGGACCCAGTATGATCTGATCCTCATGATGTTTTCTTTCTCTTACTGCAGGAATATGCTACAGGTGAATATAACCACAGTATGTATTGTATTTTTTAACATAGTTTCATTAGGGTGTAGTTGACATGCAACCGAATTCACCCATTTAAAGTGGGTGATTCAGTGTTTTTACTATATTTATAGGCTATGCACCCATGTTACAATCTAACTTTAAAACCTCTGCATTCCTCCTCAAAGAAACCTCATTAGTAGACACCCCTCTGTTTTTCCCAACCTTGCACCCCTGGTTCTAAGCAGCCCTAATGTACTTCTTGTTTCGACATACAGTGCCTTTCTGTATTAACCGGTTATTAAGGTGACTGTTTTACGATTATGAAGTTGCCCTAGCTAGAAGGCCAAGGCTCTTTCATTTCTTTCTGCCCCTGTCCTTTTCCTTCATTCAACACCAGGAGAATGGACCAGCAGCAGCTCAGTCCATAGTTGTGAAGCACCCCGCTCCATCACTGAAGCCCCTTCATACACACATTCCCCAAAGCTCCTTGTGGAATTCCTCAGCATCACCAGTACACTGACTGTCTCTCTGTGTTCTCCTAGCTCGTGTTCAAGACCCAATGGATTATACAACTGAAAAGCTTCAGGAGGAGAGGTCACCTGACATAGTAAGATGCATTTCTTTTTCTTGAAGAGAAATGTTTTTTTGGGGTGCTTCTAGAATGTCAAGTGAGTATCACTGTTGCCTGCCATTGTGAATCAGGCCTCAGCTGTCATGGACTCTAGCTACCAGTCACTGGAATGTAGGACCAACTGAAGCCTGACTGATGATGTCAGTCAAAAGATGACATCACTGACAAAGTAGTAGTGAGCATGTTTCTCAGTAGCAACATTTTCTTCCTGTAAAATAATTTTGTATTTGGCAGCCAACATGGACTCGCTAAGTATTTCATGAAAACCCACTGCCTTGGTGGCTCACACGTGGAATCCCAGCACTTTGGGAGGCTGAGGCAGACAGGGCCAATATAATGAAACCCCATCTTTACTATAAATACAAGCATTAACCAGGCATGGTTGTAGGCACCTCTGGTCACAGCTAGTTGGAGGCTGAGGCAGGAGAATTGCTTGAACCCAGGAAGCTGAGGTTGCAGTGAGCCGAGATCATGCCACTGCACTCTAGCCTGGGTGACAGGGCAAGAATCTGTCCAAAACCAAAGACGAAAACCCACTGCCCTTTCTCCAAGCATCGTCTATGCTTTATTTGTGGTTCAGTGACTTGATCACTGTTTGATACCTGGTTTTGTAACACCACCAAGTGAATGAAAGACCTGTGCAGTCAGGACTCAGTATGATCTGATCCTCATGATGGTTTCTTTTTCCCCTCTTACAGCAGGAAAATGCTACAGATGAATATCACCACAGTACGTATTTTTTTTTAACATAGCTTCATTAGGTTGTAGTTGACATGCAACCGAATTCACCCATTTAAAGTGGGTGATTCAGTGTTTTTAGTATATTTATAGGCTATGCACCCATGTTACAATCTAACTTTAAAACCTCTTCATTCCTCCTCAAAGAAACCTCATTAGTAGACACCCCTCTGTTTTTCCCAACTTTGCACCCCTGGTTCTAAGCATCCCCGATGTACTTCTTGTTTCCATATACAGTGCCTTTCTGTATTAACCGGTTCTTAAGGTGACTGAAGTTGATGAAGTTGCCCTAGCTAGAAGGCCAAGGCTCTTTCATTTCTTTCTGCCCCTGTCCTTTTCCTTCATTCAACACCAGGAGAATAGTCCAGCAGCAGCTCAGTCCATGCTTGTGAACCACCCACCTCCATCACTCCAGCCCCTCCATACACATATCCCCAAGCCTCCTTGTGAGATTCCTCAGCAGCACCAGTGCACTGACTGTCACTCTGTGTTCTCCTAGCTCCTGTTGATGACCCAGAGGAGTGTACACTTGGCAATGAGGAGGAGGAGGTGACCTCTGACACGGTAACATACACTACTTTGTCTGGAAATTTATTTTTTCTGGGGCTTCTAGACCATGAAGTGAATATGATTTTTGACTGCCATCATAAATTAGGCCTCAGGGGTCTCGGACTCTAGCGACTGGTCACCGGAGATTATGACCAACTGAGGCCTTATGGATGATGTCCGTCAAAAGAGGACATCACCTACAAACTGGTCATGAGCATGTTTCTCAGTAGCGGCGTTTCTCCTTAAAAAATAATTTTGTATTTTCTAGAGAACATAGACACCTGCTAAATTTACCAAACGCACTACATTTTCTGCAAGTATCCTCTGTGCATCATCTGGGGCCAGTGACTTGATCACTGTTCTACATCTGGATTTCTCATTGTTGTTGTTGTTTTGACACAGAGACTTTCTCTGTCACCCAGCTACAGTGCAGTGGTGTGATCTCAGATCACTCTAACCTCCACGTACTGGCTTCAAGCAATTCTCCTGCCTCAGTCTCCTGAGTAGCTGGGACTACAGGCTCACTGCACCACCATGCCAGGTTTCTTGTAGTTTTTAGTAGAGATGGGGTTTCACCATGTTGGCCAGGATGGTCTCAATCTCTTGCCCTCATGATCTGCCCGCCTCAGCCTCCCAACATGCTGGGATTACATGTGTGAGCCACCACGCCCAGCCTGCCATCTGGTTTTCTAATCTCACCAAATGAATACAAAACCTGTGCCAACAGGACCCAGTATGATGTGATCCTCATGGTGTATCTTTTTCTTTTATTGCAGGAGAAGCCTGCGGCCCAGTATCACCAACGTACGTATTCCTTTTCTTTCAAACAGTTAAGCGAGACGTAGTTGACATGCAAACCAATTCACCCATTTAAAGTAGGTGATTCAGCATTTTTTACTGTATTTACAGGGTTGTGCAACCATTGTTAGAATCTAATTTCAGAAGCTCTTGGTTCCCTCTCAGAAAACCCCCTTAATAGTGACTCCTCTGTTTTCCCCAACCCCCCACACCCCTGGTTCTAGGCAGCCCTAATCTACCTCCTGTTTCTATAGTACATTGCCTTTCTGTATTAACCGGTTCTTCAAATGACGATTTCACATTGATGAGGTTGCCCTAGCTAGGAAGCCAAGGCTCTTTCATTTCTTTGTGCCCCTCTCCTTTTCCTTTTTTCAGCACCAAGGAGAATGGTCCAGCAGTAGCTTGGTCCATGCTTGTCAAACGCCCAACTCCATACACTCCAACCCGGTCCACATTTCCCAAAGCTCCTTGTGAGATTCCTCAGCAGCACCAATGCACTGACTGTCACTCTGTATTCTCTTAGGTCCTGTTGAGGTCCTACAGGACCTCATTTTTGAAGACAATGAGATGCCCCCTGACCTGGTAAGATGCATTTCTTTGTCTTGAAGAGAAATTTTTATTGCTGGGCCCTCTGGAACATCAAGTGAATATCATTTTTGACTGCCATTGTGAATCAGACCTCAGTTGTCATGGACTCTAGCGACCAGTCAGTGGAGTTTCTTACCAACTGAGGCCTGATTGACGATGTCAGTCAATAGATGGCGTAACTTACAATCTGGTCGTGGGCATATTTCTTAGTAGCAACATATTCTTCTTGAGAAATTATTTGGTATTTGCCAGCTGACATGGCCCACTTGCTAAATTTCCAAAACACCCCACTGTCTTTTTCAGAAGCATCTTCTATGCTTCATTTGGGGACCAGTGACATGTGGTTTTCTAATGTCACCGTGTGAAAAGACCTGCCCCCACAGCACCCAGCATGATATGATGCTTACGATGCTTTTTGTGTTTTTCTCTTATTGCAGGACACCGGGACAGCCCCAAATGACCTCCGTAAGTATTCATTTTCTTCTAAACTGCTTTATTGTCACACAGTTGACATGCAAAACAATTCACTTATTTAAAGTGGGTGATGTAGTGTTTTTACTATATTTACAGGTTTGTGCAGCCATTGTCACAATCTAAGTTTAGAATCTTTTCATTCCCCCTCAGAGAGATGCCATAGCCATTAGTAGTCACTTCTCTTTTTTCCCAAGGCCCACACCCCTGGCCCTAGGCAGCCGCTAAGCTACTTTCTGTTTCTCTAGATCTGGCAATCTCTTTTTTAATTTAAATTTGATTTTAATTTTTGGGATACATGTGCAGGATGTGCAGCTTTGTTACATAGCTTAAAGTGTGGCATGGTTTGCCGTACCTGCCAACCCATCACCTAGGTATTAAGCCCAGCATACATTACCTCTTTATTCTGATGCTCTCCTGTCCACTTTTCCCACAGTGTGTTTTTCCCCTCTCTAATATTGTGCATATTCTAATACCACTTTCTTCCTAATGACAAATCTAAGTGATAGATAAGTCAAGGGGGATTTTCTTGCTTGCTTTTGTCTGGAGAACCTCCCTAGATTTAGGTTCCTGATAGGTGTGAGGATCTGGGGCATTCTGTGAGAAACAGATGTCTCCATGAAGAACTCAGCTCTGAGACAGGACACTCTCCATGATGCCCTATTGATGCTACTACTGAAATAGGTTTTTGTTTCCTTCTGAAAACCTTCACACACAGAGAGCCAAGGTAGCTGCTTTAAGTCATGCTGAATGTCAAGTGGACCACATGATGGTTTGAGGGGTTTTTTTGGAGCATTCATTCTGTGGAGATGCATTGCTTTTCAGTAAAATTTGATTGTACTATATGTGTCAGTATTTTCCCAATGGAACAAAAGAATGAAACTGTTTGATTGTGCAATGTCACTTGTTCACCCCAGAAGTGATTTTCTCATGACCAGATTGTCCTAGACATCTTTAATCTCTAGACGAAGTTTCCCATTGGTGCCGCAGGGGCGCTGCTGTGTGTGAGTCAAGGAAAATATCAGTATCAGTATTACCAACATTGAGGTTCTCAGAATTCATGGACACCTGCTTAGTAGGCTCCATGGGAGAGAGCAAGGGAGAGCCTCGTGCTAGACCGGAAGGGGAACATGATTTAGAGGATGAGAGGGGAAACCATGAGGGCATTTGGGACATTGTTAAAAGAGAATGTCAAGGTTGCAGTGTTAGGGGCATCGGTTCAGCATCATCACCAGGGCCGAGGCAGGATATGAGACCCCTTCTGGGGAGGAGTGAGTAGACTTGGCCTTCCTCTCTGTCAAAAGCTTGGTGTGAACATCATCCTAAATACCTTGAGAAAGGAACTTCCTTCCTGACCCATGTCTTCTCCATCTCTTTGTGTGATGATGGCAATGATACCAGCAGAGTGTCATTGCAGAGAGGGGCAGAACAGGAATCAGGTCCCCATTTTTCTGACACAGAAAAGACAGGACATGAGTCAGTAGAAATGGACCTCAGGGTTAGACCAGACACAGAGAGGTCCCAGACCTGATCTTCCTGGGGCTGAGACAGACAAGTTTTTATTTTTCACCTCTTCTGGAAATCTCCTGAGGAATGATTATCTTCAGTAGACCCTGTTGGCCAAGGGTCTTGTGGCCCAGAAATGCTTTTCAACTGGACAGAGTCTTCCAGCTCTTGGCCTGGGCAGCTGCAGCACTCCAAAGTAGCAGGGCAGGTGGGGAGGGACATGAGTTCCAGTGCAGGGTGATCTCAGCAAAGGGCTGGTGACTGATCCCCGACTCCAGGTCATCCTTGCAACTCTTCGGTGCAGTCCGTAACATCTCAGTTTCCACTTATTTTGGAGATGGTTTAAAATCTTCTGTCTCAAAGTCTGTGTCTTCCCACAGGTGAATAGAGGAACCCTGGCTATGGGTATTTACTAGCAGGGCAGTGACTGTGTCATCCTCATTTGTCCTTACCCCAGAGCTCAGTCCTGGGAGTGACACTTTAGGCTTTATGAATGTTTTAATGAACACACCCCTGGGATGAGCTCTAGGTCACCCCTGGGCTGGGATCTAGTGCAGGTGTGGAAAGGTGTTCTTCTCAGCCTGTCCAGCCTGTTGAGCCACACACTCATCCTGGAGCCTGCCCAGCTTCTGAGTCAGGGTCTCTGGAGATGAGGGTGAGCTCCTGAGGACAGTGAGATGCCCCCACCCCTCTGCTCCTGCTGCTTTGATCTAGTCTAGACAGGGTGTGCAGGGCCACGCTCTTCCACTGGGTGCAAGCACATCCCTGCTGGAATCCCTCTGGACCTGGATGTTGTCCACACTGTCATATCCCCAGCCCCACACAGTGACAGGCCCTTGTGCATATGCCCAGGAAGTAACCGTAAATGTGTGGTAGGATCAGAGCAGCAAATGATTGTGCAGAAAACACCTGGAGAGGGGAGTCAGGTCTTCCTCATGTCTGGATCTCTGGAGCTGTCCCGTCTAGTGTGCTTCTCAGTCATATACATGCCTCTTTATAGTTAAATAAACAAGTATATACAATGAAATATTCAAAACCTCATCACAACACCCACCATGCAATGGCCCAGCAGCTGTACATCAGAGAGAATTTCCATCCCCACAGAATGCTGTCTTGCATGTCTGCTGTGAGCCTGGCCCAGGGTCTGATTGTTGGACTCATGTCACTCAAAGCGTGCACATCAAAGTTGGGATCTCAGGGTTGTGGGATTGGAGGTGAGACCTATAATGGGCCAGTGGAAGAAAAAATGGAAAGGTGATTTGTTCAGCTTCTCTTTCTTACTTGAAGGCTGGAAAGTGTAAGCAATGCCTTGTTGAAGACCTCTGGCTCCACAGAGCCTAGAGAGAGTCTGAGAACACAGAGGAAAGCTCAGGGTGATCTCGTGTAATCCAGTGTGACCTCACCTGGAGTAGGAGGGTGGGTGAGTCACTCTCTGAAATAACTTCTTGCTGAGATTCGTGTCTCTAAAGATTGACCAGTGGACACCATCCATGAGGGAAGCTGTCATAGGACAATTTCTGCAGGTAGAAAATGATACCCTAGGCCGGGTGCAGTGGCTCAGGCCATTAATCCCAGTACTTTGGGAGGCTGAGGTGGGTGGATCATGAGTGAAGACATAAAGACCATCCTGGGCAACATGGTGAAACTCCATCTCTACTAAAACTACAAAAATTAGCTGGGTGTGGTGGTGTGTGCCTGTAGTCCCAGCTACTCAGGAGGCTGAGGCAGGAGAATTGCTTGAAACCAGGAGGCAGATGTTGCAGTCAGCTGAGATCCCACCACTGCACTCCAGCCTGGTGCCTGGTGAGCAGGACTCTGTCTCAAAGCAACAAACAAACAAACAGAAAAAACAAAAATGATACCCTAGGAGTATTTCTGGGACCAGTTGGGTAACACCTGTTGCTTTGGAACCTAGGAAGGGGGCTATGAAGCTAGAGCCAAAAAAAAGAATAGCTGTAGAGGTCTGACTTATTTCTGTTGTATTTTAATAAGATAGAGATGAGAGGATGTGTGTCCATGGGCTTTGTGGGCTGCTTTTGTAACCGTCATTTCTTGCTCTGGTATTTAATGATACTTTTCCCAGGAGAACAATTTTTCCTGCCTATGTCACAGCAAACATCTAAGCCTTGCTTTTTGATTGCTTAATATATTTTGGGAAGTGGGAATGTGAGAATATCATTAGGTCTTGGCATTATCTAAGATGAAAGATATCTGGTGAGACACCGTCACAGTACTATTTGAACATAGATGTTTCTCTGAGATGGTCTCAGAATCTTCAGTCCCACACTCCATATGCCACACCCAGCAAAGCTCCCTGAGTTACTCACAGTCTCCAGCCACCAGGGTACTGACTTTTTACTGTGTCTCCCTCCAGCTCCTCCTGAGGATTGCAGGAGCATCACTCCTGAGGATGATGGTGAGGTAAGAACCCCTATTTCTGTCCTCTAAAGAATGCCCTGTCAGGTGGGGATTGGGGAGGGAGAGCATCAGGATAAATAGCTAATGGATGTGGGGCTTAAACCTAGGTGATGGGTTGATACATGCAGCAAAACACCATAGCACATGTTTACCTGTGTAATAAACCTGCACAATTCTGCACATGCATCCTGGAACCTAAACTTCAAAAGAAAACAAAAGGCAAAAAGAATTGTTTCTTTTCTGATTTCTTTCCTTCTGTTAATTGCGGTAATCTGAGAAGGCACATTATGTCTGACATGTCCAATTCTCTTTTTGGGGTTGGAATTCAATGGGAGTGTCTTCCCATCGGATATGTGACATATTAGAATGTTTTAGATGACAGCATTCATCATCAGCTGTAACGCAGAGGTATTTTCCTCAACACCAGTTTTCCTTTTTGGTTTAGGCATTGTGTATTTGCCAATGTAAATCAACTTCTAGATAAATTCTGTGGGAAAAGGTGTTGTCTTTTCCACAGGTGTCCTCTATTCTAGCATGTTTGATTCTTGGCCTTTGACACAACCATTGTCTTAACAACTAGCTTCCTGAAGTCCTCAAGAGACTGACAGATCTGTGGGGGGGGTAGGGGAGGGGTGCAGAAGAATTAATCTGATCCTCATAGCATCTTCTTTTGTCTAATTGCAGAGTTCATCATTCATTGTTTATGGTATGTACCCTGAAGCAGCTCACTTGCTGTGGAACACACTTGCTGGTTTTAATATATAGAAACCTGATTCTGGGTTCTGGTTAAAGAATATTGGGGATCTAGTGAGAGCAAATAATTTTGCAAGTGTATGACTATGATCAGAGGGACTGTATGAATGCATGTGAACCCAGAGGATCAGCCAGGGGATGTTATGTGAGCCGACGTGGCTTCAGCGGGAGTAGAAGTGAGTGCACCTCTCTCTGACTTACTCTGCTGTTGGTGGTTCTAAGAAATGGATTCTGGAAAATCTCAACAGTGAAGAAGACACCTTTCCAGGTAGGCAACAAGATTACAGGTGGAATCTAATAAAGCAGGTTCCCAGGAGCCTTCAGCTTCTGCCTGCTGCTTGGCAGGCTGAGTGAGCATGTAGAAAGAGAAGAAAAATCATGGATGAAATTTGTTCTTGTCAGAGTTTAACATCATAGTGGTGAGAAGTGTGAGTACCCTGTCTGTGATAACCTCTTCTGTTTTTTTTTGTGTGCGTGTGTCCCCTGTTCTTGCTTTATTATTTAAAGGTGGTCTTTCTGAGGATACCTCTTTTCTGCCTCTGCCACTGCAAAATGTTAAAGCCTTTGGTTTGGGACACAGTTCTGTCATGGCAGTTACTTAATCCTGGAGAAAATAAGTCTTCCGCAGTGTGCCCAGATGCTTGGGAGAAACTGATTCTCACTTTCTGAACTGTTAGGTTTCATGGCAGCACATTCATTTGTCTGTCCTTGCTGTTTACTGCTGATATCAAGGGCTCTCTCTGGGCATGGGGGACAGGATGAAGATTTGCTCTGGCATCATTGCAAAGCTCCAGTGTCTTGTAAATGGAGGAAGAAGCACACCCTTGAGCACACTGCTCAATTTTATTATCTAAATGAGAATATGGAGTTTTACCATCATTTGTTAAAGAGGTCTTCCTTTTCCCATTGTGCATTCTCGGCAGCTTTGTTGAAGATCAGTTGACTGTATGCATGCATTGAATTTTGGGCTCTCTATTTCATATCTCTAATACGTATGGGTGCCTCCATGCTAGGACCCTGCTGTCTGAATTTCTGTATCTTTTTTTCTCATAGATTTCAATTTCATGAATGCATATCTTCCAACGCTATTCTTTTTCAACATTATTATGATTATTTGAGACATATAAGAATTCAAAAAAATGTTGGGTTATCTTTTCTATTTCTGCACAGATGGTTGTTACCAGTTTGATTACAGTTGTTGTGCGTCTTTGGATCATTTTGTAGTAATGTGTATTAGTCAGGTTTTGCCTTCCTGTCTGTGAATATGGGATGCCTTTTCATTTGTTTGTACCTTCTCTACTTCCTTTCAGTCACATTCTGTTCTTACCAGGTTATGAGTATTTCATCTCATTGGTTAGATTCTAGGTATCTAATAATTTTAGAGGTTATTATCCGTGGAATTACATTTGTAATCTTGCTATTGGATTGTTGATATTGAGTGCATATTAACACAACTGCCCTTTGAGTGTTAACCTTGTACTCTGCAATTTGGATGAATGCATGCATAGCATTCTTGTAGACTATCTCAGATTTTCCATATGTAGAATGTGAAACACGTTCTCAGCTTCATACCTCTCTCCTCAGGTATTTTGTTACTGTGAAGGTCTACTCATATTCACCTACTGAATGGTGTCCTTCCCATTGGTGTAGTAATGTGGTTCAGGAAATACTTCACCTACTTATTCCATCATTTATAGTTTTAATTCTTTGTTCACACTGTTGTATGTTTATTATTTTTCCATAGAGTAAAATGCAGTATTTCTGATTAGATTCTGCATATCTGACTTCCCTCTTCGTGTCGACTGAAAGAATATAGGGACGTCTCATGTGCTTCTGTCTTTCCACAGTCAATTATCTTTTAAACTCTAGACTTGAATCTGGAATGTGGAAATGTGAAGGAAAATGCACAAGAAAGAAACCTAATGTTCGTATTCCCATGGCTTCCCTCCTTTCATCAGCCTAAATGTATATTTAGTTCACAGTATTTGAGAGTGTGTTCCTTCTACTCATATCACAAGTTTTCCCAAATACATACTGATAATATCTGTGTCTAGGCCAGTTTACCTACCAAAACATAGTTTTAAACACACATTTGTGGATTATTTAAAATTCCCTACGTATGGAGATAGGAATAATATGCTTTCACCCAACCTATTACCCTCTTCAGAAGGAAGGAATGCACAAATCAGGCCTCTCATGACACTATCCAGAGCACTTTGCCAAGGTTAAGCTACGGTCATCTCCATAGCTTGGCAGCAGCCTCAATTTGAGCCACTTTTCTTTTAAGAGAAAGAAATCATTCAGGATATGATATCACATGCTTGGAACCTTCCAATCTGGTAGAGAATTCTCCTCTCCAAGTAAACTGGTGTTCATTCCATTTGACCACATCTCTGTTAATTTTTCATCAGGTCACTGACTTATTTTGTAGACAACATGCACTTAAATTTTTTTTTCTTCAGAAGTAGCTACTGTGTGGAACCAGGATGTCACCAAAAGCATTTTTGATACTCATATCTCATTCTTTTGTCCCAAGGTTAGAGTTAAGTTGAAATGACTATTTTTGGACAGAGCAGTTGTGCATTATGACATCACCCCTGACTTGGGAGCTTATCTCTTGGGTTTGCATGCAGGTCTGGAATGTGTTAAGCTTTGAGATATCAAGCAAGTCAGTTCTTTTTAAATTTACCATTCTGAAGATCTACAATACACAGTTTCTTTTAATAAACCCATTCAATCCTCACTACAGAGCTCACCTAAACAGTGATTGTTTACTATCCACATACTCCTTGGATGGAGAAACCGAAGGGCTAATGAATGTGCCCATGCTTTTCATCCCCTAAAGGAAGGAGGCAAGATATGAACCTAGGGTTATAGCTCTAAAACTGAATTGATAACGAATTGTTGAACTGCAGTTATTACCCTGAAGAGGATGGCTCTCAACCCTGCCATCATGGGTAGCTGTAAGTTGGTTCCCTCACACATGAGTCTACAGAGATCTCAAACACCATCTATGATTCCAAGATGGCTGCAGCAGTCACACGGCTTAGGGCAGACAACAGTGAATGTAACTGCAGGATACGGCACAGCCATTGGTGTGAATACTACAGAGCTGCCCCAGATACCTCTGACAACAGTGTCAAGTGCAAGTTCTGAATATTAGGAAGCAGTATTTAGAAATATTGAGAAACTCCGTTCAGTGCTGGGGACATTCCTCAGCAGTTGGCCCCAAACAAATAAGATGAATGAGATATTTTTGAGATAGTTGAAAACTCTTATCACCACAAGACCTAGAAATGATCAGATTCTGCAAACTACATTCATTTGACACAAGGACAAGACAGCAGAAAAACATAAATATCCTCCATAGGCAATTACTGCACCTGCATGACAAAGGAAAGGTGGACTGAAGAAGGAACTATTCATGTGATTAACACTGGTTGTTTTATAGAATATAATTTCAATGTTTCCAATTCTTCCATCATTGACTATAACAGAAGTTCAGTACATAACCAGAATAGAGTGTTTTGCCTAGAATTGAATCCATCTGTCTGGTCAACGTAGCTTTTATTCAAGGATTGAAAATTTTAAAAAACAGAACTGCAGTGACAGCCATTTATGTGACAGCCATTTCCCTTCATGTGAGTCCATAAATGGAAAAATGTTCTTGGGACATAAATCACATAAGCAAATACTGTTATTTCTGTTTGACACAATAAATCCCTAGTGTCCTCTTCTAAAAAATAAACCTCACTATGATTACACATTGTAAACCAAAAGGTTATCTAAATCTAGCCTCAATCAATTTAGAAGTTTAATTTGCCATGGTTAAGGACATACTAGTGACACAGCCCCAGGAGGTCCTAAGTACATTTGTCCAAGGTGATTGGGCCACAGTTTGGTTTTTACCAAATGAATTAATACACGCAAGATGTTTCAGGGAGACATAAGACATCAATAAATACATGCAAGATGTCAATTTCTTCCACTGAGAAAAACAGGACAACAGAAAGTGGGAGAAGGTCGGGGCTCCAGGTCATAAGGAAGAGTTCAAGATTTTTTGATTGTCAATTGGTTGAGTTTAAAAACCTGGAATCAATAGATGAAAGTGGGTTCAGATAAAAAGGGGCTGGGTAGGCCCAGGTTTTTATTATGCATCTTGAAAACTGATGCTAAATGTAGCACCAGCATGATTGGGTTTTAGAGTACTGATGTAGTCTTGAATATGCTGTTTGTTTAAAAGAGCTTCAGAATGTGTGAGAGGCAGAAAGGCACTCTTCCATTGAACCTTAGTGTGCATTTGAGTTTCCCTTTTCGGTTGACTCTTGTGTTGCTGCATGATGCCTCTAGAATGAGGCGGAGACCTCCATGTCTCATTTCTTTCCTGCTGCCCTCCCTTGCCAGCCCTCTTCCACCCAGGGTGACAGCCCAGCAGTGACTCAGTCCATGCTTGATAATCACCCACCTCCATACCCCACATCCAGCAAAGCTCCCTGAGTAACTCACAGCCACCAACCACCAGGGTGCTGAGCTTTCCTCTGTGTACTTCCAGTGCCTTCAAAAGACCAGGCAACCACGGTCAGACTCAGATCCTGGAAAGAGGAAGAAAATCTGGAGGAGGAAGACCTCTATGTAAGACTCCTTTTCTTTGTCTTCTAAAGAAATTTTGCTTTTGTGATTTCTTCTCAATTAATTTGGATATGAAAATCTGAAAATGTACATTATGTACAGCATATGCAATTCTCTCTGGGGGTGAAATTCAGTGGGAATGTCTTCCCAACTAACATGCAGTGCACTGGGAGGTTTTTAAATGACAGCATCCATTATCGGCTGTAATGCAGAGGCACATTCCTCAACACGTTTTCCTTTTTGTATTAAGCATTGTGTGTTAGCCCATTAAATCAACTTTAAAGGTGAATTCTGTGAATGAAGACCTTATTTTTCCATAAGCATCCTCATGGTTTTGGGGATGTTGACCTATGGCTCAGCCACTGTGCCACTTCTTGTTTTCTACCCTTGCCAAGGGAATAATACATCTATGTGAGGTGCACCACAGAGCCTCAGCTTCATAATGTTTTCTTTTGTATAATTGCAGAGAACATCGCAGGAAAGGGTGAAAAGTAAGTACCATGAAGTAACTCACATCATGAGGGACCAACTTGCCACTTGAGCATATAGAAACCTGATTCTGGGATCCCGCTGGGAAGGAGGATTGGGGGCCTCCTGAGAGAAAGTGATTTGGCCAATATAGAACTCCAGCCAGAGAGGCTGTAGGAAGGTTTATCAACTCAGAACAAAGACCAGGGAATGATGTGTGAAGCCGCAGGGCTTCAGCTGCTGGAAGAGGAGTGCGTGAGTCACTCTTTCTAATGACTTGTCCTGATGTTTTTGTTTCTAAAGGCTGGCTTCTGGAGAACGACTTCACAATCAACAAAGATGAACCCCCAGGTAGGGAACTACTTTCCAGGTAGTACGTAATGGGAAAGGGTTCCTAAGAGTCTTTGCCTTCAGGTTATTCCCGCTGCTTGAGGGGCTAAAGCAGAGGGTATGAAATCAGAAAGAAAATGAAAATGTGTGCGAGGTTTGGTTTGCTCTTTTCAAAGTTTGTTGTCATAAAGGTAGGAACTGTGTCTCTGGGCTGTGAGGGTGCTGTGTTCATTAGAGATGATCTCTGCAGTACGTCTGCTCTTTTCTGCCCAGTGACACGTCAAAACCTTTGGTTTGGATTAATCAGCACTCCTTGCGATTATGCACAAGGGATGTAGGGTGGGACATTGAGTGTCATCTGTAAGGAAAGGAAGGAATCTGTGGGAACATCTTTCTCACAGGCATTTACTTGAACTTAGAGAAAAAGCTCTGCTGTGTGCTAAGGAGAGATTGATAATCACCCTCTGAACTTTTAAGACTTGTTATAGCACGTCTATTTTTCTGTCCTCTCTGTGGGTTTAAAGGGATCTCCCAGGTGTGGATGGCAGAGTGAATGTTCACTCTGGGCTCACTGGTGATTTGGCCGATATAGAACTCCAGCCAGAGAGGCTGTAGGAAGGTTTGTCAACTCAGAACAAGGACCAGGGGATGATGTGTGATGCCGCAGGGATTCAGCTGCTGGAAGAGGAGTGGGTGAGTCACTCTTTCTAATGACTTGTCCTGATGTTTTTGTCTCTAAAGGCTGGCTTCTGGGGAATGACTTCAAACTCAACAAAGACAAACCCCCAGGTAGGGAACTTCTTTCCAGGTAGGACGTAATGGGAACTCTGCAGCTCTGCTTCTGCAGTCTCCTGGGAAGGCAGAGAAGGAGTCTGACCTTGAGCACATTTATAGCCTCCATTTCCCAGTCCTACTGCTGATTCTGAGATGAGGCTTCTTTCTCTCCATGTCTCTAATTTTTTGGGGGAACCAAGAGTTCCTTCCCACAGAAGATGGCATTACACTATTTCCTGTCTTCCAAAGTTAGGCTTCCGTTGTTCTCTAAGTTGATATTTATAAGTTAAGTTCTGGACCTTTTATTAACAGATTGCTAAAAGTTGTGCAGGAAACCCCATAGGATAAAGTCTGCTGATAGCACATAATTCTGTCCATGCTATGCTATGGATGACATTTTTATTTTTGGAGGATTCTCATTTTATGTAATAAGATGCAAAACTAAGTGGGCACCCTCTATCCAGTCTGGGGCACTTCATTAAAGAACTGAGTTTGCTGCTATCTGTCATTTGCTTTTCTTCCTGAGAGCTTTGAACCACCTAAATATTGCCAGCACCCTCTTTTGGGACCCTGACATCTGAGAGGGTGAGATGGCACAAGTGTGGATATCCGTGGTTCCTCCCTGAAATTTTCCTCCTCCTTTAATCATGTAAACAGTCTTAAAAGTGAAATGGGCTGGGTATAGTGGCTCCCACCTTTAATCCCAGCACTTTGGAAAGCCAGGATGAGGGGATTCCTTGAGGCTGGAAGTTTAAGACCAGCCTGGAAAACACAGAGATGCCCCATCTTATTTATTTTTAAAAATAAAAAAGTGAGGGGAACCCTGTGAGGATGATGGGAGAGGGCTTCCAGAGAGGGATATCCGCTTTGGAATTCCCGAAATGGAAACAAAGTTTCAATTTGAAACTTTGAAACAAAGTTTCAATTTGAAACTTTGAAACAAAGTTTCAGGCAAAGGACAGAAGGACACAAGGGTGGCTGCAGCAGAGTGAAAGGATGCTGGGATGAATAAGGTGGGTGAAGGCCTTGTACACCTAGTGAGCACTCCCAGAGAAGATGGACTTCAGTTGAGATGGAAAACCACTGGAGGATTTTAGCCCAGGATTACTGTTAATTCTCTAAGGAAAAGACTGAGCAGCAGCTCTGTGTGAATATACTGTAATACAGGCAAGGGTGGAAGCAGGAAGAGCAGCTAGGAGGCTGGTGGAGTAGTTCAGGTGAGAGCCGACAGTGAAGAGAGAAACAACAATGACCTGAAGGAGGCTGACATGAGAAAAATGAAGTGAAACTAAAAGTAGATAATAAAGTGGTAAATAGACAAGTCACAGAAAAAGAAATGCAGGTGATTTTTAAACACATCTTCACTCGTAAAAGAAAGGCAAATGACAGCTCTACTGCAGGGTCTCTCCTATTGAGGGAAATCCCAAAACCATGGCCAAACGTTCTTTGGTGTGGCTGTAAGGAAAGTTGCATTCATATATTGCTGGTGGAAACGCAGAAAGGCTCAACTCCATGAAGGGGAATTTGGCACAATCTCACAACTGTGAAAATGCATTTGAACCAGACATCCTGCTTTGAGGAATTTTATCCTGAAGGTGGTATGCTCCATGAATATAAAATAAACTATGTGCAAAGTTCTTGTTGCATTATTTTCAATAGTTAAATATTGGAAATAACTGACATGCCTGGAAAGGGACTAGTAAAATAAGCTGGTACTTCATGGAGGGGAAGTATGGAGCTGTAAAAAAGAGTAAGATGTCTTTTTATTGCTATGGAGTGATTCTCAAGATAGGGTACACAGAAAAGCCAAAAGGAGAACATGCAGTAATATACATGAAAGAAAACAGGAGAAATAATGTGTATTTCATTATTTAAAAATAAAAGACAATGTTGGGGAAGTCTTGACGATGACCTGTGACAGATTTCTCCTAACTTCACTGGGTAGCCAAAGTGCATATTTTCTCCAAATATTATTTTGCTATGGGTTCTGCAAAGGATGTTAATTGTGCACTTTTTGCCTTTGAGTTAGAGAATGCTTTGCTTTGTAATCTTTATGCTTTGTGTAGTATACAGACTGCTCTTTGATTTTATTCTATTCTCTCAGTGTTTTGAGTTAGGTGTAATATGGGAATTATACTTGTGTTGCATGTGAGGAGGCTGGTTCTAAGAAGGAGACTGAGTCGATCAAGAATGTAAATTCTAGATATATGGCATATAAAACTAGAATTTATAAAAAGGCATGAATATGGCCTGCTTTAAATACTACCTTGTCTAAAAAAACTTTTTTTTTGGTTACTAAAGCAATTAAGCCTCAGGATGAAAACAGCAATATAAAATAATGAGAAATAAAGTAGGGATACTTGTAACAGAGTAATGCTTTTTATTTTGAAGAGACAGGGTCTTGCTTTGTTACCCTGGCTGGAATGCAGTGGTGTGATCATAGCTCACTGCAGCCTCAATCTTCTGGCCTCAAATGATCTTCCCACAACAGGCTTCCATGTAGCTAGGGATAAAAGGGCTCACCATTACATCTGGTGACATTTAGAAGATATTTGTAGAGACGAGGTCTCACTGTGTTGCCCAGGTTGGTCTTAAACTGCTGATCTTAAGGAATCCTCCTGCCTTAGCCTCTAAAAATGTCAGGATTATAGCTGTGGGCCAGCACACCTAGCCCAGAAATGTTCCTAAATGTCAGAAAAAAAATAAGTTAAATAAGAAATATATAAAAAGTTAAACATATACTATGGTATATGAAATGTCACAGTTCGGTCATGGTCACTACAACAGTGATTAAAATATCCAACAGTTGAGGCAAGTCTAAACTGAGAGGGACATACAGGATTAGTTTGGAAGCCAGAATTAGGATTGTCAGAGCTGGGAAAGCAGAATCAAGGCAAGAATGTGCCCAGGAATGCGGCACGCAGCTGCTTTATAGTATGCCATGTGCACAGGAGTGTAGCACGCAGCAGCTCCGTGGTATGCCGTGTTCACAGGAGAAGGGCACACAGCAGCTCCATGGTATGCCATGTGACCTCTTTTAGATCAGGCCAGCTCCAGCCCAGCAGATGAGAATCACCTGATGGGTAGAAAGAGGGGACTCAGGTAAAATCTCTGATCATGCATCATAACTGAGAGACTGAAAATGTTTGCCTTATGGGTCATAAAACTAATAATTAAAGTGACAACATAGGGATAATAGAGTAAGTCAGTAAATGTGGTAAGCCACCTGCCACCTCTCCAGAGCTTCAACCATCCCACAGAAATGTTGGGGCAGCAGGATTTAACAAAGCTTGTGAGAAGTGCTCTCAGTGCAGGGTCCAGGGCATGATCTAGAGGACTCAGGTGTTCCAAGATCTCTATCCCCGGGGAACCAACTATATTATTACCTCAGATCTATCACTCCTCACTGTGGTGACTCTGGGCAAGTCACTCAAAACGTCTGAGTTTTAATTCACTGAATTGGAAAATACAAATTGTAGCCCCTTCCCTGCCTGTCCCTTGGGACTCATGTGGAGATCAGGGAAATCACAGATCTCTGTCATGAGCTGGTAATCATGTGGCCATGGAAAAGGTGAAGTCACTTTCCATTCTACCCTGCACAGGAGACATGCAAGCTTTCTCTCTGTATTCAACCACTACCAAGTATCTGGATTATCATTCTCGACATTGAATGATTGAACATTTTAGGGCATTTGCAAGAAAAAAAAGAGCTTTTTTTAAGTCTTTATCTGCATTTCATCTTTTTAGGTGCTATAGACCTTAGTATGTATAGCATAGATGTACTAATGTTTCTACATCTCAGGATAGGGAAGAGAGGCACAGATGGGTTCATATCTCTCTTCCAGGTATGTGCAGATTCTAAGTAGGATTTGAACCCAGCCTGTTCATGGTAACTTGGACTTTCTGCTTTTCTATATTGTCTCATCTGAATAAAGGTATCTGCCTGGACAAACAAATTTTCCTAGAACCCAGATCTAATTCACATAGCATTAAAAAGCAGTCAGTGAAAACTAGGATGAAAAGTTTAAACTGAATAAGTTTTCACTAATTTCTCTGTGGTCTTCTGCCAGCAAGATGTCAAGCATTGTCTTTATTATAATACATTTCTACCTTGCAGGTTTGGCTGGCCGTGCCAGGCGCTGGGTCCAAAAAAAATGGAGGCGTATGATAATTTGCCCCAATCAAAATGAAGGTAGGGTGGAAATTATATCATTAAGTTGACTGAAGCAAATAATTCCAGTTTACTCATCCAGTGTCCCAGAGAAACTCAGTAAATGCTATGTCATGTTCTTCATTTATTTCATTTGTGCCCATTTCAATGCATTAAATCAATGGGTGATGCAACTACACAAGTAAAGTTACATTGACAACTTAGAGTTTGGGACTTTTTGTTTCTTTGTTTTTGTGAAAAGGTCTCATTTTGTCACCCAGGAGTGCATTGGCACAATCACAGCTCATTGCAATCTTGACCTCCCCATGTTCAGGTGATCCTTCTACCTCAGCCTCCCAAGCAGATGGCTGTAATGCACATGCTTTATACCAAGCTATTTTTTTAAATTTTATTTTATTTTTTGTAGAGACGAGGTTTCACAGTGTTGCCCAGGCTTGGTTCACTTTTGGTAGTAAAGGACATCTCAAATGTTTAGGCAATTATCAGTTTGGGCAATTATGAATGCCGCAATTATAAACCTTCTTGTGTCTTGTTTGGAAACATAATTTTTAAAATGTAAGGAAATACTAAAATTATGATTACTTGCTCGTACATTAAGACTACGTTTCTTTGTAAGAATTTTGGTAGAATTTACAGGTGAAGTCATCTGAAGATAGTGTTTTTGTTCTTTTGAGAAGATAGTAATTATTGATTCAATTTCTAATCTAAATGTAGGTGTATACAGATAATTCATTTATCATGAGAAGACTCTTATCCTTCTAAAACAGATCCAAAAATTTAGCTCATTTCATATAATATTTCCAAGTGTGAGCACAGATTTGTTCACAATATTCCTTTATTATTATTTTTTGATTCAACTCGTCTTGAAATGACATTATTAGTACATTGTGACTTCCTTCTTTTCCTTTGAGGTTAGACAAGGTAGAGGTTTATCAGGGTTATTATTCTTTTCAAAGAATTGGTTTTTGGTTTTGTTGATTTTCTCTGATGATTTCCTGTTTTTTATTTCATTAATTTCTGCAGTCATTTATTTTTCCTCTATTCAACATTATATTGCTGTTTTTCTTTCATTGCCCAAGGTGGAAGCTGGATCATGAATTTAGATTTGATTTTTCTCATTATTGACACAGCATCATGAATGTTACTCTCTAAATATAATATCATTGAAATGCACACTTAATAATTAAAATAATAAATATGTAAGCTTTTGAAATGTTAAAAATACAACAGGATAGATGATAAATGTAATAGCATTATATGTAGATCCACAGAAATTAAATAATCCTGTTACATTTCATAAAATGTTGGGATTTCCCTAGACTTTCATGTGGGCAGCAGGTGTGATGAGATGCTTTCACTGAGCCATACCGTGCCTTTCTGTATTAACCAGTTCTTCAAATGACGATTTCACATTGATGAGGTTGTCCTAGCCAGAAAGCCAAGGCTCTGTCTTTTCTTTCTTCCCCTCTCCTTTGCCTTTCTTCAGCACCAAGGAGAGTGGCCCAGCAGCAGCTCAGTTCATGCTTGTCAACAGCCCACCTCCATACACTGCAGCTTTGGTCCACATCCCCCAAGCCTCCTCATGGGATTCCTCAGCATCACCAGTGCACTGACTGTCTCTCTGTGTTCTCCTAGCTCCTGTTCAAGTCCCAATGGAGTGTAGAACTGAAAAACTTCAGGAGGAGATGTCACCTCCCATAGTAAGATGCATTTCTTTGTCTTGAAGAGAAATGTCTTTTTCTGGGGCTTCTAGAATATCAAGTGAGTATCATATTTGCCTGCCATTGTTAATCAGGCCTCAGCTGTCATGGACTCTAGCTACCAGTCACTGGAAAGTATGATCAACTGAAGCCTGATTGATGATGTCAGTCAAAAGATGACATCACTGACAAACTAGTAGCGAGCATATTTTTCAGTAGCAACATTTTCTTCCTGAAAAATAATTTTGTATTTGGCAGCCAACATGGACTCGCTACATATTCCATGAAAAACCACTGCCTTGGTGGCTCACACATGGAATCCCAGCACTTTGGGAGGATAAGGCAGACAGTGCCAAGATAATGAAACCCCATCTTTTCTATAAATGCAAGCATTAGCCGGGCATGGTGGCAGGTGCCTGTGGTCACAGCTAGTTGGAAGGCTGAGTCAGGAGAATTACTTGAACCCAGGAATCTGAGGTTGCAGTAAGCCAAGATCATGCCACTGCACTCCAGCCTGGGTGACAGAGCAAGAATCTGTCCAAAACCAAAGACAAAAACCCACTACCCTTTCTCCAACCATCTTCTTTGCTTTATTTAGGGGTCAGTGACTTGATCACTGTTTGATACCTGGTTTTGTAACCCCACCAAGTGAATAAAAGACCTGTGCAGTTAGGACCCAGTATGATTTGATCCTGATGATAGTTTTTTCCCCTCTTACAGCAGGAAAATGCTACAGGTGAATATCACCACAGTACGTATTCTTTTCTTAACATAGCTTCATTAGGATTTAGTTGACATGCAACCGAATTCACCCATTTAAAGTGGGTGATTCGGTGTTTTTACTATATTTATAGGCTATGCACACATGTTACAATCTAATTTTAAAACCTCTTCATTCCTCCTCAAAGAAACCTCATTAGTAGACACCCCTCTGTTTTTCCCAACCTTGCACCCCTGGTTCTAAGCAGCCCTAATGTACTTCTTGTTTTGACATATAGTGCCTTTCTGTATTAACTGGTTATTAAGGTGACTGTTTTACGGTGATGAAGTTGCCCTAGCTAGAAGGCCAAGCCTCTTTCATTTCTTTCTGCCCATCTCCTTTTCCTTTATTCAGCACCAGGAGAATGGTCCAGCAGTAGCTCAGTTCATGCTTGTGAAGCACCCAGCTCCATCACTGAAGCCCCTCCATACACACATTCCCCAAAGCTCCTTGTGGGATTCCTTAGCATCACCAGTGCACTGACTGTCTCTCTGTGTTCTCCTAGCTCCTGTTCAAGACCCAATGGAGTGTACAACTGAAAAGCTTCAGGAGGAGAGGTCACCTGACATAGTAAGATGCATTTCCTTTTCTTGAAGAGAAATGTCATTTTTTGGGGCTTCTAGAATGTCAAGTGAGTATCACTGTTGCCTGCCATTGTGAATCAGGCCTCAGCTGTCATGGACTCTAGCTACCAGTCACTGGAATATATGACCAACTGAAGCCTGACTGATGATGTCAGTCAAAAGATGACATCACTGACATAGTAGTAGTGAGCATGTTTCTCAGTAGCCACATTTTCTTTCTGAAAAATAATTGTGTATTTGGCAGCCAACATGGACTTGCTAAATATTTCATAAAAACCCACTGCCTTGGTGGCTCACACCTGAAATCCCAGCACTTTGGGAGGCTGAGGCAGACAGTGCCAATATAATGAAACCCCATCTCTAGTATAAATACAAGCATTAGCCAGGCATGGTTGCAGGCACCTCTGGTCACAGCTAGTTGGAAGGCTGAGGCAGGAGAATTGCTTGAACACAGGAAGCTGAAGTTGCAGTGAGCTGAGATCATGCCACTGCACTCCAGCCTGGGTGACAGAGCAAGAATCTGTCCAAAACCAAAGACAAAAACCCACTGCCCTTTCCCCAAGCATCATCTATGCTTTATTTGTGGTTCAGTGACTTGATCACTGTTTGATACCTGGTTTTGTAACACCACCAAGTGAATGAAAGACCTGTGCAGTCAGGACCCAGTATGATCTGATCCTCATGATGGTTTTTTTTCCCTTTTACAGCAGGAAAATGCTACACGTGAATATCACCACAGTACGTATTCCTTTTTTAACATAGCTTCATTAGGGTGTAGTTGACATGCAACCCAATTCACCCATTTAAAGTGGGTGATTCAGTGTTTTTACTATGTTTATAGGCTATGCACCCATGTTACAATTTAATTTTACTTCTTGTTTCCATATACAGTGCCTTTCTGTATTAAATGATTCTTAAGGTGTCTGATGTTGATGAAGTTGCCCTAGCTAGAAGGCCAAGGCTCTTTCATTTGTTTCTGCCCCTCTTTTTTTCCTTCATTCAACATCAGGAAAATGGTCCAGCATCATCTCAGTTCATGCTTGTGAACAAAAATTCAGTACATAACTAAAATAGACTGTTTTGCCTAGAATTGAATCCATCTGTCGGATCAACCTATCTTTTATTCAAGGATTGAAAATTCTAAAAAAGCAGAGCTGCAGCAACAGCCATTTATGTGACAGCTGATTCCCTTCATGTGAATCCATAAATGGAAAAATGTTTTTGGGACATGAATCACATAAACAAATATTCTTATTTCTGTTTGACACAAAAAATCCCTAGTGTCCTCTTCTAAAAAATAAACCTCACTATGATTACACATTGCATACCAAAAGGTTATCTAAATCTAGTCTCAATCAAGTTAGAATTTTAATTTTCCAAGGTTGAGGACATGGTAGTGACACAGACCCAGGAAGTCCTGAGTACATATATCCAAGGTGATCCGGCTACAGTTTGGTTTTTACATGTTTTAGGGAGACATAAGACATCAATTAATACATGCAAGATGTCAATTTCTTCCATTGAGAAAGGACAATAGAAAGTCAGAGAAGGTCGGGGCTCCAGGTCATAAGGAAGAGTTCAAGATTTTTTGATTGTCAATTGGTTGAGTTTAAAAACCTGGAATCAATAGACAAAAGTGTGTTGAGATAAAAAGGGGCTGGGTAGACCCAGGTTTTTATTATGCATCTTGAAAACTGATGCTAAATGTAGCACCAGCATGATTGGGTCCTAGAGTACTAATGTAGTCTTGAATATGCTGTTTGTTTAAAAGAGCTTCAAAACATGTGAGAGGCAGAAAGGCACTTCCATTGAACCTTAGTGTGCATTTGAGTTTCCCTTTTCGGTTGACTCTTGTGTTGCTGCATGATGCCTCTAGTATGAGGTGGAGACCTCCATGTCTCATCTGTTCCCTGCTGCCCTCCCTTGCCAGCCCTCTTCCACCCAGGGTGACAGCCCAGCAGCAACTCAGTCCATGCTTGATAATCACCCACCTTCATACCTCACATCCAGCAAAGCTCCCTGAATAACTCAGTCACCAACCACCAGGGTGCTGAGCTTTCCTCTGTGTACTTCCAGTGCCTTCAAATAACCAGGCGAGCATGGTCAGACTCAGATCCTGGAAAGGGGAAGAACATCTGGAGGATGAAGACCTCTATGTAAGACTCCTTTTCTTTGTCTTCTAAAGAAATTTTGCTTTTGTGATTTCTTCTCAATTAATTTGGATATGAAAATCTGAAAATGTACATTATGTACAGCCTATGCAATTCTCTCTGCGGGGGTGAAATTCAGTGGGAATGTCTTCTCAACTAACATGCAGTGCACTGGGAGGTTTTCAAATGACAGCATCCATTATAGGCTGTAATGCAGAGGCACTTTCCTCAACACGTTTTCCTTTTTGGATTAAGCATTGTATGTTTGCCCATTAAATCAACTTTAACGGTGAATTCTGTGAATGAAAACCTTATTTTTCCATAAGCATCCTCATGGTTTGGGGGATGTTGACCTATGGCTCAGCCGCTGTGCCACTTCTTGTTTTCTACCCTTTCCAAGGGAATAACAGATCTATGTGGGGTGCACCACAGAGCCTCAGCCTCATGTTTTCTTTTGTATAATTGCAGAGACCATCACTGGAAAGGGTAAAAAGTAAGTACCATGAAGTAACTCACATCATGAGGGACCAAGTTGCTGCTCGAGTGTTTAGAAACCTGATTCTGGGATCCCGCTGGGAAGGAGGATTGGGGGTCTCCTGAGAGAAAGTGATTTGGCCAATATAGAACTCCAGCCAGAGAGGCTGTAGGAAGGTTTATCAACTCAGAAAAAGGACCAGGGAATGACATGTGAGGCCACATGGCTTTAGCTGCTGGAAGAGGAGTAGGTGAGTCACTCTAATGACTTTTCCTGATGTTTTTGTTTCTAAAGGCTGGCTTCTGGGGAGCGTCTTCAAATGCAATGAAGACGACCCCCAAGGTAGGGAACTACTTTCCAGGTAGGAGGTAATCGGAATGGGTTTCTGAGAGTCTTCGTCTTCAGCTTATTTCCGCTGCTTGAGGGGCTGAAGCAGGGGGTATGAAATCAGAAAGAAAATGAAAATGTGTGTGAGGTTTGGTTTGCTCTTTTCAAAGTTTGTTGTCATAAAGGTAGAAACTTTGTCTCTGGGGTATGAGGGTGCTGTGTTCATTAGGGTTGATCTCTGCAGTACGCCTGCTCTTTTCTGCCCAGTGAAACCTCAAAGCCTTTGGTTTGGATTAATCAGCACTCCTTGCAATTATGCACAAGGGATGTAGCGTGGGGCATTGAGTGTCATCTGTAAGAAAAGGAAGGAAGCTGTGGGAACATCTTTCTCACAGGCATTTACTTGAACTTAGAGAAAAAGCTCTGCTGTGTGCTAAGGGGAGATTGATAATCACCCTCTGAACTTTTAAGACTTGTTATAGCACATTTATGTTTCTGTCCTTTCTGTGGGTTTAAGGGGATCTCCCAGGGGTGGATGGCACAATGAATGTTCACTCTGGACTCACTGGTACATCTCCAGTCTCCTGGGAAGGCAGAGAAGGAGTCTGACCTTGAGCACATTTGTAGCCTCCACTTCTCACTCCTACCATGGATTCTGAGATAAGGCTTCTTTCTCTCCAGTTCTCCAATTTTTGGGGAAACCAAGGGTTTTTTTTTTTTTTCACAGAAGATGGCATTAAACTATTTCCAGTCTTCAAAATTAGGCTTTTGTTTTTCTCTAAGTTGATATTTATAAGTTAAGTTCTGGACCTTTTATTCACAGATTGCTAAAAGTTGTTCAGGAAACTTCATTGGATAAAATTATGTTCTGATAGCACATAATTCTGTCCATGCTATGCTATGGATGACATTTTTATCTTTGGAGGATCCTCATTTTACATAATAAGATGCAAAACTAAGTGGGCACCCTCTATCCAGTGTTGGGCACTTCATTAAAGAACTGAGTTTGCTGCTGTCTGTCATTTGCTTTTCTTCATGAGAGCTTTGAACCACCTAAATATCACCAGCAGCCTCTTTTCAGACCCTGACATCTGAGAGGGTGAGATGGCACAAGTGCATACATCCCTGGTTCCTCCCTGAAATTTCCCTCCTCCTTTAATCATCTTCTTCTTTCAGGGACCTGCTCTTACTGCTAATAAGTTGTTTAGACCTCTCCAGGTTTGGACTCTCTTACATTGAATAAGTCAATATGTGATTCTTAGTGTCTGGCTTTTTCGCTCACATTATGATTTGAAATTCATTCATGTTCGTAAGTGTAACTGGCTTTAGAATAATACTGGCACTCATTTTTGTGAAGTAGATTGTTAGAAGGGAACATATCTTTTATTGTCATGAATAGTACCAAATATTTTTCAAAATGGTGATGCTAATTCATGCTCCTGTAGCAGCGTATGTGAGGAGACATTTCTCCAAATCCTTGTGCACTTTTAGTTTTATCTCTTCCTACAAACTCTATCACTGTGGTTAGTCTTTCAATTGTATAGCATCTTACTTAAAATTTTTAACCAAAAATTTTGTTTTAATCTAATGATACAGGCCAGTAGGTTTGTGTACGCCCATCTGACCCCAGCCATGTAAGTAATCATTTATCAAAATGTCACTATGCCACATGACTGTACTTGATAACAGCTGCTTAAGTTATTAAAATGTAAAGGATAACTGATAAACATTTGAGTCTTGGATACTATATGGTCACTTGTCTGTGTTTCCTCTTTGAAGCATCACAATCACTTTGAGGCATAAGTAGTTTAGTTCTATTCATTATACAGATGAGGAATATGAGTCTCAGTTAAGTAAATTATTCACAGGACACACCCACAGCTGGATCTCTCTAACACCAAAGGCTAATC
This sequence comes from Saguinus oedipus, assembly GCA_031835075.1. Lineage (NCBI taxonomy): Eukaryota > Metazoa > Chordata > Mammalia > Primates > Cebidae > Saguinus > Saguinus oedipus. Next base: position 2,923,168 of record CM063175.1, on the reverse strand, counting down.
TATAAACTAACATGCTGCACTGCCTGTAGTGGTGAAGCAGACTTGCGGTAAAGTGAAGTTTGTTTCCACAGCTGGGCGTGTGAGCTTAGTGGGGTTGCTGTCACCCATTTCTTTATGGGTTTGAGATTGGTGTTACAGAAATTCAGATGGAGAAGCTCTTGGCTGAGGGAGTGAAAAATTACTGAAAGGATAGATGAGTGCATTTGCAGGATTATGCTTCCATAGAGCATGTTGTTGAGCCTCTTGCAATAAAAACATACAATCAAACAATCACCCAGTGCTCAGTTTTCCCATTCAGTAAGCATCAGCACACCATGAAGTGTGCTCACTGCTGTGCTGTGGGGATATAAAATCTATCCCAGGCTTCTGTGGCCACCCATTCTGTCTTGTCCAGTGAACCTCTTTTCTGTTCCATTGGTCTGCATCTCTCTTTCAGTACCAGTACCATGCTGTTTTGATTACTGTGGCAGCTGACTAAGTTTGTGATCAGGTTTTCAGTATTCATTGAGAGAAACAGAACCTTTTGCAAACAATCCACGGCACGATGTGCCCCTCATAAAGCCTTGTTTCTGTGTTGCAGGTAGTGCCGGTGTTCCATCTCAAGTGTGACTCTGGTAAGTATTCTGGAATTATTGTCATTTTTGAAAAAAAGCTGGTTTCGATGTGCACTGCCACCCTGATTCTGGGATTGTGATAGGAATAAGCATAGTGAAAGTGTTTTTTTGGAAACCTGAGTTTCCCAGGGAAAAATCATGGCCAAATTTTGAGGCAGCAGCTGTGCTCCCTTTTGGCTGGTACTGAGTTGGGTGCTTGAGGATTGGTGGTGTCTTGTGTGGGGCTGCATCATGTGATGTGAATGTGTGCGCTTCTGTGCAGGTGCGGCTGTGTGTTTTCTTAGGAGAGATTTCCCATTTACACAGCCCATTCTCCAGTGTCTACTTTCAAAGAATAAAATCCAGCCCCACTCTACTCTGTACAGTGACTCCTCCACCCTCACCAGAGCCATCCCTGTGTCTGGTTTATTATCCTCACATCTCAGGTGGAGAACCTGAAGGGCCAGGGGATGGCCCCAGCTCCTGAGGTCCTGAATGAAAAAGTGAAAACACAAACCCAGAAATGTGGGTCAGTGCTGACACTGGCAACTACTGGCATGCTCTCAGTCATGGGGTGTTTGCCACCATGCAGGGAGTCCAGCATTCATGTATAACCCCTAAGGAAGTCCCAGACACTGCCCATCATTATAAAGTGGCCTCCATGGTCACACAACCCAGGGCAGTTACAGGTACATCTTCCCACAGACTGGTGTAGTCATCAGTGTGAAAAGCACAAAGATCTTCAGGTGTTTGGGTCGGCTCACAGATCCTTTTTTGTTTAATATTTAAGTTCAGGGGAATCTGTGCAGGATGAACAGGTTTGGTACATACATAAACGTGTGTCATGAGCATTTGTTGTACAGGTTATTTCATCATCTATGTATTCAGCCTAATATCAGTTATTTTCCTAATTTTCCCCCTCCTCCCACCATTTACCCTCCAGCAGGCCCCAAGCTCACAAATTCTAAGAGGAGTGGGGGACCACACAGGCCAGTGTGGCCCACTTCAGTTGTGAAATTAATTTGCTCAGCAGCTGGCCAAAGCACATAAGGATCCATCCGTGATGTCTTTTAGTAGATGTGGTAATACCTTCCCAAGTCCTAAAATGCTCAATCCTGGCCAGCTGAAAATGTTGAGAGGGACAGGTAGGAACTCTGTGCAGCACTTGGTTTGTAGCCTTGTTTTCATTCCCTCATGGCAACTCTCTTGTGCATGCGGGTTAAAGACCTTCAGCCTCAACCCAAGCCTCCTCCATGAGGAAACTCACTATTGGCCAGCTACTGCAGCATAAGGACGCCAGCCAAAGTGAAACAAAACGTTGCTTTAAAACAAGTTATGTATTCATAATGTCCACTCATTGTTTTATAATCTCTGCTCTCTCTGTAGTAATGTCTTCCTATTAATTTCTGATATTAATTTTGTGACTTCCCTTTTTTCTTGATCAATCTCACTAATGACTTCTGTATTAGACTTTTCTTGACAACTGTTGGCTTTCATCCATGGCTGGGGCATCATCCACAGCTGAATTATCATCCATGGCTGGGACATCAAGGGCATCATCCACAGATGGGCATCATCCACAGCTGGAGCATCATCCACAGCTGGAGCATCATCCACACCTGGGGCATCATCCACTGCTGGGGCATCATCCACACCTGGGCATCATCCACTGCTGGGGCATCATCCACACCTGGGGCATCCACTGTTGAGGCATCATCAATGCCTGGGGAATCATCCACTGATAGGGCATCATCCACTTCTAGGGCATCATCCATGCCTGGGCATCCACTGCTGGAGCATCATTCATGCCTGGGGCATCATCCATGCCTGGGGCATCATCCACTGCTATGGCATCCACAGATGGGCATCATCCACAGCTGGGGCATCATCCACTGCTGGGGCATTATGCCTGGGACATCACTGCTGGGGCATCATCCATTGCTGTGGCATCATCCATGCCTGGAGCATCATCCACTGCTGGGGCATCCATGCCTGGGGCATCATCCACTGCTGGAGCATCATTCATGCCTGGGGCATCATCCACTGCTGGGGCATCATCTATAGAAGGGAACCATCCACTGCTGGGGCATCATCCATGCCTGGGGCATCTTCCACACCTGGGGCATCATCCACAGATGGGCATCATTCTCACCTGAGGCATTATCCACTGCTGTGGCATCATTCACAGTTGGGCATCATCCATGACTGAGACATACACTGCTGGGGCATCATCTATGCCTGGGGCATCATCCACTGCTGGGGCATCATCCACAGAAGAGAACCATCCACTGCTGGGGCATCATCCATGCTTGGGGCAGCATCCACTGCTGGGGCATCATCCACACCTGGGGCATCATCCACTGCTGCAGCATCATCCACGCCTGGGACACCATCCACGACTGGGACATTATCCACTGCTGGGGCATCATCCACACCTGGGGCATCATCCACTGCTGGAGCATCATGCCTGGGGCATCATCCACTGCTGGGGCAGCATCCACACCTGTGAAATCATCCACTGCTGTTGCATCATCCACAGATGGGCATCATCCACACTTGGGACATTATCCACTGCTGTGGCATCATCCATGCCTGGGGCATCATCTGCTGCTGGGGCATCATCCACACCTAGTATATCATCCACTGCTGAGGCATCATCCACACCTTGGGCATCATCCACTGCTGCAGCATCATCCACACCTGGATCATCATCCACTGCTGCAGCATCATTCACAGCTGGGGCATCATCCACACCTGGGGCATCATCTACACCTGGGGCATCCACTGATGGGGCATCTTCCATGCCTGGGGCTTCATCCACACCTGGGGCATCATCCACTGCTGGAGCATCATTCATGCCTAGGGCATCATCCACTGCTGGGGCATCATCCACACCTGGGGCATTATCCTCTGCTGGGTCATCCACACCTGGGACATCATCCACTGCTGGGTCATCATCCATGCCTGGAGCATCTACTTCTGTGGCATCATCCACACCTGGAGCATCTGCTGTGGCATCATACATGTCTGGGTCAGGCATCATACATGTCTGGGGCAGGCATCATACATGTCTGGGGCATCATCCACTGCTGCAGCATCATCCACAAATGGTCATCATCCATGCCTGGGGCATCATCCACTGCTGGGGCTTCATGCACACCTCTGGTAACTCTGCAGGAAGTTTGCCCACCTCTCCATTGCTTTCTCCAGGTTCCAGAGGCTTCCATTTAAAGGAGCGTTTCTCCCCACTCTGCCTCACCCAACACCAGTTCTTCTGTACCTGCTGGCTTTCTAAATGCTTTCTTCCACCTTCACCTCATTGGATTCACGACTCTGGAAAATAGTCAAAAATTATAAAAAGGTGGGAGTGGGGGTGATCTGGAAATCCCTGCTATAATATTTTAAAAGAATCTGTTGGAAACTGTGTTTAAAATAAAGCCATCCCTTAGCACTAGTATATCAAGCCATTCATGTTTTTAACAGAATTTTGAAATATAATTCAAAAGTTTTTTATATGAATATATATGTATGCATGTATATATACAGTTGTATGTATATGCACATACACATGTGTATACAGTTATGTATATAGTTGTATATATATACACACACACATATGCATATATGTATAGTTGTTTTAGGACACAAAAATACTGATCTTGAGGAAAAAAGCATTGGTCTACATAAATATTGAAACTATTGAAACAATCTGGCATAGCAAAAGTCCCCTTTAAGAATATGACTTACAAAGCGCAGAGTGACAGAAAATGCTCACAGCGTGTACATGTGAAGAATGTGTCATGTTGGCCTTAGCTGTCAACGTTGCCAGTGTTGCTGCTGTCCTCAGTGCAGACAGCTGTGGCATTGAACCTTCGGATGCTGAGGGTGGCTGTTGGCCCTGCCTGGGCCACAGACCCTAAATTGGACAGAGGGGAGGGACTGTGGGTCAGAATCAGCATAGTGAGGAGGGTGGGTATTTGGAGCAGATCAGACTGTGGATCCCTGTCCCGAGGTGAGGTGCCTCCTCTTCTGTGCAGTGAGGGAGGGAGGGTAAAGACAGGAGCCCTGGGGATGGTTCAGATGCCACTCCACTTCCTGACACTCTGCTGTGGAGCCTCAGTTTTCTGAAGCCACCTTACCTCTCCCAAAACCTTCATGGGAGCAGAGCCACTGCATTTACATAAGAGCTGTGACCTGCCTCTTCCTGAGCCCCTCTGCCCTTGCGTTCTCACAGCTGACCCGGTGGGGTGAATGTGTGTCCTAGCAGGTCAGTATTGCCACCCAAATCTGCTGAGTGGGCTTCCTGATGAACAAACTCCCATGGAGGCTCTGAGTCATTTTCCAGCTGGGAGAGGCCATCTCAGGAGTGTCCCTCACTGTCCCACACTGCCCTCGGACACAAAGCATTCCTGCCTCTGACACACCAGGGAATCTCAGGTGGAGAGCCTTGGCTGTCCTGATCCTCCTTTCTGAAGCTGCTCATGATGTTGAAGAGGGTCCAGGGCAGCCAGGAATCCTAAATAAAGGGGACGTGGGTTGAAGGGAGGTCACTTGTTCCTGCCAGCTGTGCCAGCAGAGCATGTGTGGCACTATCTGTTGGTTTTTCTTGGGACCCAGAAGCACAGAGTTTACTCACACTATTAACACTCATCAGCCACCTAAAGGCCTCTCTTTCATATTTTTTAATAACCATTTCAAATCATGTTTTCCTTTATCTCTGAGTAACCAACTCAAGTGTAAATCATGTGGTTCCACTTCGACTTCCAAATCATCTCTACACATACTTAAAGAATTCATATGTTTCTATTTCTTAAGCAAATAAGTTTACCTCTTTAGACCTCATCTCATTTATTGTTTTTTCTGAGATTTAAACTCAGACTTAAACATTTAATTTCATCCATATGTGCATATGAACCATTTCCATTACTTCCAACAGGTCAGCATTGTGCAAGCTACACTTTAGTTATAAACCCTTGTGCTGAGCAGCCAGGTTGCTGCCGATAACAGGTGACCAGTGAGGACTTCCTTCTGTGCATTTCCCTCCATCTCTGAACCACAGTGGACTAGCTGCATGGAGGGTGCACACTTAACATTACTATGTAATGAGGGACGTTCTGCCGGATGGCTGCCCTTATATTTTATCCCAGTTGTAAGAGCTTCTGAAGCTCCACAGCCTGACTGGAGATTTGTTTTATTTTTATTTTTTAAATTGCAACATTAGTTGTCTGCTCAACACTCACTGGTTTCATGCCTCACTCAGAAGTAACTGCACAACTCTAGGGCATCCACAGGAACCTATAGGTTTTGCCTGCCCCTGACCCTGGCTGGCTGATCTCCAAGCCCTCTCCCTGGCTTCCTGCTGAGGGGGCTCTGGCAGCTCCTGCCACTCCCATTTTGCTCCCCCCAAGCCCTTTTGCTTTGCTCTTTGCTGTTCCAGGCAGCTCCTCCCACACAGACATCCTGGGCTCCACAGGGGTTTCTTTCACCTCAGGTGGATCAGAACATGTTTTCATGTGACTTTTATTCATCCACATTTTGCCTTCTCTAAATTGCTTTGTTGTGATACTTGTCCATTTTTAGTGACATTTTCATTTTATCGGTCTTCTCTTTTTTTCTGAAATCTAGATTGTCCTTCCTAATATTTTTTCATTGTTCCATATCCCTCTGCAATTTTGCCTCTTGGATCCTTTTTCTAACAAAGCACCTTAAATAGCCTTCAGGAGCTCATAAAGTTATGTGCCTTATCAGAATCCTAGAAACCTCAGCAAGTTCAGCACATGAAAATGCACTCAACCCCAAGTCATTAGCAGAGTACACATTGAAACTAGTTTCTCACTCTTACACCCACCAGAATAGGTACTTTATCAGAGACAAAAATGCAAAGGGTGGTGAGGATGTGGAGGAACTTTAACTGTCATGTTACTCTGGGAACATACCTAGTTTCAACCATTTTGATAAATGGCTTTCTGGTGTGTACCACAGTCATCAGCACCTGTGACCCTACAGTCCCACTCCTGCCACCTATGTCCAAGAGACATGTATGAGCCAAGGATGTTGTCCACCTGGGGAACTTTACAGAAGGCTTGTTTCAAGCAACCATCATGAGAAACAGCAGAGTGAATGTAGAAAACACGGAGGTGTGAACTAGTTGTGCCAACTTTCTACAATGTTATATACTGACTCAGCAGTACAAAATGACATGTTTCATCACGTGGAACATGGGTGAAATTCACATATTCACATATAATTTTCAATCAGAAACAAAAGAGTACATGCTGTAGGTTTGCCTTTTTATGATGTTTAAAAATAAATTTAAAGTACATTGATCATGATCAGAGTAGGTATCTCCTGGGTTTACTGCCTGGAAATTAGCTGAAGAGGGACTGCCAGGAGATTTACATCTGGGTGCTGGTAACAGTGTTTGTAAGAAAGCAGCAGTCTGTGCATGTCTTCTATTTGCACTGTTACAGGTAAAACAACCATCACCTAGAAACGAATGCAAATTATATCTTTCCATTGTGCAAACGTCCATCCTTACTGTCTCCCTGGGAGTCTATACTTTAAATAGAAGTAACTTCAATTTTGTATGTACAAGAACACACTCACACTGCTCTTTTTTAACTGGGAAAATCATGATATCAAATTCTGTAAAAGAAATGACAAGAAAGGTGAATTAAAAGTCAAACTATTTCGAATACTGTTGCCAAAATCCAACACAATATGTTAGCAATCTTGATTCCGAGGTTGGTTTTTTTAATTTTCCTTTGAGTTTGGGATACGTGTGCAGAATGTGCAGGTTAGTTACACAGGTGTACATGTGCCATGGTGGTTTGCTGCACCTATCAATCTGTCATCTAGATTCTAAGCCCAACATGCATTAAGTATTTGTCCTAATGCTCTCCCTCCCCTTGCCCCCTACCCCTGACAGGCCCCAGTGTGTGGTGTTCCCCTCCCTTTGTCCATGTGTTCTTACTGTTCAACTCCCGCTTATAAGTGAGAACATGTGGTGTTTGGTTTTCTGTTCCTGTGTTAGTTTTCTGAAGATGATTGCTTCCAGCTTTATCTATGCCCCTGCAAAGTACAAGAACTCACTCTTTTTTATGGATGCACAGTATTCCATGGTGTATGTGTTCCACATTTTGGTTTTGTAAAGGAAAGACTGGGGTTTTGATATGGATATAAATGTGGTGGGATGAGGACAGGATCCCTACTGTTTAGGGTGCTGCTAAGGAGAGTAGTGAGAAGAGACAGAGCCCTCAGGTTAGAGGAATGGACATTTGTTAGAAATAGGACCTGGGTTGTCCTCAGGGACAGTCCTGGGGTGGGGTCTCCAGGCTGTAGCTGTGGAGGGTTCCCTCTAAGAGGAGAAGGGACTCTGTGCATTGTCCCTGCAGGGCTCGGGATGAAATAGGAGTCTGAAGATGCTGACCTTTGGTTTGGAAGAAATGAACAGGAAGAAAGGTCCACTCTGTGCTGGTGCAGTCACTGCCTATCCTCAGCCAGGCCTTAGTCCAGCTGCACAGTGTCTCAGATCAATAAGCCACTGACACTCCAGCCCAGGCGCCTCTTATCAGATAAGGGCATTAGCTGCTCACCCAGCGTTGGTCAAGTGGAGGGAAGTGAAGCAGTCAGGTGACAGTTTAGAATGTTGCTTTCTAAAACAGTTGGGTGTTACAAAGCCTAATACAGTTAGGGGTCAGTTGGCTGCAGGGGTCCCTTGTAGCCAACTGATCACTGGAAATGTGTGGCCCATGGCAGCTGACTGTGATGCTGCTATGAAAGGATTGCCCTGTTTTGAATCACTCTCATCTTTCCAAGAGGCTTCATTTGAGATAAACCACATCCTGTTTGGAGTCTGGGATGGAAAGGAAGAGACAGAAGCTGGGACTTGTGTCCAAGCTGTTATCTGGGCTCAGGCCTCTATTCCAGGACATCAGCCCTCCAATAGAAACCTTGAATCAGGACATCTTGAGAGTCAGGGGAGTTCATGTTTTGGGGGGTCTAGAGCATGATCTGGAGGTCTGGAGGTTGAAGACATCTCTGGCCCCGAGGCGTCAGGTACGCTTCTGCCCCAGGTGCATCACACAGCAGTGTGATGACTGGAAAGACATATACCTTTAAGAGAATTTCTTCCAACTATGAAGTGCGGACCACAGCTCCTGCTCTGCCCACCCTCAGGGCTGACGTGAGCATCACAGGAGATGATCACATGTACTGTCTGTGCACTGTAAAGGCTCCCACACAGGCAAATGAAGAAAAGCCAACCTCCACTTTCCACTGCCCTGGAGCATCCATGCCCCCTCTCTGGTCACCCACTGTCAAGTGTGTAGCTTCTTCCAGGCATTTAATGATGGAGGAATCATGGAGAATTGAATAATCAGCCACTTTTTCTAAAGCTTTAACTCTGTTCAATGATCTTCGGCCTCATCATGCTAACCAGTCAGCCCTATTAAAGTGTTTAGACAGCAGTGCAGATAACTGGAGGCTGAGGGGTTGCAGGATGTTCCCCGGTTCTTGTGGCTCTAAGTGGGATTGAGCCCAGGTCCTCAGGCCCCCGCCCCCATGCTCAGTCACTCTGCTCAGCTGCCTTTCTGGACCGTTTCATCATAAAGGCGTTTTCCACACAACCTTTCCCTTAGGTGTTTGAAGTGCACGTGAGAACCCAAGATCTTCCAAAAGCCCAGCGTTAACTCAGAGGCTGTGTTGGGGAGTCAGTGCAGTGGGATCCACCATTTGAGCTCTGCATCAATTATGGTTTGTTTCCTCTGTTCTTCTGCCAACAGATTATCAGTAGCTCTCTTTACTGTGAGTGCATTTCCCAGGTTCTTAGATGATGAATTTGAGGAGAAAAGCATTTTTCTCCTTCAAGAATCTATACAGCCTAGACCAGCAGCAAGTCAAGAAAGGGTCCCCGACAAAGCACAGGTGCACCTGCAGACGGTGAGCTGATGGCACTGTGGATACCCAGCCCTTACATTGATTCAAGAATAATGATTGCATTTGTTCCAAAGTTTCATATTTAAAATAAATCAATAAAAATGCTAAACCATATTGTTATTCATGTGAGAAAATTTTAATTTAGTATTCAAACAGTAATGTTTCAAACACATAAAGATACATTCACAGCTCAGCTTTGGTTCACATTTGGTATCGAAACACATCTGAAGCTCCTGTTTAGACATTAACTGATTGTTAAACATTTGCTGCAATAGATCTGCCCCTAAAATAGTATTGCCAAATGACTCTTTAATTAATAGACACTATTATTTGGGAAAGTTTTACATTAGCAAAAAAATAGAGCAGATACTGAAATTAGCACATGCCCCTTTCCTCCATTTCCCCTGTAATTGACATGTAAGTATGGTGCATTTGCTATGGTTAATAAACCAATATTTACACATTACTAACAAAATGTCTTAGCATTATGGATTACTCTTTCTATTGTGAATTTTCAAGTTTTTTTTTTTTAATTTGCAATGTCTTGCTCCACCTTGCATGCAGTCATCATTCTGTCGCTGACAATCTTCTGTGCTTCAACTGTTAGTCCTTCTGTCTTTTTCTTGGAAACAGCTAATATTTTGTTTTAGACCAATCTCACTCTGTTACCCGGACTGGAGTGCAGTGGCATACTCTCAGCTCACTGTGACCTCCACCTCCCAGGTTCAAGTGATTCTTGTGCCTCAGCATTTCGAGTGGCTGGGATTACAGGTGCCCATGACCACACCTGGCTACGTTTTGCATTTTTAGTAGAGACAGGGTTTCTCCCTGGCCAACATTTTTACTAGAGACAGGGTTTCCCCATGTTGGCCAGGCTGGTCACTAACTCCTGACCTTGAGTGATGTGCTCACCTCAGCCTCCCAAAGTGCTGGGATTACAGGCATGAGCCACCACACCCGGCTGGAAACAGCTGATTTTTTAAAATTGTCTCTAGAGTTTGCCTTTTTACAAAATGATACCTAATTTGAATCACAAATTATGTAGCTTCTTCAACAGACAATCCCAGCCTCCAGAACGGTGAGAAAGAAAAAACTGTGTTTATACCACCCAGCCCATGGTATTTGAGTTACCTTTTCTTTTCTGGAAACAGGGTCTCACTGTGTTGCCTAGGCTGGAGTGCAGTAGTGTGATCTGAGTTCATTGCAGCCTTGATCTGGGCTCAAGTGATCCTCCCATGTCAGCTGGGACCACAGGCACACACCACCATGTGGGGCTATTTTTCTTTATATTTTTGTAGAGATGGGGGTCTCACTATGTTTCCTAGGCAGGTTTTGATCTCCTAGCCTCAAACAATGTTGGGATTCACTCAGGGTGGCTGGCAAAATAATAAGGGAAATGTATAAGATATAGTTTCAAATGTTTTGGAAGACAAAAAGGTTTTTATAACTTGTAATAATGGAACAGGCCGAAGGCAGCTGGTTCTTACCTTAGAGTATTAGGTCATGGGTAAAAATTAGGGATAATAGAAGCTTCCCCAGTTAAGTCTGTTTATGTCACATTTCTTTGTCTCTACTCTAACTCCCTTGTTTACTTATGTGGTCTTAGAACTAACCTTTGAGCTGGATGGCCCTATTGGGGGAGGTCAAAGGGAGATAACCCCTTAATGGTGTTTGCTCTGGGCCCTGGAACCAAATCTTTAATCATGTTAATTATTCACAAGCATGTTGAATTAGAGCTTCTGTCATTAAATCTAAACTGAATAAATGTGAGGAGGGACAGCTATTGAAGTGTTGGGTATCTGCAATGGCCCTCTGAGAGCAGCTGACTTATTCACTGTACTTTGTGTGTGGAGGGTATTTATTCATCTGTCACTGAGTCAGGGTTTGCAGGACAGGACAGGCCCCCACAGGTGGTGATTAACCTCTCAAAGCGACCCACCTGCCTTGGCCTCCCAAGATGCTGGGTTAAGAGGCAGGAGCCTCAGCACCCAGCCAGCCTTGTTCTAGCAGCCTGCACTGACCCTAGCTGACTCTTCCAGAAGACACTGGTTGGAGAGGGCAGTCAGGAGGGGCAGCATCAGGCTTTTTAAGCTGTGTGAAAGAGAAAGTTTTGCTCAGCAGCAACTTCTCTCCAGATTAAGAGTTTTGTGATTGGTGGCCACTGTGAACTAGAGAGACACATTCTGCAGGGAAAGCCACACCTTCCCCAAAGTGTCTGTGCTGGCTTCTGGGACCTTTGACCACTGCTTTCCATCTGGGATTCTGTGTTCACAGTGGAAGCAAAATACCTGAGAAACACCATGAAGTGTGACTCGGTCCTCATGGTCCCTTCTCTCCTGTAATTGTAGGTGACCTCAGGAAAACCGCCTGTATTCTGGAATCACTGACTCACTGATGAAAAATCCAGATGGAAAGCAAGGCAGGATTTTTCTGCTGGCTTCAATCTGATGCTAGCTTCCCATTGGGCACAAGACAGGGGTGGTGTAAGGAGTGATTTTTGCAGGCAAAGAACCCCGGCCTCATTGTATACATTGCTCTGGAGCAACCGTATCCCTCTAGGTTTGTGTGCATGAGACTGGAGGGGTGTTCATGGGTGTCATGTGGTGTGACTGTGTGTGGGAGTGTGTGGGTGGGAGTGTGTTTCCTCAGGAGAGGTGTCCCACCTGCACAGCTTAGGTACAAAATCAACATTCTCGAGGGGATCCCCACTGCCACTGTGTGCTTCCCACATGTTGACATGTTCATGGCTCACCACAGCCTTGCCCAGGGGCTCACTTTCCAGTCTCATGCCTTGGAAAATGAGGCATAGAGAATGATCCACACTCCTGAGCTTCTCTGTGAAAGAGATGCAGGGTGAGTGAGGGTTGGGGCCCCATGTGGAAGCTGAGGACCACTGGGTGGCATTCCTCACTCAGTAGCAGACTCATGGGTCACAGGGCAGGGGAAATCCAGCCCCGTGCCTATGCCTGGAAGTACCTGGGTGTGTGGAGTTCCAAGACAGCATCCATGGTTAAAAGGCAGACCCTGTGCTGACATAGGCCAGGACATCTTTGCATATGTCAGATTTTCACCCAGCTATTAGCCTAAAATGTCCAAGTCATGGAAAGAGAGTAGAAGGATGCTGTCCGAGAGTGAAGAAAATGGAGAGCTGGTGAAAGGACACAAACATTCAGTAATGTAATGAGTACATTCTAGAGACCTGGCACACAGCATGGCAACCATAGTTCATAGTGATGAACTGCACACTCGGAATCTGGTGAGAAAACGAACCTGGAATATTCTCACCACACACGCAAATGGCAACAATGAAGGGATGGGAATGTTTATGAGCCTGATGGTGGTCATCATTTTACATTGTTTGCATATATCAAAGCTTCATATTTTATGCCTCATATATATGTATTTTAAAATTGTTCAAATATGTCTCAGTAATGCCAGGAAAATATCCTCAGAAATATTCAAATTCTGTGAGCTACACACATCCTAGAATTGATTAATTAGAACCAGCAGGATGCCTGCTGATCAATGAACCTCATCAGCCTGGCTGAGGCACCCCAGGACAGCAGAGTTAGAGCACCAGCTAGAGGCCCATACCTCCCCCTGTAAGGAGCCACCCTTCTGGCCTATGTGAGCAGGTCTAGGAAGATGTCAAGAAGATACTGGCAATTTAGAGGCAGTTAAACATGGCAGGAGAGGTCAAGAGACTTTCTTTTGCATTACAGTGTAGAGTTGGGCACATAGGGAGACTGAGCATTTCATGTTGAATTAGGTGGCCTCTAGATCCACAGCTGAGGACCCTGAGCCTCATCCCAGTCTGTCTTCTCTTTTCCAAGTCTCTTCCACTGAGGAGGATGACCCAGCAAGCAGCTGAGCCTATGTGGTAAGCCTACCATGCCCATGCAGAGCTGTGTCCATCTCAAGCCAGGGCCCAAAGTCATCCACAAGCAACACTGTGAATGCACTGCCAGCCAGCCACTCTGTCCTAACCTCCCTGAGAGGCTGCTGGAGGAAGAGTCACACCTCACAGCAAAGAAGGATTGCCTACCTTTGTCCAAAATAGACACACTTTGTTGATTTATTTCATTTCAAATTTATTCATATATGAAAATCTGCCAATATACATAACATGTGATACATACTGTTTCCTGGCAAGACAGTGTCAGTCATGAATGGCAGCCTCAGCTTATTAACAAACTGGGAGAGGGCCTGCCCTCAGCACTTGTACTTCCTTCTTCTGGGAAGAGTTTTCCAATTGCCAGCCAAAATAGACTTAGGAGACCCATACTCCGAGGAAAGCTCCTGCATGTTCTACGGGTGTCCTCGCACTCACTGCGGGGCTTTGACTGGACTAGTTTCCCATCTGTTTTTCTAAAGCAACCTGTTCTGTAATTATGATACAGAAGTGCTGGGAAGGGATGAGTGTCTTTCCTTTAAATGAAGCAAAATGGGAAAAGGGAAGGGCTGGGTAGAGGAGGGTGAGGTCCCTTGTAGGGCTCCACCCCCCTGGACCTAGGTGAGGACAAGCACTTCTGCCTTCATGCCCAAATGTTGCACTTCCCAAGACCATCCTAGCCCACTATGTTGAGAGAAGCCTATTGGTGGGGCAACACAGAGGTGGCTGGACATTGAGAGGAATGCACTGTCAGGCACCAGCATGAGGGCAGGCCATGGGCAGAAGTAGAATGATGTGGAGTTTGGCCAGAGTGGTCAAAGAAGAGTCCAACCACTGGAGAAAAGTTGGGCCACCAATGTCCAACCTCTAGGGGAAAGCCATCTCCTTGCTGGCTCCCTGATCTGCTGAGAGCTACTCCCACTCAATAAAGCCTTGCACTCATTCTCCAAGCCCACATGTGATCCGATTCTTCCCCTACACTAAAGCAAGAAACCCTGGGATTGAGAAAGCCCTCTGTCCTTGTGACAAGGTATAGGGTCTAATTGAGTGGGTTAACATGAGCCACCTGTAGACAGCAAACTCAAAGAGCACCCCATAACACACTTCCACTGGTGCCTCAGATGTAAACATTCACCCCTATACACTGCTGTGGGGTCAGATCCCCACAAACTACCCAACTGAAGAAGTGAGCTACACCCCCACTGCATGCCCTGTGAGGGGAACAAGGGAAACTTTCCTGTTTCAATTACAGATCATCCCAAGAGTGAGTAAAAGTGGTGCATGTTCTGCAATCACTCAGTTGCTGAGAAATAGTGGAGGTGATGTGGAAAGTGGAACTTTCCTTTTGGCTTTGGTTGGAGAGGCTCCTTGATTCTGGGTTCCTATTAGGGGTGAGGATCATGGAAGTGTTGATGGAAGCAGATTTTCCAGATAAAGAGTAATGGGCACATTTCAGGGAGCAGCTGTACTCCCCTTCAGATGGTGGGAGGCTGGTGTATGGAGCTGGTACTCTGAGTGTGAATGCACCCTCTGCTGAGTGTGGCTGTCTAGAAGGTATGGCATTCATATCCCCTCTAGGAGCACAGCCACTATCGTCAGTTTCCAAGTGAAAAACTCACATCTCCATGATTGCACATATATATATTTAAAATTTATCAAGTTTTACACTTCATATGTGTGTAGTTCATCACACTCCAGGCTGTGGTCAGGGCCACGGAAGATTAAGGTGGGCTCCTGGGGACAGTGAGGTGTCCTCTCCCCTCTGCTGCAGCTTCCCTGATTTTCCAGCACAGGTTTGCAGGGCCATGCTCTTCACTCTGCTTAGTTTTCCACAGCTCTGACTCCTCTAGGACCTGGACATGACCCACTGTTTAGCACCCCCAGGGCCTCAGAGTGGCCAATACTTGTACCTGTGCACAGGAAGTACCTATTAGATGAAAGATAGCACTTGTCCATTGATTGCTACTCTGCAAGAAAAAAACAGGGGAGGCGGGGTGATGTCTCCCACATCTCTGGATCCCCAGTGTTATGCTCTCCAGGGTGTCAGCCATTAGCCAGGGGTATCTATTTTAATTCATTTTTTTAAATGTAATATCTAGCCCCTCATCACACTGGACACGTTTTCAGCACACAGTAGCCCTGCATACAATGCAGAGAGAACATTCCCATCTGCACAGGATAGTCTTGCCACAGTGGCTCTGACCTGGCACAGGGTCTGTTTGTTGGATCACTGACCTGAAGCCTGCCTGTAGTGGATGGAGCCCCAAATTGATCAGACTGGTGGTGAGAGCTGTAATAATTTAGAAAACAGGGGAGTGGCAGGTTGCAAGGAGGTCCTCTCTTGATGTAAAAGTTTGCAAATGTGACCATTGACCTGATGAAAGCCTCTGATGCCAGAGAGCCCAGATGAGTTCTGAGAAGGCTGAGGACAGAGTAGGGAGTTCCTGTGGGAGCTGGTGTGGCCTCCCCTGCAGCAGGCGGGATGGGTCAGCTCCTCTGGGTAACACCTTTCTTGCTGGTGTTTGTGTGTCCAGAGCTTAATTGGCCATATTCCAGCCATGACAATGAAGACACTCCAGGTAGATGCACACGCTGGAGAGAGGGAGACACAGAAGAGGCTTGAGACATCAATCACCACCAACAGTGGTCTGTCCTGCAGTCCCTGAGTCAACGATGGGTTAATAAATTCACTCTCACACTTGGTGTTTCAGTGATTCAAGTGGCCTAGGGATGGTCATCTGCTGCTTTCAGAGGGTGACTGCAACCAATTGACCCCAGACCCCTGTCCATCCTCACATTTATTCAGTATGAATTTCATAACAGGTTCTAAGTCAACATGCTTGTAAATAATTAATACAGTGAAAAGAGTGGTTTTATGATGAGAAAAGCTTTTGGTTCCAGGGCCCAGAGCAAACACCATTAATGGGTAATTCCCCTTTGACCTCCCCCTGAGAGGACCATCCAGCAAAATACTAGAGACAAAGGGATGTGGGATAAACACTTAACTGGGAAAACCTCTCATCGTCTCTATCTTTTCTCTAACCTAATGGACCTGCTGCCTTCAGCCTGTCCCAATAAATCCTTTCAGCCTTCCAAAAGGTTTGAGACTAATCTGTAACTTTCCCTATTATTTTCCTAATATTTTGCCAGCCACCCCAAGTGAATTCCAACAGAGTCTTCCCAGGGGCAGCCCAGCCAGGCCTGCTGCTTCAGATGAGGAAGAATTAGGGGGATGAAATCAGAAAACAAAAGAAAATATGTGTAATTTGTAAAATGTTAATGATACAGTTTAAGAAACGATTATGCCTATGGCCTTTAAGTGTCATGTTTGTCATCTTTTCTTGCTTTGCTTCTCAAAGATTATCTTTGCCACATGACCTGTCCTTTTCTGCCTCTGCCACTGCCTAATAACAGACACTTGGGTTTTGTTGGTTATTGTCTCTTGAGAACTGAGCATAGAGCAATTGGGCTGGGTGTTGGTGCTGGCCTGCACTGCGGGATATCCACGGGCACAGCTCTCTCCCAGACACTAGAACCTGGGACTGAGCTCTCCCAGAGTGTGTCAGGTGGGGTTTGGAAGTGGACCTCTCCCATCTGCACTGCACTCCCAGGTCTTGTAGCAGCAACTTGGTGTTTCTGTCCCCTCTGCTTACTCCTGGTTTAACGACACTCCTCTGGTTTTGGAACTTCAAGTGTCAGCCTCAGTGTGAAGCAGCTGTAGCAAACTCAGCCCCTTCTATGATAACTTCTGGTGCTGGGATGGTCCTTCCAAGTCCTCAACTGGGTGAGGGGCTAGGGCTTCATCACTGCACACAGCTCAGTCATGGAGTGTAGGCAGTCCCTGAAAGTGCAGTTGTGAGTGACCCCTTATCCAATTGCAAGACCCATATGGCATCTCCAGTGACACTGGTTGAGCAGTAATATTCAGACATTTAGAAAAGCACACACAGCCCTGAAGAGGCATCGTGATGAACACCATCAACTTCACTAATGTCCACCTTTTGCACTTTTTACACACACTCATTTCAAGTAGTTTCTCCAGGAATCTGTCTGGCCTTTTATTCCCAGAAAAAAAAGTCAAGAGGTCATCAGTGGAAAAAACCATAGGCCCTGCTGGTCACCAGTGGTAACTGATGCTCATTGTCCTCCTCCTCCACTGCCCCTCAAGCTGTCCCAGCTAGACACTGAATGTGTGTCCACAAAGCCATGTGTGGATATCCATCACCCAGTGTGATGGCCTCAGAAAGCACAGCCTCTATGCAGTGATTAGGTCATAAGGGCTGAAGCCTAACGAAAGAGACTCCCATAGCTTCTCCCACCCCCACCCTGCAAGGATGCAGCAGAAAGACAGCCACCCACAAAGGAGAAAGCAGGCCCTCCCCAGGCATCACCTCACCCAATGCCTCCATGTTGGACTTCCCAGCTTCCAGAACAGTGAGAAGTAAATTTCTGTTGCGTGTACACCACCTAGTTTACAGAACGTTACTACAGCATCTTGCATGGGCCATCTGTGTCATGTGAAGAGGCTCACTGTGCCATGGAGCACAGCAACACCCAGCCTCCTGCTCAGGCTGGGCCCTGTGACATGGCAGTCTTGTCACCAAGCAGGGAGCCTAAAATCAGATGGGGACCCCTGGGCCCCGGTTGCTGGTGTCACCTATGAGACCCTGGGCTAAGAGATTAGAGTGGGCTTCTGTTGGATGCAGTGGGCAGAGCACTGGTGATAATGGCCCCAGCACTGCAGCCACAGGGGAGTGTGAGCGGCCCTCCAGGAGCTGTGGACAGTGATGCTTCCTGAGTCACCACAGCCTGGGAGGTGGCTCCTGAAAACAGATGCAAGACCAAAGGGTCAGGAGGGGAGATGGGGCAGAAAGCCTCAGTGTCACCTGCCTTCCCCCAGTGCAGAATCTCCTCCAAGCTGTGCAGGCAGCCAGGATTATGAGGAGAGAAGCCCAGCCTTAGTGTAGATGGACCAATGCGCTGCTGTTCTAGACCTTCTGCCGCAGGTCCAGCCCCAGCACCTGGGGTCACACCAGAGCCCTGTGGGGTGGGGCTCAGACAGAGCAGCTCCTTTCCAGGGGACTCATGGGACAGTCTTCACTACTGAGTCACTGCATATCAGCCGCTGTGGGCTCATGTTACCTGAGCCTGGAGGAGCCTTCCCACTGTCCTTGCTCTGCAGAGCCCTGCCCAAGCTGCCTGCTACAGTCCCAGAGGCATAGGGTGCTGCCCTTGCTCATGCAGGCCTTTCCTGTTCCCAGT
The DNA here is from genome assembly GCA_031835075.1 of Saguinus oedipus. Classification (NCBI taxonomy): domain Eukaryota; kingdom Metazoa; phylum Chordata; class Mammalia; order Primates; family Cebidae; genus Saguinus; species Saguinus oedipus. Next base: position 2,904,484 of record CM063175.1, on the reverse strand, counting down.
GAGCACTGCACAGGCCAGCATGGAGGATGCAGGAAGAAGAGCAGAAGCAACATTGGCAAAACCATGAGGGACTGCTCAGGGAGATGTGTGAAGGGTGCCACACAGCCCCTTGGCCAGAGAATCTGTGCAGATGCCCACTAAGCATATAACATGTATAGAGCATCATGAGTCTCAAATGGAAAATTAAGTCATCATGCTATCTCATTATGCAAACACAATGATGGCCCAGAGGAAGTCAAGCATGAAGATCTCTTGATGGGATGTGGACAAGTGTACCTCTGAGACCTGCTGACCTCTGCAAATGCTTGCTCACTCTTCCCAAAGCTCACATAGACTCTGTCTGAAGTTATTACATTCTAGCCTGAGTGAATTGCACGAGAAACAAAACTGTGTGTCCACATAATGATTTCCAGAGGAAGGGACATTGAAAGATTGTTCATAATGGATTAAGCTGGACACAACCCAAGTGATTGCCAGTAGGTGAATAGATTAAAATACATCCATCCAGTGCAGCCCTGCACAACATAAACACACAACACCACGAGTGAATTTCAAAGCTGCCGTGTTGAGGGCTAGAAGGTCGGTATGACAGAGGATGTTACATGTTTCTACCAAGATGAAATCCTACACAAGAGAAATCTCATCTGTAGTGACAGAAAGCAAATTCCTGGCACTTGGGGCCAGGGATGGTGGGATAGTCTGTACGTTCATTGTGGAACAGTTAAGAGATTTTCTCTCTCTCTCTCTCTCTCTCCACACACACACATATACACATACACACATTTATCCATTTCTACATAATAATCATTTCTCACAAGCTGTGCTTTTAATATAGACACATATGATTTCATATAAAGCCTACCTCAGCAAGACTGATTTCAACACAGAACTACTGTGCAATTTGCATCAAAGCAGCCCATGGCCGAGTCATGGAGAGGTGGAGAAAAGAGGGGATGTTATTCTCAGGACTGTCAGGCCTTGTACCCTGGGTTGGGGTGAAATAACTCAGCAGAGGTGCAGCCTGGCTGGAGTAAGAAACAGCCCAAGCCCTGACAGCTCAGGGGAATTTAGTGCTTTCATTTCCACGGTCTCAAGCACTGTGATCAGCACCGAGGCTGCTGTCCCATATCAGTGTCATCATCAGCCTCCTGCACTTACTGGAGTTCAGAGAAGCTCTGGGAGGCTGAGCTGCTGATGGAGTGGAGACCTGCCCTGGGATTTGGAGCAGGCTCATCCCAGCAGAGCAGATGTTGAAGCATTTCCCAGCTGTCCTGGTAGCAGGACCCCAGTTACCGCCGATGTTGCCAGTGTTCCCTTTGGGTGGAGATTCTGCCTCCTGGAGGCTCAATCCTGAGGACCACTGGGTCAGCACAGGCTAAGACCTGACTTCTGGAGGGACAGAGAATCTGGAAACTGCAGAGTCCAAGACAGTGTGTGCTTAGAGAGGAGAGAGGGGTGTGTGGGGGTGAGAGAGGGAGAGAGGAATGACCATGCCTCTGTGGCCTCAGGGAGCCATTCCCTCCAGGCAGATGTAAGTGGCCTCTGTTCCTCCCAGAAACTCCCCACACCCAGAGGGCAGCTCTCCATGCACATCCATCTCTGGATTGGTTCTTCTCTGTGAGACCTGTCTTGAAGCAGTTTATATTTTTGGTAGGGAGGAGGAATGTAGAGCAGATGAGCCAAATGTTGACAATTCCACCTCCTCAGAGTGCCAGGCCTGGCAGAGTGACAGACACCATCCACTGTCTTCCCTGCAGGTCTGGGCTGCAGGTGCAAGACCCACAGCTGTGGGGACTTCTGGTCTCAGGAAGCCCAGGGCAGCGTGAACCACAGGAAGCCACCTTCCTGCTTCCCACACCACAGCCATGCCCACCGTGCCCTGCTGTCACCAGATGTCTCTCAGTGGGTGACAAGGAGAGATTCTCAACTTTTATATTGTAAAAAAACTTGTGCAAGGGACTTCAGGGGCCTGCACCAAATGGTTTGTGTAACTGAGGTGCGGTCCTGGGAGTTCTAGGAAAACTAATTGTGGAGCTAAAACATAGCACCCTGCAGTGAGAGATGCTGCCCACCCTCCATCAGCTGAGACTTCACTTCTCACCTTGTGCAGGGCCTGAGGCAACTCCCAGGGAGGTTAGTTCATTGTTTGGAAAGGAGACAAAAGAGAGAAGATAAAAATAACAAAGAAGAAATGCATCAATAGCCTCCATCTGCAAATGCTCCCTGGCTGGAGAAACACAACATTTGTAGGAAATCAGCAAGAATTTACTGTCTTATTAAAGAGATTGGCCAAGGGTGTGGAGCAGAGAGCCTGGCCATAGGGCTGGGAGGAGGAGTCAGGCTGTAAAGGGCCGTGTGCTGCTCTGATGTCTGGAGATTGTCCTCCCTAGAGAGGAGTCCCTGGAGAAGGGAACCCACAGCAGGAGCAGGGTCATGTGGAGCTGGATTAAGACCTGAGAGGACCTAGGAGAGAGCAAAAGGCCTGAGGAAGGCAGCGGCCATGGAGAGAAGAGGAGGGCGAGGCCAGGAGCTGTTAGCAGTGAGGGTGGTTAGTGGCTGTGTCCCCCTCGCTTGTAGCCTGGCTGGGACAGAGGAGAGTGTGTCCATGTGCAGGATGAGTGCCAATGAGTCAGCCCTGGATGCATCACTGGAGACACCAGGCTCCCTGTGTAGAATCAGATGCTGAAGCACATGTGCAGATGAATGTGGCTGTACTGACCAGGATTTCCAGGCACAGAAAACAGTTCTGACTCCTAATTTAGTCCAGATCCTAGGGGGCTGGGCATTGGGCTGTGTTGCCTCATCCATCTGTGCATTCCTCAGATGCCCGAGGCTGCCTTGTGATAAGCCACCACCTATTTGCTTGTCTCTCTCTTGCTCATGGGCATGTCTCACTAAGAGGCAGGTGGCTCCTGAGGGGCTCCACAGAAGTTAGTGGAAAGACACAGCCACCATCTCTGGGTCCAGGGGTTTTGTCTTACACACTTTTTGTCTGAACATGGTGAGGAGCTAAAGCAGCTTCTACTGCCAAGAGCGGTAGCTCAGTGAAAATCAGACTCAGCCAGAGCTCTGGTGCTTGCCTGAGTCTGGGTCATATCTCAGGAGGAACCAGGGATGTGTCCCAGCATGTCATATAGTCACCAACACGAAAGCCACTGCTCAGGGTGCAGGTGAGGAGATGCCCCTGGGGATGCATAGGTGGGGAGCAGCTGCATCAGCATAGGGTGCAGGTGAGCCTGAGACACCCCTAGGGATGCACAGGTGGGGAGCAGCCACATCGGCACAGCATGCATGTGAGACTGAGACACCCCCAGGGATGCACAGGTGGATAGTGGTTGAGTCAGCACAGGGTGCAGGTGAGCCTGAGATACACCTGGGTATACACAGGTGGTGGGCAGATGAGTCAGCACAGGATGGGAGAGGGAGCCTGCAGGTGCAGATGGGTGTGTGGGCACCCACTAGTGTAAAACTCATTTACACCCACTAGTGTAAATGCTGCCCCTCCATTCATTAGAAGTCACCCGTGTCAACCCCACCTGCCTTCCTCAGTCCAAGGTGAATAGCTGAGGTGGAAGGAAGTTCACCCTCCTGGCCAGTAGCCTGACACCACCCAGCCACACTGGAAGTGTCACCAAAGTGGTGACAGCCTCCTTGGGATGCTTTAGTTTGCATCTGGGCCCTAAAGGAGTCCCTTCTGTGATGGGCATGAGCCCAGCATTCCCACAATGACCCTGCGCAGGACAGGGCCTGAGAACAGGGCTAGGCTCCTCCAGCCATGAGGATGCCCTGCAGGGGACCCAAACACCTAAAACAGGGAGGGTCAAAGTCATGAACTCTGTGCTTTTAGCAATGTTCCCCACACACCTAAGGGTCCAGGGCCTTGGGTCCAGGTCCAGGGTTTTGGTCCATGCTCCCAGAGGAGAAACACAGACCCTGCATGAACCCCTGATCCTCTGTCAGTTCTCTGTGGGATGGGTCTTCATGTGAGAATGTCCCTCATTCCCTAGTGTCTCCAGGCCCACTGAAGACTGGGCATGAGCAGCAGATGACCTTGGGGTGAGGGGAGATCTCCTTCCTCTGAGCCTCAGGAGAGGGTAGTACCAGAGACTGGAATGAGCAGTTGGAGGGAAGGCAACCTCACTCGGAGCTGCTCAGTGGAGCTGGGCTTGGGGCTTACTGGACCCAGTGACCATCCAGAACCTCTCAGACCACACACATCCTAGACCCTGGGCTGGCATGGATGAGGACATCGTGTCCTTCCTCATCCATCATGCCCTTGGAGGCTGCTGAGCCCTGAGGACTGATTGATGCCTGTTTGGATATAATCAGAACCGGCCATGCATGGCAGCTCACACCTGCAATCTCAGCATCCAAAAGATTGAGGCAGGAGGACTGCTTGAGGCCAGCAGTTTAAGACCACTCTGGGCAACAGTGAGATTCCATCTCTCCAAAAATAAACAAAATTTAAAGAGTAGGCAGGCATGGTGCCATGTGCCTGTAGTCTCAGCTACTGGGGAAGCTGAGGCAAGAGAATCCCTTGAGCACAGGAGTTCAAGGCTACAGTGAGCCATGATCACACCATTGCACTCCAGCCTGGGCAATACAGCAAGACCTCATCTCTGCAAAGAAAAGAGAAGGCCATGTGCAGATGGAGGCGGTGGCTGGAGTGACACAGCGGTAAGTGAATGAACAACAATTGCTGGCAAGCAGCAGAAGCTGAGAGGCAGGGAACAGGCCTCCTCTGGAGCCTCAGGAGTCAGCCCTTTGTGCCCCTCAAATGTGGGCTTCTGGCCTCCAGGGCTGGGACACCGTGCGTTTGTCATTGTAAGCAACCGAGTCCCTGGCAGTTATGGATGCCCCAGGATGCTCAACCAGCTGTCTGACAAGGGCAAGCTCCAAGGAAGGGATTCCCTCCTTATCTATGTTGTTTGAAGATTTTAATAATTGTATGGCTAATCATTGTTAACCAACACGAATAAAATAGTAAACAAATGACCTACATCTTCAGTTGGGAGTTTGGTCAACCGCTTATCAAGTGTGGAATCTTGAGCAAGGGTTAAACATCTGAATGTCTCCATCATGTCATCTGTAAAGTGGGGGTGCTCACACCCATGGGGCTTACCTCCCAGGTTGGTGCCAAACTCTCCCTGGGCCCCTGTTCTCTCACCAGCCACATCCACTCTTCCCCCAAAATGGCGCTAGTGACTGTGATGGCTTTCCATTCCCACCACGTTTGTCTCCAACACCAGCAGCATATCGATGTCAGCAGAACACAACTGAGTGTTCCTCTCCTCATGCCCCTTCAGGGGTTCCTCACCACCCACCAGATCAGGTGCAAGTTTCCAAGCCTTGCTGGATACCCTCCACATGCTCAGCTCCACCTGCCTTCCCATCCTCAGCCTTCCCCACTCCTGGTGGAAAAGAGCTGGGTGTGTGGATGGTTTCTGAATGCTGAACACAGCCTTTTGCAGCCAGTCCACTCCTTACGCTGTCCCTATCAGGGTCTCCACCCTAAGCCTTTCCATCCTGGAGCCTCCTCCCAGGGCCCCAAAAGAGAAGTGACTTCCCTGTCCTTTGAATTCTTATAGCACAAGGCATACTATCCCCCAATAAACTGCAAACTCCTTTTGTGGAAAAAAAAATTTATTCATTATTGCGTTATCACACTATCTTATGAAGAACAGATTGTCAATAAATATTTGCTGAATAAAAGAGTAAGTTACAAAATGCTTATTTTATATGGATTAATACTGGTTCTAAAACTGAGAAATTACCAACAGCACTGATATTCAGCCAGTACACACAAGTCTGGGCACAGCAGTTGCAAAAGACTGAAATATCCACTGCCACTGACCCTTAGCATCCAGATGCCCCCCACTGCCACTGCTCTCCTCCCTGGAGTGCCTGGACCTCCCACAGGCTCCTAACTAAAGGGCTGACCACAGCCGGGAGCATCGAAGACCCAGCAGCCACGTGGCCAGGTCCACTGGTGAAAGCATCCATCCTGACTGATCAGGTCCTGCAGGGTTTCAGTGTTAAATATTTTGATAATATCCCTGATTATAAATAAGGCTCAATTATACAGTTGGAAAATGATGTTTCTCCTCATTGCAAAATCTCTTAGAAGACTCCGTAGATACAGGATGGAAGTGGAAAATGATAGTGTGTCCATCTCTGGAGGTTTCGGGCATATTCATTAGCACTCTGTCTTCATGTAAACCAGAAGATATGCCTAGAGAGATGAGAAGACACATCAGCACAACAGCATAAAACCTTCACCAGAAAAGGATGCCTCATTAATCCATGACAAGAGTCAGCAAACATCCAGGCAGCTGGATCAAGCCTTTGTCTATCCGTCATCTTAGAGAAGAACAAAATAGAAAGCCTGGGAAGATAAGCACTAAGTTTCTGTTAGTTAATATCTAAAGCAGAGGCTAACAAGCTCCAGGCACACACCTGTCAGGTTTTTAAAATAAACTTTCATGTCAGATTCAGCGGGCACATGGAGCCATGGGAGCCATGGCGTCTGCTCCAGGGAGCTCATCTCACCCCGAGGGAAATGCCCTGCTGGCTGCTCTCAGGCCTTCTCCTCTGGTCCCTCTCAGTTATGTGACCTGAGAAGCCACATCCATGGCTCTAGAGATCACAACTCCAGGATCCCAGATACTAGCCAGACCCAGATTCCCTTTCTCACCCACCACAAAGTCCCCTCGGGGCATCTGATGATTCTATCAAGAAATCCACAGAAGGAAACCCCAGACTAGTGAAAGACAGTTGATCCCTGAACAGCACAGGTTTGGACTGGGTAGTCCACTTAATACACAAATTGTTTTAAATAAATACAGTCTTCTCTCCCCCATAAGCATGAGTTCCATGTCTGCAACCAAACACTCACTAAAAATGCAGTATCCCAGATGCACAACCGCATAGATGAGGGATGGACTCTTCCTATATATGGGTTCTGGGGGACTTGAGTGTGTGTGAATTTTAGTAAATGCAGGGGTCCAGAACCAATCCTCTGTGTGCACCGAGGGATAGCTGAGTCCAGTTTAGGGAATGAGTACCGGTTTCCCATGAGTCTTCTTCCTGCAGTTCTCACAGAAGCACCTACTTTTGCTTGCAAATTCCCTGGGCTGGAAGAAGCAGTGCAGGGCATCCTCGTGCCCCACCCAAGAGAAAAGGGAAAAGGCAGCATTGGTATTTCCCACCAAGAGTACTGTATTCATCTGTTCTCACACCACCATCAGGAAATAGCTGAGACTGCATAATTTATAAGAAAAGAGGTTTCATTGGCTCATGGTTCTGCAGTCTGACAGGAAGCATGGTGGCATCTGTTTGTGGGGAGGCCACAGAGAGCTCCCAATCATGGCAGAAGGCCAAATGACAGCAGGCATCTTAAATAGGAGGGACAGGTGCAAGAGAGCAAGTGGGGAGCTGGAATGAAGTGGCAATGATGTAAGCTCACTGCAACCTCCGCCTCCCAGTTTGAAGCAATTCTCCTGACTCAACCTTCTGAGTAGCTGGGATTACAGTCTGCACCATCATGCTAAATTTTTGTATTTTTAGTAGAGGATTTTATCATGTTGGCCAGGCTGCTTTTGAACTCCTGACCTCAGGTGATACACTCGCCTTGGCCTTTCAAATTGCTGGGATTACAGGTGAGCTATGGCACACTTTGCCTGGCTAAATACTTTTAAACAATGAGATCTCATGAGAAATCACTCGCTGTCACAGAGACAGTATCATGGGGGATGGTGGCAAACCATTCATGAGAAACCCTCCCCCATGATCCCATCTCCCTCCACCAGACCCTACTGCCAATCTTGGCTCAACATTGGGGATTACAACTGAACATGAGATTTTTGGGCAGGGACACAGACCAACAGTGTATCAGGGATGCCCTTCCCACACTTTGCAGCTGAGGGTTTCAGCTTTTCTTCTGGTTCTCTTCATATCACCCTTAATGCCTGGCCTGGTGTGGATCTCAAAGGTTACCTACTGACTGGAGGAATAAAACAGGAGGGGGCTCCTGTTACGGAAGCAGTATGAGGAAAAAAGAGGTAGGAGGGAAAAAGATTTTTGCCAAAACAAAGGAGAAATCATCCAGAATCATGAAAATGAAATAAGAAACTTCTCAGAAGCCAGGGCTAGATCCAAGAGGCAAGGGGGAACTGGCAACACTGTGCTGTGTGGTGATGTGGCTGGAGTGTTTGTCCTCCCCAGAAGGTCGAAACTGACTCCCCAGTGTGGGTGTATGAAAGGTGGGGCCTTTTAGAGATGATTGGGGAGGGCAAGGTTGCTCATGCCTGTAACCCAAGCACTTTGGGAGGCCAAGGCAGGTCGATCACTTAAGTCAGGAGTTTGAGACCAGTCTAGCCAACATGATAAAACCCTATCATGTTGGTATCATGGTGACACCTCTCATGGGGAAACCCCATCCCTTCTAAAAATACAGAACTTAGCAGGGTGTGGTGGTGGCACTGGTAATCTCAGGTACTCGGGAGGCCAAGGCAGAAGAATCACTTGAACATGGGAGATAAGAGACTGCAGTGAGCCAAGACCACATCATTGCACTCCAGCCTGGGTGACAGAGGAAGACACTACTTCAGAGAAAAGTGGGGTGGTCATTGAATCATGAGGGCACAGCCCACATGAATGAATTAATCCACTCATAGATTAATGGGTTTTCCTGGGAGTGGGACAGGTGGCTTCACAGGAAGAGGAAGAGAGACTTGAGCTGGCACATAAGCATGCTTGGTGCCTTGACATGTGATGCCCTGCACTACCTCGCCTCGAGACTCAAGAGTCCCCACCAGCAAGCAGGCCCTCACTAGGTGCAGCCCCTCAACCTTGACTTCCCAGCCTCTAGAACTGTAATAAATACATTACCTACTCTCAGATATTGAGTTGTGACAACAGAAAATGAACTAACACATATGGGAGCAGCAAATACCAAGAGACTCTCCTTACCAATGTCTTCAGGGGCTTTGAGTCCACATTGAAAGGAGAAAGTAGGAGGGTCAGCATGCTGCTGTTTCTCCTACTCTCCATGGCACAGCCAAGGTAAATCAAGGAGTCCTTCATCCAGATCACATATAGGGCCTGCAGCCTCCCCATCTGCAAGAGATAGCAGCAGAGAGATGAGATGGAAACAACACCATAAGCCAGGTCAGTCCAGCTGCCAGAAGTTGGGGCCAAGAGACAGAATCCCCAGAAATGGTAACCACTAATGCTCTCTGTCCTACTCATGAGCTAAATGATCAGCATCTTACACTTTCAAGTGCTCTGGTTCTAGGTTCTTACCAAGTGCACATCAGTGATCTGGTCCTTAATCAGGTTCCAGATTTTGAGGTAGAGTTGGGCAGCACCATGCTGGACAAATACTGGCAAAAGAGAAAAGGAACAGCCAATTAGTGAGATCTTCAGGGTCACTTCTCATGTCCTGGTACCTAGATGCACACAAACACTCACCACTTTGTCTCTTCCCACCCCACTGAAAGGCTAAGTTGGCAGTACATATAAAGTGATCAATAAACAAACAATAAGTTTGGTACTGATTTTTGAGAACACCTTTTTTTTTTTTTTTTTGAGAGTCCCACTCTGTCCAGGCTGGAGTACAGTGGCACAATCTCAGCTTGCTGCAAACTTTGCCCCTGGGTTCAACTGATTCTCCTTTCTCAGCCACCTAAGTAGCTGAGATTACAGGTGCCTGTCACCATGCCTGGCTAATTTTTGTAATTTTAGTAGAGACAAGGTTTCAACATCTTGGCCAGGCTGGTCTTGAACTCCTGACCTCTTGATCCACCACCTCTCAGCCTCCCAAAGTGCTGGGATTACAGGCATGAGCCACCATTCCTGGCCAAGAACACTTCTTAAAACTTAAGCTCCAGTGCCAGGTGTAGTGGCTCACACCTATAATCCCAACACTTCGGTAGGCCAAGGTGGGAGAATCGCTTGAACCCAGGAGTTTGAGACCAGCCTAGGCAACATAACAAGACTCCATCTCTATAACAAATTTAAAAAATTCATTGAGCATGGTGGTGCACACCTGTAGTCAGAGCTACTTGGGAGGCTGAGGAAGAGGCAGGAGGATCACTCGAGCTCAGGATGTTGAGGCTACAGTGAGCTGTGCTTACACCACTGCACTCAGCCTGGGGAATGAGATGTTCACAGGGGACTTTGAACAGCACTGATATATTCCTGAGGATCTAGAAGGCCAGGCACATGCCCAAGACCTAAGAGGGCTGAATCCTTCCCCTCTGGCTGATCACAAGGCCATGTACAAGACAGCAATGATGGTGAACACAGAATTATAAACCATGTGCAGTTTGAAACTGTGCCCTAACAGACACACAAAGCCCCTTCACAAATATTGGTAAACTCACCGATTCAGGCATTTAAGGAAATCTCTGACCACTTATTATCTGAACGGTAAGATAACCAAATGGAGAGGTCAGTGGCCAGGCACTACAGGGAATACAGACATCACAGAATTAGCTCAGGAAGTTGTCACTGAACAATGATCAACAACAAGAACAATAACAACAAAACAGCAGCAACAGCAAACTCTGGTGTGGGGGTCTCTGGTGTCCAGTGTTGCCACCTTACGTTATCTATAATGTTCATTTTCCAACAGAGGAGACAAGACATACAATGAAAACAGAAAAGTATGGCCACACACAGGAAAACAGCAATCAGTAGAACTTTTCACCTAGAAGCCCTAGGTGCTGGCCTTACTAAACAAAGACTCTAGCTGTTATAATATATTCCAAGAACTAAGGAAAACCATGTCAAAAAAAGGAAAAGTAAGAAAATGCTGTCTCACCAAATGGAGAGTATCAATAAAGAAAAAACCATATAAAAAGAACCAAACAGAAATTCTTGAGTTGAGGAGTACAATAATGGAAATGAAAAATGTGCTGGAGGAAGTCAACAGCAGATTAGAGCTGGTAAAAGAATAAACTTGGAAATTGGTTGAGTGTGGTTATCCAGACTGAAGATGGAAGGAAAACTGAACGTAGTGTCCATGCAGCCGAAAAGCTGGTTAGCTGCTCACCACAAGTAGAATTCAACTAACTCTGATACAAAAACAAGTGTAATACAAGAGAAGGTTTTATACAAAAACAGGAATTTATTCTGAAGCCAGCTTGGGGAAGGAGTATGATGCATCCTGCCTTTTTCATGTGCCATTTCTCCTTTGGAGGAGAAAGGGGCATTTTCATAAGGTGTGTTGTGGGTGTAGGGGGAGTGAGCAACGGTAGTTGTCTCCCAGGCAGTTACCATGTACCTGGAAGCTGAGCTGCCACGTTTCTGGGCAGAAGTAAGCTGTCAAAGTGGCCAAGTGAGCACGCTTTCTCCAGTGTTCCTAGTGGGTGAAAGGCCAACCCCTGAAGGGGTTTCAAGTCCACCCCATGGCAGGGAGAGTTCCCTGCTGGGTATGCTTTGGGCTGCAAATCTACTGTCAAGTCTCAGGAAAGATCAGCTGGAAGAACGTGCCCTGTTCTCAATCAAACCTCAATCAACCTATCTCCAAGTTTACAGATTCATTATTTTTCCCTGCAGGGACTGTCTGGTGAGGGGGAGGTAAAAGGTGATTTTTGCATTCCTAAAGGGCTAACAGAAAAGGGGAAACATGGGGGTTGGGAGTTGGGAGGGAAGAGGAGAAGTGAAAAGAAAATAACATAAGAAAAATAAACTATCTCTAAGAAAATGGGAATACTCAGTTATACCCAGATGGGTTCCCTAGTGAATGATGGGTTCTACCAAACATTTATGGGAAAATTATACCAATTCCCTACAATCTCTCCCAAGGAAAAGACAAAAGCAGAAAGAACACTTCCTAACTAATTCTCTGAGGCCAACATTATCCTAACACCAAGACCAGACAGACATTTTAAGAAAAAAACCTAGAAACCAGTATCTCTCATGAACATAAATGCAAAATTCCTCAACAAAATATTAGTGAATCAAATTCAGTAAAAAGAATCACAGAGTGACATAAGTGAGATGATAGAAAAGGGGGCTCCTGGTGCTCTCCTCTCCCATAAACGCTTGGAAAAACTCCCATCTACACACAGATCAACTTCTGAAAGAAACCCAGAAACTAGCTGAGAGAGCTCTGCACACGGGACAATGGAGAAAACATCTACATCAAAATGGGTTGAAAAAGCTCAGACACACTCACACTGCAAGCCCCACCTTAGACACAGTACCTTACTTTGAGGAAGGAATCCCTACTCCTGACTTTCTCCTGAAGAATAATGGGTTTACACCACACACAGACAGCCCCAGCTTTCGCAGTTCAAGGGCTTGCTTGGCTGCTAGGTCGCCTAGCCCTGGGAGTGGACATGGGTCAGCAGTCATGAATCCTCTGTGACCACAGAAGGCAAAGAGGCAGTTTTCAATGGGCATGTGAGCATTTCCAGCAGCTGTGCCCCTGTGCTCAGCATAGAGCAAACAGGCAGAAATGTCAGGCTCCCAATTTCTCCCTGGAAGGGTATGTGTGTAGGCTCTCCTAGCTGTTGCCTGAGGTGAGGGATGGGCTTCTATTAATAACTAGACAGCACCTGGAGCAAGCCAGGCAGGTAAACAATAGATTTCCAGGAGTCTGGACAGGCATGTGGGCAAGTCCCATGCCTTCTCCCACCCCCGCCCCAGGATAAAATCAGGTCTCTAACATCACACATTGAGTACACAACATTTAGCTCTCTCGAATGAAGGACTAGATCCTCAATCACTGAGCTTTGGGAGCTGATGAGGCTCTGTATTTGTCAGTCCCACAAGCCCACAGATATCAAAGAACAGGTGTGAGATGCGCATGTTAGCACTCCCAGTGCTAACCCCCAGGCCCAGAGCAGTGTGAACAGGCAGAAATGCCTGGCTCTCACTTTCTTCTAGGCATCTGTCTACACATGTGCAGCTGCTGCCCTGGGGTTGCCATGCATCTGGGAGCTGACAGAGCAGGAAACCAGTACTCCTCTGAGACCCTGAACAGGTAGGTGAGCACTTCCACAGCTGCTCTCACTGGTTTGCTCCACAGATAGCACCAAGTTTCCAACTAACCTGTCCATCTCTAAGCAGACAGAAGCCAGCATTCACTAGGCCCCTGGGGTGACAAAGAGCAAAGCAATGCATCAAAGGTGTGTGCAGTTTAAACAGGGAGTGCAGGCACTTGCCACAGATCCTCTGTCCAGCTTATTGCAGAGCCAGTGGGAGATAAACTCATGCTCCCAGTTTTTCCCTAAGGATAGAATAAATTGGAAATGCCCCAACATCTCCGGCTGCACCTCAAGGGGCTGGCTTCTATCTCCCCTGTCTGGGTAACTGACAGGACTTGACACATTCTAATCTCCTGAGGGCTGCTAAGAGCATAGATGGCAGTTTGGACAAGCACAGGTCAAGACAAGTCTCTGACAGGGCTACTTGGCAAGTTCATCTCCTCTACAAGGCCAATGGGACAAGACTGTGAGAGGTATTTTTCTTATCTAATGTGCAGAATATAACAGAGAATCCAGAACAATGAAGAAACAGAGAAATATGTTCCATCCAAGCAAAAGAACAAGATAAATCTCCAGAAAATGCCCCAGTGAAATGAAGATAAATGACTTACCTAATGATTACTCAAAATAATGATCATGAATATGTTTACCATGTCTAGGAGAGCAAAGTATGAATAAAGTAAGAATTTCAGCAAAGAGATAAAAGAAAAGTTCAAAGTATCTAACAGAAATAATAGAGCTGAAGAATATGGTAACTAAAATACGAGTTCACAAAAGAAGCTCAACAGACTAAATCAAGCAGAAGAAAGGATTAGCAAAGTAGAAGACAGGTCACTGGAAATCATTCAGAGAAGTAAAACCAAAAATGAATGAAAAGGAGTGAAGATGCTGGGCCCATTCAGCCTGTAATCCCAGCAATTCAGGAGGCTGAGGCATGTGGATCACAAGGTCAGAAATTTGAGACTCACCTGATCAACATGGTGAAACCCTGGCTCTACTAAAAATACAAAAATTAGATGGGCATGGTGGTGCACACCTATAATCCCAGCTACTCAGGAGGCGGAGGCAGGAGAATTGCCTGAACCTGGGAGGCAGAGGTTTCAGTGAGCCAAGATCATGCCACTGCACTCCAGCCTGGGTGACAGAATGAGACTTTGTTTCAAAAAAGAAAAAGAGTGAAGATATCTAAACAGAGTTGTGGGACATGAAGCAGACCAAAATAGGCATTATCAGAGTGCCAGAAGGAGAGAAGAGACAGAAAGTTTATCCAAAGAAGTACCAGTCACGAGTGGCAGACTGACATTTCAGTCAATGGCAGACCATAGAAGCACAATGGCCACAGCATAGAGCCTAGGTGTTTAGTAGGCTGCCCCATCTAGGTTTGTGAAGTCTGCTCCATGATGTTCACACAATGACAAAATCACTTACTGATGCATTTTTCAGAACGTATCTCTGTTGTTAAGCAACACATAGCTGTAATGACAGAAAACTTCCCAAACCAGGGACAAAATAGAAATCTGCATCCAGGAAGCCCAAAGGACACCATAAGACAACCCACACCAAGCCACATCATAATTGATTTAAAAAGTTAAAGACAGGGCCCAAAGTGGCTCCGGCCGGATGTCGTGGCGCTTGCGAAGGCGAGGCCAAGAGTTCAAGGCCAACCAACCTCAGCAACCTTACAACCTCTCAATGATTGGCAAAAAAAAAAAAAAAAAAAGTTAAAGACAAAGAATTCTGAAAGCAGCATGAGAAAAGCAGTTTGTTATACACAACAGAAAACCTGTAAGTATGGAATTTCTTTTGGGAGTGATGAAAATATTATGAACTTAGATTGCAATGATGAAGGCACATCTCTGTGAATACTCTACAAACCTCTGAATTGTATGTTTTTAAATAGATGAATTTTACAGTATGTGATGCACATCTCAATATTGCTATCTTAAAAAGCCTAAACTATTTATGAATTATTTTGTAGAACATGTTGTTTTATTCCTTTATTCTGTTTTCCTGCAGTTCCTTAACTGTGGCTGAATAAGCTTGGAGGATAAGCCTTTGCTTATGCTACTGAGAAGCAGAAAAAGGGCGGTATGGAAGTAAAATGTCCATAAATAATATCAATTCTGCACCTCCAAAAATGTGTGTCTCTTACACAAATGTGTCTATAATCTGAGAGCTCCAGGCTACCTAACTTGTTTCTTTTGCTTCACTGGCTGTTAGTTCCTCTCTTCACTCTGCCTTTAAGATTCACACCCCCTTGGAATCAGCAGGCAGGAGCCCAGCAGGATGGCATCTTACCAGCATGCTGTACTTCTGCAGGCAGTAGGCCAGCTCCAAGGGCTGCACTGCATTCTGCCGGCTGTCCTCCATCTTCTCCTGCAGCAGAAGCAGCTGGAAAGGGACACTTCTCCTCTGCTTGTCAGCTCCCTTGGGCACCATGATCCTGCCACAAAAGAATGGATGGAAACTTCCTTATGTGTCATTTTTGAAGCTAGGTGCACACTGTAATCACTTGGGAAAAGATTTAAATCTCCATATCCAGGCCATGCCCATACAAATTACACCAGAATTCTGGGGGTTGGGGCCCAGTTATCAGAATGTTTTATTTCCCCAGATTATTTCAATATGTGGCCAAGGTTGAGAAGCACCACATGAGTAAATCTGCTGTACAGGAGACCCTCTAGAGAGGGACATCAACATGACTGTGGCCTCAGCCCCTCTGCACTCTGCCCAGCAGTCATGTGAGAGCAGAGGTCAGGTGCACGAGGATGTCCCGGCTCCACATCTCAGGCAAGCAGCAAACATCCAGCCTAAAGCTCTCCAAACTACAGAGGCACATGCTGGGTTAGGTCCTAGGAAGAAAGGGCAACATGAAGGACTGTCCTTGTGGTTTGGCAATGATTCATTTAATTACAGGCACTACCTAGATGGGAAAAAGGAGAGAGCACAGGACAGGAAAGGAGTGATAGAGACAGAGAGAGAGAAAGGGGGGGAGAGAGAGAGAGAGAAAGAGAGAGAGAGAGAGAACATTGTGTGAGTGTTGGGGGAAGGGAGGTGTGTACTGTCCACGGACTCCTTCACAACATCAGTCTAGTTCCAACTCTCTCTTTAACCAAGTCAGTGGCCATCAATCCTGGCTGCACTTTAAAATCACCCAAGGAGTGCTTTTAAAAAGTACCAATACCTGGGCCCCACCCTATACCAACCTAAGAAGTTTTAGAAATAATGTATAGTCCAGAATATGCAGAAACAGGTCTTCTCTCTGCCAACTTTTGAGAGAACATCTCAAAAAGTTCAAGTCACTGTGAATAACTGAATATATTAAAAATGAAATAATACACATGCTTATCGGCCTAAAGAATAGTCTTACCTCTTCAATATCCTGGTGAAGTCCATGTTCATTACAAACACCTGAATTAAGGAATTAAGGCAGCAGGTCTGTCCAACATTGTGTAAACCAACCAGGCCTATAAGGGGAAGAGAAAAAAATACTGAGGGCAAGGCCTAGGTAAAGAATTTGAAACTGCTGGGTGTGGTGGCTCATGCCTATAACCCCAGCACTCTGGGAGGCTGAGGAAGGTGGGTCACCTGAGGTCAGGAGTTGGAGACCAGCCTGGTCCACATGGCAAAAACCCTGTCTCTACTAAAAATACAAAAAATTCCGCTGGGCATCATGGCAGGTGCCTATAATCCCAGCTACTTGGGAGGCTGAGGCAGGAGAATTGCTTGAATCTGGCAGGTGGAGGTTCCAGTGAGCCAAGATTGCACTGCTGTACTCCAGCCTGGAAAAAGAGTGGAACTCTGTCTTAAAAAACAAGTTGACAAAAATAACATGATTTCTTAAATCTACCAAGGACAGGAAATCCTATAAAGTTCTCTCAGAGGTACAAAGTGTTCACTCAAGAGATTGCAAACAAATTGGAGAGAAGATATCAAGCATGAAACTTTAAAAAGTTTGATAACATGGGCCAGGCACAGTGGCTCACACCTGTAATGCCAGCACTTTGGGAGGCCAAGGCAGGTGGATCACCTGAGGTCAGAGAACAGGCTGGCCAACATGGTGAAACTCTGTCTCTACAAAAACTGGCTGAGTGTAGTGATGTGTGCCTGTAATCCCAGCTACTTGGGAGGCTGAGGCAGGAGAATTGCTTGGACCTGGCAGGTGGAGGTTACAGTGAGCCAAGATCATGCCACTGCACTCCAGCCTGGGCCAAAGAGCAAAACTCCATCAAAAGAAGAAAGAAAGAAAAGAAAAGAAAAGAAAAGAAAAGAAAGAAAGAGAAAGAAAGAAAGAAAAAGAAAAAGAGAAAGAAAGAAAGAAAAAATAAAGGAAGGAAGGAAAGAAAAGAGAGAAAAAAAGTTCAATAAAAAGAAGTTTTTAAAAGTTTGATAAAAAGAAGTTTTAATAGTCCTTTAGGAAAAATGAGATGTCACCAAAAATGTAAATTATTCACTGCAAAATGAGTAGTACAAGCAATTGTTGGGGAAGAAAAAGAAACATTAGAGAAAGTGTAACTGAGAATTATGGGTTCTTTTCATTCAAAGTGTTCTCCACGGAGCTGAGTCCAAATGTGCATCTGTGGGTCTCAGGGGACAAGAGGAACTCCCCAGTTTATGTCCAATGCCAGTGGAGAGGTCCCTGCCCAGTACCCACCACAGGGAGGCAGGAGATTAGAAGGCAGGTTTAGGAAAGATTCACCTAATACAGTCTCACCCTGAGAGGCTGAAAGTCAGAAGGAACTTATAAGAATAGGAGAAAAACAAAGGGCATTTCTCTGAAGCCTAGCACCCAGCCTCCTCTCTTCCAACCCAACCTTAGGCTCCGCAGACCCCACAAGGTGGGGAATTTAAGAGGGAGGAAGTAGCAGTAAAGTCAGAATTTTTGAGGAAAGGGCTTTGCTTATGAGATATGGCAATAAAAAAGTAAAAATTTGGGTTTGCAGGTGAGCACAGATTTCTGCTCCCAGATCATCAGGAGCACGTTGCTTCCAGAAAGACTGGTACAAAGGTACCTCAGCAGTAAATATGGGAGCTAAGGCTGTCACTAGACACTCAGCACTGGCTTAAAGAAGTTTCCACAGATCACCCCATTTAATCCTTCCAACAACCCATGTTTGGTACTGTTATTATCCCCATTTTGTATTTGTTTTTTAGAAATAAGATTTTCCTTGAGCCTAGGCTGCATCCTGATATAAAAGATGCAGAAATTCAGGCACAAGAAAGCAGGTGCCAACAGCCACAAAGCTCTGCTGCTTCAGAGCACATCACTACATGAAGAATACTTCTTTCTCAGCATTGTACTTTTGCATCTATACATGGAAAAGAGAAAAACAGATATGAAAATGCAAAGCTAAGAGTTACCAAATAAGTATCTCGATTTCATCATACATAGTTATATATAAGATGAATATCATTTTAAAGTGGTTTGACTTTTCAACTTTTTAAATGTATTTAAAAAATTAAAAAATGCAAAAGACTGGGTCGAGATATGCAATGACACTAACACTGATAAATATATATAAACAGTGAAAATAAATGTATTGAACAATGTTATTTTCATTTCCATTTTTTCAATTTTAAAAATCATATCTGTCTTTGAAAAATATACAAATATTACTAACCTTACTTTTATGTTTTAGAAAATTTGTTTATTTCTAATTCCCTAAGTATTTTTCTTTTTATTCAAATCAAACATTTCTCTCTGAATCTTTTTCCTCCTTGAATGATTTGGAATGTAAGTCTGTAGAAGATAGCATGTTTTTTTTTTTTGGATTACTTACTTGATGAAATACAAAACAGGACAACTTTCCCCAATAAATGATAATACCTGAAACAGGTCAAGCATTTTATGCAGATTTTGACTTGGTGCACCCATTCAATAGCAACAACAACAACAACAACAACAACAAAAACACAAAATAACACTACCATGATTTTAAAGCAAGCTTGAGAAGTTGGCAGCAAGATGGTGGCATCAGTAACATACTATGTGAAGCAAACCACACTTCTCCAGAAACTATTTAAAATTAAAATAATAAAATGATGACTTAAAATAATTTCCAAGTTCTTTCTGAAGCAGTTTGCAAGAGACAATGCGTAGCATCAAATGCCTATGTCAGTAACATTTAACATAATTATACTATAAAACACAAAGATCTTAAAAAATCCAATAGAATAGGTTGAAAGAAAGAAGAAAGAAGTAATGATAGAAATAAAAGCAAAATTTAATGAGGCAGAAATCAGCAAAGTAATAATTTTAAAAGTTGAGCCTTAGAAAACAAAACACTTAGCTAACCCAGTTAAAATGTGGAAGTGGTAATACATGATATTTGAAATTATAAGGTATAAACACCCTGTAAAAAATTTATAAAAACATAGAAAACAGCTTTTCTAACAATTCGCAAATGTGCTTGACAATCCAAGAAATTGATAGTTTTGTAGGAAAATAAAATGTACCAAATTGACTTCAGTCAATCTTCAGAACATCTAAAAGAATTCTCAAAAAGAGAAGAAATAATTAATATATTCAAAAAGTCTCCTCCATATTAAAACACCAGGTCTTTATATTTTTCTAGAAAATATCAACAAAACTATGTAAGAATAGACAATCTCAATCTCCTTTTCCACATTACAGAAAAGGAAGACTTCTAATTATTTCCATAAACTGATTTGAAAATTTGATAAATATTTCACAAAAAAGTCTTAAATTCTAATTTATAATAGCTGATTTTTAATTATAACATTGTAAAAATATTGCAATATTAGCATTAAACTATTAAATAATTTTAAATAGCAAGATAAAACAATTATGTTTAATAATCAAGAATAAAAGGGTATTTTAATATTATGAAATATATTAATATACTGAATTATATTAAAGAAATACAAGGATAAGAATATTGCTATTTCCATAGTGTTTATCTACCATTGTATAACAAACTATTTCAAAACTTAAACAACAACAATTTATTGTCTTATGATTTTATGGGTCAGAAATATAGAGCAGAATTTTGTTAGAGAATATGTCAATTTTTCATATCATTGACTAGGATCACTCAGGGAAATCAACTCATATCTGGGCTAATCTAGAAGATTTTATAACAATTTCACTCATATAACTGGTTTATTGTCATAAAGTAGACTGACAGAGGAATCACCTGGGTGCCATTCATTTCCTGTACTTCTCTAGGCATTCTCCCCAGGAAAGTAACTAGACTTTCTTCACTGTGGCTTAGAACTGCCATCCTTGGCCGGGTGCGGTGTCTCATGCCTGTAATCCCAGCACTTTGGGAGGCCGAGGCAGGTGGATCACGAGGTCAAGAGATCGAGACCATCCTGGTCAACATGGTGAAACCCCATCTCTACTAAAAATATAAAAACTTAGCTGGGCATGGTGGCGTGTGCCTGTAATCCCAGCTACTCAGGAGGCTGAGGCAGGAGAATTGCCTGAACCCAGGAGGCGGAGGTTGCGGTGAGCCGAGATTGTGCCACTGCACTCCAGCCTGGGTAAACAAAAGCGAAACTCCGTCTCAAAAAAAAAAAAAAAACTGCCATCCTCTAAAACATTAAGCCTAGAAACTGTTAAAACCTTATTTCTATTGTAATCAATTGGCCAAAGCAGTCACGTAGTCTAGGCTGAAAGGAAGGAAACACAGACCTCATCTCAATTAAAGAAAATCAAATAATGTGTGGCCATTTAAATTTCCTGCAGAGGTAGACTATGCATTTAAAATAATTATAGCAATTTAACAAGGTTTCAAAAAGTGACTGTGTTAAAGTTAGGAATTAGACACAGATGCTGCCATCTTCACTATTATTGTGTTAGCCCATATAATGGGCAAGAGAAAGCAAATAGAGTCCTAATAATTAAACAAATATATTGATTTGAAAATTATATTGTTATAGGTGGAAAATTTAAAAGAATATGTGGAAAAGCTAAAATCAGCAAGATAATTTAATAAATTAGTTTATAAGATCAACATACAAATATTAATAGCCTTCACGTATATAAACAAAACATAGTTAGAATACACAATGAAGACCTCATTTGCAATGGCAAAAATTTTTAGAGGTAAGATAAAATGTCACACATATACATTAAAAAAATCCAAAACTTACAAGAAGAAACTCTAAAACACTGGAAAAACATACAAAAGATAATACATTTTGTAAAATGAAAAAACATGCTTTTTGACAAAAGTCTTAAAATTACAAAGATGTTAAATATTCCCTATATTAATTTATAACACATATATATTTATATAATTATAATTTATGATCTATAAATTATGTTCTCTAAATTAAAAACATCACTGGGTTTCTTATTTACTACAGCAAGACAAAGTGATTATTAGGGTCATGTGGAAGAACAGCCAAAACAAGAATAGGCAGAACAATTCTGTGAAAAAAGAAGAGTAATGAGAAGGGAGAAGGTCTGCAAATATTCAAACACTGTGATACTGATGTATAAAGGAACAGAATAGAAATCCAGGTGTTGATTCAATTATAATTATATAACAGAATTATAAAATTATATATTATTTTTTATATTATTTTATATTATTTACTGGGTACCTTTAATGAGTGGAGGTCCTACCGTAAGCTGTGTGACCTTGCCCTCCCAAAGTGCTAGGATTACAGGCATGAGACACTGTGCCCAGCCTTAATATTATTATTAAGACAGAGTTTAGCTCTTATTGCCCAGGCTGGAGTGCAATGGTGCAATCTTGGCTCATGGCAACCTCCACCTCCTGAGTTCAAGTGATTCTTAAATGATTCAAGCCTCCCAAGTAGCTGGGGCTACAGGCATGCACCACCACGCCCAGATAATTTTTTTTGCATTTTAGTAGAGATGGGGCTTTACCATGTTGGTCAGGCTGGCCTCAAACTGCTGACCTTAGGTGATCTACCTGCCTTGGCCTCTGAAAGTGCTGGGATTACAGGGGGTTGGGCTGTGGGTAAAGACAGCTGGAGCCAGAATGTTCATGAGCTGATTATTGTTGAAGCTGGGTGTCAGTACATAGTGTTCATTATGCATTCTCTAGCTGTTACAGACAGAAATTCCCATAATAATTGATTTTAAAAGAAATCAGCCAGGCAAAATGGCTCATGCCTATAATTCCTGCACTTTGGGAGATGAAAGTGGAAAGATGACTTGGGGCCAGGAGTTTGAGACCAGCCTGGGCAACACAGGAAGACCCTGTCTCTACAAAAAAATCAAAAAATTAGCCAGGCGTGGTGGTGCACACCTGTAGTCCCAGCTACTTTGGAGGCTAAAGTGGGAGGACCATTTGAGCCCAGGAGTTTGAGGCTGCAGTGAGCTATGACCGCACCATTGCACTCCAGCCTGGGTGATGAAAAGAGACCCTGTCTCTAAAAAATAATTTTTAAAAGATATTTAATTAATTAATTTACATATCTGAAGATGGAGTTTCACTCTGTTGTCCAGGCTGTAATGTAGTGGCATGATCTCGGCTCACTACCTCTCCCGGGTTCAGGCAATTCTCCTACCTGAGCCTCCTAAGTAGCTGGGATTACAGGTGTGGACCACTACACCCAGCTAATTTTTGCATTTTTATTAAGAGACGTGATTACGCCATATTGGCCAGGCTGGTCTCAAAATCCTGAACTCAAGTACTCCACCTGCCTCAGCCTCCCAAACTGTGAGATTCCAGGCGTGAGCCACCATGACAACCTTTTATATAAATTTTCTTTAAAAGGGTTCTGGTAGGGTCAGTTGACAGACCCCAGGTCCCTCGAGTCTCATTTACTTCCATTGCATGGCAGCAGCTTCCGTCCCATCCCTGTTCCCCAGGAACAGGAGTGAGCACACCTCTCCTTCCCTGCCCAGGTCCTCCGGCCCCACCTTGCCTCAACCCAAGGCCACTCTCCTGGCAAGCCCACCCCAGTGCCTGGGATCTAGGGGAGGAGAGGCAGGTGGGTGTGGTCTTGCCTGCAGTGTAGAGATGATGCCAGTGGCCACCTGAAGCACAGCACTCATGGTGTCTGACACTTCAAACAGAGCTTTCCTGTCCTCCTGGGAGGTACAGAGCAGAAGGTGAGGGCCTAGCAGCCCCTTGGCACCCAGGGTCCCCACAGCCCCACCCCACGCTGAGGCATCCCTGCTGCCTTCCATGGGAAGAATACTCAGTACCCAAAGGAAGGGCTGAGAGCTCCAAAAGCAAGCCACAGATGGGGCTGAGTGCACAGAATTGGAGTAGGTACGGCAATCTTGAGGGTCCCTGCCTGGGTGTGCCAGAACCCTGAGAAATGGCACATGGTGTGTAGGCAGGCAGGCCTCCCCCAGCCACCGTCCCCAGCCTCACAACTGTAGGTCTTTGCTGCAGGTGCTGGCAAGTCCCTTGAAAGTCATCAGGAGCATGGCATGTTGCAAGAGGGAGGCACGGGGTTAAAGCGAAAATTCTGCCCCCCCCTCGGACCTCACATCCACCCTTCCTTTCTCCCTGCCATGCTCACCCGCCCAAACACACACCCTGCTTTGCTCCAGATCAGCTCCAAGCTGTCGGGGTTTATCTTCTGGGGCATCAGGCTGCTTCTGGTGCTGCGGTCAGAGATGTAGGCACTGAAGGGGCTGGGCCCTTGGCTGGTCCAGCAGCTCACTGGCCAGGTCTGGTGGAGGGCAGGGAGGAAGGAAGCCATGCCTAAGAAGTGTGGGGAATGCAGAGGCTGGGAGGGGCAGGTGGAAGTGGCAGCTCAGGGCTTACCTGTAGGCATCTGAGAGCTACACGAAGCTGAATTCCTTGGTGCCATAGAGGATGGGTCCCTGGCCATCCTGCTGAGATGGGTCATGCAGAATGAAGCCCAGAACAGGAACTCAGCTGGGAGAAAAAAAGGTTCCCAGTCACCAAGCCTCTCTGGTACTCACCCAGCCTGACCATACAGGGAGAAAGAGGAGGTTAGGCTGTCGGGGGGACCTGGCTAAATTTTCATTGTTTTTCCAGACAAGAGTCTGTTCTGTTGCCAGGCTGGAGTGTGAGATCTTGGCTCACTGCAGTCTCCACCTCTTAGGTTCTAGCAATTCTCCTGCTTCAGCCTCCTGAGTAGCTGGCACCATGGCCAGCTAATTTTTCTATTTTTATTAGAGATGGGATTTCACCATGTTGGCCAGGGTAGTCTCGATCTCTTGACCTTGTGATCTACCTGGCTTGGTCTCCCAAAGTTCTTGATTAGAGGTGTGAGCCACTGTGCCTGACCTAAATTTTCATTTTGAGTAAAGATGGAGTCTTGCTATGTCGTCCATCCTGGTCTAAAACACCTGGGCTCAAGTAATCTTCCTGCCTTGGCCTCCCAAAGTGCTGGAATTACAAATGTGAGCCATTGCACCTAGCCTGTTTTTTGTTGTTGTTGTTTTAAATAAACCAGCTTTGGCTGGGTGTGGTGGCTCACTCCTGTAATTCCAGCACTTTGGGAGGCCACGGTGGACAGATCATGAGGTCAGGAGATCCAAACCATCTTGGCCAACACGGTGAAACCCCGTCTCTACCAAAAATACAATAATATTACCCGGGTGTGGTGGCACGCACCAGTAATCCCAGCTACTTGGGAGGCTGAGCCAGGAGAATCACTTGAACCCAGGAGGTGAAGGCTGCAGTGAGCCGAGATCATGCCACTGCACTCAAGTCTGCCAACAGAGCAAAACAAAACAAAAAATAAGATAAACCAGCTTTACCGAGGTATTGTTCACATACAACCTACCCATTTATTTATTTTTATTTTATTTTATTTTTTGAGATAAAGTTTCACTCTTGTTGTCCAGGCTGGAATGAACTGGTGTGATCTCAGCTCACTGCAGCCTTGGCCTCCTGAGTTCAAGCAATTCTCCTGCCTCAGTTTCCCAAGTAGCTACAGGTGCCCACCATCACACCTGGTTATTTTATTCTTAGTAGAAATGGGGTTTCACCATGTTAGCCAGTGCTGGGATTACAGGCATGAACCACTGTGCCCTGCCCAATTTACTCATGTAAAGTTTACACTTTAGTGTACAATCATCACCACAAACAGTCTGACCATACAGGAGTAGGAGAAGACTGAAGAGAAGCTAGATTGGGGACAGAAGTGAGGCACAGGGCAGGGGACTGGCTCCCCAACACTTACCCATGAAGTCACACTCACTGGTGGCATCCATGCTGTTAAGAGTGATGGTAACAAAGTTGAGTTCTGGGGGTTGGGAGGAAGCAGGGCTGGGCTGGAGAACAGGGAGTGTGGCCTCCTCTCCCCTAACCAGGTTGCCTGGCCCCCCTCCCCCTGGAAAGAGGATCAGGGAAAAGGATTAGGCTGGGTGGGTTGGGAGCTGGGGGGAGGCAACTTTTCCACAGTCTCAGGAGGGAGGTAGGAGCCCTGAGTCTCTCAGTACCAGGCACCCCTGCCATGGGTGACTCCTGGCCTAGATAAGCTCAGTCCCCATAGGCAATGAATGATGGTTTCACCAGGGACCACAGGCTCCTGCCCTCTGGTGTGTCTGCATCTCCTGGTGAGTGCTGAGGGTGACTCTCCCTAGGGAGGAGGGGCAGGGTATCT
The DNA here is from genome assembly GCA_031835075.1 of Saguinus oedipus. NCBI lineage: Eukaryota > Metazoa > Chordata > Mammalia > Primates > Cebidae > Saguinus > Saguinus oedipus. The sequence goes on along the minus strand of CM063175.1, from coordinate 2,878,949 downwards.
CACCTGCTCAGAGCAGCTCTCTGTCTATACCCAGAGGATTGCCCAAAATGGCCCCACTGCAGGGACAGGAATTCATGGTGACCAGGGCTCCTGGCAGGCAGCCCTGACAGACAGACACACACACACATACATACACACACACACAGAATGAAGTCCTAGTTGCCAGGGCAACCGCCTGGAGCTCAACCTCTTCCCTGGTCCAGTCACCTTGGGTCCACAACACTTGTCCCCTAATGTTTCCTGAACACTTATCCCCAAGCACCGAGTAACCTTGGGTGCAGAACCCTTGTCTCCTGACACATGTCCCCATATGTCAGGCTGAGTGCAGTGGGCTGGACTCACTAGGAGCCTCACTGAAAAGCTCCAGCCCTGCTCAGACACATTCACTGGCTTGGACACCCCCACCTTAGCAAGAGGTGGGGCTCCATGCAGGGTCCCCCTCTGAGCAGATAACCTGATTTTCTAACCCTCTCTGCCCTTCCTAGCTCATGTATGAATCCCTGAGCTATGCAGCAGCCACCCCCACCAGGCCCTTAGGGCACTGAAGCCTCACCCACCTCCCCAGGGGCAGGACACCAATCAGCTTCCGCACCTTCAGCAGAGTCTAGGGTCAGCACCATGGCACCATTGTGGGAAGCCAGGGGCAGGAGAGTCAGGGCAGCCAGGGTCCTCCCCTCCAGTACAGCCCCAGCACCTCACCCAGCTCACCTTAGGATCCAGTGACTCCAGTTAAGGGGCTGGGCCCTCTGCAGGTGGGTGTACCCTGGGAAGAGGACGTCATGTTCCCTGTGGGAGAGGAGGAGCAGGGGCTCAGGTGGAGGCCAGGTCAAGGCCTGCCAGTGACACTGGGACCCTGCAGGCCTGGGTCACCCCTGGGAAGAAGTGTTGCTCTACAGCACTGCACCTGAATGAGGGATCCATGATCTCCCAAGGACAAATCACTCTCAAGGGAAAAAGAGGACGAAATGGGGCCATGTGAACCATGCACTGGGACTGAGCTGTGGGGCTCCTGGGGTGAGGCTTTGCCAGGAACACCCAAAGCCTGAGCCTCTGTCACTCAGCATCTCCCAGCATGGGCTAGAACAGGGGAGGAGGCCCATGTTGGGTATGACTTGGGAGGTTTCATTTGAGGACCCCAGAAATAGCTGGGCTCATAAAGAGCAGTTCAGAGAAGGTGGGATACCCTGCCCCTCATTCAAGTTACTAATTTTTTGTATTTTTAATAGAAAAAGGGTTTCACCATGTTGGCCAGGCTGGTCTCAAACTCCTGACCTCAGATGATCCACCCACCTTGGCCTCCCAAAGTGCTGGGATTACAGGCATGGGCCACTTCACCCAGCCTGTTGTTACTTTAAATAAACAGTGTACATCCATCACCAATTTTAGAGCATTTTCATCACCTCCTAAAGAAATACTGTACCCAAGGCCAGGTATGGTGGCTCAAGCCTGTAATTCCAGCACTTTGGGAGGCCAAGAGGGTAGGATAATTTGAGGCCAGGAGTTCAACCAGACTGAGCCACATAGTGAAAACCCGTTACTTCAAAAACATGTAAAAACTTTGCAGGGTGTGAGGGTGTGGTGCACACCTGTGGTCTTACCTACTCAGAAAGCTGAAGTGGGAAGATCATTTGAGTCCAGGAGTTTGAGGCTGCAGTGAGCTATTATTGAGCCACTGCACTCCAGCCTAGGTGACAGAGCAAGAGCTCATCTCTAAAGACAATTAAACAGAAAAAAATTGGCTGAGTTTGGTTGCTCACGCCTGTAATGCCAGCACTCTGGGAGGCCAACGTGGGTGGACCACAAGATCAGGAGATTGAGAACATCCTGGCCAACATGGTAATACCCTGTCTCTACTAAAAAATACAAAAATTAGCTGGGTGTGGCACATACCTGTAGTTCCAGCTACTGTGGAGACTGAGGCAGGAGAATTGCTTGAATCTGGGAGGCAGAGGTTGCACTGAGCCGAGTGCCACTGCACTTCAGCCTGGGTGACAAGAGCAAAACTCTGTCTCAGAAAAAAAAAAAAACAGTTAAAAATTTTAAAATTAGGCTGGGCGCAGTGGCTTATGCCGGTAATCAGTGCTTTGGAACGTCAACATAAAATGATGGCTTGAAGCCAGCAGTTCGAGACCAGCCTGGGCAAAGTAGTGAGACCCTATATCTAAAAAAACCATTTTTTTTTAATTAGCCAGGCGTGGAGCCCCCAGCTAACTTGCAAGGCTGCAGCAGGAGGATCGCTTGAGCTCAGAAGTTAGGATGCGCCACCGCGCTCCAGCCTGGGAAACAGGGCCAAGCCCAGTATCAAAAAATGTTTTAAAAATTAAAAACAAACATTAAATAAAAGGACACTGCCCGGGCTCAGCCCTCGCCTCGGGAGAGGGCTCGGCAGGGGCGCTTCCTCCTCCTCCCACCTCCTCCGCAGCGGTCCTCCTGGGTCCCCTCCGTGCCCCACTCCCCCAACCCGGCGCTCCCAAGCCCAATGACCTTTAACCTCCTCTGGGCCCCCAACCCCCGGGCGACCAGGGGAAGGAGCTTGCGAGGCGACCCGGGCTCCCCTACTCCCTCCGCCCGGCGTCCGCTCGCCTCCCGGCCCTGCCTTAAGTACCGCAGCAGCGGCCGCTACCACCGCTCCTGGAAGCCCCAGCGCCGGTCGTCGAAGTCGGCGCGGAAGCTCCAGAGGCCGTCCAGCTCCTTGCGCTTCCGTGACGGGCTCTCCCAGGGGTACAGCATCCCGCCCTGCAGCGCCACCGCAGAGCCACACAACAACGGCCCTGGCGCTGCCTAGGTCACCGTCGGCCCGAAGCCAGGCTTTCCGCTCTGCTGCTCAGCTTCCGGCCGCAGGGATAAAAGAAGCGCGGGAGGAGGCCGGCGGGCATGTCGCTTGACGTACTGAGGCCGTCGGCGCCATGTTGGTTGAGGGCGAGTGCCAGGTCTAGAGGGGAGGGGGAGCCGGGAGCTGCTGGGTGGAGCCAGGGACTGGGAACCCCGGGCTAGGCCTTTGGCGAAATGGGACCCTCACTCTCAACCCCAGTCAAGAAGGGCGAGGTCTTCCCACCCTGGCCCAGGCTGGACGATCCAGGGCGGCAGGCCAGGACAAAACCCCTGAGATGTGAGATTCCCTGTGTTCTTCAAGTAGCACCTCCACTTGCTTTCCCCACCAAGACTCCTCTGAGCAGGACCCAACGGAACCTCTTCTATGCCTGCCAGGTGCAGCGGTGGCCCTCGCCTGTAATCCCAGAACTTTGGGAGGCAGAGGTTGGTGGATCACTTGAGGCCAGTCTGGCCAACATGACGAAAGCCGATCTCTACCAAAAAAAAAAAAAAAATAGCTGGGTGCAGCCAGCTCCCCTACCGCTGCGGCCACCCTCCTACCCCTCCAGCCGTCCTCCTACCCCTCCAGCCCGCTCCCCTACCTCTCTGGCCACCTTCCTACCGCTCCAGCCCGCTCCCCTACCGCTCCGGCCGCCTTCCTACCGCTCCAGCCCGCTCCCCTACCGCTCCGGCCGCCCTCCTACCACTCCGGCCGCCTTCCTACGCCTCCAGCCCACTCCCCTAACGCTTCGGCTGCCCTCCTACCGCTCCAGCCCGCTCCCCTACAGCTCCGGCCGCTCTCCTACCGCTCCAGCCAGCTCCCCTATGACTCCAGCCGCCCTCCTATAGCTCCAGCCCGCTCCCCTATGACTCCGGCCGCCTTCCTACCGCTCCAGCCCGCTCCCCTATCGCTCTGGCCGCCCTCCTATCGCTCCAGTCCGCTCCCCTATGACTCCGGCCATCCTCCTACCGCTCCAGCCCGCTCCCCTACCTCTCTGGCCGCTCTCCAACCGCTCCAGCCCGCTCCCCTACCGCTCCAGCCCGCTCCCCTACGACTCTGGCCACCCTCCTACCGCTCCAGCGTGCTCCCCTACTCCCCCAGCCGCCCTCCTACCGCTCCGGCCGCCCTCCTACTGCTCCAGCCCACTCCCCTACTGCGCCGGCCACTCTCCTACCCCTCCAGCCGGCTCCCCTACCGCTCTGGCCACCCTCCTACCGCTCCAGCCTGCTCCCCTACCCCTCCAGCCGCCCTCCTACCGCTCCGGCCGCCCTCCTACTGCTCCAGCCCACTCCCCTACTGCTCCGGCAACCCTCCTACCCCTCCAGCCCGCTCCCCTATTGCTCCCGCCGTCCTCCTACCGCTCCAACCCGCTCCCCTACCGCTCCGGCCGTCCTCCTACCGCTTCAGCTGCTGCCGTTTCCGTCACCACCGCTCCAGCCACTGCAGTTTGTGTCACCACCACCCTCTGCAGCGAGGCCAGCCACAGTACCGCAAGCTGCAGCCTCCAACATGCATGCAGTAGGTGGCTCCGCTGCCCCTTCTCCTGGTGTTCTAAACCGGGAACACAGTGGTTCCGCAAGAAGATACACAAGAGCCTGGAACAGCGTGAGGCGTCCTTGGCATGCTTTATATACTGAGGTTTTGCCCAGGTTCCTGAACTACATGTTCTGATTGGATGAGAGAAAACCTCCAGGCCTACTCTGATTGGGTTTTATTTTCATGCTCTGATTGATTGTCCTCAGACTTGTTTTCATCCAATGAGACCATGTAGTTCAGGAACCTCTGTGCATAACCTCAGTATATAAATGGCACTGATGGGCAGGCACTCCATTCCAGGCTTTTCTGTGTCTGCTGGTTGTGCTGCTAGGTGCCGGCCTTAGACGAGTAGAAGACGGGAGAGCCAGCTGCTGCATGCTGGAAGCTGGAGTCTGCGGTACTGCGGTTTGCCTCGCTGCAGCTCACCTCGCTGTGGTTGGCGGTAGCCACGGAGTCATGCCCCTGGAGCGGTAGGAGGGGAAACGAGTTTGGGGCAAGGTGGGAGGGCTAAAGAGGGTAGTTATTGGCAAAGGGAAAAAGAGGATGGCAAACAGGATAAGGCGCTGGAAAAAGACGGTGAGGAAAAGATGGTGGGAAGACTATTTTGGGGTAGTTGGAAGGGGAAAATAGAGTGGCAAGTGAGAGGAGGAATGAGAGGATGGTGAGGGGGAACCCAGGGGGTGAGTAGTAGGGAGAGAAGGTCTGAAAAAATACGGGAGGAAAGAAAGATGGAAAGAAGACGGTGGGTAAAAAGATTTTGGGCAGATGCGGAAGGGAAGAGGGGACAAGTGGGAGAAGAAAAGGCGATGCAAAGAGGGAGGGGGAAGAGAAAGTGGGCAAGCAGGAGGGAGAGAAGATTTTGCGAAAAGAAGGGGAGAAAATTTTCTAGGTAGATGAAGAGGGAAAAGAGGGTGGCGAGTGGGAAGGAGAAAAAATTTTGCAAATAGACGATGGGCAGGAGAGAAAGACGGTGCAGAAAGGAAAGACAGTGGATAAAGTGGGTAGATGTAGGGGAAAGAGGGTGGCAAGTGGGAAGAGAAAAGAGGGGGTTGCCAGAGGGAGTGCGGAAAGAGGGATGGGAAAAAGAAGTTGGGGAAAATAGGGTAGACAGAGGGCAAAAGACGTGGCAAGGAGGATAAGGGGAAGAAGAGGGTGAGTGGGAAGCGGGGAAGGCTTTGCAAAAAGGATGGTGAGGAAATGTTTTGGGGTAGATGGAGAAGGGAAAGAGGGTGGCAAGAAGGAAAGGGGAAAAAGATGATGAGGAAAACCGTTTTGGGGAGATGAAGGGGAAAAGAGGGTGCTGAGCAGGAGTGGTGAGAAGGCTTTGGTAAAAGATGAGGAAAATGTTTTTGTGTAGATTGAGGAGTAAACGGGATGAGAGTGAGGCAGGAAAGAGGGTAGGAAAGAAAGGAAGAAAGCACAGTGGGGAAAACGGTGTAGAAAAGTTTTGGGGTAGATGGGTGGGGAAAACTGTAGTGAGCAAGAGAATAGAGAAATCTTTGCAAAATGACAATGGGAAAAAATGTGGAAAAAGTTTTGGGGTAGATGGAGAAAGAAAAAGGCTGGCGAGAGGGAAGGGGCCAAAGGCTGTCGGGAAAAGAAGATGGAAAAACAATTCTGGGGGACAAAGGGTTTGGGTAGATCTTTTTCTGATTTTTAAATCAGGTTATTTGTATTTTTTGCTTTGAAAAAGTTTGAATTCTTTATATGTTTTCTGTATTAACCCCTTGCCTGATGGCATAGTTGGCAAATTCTTCCATATTCTGAATTTTCTTTATTCCGATAGCTTCGTCTACTTTGCAGAAGCTTCTATGTTTAATGCAATTGCATTTGACGCTTTTTGCTTTTGTTGCTTGTGCTTTTGATGTCTATTTGAAAATCCCTTGTCCTAACCAATTTAATGAAGGATTTATACTGTTTTCTTCTCTAGTAGTTTCATAGTCGCAGGTCCTACATTTAAATCTTTATTTTGAGTAGATTTTTATATTTGGTAAGATAACAGTCTAGATTTAGTCTTGACCGTTTATTATGTATGTGTTGTGTTTTCCTAGCACAGTTTATTGAAGAGACTGTCTGTTCCAAAGGTGTGTTCTTGGTGCCTTTGCTAAAAATGAGTTGACTTTAAATGCATGAATTTATTTCTGAGTTCTCTATTCTGTTTCATTTGTATATGTCTGTCATTCCTCTATGTCTGTGTGTCTCTCTCTGTCTCTCCCTTGCCCCTTTGATGGCCAGTGCCATGCTGTTTTTGTTACTAAAGATTTATAATACATTTTGAAATCAGGTATTGTGATGTTTCCAGCTCTTTTTGTTGTTCATGATTCTTTTATCTATCTGAGAAATTTTGCATTTCTATGTGAATTTTAGGATTTTTTTCAGTTTCCATGAAGAATGTCTTTGTAAATTCACAGGGATTGCATTGATTCTGCAGATCACATTGGGTGATTGTTATTTTAATGTATTCTTCTAGTGCTTGGACATGGGTTATCTTTCCATTTACACGTGTCTGTTTTAATATCTTCCATGTCTCTTTTATCATTTTCACTGTGGGATCTTCGAACTTTTTGTTATCTTTAGGTATCTTGTTTTGGTGGTAGAAGTAATGAAGCAGCTTTCTTGAATTTTTATTATGAAGGAATGTTGAATTTTATTTTTTTCAGCATTACTGAAATGATATATTTTTTCTTGATTTGCTGAATATGATGCGGCACATTTCTTTATTTGGGTTTATTGAATTATCCTCATATTTCTCAGATGAATCCCTCTTAATCATAGCAGATGATCTTATTGTCTTGTCAAATGCAGTTTTCAAATAGTTGCTTGAGGATTTTTTTGCATCTATGTTTATCAGGGATATTTGCCTGTGGTTTTCTTTTCTGTGTTGTGTTTTGGTCTGGTTTTTGTACCAGGGCTGGCCTCCTAGGACAAGTTTGGAAGTGTTCCTTCCTGTTTATTTCTGGGGGAATATTTTGAGTATATTTGGTATGAGCTCTTTTAAAAATGTTTCATTGAATTCAGTAGTAAAACCATGATTCTTGTGCTTTTCTTTCATGGGAGACTTTTTATTACTGCTTTAATTGCATGACCCATAATTGGTATGTTCTATGTTTCTTATTTTTCTATCATTCTCTCCACACCAGCCAAGGGAAGCAGCAGAGGCCCCAGCAAATGGCCACACTAGCTGCTGCCCTTCTCTCTGGCCACTGACACATCTGGTTCATCTCAGCATTCCCAGGTGTCATGTGGGGGGCAGAGTGTAGCCTTCCCTGGCCTAGGAATGCACCAACACAGGACCCCAGGGTGAGCCCATAGCTGGGGCTGCAGCTAGAACTTCAGGGAAGGAGAGGACCCTGACCTCTCACTTCCTGGTTTTTTGGTGAGGTTCCATGAGTGTGGCCAGAGTGGGCCCACTCAATGTTGTGTAGTAACAGGACAGAGAAGACAGCAGCCTTCAACACTTCACATGAAAATGTGGCATAAGAACCACTGATCAATCCAGTCTTGGCCAGAAAGCCATTGCTATTTTTGAGAGAGCCACTGTCTGAGTGCGTGTAGCTATGTATGTATGAAATATGTACATATATATATATAATGCTGCTTGGCTTATGGTGTCTAAAATATTTGCCACGTAATGTGTCATAAAAAATGTTTTTCCTCTCCCAGTGCTACCTGCTTATGGTTGTGCATGACCCTAAAAAGATTTAACCACTTTTAATAACAATAAACAATATTAGCTACCATTTGCTGAGGCTCAGAAATGTTAAGTAACTTGCCTAAGGTCACACAGCTAGTAAGTGGCATAGTGGGATCTTGCAGTGACAGTTTGGAGGGAGAGGAGAATAAGTGATGGACTTGATTACTGCCATGCAGATGCAGGTGGCCTCCTGGACTTCAGCTTCTCCAGGGCCGTGCATAACTCCAAAACTGCCAGGCAGCTCTGTGACCCCCATCTCTCCTCATGAGCTTGCTCTGGGATGGCTGCCAAAGCTTCTTTTTAATAAAAATCCTCATGAGAAAACTGGCCAGAGCTTCTATGTTTCTGGCATTTTCCTTCCTGTGAGGCCTGCCAGCCTCAGCAGTTCTTTTGTAACTTGGCTAACTCCTTTCTGGTTTCCTCCTAGGCTTTACCTCGTGGGTTCACAGGGGAGACTACTGTTGCTAAACCCTGCTGAGCGTCATTTCTGGTGGGCAGAGTTGACAAGCCACCTGTTTCTTCACTACTCCTGACTCATCTCTGCAGAACAGACACACCTCACTTTTGGGGCATCACTGAAGAATGTTCTGGTAAGTACGGTTTTCAGGAATCAAAGCTTACTGCTCAGAACACTCAACTTTAGAAATCTGGAATTATTTTGCACATTAAATCTTTTTTTGAGATGGAGTCTTACTCTTATTGCCAAGGCTGGAGTGCAGTGGCACAATCTCAGCTCACTGCAACCTCTGCCTCCCGGCTTCAAGCAATTTTCTTGTGCTAGCCTCCTGAGTAGCTGGGATTACAGGTGCCTGCCACCACACCCAGCTAAGTTTTACATTTTCAGTAAAGATAGAGTTTCACCAGGTTGGTCAGGTTGGTCTTGAACTCCTGAGCTCAGGTGATACACCTGCCTTGGCTTCCAAAATTGCTGGGTCTGTGTTATGGCCAGGTCCAAGACAGGACCCAACCAAGTCTAGGGTGACAGCCAGGGCAGGGTCAAACCTAGGGTGTGGCCTAGACAGAGACAAGGCAGTCAGGGCAGGACCCGGGTGATGCCAAGGCAAGGGAAAGGACAGAGAATGGCCAGGGCAGTGCCAGAACAAGGGTAAGGACAGTGCAGGTTCATGGCATGGCCAGAGTCCAGGGAAATGGTCAGAGCCATAGCAGCACTGGCAACAGGGCTGGGTCTAGGACAGTGACGGCCAGGGTCAGGGCCAGAGTAGTGCAAGACCAGGGTAATTCCAGGCATTTCAGAGTCAGGACAGGATCAGGACCAGGACAGAACCAGGTAAGGCCTTAAGCAGGGAAAGGCCAGAAACAGGGTCTTGGTTAGGGTCAGGTCAGGGCCATAACATAGGGGCGAGGCTAGGGAAGAACCTGAGCAGGGTAAGTGTCAGGGTAAGGGCCAGGGCCAGGGTGGAGACAGGGCCAGGGCTGTGACAGAGCAGGGTCATGGTGGAGCAGGGACAGAGCTGGCTCATAGACAGGACAGGACCAATGTCAAGGTAAAGCCAGGCTAGTGCCATCTAGTACCAGGGCTGACACAGGGTCAAAGCATATTGACGGAAGGACCAGGGCCAGGGAAGAGCCAGGAAAGTGTGGGGCAGAACATTGGCATGACTGGGCTGTTGCATGGCCATTTCAGTGCCAAGACAGGACAGAACAGGGCAGGATGATGGTAGAGCCAGGACAGGGACAATCCAAGGCTGAACCAGGTCAGTTCAGGGCCTGGATACTTCCAAGTCCAGTTCATGACAGGGCAGTTCCAGGGATATGGCAGGACAAAGTATAGGACCAGGGCAAGGTCTGGGCTGGGGTCAGGTCCAGAGCAGGGCCCAGTCAAGGCTAGGTTAAGGGACAAGGGCAAGGTCCAGGGCATGAGGACAGAGACAGGACATGTCAGGGAAGGGTGGTTTAAGACAAGGGCTATACTAGGACAAACCAGGCCTAGGGCCTTGGCAGAGTCATGACAGGTCCTTGGAAGGGCCAGGGACCAGGGAAGGGTCAGGGTCAGGGCCTGGATAAGGGTCAGGGATATGGCAATGACAGGGAAGGACCATGGCAGGTCAGATCCAGAGCCAGTCCATAGAGAGGGTAGAGAAAAGCCAAGGCAGGGTTAAGGCAGATATAGGGAAGGACCAGGGCCAGGGCATAACCAGGGTAGGGTAGGCCAGGGAAATTACACAACTAGGCTAATGCAGGGCCAGGTCAGTCCTGGGAGAGAGCAGAGCAGGCAAGGCTATGGTGGGGACAGGACAAGGATGGGCCATGGCAAGGACGAGACCCATCAGGTGCGTGACATGTCCAAGTCCAGGTCATGGCCAGAACAGGACCAGGATTATGACCACTGACAGCCTGGGGTCATGTCAGGACAAAGGTCAGGACAAATAGCAGGGTCAGATGAAGGCACGGCCAGCCCAGGTCCAGGGAGGAGGCAGTGCATGCTGGGGCTGGACCAGGGTAGGACATGGCCAAGTCATGGTCGGGGCTATGGCAGGACTGGTGGCAGGGTCGGAGCCATGGTAGGACCAGAGACAGGGCCAAATCAGGGCCAGAGCAGGTCCTGACATGGATAGCGTTGGGCAGGGCTGGGCCAGAGTAGTGCAGTGCCCAGTCAGAGTTGGGCCAAGGCAGGATAGGGCCTGGGCAGAGCAGTACTAAGGTAGCATAGGGTATGGCCAAAAGCAGGGAAGGGTCATAGCAGGGGCAGGCCTAAGAACAGGGCCAGGGAAAGCACTGGACCAGTGTATGGTGGGGAAATACAGGCTCAGGCTAGAGGATGACAGATTAGAGCCAAGGCAAGGCCAGGGAGAAGGCACGGTCAGGGCCAGGGTCAGGTCAATGCAGAGAGGGCTGACGAAGGGTCAGTGCAGGGTGAGGGCAAGACCAGGACATAGAGGGGCAAGGAAGAGCACAGGAAGGGCCAGGGTCCTGGATAAGGACAAAGCAGCACCATTGCAGGGAAGGGCAAGACAGGGCTAGAGCCTGACCATAGAGAGGGCAGGGCAAAAGCCAAGTCAGGGTCAGGGCAAATCCAGGAAGAAGCTAGGGCAGGCCAGAACCAGGGCACAACCAGGGTAGTGTAAGACAGGGTAATGGCATGACTGGGCTATGGCAGTGCCAGGAAAGGGCAGAACATGCAGGACCTTGGTGAGTCTAGGGCAAGGACAAGACAAGGCAGGACCATGATAAATCATGCCCTGGATATGTCCAAGTCCAGGTCAGGGCCAGAAGAGGACCAGGACCATAACCATTGGCAGGCCAGGGGCCGTGGCAGGACCAGAGTCAGGAGGAAGGTCAGGGTCAGGGCCAGTGCAGGTCCAGAGAGGGACAGGGTAGCACATGGCCAAGATAGGGCCAGAGTGGGGCCAGATTAGGGCAGGGCACTGCAGGGCCAGGGTCCAGGACAGGGGCAGGGCCAGGCTGAATGCAAAGCCACCTTCAGAGCAGCTCCCAGGAAGAATCAGGGCTAGGACATGGCAGGACCATTGCAGCAGTCGGCCAAGAAAAGGCCAGAGCAGGTAGAGCCAGGGTTGGGCAGGGATGAAAGCATTGCCAGGGACAGAATCAGGGCAAGGTGAGAGGAAGGGCCAGAAAAGGACCAAGTCCTTGTCAGCACTATGGCTGAATGAGTGGTAGGGTGAAGCCCATTGCCAAGTGTGGACAGGACCAGGACCAGGTCAGGATCCTCATATTGGCAGGGCAGGGCAAGGATGTGGCAGTGCCCAGTCAGGACTGTGCTAGGGTAGGGCCAGAGCCAGGGAAAGGTGAGGACCAGTATAGAGCAGGGCAGGAATAGGGTAGTGCAGAGCCAAGGCAGGATAGGGCCAGTGTAGAGCAAGGACAAGGACACAGCCAGATGATGGCAGGTCAGGGACAGGGAAGACCAGGCCCAGGATATAGAATGGGCAGGGCCCACCTCAAGGCAGGGACAGAAATGGTCCAGGGCAAGGGAAAGAATACAAAAGGACCATGGAAAAGGCAGGGCCTCAGAGGAGCCAAGGCAAAGGCAGAGCCTGGTCAGAACCAGAGGCAGGGTCAGGCAGGGCCAGGGAAGTTAGGGCCTCAGAAGACCAGAGTAGGGCTGGGGCAAGGTCAAGGCTGAGGAAGGACTATGATAGCACAGGGTCAAGGCAGGGCCAGTGAAGGGCAAAGCCAGGACATCGTTAGGGAAGAAGCAGGGCATGGCAGGGCCAGAGCAGTGTCAGGTCCATGACTTGGCCAGGTCAGGGTCAGTGACATACCATAGCCACGGCGGGTTCAGGGACACAGCAGGACCAAGATAGACCAGGGAAAAGGTAGGCATAGGGTGGGTTCTGTGAAAAGGCATAGCTGGGTGAAGGACAGGGCCAGTCCAAGTTGAGGGCCAGGGAGCATCCAGAGCAAGGGCAGAACAAGGGCAGGACAAGGTCAAGTACATGGAATAGACAGAGCATGTTCAGCACCATTCCATAACCAGGGCATGTCCAGGGGTAATGCTGGGCCAAGAGGGCACCGGTCCAAGCAAGAATAGGTGGGTTCAGTGCCAAGGCACAGCCAGTGGTGGCCAGGGCATTGCCATAGCCACTATAGGGCCAGGGCAAGACAGGGTTAGAACCAGACAAAGGGCAGGGCCAGGGAGGTTCCAGAGTAAGGACAGGACCAGGGAAGAACCAGGACAAGACAGAAGCAGGGGCAGTGCAGGATACAGACAGTGTGGGGCTAGGGAAGAGCAGGACTAAGGTAGCACAGGGCATGGCTAAAAGCAGGTGAGGGCCATAGTAGGGGTAGGACTAGAAACAGGGTTAGGGAAAGAACTGGGCACAGCATGGCAGGGACAGGACCAGGTCATGGACAGAGGAGACAAAGCATCAGACCAGGGCAACTTTGAGGAGACGGCAGGGCCAGGGCCATGGCAGAGCCAGACTAGAACAGGACCAGTGCAAGGCCAGAGCTCAGAAGAGCAGGGCCATGTCATGTCAGTGCCTGGAAAAGGGTAGGGCCAGGGCCAGGAATATTGCAGGACCAGGGACAGAACAAGGGCCAGCGCAGGACCAGAGCCTGGCCATAGGAAGGGCAGAGCAAGTGCCAAGGCAGGGCCAGGTAATTCCAGGATTGAGCAATAGTGAATCCTAGTGATCGGGCTGAGTCCGGGTAATAGGGCTGAGTCCGGGTTACATCAAAGACAAGGGTAAGGAAGGAACAAGGAATTCAGGACCAGGGCACAACTAGGGTAGGGTTAGGCAGGGCAGTGGAAGGGCCAGGCTATGGCCGGGCCAGATCAGTGCTGCAACAAGGTAGAGTCAGGCCAGGATAGCACAGAACAAAGACAGGGCTGCTACAATGAAGGGACAGGTTCTGGACCATGCCCACAGAAGCTCCAGGGAAGGGCCAGGCTTGGGACCAGCACCAGGAAAGGGCAATTTCCAGACCAAGGCAAAGAAAGAGCAGGATCAGGGCCATGGCAGGACCAGGATCATGAACAGTGGTCAGTACTGGTCTGGCTTAGGGACCGGGTAAGGGCCAAAGCAGGGCTGAGCAAAGGGGTGAGACAAGGACCAGGGTGAAATCAGGGCCAGGGTAGGACTAAGACAGCACAGGGTCAGGACCAGGGCCAGAGCAAGAGTAGGGCCGCAGAGAAGGCAGGACCAGGGAAAGTACAGAGCAGGGGCAGGACTAGGGCAGAATGAGGACCAGGACAAAGCAAAGGCAGGGACAGCATAGGCCAAGGCTAGGATAGGGCCAGGGAAGATCTAGGATAGCTTAGGGCATGGCCAAAATTAGGACAGAGCCAAGCTAGGGCAAGAGTAGGAACAGGGCCAGGTCAAGCACTGGGCCAGGGTATTGTGTAGCCAGTATAGGGTCAAGGTCAGGCCAGAGCAGGACCAGGGCCATGCCAAGGCAGAGAGGCCAGTGCAGGATCGATGCAAGGTTAGGGAAAGGCCAGTGTGTGGAAAGGCACAGAAGAGAAAGGGAAGATCCAGGGCTGGGCTGGGGAAAGGGAAGGCAGGGTAAAGACCTGGATAAAGGACAGTGGGGCCAGAGATATGGCAGGGTCAGGGCCCCGGCTAAATAAGGGCAGAACCATGGCAGGGGATGACCAGAGACAGGTCATAGATGGGAGAGGGCAAAGCCTAGGCGGGGTCAGTTCACATCCAGGGAGTGGTTATGTGTCTGGGCAGGGCAGAGGCATAACCAGTGCAGTGTAAGACAAGGTAATGCCATGCCTGGGCCATGGCAGGACCAAGGAAGGGCAGTATATGCAGGGCCTTGATAGACTAGGGCAGAGACAGGTCAAGGAATGGCTGGGACAAATCAGGCTCAGAACATGTCCATGTCCAAGTCAGGGCCAGGACAGTGACCACTGGCAGGCCGGGTGCTATGACAGGACCAGAGTCAGGAGCAGCAGGGCCAGAATCAAACCATGGCAAGCACAAGTCCAGGGAAGGGACAGGGTAGCACATGGCCAAGACAAGGCTAGGGCAGGGCCAGGGAAGTGGGTAGAGCAATGCCTAGTCAGGACTGGATGAGGGCAAACTGGGGCTGGGTCATGGCTAGGGAAAAAACAAGGGCAGGGTCACAGCTAGGGACATGACAGGACCAAGAACAGGGCCAGGAGAGGTCCAGACACAGGCAAAAACCAGAGCAATGCTGGGGACATGGCAGGGCCAGGCCTTGAGAAAAGGTAAGGTTAGACAAGCTCAGGGCCTAGGCAAGCCGGGGCTAAGGTAGCACAGAAGCAAAGCAAGGCAGGGACAGTGTAGGGTGAGGACAGTGTCAGGGTATGGCAGGGCAGCAACAGAGATGCCCAGGGCTGGTACATGGACAGCAGGGCCCACGACAAGGCAGTGTCAGGGAGGGGCTAAGACAAGGGCAGGGCCAGGTCAGAATTACAGCCAGGGTAGTGTAAGACCAGGGCTGGATATGGCCAGTGTAGGGCGGGCCATGTCAGGCTAGGATAGGCTAAGGGCAATGTCAGGGTTGAGGCAAGACTAGGATAGCACAGGACCAAGGTAGGGTCGGAGAAGGGCAGGGCCAAGGCAGAACCAGGAAATGGCAGGGCCAGCATAGCAGAGAGACAAGGAAAGGCTAGGGCAGGTAGTGGCCAGGGCAGGGCCAGAAGGAAAGTAGGAATGACGGGCATGAATGAATGAAAGGGCAGGACCAGGCCAAGTCAGAGTCAGGGCTATCGCAGGGTGAGGGCCATGGGCAAGTCAGGTCCCAAACAGTATTAGGGTTAGGGCAGCACCCTGGCATGGGAATTGTAGGGCAGGGCACTGGGGAGTACAGTGCCAGTTGGCTGGGCTAGGGCAGGACCTGGGCAGGGTCACAGCCAGAGACATGATAGGACCAAGACTAGGGCCAGAAGCAGTGCAGAATCAAGGGCAAGACAGGCACGTGGCAGTACCAGGGCTTGGCACAGGATAAGGTCAGGATGACAGGTTAGGGCAGAACTAGGGTAGTGCAGAGCCAAGAGAAGGCAAAATCAGTATAAAGCGAAGACAGTGCCTAGGGATGGCAGGGCAGGGACAGGGAATGCCAGGGTTTGGAAATGGACAGGAGAGGACCCACAACAAGTCAGGGCCAGAAAGGGGCCAGGACAAGGGCAAAGGCAGAGAATGACCAAGAAAAAGGCAGGGCCACAGAAAGGTGAAGGCAACGGGTGGGCAGGGCCAGGGAAAAGGCCATGGCTGAGGCAGGACTAGGATAGCACAAGGCAAAGGCAGGTCCTGGGAAGGGCAGAGCCCGGACATCATCAGGTTTGAACCACGGTATGGCAGGGCCAGATCAGGGTCAGGTCTATGGCATAAACAGAGCAGGATCAGCTCCGTACCATAGCCAGGGAAGGTCTAGGGACAATGCAGGAATAAAGAGGGGTCGGGGTGATTCATATTATGCTATAGCCCCCTAATTTTAGTAATACTGCTGCAAGTACTATTGAGCCAGCAATAGGGGCTTCCACATGGCCTTTGGGAAGTCATGGGTGAAGTCTGTATAGAAGTATTTTGACTTTAGAAGCCATCATATATGAAAACAATGTGGTATGATTAGTTCAAGAAAATAATAATTCTCGGGTTCTATTTGTTATTGTCTAGTATATTTAGTGATGAGGTGTTTTGGGTATAAAGGAGTGTAATAAGTAAGGGGAGGGGTCCCCCTAGTGTATGAAATAAGAACTATGAGCTTCCATTAAGGCATTCTGGCTGATATGCTCAGTGGGTAGTGATGATTAGAGTGGGGATTAATGTAGCTTCAAATAGAATGTAAAATATAATTAGTTCTGTGGCTGTGAATGCTATAATTAGAAAAATTTGTACAAGAATTGGTGTGGAAATACAGAGCTTTTTATGGGAAAGAATCGGTGGATAGGTGATGTTGAGTAGCTAGAATCACAAGGGGTAGTAATCAGGCTGTTAAAATTACAAGAGGGGATGTTGATGTGTCTGAAAGGAAAGTTAGTGAGAGGCTGCATGGGTTGTTGGGTTGGCAAAAGCGTAATAGAGCAAAGAGGACTAATAAATAAGCTATGGGTGGCTGTGTTGATTCAGATTGTTATTTTTTAAAAGTTATGTTACTGGTAGGAGCATGATATCCCAAATTTTGGGGATAATAATTTCTATATTTTTTAAATTATTTTTTATGGTGTATGGAATATAACTTTTTTATTGTTCCATTATAAAATTTTACTTTTATTTGGAATCTGCTATTCTCATGGTGGCAGAAAATTTGTCATGGTCATTTCTGGGTAAATTCAGGCATTTTACATTTAAGCTTATTAGTTAATTAAGAATTGTTCTTTTTTCTTAGCCTGGCTCCTAGGCTTGGGGATATACTTTATATCTCAGTCTCAGGGAGAGGTTTCTGCTCCCCAGACCTCCAGGTGGAAGTCTGTCACTGCCACTTCTGCACCTGCATCCCCAAACTTTATCTGGAGAATTCAATAATAGTCTCTCATACTTCTTTACATCTAACCCCAAAGGAGGATACAGGGATATCATATCCTTCTTGGAGACCATGACTGCTTTTATCATTACTTCCTCCCCATTTCACCTTTTCCCTCAACTCAGCTTTATCTAGTCTGGGGTTGGGAAGAGTGTGAAAAAAACTGATTGAGCCAATATACTATTTGTTCAATTTTTGGAACTTATATCTGAGTTGAGAACTCTTATCCTAAATTCAAGAATTTGGCATATTTCTTCACTGATTCCACCATGACAGCTTCCCTAAACAATGGATCTCATGTATCTATTCGCCCAAATGGTAATTGGAGGAGGAATCCAGAGAAAAGGAGTGTGGGATGGGGAAACCATAATTGGTGAAACCTCACGTATTATCCCAGCTATAAGAGATAGAGGATGTGAGGAAGACAAACCAAATAATAGCAGAGTTCACACCCAGGACATAAGACGAAGAGAAGAAGGGAAAAGATTTTGGTTTTACATCTTTCCACATTGCTTAATTTGTTTTTACAATAAACACGTATTTTTTTTGAAATGAATTTAATTAGTCTAAAGATTAGTGGTTAAGGCTAGGTGAAATGGCTCACATCTGTAATCTCAGCACTTTGAAAGGCCAAGACTGAAGGATTGCTTGAGCCCAGGAGTTTGAGACCAGCCTGCGTAACATAGTGAGATCCCATCTCTACAATAAATTTAACAATTAGCCAGGCATAGTGGTGCGCACCTGTAGTTTAAGTTCTGCACATGGCTTAGGCCGTATGTGTTGGAAATTGTGACTAGCAGGGCCACGCCTACTGCAGCTTCACATGCAGCAAATACCTGAAGGACAATAGGTATTAGGAACTCAAACTCAGTAGTTTGAGTTCTTTATGTTTTGTGTATTAACCCCTTTCCTGATGCATAGCTTGCAGATACTTCCATATTCTGGATTGTTTCCTCATTCTACTGATTGCTTCCTCTACTTCGCAGAGGTTTCTAATTTGAATGTAATTGCATTTGGCTCTTTATGCTTTTGTTGCTTGTGCTTTTGATGTCTATTTGAAAATCCCTTGTCCTAACGAATTTCATGAAGCACTTAAGCTGTTTCCTTCTCTAGTAGTTTCATAGTTTCAGTTCCTACATTTAAATCTCTATTTTGAGTAGATTTTTGTATTTGGTAAGATAACGGTCTAGATTTATTCTTCTACATGTGGGTGTTGTGTTTTCCTAGCAGTTTATTGAAGAGATTGTCTTTTCTGAAGCTGTGTTCTTGGTACCTTTGTTAAAAATGAGTTTCCTGTAAATGCATGAATTTATTTCTGAGTTCTCTATTCTGTTTCATTTGTGTATGTCTTTCTGTCATTCTTCTATATCTGTCTGTCTCTCTCTGTCTCTCACTTGCACCTTTCTTGGCCAGTATTATGCTGTATCTGTTACTATAGATCTGTAATATATTTTGGAATCAGGTATTTTGATGCTTCCAGCTTTTTTCTTTATATTCATGATTCTTTTGTCTATCTGAAGTATTTTGGATGTCTGTGAATTTTAGGATGCTTTTTTTCTATTTCTATGAAGAATGTTCTTTGTAATTTCATGTGGATTGCATTGATTCTGTAGATCTCATTGGGTAAAGTATATTTTAGCAACATTCTTCAGAGTGCTTGGACATGGGATATATTTCCACTTACATGTGCCTGCTTTAATACTTTCATCTGATTTATAGTTTTCATTGTGGGATCTTCCAACTTTCTGGTTATCCCTAGATATCCTTTATCGGTGGCAGCAGTAATAAAATAGCTTTCTTGAATTTTTATTATGAAGGAATGTTGAATTTTATGTTTTTCAGCATCTCCTGCAATGATTATATGGTTTTTTCTTGATTTGCTGAATGTGATGTAGCATATTTATGTATGTGTGTTTATTGAATCATCCTCCTATTCCTCAGATGAATCCCACTTCATCATGGCAGATGATCCTTTTATTGTCTTGTCAATTGCAGTTTTCATGTATTGTGTTGAGGATTTTTTGTATCTGTGTTCATCAGGTTTATTTGCCTTTTTTTGTGTCTTGTCTTGTTTTGGTCTGATTTTTTTTTGGCTTAAAACAAAAATTTATTATTATTATTATTATTATTTAATTTTTATTGCATTATAGGTTTTGGGGTACATGTGCAGAACGTGCAAGATAGTTGTATAGGTACACACATGGCAGTGTGTTTTGCTGCCTTCTTCCCCTTCACCCACACTTGGCATTCATCCCCAGGCTATCCCTCCCCAGCCCCCCCCACTGTCCCTCCCCCATTCCCCCCAATAGACCCCAGTGTATAGTAGACCGCCTCTCTGTGTCCATGTGTTCTAATTTTTCTCACCCACCTATGAGTGAGTATATGCAGTATTTCTTTTTCTGTTCTTGTGTCAGTTTGCTGAGAATGATGTTCTCCAGATTTATCCATGTCCTTACAAAGGACACAAACCCATCATTTTTGATTGCTGCATAATATTCCATGGTGTATATGTGCCACATTTTCCCAGTCCAGTCTATCATCGTTGGGCATTTGGGTTGGTTCCAGTTCTTTGTACCAGGATAGTGCTGGCCTCATAAAACAAGTTTGGACATATTCCTTCCTTTTCATTTTTGGGGAAATATTTTGAAAAAAATTGGTATTGGCTCATTTTAAAATGTTTCATTGAATTCATCAGTGAAACCATGATTCTTGTGTTTTTCTTTGACAGGAGACTTTTTATTACTGTTAATTGCATTACCCATATCTGGTCTGTTCAGGTTTCTTATCTTCTGTCATTCTATCCACACCAGCCCAGGGATGCAGAGGAGTCTCTGGTGAGTGGCCACAGTAGCTGCTGCATTTCTCTCTGGCCACTGACACATTTGGTTCATTTCGGCATCCCCAGGTGTTCTAAGTGGGGGGTACAGTGTAGCCCACACTGGCCTGGGAGTGCACAAACACGGCCCCTGGGTGAGCCCAGAGCTGGGGCTGTAGCTAGAACTTCAGGGCAAGAGAGGCCCCTGACCTCTCACTTCCTGGTCCCGGTCCTGAGGTTTCAGGACTGGGGCCAGAGTGGGCTCACTCAGTGTTGTGTAATGACAGGACAGAGAAGGCAGCAGCCTTTGACACTTCACATGAAAATGTCACATGAGAAGGACCACTGATCAATCCAGTCTTGGCCAGAAAGTCATTGCTGTTGGTGCAAGCGCCAGTGTCTGAGTACTTGTAGCTATGTATGTGTGAACTGTATATGTGTATATATGTAATGCTTGTTAGCTTACAGTGTCTAAATATTTATATCTAATGCGTCAGAAGAAATGCTTGCCTTTCCCAGTGCTAACTGATAATGGCCATGCGTGACCCTATAAAAATGTAACCATTTTTGATAATGATAAACAATAATATTAGCTGCCATTTACTGAGGCTCAGAAACATTAAGTAACTTGCCTAAGGTCACACAGCTAGTAAGTGGCAGAGCAGGATCTTCCAGTGACAGTTTGGAGGGAAGAGGAGAATAAGTGATGGACTTGATTCCAGCCATGCAAATGCAGGTGGCACCCTGGACTTCAGCTTCTCCAGGGCCAGGCTTAGCTCCAGAACTGCCAGGCAGCTGTGTCACCCCATCTCTCATGAGCTTGCTCTGGGATGGCTGCCAAAGCTACTTTTTAATTAGAATCCAATTGAGAACACTGGTCAGAAGCTTCTTATCTCCCTGGCATTTTTCTTCTGTGGGGCCTCCCAACCTCAGGAGTTTCTCTGTAACATGGCTAACTCCCCTCTTGTTTCCTCCTAGACTTTACCTTGTGGGTTCAGAGGGGAGACTGCTGTTGCTAAGCCCTGCTGAGCATCATTTCTGGTGTGGCAGAGTTGACAAGCCACCTGCTTCTTGACTACTGACTCATCTCTGCAGAGCAGACACACCTCACTTCTTGGACATCACTGAAGAATGTTCTGGTAAGTAAATTTTTCAGGATTCAAAGCTTACTGCACAGAACACTCAACTTTAGAAACATGGAACTAGTTTACCCATTAAAATATGGGCTCACCACAACCTCTGCTTCCCAGGTTCAATCAGTTTTCTTGTTCTAGCCTCCTGAGTAGCTGGGATTACAGGTGCCTGCCACCATGCCCAGCTACATTTTATATTTTCAGTAAAGATAGAGTTTCACCATGTTGGTCAGGCTGGTCTTGAATTCGTGACCTCAAGTGATCCATCTGCCTCAGTGTCCCAAAGTGCTGGGTCTGTGCTATAGTCAGGTCCATGACAGGGCCCAGCCAACTCTAGAGTGATGGCCAGGATAGGGTCAAACCTAGGGTAGGGCCAAGGCAGGGGCAGGACCAGCATTGTGCCAAGACCAAGGAAAGGACAGGGGATGGCCAGGGTAGGCATAGGACAAGGACAAGGATAGTGCAGGTTCATGGCACGGCCAGGGTCCAGGGACAGGGTCAAGGCCATGTCATCACCAGCAACTGGGCTGTGGCTAGGACAGTGACAGTGCCAGAGTCAGGGCCAGAGCAGTGCAAGGCCAGGGTAATGCCAGGCATTTCAGGGTCAGACAGGATCAGAACCAGGGAAGTACCAGGGTAAGGCCTCAAGTGGGGCAGGGTCAGGACCAGGATCTAGGTTATTGTGAGGGTGGGGCCATAACAGAGGGGCAAAGCCAAGGAAGGACCTGAGTAGGGTAAGGATCAGGGCCAGGACTAGGGTGGGGGTAGGGCCAGGGCTGTGACAGGGTAGGGTCATGGTGGGACATGGCCAGAGCTGGTTCATAGAGAAGGCAGGGACAATGCTAAGGTAGGGCCAGGGCTGAGGAAAGGTCAGTGAATATCAAGGGTGGGACCAGGGCCAGGGCACGGGCAAGGTAGGGTAGGTTAGGGCATTGGTATGACTGGGAAGTTTCAGTGCCATTTCAGTGCCAAGACAGGGCAGAACAGGGAAAGATGATGGTAAGGCCAAAGTAGGGACAAGCCAAGGCTGGGCCAGGTCAATTCAATGCCAGGATACCTCCAAGTCCAGTTCAGGACCGTGGTAGGTCCAGGGCTATTGTGTAGGACCAGGTCTGTGCTAGGGTCAGGTCCAGTGCAGGGCTGAGTCAAAGCTAGGTTAAGGACCAAGGTAGGGCCAGGTCAGGGTCTAAGCCAGAGTAGGCCAAGGGAAGGGCTAGGGCAGGGTGAAGACACAGCTGGGGCACGGCAGGGAAGGGTGGTTCAAGACAAGGGCTATACCAGGGCAGAGCAGGACCAGGTCCTTAGCAGAGACCAGGGAATGGTCAGGGTCAGGCCTGGATAAGAGCAGGGTTATGGTCAGGGATATGGCAGGGACAGGGCAAGGCCATGGTAGGACAGATCCAGAGCCAGTCCATACAGAGAGTAGAGAAAAAGCCAAGGTAGGGTTAGGACAGGTCCAGCAGGGACCAGGTCCAGGGCACAACCAGGGTAGGATAGGCCAGGGCACTGACACTACTGGATCATGGAATGGCCAGTTCAGTCTTGGGAGAGAGCAGAACAGGCAAGGCCATGGTGGAGACAGGGCAGAGAAGGACCAAGGATAGGGTGGGACAAATCAGGCCCATGACATGTCCAAGTATAGGTCACAGCTAGAACAGGACAAGGATCATGAGCACTGGCAAGCCAAGGTCAGAACAAAAGGCAGGGTCATAGTGAAGGCATGGCCAGCCCAGGTGCAGGGAAGGGGTAGGGCCTGCTAGGGCCAGCGTAGTACTGGGACAAGTAAAGGGCAGGGCAGATAGGGGTCAGAGCAGGGTCAGGGACAGGGAAAGCCAAGGACAAGGGCAAGGCCAAAAAAGTGCCAGAGAAAAAGGAAGCCAGGGAGGGTTGAAGGCAAGAACGGCCAGTTCAGAACCTGAGTCAGAGGAGGCCAAAGGCAGGGCCAGGACAGAGCACGACCAGAGTAGGGAGGGACACAGCAAGCCAGGGTAGGGCTAGGGCAAGGTTAGTGATAAGATAGAACTAAAATAAAACAGGACCAAGGCAGGGTTAGTGCCAGGGTAGAACCAAAGAATGACATGGCCAGGTCAGGGTCAATTCAATGGCATGGGAAGTATCAGCACTATGCCATGGGCAGGGCAGGTAAATGCAGAGCCAAGGAGGGGCCAGGGTCAAAGCAGACATAGGGTGGGTCCAGAGCCAAGGCACAGCAACTGCAGGGTGAGTACATTGCCAGGGCCAGTTTAGGGCCAGGTCAAGGTTGGGTGAGGAACAGGGCCAGATCAGGGCAGGGCCAGTTACAGTCCAGGGCAAGGGCAGAGCTAGGGAAGAACCAGGACCAGGAGAAACCAAAGTTAGGGCCAGGGTAGGGTAGGGCTAGGGCAGAATAGGACTAAGGTAGCACAGGGCCTGGCCAAAAGCAGGGTAAGGCCATAGTTGGGGAAGGATGAGGATCAGGGCAAGGGCAAACGCTGGGCCAGGGGATGGTGTGGCCAGTACAGGGCCAGGATAGAGGAAGACAGGAGGATGTCTGGAGGAGTGGGCAGGATCAGTACCATGGCCAAGTGAGCGCCATGACAGAACCAGGGCTGGGTTAGCACCCTCGTATTGGCAATGCAGGGCAAGTAAAATGGCAGGGCCCAGTCAGGACTGTGTCAGGGCAGGACCAAAACTTTGGCAGGACCAGAACTGTCCAGGGCCAGAGCCAGGGCAGGAAGAGGGTTGGGTCATGGCCAGGAAAAATTCAGGTGCAGGGAAAGAGCCAGTGACATGAAAGGATGAAGATGAGGGCCAGGACTGAGCAGAAACAGGACAGGACCAGAACTAGGCAGGAACATGGCAGGGCCAGGGATCAGGAAAGGGAAGGTTCAGGCCCAGTGCAAGGCAGGGCAGGGATAGGGTAGTGCAGAGCAAAGGCAGGATAGGGCCAGTGTAGAGCAATAATGCAGCAAGAGGATGTCAGGGTATGGTCAGCGAAGGCCATGCTGAGGAAATGGACCCACAGGGCCCACAAGAAGGCAGGGCCAGAAAGGGGCCAGGACAAGGGCAAGGCCACTGAAGGGCCACAGAGGAGTCAAGGCAAGGACAGGGCCATGTGAGAACCAGAGTCAGGGACAGGGCAAGGCAAAGGGAAGGGAGGGCCACAGCATACCTGAGTAGGGCCAGGACAACGTCAAAGCTAAGGCAGGGCTAGGATAGCACAGGGTTAAGGCAGGGCCAGCGAAGAGCAAAGCCACGCCATTGCCAGGGTATGGTCAGGTCCATGGCTTGAACAAGGCAGGGTCAGTGCCATGCCATAGCCAGGGAAGGTCCAGGAACAAGTTGGGACCCAGATAGACCAGGACCAAGTCAGGCATAAAATGGATCCAGTGACAAGGCATGGCTGCATCAAGGACAGGTCCAGTCCAAGTCTAGATCTAGGGAAGGTCCAGTGCAAGGAGAGAGCCAGTGCAGAACCAGGAAAAGTCAAAGGCAGGTCCAGGGAAGGGTATGGTTAAGGGTAGGACCAGAGCAGAGCAGGACCAAGGTACCACCGGCCTGAGCAAATGCAGTGGAGGGCTGTTGCAGGGGAAGGACTAGGAGTAGGGCCAGGGAAAACACTGGGCTCTGGACATGGCAGGGCCAGGGCAGAGGAGGGCAGTGCAGGGCCAGGACTATATCAGGGACAGAATAGGCCTGGGGTCGTCATCCCAGAGCAGGGTGAAGGCAAGTGTGATAAGAAGGCAGGGCCAGGGCCAAGACAGAGCCAGGGAAGTGCAGGACAATTTCAGGGTTAGGGGAAGGTCAGAGTTTGCTGGGGCAGGGTCATGAAGGTCAGGGCCAGGATAAGGGTAGGGTCAGGGCCAGGGCCAGGAATATCATAGGTCCAGGGCCAGCTCAGGGAAAGGCAGGGAAGTACCAGAATCAGGCCATAGGGCAGCACAAGTCCCAAGGAAGGACCATGTAGTACCAGGGCTGACTGACAGCTCTGAGTGCAAGGGCTGAGGAAGGATCAGGGAAGGTCCATAGCTGAGTCAGGGTCAGATCCAAGACATGAATGGCAGGATCAGGATCAGGACAGGTCCAGGGTATAACCAGGGAAGGGATAGGCAGATCAATGGGAGGACCAGTCCATGGCAGGGCCAAGTTACCACCAGGACAGGGCAGGACAAGACTGGGGTCGCACAGGATAAAGGTAGGGCAAGTCCATTGCAGGGCCAGGGTCCAGACCAGAACCAGAGAAGTGCTGGGGAAGGGCCAGTGCTGGGACCAGGACTAGGAAGAAGGGCAATGGGAGGAACAAGGCAAAGAAAGATCCTCAGGGCCAGAGTCAGGGCCATGGCAGGACCAGCAGCAGGGATAGGTCCAGAGAGTGATAGGGCCAGAGTCAGGGCAAGGGCCAGAAGAGCGTGTATTGGGTTAGGGCCCAGGCACATCAGGGCCAGGGCCAGGCCAGTGTCATGATAAGGCCTTAAGCAGGTCAGGACCAGGACAGGTTTAGTGCCATGGCCAGGTCTAGGACAAGGCTGGGGCAGGACCATGACAAAGCCGGGACCATGGTAGGACCAAGGATAGGAGCTCGAGCCAGTGGTCAAGGTCAGGGCTGGGGCCAGGTCAAAGTGGCAAGACCAGGACCAGGGTGAGGTCAGGGCCAGGGTAGAACTAGGATTGTGCAAGGTCAGACCCAGGCCAGAAACAATGTATGGTCAGGGTCTAAGACACTGTGGCCATGTCTAGGCTTGGGCCAGGCCCACAGCAAATGCAGAGCCAAGGAGAAGGCAGAAACATGGAGGGCCCAGAGGAGGGCAAGATCAAGGCAGAACCAGAACCAGCAAGAAGCAAAAGCAGGGAGAGGGCAGTGCAAGGCCTGGTTAGGGCCAGTTCCAAAACAGGGCAGGGCTAGGATAGTACAAGGCATACCAAAAAGGAGGGCAGGGATCATAGCTGGGGTATGACTGGGAACAGGGCCAGGGTATTTTGGGGCCATTACAGGCCCATAACAGAGAATGACAGTGCAAGGCAAGGGTAAGGAAGAAGGTAGGGCCAGGGCCAAGGCTGTGCCAAGGCAGAGAGTGCCATTACCGGGTCACTTCAGGGTGAGGGCAGACCAGGGAATGAAAGGGCAGGGAGGGTCCAGGACAGACCTGTGGTCCAGGGTCAGGGCCTGGAAAAGGAAAGGGCTAGGGCCAGGGATGTGACAGGACCACCAGATCAGGGCAGGGCAAAGTCCAGACAAGGTCAGGGCAGGTCCAGAAAAGGGCTAAGGAGGGGCAAGGCCAGAGCACAAACCGTGCAGAGTAAGATAGGGTAATGGCATGACTGGTTCATGGCAGAAACAAGTACGGCATAGCAGAGGGCCAAGGAAAGGCCATGGCAGGAAAGGGCCAGGGAAACTTCAGGGCCATGGCAGTGCCAGGGCCGGAAGCAGGACAAGACCACAACCAGGACCAGTCTGGGGCCAAGAGAGGGTCAGGAACATGGCAAAACAAGTGGCAGGATGAGGGCCCTGGGCAAGTCAGGGCCAGGGTACTGGGTAATGCAGTGCCCAATCATGGGTCAGCCAGGGCAGAACCAGGACTGGGGTCAGGCTGGAGCCTGGACAGGACGTGAGCTGGGTCATGGCCAGGGAGAAACGAGAGGCAGGATCACAGCCAGTGTTATGACAAGACCAAGACAAGGACCAGGACAAAGTCAGAATCAGGGAAAAACGAGGGCCAGGATAGGGACAATTGAGGGCCAGGACTTGGCACAGGTAGAGGTTAGGACAAGCACAAAACCAGGGCAGGGAAGGGCAGATATAGGTAGCACAAAACCAAGACAGGGTAGGACCAGTGCCAGAACAGGTCTAGGAAAGGGCCAGGCTACGACAAGACAGGCACATGCAAGCCCAGAGTCATGATATGGACAGAGCAGGGCCCCCAAGAAGACAGTGCCAGAAAGGGGCCAGGACAAGTGCAAGGCCAGAGAAGGGTCAGGGGCCAAGACAAGAGGAGGGCTAGGTCAGATCCAGAACCTGCACAGGCTAAAGGCAGGGCTAGAGCTGGGCAAGGTCAGGGTAAGGTCACAGCAAGGTCAGTGCCAAAGCAGGACTGGGAAACATAGGGCTAAGGCAGAGCAGGGAAGGGTAGGGCCAGGGAAGAACCAGGGAAGGTCAGGATCAAATCCATGGAATGGACAGTGCATGGTCAGCACCATGTCATAGCCAGGACAGGTCCAAGGACAGTCCTGGGCCAAGATGTGCCAGGGCCAAGCAAGCATAGGATGGGTCCAGTGCCAAGGCACAGGCAGTGGGGTCCAGGGCATTTCCAGGGCCACCGTTGGCCAGGCCAAGCCTGCGTCAGTGATAGAGCCAGAGAGAGGGCAGTGCCAGGAAGTTTCCAAGGTAAGGGCAGGCCCAGAACAGGATCAGGACAAGGCAAAGGTGGAGTCAGGACAGGACACAGCCAGGGTAGGGCCAGTCCAGAGCAGGACTAAGGTAGTACAGGGCATGGCTAAATGTAGGGGAGGGCCACAGCAGTGGCAGGAATAGTAACAGGGTTAGGCCAAGCAGAGGGCACAGTGTGTGGCAGGGACAGGGTGGAGGAGGTCAGGGCCAGGACTAGGTCATGGACAGATTAGTCCTGGGGTCAGCCCTAGGCAAGACCAGGAAAAGTTCAAGGAGAAGGTAGGGTCAGGGCCAAGGCAGAGCCACAGTGGAACAGGACCAGTGTAAGACCAATGCAGGGTGAAGGCGAGGCCAGAGCTCCGAAGGGGTCAGGGTCATGGTGGGTCAGGGCCTGTACAAGGTTAGGGCCAAGCCCCAGAATATTGCAGGACCATGACCAGGGCAGAACCAGAGCCAGACCACAGGGAGGGCAGATCAAGTGCCAAGGCAAGGCCAGGTAGTGCCAGGACTGAGATACAGTGAATCCTAAGTGCTAGGGCTGAGGCAGAGTCAGAGAATGTGCTGGGCTGAGTCAGGTTTGATCCAATACAGTGCTTGGGCCTGGCCAGGGAGGATTCAGGGCCAGGATAGGGCTGGGGAGGGAAATGGGAGGACCAGGACAAGGCAGGGCCAGGTTAGCACTGGCACACAGCAGAGACAGTCCAGGATAGCACAGAGCAAAGGCAGGACAAAGGTAGGGCAGGTCCAATGCAGGACCAGGGTCCAGACCAGTGCCAGAGAAATGCAGGGGCAGGGACAAGGCTGGGACAAGGACCAGGGAAGGGCAATGTCAGGACCGAGACAAAGCCAGAACAGAGCAAGGGCCATTGCAGAACCAGCAACAGGGCTAGTGACAGGGCCATGTATGGGGTTAGGGCCAGGACCGTGTACCAGGGCAGGGTGCGCACAAACGGAAAACGATTTGTTCTTCTACAATAGGGGATGTGGCATTTTGGAGTCCTAGCTGGACTGGGTGGGCCATTAAGATACACAGTTTGCTCTGTAATTTAACTTTGACAAATTTATATAACTATTTTACTAGTATCTTCCTGAAAGAGTTGTAGGGTTTATGGGATTGGCTTGAAACCAGTTTCTGGAGATTTGAATCCGTTTTTCATTTAAGATTTTACATAGGCTGATTCTTTGCATGTGTAATAAAAATGGAGACAGCTATAAAGTCATTCTAAGTTATTTAATTGTTCAATGGGAAAAACTTTCATTTTGAGAAAGAGGCTTCTCAGACTATGAAGACTATCAGTACCTCTGCAGTTAATGAGATGAATGAGCCTGCAGATGAAATAACATCTCATGCAGTGATGCATCGGGATAGTTGGAGTATCATCCAGGTATTCCAGATAGGCCGAGAAAATGTTGTGGGAAGAACGTCAAGTTTACACCTACAAATATAATGGTGATGTCATTTTTAGCATACGTTGGGTTAAGTGTGTAGCCTGAAAATAGAGGGAGCCAGTGGATAAAGCCTGCTATAATGGCAAACACTGCCCCTATTGATAGGACATAGTGGAAATGTGGTAATATATATTGTGTGTCAGGTAAAATCATGTCTAATGATGAATTGGCTAAAACAGTTCCTGTTAAGCCACCTACTGTGAAGAGAAAGATAAAGTCTAGAGCTCAGAGTATTGCAGGAGATCATTTAATGTTGCCACTGTGTGATGTGGCCAATCAGCTAAAGACTTTTACACCAGTAGGAATAATGATACTTATAGTGGTGGAGGAAAAATATGCTCGTGTATCTATATCTATTCCTACTGTAAATATGTGGTGATCCCGTATGATAAAGCCTAGGAAACCAACTGATATTATGGCTCATGTTATACCTATACCCAAATGGTTCTTTTTTGCTGGAGTAGTATGTTGTGATAAGAGAAATCATTCCAAAACCTGGTAGCATAAGGATTTAGATTTCGGGGTGCCCAAAGAATCAAAATAAATGTTGGTATAGAATAGGGTCACCTCTGCCAGCAGGATCAAAAAAGGTAGTATTAAGGTTACGGTCAGTCAGTAATATAGTAATATCAGTGGTTGGAACAGGGAGAGAAAGAAGTAGAAGACCTGCTGTAATAAGGATGGATCAGACAAAAAGGGGTGTTTGGTATTGGGTTATGGCTGAAGGTTTTACATTAACAATTGTGGTAACAAAATTTATGGTTCCTAGGATAGAACAAATACCTGCTAGGTGGAGTGAGAAGATAGTTAAATCTACAGAGGCTCCTGCGTGTGCCAGGCTTCCTGCTAGGGGAGGATAGATTGTTCAGCCAGTTCCAGCACCGGCTTTTAGTATTGAGGAAGCAAGTAGGAGTAGAAGGGATGTGGGGAGAAGTCAGAAGCTTCTGTTATTTATTAGAAGGAGTGCTATATCAGGGGCACCAATTATTAGGGGAACAAGTTAGTTGCTGAAGCCTCCGATCATGATTGGTATTACTATGAAGAAAATTATAATAAATGTGAGTGGTGACAATAACATTATGGTCTCCTAGTAGGATTGCTGGCTGGCCTAATTCTACTGGAATTAGGAGGCTTAGGGCTGTGCCTACTATTCCTGCTCGTGCACTGAATAATAGATGTAATGTTCTGATATCTTTATGATTAGTTAAAAATAATCAGCAGTTGACAAACAGGTAGAAAAAGGTAAAATGACTGAGGAAGCATTAGACTGTAAATCTAAAGATGGGAATAGGCCTCTTTTTACCAGTCCTGAGGAGATACTATCATATTGAATTGCAAATTCAAAGGAGCAGCTTCAATCCCGCTGGGGCTTCTCCTGCCTTTTTTTTTCTTATGGCAGGAGAAGTAGATTGAAGGCAGTTGATAAGTTATTTAGCTGCTAACTAAATATTTGTGGGTTAAAGTCCCATCAATCTAGGAAGGGCTTGGTTTAATCAAAGAAGTTGATTTGCATTCAACTGATGCAGAGTAAAGTTTTGCAGTCCATAAAATTGATACAGAAATTAAGTATAATTTACTTCCTGAGGGCTTTGAAGGCTCTTGGTTGTGATTAATATTGACGGGGTTATATGTAGAAGGAGAGTGGAAAAAATAATAAAGGGAGGAAGGAACAGTATGGACTTCATGTTTTCAAATTGTCATTCCATTTTTATGTTGTTGTATATAGGAAATACTGTTATTGAAATACAGTAAATTAGGCATATGTAAAAGTATAGATTTAGTAGAGTTATTGCTATAGTAATTGGAATAATTGGGTTATTGTTTTTGCAAACTCTTGTTAGATTGCTCATTTAGGAGAGAATCCTACTAATGGTGGTAGGCCTCCTAGGGATAATAGAATTAGTGCAATAATAGGTATTAATCACGTTAGTTTATTTCAGGTGTGGGATAGTGCTAGTGTTTTAGTATTCAAGTTTAAGTTAAGTATTATGGATATAGAAGTTGTTAGAATAGAGTAGACAAGTAAATTTAGGATGGTGATGGTTGGCTCATAGGTTAATACTGCTATTACTCATCCTATATGGGTAATTGAAGCATAGGCTAGGATGTTATGTAGTTGTGTTTGATTAAGTTCTCCCCATAGGAGGTTATTTGTGTTGATTGATGGAAAGTTTTGAAGTTACATGAGATGGGAGGTAGTTTTTGTCATGTGAGGAGAACTATGGCCAGTATTAGGGGATTTCTTGGCTTACCTCTGGGAGTCAAAAGTGAAAGCGGGTGCTATTCCTTGTTTTATTGCCAGAGCTATTATTGTTATGGGTGAAAGGTGGTTAATGTGAGGAGTAATTATTCATTGTTTGGAGAGCAGGTTGTTAGAAAAAATAGCTATTGTAAGAATTATGGATGTTCTTGTTTGTGTTAGGAAGCATTTGGTGGCTGTTTCTGTGGCGTAGTGGCTTATGTTTTTTATTAGGATTGGCATGATGGCTAATAAATTTACTTCTAAACCTGCTCAGATGAGGAATCAGTGTCAGCGTAACATTGTAATGAAAGTTCCTGTAACGATAGTAAGGGAGATGGTGAGTTGGGCTAATGGGTTAATTAGTACAGGAAGGATTAAACCAACATTTTTGGGGTATGGGCCCAATAGCTTATTTAGCTGACCTTACTTTAGTGCATGGTGTAATACGTAGCATGGAAAGTTTTGACTTCTCAGGTGTGGGTTCAATTTCTATAGCCTTAAAGATAAGAGGATTTAAAACTCTGTAATTTACTCTTTCAAAGTAACTCTTTTTTTTTGGACATATTTCTTGTGTTTGGGGTGGGATGCTGGATGTTAGAATAGGTGTTGAGATATATATCATATGCATAGTGGTAGTGTAAGTGATAAAAAATTTTTTCATAATAAATGTATTAGTCAGTCATAGGAGAACTGAGGATTCATTCAAATTCATAAAAATAGGGTGGTTAAAAGAAGGGTTTTGGTGATTAAATTTATTGTGTAAAGTTCTGGTGAAATTATGGTGTGGGGTGCTCCTAGAAAAATAGTGGTAGTTAAGGCATTTGTTAATAATAATATTTATGTATTCTGCTATAAAGGAGAGTGAATGAACCTGCAGCATATTCAATGTTGAAACCTAAGACTAGTTGTGATTCTCCTTCTGTTAGGTCAAAGGGAGCTCGGTTGGTCTCTGCTAATGTGGAGATAAATCATATTATGGCTAGGAGTCATGGTGGCAGAAGTCAGAAATGTTCTTGTGTTGTAATGAGTGTATATAAATTAAATGTAGGACTGGTAAGGGAATCATGGCTAGGGTGACTTCATGTGAAATGGTCTGGGCTATAGTTTGTAATGTACCAATTTGTGCACAGTTTGAATTGGGTGCTCATCCGGATCATAGAATGGAATAAAATGGCCAGGCTTGATGTGACTAATATAAATAGAAGGCCTAAGTTGAAATTGATTGGGGGATCTGGTATGGGGAGAAGAGCTCATAGGAGGAGGGCAATGGAAAGGGCTAAGTTTGGAATGGTTATGTAAAGGGTTATAGTGGATGTGGAGGGTCATAAGGATTCTTTTATGAAAAGTTTTGTGTTGGCGAATGCTTGAAGTATCGCATAGGGACCTATGATGTTGGGCCCTTTACGTAGTTGCATATAGCCTAGAATTTTTGTTCAATGAGTGTTAGAAATGCTGACTAGGGCAGGAATAATTAGTAGGAGGAGGTTAATCATGAACATGTTGTTAAGAATCGAACCTCTGATTATAAAGCTTTGAGTCTCGTGTGGGTACCGGGCTCTGCCATCTTAATGAGCCCAGTTCTGAGGCAGGGAAAATTGTTTATTACATTGAGATACTATCTGTTGGGTTAGGGTGCTTTGTGAAGTAGGCTCTATTTCTCTTGTTCACTCATACTGGGAGAAATATTGAATAGATAAAAAAACGACCTGGATGTCTCCTGTCTGAACTCAGATCATGTGGTACTTAAATCGTTGAAAAAAATGAACCTTTAACAGTGGCTGCACCATTGGGATATCCTGATCTAACATTGAGGTGGTAAACCCCATTGTCAATATGAACTCTAGAACAGGATTTTGCTGTTATCCATAGGGTAACTTGGTCCATTGATCAAGTTATTGGGCCAGTGTGTGTTAATTTAGTTAGACTAGTGTGGTCTTAGTTTATATTGTTTGGAGGTTATATTGTACACCAGGGTCACCCCAACCAGAATTTTTAATGCATGGATGATGAGTTAATGCCTGTAAGTTTTTTGAGTGTTGTTTGTATTAGGAAATTGAAGCTCCATAGGATCTTCTCATCTTATTTGGTCATATACGCCTTTTCAGGGATAGATCAGTTTCACTGATGAAAAGTAAGAAACAGTTAGAGCCTGGTGTAGCCATTCATAGAAGTCCCTATTTGGGAAACAAGTGATTATGCCACTTTTACACAGTCAGGGTACCACAGCTATTGAACATGTGTCACTGGGCAGGCAGTGGTAATGCTTGAGATGATGTATTTGGTAAACAGATGGTTTGCCGAGTTCTTTTTACTTTTTAAAATGTAATTGATAAACAGGTGGTTTGATGAGTTCCTTTTACTTTTTAAAATCTTTCCTTAAGGACATGCCTGAGTCAGGTCAATGTCTCCTAATAAGGTGTTTAGAATATAAGTTGTTATAATTGGGTTCTTTACTGGCAGTAGTTATTCTAGTCTGATAAGAGCTTATGCAGGAGAGAATGCTTTTGTTACTTGTACTAACATTGTTGCCTCTATTAATAGATAGTCCAATGTGATGTTAGGGGTTTAGTAAAGTGAGTAGAATTGAAATATTGAGCTTGAACACTTTCTTAATTGATGGCTGTTTTTAGGTCAACAATGATAATGAAGTTTTTTACTCTCTTTGAAAGGTTATTTCCTAGGGACAGAAGAGCTGTCCCTCTTTAACAGTTAAACATAACCATTAGTCAACCTCCTATAACTGGTCCAGATATACCAAGAGGCAATATACCTGTGCTTGAATCACCCCAGAGCCATGAGTCAGGCAACTAGCCCAATGCCTACTACAATTGTTCAAGCTAGCCAATCCCAATCTTGCCCCTATAGAACCCTCAATAAAGGCAGTGGCCTAAACGTTCTTGCTCTTGTCTTCTGCCTCCTCAACACCTTAGTGTCTTTCCCATGAGGCCCTGTGTGGCATGCTGTGCATCTTGTTTCTTCAGCAACTCTGAATATTAAAAGTCTCTTAATGGCATCAGACTCTCCATGTTATCCTTCAGTCACCTTTGTAAATTAAGACCTGGGCACAATGCAACTGGTGATTTAACCACTATTTGATTAATTAGAAAAGGACTACCCAAAACATCAGCATTCCTATGTTTACCTTTAAAAATTGCATTTAATGTAGTTAGTTGTTGCTTTAGGAATAACTATACCTATGTTTAATGAAAAATGAAACAATCTATGTATACTAATGGAAAAGCTTAATGGAACTTAATCTGTACGTTCTAATTGTGAAGGTTGTGACTCTTACTCAGAAGTAGACAAAGAGATAATTTGGATTGCTGTCTCATTTTAATGTCTCTCTGGGCCTGGTAATTAAAAGCACTTTACATTCTTCTGATAAGTTTTTTTTCTTTCTTTCTTTTCTCAGAGTTTATTTAAGAGAAGGCTACAATTGTTAAGGGTGCTTTTCTATAAGACTTGTGAAATGTGGGAGGAGAGGACTGCTATTTCTTTGTAATATAATATTTTAAACTATTGGATCCTTTAAACTATGTGATGATAAGTAACCTCAATAAATATAAAGATGATGTTACTGAAATATAAGGAATATCATAACATATATCAAGAAAAAGATAAAATTGTTGTTTTTGTTGTTACAGATTCCTAATATGAAAATCTGAAATCCGTGATGCTCCGAAATCTGAAACCTTATGAGCACCAACACGACACCACATGTAGGAAATTCCACTTGTGAGTACTTAACACAAACTTTGTTGCATGCACAAAATTACTCAAAGTAGTTTGTACAATTAACTTCAGGCTATATGTATAAGGTATATATGAAACATAACTGAATTTTACATTTAGTTTGGGGTTCCATTCCCAAGATATCTCATGTATATGTAAATATTCCCAAATCTGAAAAAATCAGAAACCCAAAACACTTCTTGGCCCAAGCATTTTGGATAAGAATACTCAACCTGTCATTTGAAAATAAGATATTTTTCTTTGATAGTTCTACATGCCACAAATTTTTCTGATTCCAAACAAGCCCAGGTCACTGTTGCCTCAGAGATGTGTGATTTGAAGCTTAGCAGAAAACCCACCTCCCACTTTTTCTAGATTGTTTTCTAGGTATAATGCAGATAAAAGGCAGAACTTCTAAACTCTTAAATCTTGCTTCTGGTCCTATCTAAACATGACTCAAGGGCAATCTTAGACAACTTTTATCAATCTTTAGCTTTCCTTTTTTCCTTTTTAATGGTCATCTACTTTAAAACTACTGAACTGTTTTAAAATCAACACTGAAAAACAAAATTGGGAGGCCTAGTGGGTGGCAAATATTTAAAAAATGTTGGGAATGAAGGTAGAAATGTAAGTGGCTATGTTTATAGAAACCATTTTCCCACCAGTGAATTATATTTTATATAAAGCAATGTATGAGGCCTCTTTTTCAAGTAGCTACAAGTGTACTCATTGAAGAAATAGGTAGGTTCCGATGATCATAACAATTTTAGGCTTTGGATTGAAAGGATAATACAAGTATCACTGGTGCCATTGACTATAGAAGAGTATCATGGTTAGCACTAAATTGTGACCTGAATTTTTTTCTTTAGATTTTTCAAGATTTATATGAATTTATTTTGTATCTCTGTCTTGCTGAATTTAAGATAAAGCTGACACGCACTCCTTGTTTTAAAATGTGTTATTAAAATATGTATCTCATGCTGGTCTCAGTTACATTTTTGATAGCTTTCAGTAAGTTATGGAAGGTACTATTTAGTTATAAGTTAAATTTGATGGAGATATTTTAAAGAATTTATGACTACATTTATTCTGAATTATTGTTTTTTTCTCGAAGTAAATTTCATGATGCCATGAAACATACATGATCTTTCTTGTCTAGATATTCTTTGTAATAGGCAGTTTGTGGTTGATGTTGCATGTGCGTATTTAACGTCACCTTGATCTCTTAATATAGCTGCAATGATAAATCTGTGATTACAATCACTTTTCTGTTTGTTAATTTAAGAGGCTAATATGACATCCTGTTTTTAATATTTACACTCCATCTACTTGATGTAGTTTAGATTCCATGTTTACTGTGTCATCATCAATTTTATCGTGTCACTTCCCTGCTCACAAGTTTTCAGTGGTTCCTTATCTATCTCTCAAATGTTGTCCCCAACTATTCCCATATACACGCCCTGGGCTTCAGGCAAACCAATCCATTTCTCATTGCATTCTTGCAGTCATGCTTTAATCATACAACTCTGCTGCCTGAAATAATTTATCCCTCCCCTTTGTAATTATTCAAGCTCTAGCAGCTGACACTTAATACATACTAAACCTATTATTGTTCTTTTTACATACAGACATCATCTCATAACTATAGATCTATAGTGTTGGTCCTCATTATACTGAGAGATTGCTTAAGAATATAACCTCCAGGAGTGCAGAAATCTTGCCTTCCTTGTTCACTGACTTATCTCCAGCACAGAGGAAATATGTATTATTTGGGGAATAAATTAATAGTGTGCTCCTGGAAATTTTTACTTTACATTTTGCATTGTGATATTTTTCACATATGCTCGTATGATTCTTTGCCTTCAAAAAAGGGATGAAATATTTAACATCCACAATTGTCAGGAAAGAGTATCAAACAGAATACATGTTTGAGATACGAGAGATACTGTATATCCTCCCGTAAAAAAGCAAACTCTTAGGGAACCCAGCCAAAATGAAGACACATATATAGACAGACAGTAAGTTAATGCATATGGAGAAAGTCCAATTGTTAGTACCTAAAAGACAAGGTCAAGGGGGACCTTGTAATAACTTTATGAGTAGGACAATGAACCCTATCTTTCCTCACCTTTACCTCTACATCTCACCTTCATCACTGAGCTCTCAAAAGCCATCTGCATCAGTTCACACATGACTTGACTTCTTTTTTATCAAACTCTGTAGTGGTCTATTTTGTTGATCTTTTTGAAAACTACCTCCTGGATTTATTGATTTTTTTGAAGGGTTTTTTTGTCTCTCTATCTCCTTCAGTTCTGCTCTGATCTTAGTTATTTCTTGTCTTCTGCTAGGTTTTGAGTTTTTTTTTTTAATTTGCTCCTCTAGCTCTTTCAATATTTTTGATTTGTATATCACTTTTTAGGTCCACTGCTCATTTGCTCCTGTTTTTAGGCTCATCATAAATTTTGACTCTTGGACCCATCCCACCACAGAGAACTAAGCACATGAGAATTTCTACTTGAAGATTTCACTGATCCAAAATCAATATTTTCAGTATGGGTTTAACGCTTACTCTTTTACTTCCCAGAAAAGCTGTTTCTGTCTGTTCTCCCAGCTCACCTTAGATTTTCTATATATCTTGATTTCAGATGTTAAAATGGTCAAAAGAAAGTTCAGTGTAATAGAAAAAAGTTAGAATCAAGTTTAATGACCCATCCCAGTGCCTGAAAGTCCTGGCCCCTTGTTTGGTGGACTAAACAGTGTTACTCACGTTTGTCTGTTCTCCCTGCCTTCCTTATTCTGTCATTATATTTGTATGCACATGCACGTGTGTGTGTGTGTGTGTATGCATGAGCACATGCAGGTAAGTGTACACACAAAAAAAACTTTCACACCTCATATTCTGACCTAGCCTGAGGCTTATGTCAAATCAGTGATTGGAGAGATACAGATTGGCCTCCAGAGAGGATAATTATGGTTTGGCCTCTTGGGCACAAGATGGGATGTGGGGATATCATACTCCCATCTACGTGATAATCATACTCCCATCTATCAGATTACAAGCAGTCTTAGAAATTATAACTAATGAAACATCTAAAGCTTTAGATTTGATAGCTGTACAATCTACACAAGTAAGAAATGCAGTCTATCAAAAGACTAGTATTAGATGATCTGCTGGCCTCAAAAGGCAGAATCTGTGGTAAATTTAACTGTTGTTTAGAAGCTAACAGCAATGGACGGGTAGTTGTGGAAATCACTGCCAAGATGAGAAAGTTATGCCCATGTTCCAGTCTGAACCTGGAAAAGGTTGAACTTCAGACTCTATTTTTGGTTGATGGTTCCCATCCTTTGGAGAAATTCAAGACCCTCATAGGGAGCATAGTACTTATATTAGGTGCTGTCTCATATTCCCTTGTTTATTGCCACTCCTGTTTAGGAGTATACAGTTGACCGTAGAGGCAGTGGTGACAAAACACCACATATAATGACACTAAGAAGGTATCAGCCATTACCCACAGAAAAAACCTTACCTCATAAAAAGGCAGAAGGCTATTAAATCGACACAAGTATTTTATAGGGTATTTTCCTTTCCCATCTCTACTCTTCCTCACCTTCTATGTGGCTTATAAAACACAGATGTGTGAAGCTGAACTAACCAGGGTAAGCCTTAAATATACCTTGTAAAATAACATGCTAAAGTGTAATATATAAATCCTACCTAGGCAAAAGCTAAAGGGGCAGGAAAGAACTCTAGGTTTAACTCGTAACTAGCTTACTCATGCTTCTCTCCAAGAGAAAAGGCAAAAACGTGCACCCGAAGTGAATGGCTGGTTAGTCAATGATGGGTAACACTCTGAAAGACGAGAGCAACCTAAGACAGGCACAGTGGCAGGGAGACCAGCAAAGGTGGAAGTCATAGCAAAAGCCAGTCTCTTCCACTGAAGGAATCGAGCAGCACTAGGAGCAGATGCATCAGCAGCAAAATGGACAGACAAGTAAGTAAGTTGCCTGTGTGCCCCCCAAGCAGATGGCTGCTTAGCCAATGATGGGTGAGACTCTCTGAAATATGAGAGTAACTTAAGACTGGCACACCACCAGTAAGGCCAGGAAAGGCTAAAGTCATAGCAAAAGCCAGGCTGCTCCCATGAAGAAACCGAGCAGCACTAGGAGCAGATGCACCAGCAGCATAATTCACATGCACGTAAGTTGCCTGTGTGCCCCCTTGGTGGATGGCTGGTTAGCGAATGACAGGCAAGACACTCTGAAAGATGAGAGCAAACTAAGACAGGCACAGCCACGGGGAGGCCAGAAAAGGCT
Organism: Saguinus oedipus; assembly: GCA_031835075.1. Lineage (NCBI taxonomy): Eukaryota > Metazoa > Chordata > Mammalia > Primates > Cebidae > Saguinus > Saguinus oedipus. The sequence continues at coordinate 2,839,936 of CM063175.1, read as the reverse complement.
AAAGTCATACTATTAGCAGATGCACCAGCAGCATAATTCACAGGCAAACAAGTTGCCTGTGTTCCCCCCAGGCAGATGGCTGGTTACCCAAAGATGGGTAAGACTCTCTGAAAGATGAGAGCAAGCTAAGACAGGCACACCCTCAATTCATACTAAGAGCAGATGCACCAGCAGTGAAATTCACAGGAAAGCAAGTAAGTTGCCTATGTGCCCCCAAGGTGGATGGCTGGTTAGGGAATGATGGGTAACACTCTCTGAAAGATGGGAGAAACCCAAGACTCGCACAGCCACAGGGAAGTCGGAAAAGGCTAAAGTCATAGCAAAAGCCAATCTGCTCTCATGAAGGAACAGAGCAGCACTAGGAGCAGATGCACCAGCAGAATAATTTGCAGGCAAGTAAGTAAGTTGCCTGTGTGCCCCCCAGGTGGATGTCAGGTTAGCCAATGATGGCTAAGACACTCTGAAAGATGAGAGCAACCTAAGACAGGCACAGCCATGGGGAGGCCAGCAAAGGCTAAAGTCATGGCAAAAGCCAGTCTGCTTCCATGAAGGAACCGAAACCAAACAGCACAAAGGGCAGATGCACCAGCAGCATAATTCACAGGCAAGTAAGTTGCCCGTGTGCCCCCAGGCGGTTGGCTGTTGAGCCAATGATGGGTAAGACTCTCTGAAAGTTGAGAGCAACCTAAGACAGGCACAGCCGCAGGGAGGCCAGCAAAGGCTAAATGCATACTATGAGCAGATGCACCAGCAGCATAATTTACAGGCAAACAAGTTGCCCATGTGCCCCCCAGGTGGATGGCTAGTTAGCCAATGATGGGTAAGACTCTTGAAAGGTGAGAGCAACCTAAGACAGGCACAGCCACAGGGAGGCCAGAAAAGGCTAACATCATAGCAAATGGCAGTCTGCTCCCATGAAGGAACTGAGCAGCACTAGGAGCAGATGCACCAGCAGCATAATTCACAGGCAAGTAAGTAAGTTGTCTGTGTGCCCAGGTGGGTGGCTGGTTAGCCAATGATGGGAAAGATACTCTGAAAGATGATAGCAACCTAAGACAGGCACAGCTGTGGGGAGGCCAGCAAAGGCTAAATGCATACTATGAGTGGATGCACCAGCAGCATAATTCATAGGCAAACAAGTTGCCTGTGTGCCCCCCAGGCAGATGGCTGGTTAGCCAATGACGGGTAAGACTCCTGAAAGATGAGAGCAACCTAAGACAGGCACAGCCACAGGGAGGCCAGAAAAGGCTAAATTCATGGCAAAAGCCATTCGGCTCCCATGAAGGAACTGAGCAGCAATAGCAGCAGCATAATTAACAGGCAAGTAAGAAAGTTGCCTGTGTGTCCCCCAGGTGGAGGCTGGTTAGCCAGTGATGGGTAGGACTCTCTGAAAGATGAGAGTAACCTAAGACAGGGAGAGCCATGGGGAGGCCAGAAAAGGCTAAAGTCATGGCAAAAGCCAGTTGGCTCCCAGGAAGGAACGGAACAGCACTAGGAGTAGATGCACCAGCAGAATAATTCACAGGCAAGTCAATAAGTTGTTTGTGGGCCCCGCAGGTGCATGGCGGGTTAGCCAATGACGGGTAAGACTCTCTGAAAGATGAGAGCAACCTAAGACAGGCACAGCTGCGGGGAGGCCAGAAAAGGCTAAAGTCATGGCAAAAGCCAGTCTGCTCCCATGCAGGAACCAAGCAGCACTAAGGGCAAATGCACCAGCAGCATAATTCACAGGCAATCAAGTTGCCTGTGTGCCCCCAGGCGGATGGCTGGTTAGCCAATGACGGGTAAGACTCTGAAATGAGAGCAACCTAAGACAGGCACAGCCGCAGGGAGGCCAGAAAAGGCTAAATTCATACTAGGAGCAGTTGCACCAGCAGCATAATTGACAGGCAAACAAGTTGCCTGTGTGCCCCCCAGGTGGATGGTTGGTTAGCCAATGACGGGTAAGACTCCTGAAAGGTGAGAGCAACCTAAGACAGGCACAGCCACGGGGAGGTCAGAAAAGGCTAACTTTGTAGCAAATGCAGTCTGCTCCCATGAAGAAACTGAGCAGTACTAGGAGCAGATGCACCAGCAGCATAATTCACAGGCAAGTAAGAAAGTTGCCTGTGAGCCCCCCAGGTGGATGGCTGGTTAGCCAATGACGGGTAAGACTCTCTGAAAGATGAGAGCAACCTAAGACAGGCACAGCCACGGGGAGACCAGAAATACGCTAAAGTCATGGCAAAAGCCAGTCTGCTCCCATGAAGGAACCAAGCAGCACTAAGGGCAGATGCACCAGCAGTGTAATTCACAGGCAGTCAAGTTGCCTGTGTGCCTCCCAGGTGGATGGCTGGTTAGCCAATGACAGGTAAGACTCTCTGAAAGATGAGAGCAACCTAAGACAGGCACAGCCGCGGGGAGGCCAGCAAAGGCTAAGTGCATACTATGAGCAGGTGCACCAGCAGCATAATTCAGAGGCAAACAAGTTGCGTGTGTGCCCCCCAGGCGGATGGCTGGTTAGCCAATGACGGGTAAGACCCTTGAAAGGTGAGAGCAACCTAAGACAGGCACAGCCACGGGGAGGCCAGAAAAGGCTAACAATGTAGCAAACGCAGTCTGCTCCCATGAAGAAACTGAGCAGTACTAGGAGCAGATGCACCAGCAGCATAATTCACAGGCAAATAAGAAAGTTGCCTGTGAGCCCCCCAGGTGGATGGCTGGTTAGCCAATGACGGGTAAGACTCTCTGAAAGATGAGAGCAACCTAAGACAGGCACAGCCGCGGGGAGGCCAGCAAAGGCTAAGTGCATACTATGAGTGGATGCACCGGCAGCATAATTCACAAGCAAACAAGTTCCCTGTGTGCCCCCCAGGCGGATGACTGGTTAGCCAATGACGGGTAAGACTCTTGAAAGGTGAGAGCAACCTAAGACAGGCACAGCCACGGGGAGGCCAGACAAGGCTAACAATGTAGAAAACACAGTCTGCTCCCATGAAGAAACTGAGCAGTACTAGGAGCAGGTGCACCAGCAGCATAATTCACAGGCAAATAAGAAAGTTGCCTGTGAGCCCCCCAGGTGGATGACTGGTTAGCCAATGACGGGTAAGACTCTCTGAAAGATGAGAGCAACCTAAGACAGGCACAGCCGCGGGGAGGCCAGCAAAGGCTAAGTGCATACTATGAGTGGATGCACCGGCAGCATAATTCACAAGCAAACAAGTTGCCTGTGTGCCCCCCAGGCGGATGGCTGGTTAGCCAATGACGGGCAAGACTCTTGAAAGGTGAGAGCAACCTAAGACAGGCACAGCCACGGGGAGGACAGAAAAGGCTAACATCATAGCAAATGGCAGTCTGATCTTATGAAGGAACTGAGCAGCACCAGGAGCAGGTGCACCAGCAGCATAATTCACAGCAAGTAAGTTGTCTGTGTGCCCCCCAGGTGGATGGCTGGTTAGCCAATGATGGGTAAGACTCTCTGAAAGATGAGAGCAACCTAAGACAGGTACAGCCGCGGGGAGACCAGAAATACGCTAAAGTCATGGCAAAAGCCAGTCTGCTCCCATGAAGGAACCAAGCAGCACTAAGGGCAGATGCACCAGCAGTGTAATTCACAGGCAGTCAAGTTGCCTGTGTGCCTCCCAGGTGGATGGCTGGTTAGCCAATGACGGGTAAGACTCTCTGAAAGATGAGAGCAACCTAAGACAGGCACAGCCGCGGGGAGGACAGAAAAGGCTAACATCATAGCAAATGGCAGTCTGCTCTTATGAAGGAACTGAGCAGCACCAGGAGCAGATGCACCAGCAGCATAATTCACAGGCAAGTAAGTTGTCTGTGTGCCCCCCAGGTGGGTGGCTGGTTAGCCAATGATGGGTAAGATACTCTGAAAGATGATAGCAACCTAAGGCAGGCACAGCCGTGGGGAGGCCAGCGAAGTTAAATGCATACTACGGGCAGATGCACCAGCAGCATAATTCACAGGCAAACAATTTGCCTGTGTGCTCCCCAGGCAGATGGCTGGTTAGCCAATGACGGGTAAGACTCCTGAAAGGTGAGAGCAACCTAAGACAGGCACAGCCACGGGGAGGTCAGAAAAGGCTAACTTTGTAGCAAATGCAGTCTGCTCCCATGAAGAAACTGAGCAGTACTAGGAGCAGATGCACCAGCAGCATAATTCACAGGCAAGTAAGAAAGTTGCCTGTGAGCCCCCCAGGTGGATGGCTGGTTAGCCAATGACGGGTAAGACTCTCTGAAAGATGAGAGCAACCTAAGACAGGCACAGCCACGGGGAGACCAGAAATACGGTAAAGTCATGGCAAAAGCCAGTCTGCTCCCATGAAGGAACCAAGCAGCACTAAGGGCAGATGCACCAGCAGTGTAATTCACAGGCAATCAAGTTGCCTGTATGCCTCCCAGGTAGATGGCTGGTTAGCCAATGACAGGTAAGACTCTCTGAAAGATGAGAGCAACCTAAGACAGGCACAGCCGCGGGGAGGCCAGCAAAGGCTAAGTGCATACTATGAGCAGATGCACCAGCAGCATAATTCACAGGGAAACAAGTTGCCTGTGTGCCCCCCAGGCGGATGGCTGGTTAGCCAATGACGGGTAAGTCTCTCTGAAAGTTGAGAGCAACCTAAGACAGGCACAGCCGCGGGGAGGCCAGCAAAGGCTAAATGCATACTATGAGTGGATGCACCAGCAGCATAATTCACAAGCAAACAAGTTGCCTGTGTGCCCCCCAGGCAGATGGCTGGTTAGCCAATGATGGGTAAGACTCTTGAAAGGTGAGAGCAACCTAAGACAGGCACAGCCACGGGGAGGTCAGAAAAGGCTCACATCATAGCAAATGGCAGTCTGCTCCCATGAAGGAACTGAGCAGCACTAGGAGCAGATGCACCAGCAGCATAATTCACAGGCAAGTAAGAAAGTTGCCTGTGTGCCCCCCAGGTGGATGGCTGGTTAGCCAATGACGGGTAAGACTCTCTGAAAGATGAGAGCAACCTAAGACAGGCACAGCCATGGGGAGGTTAGCAAAGGCTAAATTCATACTATGAGCAGATGTACCAGCAGCATAATTCACAGGGAAACAAGTTGCTGGTGTGTCCCCCACTTTGATGGCTGGTTATCCAATGATGGGTCAGACACTCTGAAAGATGAGTTCAACCTAAGACAGGCACAGTTGTGGGCAGGCCAGCAAAGGCTAAATTCATCCTAAGAGCAGATGCACCAGCAGTTTAATTTACAGGCAAGCAAGTAAGTTGCCTGTGTGCCCCCCAGGTGGATGGCTGGTTAGCCAATGATGGGTAACACTGTGAAAGGTGAGAGCAACCTAAGACAGACAGAGCCACAGGGAGGCTAGAAATGGCTAAAGGCATAGCAAAAGCCAGTCTGCTCTCATCAAGTAACTGAGCAGCGGTAGGAGCAGATGCACCAGCAGCATAATTCACAGGCACGCAAGTTGCCTGTGTGACCCCTAGGTGGATGGCTGGTTAGCCAGTGACTGGTTAGACTCTCTGAAAGATGAGAGCAATCTAAGACAGGCACAGTGTGGGGAGGCCAGCAAAGGCTAAAGTCATACTAAGAGCAGATCCAGCAGTGAAATTCACAGGAAAGCACATAAGTTGCCTGTGTGCCCCCCAGGCAGATGGCTGGTTAGCTAATGACGGGTAATACTCTCTGAAAGATGAGGGAAACCTAAGACTGGCAGTCATGGGGAAGCCAGAAAAGGCTAAACTCATAGCAAAAGCCAGTTTGCTCCCATGAAGGAACCGAGCAGCACTGGTAGCAGATGCACCAGCAGAATAATTCACAGGCAAGTAAGTAAGTTGCTTGTGTGCCCTCCAGGTGAATGGCTGGTTAGCCAATGATGGGTAAGACTCTCTGAAAGATGAGAGCAACCTAAGACAGGCACGGCCATGGGGAGGCCAACAATGGCTAAATTCATACTAGGAGCAGATGCACCAGGAGCATAATTCACAGGCAAACAAGTTGCCTGTGTGACCCCAAGGCGGATGGCTGGTTAGCCAATGATGGGTAAGACTCTCTGAAAGATGAGAGCAACCTAAGACAGGCACAGCCATGGGGAGGCCAGCAAAGGCTAAAGTCATGGCAAAAGCCACTCTGCTCCCATGAAGGAACAGAGCAGCCTCCAACAAATGTTCAGTAGAAGCCCTTTTTCTGATTTTACAGCGAAAGCATTCAATTTTTAATCATCCTGTTTGATGTTAGCTGTAGGTTTTTGTAGTACCTTTTAACAGCATGCAGAAGTTATCTTTTATTCCTACTTTTCTAAGTTTTCATGGAGAATAGAGGTTGAATTTTTTCAAATTCATAAATTCCCTCTTCATGAATGAATTAGGATGATTGCAATTTTTTCTTTTATAAATAAAATAAATTACATTGGTTCTATCTTTTAGAGTTTAAGATTTAAACTAACTTTGTATGACTTAAAAAAGCTCCAACTTGTCAAGATGTCTTATCCTTTTTATATATGGCTGGGTTCTGTTTGCTAATATGGTTTATTTTGCATTCATTTTCGTTGTTTGTTTTGGTATTGCCTGTTTCTGATTTTGGTAACAGAGAGACAGTAGCCTCATAAAACGAGTTGTGCTATGCTCCCACTCTCTATTTTATAAAAGCGTTTTATTTTCATTAAGTGTTAGAATTCACCAGAGGAGCCATCTGGGCACAAAGAAATTTGTTCATGTTTTGAGGGCATAGGAGGTTAATTGTGAATTCAAATTCTTTAAAAGATATAGAAATAGTCCAATTTTTAATATCTCTTTGGATCTTTTTAAAAATATATATATTTTATTGTACTTTAGATTCTCGGGTATATGTGTAGATCATGCAGGATTGTTGCATAGGTACATACATGGCAATGTGTTTTTTCTTTTTTGAGACAGAGTCTCCTCTTGTTTTTTTAGGCTGGAGTGCAGTGGCACAATCTTGGCTCACTTCAACCTGCACCTCCCAGGTTTAAGTGATTCTCCTCTCTCAGCCTCTCAAGTAGCTGTGATTACAGGTGCCACCACCTCTGGCTAATTTTTTGTATATTTAGTAGAGATGGAATTTCCCTATGTTGCCCAAGGTGATCTCAAAATTCTGACCTCATGACATGTTCACCTTGGCCTCCCAAAATTCTGGGATTATAGGTGTGAGCCTGTGTGCTCAGCTGGTAATTTGTGTTTTTAAAGAAATTTTTCTCTTTTGTTTAAATTGTCTGTTTTTTTGTCATACCATTGTTTTATAATATTCCCTTGTTATTCTTTTTTATATTATTTAGATATATAGTGATGCCTGATCTTGGTAATTTGTATTTTTGCCATATTTTAAAATTGAGTTAGCTACAGATTTATTAATTTTTTGAAATTTTAATTCATTTTTCTCCAACTATTTTTTTTTTAATTTTTATTGCATTTTAGGTTTTGGGGTACATGTGCAGAACGTGCAAGACAGTTGCATAGGTACAAACATGGCAGTGTGTTTTTCTGCCTTCCCTTAACCCACATTTGGCATTTCTCCCCAGGCTAACCCACCCCAGTTTCCCCCCCTGCTGTCCCTCCCATATTCCCCCACAATAGACCCCAGTGTGTAGTACCGCCGTTCCTGTGTTCATGTGTACTTATTTTTCTCACCCGCCTATGAGTGAGAATATGTGGTATTTTCTTTTCTGTTCTTGTGTCAGTTTGCTGAGAATGATGTTCTCCAGATTCATCCCTGTCCTTAAAAAGGACATGAACTCATCATTTTTGATTGCTGCATAATATTCCATGGTGTATATGTTCCACATTTTCCCAGTCCAGTCTATCATCGATGGGTATTTGGGTTGGTTCCAGGTCTTTGCTATTATAAACAGTGCTGCAATGAACATTCGTGTGCATGTGTCCTTACAGTAGAACGATTTATATTCCTTTAGATATATACCCAATAATGGGATTGCTGGGTCAAATGGAATTTCTATTTCTAGGTCCTTGAGGAATCACCACACTCTTCCACAATGATTGAACTAATTTACACTCCCACCAACAGTGTAAGAGTGTTCCTGTTTCTCCACATCCTCTCCAGCATCTGTTGTCTCTAGCTTTTTTAATGATTGCCATTCTAACCGGCGTGAGATGGTATCTCAATGTGGTTTTGATTTGCATCTCTCTAATGACTAGTGATGATGAGCATTTTTTCATGTGTTTGTTGGCTTCATGTATGTCTTCTTTTGTAAAGTGTCTGTTCATGTCCTTTGCCCATTTTTGAATGGGCTTGTTTGTTTTTTTCTTGTAAATCTGTTTGAATTCTTTGTAAATTCTAAATATCACCCCTTTGTCAGTTGGGTAAACTGCAAAGATTTTTTCCCAATCTGTTGGTTGCTGATTCACTCTAGCGACTGTTTCTTTTGCCGTGCAAAAGCTGTGGAGTATGATTAGGTCCCATTTGTCTATTTTGGCTTTTGTTGCCAATGCTTTTGGTGTTTTGGTCATGAAGTCCTTGCCTACTCCTATGTCCTGAATGGTTTTGCCTAGATTTTCTTCTAGGGTTTTTATGGTGCCAGGTCTTATGTTTAAGTCTTTAATCCATCTGGAGTTAATTCTAGTGTAAGGTATCAGGAAGGGGTCCAGTTTCTGCTTTCTGCACATGGCTAACCAGTTTTCCCAACACAATTTGTTAAACAGGGAATCTTTTCCCCGTTGCTTGTTTTTGTCTGGTTTATCAAAGATTATATGGTTGTAGATATGTTGTGTTGCCTCCGATGCCTCTGTTCTGTTCCATTGGTCTATATCTCTGTTTTGGTACCAGTACCATGCTGTTTTGATTACTGTAGCCTTGTAGTATAGTTTGAAGTCTGGTAGTGTGATGCCTCCTGCTGTATTCTTTTTGCTTAGAATTGACTTGGCTATGCGGGCTCTCTTTTGGTTCCATTGAAGTTCATGGTGGTTTCTTCCAGTTCTGTGAGGAAATTCAATGGTAGCTTGATGGTGATAGCGTTGATTGTGTAAATTACTTTGGGCAGTATAGCCATTTTTACAATACTGATTCTTCCTAACCATGAACATGGAATGTTTCTCCATCTGTTTTTGTCCTCTCTTATTTCGTTGAGCAGTGGTTTGTAGTTTTCCTTGAAGAGGTCCCTTACGTTCCACGTAAGTTGTATTCCTAGGTATTTTATTCTGTTTTTAGCAATTGTGAATGGCATTTTGTTCCTGATTTGGTTCTCTTTAAGTCTGTTATTGGTGTATAGGAATGCTTGTGATTTGTGCACATTGATTTTATATCCTGAGACTTTGCTGAAGTTGCTTATCAGTTTCAGGAGCTTTTGGGCTGAGGTGATGGGGTCTTCTAGGTATACTATCATGTCATCTGCAAATAGAGACAATTTGGCTTCCACCTTTCCTATTTGAATACCCTTTATTTCTTTTTCTTGCCTGATTTCTCTGGCTAGAACTTCCAGTACTATGTTGAATACGAGTGGTGAGAGAGGGCATCCTTGTCTAGTGCTGGATTTCAAAGAGAATGCTTTTAGTTTTTGCCCATTCAGTATGATATTGACTGTTGGTTGTCATAAATAGCTTTTATTACTTTGAGATATGTTCCATCAATACCGAGTTTATTGAGGCTTATTAGCATAAAAGGCTGTTGAATTTTGTCAAATGCCTTCTTTGCATCAATTTAGATAATCATGTGGTTTTTGTTTTTGGTTCTGTTTATGTGGTGAATTACGTATATAGACTTGTGTATGTTGACCCATCCTTGCATCCCTGGGACGAATCCTACTTGATCATGATTGATAAATTTTTTAATGTGCTGTTGCAATCTGTTTGCCAGTAGTTTATTGATGATTTTTGCATCTATGTTCATCATGGATATTGGCCTGAAGTTTTCTTTTCTTGTTGAGTCTCTGCTGGCTTTTGGTATCAGGATGATTTTGGTTTCATTAAATGTTTTGAGAAGGGTTCCCTCTTTTTGGATTATTTGGAATAGTTTTAGAAGAAATGGTACCAGCTCCTCTTTGTGTGTCTGGTGGAATTCAGCTGTGAACCCATCTGGACCAGGGCTTTTTTGTGTGTGGTAGGCTTTTAAATGCTGCCTCAACTTCAGACCTTCTTTTTGGTCTATTCATAGTTTTGGCTTCCTCCTGGTTTAGGTTTGGGAGGACACAGGTGTCCAGGAATTTATCCATTTCTTCCTGGTTTACTAGTGCATGTTCATAGAGTTGTTTGTAGTATTCTCTGGTTATGGTTTGAATTTCTATGGAATCTGTGGTGATTTCCCTTTTATGGTTTTTTATTGCATCTATTTGGTTGTTCTCTTTTCTTTTTTATCAGTCTGGCTAGTGGTCTATTTTGTTGATCTTTTCGAAAAAACACCTCTTGGATTTACTGATTTTTTGAAGGGTTTTTCATGTCTTTATCTCCTTCAGTTCTACTCTGATCTTAGTTATTTCTTGTCTTCTGCTAGGTTTTGAGGTTTTTTGTTCTTTCTCCTCTAGCTTTTTCAATTTTGACAATAGCGTGTCAATTTTGGATCTCTCCACTCTTCTCATGTGGGCACTTATTGCTATATATTTTCCTCTGGAGAGTGCTTTAAATGTGTCTTAGAAATTCTGGTATGTTGTGTCTTCGTTCTCGTTGGTTTCGAAGAACTTATTTTTGCCTTCATGTCATTGTTTATCCAATCAACATTCAAGAGCCAGTTGTCCAGTTTCCATGAAGCTGTGTGGTTCTGAGTTAGTTTCTGAATTCTGAGTTCTAACTTGATTGCACTGTGGACTGAGAGACTGTTTGTTATGATTTCAGTTGTTTTGCATTTGCTGAGGAGTGCTTTACTTCCAATTATGTGGTCAATTTTGGAGTAGGTGTGATGTGGTGCTGAGAAGAATGTATATTCTGTGGATTTGGGGTGGAGAGTTCTGTAAATGTGTATTAGGTTTGCTTGTTGAAGGTCTGAGTTCAAGCCCTGGATATCCTTGTCAATTTTTTGTCTGGTTGATTTGTCTAATATTGACAGTGGAGTGTTAAAGTCTCCCACTATTATTGTATGGGAGTCTAAGTCTCTGTGTAAGTCATTAAGAACTTGCCTTATATATCTGGGTGCTCCTGTATTGGGTCCATATATATTTAGAATCGTTAGCTCTTCTTGTATCGATCGTTTTACCATTATGTAATGACCTTCTTTGTCTCTCTTGATCTTTATTGCTTTAACGTCTATTTTATCAGAGATGAGAATTGTGACTCCTGCCTGTTTTTGCTCTCCATTTGCTTGGTAAATCTTCCTCCATCCCTTTATTTTGAGCCTTTTTGTATCCTTGCATGTGAGATGGGTTTCCTGGATACAGCACACCGATGGGTTTTGGTTTTTTATCCAATTTGCCCATCTGTGTCTTTTGATTGGTGCATTTAGCCTATTTACATTTAGGGTTAATATTGTTATGTGTGAATTTGATACTGCCATTTTGATGCTAGCTGGCTGTTTTGCCCATTAGTTGATGCATATTCTTCATTTTGTTGATGCTTTTTAGCATTTGGTATGTTTTTGGAATGGCTGGTACTGGTTGTTTTTTCTATGCGTAGTGCCTCTTTCAGGAGCTTTTGTAAAGCAGACCTGGTGGTGACAAAATCTTTAAGTACTTGCTTGTTGGCAAAAGATTTTATTCTTCCTTCACTTATGAAGCTCAGTTTGGCTCGATATGAAATTCTGGGTTGAAAGTTTTTTTCTTTAAGAATGTTGAATATTGGCCCCCACTCTCTTCTGGCTTCTTGAGAACTCTCATGGTTCTTAGTTTCTTTGCATTGATTTAGAACATGTTCTTTTAGCTCATGGACGTTTCTCATTATCCACTTTCTGAACTCTGATTCCACCATTTCGTCACACTCATTCTCTGTCCAGCTTTGTTCCCTTGCTGGTGAGTTTTGGTCCTTTGTAGGAGGCGAGTTTCTGCTGAGAGATCTTCTGTGAGTCTGATGCGCTTTCCTTTGTCGATGACCCGACCTTTCTCTCTGGCTGCCCTTAGTATTTTCTCTTTCATTTCAACCCTGGTGAATCTGATGTTTATGTGCCTTGGGGTTGCTCTTCTTTCAGAGTATCTTTGTGGTGTTCTCTGTATTTCCTGGACTTGAGTATTGGCCTGCCTTGCTAGGTTGGAAAAATTTTCCTGGATAATATCCTGTAGAGCATTTTCCAGCTTGGATTTATTCTCTCCTTCACATTCTGGTATACCTAATAAATGTAGGTTAGGTGTCTTCACATAGTCCCACATTTCTTGGAGATTTTCTTCATTCCTTTTCCGCTTTTTTCTCTAATTTTGGTTTCTCATTTTATTTCATTGAGTTGATCTTCTACTTCTGATATTCTTTCTTCTGCTTGGTCAATTCGGCTGTTGAAACTTGTGCATGCTTCGTGAAGTTCTCATGTTGTGTTTTTCAGCTCCTTCAATTTATTCATATTTCTAAGTTGTCCATTCTTGTTATCATTTCCTCAAATCTTTTTTCAATGTTCTTAGTTTCTTTGCATTGATTTAGAACATGTTCTTTTAGCTCACGGAAGTTTCTCATTATCCACTTTCTGAAGTCTGATTCTGCCATTTAATCACACTCATTCTCTGTCCAGCTTTGTTCCCTTGCTGATGAGTTTGGTCCTTTGTAGGTGAGGTGTTTTGGTTTCAGGTGTTTTTCTCATTTTTACACTGTTTTCTTTTCATCTTTGTGGATTTATTCACCTGTCGTCTGAGTAGTTGTTAACTTTTCGATTGGGTCTCTGAGTGGAGGCCCAGATTGTTGATGATGAAGTATTTCTGTTACTTCATTTTCCTTCTAACAGCCTAGCCCCTCTGCTGTATGACTGCTGAGGTCCACTCCAGGCCCTGCTTGTCTGGGGTACACCTGTAGCAGCTGTGGAACAGTGAGGGATACTACCAGTTTCTTCTTTTGCTATCTTTGTCCCAGATTGATGCCTCCCCAATGTCAGTTTGATCAGTCCTTTTTTGAGGTGCCTCTTTGGATATACAGGAGTCAGGGAGCTGCTTGAGGAGATGGTCTGTACTTTGTAGGTGCTCAAGTGCTGAGCTGTGAGCTCTGTTGTTCATTCAGGACTGTTAGCCAGGTGTGTTTAGGTCTGCTGCAGCAGAACTTATCAAACCCCTTTTTTTTTTACCTCAGATGCTCTGTTTCAGGGAGTTAAGACTTTCTTCATGAGTATCCATTGCAGTATCCTGCCCAGCTAGGAGGCAGTCTAGTCACTATTTGCCTGCTGAGGCTCCACCCTGCCACCACAGGGTCTGCCCTGTTGCCATGGGCTCTGTCCTGCTGCCATGGATTCCACCCTGCTGCCATGGGCTCCGCCCTGCTGCCATGGGCTCCACCCTACTGTTGTGGGCTCCACCCTGTTGCTGTGGGCTCCGCCTTGTTGTCATGGGCTCCGTGCTGTTGGTGGAGTCTCTGTGTTATGGCAGGTTGCCTTGGCAACAGTAGGCTGCTTCAGCAATGGGAGTGTACCTCAGTAGGGGTGGAATGCGTTGGTAGTGGCAGACGCCCCTCCCCCACCGAGCTGCACTGTCCTGGATTCAGCTGCGCCTGCAGTGAAACTCTCAACCCCGAGCGTTTTGAATTGCCATTTTGTTTGTTTCTGTGAGGGTGGGACTCACCAAGCCTGATCATCTGGCTCCTTGCCTTTCATTTTTTAAGTTGAATGGTTCACTCTCTCACAGGTGTTTCAGTCCCCTGCTGATAGGGCACCGGAATCTGTGTGACTTCCTGTGCAGTGACCCACTGCACTGGCTCAAATGATTCTTTTCAGGAATCTCCTGGTCTGGCTCACTGTCCAAGTCTCGTTTAATCAGATAGATATGTTAATCTGCACTTTCAAATCTCAGATTGCTGGTTTAACAGGGCACCCAGACCAGTGCGTTTTGTGCAGCGCCAGCTGAAATGGCCACACAAGCTGAAAGTGCTGCTCTGGTGTCCCGTGTCCCTCCTACACCTGGGAATTTCCCCATTCTGTGGGCAACAAAGGACCATATGAAAATGCAGCTAGGACTCACCCTCTGTGCCTTCACTGAGAGCTGCAATCCTGAGTTGTACCTACTGCACCATCTTGGAAATCCCCCAATATATGGTAATATTTCTCTGATAAGCAGGATTCATAACTAGGAACCAAGATATAAATATGGGAGTGGTACAACTCACTATTAGCCCCAGCGTCCTGCTATCAAAGTGTTTTATTTTCTCTTCTCATGAAATTATGCTCTGCTGGCTCAGAGGTCTTTGTTCCAAAGAGATTAATGCTTCCAATCAGAGATACAAAATTGTTGCACTGAAATAGAAGTTAAGACTGCTACCTGGTAACTTTGGACTCTTGAATCAACAAAGAAGACCCTTATTGTGCTTGCTGGGGGGATTGATCTTAACTACCCAGGAGAAATTGGATTACTTCCTCATTATGGAGGTAAGCAAGAGGATGTCTGGGATACAGAAGGTTCCTGAATGTGTCTATAACCCTGCTCTGTGATTAGGGTAAAGGCAAAACAACAAGCTAACCCAGGAAATACTACTAATGGCTCACACCCTTCTGGAATAAAGATTTGGATGAGTCCACAAGGTGAAAAAACCCATGACTAGCTGAGGTGTTACTGAAGGCATAGGGAATGTAGAATGGGTAGTGGAAGAAGATAGATGTAAGTATTAGCTAGGGACACATGACCAATTACAGAAAGAAGGACTGTAATTGTCTTATTCTTTCTTTTGTTATGAATATATTTATGTGGGTATATAAAATATATATATATATAAATTTGCAAATTTGCATACATAAGCAAGTATATCTGTTTTCTTTTCTCTCTTATTTCCTTATCATGTAACATAAAATGTAATGACTTTATGTCACGGTATTTAAATATTGTTAATTTTACATCATAGCACCTCAGATGGTCATTCTTTACCTGGTGGGGTTATTCAAACCTTCATTCCATAAGGATTTGAGCTACTAGCAGTAGTAAGTTACAAGATGTCAAGGAGAGGAAGAAATGTTACTCAAGGCTTTACCTCCTCTCTTGTGGGAGGGGTTAGTGCATTTTTTATTTTAGGCAGGATAATTGTATAGTTGTATAACTGGAATTATAATCTTGTTATTGTCTTTATTTGGAAAGTATGGTTTAAGGAGACACATATGAGTGTCAAATTGTCAAGAAGTGGATTTGGGATGTTTAATTTTATGTGTCAACTTTATTGGCCACAGGGTGCCCAGGTATTTGCTAAAATATTATTTCTTCATATGTCTGTAAGATAGTACTCCTCTCCCCTCCCATCCCATCCCCTTTTTTCCCTTTCCCTCCTTATTTTTTTTCTTTTTCTTTTTTCAAACAGGGTCTTATTCTGTTGCCTAGGCTAGAATGCACTGGCATAGTCATAGCTCACTGCAGCCTTGACCTCCCAGACTCAAGGGATCCTCCATCTGCAGCCACCTGAGTAGCTGGGACACCATGCCTGGCTAATTTGTTTTTAATTTCTTTGCAGAGATAAGATCTCACTATGTTACCCAGACTGGTTTACAACTCCTGAACTCAAATGATCCTCATGCTTTGGCCTCCCAAAGTGTTAGGATTATAGTCATGAGCCACTGTGCCCAGCTGTAAGGGAGTTTCTGAATGAAATGAACATTTGCATCAGTAGACTGAGTAAAGCAGATTTCCCTTCCCAATGCAGGTGGCCCAGAATAAAATAAAAATGCTAAGTAAAAAAGAGTTCTCTTAGCCTGTCTGCCTTCTTCTCCTGCTTCTTTCTCCTTCTCTTGCCTTCAGACTTAAAGTCAGACTGAAACTTACACCATCAGCTTTCCTGGTTTTCAGCCCTTTGGACTCAGGCTGGAATGATACCATTGCCTCTCCTCAGTCTTTAGCCTGTTTACTGCATATTTGGGATTTCCCAGCTTCTATAGATGTGTGAACCAATTCCTTATAACAATATCTCTGTCTCTCAACGTGTGTGTGTGTGTGTGTGTGTGTGTGTGTGTGTGTGTGTGTGTGTGTATGTTTCTCTATAAAATCTGAATACAACTTAACATTTTTTTTGACTGTGTTTTTGGTAGGGCATTTTTTAATTTAATGAAATTAGCTAGTTAATTATTTCTCTCATGGATCAAGACTTTGAAATTGTATCTGAAAACCATTGCCATACCCAAGAGATCATCTAGATTTTATTCTGTGTTCTCTTCCAGGAATATAGCTTTGCATTTTACATTTAGGCCTGTAAGCAATTTTAAACTTATTTTTGTGAAGATTTAAAGGTCTATATCTTTTTTATTTTTATTTTTTGCATTTGAATGTCCAAGAATTTGAACCATTTATTGCAAAGATTATCTTTTCTCCAGTATATTACCTTCATTCTTTGGTAAAAGATCTGTTAATATTTAGATGAGTCTATTTCTGGGTTCACTATTCTGTTCCATTTATCTAGTTGTCAGTTTTTTTCCCCAACAGCACATTGTCTTTAATACTGTAGCTTTATAGTAAATCTTGAAGTTGGGTAGTATCAGTTCTCTGATTTTGTTCTTATATTTTTATATTGTGTTGGCTACTCTTCATTTTTTTCTCTCTATATAATCTTCAGAATCAGTTTGCAATGTACATAATAACTTGCTGGGATTCTGACTGAAATTGTGTTGAATCTAAAGATCAAGTTTGGAAGAAGTGACATCTTGACAATACTGTTTCTTATTCATGAACATGGGCTATATCTTCATTTATTTACTTTTCTTTGACTTCTTTCATCAGAATTTTGTCATTTTTTTCATATCAATCTTGTACATATTTTGTTAGGCATATCTACATATCTTATTTTTTGAATTCCTAATGTAAATGATATTGTGTGTTTAATTACAAATTGCCCTTCTTCATTATTGATATGGAGAAAAGCATTGACTTTTGTAAATTAGACTTGTTTTCTACAACTTTATTATAATAACTTATTAGTTTCATAAGTATTTTTTGTCAATTCTATTAAATTTTCTAAATAGATAAGGTCATTTGCAAACAAAGAGTTTTTATTTCTTCCTTTACAATCTGTATATCTTTTTCTTTTTTCTTTTTTTATTGTATTGGCAAGAACTTCCAGTATAATGTTGAAAAGGAGTGGTCAGAGGTGATGTCTTTGCCTGTTCCTGTCTCAGTGAGAAAACTTATAATACCTTACCATTGAGTATAATATTAGCTGTAGGTTTTTTGTAGATGTTCATTTTCAGTTTGGAAAAGTTCACCTTCTATTCCTAATTTTCTGAGTTTTTATCATGAATGGGTATTGAATTTTTTGAAATGCTTTTTCTGCATCTATTGACATAATTATGCAATTTTTCTTCTTTAGTCTGTTGATGTGATAGATTACATTGATTTTTGAATTTAGAATCTGCCTTGCATATCTGAGATAAATGTCACTTAATCATAATTTATAATTCTTTTCATACATTGTTGAATTATATTGCTGAATATTTTGTTGAATATTTTTACATCAGTTCTCATGAAAGTTATTGACTTGTTGTTTTACTTTCTCATAACATAAGGTTTTGAATTAGGGCGATATTGAACTAATAGGATGAGTTAAAAAGTAGTCTCTCTGCTTCTCTCTTCTGGAAGATATTGTAGAGAATTGTGTCTTTCTTAAAATTTTGGTATATAATTCACCAGTGAACTCATCTTGTTCTGATGTTTCTTGTTTGAAAAGTTATTAATTATTAATTCAATTTCTAAAATCAATATAAGCCTATTTAGCTCACCTATTTCTTTTTATGTGAGTTTTGGGAGATTGCAGCTTTCAATAAATTGGTCCACTGTATTTAGGTTACCAAATTTGTGAACATAATGTTGTTTGTAATATTATTTTTTTATACATTTAATGTCTATGGCATAGGTAGTGATGTCACGTACTTTATTTCTGATATTGGTATTTTTTGTCCTTCATTGTTTTCCTGGCCTGTATAGAGAATTATCTGTTTCATTGACATTTTTTCTAATAACTAGTTTTAGGTTTTGTTTTTTTTTTGTCTATTAATTTTATCTTTGTTTCCATTGATTTATACTTTCAGGTTTTTTTTTTCTGTTTTTCTGCTTACTTTGAGTTTAAATAGCTGTTCTTTTTCAGTTTCTTAAGAAGAAAGTTTGATTATTGATATTTTGTCTTTCTTCTTTTGTATTATATGCATTCAGTGCCATAAATTTCCCTATAAGCACTGCTTTCACTGCATCTGACAGATTTTGTTGTTATATTTTCATTTTTATTTTGTTTAAAATATTTTTACATTTTTAAAAATATTTTTTCATTGATTCCTATGTAATTAAATACATAGTTCAATCTCCAAGGTTTTCTCTTTTGGTATTTTTTAGTTTTCTTTCTGTTATTGGCTTGTAGCTTAATTCCACTGTGGTCTGAGAGCAGACATTGCATAATTTATACACTTTAAAATTGGTTAAGATGTATTTTATGGCCTAGAATGTGGTCTGTCCTGTGCATATTACAGGTGAGTTTGAGAAGAATGTGTATTCTACTGTTTTTGTTCGAAATAGTTTACAGATGGCAATTTTATCCAGTTGATGAATGATGCTGTTGAGTTCAACTATGTCCTTAACAATTGTCTCCCTGCTGAATCTGTCTAATTCAGATAGAGGGGTACTAAAGTCTCTACCTATATAGTGGATTTATTTTTACTTGCATTTCCATCAGTTTTTGCCTTGTATATTTTGATAAACTATTTTTATGCACATACCCATTAAGAATTGTTACATCTTTTTAGAGAATTGACCTATCATTAAGAAATGTACCTCTTTATATCTGAAAACTTCTATTGCTGTAAAGTTTGCTCTATCTGAAATTAGTATACTCACACCTGTTTTTTATTTGGATTAGCATTAGTGTGATGTATTATTCTTCATCTCTTCAATCTACATAATATCTTTATATTTAAACTGGTTTTCTATTAAACAATATATAGTTGAGCCTATATGATTTTTATAGACTCTGACAATCTGTGTTTTATTGGTATATATTGACCATTCATGTTTAAAGTGATTATTGATATAGATGGATATATTCATTCTCACACTGGTATAAAGGACTTCCTGAAACTGGGTTATTTATAAAGGAAAGAGGTTTAATTGACTCACAGTTCAGCATTGCTGGAGAATCCTCAGGAAACTTAAAATCATGATGGAAGGCAAAAGAGAAACATGAACCTTCTTCACATGGTGGCAGTAGAGAAAAGAGTGAAGAGTGAAGGGGGAAAAAGCCCTTTATAAAACCGTAAGATATTGTGGGAACTCACTATATCACAAGAATAGCATTGGGAAATCTGCTGCCATGATCCAGTTACCTATACGTGGCCTCTCCTTTGACATGTGGTGGAGATTATGAGAATTATAATTCAAGATGGGATTTGGGCAGGGACACAAAGCCTAGCCAAATCATCCTGCCCCTTGCTCTTCTTAAATCACATGTCCCTTTGACATTTCAAAACCACTTATGGCTTCCCAACAGTCTCCCAAAGTCTTAATTCATTTCATCATTAATCCAAAATCTAAGTCCAAAGTCTCATCTGAGATGAGAGATAGACCTAATATGATGTAATTGTTGAGATATGTGAAATATTTTAGTCCTGAGATGTCTTATGCAACTCAGATTTTGTTCCTGCTACCTCTTCTGCTTCATAACTTTAATTATGGTATAACCCAACTCCTCATACTTGCCACTGTTTTCTTCCCTGCCCTTTACCTTACAATGTTCTTTTATAATAAAGTTTAGGCATCACTTTGGCCACAAAACCTTCCCAATCACTGATCATCCTACCCCCCACACTGGGTTAAATATTCTCCACTCACTTTTAAAACACATAGTTCATACTTTTCTGGTTTCTCATATTATGATTGTACATATAAACCCATCATTAGATTGTGAGTTCTTCAAGAGTAGTGATGCTACCTCATACAGCTTTTGTACCCATCATTTCTTCAGGCATCCAACACTTAGTAATAACTCAGTAAATACCTACTGAAATGTAATTTTAAAACTTCAGCTTGGGAGAAAAGATAAATTACCTAGAGTTGAATTACATTAGAATGAGTGGAATTATTAGAGCAACAATAGAAACCAAAACTATTTTGAGATAAAATACAGGTTAACCTAGCTCAATGATTTAAGAAAGAAGAAAAATATAGAGACAAATTGAAAATAAAAAGTTTATTACCATCCAAGTATTCTAAATGGATGCTTGAAATGCATTCTTTGGGAAAAAGAAAAATGACTTCAAAAGGAAGTACTGAGATGTTAGAAAAAAGTAGCAGAGGTGAAGTTGGTAAACATTTGAGTAAAATTTAGACAAACATTGGCCATATAACAATAATAATGAATAATATTGGGAGGCTAATGAAAGACATTAAAACCACATAGCATAATATATAAGAATAGAGAATATAATTGTTTTTATACTGTTTTAAGATTCTTGTATTTTGAGTATATATAATAAAAAAGTTAGGATAAACATTAAGAATTAAAACACTGTATAATTTCCAAATGAACTGATTGAAAAATGAAGTTAAAAAATCAATCCACAAAAATGCAAAAACAAAAGCATAGAAAACAGGATACTTAGCACAAGAGAACATAGTAGAAATAATTACATAAACACATATTGACCAATTCATTAAGAGTTAGAGATTAGGCCAGGTTCAGTGGCTCAAACTGGTAATCCCAGCACTTTGGGAGACTGAGGTGGGTGGATCACGAGGTCAAGAGATCGAGACCATCCTGGTCAACATGGTGAAACCCCGTCTCTACTAAAAATACAAAAAATTAGCTGGGCATGGTGGTGCATGCCTGTAATCCCAGCTACTCAGGAGGCTGAGGCAGGAGAATTGCCTGAACCCAGGAAGTGGAGGTTGCGGTTAGCCGAGATCACACCATTGCACTCCAGCCTGGGTAACAAGAGTGAAACTTCATCTCAAAAAAAAAAAAAGAGTTAGAGATTAAATGAAAAATTAAGTAGCGGAAGAATGCATATAATATGAAGCTATATATTTACACATTATAAACATGCAAAGAAGGTAGTGTTCTTTATGAATTATACAGCTCTAATAAAAAATTTCTGAATAATAAATTTTCCACATAAGCCAGTGATTTTTTCACAGGAGTATACTGAGTGCTTCATACATGGTGCCAATTAGTTACTTCTTCATGCCTTTCAGATATGGGAAACATTTGCTAATAGGTAGGTGAAAACCCATATTGGATTTTAATCTGCTTTTAAGTCAAGAAATTGCTGTACTCAGTAATATTGAACATGGTAATTTTAATGATCAAAAGCCATCTATGCATTGTAATATTTCCACTGTATGTATTATAGTTTTTTAGCCATCTGCTACTTTAATGCTTGATGTAGTCTCTTTGAATTGTGGCTTGAAACATGACAAGAGCGAAGAAACTAATTTTCATAAGCAGCATCTTAGAAGTTGAGACACATCTTAGATCTGAAAGATGAGAAATGGCCTCAGCTGTGAGAAAACTAGAATGCAGAAAAACATTGAAGGTAGTATCTGGTTACCAGGATTTTCTGTCTTCTATTGCTCATTTTTAAGGGGATGCTTTTTTAGGGAATGTGAAGAGTAGAATGCATTCCCCTATTTTCCTAGTTTCCAACACTGCAATCTGCACCATCTGTATTAAATGACACTATTTGCCCAATAGAGCAATTGAGTTTGTTATATTAGCTTTTGCAAGATAAATGACTTGTTGCAATCCTCCAGTTTAACTAACATGAACTTCTTACCATCCTATCATTCCTTAGACTAGTTTGAGTGTTGACAAAATGTTCACCAAAATCACTTGAGAGCCTGACACATAACACCCAATCAATGGTCTTCCTTTCTGCTCAATTTTTCTTCTGAAATATATTCTTTTACTTTTTGGATATTGATGAACAAAGGCTTTATTTTATTTTATTGCTTTTTTCTAGTAACTTCAGAAAATTAATGGAGATATTTACAGAATGCTTTTCATTATGATTATAACTATGACATTTGGTTTGCTTCATTACTCACCCTGTAGACACAAGGGAATATGATTGAGGATCATAAGAGAGTATTAACTGCTGCAATCTCATAAGTTTTAAAAATTGTTTGTTTACCCAAAACTAGTGCATGTTGCTTACAGAAAAATTAGAATGTATAAAAACTAAAATGTGAATGTAATCTCACTATCCAACAATAACCACTGATGATCCCAATGGTAGTTTTCAAATGAAATTCTTTGATTTGCAACCAGGTGTAATAGACAAATAGAAAAATATCTAGATATAGAAATATCTACATATATGATTTCTATCAATCTATTCATCTTTCTATTTATTGCTTTATCTTTTATCTATATCTTTTAATTTCATATTTGTTTTATAATTTTATTTTCTACATATTCACAATATTTTGAGCACTTCTACAAAATTTTGACCAATTTATTACTGAGACAATGTAGAATGATTCTGCTGTTGGGCCTACAAATGTAAATATAAGTTTCTTCAGGAGGAAACATAGAAGGGAATTTAAAATTTATATGTGATTTTTACAGGTAAACATATTTATACCTGCAATTAATTTTACCTATAGTCTTATAATGTAAAACTATAAATCAACAAAGAATCTTTTGCAAATAGAGGGTAAACTTGTTTTTTTAGACAATTTTACAATTTTTTCAAAG
Organism: Saguinus oedipus; assembly: GCA_031835075.1. Lineage (NCBI taxonomy): Eukaryota > Metazoa > Chordata > Mammalia > Primates > Cebidae > Saguinus > Saguinus oedipus. Next base: position 2,817,248 of record CM063175.1, on the reverse strand, counting down.
TTATAAGATGTATATAAATTTGAAAGTAAGAATTTTATGTCTCAACTTTGAAGTAAGATGTCTTTATCATAATAACCTGCTTGACAGGTGAGTATCTGCTGCTGTTAGTGATAACATACCTTGAATTCTTCAGTTGTTTCATTTGTGATTTTTTATGACATCCTTGTCTCTTAGACATAGTATTCTTAGACACAGTTGCAATATTTTTAAAAACCCAGTTTGATTAGTGATGTATATCTTATTCTAAAAATCTTCACCTTTTTATTATTTATGCTGGGGTAATGAAACTCTGCTATGATATCTTAAAGTTCATGTAGATAATGATTTATTGATAAAAGGCAGTAATGTTGCACACTTTTCAGGACACTAATTTTAAAAAATTATACAAGGAAGATAACAGAAATAATATTATAAACCTATTTCCCTGTATAAGTACTACTACATAGATTGTCACGTTGAATTCAACTTTATTTAGGGGCTGTAATCATTAGTCAAATAAAAGCTTACTTGGATTTGAGGAATTTCATATTCAAGTTTCTAATACTTCCTTGAACAAAATAAGGATCTGAATAAATCAATGACAGAACAAATATATCAATCAAGACAGGCATACATTATGAATTTTTTAGCAGTTACTAAAAAATACATTTTCCCTGTTGTTTTCCCTTCAATTTCCTGAAAACTTTAGAGTAACAAAATTTTCTTTGTTCTAATTTTCTATTTTTGAAGGGTATAAGGATATAAGTAGAAACATGCTATTTTCAAGTGTGTTTCATAAGGAATGTTATTATTGCATGCTTTTCCAGGTGTTTATAAAGTTAAAAATTGAATATATCACAACTTTTAAAAGAGGCAAAGATGTTAGTTGAGCAGCACAGTTTCTAAAAGTGAGTTGCTCGGAAAGTTGTCTGATTCACATGAGTTTATGAAAAAAAGTCTTTAAATTTGGAAGGGAGAGATGCACTAACAATAAATCCTTTTGTTTTGGTGAAATAAAATCAATAATAGAGTTCTAAGACACAATCAGTAACAATTTTATACTAAATTAGTCTAATTAATAAAAACTATTAGTTTTATATTAAGCTAATCTAAAAATATTTTATAATTTATATTTTCAGAATATAGCAATTTAACCATTTGGGCCACTGAATTGTTCCGATGTGATTATATTTAAAATATTCATTAGGACACATACCATTAGAAAGATGGCAGTAAAACAAATCAAATGCAGGGTTTTCTTGCTCATTTTCAATATTAAACTTTGTCTCATGTTTTTCATTGCATGAGAGTGTGTCCTAGTGGAGAATAAATGTGATTCTGAGGCAAACACTCTTAATTAAAGTCACTGTTTTCTTGATTAATAGTGTATGACTTTGGGCAAAAAACTTTTTTATTCTCAGTTTTATCACATGCAAAATAACCACAGATAGCAACAATACTACCTTTCAAAGGATTAAATTATACAACCTGTAAAAACACAAAGGATAACCCTAAGATAAATACATTTGACAGAGGGTCTTCCATAGATGTTTCATAGGTCTTATTGCTTCCATGGGTGTCTCAGACTTGCATTGCTTACATTGTTTAATTTTCTACTCATCTAGCTGAGATAAGAATTATTTATCTTCATAATTTATCGGATCAGATCAGACATTTGTTTTCTCGGAGTCTGAAAAGGCTTTCCTTTGATGGTCTAGAATTTAGCTTTATGTTTATTTTAAGTATATTGGGTTGGTCTGGTACCAGTGTCTTTTATTTATTTTCATTTTTTGGACAGGGTCCTACTCTGTTACTCAGGCTAGAGAGGAGTGGTATGAAAATGGCTCACTGCAGTCTCTATATCTGGGGCCCAAGCAATCCTCCCATTTTGGACTTCCAAGTAGATGTGACCACAGGCACATGCCATGATAGCCAGCTAATAAAAAATACAATTGTAGAGATGGATCTCACCATGGTGCTCAGGCTGGTTTCAAACTCCTGGACTCAAGCTATCTACCTGCCTTGGTCTCCCGAAGTGTTGGAATTATAGGTGTGAGCCACTGTACCTGGCCCCAATATTTTATTCACTGATAAGTTGAATAATTTACTTATAAGAATTCTAAATAGAACAAACCATGGTATTTTCTCAGCATAATATTATCTGAATATATGTTCCTATATAAGGCCAGTTTTATTCTTGAGATAACTCTATGAGGCATATTTGGCTGATAATAAAAATAAGCATCATTTTTTCTTTTGTTTTTAGTTAGGTCATTTGATCACACAATCCACTGACATAAGCATACTTAGAGTACTGAGTTTTACTATGCCAGTTTTATAGATAACATAACTGGCATAGGTTAAATTGTTTAAGTTTGCACAAATTTTCATTAGTGGAACCAAAATTTAAATCTCAATTTTCCCACACCAAATACTGTGGTTTTCCCATTATACATTAATTCCTTTATTTATTATGTTTTACTTTAGTTTTATATATGGATGGGGTACAGTTTGTGCTTCAATACATACGTATATTGTGCCATAATCAATTCAGGGAAATTAGTGCATCTGTCATCTCAAACATTTGTCATTTCTTTGTGGTAAGAACATTTAAAATCCTCTTTTCTAGCTATTTTTAAAGTATATACTAATATTGACTGTAGTCACTCTACTGTAATAGTTCTCATTTGTTTTATGATTTAAAAAACAATTTATTGAGCACCAGCTGCAATCAGTATTGCACTGGAAATACAGAGATGAACAAAGAAGGCCAATTCCTATAGTTACAGAACTTAGAGTCTTGTGGCTCAAGATATCACTTACATTAGTTACCTTGGAGGGTTGGCATTTTAACCCACAAACTCTGAAAATTTTCAGGAAAAACACATTTTCTAGAGCTCTCAATGCTTTGATCCAGAGTCCATGAATATAATTTCTCTTTCCAGTGTGGTCACATAAGGATCCAAATGTCCTTCAAAATAATACCTAGGTATACTGAACAAAATACAAACAGAACAAAGCCAGAAGGCCCTAGAGAGTGAAAAAAGGGCAGGCAGCTTCTGGAATACAGTCAAAACTTAAGAGAACAGCATGGGGCAAATTTCTCAATTTTCATGGTTTTTAGCTTAAGGGTAGGCTGAAGTTAGCACCAAGTAGGGTGGCTAAAACTCCTAATGTAAAACCAATGTTTTTATGAGCTAAAAAATAAAGGACAGTGTTTGGGGAACAAGAATCACTGGAAGGTGAGAGTGGACTTCCTCTCTTCCTATTTGAATATCCTTCAGTTCTTTTTGCCTGATTGTCCTGGCCATAACTTCCAATACTATGTTGAATAGGAGTGGTTAGAGAGGGAATCTTTGATTTGTGCAAGTTTTCAAAGGCACTGCTTATAAATCTTTCTACTATAAAGACATGTTTATTGCAGCACTATGGAAAATAGCAAAGACTTTGAACCAACCCAAATGCCTATCAATAATGCACTGGATAAAGAAAATGTGGCACATACCCACCATGGAATACTATGCAGCCATAATACTATGCAGGGATATGGATGAAGCTGGAAATTATAATTCCTAGCAAACTAATAGAGGAAAAGAAAACCAAACACCACATGCTCTCACTCATAGGTGGGAGTTGAACAATGAGAACACATGGACACAAGGAGGGGAACATCACAGACCAGGGCCTATCAGGGGGTGGGGAGCTAGGGTAGGGATAGCATTAGGAGAAATACCTAATGTAGATGATGATGTGATGGGTGCAGCAAACCACCATGTCATGTGTATACCTATATAACAAACCATTGCATTCTCCACATGTATCTCAGAAATTATAGCTTTTTATTAAAAGAAAGAAGCCATTATGGAAAGCGATCATATTATCCTAGCTATATGACATTCTAGAAAAGGTAAGACAAAGAAAACAAAGAGATCAGTTGTTAGCAATGATTCAGGGGAAGAGGAAGATTGATAGGAAGGGGAAGGTTGATGAGTAGGTAGGGCATGGGGGATTTTTATGCCTATGCATTTGGCAAAATCCATAGAACTGTATGACAAAAAGAATGAACCCTAATGTAATCTATGAACTTTAGTTATACTAAGGTATTGATATTGTTTCACAGATTGTAACAAATGTACCACACAAAGGCAAGATGTTAATAATAAGGGAAATTAGGGTATGTGTTTCAGCATGGGGGGATAGGGGAAGAGGTATATAAAAATTCTGTACTTTTCATTCAGTTTTGCTGTCAAATTAAAACTGTTCTAAGAAAAGAAAAAGAGAAAGTGGAACCCTGGAAAGGAGAAATATTCTATATACTGTATTTAAACTTTTCCTAAGTCTCTGGCTGGTTCCTGAACCATGTATGTTCAGAGCAGAGTCCAAGGAGCCCAGCTAAAGTCTGAACTTAGTACTGGAAGTCCCTATTCAGAGATATCAGGCAAGAGAAAGAAATAAAAGACATCCAAATTAGAAAAGGGGAAGTCAAATTATCTCTGTTGGCTGAAAACGTAATTGTACACCTAGAAAACCCTAAAGACTCACTAGAAGATTCCAAGATTGATCAGTAACTTCAGTAAACTCTGAGGATACAAAATCAACATATGAAAATCAGTAGATCAGTAGCATTTCTATAAACTGATAGCATTTAGGCTGAGAACCAAATTAAGAATTTCATCCCATTTACAATAGCCAAACAAACAAGCAACAGACAAACAAATAAAAAAAAAACCCTAGGAATACATTTAACCAAAATGGTGAAAGTACTTTACACAGAGAAATACAAAACACTGCTAAAATGAACTGTAGATGACACAAATAAATTGAAAAACATCTGATATGGTTTGGCTCTGTGTACCCACCAAAATCTCACCTTGAAGTGTAATCTGAATAGTAATCCCCATGGTTGCAGGTGGGACCTGGTGGGAAGGTGATTGATTGGGGTGGTTTCTCCCATACTGTTCTTGTGATAGTGAGTTAGTTCTTATGAGATCTGATGGTTTTTAAAGTGGCGGTTTTCTCTTCTTTCTCTCTCCTCTGCCATCATGTAAGATGTGCCTTGCTTTCCCTCCACCTTCTGCCATGATTGTAAGTTTCCTGAGGCCTCTCAGCCATGCAGAACTGTGAGTCAATTAAACTTCTTTCTTTATAAATTACTTACTCTCAGTTATTCTTTATAACAATGTAAAAATTGCTGGAATGCAACATCCCATGCTCATAGATTGGAAAAATCAGTATCATTAGAATGACCATAGGATCCAAATCAATCTAGAGGTTCAATCCCTATCAAATTAACATCACTTTTTCACAGAATAAGAAATAAACAACTCTGAACTCCATATGGAACCCCCCACAAAACCCCAAACAGGCAGAGCACTCCTAAGCAAAAAGATTGAAGCTGGAAGCATTACATTGCCTAACTTAACACCACAAGGCTAAAGTAAGTAAAACAGCATGGTACTGGCACAAAACAGACTCATAGATCAATGGTACAGAACAGAACCAAGAAATCAAACCACATACCTACAATCAACTGATCTTCAACAAGGTGGACTAAAATGCACAGTAAGGTAAAGGCACCCTATTTAATGAATGGTGCTGGGAAAATTGGCTAGCCATACATGGAAGATTGATGCTACACATGCTATATCTCATCATATACAACAATTAACCCAAGATGGATTAAATATCTAAACATAAGATGTGAAGTTATAACAATCCTAGAAGAAAACCTAGGAGAAACTCTGCTGAACATTGGCCTAGGCAAATAATTTATGATGGAGACAGTGAAAGAAAATACAACAAAATCCCCAATAGACAAATGGAACTTAACTAAATTAAAAAGTTTCTGCAAAGCAGAAGAAATGATTGACAGGATAAACAGCAAACCTGCAGAATGAGAGAAAGTATTGACAAATTATACTTCTAACATAGGCTTAATATCCCTAATCTACAAGAAACTCAAATGACTCAACAGAAAATAATAATTAAACATTTAGCAAAGGGACATGAATAGACATTTCTCAAATGAACACATATAAGTGGCCAACAACATATGAAAAAATGCTCAATATCACTAATCATTAGAGAAATGCAAATTAAAACCACCTCACACCAGCCAGAGTGGCTTTTATTAAAAAGTTAAAAACAGATTGGAATTTCCAAGATGGCATGGTAGGAACAACTCAGGATTGCAGCTCTCAGTGAAGGCACAGAGGGTGAGTCCTAGCTGCATTTTCAGACGGATCTTTGTTGCCCACAGAACGGGGGAAAACCCAGGTGTAGGAGAGACATGGGACACCAGTGCAGCCCTTTCGGCTTGCACGGCCATTTCAGCCGGCGCTGCAGAGCAGCGGCACCCCACACAAAATGCACTGGTCTGGGTGCCCTGTTAAACCGGCAATCTGAGATTTGGGAGGGAAGATTAACATATCCATCTGATTAAACTGGACTTGGACAGTGAGTCAGACCAGGAGATTCCCGGGAAGCATCATTTGAGCCAGTGCAGTGGGTTGCTGCATGAGAAATCACACAGATCCCAGTGCCCTATCAGCAGGCAACTGAAACTCCTATGAGAGAGTCAACCGTTCAACTTGAAAAAAAGAGTGAAAAAGGGCTCTGAGGCAGGGAGCCTGGTGATCAGGCTTGGCAGGTCCCATCCACACAGGGACAAACAAAACGGTGATTCAAAATGCTCGGGGTTGAGAGTTTCACTACAGGCTCAGCTGAATCCACTATGGTGCAGCTTGGTGGGGGAGGGGCGTCTGCTACTACCGACGCATTCTGCCCCTACTGAGGTACACTCCCATTGCTGAAGCAGCCTGCCATTTCTCAGGCAACCCACCATAACAGAGAGACTCCACCAACAGGGCAGAGCCCATGACAGCAGGGTGGAGCCCATGGCAACAGGGCAGAGCCCACAGCAGCAGAGCGAAGCCCATGGCAGCAGGGTGGAGCCCACAGCAGCAGGACAGAACTCACGGCAACAGGGCAGACCCCGTGGTAGCAGGGCAGAGCCTTGGCAGGCAAATAGTGACTAGACTATCTCCTAGCTGGGCAGGACAGTACAACAGATACTCATAAAGAAAGCACTAACTCCCTGAGACAGAGCATCTGGGGGAAAAAACAGGGTCTTATAAGTTCTGCTGCAGCAGAACTAAATGCACCTGCCTAACAGCCCTGAATGAACAATGGAGCTCACAGCTCAGCACTTGAGCTCCTATAAAGTACAGACTATCTCCTCAAGCAGCTCCCTGACTCCTGTATATCCAAAGAGGCCCCTCAAAAAGAAAACTAATCAGATTGACATTTGGCGGGCATCAATCTGGGACAAAGATAGCAGAAGAAAAAACTGGTAGCATTCCTCACTTTTCCGCAGCTGCTACAGGTGTACCCCAGACAAGCAGGGCATAAAGTAGACCTCAGCAGTCATACAGCAGAGGGGCTAGACTGTTAGAAGGAAAACTAAGTAACAGAAGTACTTCATCATCAACAATCTGGGTGTCCACTCAGAGACCCAATCTAAAAGTCAGCAACTACTCAGACAACAGGTGGATAAATCCACAAAGATGGGAAGAAACAAGCGCAAAAAGGAGGAAAACACCCGAAATTAAAACACCTTGCCTCCTACACAGGACCAAAACTACTCACCAGCAAGGGAACAAAGCTGGACGAAGAATGAGTGTGACAAAATGACGAAATCAGACTTCAGAAGGTTGATAATGAGAAACTTCCATGAGCTAAAAGAACATGTTCTAAATCAATGCAAAGAAATTAAGAGCCTTGACAAAAGATTTGAGGAAATGATAAGAAGAATGGACAACTTAGAGAGAAATATGAATGAATTGAAGGAGCTGAAAAACACAACAGGAGAACTTCATGAAGCATGCACAAGTATCAACAGCCGAATTGACCAAGCAGAAGAAAGAATATCAGAAGTCGAATATCAACTCAATGAAATAAAATGAGAAACCAAGATTAGAAAAAAAAGCGCAAAAAGGAATGAACAAAATCTCCAAGAAATGTGGGACTATGTGAAGAGACCTAACCTACGTTTGATAGGTTTACCAGAATGTGATGAAGACAATGAATCCAAGCTAGAAAATACTCTTCAGGATATTATGTGGGAAAATTTTCTCAACCTAGCAAGGCAGGCCAATACTCAAGTCCAGGAAATACAGAGAACACCACAAAGATATTCTGCAAGAAGAGCAACCACAAGGCACATAATCATCAGATTCACCAGGGTTGAAATGAAGGAGAAAATACTAAGGGCAGACAGAGAGAAAGGTCGGGTCACCCACAAAGGGAAGTCCATCAGACTCACAGCAGATCTCTCTGCAGAAAGCCTCCAAGCAGAAGAGAATGGAGGCCAATATTCAACATCCTTAAAGAAAAGAACTTTCAACCCAGAATTTCATATCCAGCCAAACTGAGCTTCATAAGTGAAGGAAGAATAAAATCTTTTGCCAACAAGCAAGTACTCAGAGATTTTTGTCACCACCAGGCCTGCTTTACAAGAGCTCCTGAAAGAGGCATTACACATAGAAAAAACAACCAGTACCAGCCATACTACAAACATACAAATGCTAAAAACATCAACAAAATGAAGAATATGCATTAACTAATGGGCAAAACAGCCAGCTAGTATCAAAGTGACAGTATCAAATTCACACATAACAATATTAACCCCAAATGTAAATGGGCTAAATGCACCAATCAAAAGACACAGACAGGCAAATTGGATAAAAACCCAAAACCCATCAGTGTGCTGTATCCAGGAAACCCATCTCACATGGAAGGATACACAAAGGCTCAAATTAAAGGGATGGAGAAAGATTTACCAAGCAAATGGAGAGCAAAAAACAGCAGGAGTTGCAATTCTCATCTCTGATAAAAGAGACTTTAAAGCAACAAAGATCAAAAGAGACAAAGAAGGTCATTACATAATTGTAAAAGGATCGACACAACAAGAAGAGCTAACTATTCTAAATATATATGGACCCAATGCAGGAGCACCCAGATACATAAGGCAAGTTGTTAATGACTTACACAGAGACTTACATTCCCACACAATAATAGTGGGAGACTTTAACACTCCACTGACAGATCAACCAGACAGAAAATTAACAGGGATATCCAGGGCTTGAACTCAGACCTGGAACAAGCAAACCTGATAGAAATTTACAGAACTCTCCATCCCAAATCCACAGAATATACATTCTTCTCAGCACCACATCACACCTACTCCAAAATTGACCACATAATTGGAAGTAAAGCACTCCTCAGCAAATGCAAAACAACTGAAATCATAACAGTCTCTCAGACCATAGTGCAATCAAGTTAGAACTCAGAATTCAGAAACTAACTCAGAATCGCACAGCTTCATGGAAACTGGACAACTGGCTCTTGAATGTTGATTGGATAAACAATGAAACGAAGGTAGTAATAAAGAAGTTCTTTGAAACCAATGAGAATGAAGACACAACATACCAGAATCTCTGGGACACATTTAAAGCAGTCTGTAGAGGAAAATATATAGCAATAAGTGCCCACATGAGAAGAGTGGAGAGATCCAAAATTGACACCCTATTATCAAAATTGAAAGAGCTAGAGGAGCAAGATAAAAAAAACCCTCAAAACCTAGCAGAAGACAAGAAATAACTAAGATCAGAGCAGAACTGAAGGAAATAGAGACACAAAAAACCCTTCAAAAATAATCAATAAATCCAAGAGCTGGTTTTTCAAAAAGATGAACAAAATAGACAGACCACTAGCCAGACTGATAAAAAAGAAAAGAGAGAACAACCAAATAGATGCAATAAAAAAACCATAAAGGGGAAATCACCACAGATTCCACAGAAATTCAAACCATCATCAGAGAATACTACAAACAACTCTATGCACAGAAACTAGTAAACCTGGAAGAAATGGATAAATTCCTGGACACCTGTGTCCTCCCAAGCCTAAACCAGGAGGAAGCCAAAACTATGAATAGATCAATAACAAGATCTGAAGTTGAGGAAGCAATTAAGAGCCTACCACACAAAAAAAGCCCAGGTCCAGATGGGCTCACAGCTGAATCCTACCAGACACACAAAGAGGATCTGGTACCATTCCTTCTGAAACTATTCCAAAAAATCCAAAAAAAGGGAATCCTTCCCAAATCATTTTATGAGACCCACATCATCCTGATACCAAAACCCAGCAGAGACTCAACAAGAAAAGAAAACTTCAGGCCAATATCCATGATGAACATAGATGTAAAAATCTTCAGTAAAATACTGGCAAACTGATTGCAACAGCACATTAAAAAACTTATCCATCATGATCAAGTAGGATTCATTCCAGGGATGCAAGGCTCATTCAACATACGCAAGTCTATATATGTAATTCACCACGTAAACAGAACCAAAAACAAAAACCACATGATTATCTCAATTGATGCAGAGAAGGCATTTGACAAAATTCAACAGCCCTTTATGCTAAAAATTCTCAATAAAATCGGTATTGTTGGAATGTATCCCAAAGTAATAAAAGCTATTTTCGACAAACCAACAGCCAATATCATACTTAATGGGCAAAAACTGGAAGCATTCCCTTTGAAATCGGGCACTAGACAAGGATGCCCTCTCTCACCACTCCTATTCAACATAGTACTGGAAGTTCTAGCCAGAGCAATCAGGCAAGAAAAAGAAATAAAGGGTATTCAAATGGGAAAGGTGGAAGCCAAATTGTCTCTATTTGCAGACGACATGATAGTATACCTAGAAGACCCCATCACCTCAGCCCAAAAAAACTTCTGAAACTGATAAGCAACTTCAGCAAAGTCTCAGAATATAAAATCAATGTGCAAAAATCACAAGCATTCCTATACACCAATAACAGACTTAAGAAGAACCAAATCAAGAAGAAACTGCCATTCACAATTGCTACAAAGAGAATAAAGTACCTAGGAATACAACTTACAAGGAACGTAAGGAACCTCTTCAAGGAAAACTACAAACCACTGCTCAAAGAAGTAAGAGAGGACACAAACAGATGGAGAAACATTCCATGTTCATGATTAGAAAGAATCAATATTGTGAAAATGGCTATACTGCCCAAAGTAATTTACACAATCAATGCTATCACCATCAAGCTACCATTGAATTTCTTCACAGAACTGGAAAAAACCACCATGAACTTCATATGGAACCAAAAGAGAGCCCACATAGCCAAGTCAATTCTAATCAAAAGAACACAGCGGGAGGCATCACACTACCAGACTTCAAACTATACTACAAGGCTACAGTAATCAAAACAGCATGGTACTGGTACCAAAACAGAGATACAGACCAATGGAACAGAACAGAGGTATCAGAGGCAACACAACATATCTACAACCATACAATCTTTAATAAACCTGACAAAAACAAGCAATGGGGAAAGGATTCCCTGTTTAATAAATGGTATTGGGAAAACTGGCTAGTCTTGTGCAGAAAGCAGAAACTGGACCCCTTCCTGACACCTTACACTAAAATTAACTCCAGATGGATTAAAGACTTAAACATAAGACCTGGCACCATAAAAACCCTAGAAGAAAATCTAGGCAAAACCATTCAGGACATAGGAGTAGGCAAGGACTTCATGACCAAAACATCAAAAGCATTGGCAACAAAAGCCAAAATAGACAAATGGGACCTAATCAAACTCCATAGCTTCTGCACGGCAAAAGAAACAGTCACTAGAGTGAACCGGCAACCAACAGAATGGGAAAAAAATTTTTGCAGTTTACCCATCTGACAAAGCGCTGATATCCAGAAAGTACTCAAACAGATTTACAAGAAAAAAACAAACAAGCCCATTCAAAAATGGGCAAAGGACATGAACAGACACTTTACATAAGAGGACATACATGAGGCCAACAAACATATTTAAAAAATGATCTTCATCACTGGTCATTAGAGAGCTGCAAATCAAAACCACATTGAGATACCATCTCACGCCAGTTAGAATGGCGATCATTAAAAAATCTGGAGACAACAGATGCTGGAGAGGATGCGGAGAAATGGGAAGTCTTACACTGTTGGTGGGAGTGTAAATTAGTTCAACCATTGTGGAAGACAGTGTAGCGATTACTCAAGGCCTTAGAAATAGAAATTCCATTTCGCCCAGCAATCCCATTACTGGGTATATATCCAAAGGACTATAAATCATTCTACTATAAGGACAGATGCACATGAACGTTCATTGCAGCACTGTTTACAATAGCAAAGACCTGGAACCAACCCAAATGCCCATCGATGATAGACTGGACTGGGAAAATGTGGCACATATATACCATGAAATATTATGCAGCAATAAAAAATGATGAGTTCGTGTCCTTTGTAAGGACATGGATGAATCTGGAGAACATCATTCTCAGTGAACTGACACCATAACAGAAAATGAAATACCACACATTCTTACCCATAGGTTGGTGAGGAAAAATGAGAACACATGGACACAGGGAAGGGGGTATTACATACTGGGGTCTATTGGGGGAATAGGGGAGGGACAGTGGGGGGGAGCTGGGGAGACATGCCAAATGTGGGTGAAAGGGAGGAAGGCAGCAAAACACACTGCCATGTGTGTACCTATGCAACTATCTTGCACGTTCTGCACATGTACCCCAAAACCTAACATGCAATAAAAAAAAAGTTAAAATAAAAAAATGTTAAAAACAACAGATGGAGTAGATGCAGGGAAAAGGGAATGCTCATACACTGTTTGTGGGAATGTAAATTAGCTTAACCTCAATGGAAAACAGTATGGAGATATCTCAAAGAACTGAAGATATAACTACCATTTGACCTAGCAATTCCACTACTGGGTATCTACCCAAAGGAAAAATTAATCTTCATACAAAAGAAAACCCTCCACTTGTATGTTTATTGCAGTACTATTTATGATAGCAAAGTCATAAAACCAACGTAAATGTTCACCAACAGATGATTGGATAAAGTATATATATATATAATACATATATATGATATATATAGAATACATATATGATATATATGATATATATAAAAATTATATATATCATATATATTATATATTATATATGCTATTATATATTATATATTATTATATATATAATATATATTATTTATATTATATAATATAGATTTATATAATATAATATAATTATATATTATATATTATATAACATATATTTATTATATATAATATATACATATATTATATATACATATATATGTGTATTATATACACATACATACATACTATTGAATACTGTGGAGCCATAAAAAAGCATAAACTTCTGTCCTTTGCGGCAACATAGGTGAAGATGGAGGCTATCTTAAGTGAACTAACACAGAAGTCGAAAATAAAATATCACATGTTCTCACTTATCAGTGGGCGTTAAACAAATAGTACACATGGACATAAAGATTGAGAATAAAGGATCTGGGGACTCCAAATGTGGTGGTGGGGGGCATTGAACAATTACGTACTTTGTACAATGTTCAATATTTGGGTGATGGGTACACAACATGCTCAACCCCCACTATTATGCTTGTAATATCGATGTAAAAATAAGAACCCCTTAAATTTTTTTTCTCATAACTGGAGACCAAAGAATGTTATTTACAGCTTTATCATCCATAAACCACTACAATTCCCCTGAGTTGATTCAGCCTGCATTCATTTGTCTGCCTGTAGTTTTGGATTTAATTCTTCCATCCCACTTTCTATCTTCCATTTGCCTCACTCTCTCTAGTTTTATTCTTTCTCTTTTCCTTTGGGCCAGTGCACATGGCCCCACTCACATGCATGGAGTCTGGCAAGGTACAGCTCCCTTCTTCCCTCTAAATTCTGAGCAGTGAAGAAGAGAAAGGAATGAGACCCCCACAGGCAGAAGCCGAGAGGGGGGAGGAGCCATGGTGTTCTGTCCCAGGATGCCCCATGCCTAGACATGCTCCTGCCACACCCAAGTACCAGGTGCCCATATGCTACACCTCAGGGCTCTGCTTGTGAGCTGTGAGCTAAGGTGGCCTGGCAATAGAGGCCACCCTCTTCAGTCCTGTGGCTTCTGCAAACACAGGCAGGGGAAAAGAGGCAGTGACTGCACACCACCACCGTCCCTCCTCCCTGACCCTGCAAACTTCAGGGAAGCTTTCTGGCCCAGAAAAGACCATGCCCCAGTCTGTCTCACCCTTTCCCTGGGTCTGAATGCCCCGGGCCCCATTTTTAAGGATGACGCTGAAACATCCTCTTCCATATGAGTGACCTGAGCCCTCACAATTCAGCAGAGCACGACTCTGTCCCCTTCACATGGGGGGGCCAAGGTCCGCGGAGATCCTGGGATGAGCCACCATCAAGGACTCAGAGGGTCCCCTGGATCCTCCCAGGCAGGAAAGGCTCAGGCCAGGTCCACGCACTCCAGGTCCTGCAGCAGGATGCGGCCCTTCTTGTGGGCCTTGAGCAGGTGGCGCTTGGCGCGGGCCGCCTTCTTCCTGCGCATGTTCTGCCGCCGCCAGTCCTGGCGCTGCTGCATCTTCTCCACCACGCTGGCCATGCGCTTCTCCCACCTATGCTGCCGCAGCACGCTGCGCTTCTCCTTGCACCTCAGGGCCTTCTGCAGCAGGCTCTGGTCGTCACGGATCTTCACGCCCTCCGCCTTGTACAGGAGGTTGGTCCACTTCATCTTGGCCTCCAGCTCCTGCGCCTTCCCCTCACCGTGGCTGCGCAGCTCATCCAGCTGGCTCTGCCGCGCCTACAGGCGCTCCAGCAGCTGCCGGTAGTTCCTCCCGGTCAGTGGCATGAGATTCCCCTTTACCCTCTGCCTCTTCTCCTTCCTGCGCTGTGCCTTGCTGGCCACCTCATCTTCACTCACCTCCACCTTATTGAAGATCAGCCCCGGCGGCTCCCGAGGCTCCCTGCTGGCTCCCTCGGGGATTGGCTCCACTGGCTCCTGGGCCTCCGCAGCCTCCTCAGCCTTCCTGGCCTTCTCTTTCAACCGCAGCTCATTTTGCTTCCTCTTCTTCCGGTCCCATTCCTGCTTTCTCCACTGCCTTTTCTCCAGGGCAGCAGGGGACAGCTCCTTGGCACTGCTCTGGCCCCAGGCCGCCTGGATCTTCTCATGCAGTCGCTGTTGTAGAACATCCAGGGCAAACAGAGACTCGGACTCTGTGACCAGGCCACCTGCAGGGTTCTCTGCTGAGCTGGAAGCTGAAATCGCTTCCCCTTTGGCTGCCTCAGGCCTCCTGATCTCAGAGGCTGCTGGAGATTTCTCCCCGAAGGACTTGGCCTTGTGCTCAGCAGCCTTCTCTTCTCTCTCCCGAAATTTATTTTGTGTTTTCTTCCTTTTCTTTTTTGAGGGCCCTGCAGTTTTTGAGACTTGAGTTTTGCCAGCCTTGGTGTGCACCTGTGGCTGCGGGCCCAGCTGGGTGCAGATATTCCTGGCCAGGCTCTGCAGGTAGGCATCCTTGGCGAGCAGAGAGGCCATCACGAAGGTCAGGGCAGTCCATGACTCACAC
Organism: Saguinus oedipus; assembly: GCA_031835075.1. Taxonomy (NCBI): domain Eukaryota; kingdom Metazoa; phylum Chordata; class Mammalia; order Primates; family Cebidae; genus Saguinus; species Saguinus oedipus. Next base: position 2,801,748 of record CM063175.1, on the reverse strand, counting down.
TGTCCCCATGGCACCGGTCACCGTCACCAACCCCGCCGGAAACCACCAGTACCCCTTAAATTTAAAAGGAAATTTTAAAAGTAAATTCTGAACTTAAATGAGATTGGCGCTGCTGCCTGATACGGAATTTGCAGTTGGAGTCCAATCAAATTAATTGCTTGCTAAAAGAAAAACATCAATGCTTTTTGGAGGAGTATAATAAAATCTAGGTATTCCATAATTAAACTTTCACAATGTTTGAAGTACAACCCAAATTGCTCACCCTATGAAGAAACGAAAACATGTGCCCCAGTCTCTAACAACCAAGACACCTAAGCTTACTGAGTTGTTAATATTAGAATATAGGCGGTAGGTAAATGGATCTACACCTTCTTTCACCTTTGCTATATATTTGTGAAAGTTCACACAAATATGAAAAATAGAGTCAGTGATGTTATATAATATTTTATACCTTTCTCTCCTTTGCATTCTCCCCTTCCACTTTCACCGTAAGTCATAGCTTCAGTTTCTTCATAGGTTCTACTTTAAGTGTCTTACTGGATATAACATGTTATAACCTTTAGCAGCACATATAGAGCTTAGCATATGATAGGCACCCAAAAGATTTTTTTACTTAAATACTGAATATTAAATTTAAGTTCAATTGCACTTTCCTATAGAAAAACACATAGTTACTTTCTGTCAGTGTCTTATGAGTAAATGTGGTTTAATGATCTTTTTTACCTCCAGGAATAATTTGTAAACATGACTAATGACACCAGACTCCCCAGTTTTAACCAAAGCCTATTTGTAGATTACCCATCCCTCTTTGGCTAAAACACTGCCTCTGCTTTGAAAGTTAAATCCCAACTTACGTACTTAAGTTCCTTTTATTAGCTCCACATATTACTACACAAGCAAAGAGCACATGTGCCGTGCATTTAATTTTGTGTCATTAAATGCACATTTTCTTACAAATATATGCTTGATCCTGTGTCAAGAAAGGTACAACCTGAATTGATAACACTGATATGATGTCACTACAGGTATTTGTTTTTATATAAAATAGCCTTGTCTTATTAAATATTCAGCTAAATAATACCTATAATGATTCTTTCATATTGGAAGATCTAGTTTATTCTTAACCTAAAACATTTTTAAAGGGTGGTGGATTAGTCTGTTTTCATACTGCTGTGAAGAACTGCCTGAGACTGTAATTTGTAAAGGAAAGAGACTTAATTGACTCAACAGTTCAGCTTGGCTAGGGTTGAACATGATTGAAAACTTACAATCATGGCAGAAAGCAAAGGGAAAGCAAGGCACCTTCTTCACAAGACAGCAGGATGGAGCAGTGTAAGCCCCTTTTAAAAGCATCAGATTCAAGAGCACTAGCTCACTATCATGAGAACAGTATGGGGGAGACTGCCCCCATGATTCAGTTACCTCCACCTTGTCTCTCCCTTGGCATGTGGGGATTATGGGGATTATAATTCAAGATGAGATTTTGGTGGTGACACAAAGCCTCACCATATCAGGTGGGGAGGAGCTTATGAAAAATTAAAAAAAAACCATTGGCACACTAAGACTAATAATAAAATTAAAATTAATTTTGTAATATTCTTAATGATCTAATTCAATGACTAATACTCCCAATGATATTAGATAGGTGTGATCTTTGTCATCAGACTTTCAAAAGGGCAAATTTATTAGTAATTAAATCATGACATGAAATTAATTTTAAATATCTTACATTCTATCTAGAAAATTCACCTCACCAGTAGTAATTTAAATAAAATCCTACTGGTTATCATAATTCCTTTCAGCAATACAGCAATCTTGACATATCCAGTTTTATAATGGACAATTTACTCTGGTTAGTAATCATGTGATTGGTTAGAATATTGTTTCCTTATAATAAAGTATTTTTCTTTAAGTAACTCCAGTATTATTGTTTTGGTCTAGTTTATAAATTAGCCTTTGTAATGTCTTTGTAAATGCCTTTGTAAAACATAGCTTTCTAGGAGCTATAAATCAGAATTTTAAAAAGAGGTTTTGGATGTATTTGAATATTCAGATAATGAAAATAGAAATTGCCCTGCCTACTACAAGGACAGACTGATGGGAAATTATACACCAGGTCAACTTAACCTTTAAGCAGACAATGCTGTATAAACTAATGGCTTCTCTGATATTTATTAAAATTTTAGTACTTACCTCCTTTTCCAGTGCTGCACACTCCTGTGTTTGGAACGTTAATAGCTTTGCAATGAAATCCTATGTCAAGTTTCCTATAATTTAATTGAAAAAAAATCCAAATAAGGGTTTTATTATGAACAGACCAGATAGCATCAGAAATCATGTGACTATTATTATCAGAATATGTCTTAAATTTTTAGGGCAAAATTAACACTGAAAGTTCGAGCCTAAGTGTTGAAACCTTTGTGGGGAAAAAATCACTTTTGAAAATCAGACTTCAGTGTATACCCAATAATTTTAAGTTATGTGAAATGTTTTAAATTTGTGAACTTGTAATTACTGTTTTAATGATTCAGTTTCTTGAGAGTGGTAATTGTATAAAATTGCTATTGCAGCTTTATTTTCAATATGATGTGCCTGTAAACCAAGGAGTTTTCCCCATTTGTAAAAAGATATTGTGGATAATTGAATGTTTGATTTTAGAAAGGTCATTAGTTCTTGTTACACATTTTGTTAGTCTGGTTTTTGTTGCTTATCAGGTTTAATATTATGCTTGAAAATAGTTGATGCTATGTTATGTATAACTTTTCTAATAAAAGTTGTGTTATAAGCTGTAATAAATAAATAAATAAATAAATAAGTAAATAAATAAACTGGGCTGCTGGCACCGATGTGAGCTTGAGGTGGGCAGTGTGTCAGCGCTGAGGGACCACAGGACCTGCGGGGAGCCAGACCTTGCAGAGTCCGAGACAATGCTGCTGTTCTGCCCTGGCTGCAGGAATGGGCTGATCATGGATGAGGGACAGCACTGCCACTGCTTCACCTGCAATACATGCCCCTATGTGCACAAATCACTGGCAAGGTAACAAATCGGAAGTACCCAAAACTGAAAGAAGTGGATGATGTGCTCAGTAGAGCAGCTGCCTGGGAGAATGTCAACTCTACCGCAGAGCCCTGTTCAAAATGCGAACGATTTTGGGCCTACTTCATGCAGCTTCAGATCTGCTCTGTGGACAAGCCCATGAGCACCTTCTACAAGTTCTGCAATGCCCAGTGTGGACACTGCTGGAGGGATTAGGGCTAGGACTGCCCAGCTGCCTCCGTGTGTGCTTACCTTGTCTCTCAGGGAGCTGCTCAGCTGCAAGTATGAATAGTGTGTCCTGAGGGCCTTTGCTGGTGTGGTGGAAAGATAACCCTTTTGAGGTGAAGAGCAGGTTATCAGGAAATGTGGACACCGATGTCTGGGAGCTTTTCTGTGTGGGATGCAGACCCAGAGCTAAGTATGCACTGTTGAAAGTCCTGTTCTTTCATCTTCTGCATTGATTGGCAGTTGACATTCCCTTACTCCCAGTCAACACTTTTAAATAATTTGTACTGTTTGCAGAACTTAGTACATTAAATGTCCTTAAATATTTAATTGTTAAAAAAAAACTCTATAATCAATTTTCTAGGGTCAGAGGATGTTTGATATGGTTTGAATTTCTTTTTCTCTCCAAATCTCATGTTGAGATGTAATCCTCAGTTTTGGAGGTGGGGCTGAGTGGGAGGGTTTGAATCATGATGGGGATTGCTCATTAATGGCTTAGCACAATCCACTTGGTGATAAGTGAATTCAGATGATATTTGTTGTTTAAAAGTGTGCAGTACCTACTCCCCATCTCTGGTTCCCTCTCTTGCCAAGTGATCTGCCAGCTCTCACTTTGCCTTCTGCCATGAATGTAAGCTTCCTGAGGCCCTCATCAGAAGACAGATGTTGGCCCTGTACTTTGTGTATAGGCTACAGAACCATGAGCAAATTAAAACTCTTTTCTTTATAAGTTACCCAGCCTCAGGTATTTCTTTATAGTAATGCAAACACAGACTCATAAAACGTTGTAAGATTTTACAAAATACCATTGCCATTAATGAGCAATCCCCATCATGATTCAAACCCTCCCACTTAGCCCCACCTCCAAAACTGAGGATTACATCTCAACATGAGATTTGGAGAGAAAAAGAAATTCAAACCATATCAAACATCCTAAATTTCACTTTAGTATTCACATTATTCATTACTCACCTGAAAGCAGGGTAGAGTGTTAGTGGAGAGTCTGTATCACAGCTCCACTGTGGACCAACTGACAAAGACCTTCAACAATCACTTAACCTCTTGGTTTCTCTCTTCAGATGTATAAAATGGCAGTAACTACCAGATTAGAACAAATGATAAAATGAATGACGTAAAGCACTTAGAATGAAACCTGGCTTCTGATAAGTATTACATGTTAGTTAATGTAACATTGTTCATATATTCATAGCCTGACATTTAACTTATTCTTTCCTCTGCCAGCCCCTATCCCCACTCCCACTACCTACAAAACAACATAACCTTAGTCAACCTATGGAGTGGTGGACCTTAATAATAAACTAAAACTTTCAGTAAGGAATACATTAATTTATTTTTTTCTGTAAAATTATATTGAAATGTCAGTTTTCCATAGGATAAGATTTAGACACATAAAATAACTTATAAGATATTTAGCAAATAAATTTTAATTTTTTTCTCAAGACTTTACATTATATATAAAGTAATTTACTTTGGAAGTATTTTAGACAGTATTTTAAATATTTACCTTGATTCAATATGTAAGATGGTAGAGGTATTTCTGAAAGGCAGTAGAAAATTTGAAAGCATTTAAATGTTCAGTTTTAGGGAGGAATTGCTAAAAATGCAAATTTTCTTTCTGTATCTCCTAATCAGTGCATAAACTTCACTAGAAGTTCAGTATGGTTTTACTTAGATCAAATATATAATATCTATGTAGCCTGAAATGTAAAATGCCAAACTTTTGGAAATAAGAGACATGTTAGTTAAAAGTCCTGAAACTTCAATTTGACAGTCAGCAAATACTTGTAGGACTTTTCAGAGAGTATTGGTTTTCTCTACTGTACTTATGGCATCTGAGTTCACTGTAGTATTAAATCCTGAGTAAAGATGATGGCCAATTAATGTAAGCTGTATTTTCTTTGCTCCTAGTTTTCCTTATTACCTGTCTAAGAATACTGTTATATGGCATACAGACTGCTGATACATTTTACAGGCTGACATGAGTTCCAGTCTAATTAAGGTAACTTTCTAGTTTTGGGTAGGTCATCATTTTCAAGTCTCAGTTTTCTCATTGGTGAAAAAGAGGTACCTATTTATGACTCTTACCTCCTAGGACTATTGGGATAATGAAATTATGTGGTATATGTGAATGTTCTTGGTGAGTAGTGTTGTTATCTGAACTACCTTGACAATGATAGAATCATCAAAATCAGGACAATGAAGGATTTATAGAAATAGTGCTTGATCTTTTCTCCATTTGGTCACTATGCCACTGCCTCTTTACAGATATGATTATTTCTAGACAAAAACATATAGTTAAGTGATGATAAATATATAGGATATTCAATAGGATGACAAAATGACCAAGTTCAGTCCTTTCTCATATCTAAGCAAAATTCCTAAGGAAGTGAAAATGATCCTTGGAGCCACTATGCTGTCTAAGCTTCTGGATCCATCTCTTGCTGCCCTCCCACAAGAGCTCTGCCTCCTGTTTATAAGCAAATGAGCTGTACTCCTTTTTACCTTCTATTCTTACACATACAGTTTGCTCTGCCCAAAACATTATTTTTTCCTCATGTACCTAGTGATAATCTACTCATCCTTCAAAACTCTCTTCACATTTACTTCATCTATCAAGGAAGTCATTCTAAATTTGCCCAGGTAGTTTTACACTTTTTTTCTGTGTGAATCTTAAGCCTATCATAGCTGGCATGTTTCACTCAGGTGGAATTGTAGCTTTGCATTCTTGTCCTTTGCACTGGATTGTGAAGCTCCAGAAAGCAGGGATAACATAGAAGTTAAAAGCACAGGTTCCAACATCACAGTGCATGAGTTAAAATTGTAGCCCTGTACCTACCAGCCATATGAGCATGAGCAACTAAAGAAATCACTCATATGTAAATTAGGGTAACAATAATATGTACTTAGATAACCAGTGTGTTTAGTCGACTAGATGAGTAAAACTCTTAGAACAATGTCTGGCACACATCCCAAACTCAATTAATGTTACATATTAAAAATATTCTATCTTTTTACTGAGATATACAGCATTTTTAATAACAACTTGAGTGGATAAATGAGTGATTATAATGTCCACTTATGAGAGAAAATTCAGTTAACTTTTAAAATATGACATTGTTATACTTGAAAAAAATGTTAAATATATATATTAAAATATAAAAATATTCAATTCATACAAAACAGTGTGAAAAAAGGCATATATTAAATTAGGAAAAATAAGTTTTTCCTAGAATCATAAATTCTTTGGTTTGGGCAATAAACAAATAAACAAAGTAGAATAGAAAATATAATTTATTTGGCTTTTCAGTAGATTCACACCAAAACCATAAAAAATAGACAAGGAGAAATAACTGAGTTATGAGTTTCCACATCATGAAGTTCAATATGTGATCACGGGAATGATATTTTCCTTTGAATTAATTTATAAACCTAACATAAATTTCTTTCCAAATCACCAGTGTTTTTCTAAAACTTTACAAATGTTTATGAGGTTTATATAGAAAAATAAATAGGTACATTATAGGCAATGCATTTTGAAAATATGTGAATAGATGACATACTCTGTAGTATCTTATCAATTAGTTAAAAATTGATACCAAAACAAAACAAAACACCAAACTTATAAAATACTGGTAAAGTCAATAATATTGATAAATTGTCATTTCCAAGTACAAACAAAAAGATGAAATTTTCAAAAAATGATCCTAGATTAATTGGTTAACCACATAGTGAGAAAAATAAACATGTCTCTTAACACACCATAAAATAAATTGCAAATTGACATAGAAGTAAAATGTAGAAGAAGAAATTTTTTTAAGTAGGAGAAAAATAGAGATGACTTTGTTTTGAATCACAGGGTGAGGAAGGTCTTTCTAGACATAAAAGTGAAAGGAAAAAAGCAATCTGTAAGATTGATGGACTAAAAACACGAAAATTATAAACACCTGTAATGATAGTATACCCAGTGGCCAAGAGCACTGATTTTGGATAGGCATATCCGCATTTATAAACCCACTCTGGCATTTATTAGGTATGACTTTGGGCAAGGTAGTTAACCCAGAATGCTCAATTTTCTTATCTGTAAAGTAGTCATAAAGATAATAAAACAACTATTATCAGTGTTATTATAATAATACAGCAACTACCACATAAGTTTTTTGTGAATAATAAATAAAATAATGTTCATTAAGCACTTAGCATAAACAGTGGTAATACAAATGGAAAATCTAAATATTTATAACATGTAATACACAAAGATTTAACATCATCAATGTAAAAAGATTTCTTACACATTTACATTCAAAAGCTGAATTAAGAGAGAAAAGATGTGAACTTGTAATTCACACAATAAACAATAGATGCCAGAACTAGAGCTAGAGATCCAGGTTATCTTTTACTCGTAGGATCAAGAGGGATTCTTGGTTTTCATATTTTTGAAATTGTCTACAATAAACAATTCACTTTTATATTCAGATTAAAAAGACTCTATGGAATTATGTCATTTATTTATTTAATTTATAGCACAAGAAAAGTCTAAGTGAATATGCTGACAATATTTTTTTGGTTTTGAGGATTTACTTTTTCTTTACTATGTATAATCCAGGGCTTGATCCCGGGTCTTGTACACCTTCAGAAAATCAAGGTGCCTTCACATAATTTTTACAGATTCCTGGAATGTTCTTACATGTGCTGTTTGTTGCTTATTACCTTTTAATCCTGAGACACTGCATTTCTTTCAATATCTCTCACTACTTTGTAACTGCTCATCCTTGTTCTGCTTCAACTCTGAGAACGTTAAGAGAGAAATAGAAGGAAGGGCAGAGAGGTGTTGAAATAATTAGTTGTCTAGTTTTTGATGAAGATATCAGCATACCATTCTCATTAGAGTATAAAAATGGATCTCTGCATCAAAAACACATTATATAACAATGCACAGTTTTCACATCCTAAAGCTCTTCAGTAAGATGTTTGTCATCACTGCAGTTTAGTGATGTGAATCTGAGGAAGATTTTATGGATGTATTTTAAAGGCAGACAGAATGAGATTAGGCTATGATAATTGAGACTACTATTACAAATAGATTGCTATCCCTCATTTGTCTGTGCCTCTGCCTTTTTTTTGCTGTCTTCCTATGACCTTTAACTGGGAGATGTATATAAAGATTGCACGCTAATGTCTCAACTGATTTCTTTCATTGTTATTGGTAACTTTTATATATAAGGTTCTTATTGTCCCTGTAGAAGGGAGAGGTAAAATCAATTTCCTCTTTAACATACTGATAAACAACTCCAGATAAAAGAGGTTGGGAGGAGAAACTAGAGTTACCTTTGTGTGGCCTATATAGGAATGCTGGAAAAAATTAATTCCAGAATATTATGTCAACATTCCTTGAAGTTGTGGATATGATTTACATAGTAGGTCTTCTCCATCCATCCAGCTACTTTCATCTCAATACTGTAAATTGCTTTCATTTTCCCCTCCCATCTGTGTACTTGAGGTATGGTTGTGATAAATTATGGAGGTACAGAACTGAAAATGGTGTGAAGATTGTCTAAGAAATTGAGTGCAGTCAGCCTTAAAAGTGGTGGATAATGTGCTAAAGCAGCTACCTCACCCTGGCCATGTCCCATATATCGTCAATGAACAGCTGCTTTTAACTTTGCCTTTTGCCCAGAGCACAAGAGCTGCTGGATTTATTGAATTAATAACCACTCCGTTATGTGTGTTTTGTTTTTCTGTGACCATGAATTCTGGCTATAATGTTAGGAAAGTGTAAGACAGGTCTCCTTAACAAACAAAACAGTATCTATTTTGGGGGTCATTATTTAATACTTAATCTTTTGGATAGGAAATAATAGGGAAATCCCTTCAAATATGGAACAGAATGCTGCTAAGAATATTGAGTTAAAAAGGCAATTAATGGATTACATAGATAGATAGAAGCTACCTTTCACTATGATTTGTAGTCTGAAGCACAGCTACTGACTGCAATGTGTTTGTGATTGAATGGGTTTTTTTTTGAAACCTGTATTTTTTTTAAAGTAGAATGTAATATATATATATTATATATATATATATATATATGTAATATATATATTACATATATATGTTATATATATATATATATATATTCCCTAAACAAACATCTAAATACTTTCTGCAGGAAATGAGGGCAAAATCAGACTGTCTTTTTCTTACCACCCTGGATCATTTCCTGAAGAGTTTTGAATTCAACACAAAAGGCAAGATTTTAGCAGGGGTGGAATGCAGCATATATGGAAAAGGTTGTACCAATGACCCTTAAGGGTTTTTGAACAAGAAGGTGCTAGATAAGCTTTCTATCAGGAAGTTTTAGTCAGGGTCATTTTGACTGACCTGGTTTCTTTTCTTCCTTTCTTTTCTCTCTCTCCCTTTCTTTTTCTCTTTTCTTTCTTTCTTTTCCTTTTTTCTCTTTCTTTTTCTCTTCTTTCTTTCTTGCCAACTCACTGTTTATTATTCACATTTCTGTTCTAAATTCTATCCCACCCATCATGATTTTATAGAAAAAATTGCAGAAGGTAAATAAATACTCTTTTATCAGTTGGGATTCAAGCTATTGTTATTTCCCCATAGCTCCTAGCAAGTGGCAGACATAGTTGTCTTTTGAAGACTTAGAAAATAATAGTTTAAAAATGTATTCTGATTTGTTTCTTGGAAATAAAAGTAGTCGAAACAATCAAGTATATTGATTTTAAAAAAGGCCTAAAAGATTGACTATTTAAAGGTTTCATTTTATATATGGGGGAACTAAGACTCAGAAAAGATTTTTAATTTGCCCAAGGTTATGCAAATGATTGTAACCAATTGCTACTGATTCCCAGTTCAGTTTTACCTACCACAGAATGAAAAAGAAAGGCCTGGATTTTTTTAACAAAACTCATTCTTCTCTTGATATTTGTTCTCAATACAGAATTATCCATAACTGTTAAATGATGAAATAAGACCTTTCTAGCATTCTCTTTTCAAATCATGTTTTCAAGCTGGAAGTGAAAACCATAATGTATTAAAAGTGAATGGTTATGACAATGGTTTTCAAAATATTAAAAGACCCTGAAGTGTTTCTGAATAATTTAAGTAACGTCAAATTTTGTTTAGCATTGTATATTTTATTATGTTTCAATAATTGGGTAACACAACATAATTACTTAATAAATGCCTACTACAGTGAGTCAGGCACTGGCTCGGTGTCACCAATCTTCAAAACAATCATCTATAGCAGGAATCATAGGCCTCATTTTACAAACTGAAAAAATGGGAATCAAAATTTTGGCAATTTGCTTTAAGACATAAAAATAAGTGACTGTACTGGAATTCAAATTCAGTTCTACCTTAGCTGAAAACCCAAGCTCCTTCTGTTATATCAGGTTACTTACATATATGTAAACAATGTAATAAATAAATTAGTACCCATACCCCAAATAAACAGTAAAGGAGAGAATTTACTGCATTTGCCTTTGAAATATGCTCAAAGAAAATCTGAGTGAATAGTCTTTCTTCCCTTGCATGCCCTCCCCCCTGCAGAAACACCAATCCACAGAGGCACACACATATTTCAAGTTATTATGTGGAACACAGTCTTGAATGACTTGAAAATGGCCTTTATTATTGGTTAAAATTAGGAATGAATGTTACCTTTATTTCATAATTTGATTTATAATTTCTGGAACAATTTGAACCAATGACACTATTTCTGAATTATATTTTAAATAAAATATATATTCTAAATAAATATATATTCTAAATATAGAATAAATGTATATTCTAAAATATATATTCTAAACTATAACAATCAGATTAAACTTAAAAAATATTTAATGGCTTCCTGAATCAACATATTTATTGGTGATGACTTGCAAAAAATATTAGAAAGCAATTTTGAGAATTTGTAGGCTGGACACTGTGGCTCATGCCTGTAATCCTAGCACTTTGGAAGGGCAAGGCAGGAGGATTGCTTGAGTCCAGGAGTTTGAAACCAACCTGGGTAACATAGAGAGAACTTGTCTGTAAAAAGTAAATTAAAAAAATAATTTGGGAATTTGTTTTGTTTATATGAAGATTGTTAGTTTGATTAGAGTGACATATTGGGTTGTTGCTTCTATTTCTAAGTTTAATATAAAAATGAGATAAATTATTTTCTATGGGAAAGAGATATTTTTGGAGGAGTCTAGTTATTTGTATTTGTTTGCCTGGGGCAATGCTGGCCTAACTTGTTCAGGAACTCATAGTTCTCCCTCTCCCTCTCAAGTGGTTCTAGTTTGAATGATGTATGCTCACCCAATTGAGAGAGCACTGTAGCACCACATGTTTTAAAGAAAGATTAACTGATTATGTTACAGGCTGTTTTCATGTCTCCAAGTGAAGTAAAAAGGCATGGTTTGTTTTCTGTGTATATTAATATTTTCATATCTCAATAACTTTGAAAGTCCCTGTATAATTATTTCCTTAAATTCCAAAGAATAGTGTTAATGTACTGTTTATACAAACGATTTTACTCTAATTGTGTATATGTTGCCTGGTGAAACCCTTCTGTTGCCATCAATGCAATTAACTCCATCTGGTCTTGTTCTCAACTTTTTATCTACAAGAACAGAACTCATTGTTGAGTTTAAGATGAGACTCATTGGCCCATTTGTCAAAGAGACTTATTTTCTCACCAGCCTCTTACTCAAGTAAGACAAATCCTTTTTCCAACACTTCATAACAAAATCTAGCCCCTCCAAAACAGAACTCCCATCTCTATACCATTAAACACATTTTATACTAAAAATATGTCAGAAGACTATGGTGCATTTTAAAAATTAGGTGGACTCATTTTAGAAAAATGAAACATATTAGTTTTCTACCACATGAATATGATAAAGTCTCAGCTCCTAAATCCATTTTCAGCTAAATCTATCCCCACATAAATGAGAAATGCTGACCTTGGGTGTCCTTTTTGTTGGAGCTGGCACTATAATTGTACATGCATATTGATACCTGACATCGAAGGACAGATTCTGAAGATCCATTTATTGTAGACACAGCACTGGGATTTTTATTAAGCATGTGGTGGTGGTGATGCAATCTTAGATTGATATAACAAATTAAAAGAGACCAGATTCCTGTTTCCCAGTTCAGAAACTAGTCCCTAACTACAATAGGGCAGAGAAGGTAATGTGTTAGAGAGGAGAATGAAAGTCAGTATACTAAAAACTTACAATCTGTTTATTAGAGAAATGTAAGTAGAAGCTTACTTTCTGTTCAAACCCTCTGACCTTTGTCCTTAGCTAAGCTACACATAAAATATTCGTATGGGCCTCAGAAACCCCTATCATACATCTTAGTAAGCTTTAAATATTTATTTATTTAAACTTACAAATAAATAAATTGAATGTCCTTATTTAGACAATTGTGGTTATGGTTAATGAGGGTGTTGTTATATTTTTATTTAAGTATTGCTTTAAATTAAATGAGACCCTTGTTGAATCTCTTAAGCTACTGTGTAAATGTACACTACAGTGGACCAAGTCCTGCTTTACAATCCACACAGTGGCGTGAAGGAGAGGATGTGAGTGTTCCTTCAATTGAGCTACATTCTAGAGGAGACAACTATTTAAATTTCATCTTTAAGATTTTTAATTGTATTCTGAATAAATAAATTGCTGTTACAATGTGGACACAATTGTGGTGTTCTTCATTCTTAAGTCAACAGGCTGTGGCTGCATTCTGTGGTGGCTACATTTCCTGGGTGGTCTTTAAAAATTGCCCCAGGAGGTAGGCATTGCTGTAGTCTAATCCAGATGTTACAAAGGTATGTAAAATGGCATGTCTTGCAAGTTTAGTTAATGTGTTGTCCGGTCCTTCCGGTGAAAACAGACATTCTTTAAAGTTTTTTTTGGAACTTCTGTGGAATGAATGGTCTTGAAAACTATTAAGATTGATTTTCTCAATAAAAATGTTGAAATGAGACCTGGAGCTTATGTTGAAGTATAAAAGTGTGTGTAAGAAAATTAACAAACTTTTAGAACTAAAGTTCAGGTTTGAAATATGTATGTTGAATCTGTATGTGACATTTTACATAAATTTTAAAAATTGTTTCTGCATCACACAACAGTTAATAAAATTAATTTTAATGTTTATTTTTTAAAATGTGGGGGACAATGAAAGAATATTTTATGCATACCATGACATCACCAATCATCTTGTGCTATCAATTCAGCAATATGTTAAATGGCTGATATTAATCTTTCCATAGAGGTGGGAGGAAATGTTGTGCTGAGAAGTGTCTAAGACAAGGAGCTTTGGGCGAAAATAGAACTCCTCCCAGATGGAATTCCCTAAAGGGAACTGACAGCACCCAGAAACGTATATACTGATGTGACAGTCCAGCACCTGTCCTGCTAACAGCCCTGAAGGAGCCAGTTTCAGTTAGTATAGTAAATCAAAGTGGCATCTCTCCTAAGAGGTAACTGAAAAGGGGACAGTCCAAACCATGCATTCCAATCCTTACTGGGCCAACTGGAATTTAAAGCTAAAGCACTGGCTTTTACTTAGAATGCATAAGGAGACTACCTCCCCAGCCTGACCTTTTACTCATTTTAGAGAATTAAACAGAGCTTACCAAAGAGTAACATTCTCTCTTTTTCTTGCACCTACACACATCCCAAAGTGAGTGCCAAAACTAAATGATCTTTGAAAGCAGAGAAGCAGCAATGACCTTTGGTGAATAAGTCTTCCTGGAAAACATCTGAGAGGCAAGGTCTTGATGATGTTAGTATCAATGTCAAAAGGCCTGATAATCTGAGAAACATTTAAAGATTTGAAATTTATTTCAAATGGATTTCCAAACTCCCATAGAGAAAAAAGTTGAAATTAAATGAAAAATAAAATGTATTCTTGCCTTATCTGTACAGATTGAGTGAAAACACATGCAGAGTGATTATTTAAGAGTTACTAAGATAAATATTCTAATAATTTCATTATAATGAGTTATATTCAGTGAGAAATCCTGAGGAAGTGTGCTGCTTAGAATTATTCAAATAAGAAATCCAGTGTAAATTGTTTTAATCCTTTCTAGTCAAATTAATATGGTGTGGATGTCTTGTGGATACAGACTCAGTATCTTTCTTGTTGACACATATAAGAAAATTCTGGCTGGGCACACGTGATTTATTCTCTATATCTGGAGCTGCGCTGTGATCATTCACCCTTTTTCAAGTCTAGTCTGGCAACTTTATCTCATTTGCCATTTGCATTTTATAAACGTGAAAATATATTCTGCAGCTTTTGATGTGTTGATTGGTAGGAAGCTAAAGACAGCTGCACACTGTCCCTGGAGACAGGGCTCAGTGGCTCCATGAAGACCTCTAGTGCTTTCTTGTTAGCCAAGATAGATCTACATCCCAATGAACTACAACTAGTCAGTAGCAGAGGCTCTCAGTGAATGTGATCAGAAGCCACAAATCAGTTTTCCCTGGGACTTAGTTATAGGCATATTGTCCCATATGCCATGTCCTGGTGCTGCTCATCTGACTGTAATTTTTCCCCCAGTAAAGTTTTTAAAGTCACATGCTGAGACTCTAACTGTGCTCTCTTGGCAACAAGCCTGTCACTAGCCTGCCAGATATCAATTGCCCATCAAATAAATTGCTACTTTAATGTACTCAGCCACCCACTATTAAGGAGGTTCAATGCTATCATGATTTCTCATTATGTTTCCCTCTCCAAAATGTATTGCCAAATGTCTCCTTCCTTAAGGCCAACACATTTATACTGTACTGATGTATGTGCATGAGTTGACCAGTTGCCTTTTTAAGTCTCCATCACTTACTTCTAAAGTGTTGCAATAGCCCCTCATTGATCTCAGTACAACTGACTTCTTGGTATCTAATCCACCTTGCACCCTCTTTCAGAAACATCTTTCTGAAAGACATATCTATTTCTATTATCTCTCCTTTTAGAATTTTCCAATATCTTCTCTTATATCTTATCTATCTATCTATCTATCTATCTAATCTATCTATCTATCTATCTATCTATCTATCTGTCTGTCTGTCTGTCTGTCTGTCTTTCTGTCTGTCTGTCTATCCATCTATCTTTCTTCAGTGGGCTCCCTTAAAAGTCCCCTTGTGTTAAGGCCTAGAGTACCCTAAGAAAATGCCACTTTATTAGGGAGAATTGCTTTATTTGGTCATTAGCTCATCTCCTGAAAGTAGTCAAGTGCCTCTTTGTAAAATTATAGCTTAAATTTAGGCACCAAAGCTGTGCTTGAAATACCCCAATCATTGCCTTGCAGTTCTGTGTTTAAAAGGATTCATGGGCTACTTTTTTGGCCAGTGGGCCACTCCTGGTGTGCTCTGGGCAGACCAACCCCTAAACATAAGTTCTCCCTCTCAGTGAGTAGACCCTGCTGGGAGGGCCTCTTCTCCTCATAAGTTTCTGAATATACATGATGCCCTCTAAGAAGGGGCTTCTGTTATTGCACATCCTAGGCATGGATGGGCTCAGTTCTCATCCTCTTCTGCTCTGATAAGAAGTGAGGTTCTCAGGGCAGCACCATTCTTCTCTATCACTCTGAGCTCTTCCCTGGCACCCTATACTATGGTGTAAAGATTTAGTGTTTCCCAAACTCTTGAAAGGAGCATTTATTAATGGCACATGGTGACCTGGTCTCAAACTGCCCACTTCTCCTGTCCCTTTCCAGGGTACTCCAGCAATACCTACCAAAACCATTCACAGTTCTGTGAATGTCTGCCTCTTCAAGCCTGGGTCACTTTATATATCACACCCTGTGGTTGACTTCACATAAATTCCTCTACTTCTTTTTTTAAAAGAAAGAAAAAAGAATAAAAGAATTAAGGAGAGAAAGAAAGAGGAAGAGAAAGAGGGAGAGAGAATGGGAGTGTTGCTTTATTGCCCGGGCTAGAATGCAGTCTAAAAATGGGTATTAAAAACCTCTTTTATTCCAATAATTGTGCTTAACAATGGAGACAGGAAGAAATAAGGGAGGAAAGTAACAAACAAGCAGCCAATGAATATTTCCTTTAAGCCTGTGAAATGCTATGCAATTACTGGGGAGTGATTTACTTCCAATTATGTAGTCACTTTTAGAGTAGGTGTGATGTGGTACTGATAAGAATGTATGTTTTATGTATTGGGGTGGAGAGTTCTATAAATGTTTATTAAGTTTACTTGTTCCAGGTCTGAGTTCAAGTCCTGGATATCCTTGTTAATTTTCTGTCTCATTGATCTGTCTAATATTGTCAATGTGATGTTAAAGTCTCCCACTATTATTGCGTGGGAGTCTAAGTCTCTTTATAAGTCATTAAGAACTGGTCTTATATATCTGGGTGCTCCCGTATTGGGTGCATATATATTTAGGATCATTAGCTTTACTTGTTGCATTGATCCTTTTACCATTATGTAATGTCCTTCTTTGCCTCTTTTGATCTTTGTTGCTTTAAAGTCTATTTTATCAGAGGCGAGAATTGCGACTCCTGCTTTTTATTTATTTATTTATTTTTGCTCTCCATTTGGTTGGTAAATCTTCCTCCATCCCTTGTTTTTGAGTCTTTGTGTATCCTTGCATGTGAGATGGGTCTGGATGCAACATACTGATGGGTTTTGGCGGTCCATCCAATCTACCTGTCTGTGTCTTTTGATTGGGGTATTTAGTCAATTTAAATTTAAGATTAGTAATAATATATGTGCGTTTAATGCTGCCATTTAATGCTAGCTGGCTCTTTTGCCCATTAGTTGATGTAAATTCTTCATTATATTGACGTGCTCTACTTTTTGGTATATTTTTGGAAAGGCTGATACTGGTTGTTTCTTTCTATGTGTAGTGCTTCTTTCAGAAGCTCTTGTTAAGCAGGCCTGGTGGTGATGAAATCTATAACTACTTGCTTGTTCACAAAAGATTTTATTTTTCCTTCACTTGTGAAGCTTAGTTTGGTTGGATATGAAATTCTGGGTTGAAAGTTCTTTTCTTTAAGGATGTTGAATATCGGCCTTCACTCTCTTCTGGCTTGTAGGGTTTCTGCTGAGAGATCTGCTGTGAGTCTGATAGGCTTCCCTTTATGGGTAACCTGACTTTTCTCTCTGGCTGCACTTAGCATTTTTCTCCTTCATTTCAACCCTGGTGAATCTGATGATTATGTGCCTTGGGGTTGCTCTTCTTGAGGAGTATCTTTGTGGTGTTCTCTGTATTACCTGGAGTTGAATATTGTCATGCCTTGCTAGGTTGGGAAAGTTTTCCTGAATAATATCCTGAAAAGTATTTTCCAACTTGGATTCATTCTCTTCGTAGCATTCAGGTACACCTATCAAACGTAGATGAGGTCTTTTCACATAGTCCCATGTTTCCTGGAGACTTTGCTCACTCCTTTTTATCCTTTTTTCTCTAATCTTGTCTTCTCATTTTATTTCATTGAGTTGGTTTTTGACCTCTGATACCCTTTCTTCTGCTTGATCAATTTGACGGTTAAAACTTGTGCATACTTCTCATGGTTCTCGTGTTGTGTTTTTCAACTCCATTAATTCACTTATATTCCTCTCTAAATTGTCTATTCTTGTTAGCATTTCATCAAACCTTTTTTCAATATTCTTAGTCTCTTTGCATTGGGTTAGAACATGTTCTTTTAGCTCACAGAATTTTCTTATTATCCACCTTCTGAAGCCTGATTCTGACAATTCATCACACTCATTCTCCATCAGTCCTTGTTCCCTTGCTGATTAGGAGCTACAATCCCCTGAAGGAGGGGAGGCATTCTGATTTTGGATGTTTTCAGCCTTTTTGCACTGGTTTCTTCCCATCTTTGTGGATTTATTAACCTGTCATCTTTAACTTTCAGATAGGGTCTCTTAATGGATGTCCAGAATATTGGTGGTGATGTTATTTCTGTTTCTTTGTTTTCCTTTGGTGGACGCCCCTCCCCCACAGAGCGGGCCCTTCCGGGGTTCAGCTATACTTGCTGTGAAACTCTCAATCATCAGTGATTCCAATTGCTCTTTTTCTGTGGGGGTGGGACCAGCCGAGCCCGATTTCCTGGAGCCCCGCCTCAGAGCTTCCTTTTTTTCTTTTCCTAATTGAATGGTCGATTCTCTCCCAGGTGCCCCAGTCACCCACTGAAAAGGTGCCAGGATATATGCAATTTCCCATGCGGTAATCATGTCTGCTGCAACAGTGGCACTGAGATTGGTGGTGCTTTTCTGCCTGGGAATCTCCCGGTCTGCTTTCAGCTTCAGTCCCCCTCCCAATCAGCTGGATGGGTGACTCTGCCTTCTCGGAGCTCCATACACTAACTAAAAGGGCACCCAGTCCCGCATACTCCGCACTGAGAAATGCAGCGCCGGGATGCTGGCAAAACAGCTACACTGGCCAAAAGAGTCATGCTGGTGACCCATGGGGCTTCTCCACTGGGAATCTCCTCCTCTGGGAATCTCCTGGTCCATAAGCAACAAAAATTCATCTGGAAGTCTGGCATCCACTCACTCCCTGCACTTTCACTGGGAGCTGCAACCCTGAGCTGCTGCTAAACGGCCATCTTGGATCAGATCAATATTGTTGCAGACATGAGCCTACAGGATTCCCAGGTTTAGGTGCTCTCAAATTATTATGAATTGTAGACTACTCTAGTAGTTTAGCCTTCTCACTACCTGGAACTGCAGGCACACACCAGCACACCTGGGTAATTCTTCAAAAATTTTTTGTAGAGACACAGTCTCACTGTCTTGCCCAGGCTAGTGTGGAACTCCTGGGTTCAAGGAAACCTCCCACCTTGGCTTCCCTAAGTGTTGGGATTACAGGCATTGAACCATTGTGCCCAGCCTAAACTTTTTTTTTAATGCTGAGCTGTACGTGAAAGAAAGTAAAGTTTCTGGTCAAGCCTGGGAAAGAAATATGCAAAGAAACTGGTAGCCAGCTGGATATGATGGCTCATACCTGTGATTTCAGGGATTTGGGAGGTGAACAGCAGAAGACTGCTTAAGGCCAATAGTTCAAGACCAGCCTGGGCAACATAGCAAGACCCCGTCTCTACAAATAAAAATTTTAAAATTAGCCAGGTGTGGTGGTGTGCATCTGTGGTCTCAGCTACTTGAGAAGCTCAGTCAGGAGGATCTCTTGATTCCTGGGGTTTTAGGCTGCAGTGAGCTAGGATCACTGGAGAGTTCAACTCTCCAGCCTGAGCTACAAAGCAAGAGTCTGTCTCTAAAGAAAAACACACTGGTGGAAGTGTCAAGATTTGTCAAGAAATAGCCATTATGCTGAGCCCAGTGGTGTGCACCTGTAGTCCAGCTATTCAGGAGGCTGAAATGGTAGAATCTCTTGAGCTAGAAGTTTGAGTTCAGCTTGGGCTGGATTACAAGACCCCAGTCTATGAAGACATAGGCCAATATGATTTTTTTAATTACAAAAGACAAAGAAATGCCTGCTAAACTTTAAAGCTCTTCTATTCTTCCTCACTCCCTTCTAGTGTTCTTGAGGAGAGTCCCGACTAAGCCATTTTCCAATGGCATTTCTTCTACCATGAATTCCTGAGGCACTCTGATGGGGCTGCTTTATTCTAGAACAATCACAGTGAGATCTTTTTCTCTCCTTAATATATTCTCTTGCTTATAAAACACTCATGTCTCCTTGTCATGCTTTGGTTCTACCCCACTGGGTCCAAGAATTCTTGCCCAGAAGCAGCTGAATTTTCTTCTTGCATGCTTTTTAAAACTTTGGTGGGGTAGAGACAGTTTTAAATCTTCTACCCCATTTGCTTATTGTTTTCTCTCCTTTCTGCATTTTCTGCAAACTCCATTGAATCATTGCAGTTATTTAGGTTTGTTTTCTCTCCCCCATTACAAACTACTAGCTGGATTTTTCAACCTGAGTTCTCTCATTTTTATGATTTGTGCTCATTTTGTTGTACACCTAGTCTTGCTCCATCCCCCCACTCAAGGCCTCTGGCCCCAGATTATTGCTTTAGTCTTAAATTTTTTGTCTTTTTCTACCTCAATACTTATCTTCCCCTCCCAGTCCCCTGTATCCCATCACAGAGGTTCTCATCATTAACCTTTCATATTATTCTTCGTTATCCACATACTCATGTGCAAATAAGCATGTATTAAAAAACAACAGGTTTATGGAGATATAATTCATATACTTTAAAGTTCAGGCTTTTAAAGTGTACCTCTCAAGTGGTTTTTGGTGTATTAACAACGTTATGCACTGATCACCACTACTGATTCCAGAACATTTTCAATACCTCTAAAAGAAATCTATACTCATTAGTGATCATTTCACATTCACCATGCCCTCCGGCTCTGAGCAGTCACTAATCTTTGTGTCTCTATGCATTTGCCTATTCTGGGTATTTTATGTAAGTGGAATTATACAACATGTGACATTTTGTATGACTTTCTTTCATTTATCAAAATGTTAGCAAGGTCTATTCCTGTTGTAGCATGTATTAGCACTTCATTTCTTATATGGCTGAATGATAGATAGTTCATACTTTGTTTATCAGTTGATGAACATTTGTGTTTTTGTCATTTGTGCTTTTAGGAATAATGCTACTGTGAACAAGTGTGTACAGGTTCCTCTGCAATTTTTTTTGTGGACATATGATTTCAGTTGTCTTAGGTATATACCTAGGAGTTGAATTGCTGGGTCTTGTAGTAGCTATGTGAAATATTTTGAGAAAATGCTAAAATGTTTTCCAGAGCTGTACCATTGTACATTCTGTGTATGAGGATTCCAAGTTCTCCACGTCCTCACAAATGTATGGATTTTTGGGGTATACTTTTTAAAAAGTGGGATCAGGCTAGGCATGGTGGCTCACACCTGTAATCCCAACACTTTGGGAAGCTGAGGTGGGAGGTTCACCTGAACCCAGTAATTCAAGACCAGCCTAGGCAACATGGAGAAACCATCTCTACAAAACATAAATTTTTTTCAGATGGAGTCTTGCTCTATACCCCAGGCTGGAGTGCAGTGGCACTATCTCAGCTCACTATAGTGTCTGCCTCCTGGGTTCCAGTGATTCTCCTGCCTCAACCTCCCAAGTAGCTGGGATTACAGGCACATGCCATCATGCCCAGCTAATTTTTGTATTTTCAGTAGAGATGGGGTTTGTCCATGTTGGCCAGGCTGGTCTTGAACTCCTGACCTCAGGTGATCCACCCGGCTTGGCCTCCCAAATTTCTGGTATTACAGGCATGATCCGCCACACCAGGCTACAAAAAAATGATTTTTAAGGTATTACCTGGTCATTGTGGTACACACCTGTAGTCCCAGCTACTTGGGAGGCTGAGGTGGAAGGATTTCCTGAGCCCAGAAGTTTGAGGTTGCAGATGGCACCACTGTACTACAGCCTGGGTAACAGAGCAGGACACCATATCATGGGGAAAAAAGTGGGATTATATTTTTGACACTTTTCTTGTTGTTTTCTTAACTTCACACTTCTGGAAATTCCATTAAATTATCTGGTATTACTCATTGTGTTTAATGGCTTCATGGTAATACTGCATAATATGAAAACACCTTTCATTCATCAGAGTTAGCAGATATTAACTGACTGTTATGAGCCAGGCACTGCTCTAGGTATTGAACAAAAACACACAAAATTCTTGCATTCTTAGAGTTTGCTTTCCAGTTGAGGGGGTGGAGGGAGGTAAGATATTAGGAAATAAATTAATTACATTTACAGTATAGGGTTTCACCAGTGAGTGCAGTTTGAATCACTGGAAGCTTTCTTAGTAGTATAAATAAAGTACTAAAGAAGAAATTACTCTAAATGGTGTTATTTAAATTATTGTAGTTGGTATTAGTATCGGACACTTTACAGGTGAAAGAGGAAACACCATCCTAAAGTGAAAAATAGAAAACAGCTGGTAAATGTGGCTCTGGGGTCTTTCTAGGACATAAACTGATGAGCTAGAAAAGTAAATGTGTCAGTCCTTAGTAGCAAAGTTTGTACATTTATCAATTGTATCCAAATCCTCTTAATCTAGTGATTAATACACACTCTTCACAAAAGGATGAGTGAGGTATATGTGTATGTGTTGAAAGGTTCTGATGGATGTAACTAAGAGTACTTTGGGGGACATGGCAAAACTTCCAGGCCCATTCAAGAGTCTGGTTTTCTTCCTGAAATATATTCAGGAAGAAATATATTATATTGCCTATTACTTATTGAGATTGTGCCTTACAAAACCTGCTTTAAATTGTTGATGCTAATAATTTACAATAGTGTGGGTCACCTAGAGTGGTCAAGCCAGGAGGAAAAAGGATGTCCTTCCTACAAGGGCAGATTGTATGTAGATATGCAGCCTGGTTGTGCCCATGCTAACCCCTACTCTGTTGGACCTAGGGGTAGTCTGGTTAAATGTTTTTGTTCAGATTTTTTTTAATTTGACTTTGTTTATTTATTTTATTTATTTACTTTTATTTTTATAGAGACAGGGTCTCACTGTTTTCCACAGGCTGATCTCAAACTCCTGGGCTCAAGTGATCCTCCTGCCTTGGCCTCCCAGATGCTGGGATTACAGTCATGAGCCATTATGCCTGGCCTTAACTTTGAAATAAAGTTAGAAACGTACATTTATTATTATTATTTATATTATTTTAGAAACAGGTCTTGCTCTGTTGCCCAGACTGGAGTGCAGCATTGGTGCAATCACAGCTCACTGCAGCCTCCACCTCCTGGGCCCAAGTGATTTTTTTTCCCACCTCAGCATCCTGAGTAGTTGGGACTACAGGTGCTCATCACCAGAGCTGATTTTTATGTTTTTAGCGACAGGGCCTCGCTCTGTTGCCCAAGCTGATCTCACACTCCTGGGTTTGAGCGATCCTACTGCCTTGGTCTCCTAAACTGCTAGGATTATAGGTGTAAGCCACTGTGGCCAGCCTAAAGATGCATGTTTTAGACAGACATTTACTCAACTTTCCTCTTGCCTGCCTAGGACTATCCAACTCTATTTTTGTGCCTCAGAGTCCTTTCATATGTTCTGCTCTTACTGGGAAAACATATGCAGTAAGATCAAATGCTGGCGTTTGAGGCATCTACACACTTCCAAAACCTGCTTCCTCTCTCCTTTGCCACTTACTTATTTTTTTGAGATGGAGTCTTGCTCTATTGCCCAAACTGGAGTGCAGTGGCATGATCTCATCTCACCATAGCCTCCACCTCCTAGATTCAAGTGATTCTCCTGCCTCAAACTCCTGAGTATCTGGGAGTACAGGCAAGTGCCACCATACCCAGCTAATTTTTATATTTTTAGTAGAGATGGGGGTTTCACTATGTTGACCAGGCTGGTTTCAAACTCCTGACCTTGGCCTCCCAAAGTGCTGGGATTATAGGCGAGAACCACAGTGCCTGACCTCATTTACCACTTTAAGCTGAAGGAGACGAAAATATTAAGTATCCCCCAAAGCTCAAGGTTTCCTATTTGGGACTTCAGTTACAGAGATTCATTTCACATTCTAATTACTTTAATATGTGTTTCCTGGCTGGGTGCAGTGGCTCTCTCCTTTAATCCCAGCACTTTGGGAGGCCAAGGAGGAAGGGTTTCTTGAGCCCAGGAGTTCAAGACCATCCCAGGCAACATAGTTAGACCTCATCTCTACTAAAAATAAAAAAAAATAGCCAGGCCTGGTGGCATTCACTTGTGATCCCAGTTACTTGGGAGGCTGAGGTGGGAGGATCACTTGAATCTGGGAGATTGAGGCTGCAGTGAGTTGTGATGGCACCACTGCACTCTAACCTAGATGACAGAGTGAAACCCTGTCTCAAAACAAACAAAAATATTCGTTTCAAAATGGCATGCAAGGATGGTACTAATCCCTGAGTGTTAAGCCCAGATTTCACCACAAGAGTTTGTGTGCTCATTCAAGAAGTCAGGACACCTGATAAGTTGAGGTGTTGAAGCTAAGGCTCTGCTATGCTCCCTGCTTCATAGACTGTTCTGCTTGGGCCTCCCAGGGATGGGAGACTGCCTTGCTAGAGTGTCTGCAGTTTTCTTTTCTTTTTTGGAGACGGAGTCTCACTCTGTCACCCAGGCTGGAGTACAGTGGTGCACTCTCTGCTTACTGCAACTTCTGCCTCATGAGTTCCAGTGATTCTCCTGCCACAGCCTCCCAAGTAGCTTGGATAACAAATGTGTGCCACCTTGCCTGTTTCTTCTCCTCCTCCTCCACCACCACCTCTTTCTCTTCTTTCTCAGTGCTGGGATGACAGGTGTGAGCCACTGTACCTGGTCCTGGCTGTTTCTCCTCCTCCTCCTCATTGCTGGGATTACAGGCAGAAGCCACCATGCCTTGCTGTTTCTTCTTCTCCTCCTTTTTCTCCTCTTCCCACTCCCCCTACTCCCCTATTCCTCCTCCTCCCCATTCCCCTCCTCCCCCTTCCCCTCCTCATCCTCCTCCATTGCAGGGATTACAGGCATAAGCCATCATCCCCGGCTGTTTCTTCTTCTTCTCCTCCTCTGGCTGTTCTTTCTACTCCTTCTCCTCCTCCTCCCACTCCCCTCCCCCCTCCCCTTCCTCCTCCTCCATTGCTGGGATTACAGGCATGAGCCATGACCCCAGCTGTTTCTTCTTCTTCTCCTCCTCCTCTGGCTATTCTTTCTTCTCCTCCTTCTCCTCCTCCTTTTTCCTCTTTCCTTTTTCCTCCTTCTTCTTCATTTTATTTATTCTTTTGAGATGGAATCTTGCTCTTGTCACCAAGGCTGTAGTGCAATGATATGATTTTGGCTTGCTGCAACCTCTGTCTCCTAGGTTCAAGCAATTTCCTGCCTCAGCCTCCTGAGTAGCTAGGATTACAGGCACCCACCACCACACCCAGCTAATTTTTGTATTTTTAGTAGAGACAGAGTTTACCATCACAGCTCACTGCAGCCTCCCTCTGCTGGGCTCAAGCAATCCTCCTGTCTCAGCCTTCCAAGTAGCTGGGACAATAAGCACAGACCACCACAACCGGTTAGTTTTTTGTTTGGTTTTTAGACAGTCTTGTTCTGTCCTTCAGTCTGGAGTGCAGTAGTGCAATCTCAGCTCACTGCAAACTCCATTTTCAAGATTGAAGTGATTCTCCTGCCTCAGTCTCCAGAGTAGCTGGGATTACAAGCCTACCACCATGTCCAGCTAATCTTTTTATTTTTATTAGAGATGGAGTTCCACCATTGGCCAGGCTGGTCTCAAACTTCTGGCCTCAAGTGATCCACCTGCCTCAGCCTCTCATGGTACTGGGATTACAGGTGTGAGGCACCACACCCGACTTGGTGTTTTTTTTCTGAGACAGAGTCCTGCCCTTTTGCCCAGGCTGAAGTGCAGTGGTGCAATCTCAGCTCACTGCAACCTCCACCTCCTGGGTTCAAGCGATTCTCCTTTCTCCTGAGTAGCTGTGATTACAGGTATGTGCCACCATGCCTGGCTAATTTTTGTATTTTTAGTAGAGACAGGGTTTCACCCTGACCTCTGATCCTGTGATCTTGTGATCCACCTGTGTTGGCCTCCCAAAGTGCTAAGATTACAGGCATGAGCCACTGTGCCTGGTCATTCTAAAGTTTTTAAATAAACTTTTAATTTTTATTTTTTGAGATGGCATCTCACTCTATTGCTCAGGCTGGAGTGCAGTGGCATGATCTTGACTCAGTGCAACCTCCACCTCCAGGGTTCAAGTGGCTCTCCTGCCTCTGGCTCCCGAGTAGCTGGGATTACGGGTGCCCACTACCACATCAGCTATTTTTTGTATTTTCAGTAGAGATGGGGTTTCTCCATGTTGACCAGGTTGGTCTCAAACTTCTGACCTCAAGCGATCTGCCCACCTCGGTATCCCAAAGTGCTGGATTACAGGCTTGAGCCATTGAGCCTGGCCTTTTTTTTTGAGATGAGACTTGCCAGATTGGAGTGCAGTGTTGTGATCTCAGCTCACTGCAACCTCTGCCTCTCAAGTTCAAGTGATTCTCCAGCCTCAGCCTCCCTAGTAGCTGGGATTGCAGGTGCCTGCCACCATGCCCAGCTAACTTTTGTATTTTGGGTAGAAACTAACAGGTTTCACCATGTTGGCCAGGCTGGTCTCAAACTCCTGACCTCAAGTCAGGAGGCAGACGCCCACCTAGGCCTCCCAAAGTGCTGGGATTACAGGCCTGAGTCACTGTGCCCAGCCTCTCTCCCTGCATCTTTATGTGCCTGCAAGGCCAAGAGATTGCTCCTGACCTCTGGGTTAGGGTGGGGGCCCCAGAGGCCCAGGGGTCAAGGCTTGGGCTGCATCCCAAGGACCTTCATCCCTGCAAGAGGCTGCACCCAGCATGTTTGGAAGAGGCTCCTCTGGAGCCTGCTTGGAGTTCTGCTGGAAAAAATGAGTGGAGGTGCTCCTTGAAGAAACAAGGGAAATTTGGGAGGCTGAGGCAGGCGGATCACAAGTTCAGGAAATCAAAATCATCCTAACACGGTGAAACCCCATCTCTACTAAAAATACAAAAAAAGCCCAGCGTGGTGGCAGGCGCCTGTAATCCCAGCTACTTGGGAGGCTGAGACAGGAGAATCGCTTGAACCCGGGAGGCAGAGGTTGCAGTGACTGTGCACCACTGCACTCCAGCCTGGGTAACAGAGTGAGAGTCCATCTCAGAAAAAAGAAAAACAAAGGAATCCCACATGTCTCAGGGGTTCTGTCCTGGCCTACCCCTGGATCGTCCAGCTTGTGCCGTGGTGGGGAACAGACCTAGGCCTTTTTTGTCTGGGGAGGACGGTCCTGCTTCCCCAAAGGCCTAGCCCAGGGTTCTCAGCTGCAGGCCCCACTAGGCAGCACCTGGCTCCGGCCCAGTCTCTCTAGGACTGGCACTCGCCCTCAACCAACATGGTTCCGATGGCTTCAGCACATCACGCGACCCGCCCGCCACGCTCCTCCCACTGTGCTCTTTGCCCCGCAGCCCGCAGCTGAGCTGCAGAGACAGAAGCGTGGCCCGGGGTCAGAAGGTGGTGTAGGCGGCGCTCTGGCCGCTGTTGGGGGTGCTGCGCACAGGTGCTTCAAGGCGGGATGCTGTACCTCCGGGAGAGCACGTCGCGGGAGCCCAAGTCGCTGGACAGCCTCTGGAGCTTTCAGGCCGACTTCCCCGACCACTGGCGTCAGGACTTCAGGAGCAGGTAGCCGCAGCTACTGTGGGAGGTGAGGGCTCCGGGCAGAACTGGGAGGTGCCTGGAAGCCCGGTGAAGCGAGTGGGGGAGTCTAGGCCCTCTGCAGGTTCCTTCCCCTGGGCGCCCCGGAGTTGGGAGCCTGGAGGAGGGCTAAAGGTCAACGGGTGTGGGGGCGTGGGTTTGGGGGACAGGGGGACGTGGGAGGGCTGGGGCCGAGGAGGCAGGAGGGGGAGGAAGCACTCCTGGAGGCAAAAGCTGAGCCCAGGCAGTGTCCTTTTTAATGTTTATTTTTAATATTTAACAATTTTTTTGAGACTATGTTTGGCCCTGTTGCCCAGGCTGAAGCGCAGTGGTGCAATCTTATCTTCAGAGCCCAAGCTATCTTCTAGCAAGCATTGCAAGTTAGCTGGGTCCCCCATGCCTGGCCAGTTAATACAAACCACACACACACTAAAAAAAAAAAAAGAAAAAAAGGTTTTTTTTCTTTTTTTTATATATAGGGTCTCACTACCTTGCCCAGGCCAGTCTCAAACTCTTGGCCTCAAGCCATCCTCTTACCTCTTACATTGATCTCCCAAAGCACTGATTACAGGTATGAGCCACTCAAACATTCAGCTGACCAGAGCAGCATGCGCTGCACAGAGCTGGGTCTGGGGATCCGAGAGGAGGAGACAGTTTAGACATCCTGAGGTCAGCTCTACTGAGGCAGAATACCTTGGTTTCCAAGGTTCAGATAGAGGACAGGATGTGGTATCAGGTCAAGGATGCCACCCCTGATCCCCTCCTGACTTGGATGTGGTCAGCAGATGAGTGGGGCTGATGTCTGGGCTGCTTTTGCCTTCTCTACATCCTCTTTCTCTGACTTTGTGGCATTCAGTATAGGAGAAACAGAGGAGAGGGCTGGGTGCCAGTGTGAGCCCCACTCACAGTGTGCTAAGCAAAGCCCCCCCATCCCCCAACCAGCTTTCCTCCCTGACAGGCAATGGCTCATCAGCCTCTTAGTCATGGGTCTGAACCTTCTTGCCTGGGGCTTGGATTTGGCCCTGGGCTCACCCCTGTCTCAGAAGATACTGGGCCCCATCCACTCTGAGGAGGAATTCCTAGCCCCACTGGCCCAGGTGCACAAATCACTCTGGCAGTTGACCTGTCACCTGCAAATTATCTGTCTGTTATACCAATTGTCCTGCCATGTGTCAGGGCTTGTGCTAGGCCTGGGGGCACAACTGTGAAGCACACTGGTCCTGGATCCCTTTGGGGGCCCAGGAACTGAGCCAGGCCCTTCTCTCCACAGTCAGACCCCACCCTGGACATGCTGGTTCCCTTCAGCTTCAATGACATTGGCCAAGACTGGTGCCTGCAGCATTTTGTCAGCTGGGTGTGGTATGAACTGGAGATGACCCTGCGGTGGACCCAGGACCTGCACACAAGAGTGGTGCTGAGGATTGCCAGTGCCCACTTTATGCCTTTGTGGTCAGTGCGGCCAGTAGCAGGTAGGGTGGGTGGGTGGGCATAGCTGCTGAACAGCATGGGACCCCCAGCTGCCAGTGACAGCCTGTCTCCTGGAGTGAGATGGTGGGGGCCCTGCCCTGTGGGTGTGCCCTGTGTAGGGGGATAGGTGGCCTGATCCACCCCATTGGGATGCCTTTCCTCCCATGTGGCTGGCAGGCCTCTGAGCCCCATGCTGCCGGTTATTAGGGAGTGCCCCATGGCATGACCCCTCCTCATGCCCCAACCTGCCGACCCCCTCTCCATATTTTCTGTGTCTGCAGTGGGTAAATGGGGTTGATGCAGTAGAGCATGGGGAACTACCTCCCCTTCAGGGCCAACATCAGCAGCCTGGTCCAGGTGGAGCCCCTGCCCTCCCACCTCTGTGTCACTATCACCATCACCAACATGCACACCCCCTCCATCTTGCCACCAGGGACCATCTGCTACATGACCAACACCTCCAAGTGGGTACCATTCTGCCTTCACTGCCTGCACCCACCTTCCTGCCCCACCCCATGGTCTTCCTGCTAGAGATAGGGTGGCCTTTGAAGATTGGAGGCCATGGATCTGGGGAGGCCACAGAGACATGCAAGTGGAGGTCAAAGGACCCAGGGCAAGGGCCCAGTGAACCACAGTCTACCTGTCCTAGGAATCCCAAGGGTTACTTTGTCCAGAACACAGTCTTTGACTTCTTCAACTCAGTGGGACTGCAGCAGGGTGTGCTTCTGTACACGACACCCACTGCCTGCATCGATGACATCAGCATCACCACCAGCATGGAGCAAGACAGTGGTGAGGGCTTCCAGTAGAATCCTTTCTCAGCCGGGCCCAGGGTGGCTCTGTTTGTTCCCTGTTTGGAAAGCTCTCCCAGGAAAAAGGTTCTCATCCACCCATGAAGGTAAAATCCAAACTGTCCTCTTAGGCACTGTCTCCCAAAATCACCTGTGTGGTTGACCTTGCTTAGAGAAGAGGTGTCTGGTCTAAGGTCACACAGCTCAGGGTGGCAGTCCTGTATCTTTTCCATGGAGCTGCCTTCACTTCAGCTCCCCTTAGTACACAAGGAACAGGCAGCTTACCAGTTACACCCTGTGGCCCAAGCCCCACCCAAGGCCCCTCCCTGTGGCCCCAGGCTCCCACCAAATCCCTGAGCAAATAGTGCAGTGTTGCCCATCTGTGGTTTCATGCTGAACTAATTGTATACTCAAGTGCTGCTTAATTGTGTGCCTTGATAACTGCCTCTCTTCATTCTTTAATGACCCCTGATGCCCACATGGCTCATGGGTGAAGTTGTGCTGGGCCTGAGATGACCCTTCCAAGGTTGTGCTTCCAGGACTCAGCTCCTGGACAGGGACAGTCAGCCATGAGGGATAGGGTGGGACCAGGGCAGGGGCTCTCCTGGCTCCTGATACCTGCTCACCTGCCCCCCAGCATTGCTGCCACCTGTTATAGGTGACTGAGAAGTGGGTACAGGGCACCTTCAGACTCAACCCCAATGATGAGGACATCCACAGAGCCAGCAAGTGCCACCTGAAGGTATGAGCCCTGCAGCCCCACCGCTTTCCTGGCCTCCCATCTCCACCCAGCCCCGGGCCACTTTGAGCATTAGCACCATCGTTCTGTTTACTTTGCCATTGGCAGACAGCAGCGGAGACCTCAGAACATGGGCCAATTGCGGTGGCTCATGCCTATAATCCTAGCACTTTGGGAGGCTGAGGTGGGAGGATCACTTGAGGCCAAGAGTTCGAGACCAGTCGGGGCAACATAACAAGGTTCCATAACTACAAAAAATTGAAGAAAAAAAAGAACAACAGGGCTAAGTAGAATTGGTGAGAGATTTGGGCAAGACCTGGGGCCCTGGGGTAGAGAGGGAGGTTGGCAGGGCTGATGAAAGCTGCCCTGCCTGAATTGACTCCTCTGGGCATATAGACTGTGACCCTGGGCCTCCCTTCACTTCCAAGAGCTCATTGGTGAAACTGCTGGGAAGCTGCACACAGGATGCAGCTGGAATGACCATGTGCCTCTAGCCCCTCCATCACCACTTCTCCATGCTGTCCCAACCTTGGGGAGCCCATGGGGCAGTTAGAGCTCAGAAGAGTCCTGGCTCCCCAGGGAAGCAGCTCATCAGCCTCCCTGAGCATCACCTCCTCCTCCCACAGGTGGTCATGGACCTCAGGCTGTGGATGCTGCAGATCTGCTCCATGCTCTCCAGCCTCCTGTGGGAGCTCATCAGGGCCATGGTGGATTGGACAGAGGTGTGAGTTCCCCAGGGACACCCAGGGGGCAGGGTGGATGGCAGCCTGAACAGCAGACTAGGTGGCAGGGGTGAACAGGGTGGGGGTGCCAGGCCCTGGGGGACAGGGGTATTGCAGAACTCTGGGATCGAGGCAGAGCAGCCAGGAGTGGGGCATTTCCTGCAGGCCCCAATACTCCTATGGCAGTCTAGCTCAGCAGGTAGGGAAGAGTCACCCTTCATGGGTCCTGGTGTGTGGCTCACGACTGTAATATCAGCACTTTGGGAGGCAGAGGCTGGTGGATCACCTGAGGTCAGGAGTTCAAGACCAGCCTGGCCAACATGGTAAGACCCTGTCTCTACTAAAAATATAAAAATTAGCCAGGCGTGTGGTGTGCACCTGTAATCACCGCTACTTGGGAGGCTGAGGCAGGAGAATCCCTTGAACCCGAAAGGCAGAGATTGCAGTGAGCTGCAGTTGCATCACTGCGCTTCAGCCTGGGAGACAGAGTGAGACTCCATCTCAAAAAATAAAAAATAAAGAGAACTCACCCTTTGCATATTTGAGGGAAGGAAACTAAGGCACTAGCTTGGCTGTGCCTGGAGCAGCAAGAGTCTCTCCCCACCCTGCCTGTGCCCCACGTCTCCCATATTCTGTGTCCCCACCCAGCCCATCTGGCAAAAGACAGAGCCAAAAGCTGCCTCCTGCTGTCCTCATCCCAGGCTTTGGCTTCTGGGGCCTGGTGTCTTTGGGTCTGGATTTGTTCCTTGCAGACCTGGAGGAGCTGCTGAGGAGTCTCCATGTGTTGTTAGAGACCCCTCCTCTTTGTCAATTCTCTGTGACTCCTGTTTCTCAGACTTGGAGGGAAATAAGGGCACACAAATTGTCACTGTGGAGTTGGGGCAAGGCTGCTAGGAGGAACAGGGAGTGTCTGCTACTGAGTTCAGGGTTTCTTTAATTTACTTTTTTTCTTTGTGACAGGGTCTTGCTCTGTCGCCTAGTCTGGAGTGCAGTGGTGCAATCTCTCCTACCTGCAAATTTTGCCTCCCTGGTTCAAGTGATTCTCGTGCCTCAGCCTCCCAAGTAGCTGGGATTACAGGTGTGTGTCACCACATGCAGCTAACTTTTGTATTTTTTTCAGTAGAGATGGGTTTTACCATGTTGGCTAGGCTGGTCTCTTGAACTCCTGAGCTCAGGTGATCTGCCCGCCTCAGCCTGCCAAAGTGCTGGGATTACAGGCATAAGCCACTGTGCCAAGCCTAATTTTTAAATTTTTAACTGTTTTTTTGAGACAGAGTTTTGCTCTTGTCACCCAGGCTGAAGTGCAGTGGCACTCGGCTCAGTGCAACCTCTGCCTCCCAGATTCAAGCAATTCTCCTGCCTCAGCCTCCACAGTAGCTGGGACTACAAGTACATGCCATGCCAGCTAATTTTTGTAATTTTTAGTAGAGACAGGGTATTACCATGTTGGCCAAGGTGTTCTCAATCTCCCGATCTTGTAGTCCACCCATGTTGGCCTCCCAAAGTGCTGGGATTCCAGGCGTGAGCCACCGCGCCCGGCCAAATTTATTCTTTTTAAATTGTCTTTAGAAACGAGCTTTTGCTCTGTCACCTAGGCTGGAGTGCAGTGGCTCAGTAGTAGCTCACTGCAGCCTCAAACTCCTGGATTCAAATGATCCTCCCACCTCAGCTTTCTGAGTAGATAAGACCTCAGGTGTGCACCACACCCTGTGAAGTTTTTACATTTTTTGTAGTAATGGGTTCTCACTATGTGGCCCAGTCTGGTTGAACTCCTGGCCTCAAGTGATCCTACCCTCTTGGCCTCCCAAAGTGCTGGGATTACAGGCTTGAGCCGCCATGCCTGGCCTTGAGTACAGAATTTCTTTAGGGGTGATGAAATTGTTCTAAAATTGGTGATGGATGTACACTAAAGTGTAAACTTCAAATGGGTAAATTGTATGTGAATGATACCTCAGCAAAGTTGGTTTATTTAAAACAACAACAGGCTGGACAAAGTGGCTCATGCCTGTAATCCCAGCACTTTGGGAGGCCGAGGTGGGTGGATCATCTGAGGTTAGGAGTTCGAGACCAGCCTGGCCAACATGGTGAAACCCTGTTTCTATTAAAAATACAAAAAATGAGTAACTTGAATGAGGGGCAGGGCATCCCATCTGCTCCAAGCAGCTCTTTATGAGCCCCCAGCTATTTCTGGGATCCTCAAATGAAACCTCCCAAGTCATACCCAACATGGGCCTCCTCCCCTGTTCTAGGCCCCTCTGGGAGATGCTGAGTGACAGAGGCTCAGGCTTTGGATATTCCTGGCAAAGCCTCACCCCTGGAGCCTCACAGCTCAGTCCCAGTTCGTGGTTCACATGGCCCCATTTCATCCTCTTTTTCCCTTGAGAGCGATTTGTCCCTGGGAGATCCTGGATCCCTCATTCAGGTACAGTGCTGTAGGTCAACAATTCTTCCCAGGGGTGACCCAGGCCTGCAGGGTCCCAGTGTCACTGGCAGGCCTTGACCCGGCCTCCACCGAAGCCCCTGCTCCTCCTCTCCCACAAGGAACATGACATCATCTTCCCAGGGTACACCCACCTGCAGAGAGCCCAGCCCCTTGACTGGTACCACTGGATTCTGAGGTGAGCTAGGTGAGGTGCAGGGGCCATGCTGGAGGGGAGGACCCTGGCTGCCCTAACCCTCTTGCCCCTGGCTTCCCACAGCCACGCCATGGTGCTGATCCTAGACTCCAAGTGGCTGCTGGAGGTGCAGAAGCAGATCTGTGTCCTGCCATAGGGAGGTGGGTGAGGCTCCAGTGCCCTAAGGGCCTGGTGGGGGTGGCTGCATAGCCTTAGGGATTGACAGATGAGCTGGGAAGGGCAGAGAGGGTCAGAAAATCAGGTTGTCTGCTGAGAGGGGGACTCTGCATGTAGCCCCAGCTCTTGCTAAGTTGGGGACATCCAAGCCAGTGAGTGTGTCTGAGCAGGGCTGGAGCTCTTCAGTGAGGTTCCTAGTGAGTCCAGCCCACTGCCCTCAGCCTGATATGTATGGACATGTGTCAGGAGACAAGGGTCTTGCACCCAAGGTGACTCAGTGCTTAGGGATAAGTCTTCTGGGGATGTTAGGGGACAAGTGTGCACCCAAGGCGACTGGGCCAGGGAAGATGTTGAGTTCCAGGCGGTTGTCCTGGCAACTAGGACTTCCTTCTCTCTCTCTCTCTCTTTCTCTCTCTCTCTCTCTCTCTGTGTGTGTGTGTGTGTGTGTGTGTGTGTATGTATGTGTGTGTGTGTGTATCTGTCTGTCTTTCATGGCTGCCTGCCAGGAGCCCTGGTCACCATGAATCCCTGTCCCTGCAGCGGGGCCATTTCGGGCAATGCCCTGGGTGTGGACAGAGAGCTGCTCTGAGCAGGTGAGATACCCTACCCCTCCTCCCTAGGGAGAGTCACCCTCAGTACCCACCAGGACACACAGACATACCAGAGGGAAGGCACCTGTGGCCCCTGGTGAAACCATCATTCATTGCCTATGGGCCCTGAGCTTATCCAGGCCAGGGGTCACCCATGGCAGGGGTGCCTGGTACTGAGAGACTCAGGGCTCCTACCTCCTTCCTGAGACTGTGGAAATGATGCCTCCCCCCTGCTCCCACCCCACCCCCCCTTATCCTCTTTCCAGGGGGATGGGGCCAGGCAACCTGGTTAGGGGAGAGGATGCCACTCCCTGTTCTTCACCCCAGCCCTGCTTCCTCCCAACCCCCAGAACTCAACTTTGGTGCCATCACTCTGAATAGCATGGATGCCACCAGTGAGCATGACTTCGTTGGTGAGTCTTGGGGATCCAGTCCCCTGCCCTGTGCCTCACTTCTGTCCCCCAGCCCAGCTTCTCTCCAGTCTTTTCCTACCCCTGTATGGTCAGACTGGTTGTGATGGTGATTGTACACTGAAGTGTAAAATTTAAATGAGTAAATTGGGCAGGGCACAGTGGTTCATGCTGGTAATCCCAGCACTGGCCAACATGGTGAAACCCCATTTCTACTAAGAATACACAATTTAACTGGGTGAGATGGTAGGTGCCTGTAGCTACTTGGAAAGCTGAGGCAGGAGAATTGCTTGAACCCAGGAGGCCAAGGCTGCAGTGAGCTGAGATCACACCAATACACTCCAGCCTGGGTGACAAGAGTGAAACTATCTCAAATAATAAAATAAAGTAAAATAAAATATAAATAAATAAATGGGTAGACTGTATGTGAACGATACCTCAGTAAAGCTGGGTTATCTTATTTTTTGTTTTGTTTTGCTCCCTTGCCAGGCTTGAGTGCAGTGGCACGATCTCAGCTCACTGCAACCTCCACCTCCTGGGTTCAAGTGATTCTCCTGGCCCAGCCTCCCAAGTAGCTGGGATTACAGGTGCGTGACAGCACACTCAGGTAATATTTTTGTATTTTTAGTAGAGACGGGGTTTCACCATGTTGGCCAAGATGGTCTGGATCTCCTGACCTCGATTTGCCCACCTTGGCCTCCCAAAGTGCTGGGATTACAGGAGTGAGCCACCACACCCAGCCAAAGCTGGTTTATTTAAGACAACAACAGTAACAAAAACCAGGCTAGGTGCAGTGGCTCACATCTGTAATTCCAGCACTTTGGGAGGCCAAGGCAGGAAGATTGCTTGGGCCAGGTGTTTTAGACCAGAATGGGCAACATAGCAAGACCCCATCTTTACTCAAAATGAAAATTTAGGTCAGGGACAGTGGATCACACCTCTAATTGAGAACTTTGGGAGGCCATGGCAGGTGGATCATGAGGTCAAGAGATTGAGACCACCCTGGACAACATGGTGAAATCCCATCTCTAATAAAAATAGAAAAATTAGCTGGCCATGGTGCCAGCTACTCAGGAGGCTGAAGCAGGAGAATCACTAGAACCTTGGAGGTGGAGACTGCAGTGAACCAAGATCTCACCATTGCACTCCAGCCTGGCAACAGAACAGACTCAGGAAAAAAAAAATGAAAATGTAGCCAGGTCTACCCCACCGCCTAACCTCCTCTTACTCCCTGTATGGTCAGGCTGGGTAAGTACCGGAGAGGCTTGGTGACTGGGAACCTTTTCTTTCTCCTAGCTGAGTTTCTGTTCTGGGCTTCATTCTGCATGACCCATCTCAGTAGGACGGCCAGGGACCTTATCCTCTATGGCACCAAGGAATTCAGCCTCGTGTAGCTCTCAGATGCCTACAGGTAAGCCCTGAGCTGCCACTTCCACCTGCCCCTCCCAGCCTCTGTGTTCCCCACCCCCCTTTGATATGGCTTCCTTCCTCCCTGCCCTCCGCCAGACCTGGCCAGTGAGCTGCTGGACCAGCCGAGGGCCCAGCCCCTTCAGTGCCTGCATCTCTGTCCCCAGCACCAGAAGCAGCCTGATGCCCCAGAAGAAAAACCATGACCGCTTGAAACTGATCTGGAGTGAGGTGGGGTGTGTGTTTGGGTGGGTGAGCATGGCAGGGAGAAAGGAAGGGTGGATGTGAGGTCCCCAGGGGTTGGGATTCCTGGCCCAGCCCCATGCCTCCTTCTTGCAACATGCTGTGCTCCTGATGACCCTCAAGGGACTTGCCAGCACCTGCAACAAAGACCTAGAGGTGTGAGGCTGGGGACGGTGGTTGGGGGAGGCCTGCCTGCCTACCCACCATGTGCCAGTTCTTGGGGTTCTGCCATACCTAGGCAGAGACTCCCAGGATTGCTGTACCTACTCCCATCCTGTGCACTCAGCCCCATCTGTGGCTGCTTTTGGAGCCCTCAGCCCTTCCTTTGGGTATGGAGTATTCTTCCCATGGAAGGCAGTGGGGATGCTTCAGTGTGGGTTGGAGTTGTGGGGACACTGGGTGCCAAGGAGCTGCTAGGCCCTCACCTCCTGCCATGTACCTCCCTGGAGGATGGGAAAGCTTTGAGGTGTCAGACACCATGAGTGCCGTGCTTCGGGTGGCTGCTGGTATCATCTCTATGCTGCATGCAAGACCACACCCACCTGCCTGCCTCTCCTCCCCTAGATCCCAGGCACTGGGGTGGGCTTGCCAGGAGGGTGGCCTTGGGAGGAGGCAAGGTGGGGCTGGACGACCTGGGCAGGGAAGGAGAAGTGTGCTCACTCCTGCTCCTGGGGAACAGGGAAGGGACAGAAGCTTCTGCCATGCAATGGAAGTAAATGAGACTCAAGGGACCTGGGGCCTGTCAACTGACCCAACTAGAACCCTTTTAAAAATGAAAATTTATATAAAAGGTTGGTATGGTGGCTCACGCCTGGAATCTCACACTTTGGGAGGCTGAGGCAGGTGGAGCACTTGAGTTCAGGATTTTGAGACCAGCCTGGCCAACATGATGTAATCATGTCTCTTAATAAAAATACAAAAATTAGCTGGGTGTGGTGGTCCACACCTGTAATCCCAGCTACTTAGGAGGCTCAGGTAGGAGAATTGCTTGAACCCGGGAGATGCAGTGAGCCAAGATCATGCCACTACATTACAGCCTGGACAACAGAGTGAAACTCCATCTTCAGATATGTAAATTAATTAATTAAATATCTTAAAATACTATTTTTTAGAGACAGGGTATCTTTTTTCATCACCCAGACTGGAGTGCAATGGTGTGGTCATAGCTCACTGCAGCCTCAAACTCCTGGACTCAAATGGTCCTCCCACTTTAGTCTCCAAAGTAACTGGGACTACAGGTATGCCCCACCATGCCTAGATAATTTTTTTTTTGTAGAGACAGGGTCTTCCTGTGTTTCCCAGGCTGGTCTCAAACTCCTGGCCCCAAGCCATCCTTCCACTTTTGTCTCCCAAAGTGCAGGAATTACAGGCATGAGCCACTTTACCTGGCTGAGTTCTTTTAAAATCAATTATTATGGGAAATTTTGCCTATAACAGCTAGAGAATGAATAATGAACCCTATGTACTGACACCCAGCTTCAACAACAATCAGCTCATGAACATTCTGGCTCCAGCTGTCATTACCCACAGCCCAACCCCCCTGTAATCCCAGCATTTTTGGAGTCCAAGGTGGGTAGATCACCTAAGGTCAGGAGTTCCAGGCCAGCCTGACCAACATGATAAAACCCTGTCTCTACTAAAAGGCAAAAAAATTATCTGAGCGTGGTGCTGCATGCCTGCGTGGCGTGGAGCGGCGGGTGGTGGAGACACTGCGCCAGACCAGCCCCCTGGTGTGCACTGTGGCCGAGCTGCAGCGGGACAACCAGTAGCTACAGGCACAGCTTGAGCGCCTGACGCGCCAGGTGGAGGCGCTGGGCTTGGCCAGCGGGATGTCCCCTGTGCCTGGCACCCCGGGCATCCCAGGCACACCCAGTCCCCCACTCGTGCCCGGGGTCCTAGACAGTGCTCCTCGCCTGGGCAGCGCGCGCTTCGCCAGCCACGCCACCTTCTCACTGTCAGGCCGCGGCCAGTTGAGCCCCCGGGAGCTCGAGCGCTGGTGACGGGGAGTGGGGCTCCAAACCGGCTGCCGCCCCTTCGCCCCGACCACTGGCGTCCGCGCGTCTTAGGGGCTAGGACCTATCGCCGGCCGGACGGACTAGGCGTTGGGGTCCTGCCGCCCCTCCAGAGTTGGAGAGGGCAAGGGGAGGACCGCTTAGCCTGTCCGCTGCACCTGTCTTGGGCCCTCACCTTTTTTTGGAGCGAGACTCTGTTTGCTCAGAGTCCAGTCTCCCTCGCTCCTCTGTCCCATGACACCAAGGTCCTGGGCGCCAAGGTCCAGTTCCTGACTGTTCAGCACTGCCTGGGGCTGCGCGGGGCGTGTTGGAATGGTCACTACCCCTGCCTGCCCCCCTCTCCATTCACGCGCCCCTGCATTGCCGTTTCACTGAGGCCTGACGGCTCTGGTTATTAATTAACCCAGATTGAGAAGTCAGGCCCCTGGATGAGTAGGGAGGGGGGCCGAGGGGCAGCGGCATTCCGAAATGATCAGCAGTGGCGTTTGGGAACCCTGCATTGCTGGGTGGGGGCTGGGGGTTGAAAATCCCTTACTGTGAAGGGAGAGAGGTGGGAACCAGCCTCCAGTGGCATATTCCTGGCGTCAGTGACTGGCCAGAGCCCCACACTGTGTGGGGATGGGGCAGAGGCCGACAGACGTCACTACTTTCCACATGGGCTACCCAGGGCAGTTAGAATGTTTCCATGGCGTGTGCAGTGACCCTTGGGTGGGATTTTCCATCCTGGTCAGGCATGTGCTCTGGGGTTGGGTTCCCAGGGTCTGCGGCTGTGTAACCTGCACCTGCTCCCTCCTTGGTCTGATCCATGGGGTACTCATATTTCCTGCTGTGGGCTGGGATGGACCTCAGGGGGCCTGGAGGAGGGTATCAGATTGGGCCTTCCCCCTGGAGGTCCCAGCCAGGGTGGGAGATGGCCCCAGACCAAGGTTGGGCAGCTGGAGGTGCTCTGCTCCAGACACGGTAGTTAGTCCCTTCTCAGTGGGTTTCCCAGCAAGGCTTTGTGCTGGGGGCCTGGGGTTGCTGCCGCTGCTGCAGATGGGAGTGGGGTGGTGCATTAAGCCTCAGAAACGCTGAAAGGACTCACTGGTGACAGTGCCACCACGAGGCATGTGAGTGGGGTGGGGAGTGGCAAATGCTGTGGTGCACGGGGCAGAGGCGCTGGTCTTTGTCCAGCCTGTGAGAGGTTCTGATGCGTGTCCTGGGGGCAGAGTCTGTGGGTGTCCCAGTGCTCCGTGTGGAGCATCTGGAAATGTGGATACACTTAGGTCTGGCTTCTGAACAGGACACTTTACGTGGTCGTGTGCACGTACGTGCACGCGTGCACACACACACACACACAGAGTGGAGAGGATTCTCTCCAGTTGTGACTTTTGTCAATGGAAATTAGCCATTATTCACTGGCACCAGGCTGGTCCTCTGGCTTAGGGGTTGGTGCGTGAGGCTCAGAATGAGGGTCTTTGTGTCTGGCCAGCTCTCTTGGGGGTGGATGGAAGGTGGATGGTGGCTGGAGATGGGTAACTTAATTGTGACAGTCCACAGAGAAAGGGAGGGTCTGAGCTGGGGCATGGGCCATGGTGTGTAGAGGAGCTGCCTTGGGCAGGGATTTCAAAGGGGAGTGAGCAGACAGGGTAGTCTCAGAGGGGAGCCCTGGCTTGGAGGACTGCTGGGCCACAGATCTGGGTGGAGATGCTGGGTTCCACCCAGGCCGTGCTGAATGTGAGGTTCTTTGGGAAACCAGGTGAAGCTGTCTCAGAGCAGGTGGATGCTGGATCTGGTGCTCCAGAGACAGGGCAAGGCTGGAGATGTGGGAGCTCTCTGGGCTGAGGCAGAAGAGTTAGAAGGAAATAAAAAATAGACTGGGGAACTTCCAGGGAGTGAGGAGGGCC
Source organism: Saguinus oedipus (assembly GCA_031835075.1). NCBI lineage: Eukaryota > Metazoa > Chordata > Mammalia > Primates > Cebidae > Saguinus > Saguinus oedipus. The sequence continues at coordinate 2,761,249 of CM063175.1, read as the reverse complement.
TGAGAGCTCATTCTTAGCAAACCAGAGAGGGAGCCCTCAGGAAATAAGAGGCTGGGGTCAGTGGGAATGCATCAGCCTCCTGGGGAGCGAGGCTGGAAACCCAGGCACCCAGGGGATGCATCTGCCTTTTGGGGGGTGAGGCTGGAGACCCAGGCCGCCAGGGGATGCATCAGCCTTTTGGGAGGTGAGAATGGAGACCCAGGCAGCGAGGGGCGTGAACAGCAAGTGTAGGTGAGCTCTGTGGGGGGAGCATGGCTACAGTGTCCAGTTGGGTTAGAAGCCCCACACCCCTTGAACCCTGGCTCTCTGGGCCTGAGGCAGCTGCCACGGGCTGACCTCACAAGCACCAATCCCCACCTCTCTTGCTGTCCTCCACCTCGGGAGTATTGACATGGCCTCCAGGCCGGTGTCCGGCCCAAGAGGAGGGACTGTGTGGAGCCATCCACATTCTGGGGCTGACGTGCTGTGACCAGCACTGTGTGATCAAGGTCTTGGTCACAAACAAGTAGCCAGGGCACAGGGTGAGACATGAGTGTCAGCCGTGGACAGTCACAGCTGAACACTGGGCAGCTGGGCGTCTACCTCTCGGAATGTGTCTGGGTAGTGGGGGTTTTGGTGGGACAGTCTCATCACACCCACACAAGCCAGGGGTGACTGTACTACCTGGCATTGTAGAGGCTGGTGTCATGCTGACCCTCTGTAACAAGCCACGACATTTAGAGAGCCATTTGCTTTCAAACTGGGGACTGAGGGATTGGAGGTACATTGTCTCCAGTATATAAATGTGCCCTGGACTCAGCACAGGAAGGGCTGATCAAGCAATCATGTCTGGCTGGGAGCAGGGAGCTGGGAGCCAGCTGGGGGCCTGGGGTGGATGGTGACAGCCTGAGGCCAGGCCCAGGCCCCAGCAGGTTGGGTTAGAGCTGCAACCTGGAAATGTCATCTTCAACTGAGCTGGAGCCACTGAGTTCCCATGGCCGAGGCCACAGAGGCCACAGGAGCAGCCACCAGGAGCCCCATGTCAGAAGCCCAACCATGAAAGAAACCAGACTCACCTTATCTGCCTGCCTTTCCCAGACACACTCTGATAAGACAGTTAAATACTTTAGGGAGAAGTTTGAATCGAGTCCTTTCAAATGGTGGTGTCAGTGGAGGAGGCCAGGTCAGCATGTGAATAGTCTTAGGATGGGGCTCTGGCCCTGCATGGGCTTTGTCCCCACAGATGGGTCCATGCAGTTCAGGCAGCATTCAGAAGGCCTGAAATATTCATCCTGCTTCACAAAAATGTCTAAAAGCTTTTCCAATGTGAAGGCCCCTGAAATCAGACTTATTACCCCAGACCTGGGCTCCCTCACAGGGCACCTCCCCCTTCTCGAAACAAAGCTGATGTGGGACTTTTGGGGGGTACCAGGCCAGCTCAACAGGACCTTTCCCCAGTGCCAGGGCTCTCTAGTGATTTCTGCCCAGTCCCAGATTGGAGTTGCCTCCCTGGTTTCCTTCCCAATGACCAAGGCAGCTGCCCTGAACAGAGGACCGCAGTAGCCTACTGAGGGGTCTGCAGGGACAGCTCGTTCCAGCCCAGCCCTCTGGTTGAAGAGCACTGGGTTCTGTGAAGGTCCTAGTGGGTGGTGGCCCCAGTCCCACCCCTTTTCCTCATTCTCGTCTAAGATAGCCTGTGGGCCAGGGTGCACACTGACCCAGGCCCTGGGAGACAAGTGGCCTGAGTTTTCCTCTTTCCCCAGAAGGCCAGAGCACTTCATACACAAAGCCCTGGCTTGGGATAGGAGACCCGAGTACCATACATTGACTCTGCCACTGCCTCTCCCCATCTGTATGATGATGGGTTGGAGGGTGGTCTCAGAATAGCCCCTTGCTCCTTGACCCAAGGCCTGGGCAGAGCCCTTTCCCCCAGTGAGGAATGCTTCTAGTCTTGGGGCAGGCAAGCTTGGGAGTCTGGGCTCAGCCCTGCTCCCCAGCCCACAATAGCCCAGCCCCTTACCCTCCTCCCTTAGCAGGGATCTAGCCTAGAGAACTGACTTCCAGGCCTGGTATAGCACCTGATCCTGGGGCACCATGGGGGTTTTTGAGGGGACTGCAACCTGCAGGGACAGGCATCTGTGGGGGACCCACCTCCCCACCCACCCATAGAGACACACATTTCCTGGGAAAATGGTTTCACCCTCAGCCTTTCCTCCCAGGGCCCTGCCTGGGCCTGTGGAACTGTCACACAAGAGCAGGGGCATTGGGGGAGGCATGAAGACCCCAGAGCCAGAGTCCTGGTGATAGTGGGGCCTGGGGTCCCAGCTGGACTGACTGGTTCTCCTCCCCCTGCCGACATGGCTGCCATGGCCGACATGGCTGGAGGGGTGCCCATTCTGCTGTGCGTGCCTTGAGATGCTGAGTGCTTCTCCTGTGTTCCTGAGAACAGGCCTGGCCTCTCCCTCCCACTCCCAAATCAAGAGCTGTGGAGTCACCTCCTCTCCAAGGCTGGCTCTCCTCAGGCTCTGGGTCCTGTGTGCTCTGAGCTCCCCAGGGCACCCACCCTTCAGAGGTCCCCTCACCTTTCTTAGCCTATAAATGTGGTCTTGCCTCTTCCCTCTGGAAAAATCCCTCAGACCCCTTCCTCTGGCTGCCCTCAAGGCTAAGGTTACTGTACTGCCTTCATTCCCCTGGGACCTCTCCCCTAGGCCTCTCCTGTCCCCACCGTCCCTCATTCCATGCTTCTAAGCACCCATGGCCTCTTCTTTTGCTGAACCCAATGGATGCCTGATTGCATTTCCTCTTCACCTTTTCTTCCACCCCAGGCTGCCATTGGATAAAACTGGCTTTTTTTCCCTTTTGTTTTGAGACAGAGTCTCACTCTGTTGTCCAGGCTGGAGTGCAGTGGTGCAATCTCCGCTCACGGCAACCTCCATCTCCTGGGTTTAAGCGATTCTCCTGATTCAGCCTCCCAAGTAGCTGGGATTACAGGCATGTGCCACCACACCTGACTAATTTTTGTATTTTTAGTAGAGACGGGATTTCACCATGTTCAGCAGGCTGGCCTTGAACTCCTGACCTCAAGTGATCCAACCGCCTCAGCCTCCCAAAGTGCTAGCATTATAGGCATGAGCCACTGCATCCAGCCCCGTGCCTGGCTTCTGGATTCAATTCCTTCCTGGCCTTGGTTTTCTCACCGTTCTTCAAGGGCTCCTCCTATCTCTCTGGCTGCTCCTCATTCTCTGCTGACTGCTCTTTTACTTCCTGAGATGTGGGGACCTTATCCCAGGGGCCCCAAGCTACTCTTCCTCTGCTGGACTTCCAGGAGCCCAATGCATGTCCTGACTCCTGTTTTTCAACATGCTCATCCTTCTTTCCTCTCTCTCTTTTTTTTTGGCAGAGTCTTGCTCTGTCACCCCAGGCTAGAGCGCAGTGGTGCGATCTCAGCTCACTGCACCCTCCACCTCCCAAGTTCAAGTGATTCTCCTGACTCAACATCCCAAGTAGCTGGGATTACATGTGCCCACCACTACGCCCAGCTAATTTTTGTATTTTTAGTTGAGACAGGTTTTCACCATGTTGGCCAGGCTGGTTTCGAACTCCTGAACTCATGATCCCCCCGCCTCGGCCTCCCAAAGTGCTGGAATTACAGGTGTGAGCCACTGTGCCCAGCCTCATCCTTCTTTTCTCTTAAACTACAGACTCAAAAATTCAGCTACCCCCTCAGTTGCCTGATGTTCCAGGTGCCCCATGCCCTCATCGTGCCTCAATTGAAACCCCCATTTACCCCTTAAACCTGCCCTGCCCTACCAAGCCTGGGCTTGGAAGAGGCCTGGCACCCTTCCTCTTCCACATTGCCCAGTCTCCCAGCCCATCCCTTTTCCCCAAAGCTCCCAGTTCTTCTTGCCCATGGCTCTCCCAGTGCCCCATCTCCTCTCCCCGGTTCCTGCCCTGGACTAGAGAAGCGTCTTGCCGTCTGGTCTGCTCCACTGTGCCCCTCTCTGACATCTTCTGGAGGGTGCTCCTGAAACACAGAGCTGAGAACCTTGGGTTCCTTCCCATCTAAGGTGTCAAGGACCCTGGGTGGGCAGCCTGAGTGCGCTGCTCCATCTGCCTGCGTCCTGGGTGGGTGTGGTCAGGATACCTGTGCCTTGATATCTCTGCAGAAGCAGATACTGACCACTTTGCAAGGCGTGCCCTCCCTTGCTCATCCTCTGGGCTCACTCTGGATGTGGCTCAGGCACCCCTGGCTCTGAGAGGCTCTCCTTGCCCTGATGGGTTGGATGGAGCCCGTGCAAGGCATCCTTATGCTGACACAGCCCCCTCTGTTCACCAGCCTGGCTCCCCTAGCAGACCCATTCCCCATGGCAGGGTGTGCACCTCCTGCCCTGGCTGTGGGAGGAGCTGAGCCCTCTGGGCCAGGGCTGCATCACCATTTGCCTGGGAACCTTGTAGACCAGGGCATCTACAAGACGCACAGCTGACCGCTCAAGCCGCTCATCCTGGGCTCTTGGTGGAGACCCTACCAGCCCCATGGATGCCTTTGCTGGGAGCAGGGGAGCAAGACCATGGTTAAGACCTTCTTTCCTGCCACAAGTCCCAGCTGGTTTCCACTGTATAGCCTTGGGCAGGGCACATGCCCTCTTGGAGCCCTCAGGTCCCATCTGTCAAATGGCTCTGGCAGCATCTACTGTGAGGACTGAAGCTGGTTGGCATAAGGGGTGTGCCCGGAAGAAGGGCTGGATGTTGGGTGGATGCTGAGTGCTGCATGCCTAGTCTGCTCCCATTTCTCAAACAGGAAAACTGAGACCTTGAGGGGAAGTGATGTGGCCCAGGTCAGCATGGCCTGGATCCCAGGTTCCCCACTGGCTCCTGGTCTTGGCTGTCTGTCTACCCTCACCTGCCCCACCCACTCCTACCACCCATCCAGGAGGGATGAGTTGCCTGCAGCTGACCAGGCTCTGAATGGCTGGGTAAATTGTGTCCCGGCCACCCATGCACGGGCCTCAGCAGGATCGGGGCACTGTTGCTCATTGTTGGTGCAGAAGGACCTGGTGTCACTGGTTCCTGCTGCTCCTGCAAGGGCAGCCATGCCAGCCTGGCCCAGGTGAGAGGGGCAGGGGGCCAGGCACTCCTGACCGTCATGTGATCCAGCCTGGGGGAAAGGGTGAGGTGGCCTCACCTACTTTGGAACCCTCAATCTTGATGTCTGTACTCAGCCTTTTGGGACTCTGGGAGGAGCCCAGTGGAGGTATTTGCCTCCCAGGATCTTGCCAGAACCAGGAGGGGGTTTGGGGCAGGAAGCTTCTGGGGGTGGGCAGTTTATGTCTCTGCAAAATCTGGATCATAATGAGGCCAGTGAGTCAGAGATGAAAAAGGCCTTAAACTCCTGCATCATGGAAAATGGGCACCAGCTGGGGGCAGGTAGGGCAGTGGAGGGGTGGTTGGGTAGGTTTGGGGGTTTAGTAAGGCCTTGGTCAAGTATCTGCACCAGGCCAGCCCTTGGCCTGGGGGGGACTCTAATTTGAACCCCAGCAGGCAGAGAGGCTGCCAGGAGAGCAGCATCATTCAGTAGAACTTTTGAAACACAGAGGAAAGTCGGGAGATCTCAGGTGGTAGTGAGTTCTCCTGTTTCTAGAGGAAAGCAAGTAGAGGCTGAGGAATTTTCCTAAGCACTGAATAGGGTGGAGAGTGGGCTGATGAGCCAACTAGTGTTTATGAAGCTGGCCATGAAGGGAAGCTGGGAAACTCAGCTCTGGTTGGAGCAGCAGCATATCCCTGGTAGGAAGGAGGTCAGGGAGGCTGGAGCAGTTAGGGAGGCCTTCCTGGAGGAAGTTGGAGGAAAGTTCAGGGAGGCTAGAGCCCTTCTGGGAGGTCTCAGGCCCCTGTGGCTCCCACAGCTGACCACCCACTCTTGCTGGTCACATGTTCCAGGTCCAGGTGATGGTATCCCCGAGGTTGCCCAAACCTTCCAGGCACCAGATCTCCCCAGGCCTCGCCCCATGAGTCTCTCCTTGTGGCTTCCCCACCAGCCAGTCACGCTGTCACCTGAGTCTCTGACAGGTTCTCTGGGGAGACCTCAGCTGTGGCTCTATCACCCACATCTGCTGCCATCCTGGGAGGCCTCAATCTGAGCCCCAGCGAGGCCACCATGCCCTGGACTCCCAGTCCTAATGGACAGAGCAGCCTCTGGTGGACCTCCCCTTAGGATGGGAGTGGCAGGGCCGGGGCTGGGGAGGGGGAGTCAGTGGGTGACTTGGAAAATGAGGGACCAAGCCAAGCCCAGCCCTGCCTCTGCCTGCCATGTCTGCCCCTTCCCTTAGCCCATCCTCCCAGGCTCCTGCCCAGAGATGCTGAGAAAGCATCATCCCTGGTGGGGGTGACCATGGCTTTTAGTACAGGTTGAGGCCACAGTTTAAAGGTGGCTCTTGCCCTGCACATTGGCACTGTGCCCTCCCTCAAGGCCCCAGGCCTGATGTGGCCTGTGGTCAGGCCTCTGTGCTGTGTCCTGGCAGAGATGGCAAGGGCCTCTGTGGGACAGGTTTTGGAGTGGTGTTTGCAGGATACATGGCATGGGCCCTGAGCTCTGTGCTCTCAGGAGCAGGGCAGGGACAGCTGAAAAGACCTCTTTGATGTTGTTGCTGTGAGTGTCCATCTTCCTTTCTCTGCCACTGTCACTGAGGCAGGGCTGGCTTAGCCCAGAGTGTTTGTTCATCCATGCAGTGATGCTGCATCAGAGGAAGGGAGGCTGTGGCTGCCTTCCCTGGGCAGGGGTGTGTCACTTCTCTCCCTCTCTCTGTTCCACAGAGAAGAGTTCCTCTTTCACAAGGTCTGTGTCAAGCTCTGGCCACGGGGCAGTGACAGCCAGGAAACACAGCGACAGGTTGTTCAGGGCCTGTGTTCCTATGTGGTCACCACAGCCCAGATGTCTTCTTGGCTTTGGATGCAGGCCACTCAGGGGTTGGCATCTCCATGGAAGGCTTGGGGCTGGATCTCTAGAGCACTGGGTGGCAGGGCTGGGGGAAGGTGTGAGCAAGGAGTGGGGCGGTAGGGCTGGGTGGAGAAATGTGGCCACAGGCTGGTTTCTTTGTGGACCCTTCAAGTCAGTCAAAAGATTGGAAGAGGAGCCAGTCTCCCTGGTGCACCCCTGGAATCTCAGCACCGTAGGAGGCCAAGGCCGTGGGTCACCTGAAGTGAGGAGTTCAAGACCAGCCTGGCCAATGTGGTGAAACCCAGTCTCTGTAAAAATACAAAAATTAGTGGGGTGTGGTTGTAGATGCCTCTAATACTGGCTACTCGGGGAACTGAAATGGGAGAATCACTTGAAACCAGGAGGTAGAGGTTGCAGTGAGCCAAGATCATGCCATTGCACTCCAGCCTGGTCAATAAGAGTGAAATTCCATCTCAAATAAATAAATAAATAAATACAAAAATTAGCCGGCCATGGTGATGGGTGCCTGTAATCCCAGCCACTTGGGAGGCTGAGGCAGGAGAATTGCTTGAACCTGGGAGGCAGAGGTTGCAGTGAGCCGAGATGGCACCACTGCACTCCAGCCTGGGTGAGAGTGAGACTCTGTCTCAAAAAAAAAAAAATTGGAGGAGGTGTCTTAGCCAGCAAGAAGGGGAAGACAGGAGCGTGGTCTTTTTCCATCCCAGCCTGCTGGGGTCCCTGGGAGGAGGGAACTTCCTGCCCACAGGCTGCAGGCAGGGGCAGGTGAGCCAGGCCTTCCCTGTGGCACAGGCTCCCCCCTCTGGCCAGTGGAACTGTAATTGGGAGTCGGGGTGGGGTAGCAGGCTTGGCTTTTTTTTTCTTTAATAATTAGAGGATAATTGTGACTTCCTTGCAAACAGTTTCAGAGGAAACAGAGGGGTCTTATCTCATGGCAGTGGAGGCAGGAGGCCTGGTCCCACTAGGCTGGTTCTGGGCACATCTCCTGCCTGAGGAGGGGGTCCCCTGTCCTCCCCAGGCAGTGACACCTGCCAAGGGGTGGTGATGTCCAGCAAGGGGCCTGGCATCCCTCCTGAGTTGGGTCTATGGGCCAGGCCTGCACCAGGCAGCACAGTTCAGAAAACGTGCCAAACCAGCAGGTATTCTGAGCAAGGGGGCTCCTCTCTGAGCACCCATCATGGTGCAGCTGCCTTGTCACACTCAGTGGGTTGGAGACCCCGGGGCCTGCTGAGCTAGTGATGGCTGCTGGGCCCACATCCCAACTCAGCGATTTCCTCCTCAGCCCACCGCTGGTGACACCACCCCAGTCGCCCGTGTCCCCACAGCTGCCAGCCACAACTCAGGTCCATCATCCAGGGGAGCATCACAAGGAGCTGGTGAGGTCACAGATGCTGCCCCGCACCTTGGGAGTGCAGGCCCGGAAGGCATTGTTTGAGAAGAGGGAGCAGGAGATGGTGGGCAAGTACGGATGCCCACTCACAGATGGGGGAGGGGCAACACAGATGCCCACTCAGATGGGGGGGTAGAGTATGGATGCCCACTCACAGATGGGGGTGCTCCCCCAGTGTGCTGACACTGAGACAGGGCTGAGTGGGCACTGAAGAGTCAGGTTCAGCCCTGTCCTGTTCCTGAAGACGAGATGTCTCGGAAAAGGGACAAAGTTAGGGCTGGGCCACAGGGCATATTGGGGGAATGGGGCTCCAGTTGTCAGGGGAAGAGGGCTGTGAGGCATGGTGCTGGGCCTGGTAAGAGCCCCTCTTTCCTCCACCATTCTCAAGGCCCTGGGTCTGACCCCAGTGCCCCCAGGCTGCCCTCACACCCATGTTCCCCATAGGTTGTGGCTCCTTTAGTTTCTGGGCATGACTGGGGACTGGACAGGGACTGAGATTCCTGGTGGGAGCTGGGAGGCCCAGCATGGGGTTGGCCTCACCTGAGGACTGCATAGGTGGTGCCCTGGGACCAAATGCCCTGCAGCCCGCTACCAGACCTTGAGAGATGAGGGCTCCAGGCCTCAAGGCTCCCTGGGCTCCAGCATATTCTCTCAGAATATGCATATCCTCTGCATATTCATCCTGCCTTCGTATCAGTTCCTGGTATTGATGCCAGCTGTGTGCAGGGTGTGGCTCAGACCTTGTGGGATAATGAAGACAACAGCCAGTCTCTGCTCAACTCTAGTGAGGGAGGCCAACTCAGGACATGTCCCCACTCACCCCAAACAACCTGGTCCTGAACATTATGGACTGTCCTTGGAGACCAGAAGAGGAAATTATCCCTCCTGGCTTGGAAGCAGCCATCAGGGAAGGAGGCCCTCCATTAGGAGAAGAGCTCAGAAGGAGGTGGGGGAGGAAGGAACAGGGAAAGGAGTTCCAGGCAGAAGGCAGGGCCTGGGGCTGTGTGGGTGGGCCAGGGTCTTCTGTCTTAGGATTCCCAAGGGACCCCTGCTTCCTGGGGTGGGAAGTAGACAGGGGACCTGGAGGGTGGTTCGGGTGAGGATGGTGCCACTGCATATCATCAAAGGAGGCTGTGTGGCTGGTGTATGGGGCAGTGCCATGGACATGGGAACAGCTAAGCCTGTGTGCTGCCAGCATCTCTCCTGGGTGAGCAGAGGGAGAAGGGGCCTCCTGCCTGTGGGTGCAGGGATGGCCTCTCCTATCCTAGACCCACAGTGGGAGATGGTGGCTGGAGGCCCCTGCAGCAGGCTTGTGCTCTCTCTGCAGGGGGAAAGGCAAGGCCTGGGCCTAGCTGAAGCAATCGCAGAGCTTCGGCATGGCCAGCACCAGCAGCATCAAGCAGATCCTGCTCGAGTGGTGCCACAGCAAGATGCTGGGCTACCAGGTGAGCCAGGCTCCTGTCCAGCTTCTGGGACACCCCCCAGAGGCCTGACCAGGCATTGCCCCAACCTTGTTCTTCAGCCTAGGCAGGAGCCTGCTGAGGCTGGGATTAAGGGATGGGAACCACAGTCATCATGCCTTCCCAGTGGGCACCTGACTGCCCATGGCATGTGCTGAGAAACCCCAGGCATCTGTGTGTCTGGGCCCTGCACTGACCACACTCCACTCCTATAGCATGTGGACCTGCAGAACTTCTCCAGCTGGAGTGACGGCATGGCCTTCTGCGCCCTGGTGCATGCCTTCTTCCCCAACACCTTCGACTACAACTCCCTGAGCCCCACACAGTGGCAGAAGAACTTCGAGCTGGCCTTCACCGTGGCTGAGTGAGTGTGGTGGCTCCTGCTGGCTGCCAGCCCCAGCCCATTCCCTAGGCCCACTGTTTCCCCAGATGGGGCATGGGATGAGTGGAACATGGTACAGCTGTCTACAAAGCTGAAGGACCCTGAGGCCATGTGGTCTGTCTACCTCTTGAGCAGATGGGAAGACTGAGGCCTGGAGATGGATGTTCCAAGTCACACAGCACTCAGTGGGGGGGGGGACTCCATTTCTGGGATACCTGCCCTCTTTGCTGGGTGTCCAGCTTCTGGGGTGTACTCTGGGAGACCAGTCACAGACCAGGCATGAAGGGCAGCCAGACAGCATCCCCCAGAGCTCTGAATCTGCCCTCTCTGTACTGAAGGGGAGATGCTGTTGCTTGCCTGACACACAGCGGCCAGTTAGCAAGAAATTGATTACTCTCCAGGCCACTTAAAAGGAGATTTTTAATTAGCCAGGCATGGCAGTGTGTGCCTATAGTCTCAGCTACTCAGGAGGCTGAGGCAGGAGAATTGCTTCAACCTGGGAGGCAGAGATTAACGTGAGCTGAGATCAAGCCATTGTACTCCAGCCTGGGTGACAGTGAGACTCTGCCTAAAAAACAAAAAGGTGATTTTGCTTCCAATCAATCACATTTTCCTTCCCTAAATCGTGTTCTGGCATTGATTGTGAAATTGCCTTGCCACTTAGGTCCCACTCCTGGGTTGAGGATGGGGATGGCTCTGGGCTCAGGAGGCACCTGGAAAGCAAGTTTAAAATTTGGTTATTGACTGAAGGCCTCCGGAGAGGTGGCAAAGTCAGGTGTGTCTGCGAGGGCTCCAGCGGGGCACAGGGGCACAGTGAAAAACTGGGCGAGGAGAATTTCATACAGGGACTCTTGACAGAGGTGTGGGCAGGGATGATGTAGAGGGCCAGGCCTTGAGCAGCAGCCTCTGAATAAGAGCAGTGTGTGGTCAGCAGCCCATGGCCTGGGTGGAGAGGACAGTCTGATGAGGGCCATGCTCAGGCAAATGGCTGTAGTCAGCTCACTGTGACCTGGCAGGGAGGCAGCTATAGGATAAGTGCCCAACTTCACTCCCCTCCTGCCTCACACCAGGGCCTCTTGGGGACTGAACCCAATAGGAAGACAGAGGGCCAGGAGTGGTGGCTGTGGTTCATCCAGGCCCCCAGGGCAGGGAGTGGGGCACAGATGAGTGGTGTTTGGGGCTGCCCAATGCTAAGCTCTCTGAAGCTCAGAGAGAAGTAAGGCCATCCCCAAAGCCAAGCCTTCTGGAGGGTGCATTTGCCATTCTCTCCCTGCCTTTGTGCCCACTGGTGTCAGCCTCTGACATTGATCTGCAACTGACCATGTCTGTTTCTGGTCTGGGTCCTCAGTGCCCACATTTAAGAGCAGTCCTCACTGAGCAGGGTGCAGTGTCTCATGCCTGTAATCCCAGCACTTTGGAAGGCCGAGGCAGGCAGATCACCTGAGGTTGGGAGTTCAAGACCAGCCTGTCCAACATGGAGAAACCTCATCTTTACTAAAAATACAAAATTGGCTGGGCATGGTGGCACCTGCCTGTGATCCCAGCTACCTAAGAGGCTGAGAGAGGAGAACCGCTTGAGCCCAGGAGGCAGAGCTTGCATTGAGCTGAGATCACGCCATTCCACTTTAGCCTGGGCAACAAGAGTGAAACACTGTCTGGGAAAAAAAAAAGAAAAAAAAAGAGTGGTCCTCGTGGGCTTGTTGGGTTGAAGGAGCCTCACCCCAGGCCTCACCAGCCTTCCCCGCTCCTTTCCTGGCCCAATCATTGGGCCTTGGCCCAGCCCACCTCTCTGGACCCTGAGCCTGGCCAGGGAAGGAACCAAAGCCAGGGTGTCTTGTGACCCACATGTGGTATTATAAGTCTTGCTTTGACCTGAGACAGCCACCCCTCTCTGGGGCAGCCACTCTCACTCTGGGGGCAGAATTGAGACACTGGCTCTGAGCTCCTTGTGTTTGGAATCTTGGTATCAGCCCTGTTGGGTTGCCTTGGATGATGTGCTTGGAGTCAGCCCCCTGGGGTCACAAGAACTCCTTGTATACTTGAAAAGCCTTTCTGTCTTGGCTGCTTGGGGTCAGCTGTCATCCTAATTGCAGAAACAGCTCTGGCTGAGCGTGTTGTGCAACTGGATCCAGATGATGGGGAGGTAGAGGGAAGGGGAGTGTGTGGTGTGGGGAGCAGGCAGCTGCAGAGGATGGTGCCCAGCTTCTGAAGCCCAGATTGGGCACCTGTCAACAAGCAGACTGTCAGAGTATACAGGGCCAGGGCCTTGGGGTGTGCACACCAGCACCCACCCCAGCAGAGAGGCCACACTCTCTTTCAGGGTTCTTTGTTTGTTGTCTAAGTCCAGTGTGGTGCCTGCTTATGTCTTGGCCACCTCGGTCACCCTCCAGCTGGGACCAGGCTAGGCTGTGACAGGGAGAGAGAGGATGCCACAGGCCATGGGGTGGTGGCCCCATACCACAGCCTGCAGGAAACACAGCTCCCCTGGGCAGCCAGAGCCAGAGCGACTCCAGGCAGTGCTTCCCCAGCACAAGGTTTGGGTCCAGGGAGCCTCTACACTCCAAACAGATGTTTCTGCTATTCCAAGCTTGGTGGGGTGAGGAGCAGGCAACAGCTTTTGCCTGATGCCTTACCAGAGCACACGGCAGGGTAAAATCACTGGCCTGGACTCCCTGTGGCCTGAGCCTGCTCCGGCTGTGGAGTGGGGCAGGGAGGATGGGTCTGCTGAAGTCACTGAGATGAGTTCTTGCTTTTCTCTGACCTGAGGGGCTGGGAAGAGGTGTCCACTGCAGGCCTGTGCCAGGGTCAGGGGTGGGAGTTTGCTCAGAGCCTGGGAAGGTGCCTCCCCTCATGACCCCTCACAAGATTATCTCCCAGGTACTGGGGGAGAGGGCTGGGAAGACTGACTTCTCTGCCTGGGGCCTCTTGGGGGGACAGCAGCTTGGATCACCTCCTTTCCTATACAATAGGCTGCTTAGAAGAACTGGTGAGAAAGGGCAGGGACACATGCATGAGGATTTTAGCTGTCATGTCCTCACCCATATTTCTGAGGTTTGCAGCAAAGGCTGAGCAGACATGTGCTGCTGAAAGCCACCCAGGGTGTGCTGGCAGCAGGACCACAGGGCTGAGAAAAGACCACAGGGCTGAGAAGTGACCACAGAGCTGAGAAGGGACCACAGAGATGAGAAGGGACCACAGGGCAGAGAGGTGACCACAGAGCTGAGAAGGGACCACAGAGATGAGAAGGGACCACAGGGCTGAGAAGTGACCACACGGCTGAGAATGGACCATAGGGCTGAGAAGGGACCACAGAGCTGAGAAGGGACCACAGGGTGGAGAGGTGACCACAGAGCTGAGAAGGGACCACAGAGATGAGAAGGGACCACAGGGCTGAGAAGTGACCACAGGGCTGAGAAGGGACCACAGGGCTGAGAGGTGACCACAGAGCTGAGAAGGGACCACAGAGATGAGAAGGGACCACATGGCCAAGAAGGGACCACAGGGCCGAGAAGGGACCACATGGCCAAGAAGTGACCACAGGGCCGAGAAAGGACCACATGGCTGAGAAGGGACCACAGGGCTGAGAAGGGCAGCCTGGGGGCAGGCAGGATGAGATGACAGGAGCATGGGGTCTGATAAAGGCAACAACCTCTGGAAGGGAAAGAGGACACAGGTCCCCAAACCATGAGTTTCTCTTGCAGGAGAAGAGAAACATTTCCACCAGCAAGTGCCTTAAAGGCACTTAGATGCATCAGTGACCTTTGGAGTAAAAGTGGTATGTGCTTCCCCTCCCCCACCCACACCTGATGATTTATGGTCTCAGAGATTCCCCGTGGCCTAATCTGTGTGAGTGATGCGGTGCTGACAGGGCAGTGAGCTTCCATTGCCTCACAGGTGTCCGGGATCTGGAATGAGCAAGGACCAGCCCCTTTTATGGAAGACGCCTGACCCTTCTGCACCCATCCCCTCCATCTCCTCAGAGGCAGAGTGCAGGATGTGCAGCCCCAGGCTTCCCACTTGCCCTGAGGGGAATGTGTCCTGCTCTCAAGTTTCACTGGAGCAGAAGGGGCTTCCAGGCTATTTGTAGTGCCCATGTGTCTCTGTCTAAAATCAGATAGGAGATACTAGTCCAATTCCTAGCATCCTTGCCTGCATTTAGAGAAGGCATAAAAAAATTAAAATAACCCCCAGACTCCTCCTCCAGCTCCTTTCAGGCCAGCCCTGTGGTAGCTGAAACTTGTGACAGAGAGTAGCAGAAACCCTGTCTTTTCCCCACATGACCTATGTGAGGTGCAGGCAAAGTCACTTTAAAAATGGTAGTTGGGATTGGCTGGGCCCCAGGCTCACACCTGCAGTCCAATCCCAGCACTTTGGGAGGCCAAGGCAGGTGGATTGCTTGAGTTTAGGAGTTCAAGACCAGCTTGGGCAATGCAGCAATACCCCATCTTTACAGAAAATACAAAAAATTAGCTGGGTGTGGTGGTGTGCATCTGTGGTCCCAGCTGCTTGGGAGGCTGAGGTGGGAGACAGGTGCTTTTTTTTCTTTTTCTTTCTTTTTTTTTTTGAGATGAAGTTTTGCTCTTGTTGTCCAGGCTGGAGTGCAATGGAGCAATCTCAGTTCACTATAACCTCCACCTCCCAGATTCAATTGGTTCTCCTGCCTCAGCCTCCCAAGTGGCTGGGATTATAGGTGCCCACCACCACACCTGGCTAAATTTTGTACTTTTAATAGAGATGGAGTTTCACCATGTTGGCCAGGCTGGTCTCAAACTGCTGACCTCAGGTGATCCACCTGCCTCAACCTCCCAAAGTGCTGAGATTATAAGCATGAGCCACTGTGCCTGGCTCATTTTTGTATTTTTAGTAGAGATAGTGTTTTGCCTTGTTGCCCAGGCTGGTCATGACCTCCTGACCTCAGGAGATTGTGGAAGGCAGGTGCTCTTGAGGGTGTGCTGTGAGCTGTGTCTCCAAGATGGAGGATGATCCCTGCCTATGGCATGGAGAATTTTGAGCTCTCAGGGAAAGAAGTTGGTGAGGGGTGAAGGTGGCAGGGGAAAGAAAAGAGGGATCCAGGAGATGGTGGTTGCGTGTTGCATATTGTGACACCCCTGCTCCCCTAGGAACTGCACATTCTCCTGTGCTAAACTTAGCAACACCAACAGTGAGTACAAACAGATCCTGGCCCAGTGCCCTGGATGGCTGTGGTGGAAGCCAGTGATCTGGGCACTGGAGGGTGACACAGGGCATGGCCTCCACTCCCATCCTAGCTTTCACCCTGGTCTTGAACACTTGCTACCAGAGCAGGGGCAAGGGGTCATTATCAGAGGATAAAGGCAGTCTCTAGAACAAAGTGGGGGTCAGCTGGCTCTCCTCTGTGGAGGGTGAGCAGCACCTTGAATATGCCAGCAATTCTGAGGGCCTCCTATGAAGTGGGTGTCACAATAACAAGACCTGGCTCAGAGGAGTGCATTCTAGGTGGTCTCTGTGGGGACAGTTAGGGAACCAGAGCTATTTAGTTCAGAGAAAGACATGAAAGCAAGGTTTTCTTCTGGCACATGAAGGGTTCTTTCATGGGGGGAAAGTTAGACTGAAAATAAGCAGCCTTGTGGGACCAGTAGGTAGAAGGTACACACAGGCACAAATAGTGTAAGAAATGTCAGAGGAACTTTCTCATGCTCACAGCATCTGCAGAGGGCTCTGAGCTGTCCTTGGAGGAAATTGGTTCCCATTTCCCTGACCCCTGAGATGAACAAGCTGAGTCAGGGCCTTTATAGAGGTGGTTGGTGCTTCTGATGGGGGTGTTTGGATGCATGGAGGTCCTGGAGTCCTCATGCTGTCCCCAATTAACTTGTGGGACCACTGAGGCAACTGCTGTCAGGGCTGATAACCTGGCCATGTGCTCAGCCTGTTCCCACACACCGGGGATCCTCCAAATAGGCCTGGGAAAGGAGGTGCTCCACCTGTGTGGCAGGTGAAGAGGAGGGCATCAGGTGTGACAGGATCACTCAGGAAGATGAACTTAGATTCTCTGAACTCAGGCTTTCTCTCTCTTTCTCTTTCTTTCTTTCTCTTTCTTTCTTTCTTCTTTCTCTCTCTCTTTTCCTTCCTTCCTTCCTTTCTCTCTTTCTTTCTTTTCTGCTCTGTCACACAGGCTGGAGTTCAGTGGTTTTATATCAGCTCACTGCAGCATCTGCCTCTCAGGTTCAAGTGATTCTCCTGCCTCAGCCTCCTGAGTAGCTGGGATTATAGGCATGCACCACCATGCCCAGCTAATTTTTGTATTTTTTGTAGAGACCAGGTTTCACCATGTTGATCAGGCTGGTCTCGAACTTCTGACCTCAGGTGATCTGCCTGCCTTGGCCTCCCAAAGTGCTGGGATTAAAGGTGAGAGCCACTGCACCTGGCCTAATTTTTGTATATTTAGTGGAGATGAGATTTCACCATGTTGGCAAGGCTGATCTTGAATTCCTGACTTCAAATGATCCACTTACCACAGCCTCCCAAAGTGTTGGGATTACAGGCATGAGCCACTGTGCCTGGCCTGAACTCAGATTTTCAATCCTTTATCATTGATGAAGCACCTTTGCATGCCTGCTTGAATCAGAGGGCCGACTTCCCTGACATGGAGTCCTGGCCTGACCTGTCCCAGGGAGAAAGGGTGCCCGCTCATTGGGCCAAACTCACTCACCACCCCGCAAAGCCCATTAGATTCCCTTACAGGCCACCAGCTGCTACCCCAAGGGGGAGGCAGGGAGGGGATCCAGGACAGATGTCTCCATTTTGCTGTGAGAGTTGGTTTCTGATAGGGGGTCTGGAGGCCAGCCAGCACAACAGAGCAGGGCTGTGGGTAATGTTACAGCCTTTGTCTCTGGAACACACAGCCACATGAGTCCTGGTAGAAAGTGCTGAGTGCATCCTGCCAAACTGGGGTGGGTCAGAGGAGTCTTGCTTGCTCACAGGGTCTCCCCTCTGGCTGGGTTCTCTGGGGAACAAGATGCATATAGACACATTTTGGAATCATAACCTCCCAACAGGCCCACTGGGAGGGACAGCAGAGCTGGTATTCAAATGTTCATTTTTTTCTTTTATTTGCATGCAGGCAGGAGTGCAGTGGTGCAATCTCAGCTCACTGCAACCTCCACCTCCCAAGTTCAAGCAATTCTCCTGCCTTAGCCTCCCAAGTAGCTGGGATTACAGGTGCCCACCACCACACCTGGCTAATTTTATATTTTTAGTAGAGATATAAGAACAATTCACCATGTTGGTCAGGCTGGTCTCAAACTCCTGACCTCAGATGATCTGCCCACTGAGATTACAGGCATGAGCCACCATAAGGAAATGGGCACAGAAGGTGAAGCAGTTGGAAATGTCAGAGTTTGAACTTGATTATTTATATTTCACATTTAGGCTTTTTCTTTGTGATCCACCCTGTTTCTTAAAGCGAGGCATCATCATCAAAACAGCAACAAGAATGAGCTGTGACTTTTGTTTGTTTTGGTTTTGCTTTTTCTGAGACAGGGTCTGGCTCTGTCACCCAGGCTGGAGTGCAGTGGTGTGATCTGGGCTCACTGCAGCCTCCACCTCCTGGGATGAAGCCATCCTCTCACCTCAGCCTCAAGTAGCCGGGACTAGAGGCACACACCACCATGCCTGCTAATTTTTGCAATTTTTGTAGAGACAGGATTTTACTGTGTTTTCCAGGCTGGCCTCAAACTCCTGGGCTCAAATGATCCTCCCACCTCTGCCTCCTGAAGTGCTGGGCTAATGGACATGAACCACCTCACCCAGTCTAAACTTGAATGTTTATTTGCTCTTTCAATGTGCCCTTTGCGATGCCACCTGTCTTACATGGGTTTATGGTCTTCATGCCATACTTTTGAGGTGGATGTAATTCACAGATGGAGAAACTTAGGCCTGGAGAAATGAAGTGTGTTGCCCAAAGATATGTGGCCTGTAAGAGGTGAAGCTGGGATTTGAACCCTGACAGTCATGCACTTATTGATGGAAAGAAAAGCAAAAACTAAAAAGACTGGTGCCCTCTGGAGACACAAAAGTGCACCCAGCTGCTGAAGGAAGGGTGCTGACAACTGGACCTAGTGCAATCATTTTTGCCATTTTGGTTCTGCCTGATAATGTCAGGCTGGCTCCATCTAGAGCCCAGGGGGACCAGGCATACTGTGAGCAGAGTCAGAGGGGGTGGGGCTGCAGGACTGGGCATTCCACAGGCCATCTGCTGTTATTTCAGGACCCAGTGCTGAGATGCTCAGGGCAATGTGTCTTGACTGTTGATGTTCCTTTTCCCATGGCCATGAGGCCTTCCCCCTCCCTCTGAGCCCCAGTGAAAAGCCACAGTGTACACACGAGTCTAAACCAGTGAGCCAAAAGTTAAACTCGTACTTCCCATGCCAGGAGGCAGAGGGCCCTGGGGAGTGAGGGGGGTGGCAGTGATTTTTAGCAATCTTTTAAAGTGCCAGTTATGACTCGTTAGTGATTGTAAAATCACTTCAGTCCTTCCTGACCAGCATTTTAAAGAGGCAGAGTGGGGGAGGGGCACGGGAGAGAAATAACGTGAATTATCATGGAGAAAATACAGGCAGTAGTAAAGGTAAGGATGTGAAAGTTTATTTCCGCATACATGTGTGCCTGTGCTGAATTATAATAAAAATATCTTCCTCACCGTGGGTCATGGTTAAAAAAAAAAAAAAGTCAGCTGGGTGCAGAGGCTCATGACTGTAATCCCAGCAATTTGGGAGGCTGAGGCAGGTGGATCACTTGAGGTCAGGAGATCGAGACCATCCTGGCCAACATGGTGAAACCCTGTCTCTACTAAAATACAAAAAATTAGCTGGGCATGGTGGCATGCGCCTGTAATCCCAGCTACTCAGGAGGCTGAGGCAGGAGAATCGCTTGAACCCAGGAGGTGGAGATTGCAGTGAGCTGAGATCACATCACTGCACTCCAGCCTGAGTGACAGAGCAAGACTCCATCTCAAAAAAAAAAGTCTAAAAGCACTTTTAGGAGGCAAATGGGTAAGTTTATTTTTGCTTTATTAGTTTTAGATTTATTTATTTATTTGAGACAGATTCTTGCACTGTCGCCCAGGCTGGAGTGCAATGGTGCCATCTCTGCTCACTGCAACCTCTGCCTCCCAGGTTCAAGCAATTCTCCTGCCTCAGCCTCCTGAGTATCTGGGATTACAGGCATGTACCACCATGCCTTGCTAACTTATGTAAGTTTTGGTTTTTTTGAGGCAGAGTCTCCCTGTCACCAGGTGCCAGAGTGGAGTGCAATGGCACATTCTCAGCTCACCACAACCTCCGCCTCCCAGGTTCAAGCAATTCTCCTGCCTCAGCCTCCCAAGCAGCTGGGACTATAGGCATGTGCCACCATGCTCAGCTAATTTTTGTATTTTTAGTAGAGATGGGGTTTCACCATGTTGGCAAGAATGGTCTCGATCTCTTGACCTCATGATCCACCCACCTTTTGTATATTTAGTAGAGATGGGGTTTCACTATGTTGGCCAGGCTGATCTCGAACTCCTGACCTCGTGATCTGCCCACCTCGGTGTCCTAAAGTGCTAAGATTACAGGTGTGAGCCACTGCACCTGACCTAGTTTTACATTTATTTTAATAACACACACTGACTTTCCGTATACTATCGATATTTACTTTTTTTTTTGAGATGGAGTTTCACTCCATTGCCTAGGCTGGAGTGCAGTGGCACAGTAATTTCCCCTGTTGGGTCCATGCAGTTCTCCTGTCTCAGCCTCCCTAAGCTTATTTTTGTGTTTTTAGTAGAGACGGGGCTTCACCATATTGATCAGGCTGGTTGCAAACTCCTGACCTCAGATGACCCTCCCACCTCAGCCTCCCAAAGTGCTGGGATTATAGGCATGAGTGAGGACACTAAGCCTACTTTTCTTTTTGTAACTTAAATATAGTCTCACTTAAAATTTAAATACAATATGCCAGGTAGTGTGGCTCACCTGTCCCTGTAATCCCAGCTACTCAGGAGGCTTTGTGATGGCTTGAGGCAGACGTTCAAGACCAGTCTGGGTAACATAGTGAGACCCTCACCTCTACAAAACTATTTTCTAAAAACTAGCTAGGCTGGACATGGTGGCTGATGCCTGTAATCCCAGCACTTTGGGAGGCTGAGGCAGGCGGATCACTTGCAGTCAGGAGTTCAAGTCTAGCCTGGAAAACATGGTAAAACTTTGCCTCTTCTAAAAATACACACACACAAAATTAGCCAGGCATGGTGGTGGACACCTGTAATCCTGGCTACTCAGGAGGCTGAGGCAGGAGAATCACTTGAACCCGGGAGGTGGAGGTTGCAGTGAGCCAAGATTGCACCACTGCACTCCAGCCCAGGTGACAGTGCAAGATTCCATTTCAAAAAAAAAGAAAGAAAAAAAGAAAGAAAAGAAAACCCTGTGGCCCACTTGCACCCAGACCCCTCCCTCACTCCAGACCCCAAATTCCCAGCTGCCCAGCTCTGCTAAGTACCTGGCCCAGGTGGACAGAGAAGTGTTGGCCCAGGTGGACAGAGGAGTGTTGACCCGTGCAGGTAAAGATGCACATGGTGAGAAAGTGGCAGAGCTGCTCCTGAGACTGTAAAGAGACAGGAAACCCTGCATGGGGGAGGAGAGTCAGAAGCTGTGAAGCCAGGAGGAGGGCAGAGCTCAGAGGATGAGGCCCAGAGAGGAAAACAAAAGGGGTGAGAAAGAGCAGCAGGAGCTCTCAGTAACTCTTTTTTTTTTTTTTGAGATGGAGTTTCACTCTTATTACCCAGGCTGGAGTGCAATGACATGATCTCAGCTCACTGCAACCTCTGCCTCCTGCATTTAGGCAATTCTCCTGCATCAGCCTTCTGAGTAGCTGGGATTATAGGCACGTGCCACCATGCCCAGCTAATTTTTTGTATTTTTAGTAGAGACGGGGTTTCACCTTGTTGACCAGGATGGCCTCAATTTCTTGAACTCATGATCTACCTGCCTCGGCCTCCCAAAGTGCTGGGATTACAGGCATGAGCCATCGCGCCTGGCCTCAGTAACTCTTAATGGGAACTGCCATGACAGCAGGTGGGGGTGGGGAATGGGGAGCTCTGCTGGGAGTCCCACTCAGTGGGGTGTTTCTGCTTACTCATAGGGGCTCACAAGAGTCAGTCCAGGACATGAAGGTGTTCGGCAAGCTGGTCAGCATCACCTTGGTAGTCACAGTAGAAATATTTTTATACTGGCCAGAAGTGGTGGCTCAGGCCTTCAATCCCAGCACTTTGGGAGGCCGAGGCATGCAGATCACCTGAGGTCAGGAGTTCAAGACCAGCCTGGCCAACATAGTAAAACCCCATCTCTACTAAAAATACAAAATATTAGCCAGGTGTAGTGGCAGGTGCCTATAATCTCAGCTACTTGGGAGGATAAGGCAGGAGAATTGCTTGAACCTGGGAGGCGGAGGTTGCAATGAGCCGAGATTGCACCATTGCACTCCAGCTTGGGCAACAAGAGCAAAACTCCATCTCAATAAAAAAAAGAAAGAAATATTTATAACATGGAAATGTACAAATACTACAAATCAAATCAAACTGTTGTTCTCAAGAGTTAGTCATTAAATGTTTATGAGCAGCCTCTGGTCCCCTGCATCAGGGACCTAGGGGTTCTCAGTGCATATGATGGAGACCTGTCTCTAGGTGAGAGGGAGTGGAATCTGAGAAGGACTTTGGAGTTTTCACCGGTGTTGAAAACGCTTCTGAGAGATTTCAGATCAGCACAGAGGAGGCCGTGTGCAGTGGCTCATGCCCATAATCCCCACACTTTGGGAGGCCTCGGCAGGTGGATCAAGAGGTCAGGAGTTCAAGAGCAGCCTGGCCAACATGGTGAAACCCTGTCTCTGCTAAAAATAAAAAATTAGCTGGGTGTGGTGTTGGGTGCCCATAATCCCAGCTACTCAGGAGGCTGAGGCACGAGAATTGCTTGAACCTGAGAGGGAGTGAGCATAGATTATGCCACTGCACTCCAGACTGAAAGACAGAGTGAGACTCCATCTCAGAAAAAAAAAAAAAGCACAGAGGATTCTGAGGAGGCCTCTTGTGTTTTGTGTCTGAGATCTCAGGGCAGGGGCCTCTTACCTTGATTTTGGGCCCCTAGCAGCCCAATTTCAGTGAGCTTCTGACACCACGTCTGCAGCTCAGTGTCACCTTTCACGGCCACATGTGTCTTATAGTAAAGACTCACAATTCCTTCCACGTACCTACCAGCCAACAGAGCAGAGCCAGGTAGCTGAAGCCAGTTCTGCCCCTGCCCACGTGGCAAGGTCAGGGCCCCAGGCCTCCAACCAGACACAGACCTCCTGCTCTCCTAGACTTCCTCTCCACCTTCATTGGCACCCCCACTGCCCTTCCCACTGGCCTCACTGAGAGATGGTTTCCCAGAGCTGCAGGGCATCTTGGGCATAGAAGGAAGACTTCAGTTCCAGGAGCCCCCAGTCAGCCAAGTCATCTGGGGGACAGAAGAAGCTATAGGTTAGAAAGGCTCCAGCTCACTTGAGTAGCTCCAGGTGGCCTCCTCCACTGGTGCTTACCACCTGCAGAGTGAGGATGAGTGGGGTCAGGTGAATGGACCTGCCCTGAGTCCAGAGCTGGAAAGAAGAGTGACCCAGAGTCTCCCTTTCTCTCCCCATACCTGATCAAAAAACTCCCAGGTCAGAAACCAGTCCAGTCCTGGCCCAGATGTTAATTTCCAGGGTGTATCTCAGGTGGGGAATTAGAAGCTAGAGGGAGAAAAGCAGGGCAGTGCAAAGTCAGAGGAGAGCCGCAGCAGATTTCTGCAGGAAACAGCGTCTGGCAAACAGGAAGGCATCAGGTCTTCAGAAAAGGCACAAACACAAAGTTCAGTGGCCTCTCAGCAGTGAGTTTTTGGAAGTACTATTTGGCCCAGCAATGCCATTACTGAATATATACCCTCTTCCCCCACAAATATCAATGGCCCTACCACAAAGACACATGCTCGCATTTGTTCATTACAGCACTACTCACAACAACAAAGACATGGAATCAACCTAAATGCCCATCAACTATGACCAAGTAAAGAAAATGTGGTACATATACACTATGGAATACTATGCAGCCATAAAAAGAACAAAATCATGTTTTCTGCAGCAACATGGATGCAGCTGGATGACATCATCCTAAGTGGACTAACACAGGAACAGAAAGCCAAACATGGCATGTTCTCGCTTATAAGTGAGAACTGAACATTGAGTACACATGGGCACAAAGGGATCAGCAGACACCTGAGTCTACTTGTGGGTGGAGGGTGGGAGGGGGGAGGGGATCCAAAAACTACCTATCAGTACCATGCTTATTACCTGGTGACAAAATAATCTGTACACCAAGCCCCTGTGACACAGATGTTTTTTATTTTTTTATTTTATTGAGACAGAATCTCACTTTGTTGCCAGGCTGGAGTGCAGTGGCACGATCTTGGCTCACTGCAACCTACAACTCCCGGATTCAAGCCATTCTCCTGCCTCAGCCTCCCAAGTAGCTGGGACTACAGGTGCGTACCACCACGCCCAGCTAATTTTTGTATTTTTAGTAGAGACAGGGTTTCATCATGTTCGCCAAGGTGGTCTCGATCTCCTGACCTTGTGATCTGCCAGCCTCAGCCTCCCAAAGTGCTGGGATTACAGGCGTGAGCCACCATGCCCAGCTGACACACAATTTAGGTGTAGAACAAACCTGCACATGTACCCTTGGACCTAAAATTAAAGTTAGAAATAAATAAACAAAAATAAACCACTGAGTGTTCAGTTGATTGGCGTTGACTATTTGTGTTCTACAAACCAGCCTTAGTGTTTTATGAAAATTGATAGAAATCATTCTCTCTCTCTCTGCCTTTTTTTTTTGAGATGGAGTCTCACTCTGTTTCCCAGGCTGAAATGCAGTGGTGTGATCTCTGCTCACTGCAACCTCCACCTTCTGGGTTCCTGTAATTCTTGTGCCTCAGCTCCTGAGTAGCAGGGATCACAGGCGGGAACCACCATGCCTGGTCTCCTTGTTGTTTCATAGGTTTTCATAGGTCTAGACCAAAGTTTTTCAACCTTTTAAAAATAATCACCTTCTCAGTAGCCTTTGGAAATATTTTCTCCTAATCTCACCCCACCTCATGAAATATGCATGCTACATATATACTGTGTATTTGTCTATATATCTGTATAAACCATTATATGTGTGCTTTATATAGATTCATATCACATTATATCTGTGCTGTATAAAAATAATAAAATTTGGGCTGGGTGTGGTGACTCATGCCTGCAATCCCAGCACTTTGGGATGCCGAGGTGGGTGGATCATGAGGTCAGGAGTTTGAGACCAGCCTGGCCAACATGGTGATACCCCATCTCTATTAAAAATACAAAACTGAGCTAGGCATGGTGGCATGCACTGGTAATCCCTGTTACTCAGGATGCTGAGACTGGAGAACTGCTTGAACCCAGGAGGCGGAGGTTGCAGTGAGCCAAGATGGCACCACTGCACTTCAGCCTTGGTGACAGAGTGAGACTCTGTCAAGGAAACCAAACCAAACCAAAACAAATAGATCGATGACTGGCTGGAAAAGGTCTTTTTAATGTTATTTGCATGGCTTCCTCCTATTGGATGGAATCCTTGGTCATTTGCTTGTACTGTGCTTTACCCATTAAAAAGAGTGAGATTTTTTGCCATTTTCCCTAAGAATCATTTCCCACCAGGTGGGAGGTGATATCCCCTTTGAAAATACGTGGTCATCCATGCTCTCTATCTGCTGCTCTCACCTATTCCATTCATTGGTTCTCTCCCTACCCTGAGACCTCACAGAGAGGGAGCCTCCAGAGGTGGGAACATGCCCTGGGGCAGAGATAGCAGCAGCCAGGAGAGAAGGGAATGAGGTGTTACCTTGAAGACAGGATGTATTGATGGAAGGTACCTCCTGATGGCCACAGCAATGACCTCAGCCACCAAATGTCCCCTCAGAAGATGAGACTGCAGCTCATGGAGCTGGAAGTCAGAGCTGTGGACCCAGCATTTGGCCAGAAGCCAAACCACTGGAGGATCCATGGGCAAGAATAGCGGAGGCGGCGGGGTTCCTGTGCTGGGCAGTTGGAGCTGGAGAAGGAATGGGGTGTGGGGAGAGAAGGCTTGAGTGCCAGGTGCTCAGGGATCCCATCCCCTCCCTGGCATGTTGAAGCTCACCCTTCCTCCTGCAAACCTGTTTCCCTTTTCCCATCTGCCTGCTGTGGCTCCCCACAGCCACCATTTCCTCCTCCCTTTCTGTCTGGCTCACTGGCTGCATTGGCACTGTGCAAGCTGCTCTGCCCCTAGTTTCTACAGAAACTGCCCTTCTGGTGCCACCTCCAGCCTTTACTTCCTCCTTCAGTCCCCACAACAGAAAAGATTCAAACCACCTGCTTCCTTCATCCCATACTCTTATTTTCCAAATCTCATCTTTTGGCCCCACCTCTGCACAAATGACTAAATCTCTAGTTCTCAGCTGTCTGCAGGACAATTTCAATGCCTCCCTTTAACTCAACATTGGCCAGACAAAAGCTCATCTGAGCATCCTGTTCTCTTCATTTGTGCTATTTCTGCAGGCAGCTGGCCTGGCTTCCCTGTCCTCTCTCCTTGACTTCCCTCTGTACTCCCATCCATCTGTCCTCTCCATTCCAACAGTCACTACCCACACCTGAGCTCCCCTCCCCCTGGGGCCAGCCCTGGAGCACTTGCCTCTCCCCTCTCCCCTCTCCAGCCCATCCTACACAGGACAGCCCATACTGCATGACCTCAGCACGTCTCAGCACAGCCTTCTCCAGTTTCCCACCTCAGACTCCTTATCCTGGCTTGGTCAGTCCCCAGTCCAACTGGACCCTAGGAATCTCCTGTTGCCCCTCCCTCAGCCTCTGCCCTGTCTGATTTGCCCCTGAGGACAGGTCCTTCCTCTCCCTCCTGCTGGTCTGACACATGGCCCTCCACCAAGACTCATGATCCCCACCTCCCCTGATCCCTCCTGGGCTGTCTGTGTCCTCAGGAACTTCCTCAGTCCTGGAGCTTCTGTAGACTGGCCCAGTGTGTCTCCAGCTACACTGCAAGGCTTCAGATCGGAGACTTGGCACATTCCTTCCTCAAGCCTCCTTGGCACCTTAGCCCAGCGCCTTTGCAGATGGTGCTCAGTGCATCTCAATACGGGGCTAAGCTGAGAAGACTGGAGACTGGGAGCAGAAATCCTGAGTCCTCTCACCTGGATGACCATGGGCAGGAGTTTCCCATCAGGCTGCACTTTCAGCATGACCAGAGGGGCAGCCAGATGCTGCTGGCTACACAGAATGACATTGGCCTTGATCCCATCCAGGAGGGAGAAGTCAGCTTCAAACAGTGTGCCTCCCTGGGTGGGGAAGAGGCCAAGGGCTGCTATCAGCATAAGGTGTCTTCTTCCTACTCTGATTCCTCCAAGGGGGAAGAGAGAGAGGGGACCAGACTTGTCTCCATCACCTACTTTGTACCAGGTGGTCGATGATGGGCTCGTTGCTGTGTATCAGTTTTTTTGAGCCAGGGTCTTACTCTGCTGCCCAGGCTGGAGTGCAGTGATGGGATTGACTTGGCTCATGGCAGCCTCCACTTCCGTGGGCCCAGGTGATCCTCCCACCTCAGCCTCCCAAGTAGCTAGGACTACAGATGCATGTCACCACACCAAAAATTATAGGCACTAATTTTAGTATTTTTGTAGAGACAGGGTTTCACCACATTGGCTAGGCTGGTATCCAACTCCTGGGATTGGAGACCAGGCAACCCTCCTGCCTTGGCCTTCCAAAGTGATGGGATTATATGTGTGAGCCACTGCATTCAGCCTTACCATTTTTACACATAGTTGAATGAGCCTTAATTTTACAGAAACAGATAATCAGAGAGGCTGGATACTTTGCCTGAGGTCACAGAGCTTACAAAAGCAGAACCAGGGTTCCATCCAAGCCATTCTGCCCTGTAATCCCATGGACTTCCTCTCGGTTGCTCCATGTTGCATCCTGATCAGCAACCACAGCACTCTGACCCTGGTTCTCTTATGCTGTACACTCCTTGAATCCCTAGCACCAAGGCCCAGTCATGTTTCTTCGTTTGACTTTGTTTCTATCAAGCATTGCCCCTTGCATGCCCTCCCCTGCAGCACGCTCCTCCTGTGTGGGAAGGAGGCTGTGCCACGGAGCATCTCCAGGACCCCTCAGTGCCTCTCCAAAAGAAGCCCTCCTTGCTTGCTGGCAGCAAGCCAGGCCCACAGTGGGGCTTATAGCAGCATCATTAATGCCAGCCCGCCCCACTGCACTGCTGAACGTCCTCTGTGCTCTGATGTCCATACCTCCACCTCCTTCTGCAGCTGGGCCTGCAGTTCCTCCATCCCTGGAGGGAACACGAGGTGTGCGGGAAGGCGACTGGATAGCCTCAGCACCATGGGGTTGGCACCTTTAAGAAACTGGTACCCAAACAAGGCATCTTCCTTCCAGGAGTCCCACACATGCTCTGGGGAAGGCAGTTGAGCAAGTTGTGGGATCTGAGCTCTTGGTCCTTTCAGCCTCATCAGCCACGCCCCCTTGACCCAGCCCCACTACAGGAACACCAGTCACTTCTCTCCCCACCCTGGTTCTTCCAATTCCCCTGGATTGGGTAGAATCTGGGGGTAAGGGTCCTGGGAGACATATCAGGGTGGGTGGCTGACCTGCCAGCTTGCTCTGGCCACACCAGAAAATCCGGTTGAAGTCATCCAGATCCTTCCAGCAAGTCAGAACATTGAAAGTGTCTTTGATAGTGAGATCCGCCAGCCTTCAGGGCAGCCGGATGAAGGGTTTGAGCATGATTCTGAGACTCCAGCATTGCAGCCACAGGCACCCATCTTGGGCCAGTCCAGTGCAGTGCAGCCCATAAGCCCCTTGGCTTCCACTAGACTAGGTCACCTCCCTGTCACCCAGCCTCCCTTCACTCTCACCCCTTGGCCAGCAAAGCCTCAAAGTCGACCCTCTTGTCTTCCAGAAATCGCTCATCCACATGGAGGTCACACAGTTTGGCCCCAGCCACATTCAGAATCTGCCCATCCTTCCAGCTTCCCCACCCGTGGGGCAGGGATGAAGTCAGGCCTGGGTGCTGGAGGCCTCAGCAGCTCCCACGGGTGGGGGCAGGGCTCACCAGTACCACTTCCTTCTTTCTTCCAGCTCCTCTTCCCGGGGCTTCCTGAACAGGCCTTGAGGGTTGTCGAACACAGTGTGGCCTAGAAGGACAGGGGAGGGCTTGGCGAGTCACTGCTTCTGAGAGCCTCTTCTGGTCCCTGCCAGGAGATCCTGTTCGCCCTGTCCTTCCATGTGGACCCTGCCCCTTCAGCACCGCGACCCTTTCCCAGCCTCCAGCAACTCTGTGCCCATGGCAGCCACTGCCCCTTTCACACCCCACGACCCCTGCACTCCAGATTGCCGCACCCCCATCCTGCACTCTCTTCTCCACCCTGCATCCGCCCAGCTTCTCTGGCACCCCAGCGGCCTCCTGACAGCCCAGCGCGCTCACCGGTGCCTTCAGTCAGGCTCAGGATGCCGTCGCCCTCCACCCAGCGGTAACAAGGGAACCTGACGTCGTCCCCAGCAACCCCGGGGCCCTGCACGATGGAGATCCAGCTGCAGAACCAGGCATCGTCCTGGAGGAGGTGTCTTTTGCGCGGTTTCACGAACAGCAGCGGCCCCAGGTACTCCGGTGCTTCCACCTTGACTTCCGTCACCTGCGGGCGGCAGCAGAGGCTCAGCCCCGCTGTGCCTGGGGAAGGGTCACTAGGCTGAACCCTGCGCACTCCACGCCCATGCGCTTCCTGGGAGCCTCTGAGAAGGCGGCGCAAATGGAATGACAGAGAGTGAGGGGGGGGGCAGGAGGCGGTGGTGGGGAGGCAGGAGAGAGAGAGAGCGGGCTGTTTGCGCCCGACCAGGTGTCCCCAGGACTGGGTTTTGAGGGGATGGGCGGGCAGCAGGTGGAAAAGTGCGCTCCTTCCTTCACTTCCTCCTGCCCTGTGGTCACTGGCTGTGCCAAGCCCTGGGCTGGGCGCTGGGAACCCGGAGCCGCGTCCTGGGTGAATGAGGGCTGTGGAGCTGGGACTCGCTGGCGGCAACTCCCGGCCCATCAGACACCCTCCTCCCCCGGCCCCACTGAAGCCCTGTGGGAGCCCCACCGGCCTGAAGACAGCCTTCCTGGAGACCTGGAGGAGAGGACTCAGCCAGCGAGAGTGAGAGCCAGGGAGGCAGGGGGAAGGCGTGCCGGGCAGGGACAGTGCAGAGGGGAAGGGCGGACCAGAAGCATCTGGAGCTGGAGCTCAGAGCCTAGGTGTGGGGACGTCAGCAGGTCGGGAGGCTCTGAAAGGTGGCACCGAGGGCTTTGGATTTTGGTCCCGAGGAGAAGGGGGAGCCATTCAAAGGCGTTAAGCAGAGGGAGTGAATTAGGGGAATCACTCTGGCTTCAGAAGGGCTTGGAAAGTCTGCAGTGAAGGTGGCCAGGCCAATGGAAGGTTGAAAAGGTCTTTTAAAATCGAGAAAGCGAGAGGACCCGCGACCGCTCCTGAGAACACTGAGTTTTCAGGAGTGAAAGCTGAGTGGAATGAGAGGCTCTCAGCAGCATCCCCTCAATTCCAAGGAGATGGAGCAGCGGGAACATTTACCGAGTGTTTATTCTGCATCACCAGCTGCCCACCCTCGGATGGGAAAAAGGGAGGAAGGAGCGCGCCTTTCCGCGCCCCATCCCCTCACCGTGGATTTGCGAGGCCACCTGCTCTGTGCGCATTTTTTTCTTTATCTTTCTGGCTCCCTTCACGCCGCTTTCTCGGAAGCTCGGGGCAAGAGCGTGAGGGTGTGGGGAGCAGCGCTCAGCAGGTTCAAGGGGAGCGGGCGGTCCGGGGATGGTGGATATGTGGCCGGGGCGCGGGAGATGCTCAGGGTCTAGAACTGACTGCGCCACATTCTTGTTTACAGGGGAGGTAAAGAGGAAGGAGGCGCAGGTGACACCGGGGGAGGTAGGCGGAGAGGTCTGGGAGGTCTGGGAGGAGGTCTGGGAGGTCTGGCGGAGGGGCGGACTCATTTCCTCTGAAGTTCCCTGGGACAGGCATCCGGATTTGGGAACTGGGAGAGAGCTCGATCAGTGACGGGAATTTAGGGTTGGCGGAAGAAAAACCTAACAGGACCCGGTAGGACCCCAGATAGATATGAGATGAGATATGATGGGATGTGGGTCGGGAATCGACAGCGTCCTCCTGTCTCGGCTTCCCATCCCTTCCCCCTCACCACCCACCCCACCCCAGACGAGAAAGCCGGGAAGGTCAGAGATCCCACAGCGCTAGCGGTTGAAACCGTTTTTAAAAACAGAGAAAGCGGGAGGAGAGACGGTCGCTCAGGGGACCGCTGAGTTTCCAGACAAGGGAGCTCTGCGCAATGAGGGGCGCACAGGAGCATCCCCTCAGTTCCAAGGAGATCGGGCAGCGGGAACAGTTACTGAGCGCTGACTGTCTGCCCTAAAGGCCCCAGCCCCGCAGTCTCCTTGCACTGTGAGCACAGCGCATGCGCCCTCGGCAGAGTGGATCGGCTCAGAGCCGGCTGGGGCGCGTCTCCGCCCCTTCGCCACCCACCGAGATTTGACTGACTCGGACCCAGGGGCGCAGCCCTCCGCGCCAGATTCCCCTGGGGAGCTCACCTTGCCCCATGCTGGCCGCAGTCGCGTCCCGAGCACCTCCTCCCAGTGCTGGCCGACCAGCCACAGCTGCACCTGGTTGTTGGCGCCGGCACAGAGCGAGGCCCCAGTGGACACGCGGACGCGGTAGAGACGTTTCGCTCATTGTGATGGGGAACAAGGGTGGACGAGCTAAAAAACCGAGCCTGAGACCCCGCCCTCTCGGAGTCACTTGCGATTGGAATGTGGGTGGCAGGCCTCCAACCAACCCCGCCTGCGCTGAGGCCCCCACCTCCAAGGTGCAGAATTCAGCCCCAGTCTCAAAGGCGGTGTCCTGGCGGGAGCAGGGACTGGAATCCACTATCTTGACGGGAGGGAGAAGTAGAAAGGATTTGGACAGAAAACACGCGGGAGGAAGGAATCAACGCCGGGTACAGCAGGCAGGCGAGGTGGAGTAGGAGCCATGCGCGCAGGCACCAGGGAGGTTGGGGCAAGCCTCGATGGCTGGGAAGCCACCTCCATCTGAACACACACGTGCACACTCACGCACGCAGGCCTCACAAGTCGGATTGCCACAGAGGGTGAAGTGGACGAGGAGACCCAGTCTGCAGTGGCATTTGAGGACGCTACACTGAGGCCACCGAATTCATTCGACCCGTGTTGCGCACTTGCTTTCTTTGTGCCAGCCACTGGGACTCATTCCTTTTGAGTGCAAAAGCCTCTTGCCTCCCTGTTACCTTCAGAATAAGAGTCCAGATGTTTCTGGCATTCAGTGCCCTTGCTATCCTGACCAGCCCTCCTCACCTGTTATCCCACTGCACCCTGGCATCTCCTGTGCTCCACTCTGGGCTGGAGCCATGTGCTCCCTGGAACCCATCCTGCTATTCTCTCAAAGAACCTGCTCTTGGATTAGTCTATTCATGCTTCTAAAGCCTAATTTTACTCCAGTTTCTCAGGGAGGTCTTGCTTGGTACTTTCACCCCTCGCACCTACCGGAGCCAATCAGCTTTCCTTTCTCCCCCTCTCGCCTTGTGCACACTTTTGTTGTTGCACACTGAATCGTGCAGTGCGGGCATGTGTTTGCATGTTTCTCCCACTAATGCGAGCCCATCCTAGGCAGGGACTATACACCCAGCATGACTCACTTTTGTTCCTCTGAAGTTAGCACAGTGTCAGGGCTTGTGGGAGTCAGTGTTTGCTGAAACACACTGAGCTGAGAAATTCATTATAAATGAATCCTTCCCTTGGGGGAGGCAAAGGGAAACAAAAAACTGTCAGGCAATGTAAACAATAAGGGAGTAGTGACATAAACTCCAGGCATGGATTACCATCAGCCTGGAAGGACCAATGAAGTCCATGAAAACACGTTTGTCATGCTTAGTTTCTGGTTTGCTTAATTGTTGGTCTTGTTCCTTTGTTTATTTTATTTTATCATAAAGTTTAATAATGGTTCAGAAAAATTGAGTGAATAACTTTGAAAAAATATATTGACTCTATATAGACCGCAGTTGTTGGGGGGAGGGGCTGGTAGGTTAAATTACCCTACTTTCTATTCTGAAAATGATATTCATAGAAAGTCCCGTTTCCAGTCTGAGTATAAAGATACATGTGCCCAAAATGGCTGAGAATAAATACAACAGGAAATGCAAAAGCTGTAAAGCTAAGGGCATGCAAGAGAAAATCTCAGAAGTGCCCAAAATGGCAAGGAACATTTGGCTGGAATTCGAGTTGTTTCTGTCATCTTTGTCTTTTGCTCCATGTTTCAGGATGCATGTGAACTCGATGGAATTGAAGTTCTCCTTTTTGTCCATAGGTGCCTTTCTGTACAGCTCATCCACATCCTCATCCATAAACCGATCACCCACAGTTGTCAGCAGCTCTCTCAGGTAACCTTCAGAAATGGTGCCAGTGGCTTCTTCATCAAGGCAAGCAAAAGCATTTCTGATGACATCTTCAGGATCTATGCCATTCGACTTCCCACCAAACATGGCGAGGAACATGGTGAAACTGATGGGCCCTGGAGCCTCATTCCTCATGGCATCTACATGCTCATCAGTTGGATTCTTCCCCAATGAAGCAAGCATAGTGTGCAAATCTTCCTTGTTGGTGAAACCATCTCTGTTCTGATCAGTCATTTGAAGGCCTCTTTGAACTCCTGAATCTGTGACTGGTCAAATGTAGCAAACACACAGGATGGTGTGCACTGAGGGTGCTTCTTGGGGTTCTTGGTCTTTGCTCTTTTGCCTCACTCTTTCACCAAGGCTGGAATGCAATGGTGTGATCTTGGCTCACTGCAACCTCTGCTTCTCAGGTTCAAGCGATTCTCCTGCCTCAGGCTCTTGAGTAGCTGGGATTACAGGCATTCACCAGCACACCCAGCTAGTTTTTTGTTTTTAGTAGAGATGAGGTTTCACCAAACATGGCCAGACTGGTCTCAAACTCCTGACCTCAAGTAATCCACCTAGCTCGGCCACCCACAGTGCTGGAATTACAGGCATGAGCCCCCGAACCTGGTCCTGTTTAGTTGTTTAGTGGAAAGTACATTCACATGATTCAAAATTCAAAAGGTACAAAGTGATATTCACTAGTTTCTTCCTCCTCCTGACCCCAAGCCACCCAGTTTCTACACTTCCAGCAATCACTGTCAGCAGTCTTTTCTGTGCACTAATATTACTGAGCAAATACACACCTATCCTTTTCATCTTTTTCCTGCACACATTGTAGCACACCTTATTCTGCACCTGGTTTTTTCACAGTGTAACAGGAGCTCATTCCATGTCCAGACACAAAAAGCTTTCTTGTTCTTCAGTAAGGGTGCTATTGTTTTGCTGTAACATGATAAATTCTACTAATCTCTCTCTCTCTCTCTCTCTCTCTCTCTCTCTCTCTCTCTCTCTCTCTCTCTCTCTCTCTCTCTGTCTCTTTGAGATAGATTCTAGCTCTGTCACCCAGGCTAGAGAGCAGTGATGTGATCTCAGCTCACTGCAAGCTCTGCCTCCTGGGTTCAAGTGATTCTCCTGCCTCAGCCTCTGAGTAGCTGGGATTACAGGCACACGCCACCATAACCAGGTAATTTTTGTATTTTTAGTAGAGACAGGGGTTTTTCCCTGCTGGCCAGGCTGGTCTTGAACTCCTGACCTCAGGTGATCCACCTGCCTCAGCCTTCCAAAGTGCTAGGATTACAGGCATGAGCCACACACCTGGACAAGTTCTGCTAGTCTTTTGTAGTGGACACAGGTTGTTAGCAATCTTTTGTAACTGTAAAAATGCTAGGCCAGGGGCCATGACTCACGCCTGTAATCCCAGCACTCTGGGAAGCCAAGGCCAGTGGATCACCTGAGGTTGGGAGTTCAAGACCAGACCCACCAACATGGAGAAACCTTCTCTCTACTAAAAGTACACACATACACAAATTAGCCATCCATGGTGGCCCATGCCTGTAATCCCAGCTACTTGAGAGGCTGAAGCAGAAGAATCACTTGAACCCAGGAGCCAAGATGGCACCATGGCACTCCAGCCTGGTCAACAAGCAAAACTCCATCCACTTCAAAAAAAAGTGCTGAAAGAAATAAACCTTGTAAATATAGCATTCCTCATATAAAAGTATATCTGTAGAACAAAATCCTAGAGATGGAATTTCTGGACAAAGAGCATAGCTAATTTTGGCAGAAATTGCTAATTTTCCCTCTATAGAAAGTTGTACCAATTTACACTCCCACCAGTGGGTTATGTGTGAGAATGCCTGTTCTTCCTCACTCTTGCCAGTGGTGTGTTAATAACCATTATTACCTTAGCCAATCAGATGGGTGAAAAATGGAATCCTACTTTTAATTTTAATTTGCATTTTTCTTATTATGAGTAAAGTTGAGTTATTTTTATAGTACTTTAAGTTCTGAGATATGTGTACAGACCTTGCAGGATTGTTGCATAGGTACACACATGCCATGTGGTGTTTCCAATAGCATCTTTTTATATTGGAGGAGCAATTTGTACTTCCTTGTGTGTGAACTGGCGATTTCATTTTTCTCTTGGGTTTTGGACCTTTCCCCTTTCTTTATCTATCTCTTTCTTTCTCTTCCTTCCTTCATTCTTTCTTTCTTTCTTCTTTCTCTCTCTTTCTTTCTTTTCTTTCTCTTTCTTTCTTTCACACAGGGTCTCACCATGTCACTGGAGTGAAGTAGTGCAATCATAGCTCACTGCAACCTCTAACTCCTGGGTTCAAGTGATCCTCCTACCTCAGCCTCCCACATAGCTGTGACTACAGATGTATGCCACCATACCCAGCTCATTTTCTTAGTGTTTAGTAGAGATGGGGACTGGCTATGTTGCACAAGCTGGTCTCAAACTCCTCAACTCAAGCAATCCTCCTGCCTCAGCTTCCCAAAGCACTGGGATTACAGGCATGAGCCACCACACCCATCCTTGGTCTTTTTCTTGTTGATTTCTAGGAACTATTTATATATTGGGAATATTAGCTTTCTTTCAGCTCAATTACTACTAAGAGGGGCCCAGTAACAACAATGTCCTTTTCATGTCAGCTCCTTAGAACCTAGATTTTGGCCTATAATATAATTCTCCACTTAGAAACCTGGAGCCTTGGAGGGTAGCTAATTTTGTGTTTGGGTTTATGGTAAATCACATGATAAGCTGGGAATACTGATGTTGCTAAAATGTAAGGGTGCTGCCATAGCAGAATCTTACTAGAAAAAGATAGCTCTTTGAGGCCAGGCACAGTGGTGCACACCTGTAATCCCAGCACTTTATAAGGCTGAGGCGGGAAGAGCCCAAGGTCAGGAATTCAAGACTAGCCTGATCAACATGGTGAAACCCCACTCTATTAAAATTACAAAAATTAGCTGTGTTTGATGGTGTTTGCCTGTAATCACAGCTACTCAGCAGGCTGAGACAGGATGAAACCCGGTAGGTGAAGGTTGCAGTGAGCTGAGATTGCACCACTGCACTTCAGCCTGGATGACAGAGAAAGAAAGAAAGAAAGAAAGAAAGAAAGAAAGAGAGAGAGAGAGAGAGAGGGAGGGAGGGAGGGAGGGAGGGAGGGAGGGAGGGAGGGAGGAAGGGAGGGAGGGAGGGAGGGAGGGAGGGAGGGAGGGAGGGAGGGAGGGAGGGTCTTTGAGAGAAACAACAAGCTTCAGAGCCCCAACCATGTAGCAATCTGCTGAGATGTTCAAGTCAGTGGCCTTGGTTGATCTAAAGAGTGAGGATATTACACAATTTGGGCACGGGTAGGGTCTGATAAGATTTCAGTAACACAAGGAAACAAAAGAAATTTTTTAGCAAATTAGAAAATATTGCATACCTAGGAAAAATCACAAACAAGTAAAAACCAGTGAAGTGATAAATTAAATCCAGGATGCTGGTTTTTAAAAATAGATTTAAGGATAATTACAGTACGTCTTGTGATCACTGCATTTGTGTTTACTTTGTGTAATGTTTAAAGTGTATTCACAAGAGGCCAGGCACAGTGGCTCACACCTGTAATCCCAGTATTTTGGGAAGCCCAGGTGGTGGGTCACCTGAGGTCAGGAGTTCCAGATTAGCCTGGCCAACATGGTGAAATGCTGTTTCTACCAAAAATGCAAAAAATTAGCCTGGCATGGTGGCAGACACCTGTACTCTCAGCTACTTGGGAGGCTGAGGCAGAATTGCTGAACCTGGAAAGCAGAGGTTGCAGTGAGCCAAGATCATGCCACCGCACTCCAGCCTGGGCAACAGAGTGAGACTTGGTTTCAAAGATAAACAAATAAATAAGTGTATTTAAAAGAATCTTCATATTAAATTTGAAATTACAGTTTAAATTGTTGAAGGAAATTTAATGACATTTGCAACTCATCTTTGAATATTAAAGAAACATGTTTCAAAATGTTTGAATGCATATTTTTAATAAATTGAACATTAAACAAAACATGAATGTTTGTGGGGTGTTCTCTACATGGACAAAACTATCCTTAAACATTAAAAACGCTTTCAGCAATGAGCATAACCTCTGTCAATGATAAGTATGGGTAAATACTTGAAAAAAGTATTAGCAATGATTATCTCTAGGGAGTGGAGAGAAAGCATGGAAGGAATTTTTGTGTTTTAAACACTTTGGAATGTTTCTAAAATTTTTAAGGAAGCATGAGTTAATTCCAAACATTTTATCTTGAATAAAATACAAGGCTATAAATGCTATTATAAAAACATTAACTATAATCAAATGTG
The DNA here is from genome assembly GCA_031835075.1 of Saguinus oedipus. Taxonomy (NCBI): domain Eukaryota; kingdom Metazoa; phylum Chordata; class Mammalia; order Primates; family Cebidae; genus Saguinus; species Saguinus oedipus. Next base: position 2,724,160 of record CM063175.1, on the reverse strand, counting down.
GTTATATAGGAAGCCCCAGGCTGGGTGAGGTGGCTCATGCCTGTAATTCCAGCACTTTGAGAAGCTGCAGTGAGTGGATCAGGAGAACAGGAGTTTAAGACCAGCCTGGACAACATAGTGAAATGTTCTACTAAAACTCTACTAAAAATACAAAAAATTACCAGGGTGTGGTGGCAGGCACCTGTAATCCTAGCTACCTGGGAGGCTGAGGCATGAGAATTGCTTGCACATGGAGGTGGAGGATGCAGTAAGCTGAGATAGCACCACTCCACTCCAGGAGCCTGGGCAACAGTTCGAGATTCCATTAAAAAAAAAGCCCCAAAACTCAAGTGTAAGTTTCCTTCCTTCCTTCCTTCCATCTGTCCTTCCTTCCTTCCTTCCTTCCTTCTTCTCTTTCTTTCTTTCTTTCTTTCTTTCCTTTCTTTTTTTCAGATGGAGTTTCCCTCTTGTTGCTTAGGATGGAGTGCAATGGCAGAATCATAGCTCACTGCAACCTCTGCCTCCTGGGTTCAAGTGATTCTCCTCTCTCAACCTCCTGAGTACTTGGGATTATAGGTGCCTGCCAGTATGCTGGGCTAATTTTGGGTATTTTATTGGAGACTGGGTTTCATCTTGTTCACCAGGCTGGTCTTGAACTATTGACTTTGTCTTTACTAAAAATACAAAATTTGCCAGTCATCGTAGCCGATGCATGTAATCCCAGCTACTTGGGAGGCTGAGGCAGAAGAATCACTTGAATCTGGGAGCCAGAGATTTGGGTGAGCCAAGATCCCACCATTGCACTCCAGCCTTGGCAACAAGAGTGAGACTCCATCTCAAAAAAAAAAGTAGCCAGGTGTGGTGGTGCATGCCTGTAATCCTAGCTACTCAGGAGGCTGATTCAGGAGAATCACTTGAACCTGGGAGGTGGAGGTTGCAGTGACCCAAGATTGTGCCACTGCACTCCAGCCTGGGTGACAGAGTGAAACCCCATCTCAAAAAAAAGAAAAGAAAAGAAAAGGAGAAGAGGAATTGTATTCAGGAAGTATACTTAAGGTAATACACTTGAGAAATCTCATGTTTACATGGACTTGATTTAGATGATGAAATTCTAGAATCTGGGGATGCTGCAATGGGATTAGACTTTGGGATGGCTTGAAAGTTGGTGAACTGTATTTTGCATGTGGAAGGAATGTAAATCACTGGGGGTCAGAGGGCACACTGGTGGTGGCCATTCTTTAAAATGTGCCCCAGTGATTCCTACCTCCTGATATGCATGCCTTTGCATAGTCTCCTAAATTGTATCTGGGTTGGTCTGCAAAGCTAGTGCAGTATAAAATGATGTGTGTGACTTTCAAAGCTAGGCCCTAAAACACACTGGATTTCCTTCTCCTCCCTCCCTGCTCTCCCTCTTTCTTGTGCTGCTTTCTCTGGGAGAAATTAGCTACTCTGTCATGGGGTCACTCAAGAAACTCTATGGAGAGGTCCACATGTCAAGGAACTGAGCGCTTCTGCTATAAGCCAGAGAGGAGTTGAGACTTCCAACTAACAGCCATGTGGGAGAGCCATCTTGGAAACAGGTCCTCCTGGTTAAGACTTCAGATGACTACAGCCAACATCTTGACTGAAACCTCATAAGGCACTTGAACTAGAACCAACTGCCTCCCAAAACTGTGTAAGGTAATGGGTGTTTTCTGGTTTTGTTCTGTTTTTGAGACATGGTCTTGCTCTGTCACCCATGCTGGAGTGCAGTGGCACTGTCACAGCTTACTGCAGCCCCCACCTCCCAGGTTCAAGTTCTCTTCCCACCCCAGCTGAAATTATGGAAATACCAGGATCATAAAAATATATGTTTCAACTGGGTGCAGTGACTCATACCTATAATCCCAGCATTTTGGGAGGCTGAGGTGAGAGGATCACTTGAGCTCAGGAGACCAGCCTGGCCAACATAGTGAGATTCTGTCTCAACAAAAATAAAAATAGGTTGGTGGCAGTGGCTCACACCTGTAATCCCAACACTTTGGGAGGCTGAGACAGGTGGATCAACTGAGACCAGGAACTTGAGACCAGCCTGACCAATGTGGTGAAACTACGTCTCTACTAAAAATACAAAAATTTTTCAGGTGTGGTGGCTCAGGCCTATAATCCCAGCCACTTGGGAGGCTGAGGCACAAGAATCACTTGAACCCAGGAGCTTGAGGTTTCAGTGAGCTGAGATTGTGCCCCTGCACTCCAGCCTGGGCGACACAGAGAGACCCTGTCTCAAAAACAAAAACAAAAACAAAATGTTGTGTAACTACACTGAAATCAGCCTTATAGCCTTCAAGGCATGAATGGATACACAATCTCAAATTGAATGTTTAGACATTCTATAAGCAATAAGTAAGCCATGCATTGATCATTCCATGAACCTAACAGAGACACTGAGCCTGAATAATTCCCTGCTGAGATAATTGGTGGCAGAAGACCTCAACATCTGGTGTTTATCAGTTCTAGAAATATCCCATTTAGTAAGAGGGTAGAATCTCAGGAAGTGTATGTGATGTGCTTGAAATTAATCTGCCTCCACTCCATTCCTTCTGCTGAGATAAGATTCCCTGGAACCTGATTTAGGTGCAAAAAGGCACACTCTGAAACCTCTGGTTAAGATCACCTGCTACCAGAAACTAGAGATATTGACATTCTCAGTGGGTACAGAGGACTGGGACTGAACAAAAGAATTTGGAGCTATGGTCAGAACATGTCACTGAAGGCCAGACATGGTGGTTTATGCCCTTAATCCCAGCACATTGGGAGGCCAATGCAGGCAAATCACCAGAGGTCAGGAGTTTGAGACCAGCTTGGCCAATATGGTGAAACCACATCTCTACTAAAAATACAAACATTAACCAGTCATTATGGCTCACGCCTGTGACCCCAGCTACTTGGGAGGCTGAGGCAGGAGAATGGCTTGAACCCAGGAGGCAGAGTTTGCAGCAAGCCAAGATTGGGCCACTGCACTCCAGCCTGGGTGACAGAGTGAGACTTCATCTCAAAATGCAAGAAAGAAAGGAAAAAAAGAAAAGAAAGAATAAAGGGAGAAAGGAAAAGAGGAAGGAAGGAAGAAAAAGAGGAAGGAAGGAAGAAAGAAAAGAACATGTCACTGAAGAAAGAAAAGAACATGTCATAGGCCTGAGGGAAAGAAGCAGAAGATTAAGGGATTTTTTTTTCTGTCCAATGTCAGAAACTATAATTGACCTCCAAGCTCTTAATGCCTTCAACTCTGCAATTGCCCAACAAGTCTCAGAAAGACACAGGGTTTGGACACCAGAATTCAGATAACATTCTCCAACAGGCAGAAGAAAAACAACACTGCCCATGTGGATTAAAGTTGGAGGAGCCTTAGATGAACAAAACCACCAGATAATATGGAATGCAGTTTGGAAAACTAGGGTGAGTTAGAAGACAGTAATTTATAGAGGAGCTTCACTGGGAAAATTTAGACTTCAAAATAACCTGAAGGTCTTCCTGAATTCACACAAGAGAGGGAGAGAACATCTGCTACATTAGAAGATAAAATGAAACAGCAGAGTTGGTGCTGGAGAAATCACCTCATATTTTGGAGCAGAAATGGATGTGAACCTGGCTCAGCCTCTAAAGGCAAATTCTCAACAAGCAAGATCTCAGGGAGTGGGGTTGAGTAGATAAGTCTCTCTCTCCTGGTTTCCTAAGAGCAAGCTAATTGGAGGCTGTTGGCAGGGAGAAGCAGAGCAGCCTCTATGATGGGTAAGGGGTGCATTTTGGCCTTCTCTTGTTGGTCCTAAGTGGAAGTGGAGAAGAAAATGAAGAAATCTCACAGTTACTGACCAAGTCCTGACCGTTATGGGCCAATTGCTGTAGAGGATGTTTGGCTTCCTGTGCGGGAAGGAGTGTGGTTTGACTTGCCGGGCTGGTTGCTGCAGAAGTTGTAGGACAAAGGTCTGTTTTTTATATGATTCTGGCCACTGTCATTTTGCATAGTCAGTCTCTCACTAGTGACATGACTGTTCCAGCTTCTCTGTACCCTCACCCGTACTTGGTACTGTTCATTTGTGGAAGCAAGGGATGGTTTGTGGGGGAGTGAGGAGGGGTTAGCCATTCTAATAGGTATGCAGTGGTACACCATTATGGTTTTAATTTATATTTTGCTAATGACTAATTATGCTGAGCATCTTTTCAAGTGTTTATTTGGCATTTGTATATCCACTCCGGGAAGTATCTTTTCAAACTTCAGCCAATTCTTTGTTTTCTCATTGTTGAGTTTTGAGAGTTCTTTCTGTGTTTGTGGAACTGCAGCTTGGATGCTAAGGAGCCATATTGACCTTTTTTTTTTGCAGACAGAGTCTTGTTCTGTTGCCCAGGTGGGAGTGCAGTGGTGTGATCTTGACCCACTGCAACCTCTGCCTCCTGAGTTCAAGCAATTCTTCTGCCTCAGCCTCCCAAGTAGCTGGAATTACAGGCCTGTGCCACCACATCCCAGGTAATTTTTATATTTCTAGTAGAGATGGGGTTTCACTGTGTTGGCCAGGCTGGTCTCCTGATGTCAAGTGATCCACCCACCTTGGCCTCCCAAAGTGCTGGGATTACAGGTGTGAGCCACCATGCCCAGCTTCATGTAGACTTGATTAGCCACAGTTCAAGGAGCTTCTGAGGTTTCCAGTTTATGTATTGTTTCTTGTGTAAGAGCAAGTACTTACCATTAATCCTGCCCTTCAGTAATTGTCCTATATATCACTTCTGAGGCAAATACCCTTTCCCATAATATATAACACCTGGGTTTATGGAGCAGGGGTGCAGGGATCCACCATCTTTTCTCACCACCACCTGAGACACAGATGTAGCTTCTGTTCCTATGTTTCTATTAAATGTTGCTTTCTGAGAAACTAAATATATCAGCTTCTTTCTTCAGCCTCTCAGCTTCCTTGGACTTTTGCAGATAAGTTTGCATAAGCCCATCCAGTGTGGAGCACTGTTTTATATATTAAGTCCTTTTTTTATGAGATGGAGTCTCACTCTATCACCCAGGGTGGAGTGCAGTGGCACAATCTCAGCTTACTCCCAGATTCAAGTGGTTCTCCTGCCTCAGCCTCCTGAGTAGCTGGAATTACAGGCATGTGCCAACACACCTGGCTAATTTTTGTATTTTTAGTAGAGACAGGGTTTTTCCCTATTAGCCAGGCTGGTGGTCTCAAACTCCTGACCTCAGGGGATGTGCCCTCCTCAGCCTCCCAAAGTGCTAGAATTACAGGCATGAGCCACTGTGTCCCACCAGGTATTAAGTCCTCTGAAAGATATGATTGGCAAATATTTTCTCCCCACAAGCAACATCTCAGAGAGTAAAGGTGTCTTTTTATGTCTTAGCAGTAGTGTCTTTAGCAGAGGAGAAGTTTTTAATTATGATGAGGTACAATAGTCAATTTTTTTCTGATACAAATATTGTTTTGCCTATGACTACAAAAGATCATAAAGAGTCTCTCCTGTTTTCTTTAGAAGGTTTATGATTTCACATTTTATATTTAAGTCTGTGATCCATTCTGAGTTAAATTTTGTATGATGTGTGAAGAATGGGTCATGTTCAGTTTTTGCATATGAATAGCCATATACAAATATCATTCCAGCACCATTTATTGATTCCTCCATTGAATTGCCTTTGCATCCTTGCCAAAAAATCAGTTCACCATTTCTATGCCTACGTTTGGACTATTTTGCCCCATCATCTATGTGTTTATCATTCTGCCAATACTACACTGACTTGATTACTGTAATTTTATAAGTACTGAAATCAGGTTGTACTAGACTTGAAACTTTGTTCTTCATTTCCAAAACTATTTTAGCTATTCCATTATTTTGTATATGTACTTTTGCTATAAATCTTGCCATCAGCTTATTGATATTGATAAAGATTATTAACAAAAATTTCTACTACTTTTTGGCTGGGTGCAGTGGCTCATGCCTATAATCCCAGCACTTTGGGAAGCTGAGGCAGGAAGGTCGCTTGAGCTCAAGAGTTTGAGACCAGCCAGGCCAACATGGTGAAACCCTGTGTCTACTAAAAATATAAAAATTAGCTGGGTGTGGTGGTGCACACCTGTAATTCCGGCTACTAGGGAGGCTGAGGCAGGAGAATCACTTGAACCTGGGAGGCAGAGGTTGCAGTGAGTCAAGATCATGCCACTACACTCCATCCTGGGCAACAGAGCCAGACTCTGTCTCAAAAAGAGAGTCCAACTTAAAAAAAAATCAGGATTGCATTGAATCTATAAATATTTTTTCTAATTGACATTAAACAATATTGAGTGTTTCAATCCATGAATAAGGTATATCTCTTCATTTCTTTAGTCTTCTTTGATTTCCTTTATTAGTATTTTCCTGTTTCCATCTCAGCCTCCCAGGTAGTGAGGGCTGCAAACATACACCACCATGCCTGGCTATTTTTTGTTTTTACTTTTTTTGCAGAGACAAGATCTTGATTTGTTGCCCAGGTTTTCTTAAACTCTGCTAGTTTCAAGTAATTATCTTACCTTGGCCTCTGAAAGTGCTAGAATTACAGGCATGAGCCACTGTGCCCAACCCTAGTTCTTTTTTTTTTTTAGGTAGTCTTGCTCTGTCACCCAGGCTAGAGTTCAGTGGCATAATCTTAGCTCACTGCAACCTCCACCTCCTGGGTAAAAGCAATTCTTCTGTCTCAGCTACCCAACTTGCTGTGACTACAGGTGCACACCACCATACCTGGTGAATTTTTGTGTTTTTAATAGTGATAGGGTTTTACTATATTGGTCAGGCTGGTCTGGTCTTGAACCCCTGATCTCAGGTGATCCACCCACCTCATCCTCCCAAAGTCCTGGCACTACAGACGTGAACCACTGGATTTGATCCCATAAAATTTTTATGGTCATTTTTTATGTTTCATTGAAAAATTTACTAACATGATTATATACACAAAGTTCAATAAAAGAAAAATTTCAGCCAATGTGGTGGCTCATGCCTGTAGGAGGCTGAGGCAGGAAGATCACAAGGTCAGGAGTTCAAGACCAGCCTGACCAACATGGTGAAACCCAGTATCTACTAAAAATACAAACAATTAGCCACGTGTGGTGGCAGGTGCCTGTAATCTCAGCTACTCAGGAGGCTGAGGCAGGAGAATCACTTGAACCTGGGAGGCAGAGGTTGCAGTGAGCAGAGATTGCACCATTGCACTCCAGCCTGGGTGACAGAGCAAGACTCCATCTCAAAAAAAAAAAAAAGAAAATGTTACTGTCATCAATTATTTTTTTAGCCTCAATTATTAAAATTATTATTTGCATTTCATGATAAAATAAACAAAATTTAAGGATATTAATATTGATATGCATTGGGTGTCCAATAAGCTAGGTACATGTCTACCTCTTAATTTTGTTTGTAGTAAGGATAGCGTCTCTGCTTAAAACGTGACCTTAGACATTGCGACATATTGTTTATTCAAAACATGGCAGCCTCAACATGTCCCCTCCCACTGAGTCTTCTTAGAATGGAACACTGACTTCCCTCTGATTGAGTGGTACACTCTGTGTTCAATCTCCTTGTTCCTGAGTGATCCTGTGACTGCCTCGATCCTTACAGCACAACAGAAGTAATACCCTGTGCCTTCCAAGGCTATGTCACAGGAATTCCATGCTCTCCTTTCCACCTCATTCTCTCAGAATCAAGCCACCATGCCATGAGAAACTGGAAACCACAAGGTAGGGCCACATATAAGTGTTTCAGCTGAGAGTCAACATTAAACACACATGTGGGAGTAAGAAAGCCTTCAGAAGACTACAGATGTGGTCACAACCTAACTATAATCACATGAGAGGCTGGGTACGGTGGCTCATGCCTGTCATACCAGCACTTTGGAAGGCTGAGGTGGGAGGATCATGAAGTCAAGAGTTCAAGACCAGCCTGACCAACACACAAAACCCCATCTCTACTAAAAATGCAAAAAAATTAGCCAGGCATGGTGGCATCACCACGCCTCCCAGCTATTTGGGAGGCTGAGGTAGGGAAATTACTTGAACCAGGGAGGTAGAGGTTGCAGTGAGCTGAGAACATGCCATGCATGGCACTCTATCCAGGTTGGCAGAGCCAGATTCTGTCTCAAAAAAAAGAATTAGTATTTTAAGCTTCCAAATTTTATAGTGATTTGTTACTAGCAATAGATACTAGAACATATTTGGTACGAGGTGTGAGATGTTGCTGAAACAAAAATTTAAAGCATTACAGCTGGGTACAGTGGCTCATGCCTGTAATTCCAGCACTTTGGGAGGCTGAGGTGGGAGGATCACCTGAGGTCAGGAGTTCAAGACCAGCATAGCCAAGATGGTGAAACCCTGCCTCTAATAAAAATACAAAAAATAGCTGGGTGTAGTGGGTGCCTGTAATCCCAGCTACTTGGGAGGCTGAGACCAGTGAATTGCTTGAGCCTGGGAGGTGGAGGTTGCAGCGAGCCGAGTGCACCACTGAACTCCAGCCTGGGCAAGAAAGTGAGATTCCGTATCATAAAAAAAAGAAATAAAAAGAAAAAGAAAATAAGGATTTATGCTGTAATTTTGCAATGATAGAAAATATTTTCTCAGAAGAGAATGTAACAGGATAAAGGAGTAAAAGCTCTTCTTTTGGTAGCTGAGAGAACTCTTCTTAGAGAACTACTTATGAAGGTGCACTGAAACTATAAGATTTGTAAAGAATTCTTAAGAAAAATGTTTAGCCTGGTGTGGTGCCTCCCACCTGTAATCCCAGCACTGTAGGGGGCCAAGGTGGAAGGATTGCTTGAGGTCAGGAGGATTGCTAGTCTGGGCAACATAGCAAAACACTGAATCATAAAAAAAATGGGCAGACATGATGTAGCCTATAGTCCCAGCTACTCAGGAGGCTGAGATGGGAAGATCACTTGAGTCCAGGAGGTCAAGGCTGGGGTGAGCTGGGATTGCACCACTGAACTCCAGCCTGAGCAACAGAGTGAGATGCTGTCTCAAAGAAACAGAAAAGAAAAAAGAAAAGAAAAGCTTTGCACATACCCAAACCTTAGAATTTCATGGGGCAACTCAAGGAAATAAAACCTGCGTAGTATTTCCAGGAGGTTCTTCGAACCACTAGGCTACATAGAGACCCCCAAAAATCAATAAACAGATGATTAAATTAATATTTAATGATAGGAAAGTTGTTGACATCTTCTGTCTTACCCTTTTTAGTTAGAAACATGCTTTTATTGTTTGAAATTCAAGATACTAATTGTAGCTCAAAATCTTTTAAAATCAAAAGATAGTTGACTGTTCAGGATGAGATGACGAGCTGAGTCAAAGCTGATACCTGATGGTTGGGTCTTTGACAAGCAGAGAGAAAAGACTGTAAAAAGAAAATGACCTAACCCTGTGTTTCATTACAGAAGACAATATGATTTTTAGAAGTTGGCACACATTAAACAAAAATCAGGTGTTAGCCAAAAAAAACGCATAGATTTTCTTTTTAATCGATGGGTAAAATTTGGCTTACTGACATAAAAACTTTTAGGACCATGCAAATATTCCTGGCCCACCTTCAAGACAAAATAAAATTCTTCATCTGGAGTTCAAAAATGTAGAAAAGCTGAAATGCAGCAGAAGCCTGACTTCCTTAGTCTGGTTTGGGCAGAAATGTGTCCAGTGGATTCAGAGAATACTCCTTAGAAGAAAAGAAGGCACGGTGGCTTATGCCTGTAATCCCGGCCAACATGGTGAAACCCCATCTCTACTAAAAATGTAAAATAATTAGCTTGGCCTGGTGGCAGAGCTGGGTGTGGTGGTGGGCACCTGTAGTCCCAGCTACTCGGGAGGCTGAGGCAGGAGAATCACTTGAATCCAGGAGATGGAGGTTGCAGTGAGCCAAAATTGTGCCATGGCACTCCAGCCTGGTGACAGCAAGATTCCAACTCAAAAAAAAAGTGATGATTTGTCATTCGATTGTGCTTCAGACTTGCTGCAGCTCCCCAGTGGGCTTCTGTGGTTGGCTAATTCTGAAAAACCAAGGCTCACTAGGACCCCCAATTTGCCAAGACTCTACATGCTTTTCTGTCAATGATCACATAAGGATTTTCCAAGGAAATGTACCATAAAAGCTGAGATGTCGGCCAGGCGTGATGGCTCACACCTGTAATCCTGGCAATTTGGGAGGCTGAGGCAGGTGGATTATGAGGTCAAGAGATTGAGACCAGCCTGGCCAACATGGTGAAGCCCCGTCTCTACTAAAAATACAAAAAAATTAGCTGGGCATGGTGGCATGTGCCTGTAGTCCCAGCTACTTGGGAGGCTGAGGCAGGAGAATTGCTTGAACCCAGGAGGTGGAGGTTACAGTGAGCTGAGGTCATGCCACTGCACTCCAACCTAGTGCCTGGTGATGGAGTGAGACTCTGTCTCAAAAAAAACAAAAACAAAAAAACTGAGATGTCATTGGCTGCAAAGATGGAGATGGCTCCAGCATTTGGTCTAAATACACTGTCCATCATCTGGGTGAAGCTGAGGCAGATGATGTGAATTCAAGACCTCCAGGATTCTTTTTTTTTTGAGATGGAGTTTCGCTCTTGTTACCCAGGCTGGAGTGCAATGGCACGATCTCGGCTCACCGCAACCTCTGCCTCCTGGGTTCAGGCAATTCTCCTGCCTCAGCCTCCTGAATAGCTGGGGTTACAGGTACGTGCCACCATGCCCAGCCAATTTTTTGTATTTTTAGTAGAGACGGGGTTTCACCTTGTTGACCAGGATGGTCTCGATCTCTTGACCTCATGATCCACCTGCCTCGGCCTCCCAAAGTGCTGGGATTACAGGCTTGAGCCACCATGCCCGGCCCAGAATTCTTATTAAATCCCAAGTCTTTGATATGGGTGTAAAGTCTAAAACATGGTTATACAAGAAAAATGCCTAGTGGAAAATTTCTGAATAATTTGAAATTAGGAGCAACAGTGGTTGGACTAGGTAAATCAATCAGCATTAGTACATTTATGTTTACAGAAATAGAGACTGACTAAAATATTAAATACCACAAAGCCAAAGAATGCAGCAGGTAGGATGAATTTCATCTGGATTTTGTGTTCCTTTGTCTCTAAATAAGTGATTAAACAGAGAAAAATTCAATTATTCAATTTCTTTTCTGTCTGACTCTATCTAATGAATAAAACCTGTGTGTATTATGTATGCAAGTTTAATGTGTGTATAATGTGTGTGGGGTGTGTGTGTGTCTGTGTTTTTATTTCTATTCAGGACATAATCCAAGCTATTAAAAACAAGAAATATGGCCAGGTGGGGTGGCTCATGCCTGCAATCCAGGAGCTTTGGCAGGCTGAGACAGGCAGATAACAAGGTCAAGAGATCAACACCATTCTGGCCAATATGGTAAAATCTTCTATCTAATAAAAATTCAAAAATTAGCTGGGTGTGGTGGTGTACACCTGTAATCCCAGCTAGCTGGGAGGTTGAGGTAGAAGAATCACTTGAACCCGGGAGGTGGAGGTTGCAGTGAACCCAGATCGCACCACTGCACTCCAGCCTGGCTACAGAGTGAGACTCTGTCTCAAAACAAAACATCACAAAACAAACAAACAAACAAAAAAGAAAAATCAAGAAATATTTATAATATTGGCTTCAACTGTGCCTGTTTTCAGAGTGAAGTTATTGGGGTTTTGGTCATTTGGAAGTAATAATACAAGCTTATACTTGGCTATAATGTGTTAAAAACATAGTTGCTGGCTGACTTGGAAAGAAATATGGCTTTTTGGAAACTGCAGAGCCAGAGAAGAGTTGGCAACTGGAAGATTTTCTAGCTAAATTCCAAGTGATACAGTGTCATTTGAAAATGATACTTAATTCTGCAAACAACTTCCATGGAATTAGTTATTTTCAGTTCAGTTGGTTGACTTTGGACTTCAAAGTGAAGGATGATGTAAGAAGCTTGGACCATGCAAACCCACCCATGACTTGCAAATGTGTGTGGAATTTTGGAAACATCTCAGATTCAATATAAGGTAAACTGGGCCTTAGATGCCAAGCTAAGATTAAGAAAAGCAAAACACTTGTAATTGCTCTAACTGAAGATGGAGTATGCTAACAGACAGAGGAGGCTGCAGAGCAAGAGTGTGCTGGGTCAAGCATTCACCGGGATATCTGAAAAATGTCACCATCTGAAATGCCTGTGCGAAGAGTGATGGGGAAGAGCCTTTGCAACTCTCTCCCAGTGGCAAAGGGTAGGCTGTGGCTCAAAGATGGGTCAAGGGATAGGGTTTTGTGGAGATCCCTCCAGCCTGCCTCAAGCACAGGACACACAATACATGAAATCAATACATGGAAGATTGGCACCTGCCATTTTTTATTCCCAAGATGATACATCCATCCATTCCACACTATGCCTGAGAAAGCTGTTCTCTGTAACCAGGGTGAGGGCACTAGCTCTCAGTCCAAAGACATATTGCAGATGCTCTGGATTAAAGAATGAAAGGGGTGGGAGTGGGTAGGGCACAGTGGCAAACACCTGTCATCCCAGAACTTTGGGTGGGAGATTGAGGTGGAGGGGATCAAAAGTCAAGAGTTGGAGACCAGCCTGGCCAATATGAGAAAACATTGTCTCTACTAAAAATACAAAAATGAGCAGTTTGTGGTGGCAGGTTTTTGTAGTCTCAGCTACTCTGGGGACTGAAGCAGGAGAATCACTCAAACCCAAGAGACAGAGGTTGCAGTGAGTGGAGATAGCACCACTGCACACCACTCTGGCAACAGAGGGAGACTCTATCTCGGAAAAAATAAAAGAAAGGAAATGATGAAAATCAGACACCTTGTGGGGCAGGGCTGGGGTTTCGAGATTAGCAAACTGTAAACCAGTTCCTGACATGGTGTTACCCAAGCTAAAGGGCCCACTGCCCAATGTATCAGAAGCCAATACTACAGCACCAGCGTTTTGAGAAAACAAAAACAGATTGACCCACAAGGAGACAGAAGTCCAGCTCAAATCTATCCCCCTGTGCCAGATTTTAGGCAGTGTCTTTATTGGAAAATGTTTAGTGAGTGGATTCTGAGATTAGGAGGTGATTGATGGAAGGAAAGGAGAGGACTTCATGCCTCCTCATGGGTCATGGGTGCAATTTGTGGGGGTGCTAGTGTGAAACATGTGGAGGAAAGGCAGTGATGTCAGCAAGCTCACTCTGAAGACTCTAGCTGGCCATGTTGGGTCCAACTGATTTCAGCCAGTTTTTTTAAATCTCATGAGCAGAGGAAGTTTCAGCATTTCAGCAAGATGTTTCTTTTATTTCTTTTTTTAAAGATGTTTCTTTTCTTATCTGCCATCTCACAAATTTAAGAATTTCTGTTAGTCCTTGGCTTCTTTCTCTTTGGGGCTTGGTTTCAACAGATTCCTGAAAAAGTTCAGAAATTGAGGCACCAATTACTTACCTCTGAAGGCACAGAGTAGGACTGGAGCTAGCAAATCAGCTGAAAATCGCTAAAGGCAGCAGTTGGAGCCCCAGATCTCTTTTCCCAATCTGCACAGCCAAGAAATTACATCTGCCTAGCCCTGGGGGAATATAAGATCATTTTCTGGGGAAACCAGGCACAGCTGAGAGCCAGGTTGCAGTTCTATGCTGAAAACAACATAGTGGCCAGGGAGATCATCCCTGCTCCCACACACTCAAGCTCCTGGACATCAGCAGCCTGGCTTACACCAGAGATGAGAGACCTGGGGAAACTGAGCATGACCAAGAGACATGGCTCACAGATGCTGGCATCTGGCATCCCATCACCCCCAGCAATGTCCTTTAGTCAGAAAGTTCCACTAATGCACACAAATTTTCTGATGAGCTTACAGCACCTTACTTTAAATCTGACAGCCAAGCATCACCAGATACTCAAGGAAAGCTCCCACTGTGAAGTAAAGAGACCAGACAGAAAGGAAAATGGGAGAAAAGAGAGATGAGGGTGCAGAGGAAAACTTTTAAAAAATATTATCATGGCCAGGTTTGGTGGCTCTCACCTGTGATCCCAGCACTTTGAGAGGCTGAGGTGGGCAGATCACCTGAGGTTGCGAGTTTGAGACCAGCCTGACCAACATGGAAAATCTTGATCTCTACTAAAAAAAAAAATCTTAGCCCGGCATGGTGGTGCATGCCTGTAATCCAAGCTACTTGGGAGGTTGAGGCCAGAGAATTGCTTGAACCTGGGAGGCAGAGGTTGCTGTAAACTGAGATCTTGCCACTGTACTCCAGCCTGGGCAACAAGTGCAAAACTCCATCTCAAAAAAATTATCATAACATACAAATAAAGATAAGGGGAGATACTGCAACCTTGAAGCAAGAACAGAAACCTATTTATTACAGCAACAAAAAGAGCATTGAGAGAATAAGGAATCTAAACTCTAAGCACTTGGAAATCAACATTTGATAGCAGAAATTCAAATTTCAAAAGAAGGATTGGAGGAAAAGTTAATGAAACATCTCAGGAAAAAAGATGAAGTAATAGAAAACAAGAGAGAAAAAGTAAGTAACATTAGGAAATAAGTCCATAATTCAGCATCCAAATCAGAGAATTTTTTGAGTATGAAAAATGGTGAGGAAAACATAGAACATGAAGAAGAACATTTTCTAGGCCTGAGGATGTTATTAGTTTCAGGTTCATACAACCCAGCACTTGCCAATAAAGGGAACGTAAACAGACCTAGACCCAGGTCACCACTGTGCATTGTCAGCATGCTGGATCAAAGAGCAAAACCCTAAAACTTCCAGAGAGAAAAAAACAGTTTACTTGTGAGATGAGAAAATGAGCCAAAATGACATCAAACTTTGTTTTTTTAATAGAGTCCCACTCTTCACCCAGCTGCTGTGTAGTAGCACAAACATGGCTCACTGCAGCCTCAACCTCCTGGGCTCAAGCCAGGCTCCTGCCTCAGCCTCCTGAGTAGCTGAGACCATAGCATGACTCACCATGCTCAGATAATTTCTTAAATTTTTGTAGAGATGAAATCTCACCATGTTGCCCAGTCTGGTCTCAAACTCCTGTGTTCAGGCAATCCTCAGGCCTGGGCCTCCCAAGATGCTGGGATTATAGGTAAGAGCCCCCAGGCCCATAATACTTCTTAATGGCAACATTGGAAAACCAAAGAAATGAGAAAATGTCTACAGGATTTTGAGGGAAAAAAGGCAAAGGGAATTCCCAAGGACGATGAGATGTTCAGAATAAAATACCAGAAACCATCTGTCCAGAGTGGAGCAGGAAGTATATCTCCAAGAATATATATACAAACATTTTTTTTGACACGGAGTCTTGCTCTGTTTCCCAGGCTATGGTGCAATGGCACAATCTTGGCTCACTGTAACCTCTGCCTCCCAGGTTCAAGCGATTCTCCTGCCTCAGCCTCCCCAGTAGCTGGGATTACAGGCACCTGACACCACACCTGGCTAATTTTTGTATTTTTAGTAGAGATGAGTTTTCACCATGTTGGTCAGGCTTGTCTTGAACTCCTGACCTCAGGTCATCCACCCACCTCAACGTCTCAAAGTGCTGGGATGACAGGCATCAGCCACTGCATGCAGCCAATGCAGATATATATATATTTTAAATTTTTATTGCATTATAGGTTTTGGGGTACATATGCAGAACATGCAAGGTAGTTGCATAGGTACACACATGGCAGTGCATTTTTAAAGCTGTTGTAGAGATGTCACAGCAATGATAAGGTACAGGAGATACGCACTTCCCCCTTAAATGCTCTCTGCTCTATAGTTTAACTGACTGTTTTCTCCTACACTCACCTGAAATGCCAAATACTGATGACATGGCTAAAACCAGACCCAAACTGTCTTTTCCCAATACTCGCTATGTAGTCCATTTCTGGCTTCCTCATCCATTTCTATTTTTTCCACCACATAATAATTGAAATTTAATATTTCAAAATAGTTTAGAAGGGAACACATATTGCCCTCAATAAAGGTCTTTTCCTTAAATTCAGTACTCTGTGTGGTTTAGCTCAAAAACTTCATATTTAAAACATTTATACTGAAAAATACATTCTAATATTTTATAAATGGCATTGACATTTTAAAACCTTGAATTTTTTTTCTCTCCAAGCATAGGAAAATAAAAATTCACTTCTGAGATAGTGGCCACACAACAGACTAGATATATTAAAAACAATTTTTAACAAAATTGATATATGTTACTACCACGTTTCATGCTTGAAGAAAAATTGCTCATTCTCCATTTTCTGTCTTTACCCCTT
This sequence comes from Saguinus oedipus, assembly GCA_031835075.1. Lineage (NCBI taxonomy): Eukaryota > Metazoa > Chordata > Mammalia > Primates > Cebidae > Saguinus > Saguinus oedipus. The sequence goes on along the minus strand of CM063175.1, from coordinate 2,707,918 downwards.
ACATTACCAGAAAATGCTAATAAATGCAAGAAATTCACAAGTTACGTATAAAGGACAGCAGTGCCACACAGCCACTAGAAACACTTAATAGAGCCTATTGTTTGAGAGAATAATACATTTTTCATCACATAAAGTCACTGTATTTTGGGGGTCTCTATTGACAGAAACTTTACCTGTACTTCTTACAGTGCTAAATGTAGGACTTTTGAAGAAAAAGTTTTTGCCCTCTATAGTTAATATGTCTTAATGAAATTATGTGAAGTATGTAATTTAAGTAGATATAACTCCTATTTTGAACAATATGGCCTGAAAATATGACACTGAAATTTGCTAAGTCAATATTTCTATTTGCTTATAAATGTTCAAGTAGCACTCTGTAAATCAAACATGTATAAGAATTGAGGACTCTACCCCAGAAAACAATCTACTAACATGGACATTTAGGCATATCTACGGGGTGATGCTTCCATCGTGTTTTGATAATGTGAGTGTATATTGGACTGTTGCTGTCCATGTCCACGGATTATATTAAGACTGTGGGAGTAATGATTGTGGAGAGAAGGTCTACCTTAAAATATTTGTGTATGAAGACGGAGCTCTAATGACATGGAGAACAGATAAAACGTTTGCAGGTTTGACCTAACATCAAGACAGAGTGTAAGAAACTTTCCAAGGTGATAGAGGAAAGATAGTTTTATGCAATAATGCAACGTTTTGTAAACCAAATAGTTGCTACATTTTACCTATGTGTTTTTCATAATAAAACCCTTCATGGTGTAAAAAAAAAAAAAGAAGAATCTATAAATTAATAAGCAGCTGAAGCTTTAAATGGGAAAACTCGTACTTAATTCTACTCACCATTATATTTAATCTGAATTTCAGAAAAATATATAGCTCTACCAAAGGTGCCATTTTTATACATGCTTTATTAAGTCTACCCACAAGTGCTAAAAGTCCACAGAAATGTATGTGATACAGAGTAGAAGTCAAGATCCTCCTCTCCCTGTTGGCTTAGAGAGTCAGAAAGAAATGTATTATTTACATTGAGATTATCTACTTGTGTGTAGAAAGTTTAAATTAGCTGTAAGAAATTTTATCTAGACGTGCACCTGCCGACTGCTACAAGCTGGTATTTACTGGGCAGATTAATTACAAATATTTCTCTGTTCCCTTAAACATGATCAGGCAGATGCAGAAGTCGATGCTTCTGGTGAGTGCATTTCTTCCAAATACCTCAGTTTAAAATGGCTTTAAGGAATTCACAGCTGTCATGATGACACGATTCTCTGTGAGGAAGTCCTCAACTGTTTTCAAACAGTTTTTCTTCAGTTACTTTTGTCATTAGTTCTTTGGTTTTCTGCATTTGTCTTTTTAAGAAACGTGATCCACAGGAGATTCCAGTGAGATTTTCAAGCTCTCTCCTGCCCTCCAAAGCCTGCATACTACTTACATTTTGCATTATCTCCATAATTTCTTCGGACAATTTCTCAGCTTCAGACAGCAACATCATGAATTCATCACTGTCTTTTGTTGTAGATTATTTGCTTTCAGTTAAACTGGGGTGATTCATTTTTTTCTCTTTTCATTTGATAGTCCATTTCCATACTCTCTTGTTCTTTAGAGCTTGTGGGAGAAGCAAACAGATTTTTGCAAGATTAAATGAATTTTCTTCTAACAGACCATCCAATTTCAGTGATCCTTTAACAGGCATTTTGAGATTCAGAGAAGCACCACTGTTGCTGAAAAAAATGAAACACACCATAATAACCTACTCTTCCTCCCAGATATTGGAACATATCATAAACCCACAATGAGTATGTGTACACATGCAAATTAATGGAATAGGACACAAGGCCGAGAAACAGATCCAAACACACACAGGAACTCAGAATATAATAAAAGTGGTGTTTCCAATCCTGAAAGGGTGGCTTATTTACTAACAGATACTTGGACAAAACTGTAAAGTTAGACTTGTACTTCATGCCTTACACTAACATAAATAATTTTCAAATGGATGAAAGCTTTGCATGGAAATACTGAACCCATAAAAGTATTCGAATGATGGAAGCAATCATGCATTGTCAATGCTTATGAGTGTCATTGAAATGTCAGGAAAATGTGAGAATATTTCAAAAATCTTCCAATCCCTTTAAAAAGTACTATCCCAAATACAGGAGCTTTTCAGGAATAAGTTCAACTAATGAAAATTAAATTTTCAGCATGGCAAAAATACAAACCCACTAAATGTCAAAAGACAAAAACAGACTGCTAAAAATGATACTTTTATTACAAAGGGAAAATATTCCCAATATGCAGAGCTGTGAACCAAGAAAGCAACATCAGCTTAATAGGCAAAGCATATGGATATTTCACAAAAAATGAAATTCAGAGGTTTTGTTTTGATTTTAAGACAGAGTCTCACTCTGTCACCAGGTTGGAGTGCAATGATGCGATCTTGGCTCACTGCAACCTCTGCCTCCCAGATTCCAGTGATTCTCCCACATCAGCCTACTGAGTAGCTGGGACTATAGGTGCCCACCATCATGCCAGGCTAACTTTTGTAGTTTGATAGAGATGGGGTGTCACCATGTTGGCTGGGCTGGCAAAAAGATCTCAAACATATAAAAGGTGGCTCAAACTCTCTCATAAGAATAATATAAATTAAAGCACACTGATGTGCCAATTTCCATTTAATATATTGCAAATATTACAATGTTAACTGTGAACACACTTTGGCAAAGGTTTGGGGAATCATCCCTACTCCTGGTGGGAGCAAAAATGGATATGACATCCAAGGAAGAACCCAGCGTTTCTGCTTCTTGAAATTTATTCTTCAAATACTCACTTGTGTGAAAAGTTACATGTACACATGTCATTTATATACACATGTGGTAAACTATCCTAAAATTCAGCCAGCCCTGTCCTCAGGTACACTTTGAAAGACTATTGAGGATCTGTGGTTGTCCATATGCTCTTCATATTTGTCTGTTTTGTGGCAGCAAAAGATGGAGTATCAACCTAAATCTTCATCCTCAGGGACTAGTTTAAAACCTTATGATATAATGAGATTCTAGCTGTCAAAAAGAATGAGGAAGCTCTGTATAAACAAATGGAATGATCTTCAAATTCTGTCAGCTCCACCTTGAAAAATTATTTAGAATCCAACCACTTCTCCAACACCTTAGTCAAAGGCATCATTTCTTCTAGCTGAATCTGCTTGCTAGCTACCCTCACTCCCTTCTGTCTATTCATCAGGAGCAATCATATGGGTACTATAAAAACATAAGATATGTGATATCAATTATCAGCTTAAACCCCTCCAGTGGCTTCCCACCTTGCCAAATAGAAACCACAGGCCCTACCTCCCCATGCCCCCACCCCCCAACCATTCTCTCCCCACTGTTGTCACTCTGACCTTATTCCCTTTTCAACCACACTGGCCTTCTTGCTTTCCTTGAACACAGCAAGAATGCTCCTGCTTCAGGATCTTTGCACTGTTGTGCCTGGTCCCCAGACTCCACAAAGCTCTCTCTCCACTCTTGAGGGTCTTGAGAATCTTTATTCAACATCGCCCACTGAGCAAATGCTTCCTTGACCACTGTACTTAGAATTTCACAAACACCCTCACACAAATATAGTAACATGGTAGACATGGATGTTCTAGGTGTCATTCTTTCACCTTCTCTGAATGTTAGAAAACTTTCATTGTAAAATATTGAAAACAGGCTAGGTGCAGTGGTACATGCCTATAATCCAAGCACTTTGGGAGGCTGAGGAAAGAGGATTACAAGGCCTGCAGTTTGAGACCAGCCTGGCCAACATGATGAAACCTGCTTGCTATTAAAAATACAAAAATTAGCTGGGCATAGTGGTGCACACCTGGCTACTCAGCTACTCAAGAAGCTGAGGCAGGAGAATTGGTTGAACCTGGGAGTCAGAGGTTGCAGTGAGCAGAGATTGTGCCATTACACTCCAGCCTGGGGCAAAACTCCTCTCTTGAAAAAAAAATTAAAATTAAAAAATTTAATATATTGAAAATACACCCACACACACCTATCTTTTTTCCTTGCTTTATGTAACCACTGTGCTCACCAGCAAATATAAATTTTACTTGTCTACTCCCCACCCCCAAAATATCTGGAATACAGATCCCACAAGGGCAGGGCAGAGTTAGGCATTTTGTTCACTGCTGTATCTCCAGCTTGTAAAGCACTGCCTATCACTACCAACATGACATTCCTGGTTTTACTATGATCATGTAGGATGTAACCATGGGGACACTGGCTACAGGATACCTTGTCACCACTACCTCTCAGTACCATCTCTGCAACCATCTGTGGACTCATAGTTATTTCTAAATATTTATACTGAGATGGTGTCTTCTATATACATACATATATACTTTTTTGAGACAAAGTGCTCCTCTGTCACCCAGGCTGGAGTGCAGGAGTGTGATCTTGGCTCACCGCAACAACTGCCTCCCTCCTGTCTCTGCCGCCCAAGTCACTGGGACTACAGGTGAGTGCCACCACACCAAGCTAATGTTTGAATTTTTTTTTTAAGTAGAGATGAAGTTTCACCATTTTGGTCAGGCTGGTCTTGAACTCCTGACCTCAGGTGGTCCACCCACCTTGGCCTCCCAAAGTGCTGAGATTACAGGTGTGAGCCACCACACCTGGCTGGTGTCTACTACATAATTGGTACTTAATAAATATCTGCTGAATGACTAAATCCCCATGACAGTGAAATTGATTATGTTAAGTGACAATATACTACTATTTGCATAAAAAATTATATATATTTGTATATGCATGCAATATCTCCAGAAGAATATGTAAAAATTGATCATATTGGCCACTCTAGGCAGAAAATCTCAGTGGCCAAAGAGGGGTGAGACTTTTTAACCTCTTGTACCTCTTAAATTTTGAACCATGTGAATGTGTTATCTATTCAGAATACAATTTAAATTAGAAAAAATTCTGTTCTAGCCTCTTTCCCAGAATCAATGCCAATTTTTCCTACCCACCATTTCCAGAAATCAGGTACTTTCTCTTTTTGAAAAACCACTATTGCAGTTCCACACATTGGCACCCTTGTCCTTGCAGAGATCCTTAAACCTTGAAGGGCCTTTTCCCTAGAAGAAGCTCCTCTTGAACTCAGAGGAGGGAATAAAAAGGCTCTAAGTTGAGGGGTGCTGATGCTGGGATGCTGGCCCAAGAGTGACTGCTCCCAACATGCACAGCCTGGTGATGACTGTGGGACAGGGGTTATTTGGCCCTGCTGATATGGTTCCCCCAGTGCCAGGACAGTTCCCAGTACAAGCCTGTGCCTACTGCATTGGCACAAGTGGATAGAGAAAAGATCTACCAGTAGACCAAGGAGCTGTCCAGTCCTGAGATGAGGGAAAATGCTTTGCTGTAGCTAAGTAAGAAGTGAGAATCTGTTCCTGACCTTGCACCCATGCTACGGCATTTATTTGGTACTACTACAGCACTTTTATAGGAAATTGTAAATATTTATCCATCTATCAACCCACCCACCTCGACAGCACACCAAACTAACAGAGTTTGCAATGCTCTGACATTACTGCAATGTGTAGCATCACATCCAGAAGCCAGGTCAGCATTTCTCACAGCACACATCCCACTTTTTTTGTACTCCTTTTTTGCACACATGTCCCTTTGAGTATCTTTGACTCACCAGCCTTGGAGTTACTGGGACCCTGATGAAAACAGATGAACAAGAAATAATCAACTTTTTATTGACAACGGAAATTATCCCTTTATGTTTGTGAATGACAGAATCTGGAAGTGAAATTTCTAAAACAGTTGTCACATTAATCCCCAGAAGATATTCTTAGATGACACTGGTTTTGTTTATATGTGTCAGATGTATGAGCATTTCTCCCTTGTTGCCATGATCTTGGATAAGATGGTTCTGCAGTTATCCAAAGAGCCTTCTGCCCATCTGCTTAAGCATGTAGTGAGAAGTTACAGTCGACTCTCAATAACTCCAGGGCACATGAAGCACTCAGGCAGTGCCTCCCTAACCACCTGAAGGACACAACCTTTGCCCAGGTGCTAAAAGATGACACCACCATGAAAAACTAGCTTGCACAACTGGTGAAGAATCTGCAAGAGGGCCAGGTCACCAATCCCTGGGGTGTCCCCTGCCCCATCAGTGATCCTTCCCTATTCCCTCCCACTACTCCCCCAAGTTGGGGAAAGGAGGGGTAACCTACAAGGAACACAGCTCAGGTTTTATCACCAACTGGTAATAGACAATCTCAATGTTGAACCTCACTGGAGGAAAGGGACAAGGTACCCCTGCTGAGGTGTATGGGCTGCCACCTCAGGCTGTCTTGAGGACCTAGGACCCCTCTGCTACTCCCAGGAAATGGGCTCCTGACACAGTGGTCTGCCACCACAGCCCCAGGAGGGTGTCAACACCAGCAAATGATTTATTTGCAGCATGTCCAAGCTGATCCTTCTCCCTGCCTCTACCTAGCCACTGGCAGGGAGCAGAGCCAGCGGCAACAGCAGCAGCACTGTAGGCATGGGAAACTCCTGGGGACAAGCCATGTGGCATTTTTTATTTTGCCTTCCTGGAAGACTCAAGATGTGTCTCTTCATTCTCTCTCATTATTTGTTTACCTTTTTTTAATTCTCAGAGAGAGGTGTGTTTAGTGGGCACAAGCTGTAATATTCAGCAAAACTTTGTCACAAGCTGTAATATTCAGCAAAACTTTGTCAACTGGCTTTGTTCTCAAGTCTGTTAGCTGCATAAGCTCAACAGAAAGTTGGTCTGGGCATTTAAAAAAGTTATAAGACATTTCAGGGATTAACAGGAAAATTTTAATATCACAATATATTGGATTACTCTTATTTTTCTTAAGTTTGATAATGGTATTGTGATTGTGCAGGTAAGCAGCCTTAATCCTAGAAGATAATTTATGTTGAAGTATTTGGGATCATAGGGCCATGATATCTGCAACTTACCTTCACATGGTTCTTTTTTCACATGAAAAAAGAAATGTGTATAAATATAGATGTATCGATGACATAGACGTATGGGTATAATGCAGATACATGTCTACAAGTAGATACACAGTTTATAGGGATAAAAGTTAACATGACTAAATGTTCATCAGCAAATCCAGGCAAAAGTCATCGATTGTGCTGTTCTCACAACTTTTCTGTTGGTTTGAAATTTTTCAAAGTAACAAGTTGAGGGGTAACTTTTTAAAATCTTACTGAAGTTTCCAAAAGTTAGCTCAAATGCCACCTCCTTGAAGAGGCTCTTCAAGATACATGTTGGGAGAAATGACTCCCCTTTCTGCATTTCCAAGGCACTTTACTTACATTCAAGATTTAATTGACTGAGTAAAAAAATTATGGGCCCCTGGTTCAAGCCCATAAATCTTGGCATCCTCTCGTAGACACATCTCTTGGTTCATGCTCACTTGTCCATCCTGGCAAGGCCTAGAATGGGATCAGTGCTTAAGGAAGGCAGACACTGAGCAGGAAATAACCAGACCTCAGGAGTAGCAGAAAGGCCTAGGGCAAGCTTATCACACTCATGCCAGGGAGCTGTGGGGGGAGCTATCATGAGGAGGACCAGCCCCAAAGCAGAGCTCATGTCCAACACACCCACTATGGAGGTGCTTTCAACCTGGGGCAAGGTCTGTGCATCCCAGAATTCTCTAAACCCCTCTTTGCCCTTCCCTAATGTCCTACACTTGCATAGGCTGAGCAATCACTCCACCTGCCCTTTCAGACCAAGGGGCCATGTTTGAGCAGGCACACAGGTGTGTGGGCAAGTGTGTGCTGATGCAGGTTCACTCATTAGGAGACTGAAACCTATACTCTCTCCACACATTTCCCACCCCAAATACGAACATGAAAGAAGAACCATGCCTCTAACTCCTTCTTCTTCACTGCACACAGGATCCTGCACATATCTGGCATCCAGCAAGAATCCTGAATTTCTGACACCACCATGCTGAGTGACAGGAAAGTCCATTACCCCCATATGTCAATGGTTCCTTACTGGATCATTGACAATGACAGCTATGGAGACATTTGGGGGATGCTATAGATACCCAGAAAAGCCCAGCAGACACTGGAGCTTCTGGGTGAGGTATCAGTTGTGGCAAAAGGCAGAAGGAGCAGTTGCTATCTAAGGACATAACTTCACTGGAAACAAGGAGGGGAGCAGAAGATGGCCTGGAGTCAGGCTCCGTGGCAGGTGATGGCTTCTCATCCTCAGAGGACAATCGATGAAGTTAGCCAGCATGGCAGCTGTGTCATCCTGCTCCTTTTAGGCATGAAGATACAAGAATCAGAATAGTCACACACACATGTGCACACACACACACACAAATGGTTCAGGTTGGGGCAAACCTCTCTCCTTAGATAAGTGGCTGCAATTTCTTCCCCCACTTTTCACACCAGCCCCACCTTCTCACCCAAGGAGCCTTCCCTGCCTGGCCCTCTCACCTTTTCCTGGAGAGCTTCAGCCTCTGTCTCTGTCTCTATCTTTTCTTCTGCAGATGTCTCTGTTGGGGGCTGCACCTTGTCATCCCTATCCTCAGTCCCTTTTTCCAGCAGTGTTGGGGGAGCAGAGGGCTCTTCTTCAACCAGCTCCTGGGGAGGTGGGCCTGCTGTGGGTCTGTCCCTATCCCTCTCCACCTCCCCCCAGGAGGGGAGCACTTCAGGGGCCAGAGTGGGAGCTGCATCAACCCCATGCCCCCAGGGGTTATCTGAGAGTCAAACGTAACATCTCACTACATGCTTCAGCAGATGGGCATACTCACACATACGCACACATATGCCTACATACACATACATACATATATATGCACAGAGTCTTGCTCTGTCACCAGGCTGGAATGCAGTGGGATAACCTCAGTTCACTGCAACCTCTGCATCCATGGTTCAAGCAGTTCTTCTTCCTCAGCCTCCCAAGTAGTTAGGACAACAGGCGAGCACCACCACACCCAGCTAAGTTTTGTATTTTTAGTAGAGATGGGGTTTCACCATGTTGGCCAGGTTGGTCTCATCTCTTGACCTCATGATCCACCCACCTCAGCCTCCCAAAGAGCTGGGATTACAGGCATGAGCCACCACACCCAGCAAAACCTTAACCCTTTTAAAGCTCAGTTTTGTTAAGTAATCAAAAAGGGTACTTGAATTTCATCAGACAAAGAAAGAGTGTGTACAGCTTATGGGTGTAAACACATGATGACATTGGTCATATCTCCACTGGCCACATGATTACACATTGGAATGGCATCTTTAGTGACAGAAAAGCCAGTGTTATAAAAGGTATAGGAGGCACTCCTGGACTTGAGACAAGAACATTGTTGTGTAGAAATGTCATTGATTGTGTTACAATTATTCTCCATGGGCCAGAGAACACACAGGATGGCCTTTAGAATGAGATGGGCTTTGATTGGATGCAAGGTCTCAACACTTACTATCTGAGTCACATTGGACAAAGTGCTTCATCATTCTGAGACTCAGTTTTTTGATTGTTTGTTTGTTTTTTGAGATGGAGTTTTGCTTTTGTTGCCCAGGCTGGAGTGCAATGGCATGATCTCAGCTCACTGCAACCTCTGCCTCCCAGGTTTAATTGATTCTCCTGACTCAGCCTCTTGAGTAGCTGGAATTACAGTGATGTGCCACCATGCCTGGCCAATTTTGTATTTTTGGTAGAGACAAGGTTTCTCCTTGTTGGTCAGGCTGGTCTCTAACTCCTGACCTCAGGTGATCCACCCACCTTAGCCTCCCAAAGTGCTGAGATTACAGGCATGAGCCACCATGCCCAGCCTAAGAAACATATTTTTAAAAGTCACATTGTCCTACAGTACCCATTTCTCTTGCATATTTAGGAAATTGAGGTTTGTTATACTAAAACATGCTGACATATGGGAGATAGGATGCAAAATGTGCAGAAATGTTTTAGATGCAGTTTGAGGTTTCCAAAAGATTTTGTGCTAGGGAGGCTGCTTGCTACAAGCTCCCAAAGCTCTGGGAGGACATAGTATTCATTCTCCCTCAGCAGAGGACATGAGGTGAGACGCCCTGAAAGCACCTGAGCCTTGGGCTGTTAGCATAGAGTGTTCTGGTCTTTATAGTTTGAACCTGTGACACAGAAAGATCACGGGTTTCTGGCTTCCTGTGACCTTTGCCTTCCTTGACCAAAAGAAAATGACCCTCCAAAGCAAGAAACTTCAGGGCATCAGTCACCCGAGCCCTGGCATCTACCCAGAACATGAGAAAGAAGGAACAGTGGTCCTCCAGCGACATCACAGGGCTGGCACAGGCGGTCACTGCCCTGTGTGGATCACCCTCTGTATTGGGAAATCTGAACCCCATCTGTGGGAATGCGAGGAGGAAAATACAAAAATCTTTACATGAGCACTGAGAAGACAGATGCAGCAGAAACCTCCAGGAGATAACTACCCAGTCTTGGACCTGTGGTGGAGAGAGAGCATGTTGGTGATCATCTGTACTTACACTCCAGGGTCCCCAGGTGGCACTATGACCTCATCTGTGGCTCTGAAAAGGACGATTTGGAAGAAGTTCATCACAGCTAATATTTAACAAGCCCCTACTATTTACCAAATCATTCACCCCTGACAGCAACCTAAGGAGCTGGGGATTCTTATTATATGTCTTTTATAGAGAAGGACATGGAGACATAAAGACATGAATTATCTTGCCCACATCACTCAGCTAATAAGTGGTGGAGGCCGAATAGAACCTAAACAGTGCGGCTTCAGAGCCCACATGCATTGATTGAACAAGTGTTTATTGAGCACCTGCCATGCACAAGGCCTTGTGGATTAAATACAGTTATGATTAATAATATAACAATGGCAAATCACTGACACATTTTAGACATAAGATTTTCTTTTTTGTAGGTTTCAGGCACAGAACTGTGTATTCAATAATAGTGAAATTGATCCCACTAGTGATGACAGAAATGACAAATTTAAATGGGTTGGGCATTTTAGAATCCTTGACAGAAACTGAATGAGGAATGAAATTGTTTCCATTTCACACAAAAGGAAACTGAAGTAAAGAGGGGTAAATGATAATTTTGCATGCCATAAGTAGAAATTCAAAGTACAGGAATTTGAACTTGGCTCTGACCTTATCTGAGGCCCCCATGCTCCTGACCACTATAGACTCAAGCATCACCTAGTTTCTCCACTCATTCAAGAGACTTTTTAAAAATTTAATTATCTAATAGGTTGGCCCTCACCATGATCTTCTGTTTCTGTTCTACAGATGGTGAAGCCCTCTATTGTCCTGACCCCACAGTTCCTGTCCCATAATCAGGGCAGCTCACCAAGGAGCTGCAGCAACACATAAAGTCAGTGCCATTCCTCATGCGAGTACCTGAGGAAGGTGAGTGAGCACAGACAGACAAGGCCTGGTGCCCTTGAACAGTTACTGGTCTCAGCTGCCTTACATCTCACAGGGGGCCATGTTGGGGGAAGCGTAGGCAGTCACAGTACTGGCTTTTTCCTCCTTTCTTCTTCCATGCAAGTAGCTTAGGGATGGAGTAGAGTAGTTGAATTATTTGGATAAAAACTGCTATCTTGGTCTGAAAGTCAGAAAGAATCATTGCTGGCATGTTAACCTAAAGAAAAACAACCAGACAAGTGCCCAGCAGTACTTCAAAAGGCTATTTATTATCCTGAAAAATTTAGGCAGGGCTTGTGGCTCATGCCTGTAATCCCAGCAATTTGGGAGGCTGAGTCGAGAGGATCACCTGAGGTCAGGAGTACAAGACCAGCCTGACCAACATGGAGAAATCTTGTCTCTACTAAAAACACAAAATTAGCCAGGTGTGGTGGCATGTGGCTGTAGTCTCAGCTACTTGCGAAGCTGAGGCAGGAGAATTGCTTGGACCTGGGAGTCGGAGGTTGAAGTGAGCCAAGATTGCACCACAGCACTCCAGCCTGGGTGACAGAGGGAGGGTCTGTGTTTAAAAAAATTATTTTGCCAAATTTGAAACAGAAATTAAAATCAGCAGCTTTTAAATTATTTTTAATATGATTAATAATTAGAAGTACATTTTATATTACATATATAGTTCTATATTTTTGAATAAATAGTAATGTCACATTTATTTTACAAGTAATACTTTTTAAATTCTCCTTCATTTGTTTTGAATGCTCTGTGCAATCTACAAAAAGTCCAATAGTAATAATTAAATTATTCATTAAATTAAACATTATCTTGTCATTTAAAATGATTTCATAAAAAAATATGCTCGAGGGAAGATGGCGTGGTAGGAGTAACCCAGGATTGCAGCTCTCAGTGAAGATGCTGAGGGTGAGTGCAAGCCACATTTCCAGACGGATCTTAGTTGCCCACAGAATGGGGAAATTCCCAGGTGTAGGAGAGACATGAGACACCAGCACAGCTGCTATAACTGGCACAGCCATTTTGGCTGGTGCCGCAGTGCGGCGGCACTCTGCACAAAATGCACTGGTCTGGGTGCCCTGTTAAACCAGCAATCTGAGATTTGGGAGGGCAGATTAGGATATCCATCTAATTAAATGAAACTTGGACAGTGAGCCAGACCAGGAGATTCCCAGGAAGTGGTGTTTGAGTGAGTGCAGTGGGGCACTGCATGGGAATTCACACAGATCCCGGTGCCCTATCAGCAGGTGACTGAAACACCTGGGAGAGAGTCAACCATTCAACTTAAAAAAAAAAAGGGATCTGAGGCAGGGAGCCAGGTGATCAGGCTTGGCGGGTCTCACCCCCACAGGGATAAACAAAATGGTGATTCAAAATGCACAGGGTTGAGGGTTTCATTGCAGGCACAGCTGAACCCAGGACAGTGCAGCTCGGTGGAAGAGGGGCATCCACCACTACTGAGGTATTCTGCCCCTACTGAGGTACTCTCCCATTGCTGACACAGCCTGCCATTGCCGAGGCAACCCGCCATAACAGAGAGACTCCACCAAGAAGGCAGAGACCATGACAGCAGGGCAGAGCCCACGGCAACAGGGTGGAGCCCATGACAGTAGGGCAGAGCCCATGGCAACAGGGCAGAGCCCATGGCAACAGGCTGAAACTTGCAACAGCAGGGCAAAGCCCACAGCAGCAGGATGGAGCTCACAGCAGCAGGGTGGAGCCCACAGCAGCAGGGCAGAGCCCATGGCAAAAGGGAAGACCCCACAGCAGCAGAGCAGAACCTCAGCAGACAAATAGTGACTAAACTGCCTCCTAGCTGGGCAGGACACTGCAATGGATACTCAAATAGAAAGCTCTAACTCCCCGAGGCAGAACATCTGAGGGAAAAAAGGGGTTTTATGAGCTCTGCTGCAGCAGACTTAAATGTACCTGCCTAACAGCCTTGAATGATCAATGGATCTCACAGCTCAACACTTGAGCTCCTATAAAGTACAGACTGCTTCCTCAAGCAGGTCCCTGACCCCTGTATATCCAAAGAGTCACCTCAAAAAGAACTGATCAGACTGATATTTGGCAGGCGTTATTCTAAAACAAAGATAGCAGCAGAAGAAACTGGTAGCATCCCTCACTGTTCCACAGCTGCTACAGGTATACCCCAGAGAAGCAGGGCCTGGAGTGGACCTCAGCAGCTGTACAGCAGAGGGGCCAGACTGTTAGAAGGAAAACTAAGTAACAGAAATACTTCATCATCAGCAATCTGGGTGTCCACTCAGAGAGCCAATCGAAAAGTCAGCAACTACTCAGATGACAGGCGGATAAACCCACAAAGATGGGAAGAAACCAGTACAAAAAGGAGGAAAACACCCAAAACCAAAACACCTCACCTCCTACGAAGGACCAAAACTCCTCACCAGCAAGGGAACAAAAGTGGATGGAGAATGAGTGTGATGAAATGATGGAATCAGAATTCAGAAGGTGGGTAATAAGAAACTTCCATGAGCTAAAAGAATATGTTCTAAATCAATGAAAATAAATTACAAATCTTGAAAAAATATTTGAAAAACGATTCGAGGAAATGATAACAAGAATGGACAACTTAGAGAGGAATATGAATGAACTGAAGGAGCTGAAAAACACAACATGAGAACTTCACGAAGCATGCACAAGTGTCAACAGCAGAATTGACCAAGCAGAAAAACGAGTATCAGAAGTCAAAGATCAACTCAATGAAAGAAAATGAGAAACCAAGATTAGAGAAAAAAGCACAAAAAGGAATGAACAAAGTCTACAAGAAATGTGGGACTATGTGAAGAGACCTAACCTACATTAGATGGGTGTACCAGAATATGATGAAGAGAATGAATCCAAGCTGGTAAATACTCTTCAGGATATTATCCAGGAAAGTTTCCCCAACCTAGCAAGGCAGGCCAATATTCAAGTTCAGGAAATACAGAGAATGCCACAAAGATACTCTGCAAGAAGAGCAACCCTAAGGCACATAATTGTCAGATTCACCAGGGTTGAAATGAAGGAGAATATACTAAGGGCAGCCAGAGAGAAAGGTCAGGTCACCCACAAAGGGAAGCCTATCAGACTCACAGCAGATCTCTCGGCAGAAACTCGACAAGCCAGAAGAGAGTGGGGGCCAATATTCAACATCCTTAAAGAAAAGAACTTTCAACCCAGAATTTCATATCCAGCCAAACTGAGCTTCATAAGTGAAGGAAAAATAAAATCCTTCATAAACAAGCAAGTACTCAGAGATTTTGTCACCACCAGGCCTGCTTTACAAAAGCTCCTGAAAGAGGCACTACACATAGAAAGGAAAAACCAGTACCAGCCATTCTAAAAACATACCAAATGCTAAAGAGCATCAAAATGAAGAATCTGCATCAACTAACAGGCAAAACAGCCAACTAGCATCAAAATGGCAGTATCAAACTCACACATAACAATATTAACCCTAAATGTAAATGGGCTAAATGCACCAATCAAAAGACACAGACTGGCAAATTGGATAAAAAACCAAAACCCATTGGTGTGCTGTATCCAGGAAACCCATTTCACATGCAAGGATACACAAAAGCTCAAAATAAAGGGATGGAGGAAGATTTACCAAGCAAATGGAGAGCAAAAGAAGCAGGAGTTGCAATTCTCATCTCTGATAAAATAGACTTTAAAGCCACAATGATCAAAAGAGACAGAGAAGGTCATTAAATAATGGTAAAAGGATTGATAAAACAAGAACAGCTAGTGATCCTAAATATATATGGACCCAATACAGGAGCACCCAGATATTTAAGGCAAGTTCTTAATGACTTACACAGAGACTTAGACTCCCACACAATAATAGTGGGAGACTTTAACACTCCACTGTCAATATCAGACAGATCAACCAGACAGAAAATTAACAAGGATACCCAGGGCTTGAACTCAGACCTGGAACAAGCAAACCTGATAGACATTTACAGAACTCTCCACCCCAAATCCACAGAATATACATTCTTCTCAGCACCACATCACACCTACTCTAAAATTGACCAAATATTTGGAAGTAAAGCACTCCTCAACAAAGGCAAAACAACTGAAATCATAACAAACAGTCTCTCAGACCATAGTGCAATCAAGTTACAACTCAGAATTCAGAAACTAACTCAGAACCGCACAGCTTCATGGAAACTGAACAACTGGCTCTTGAATGTTGACTGGATAAACAATGAAATGAAGGCAGAAATAAAGAAGTTCTTTGAAACCAACAAGAACAAAGACAGAACATACCAGAATCTCTGGGATGCATTTAAAGCAATTTTCAGAGGAAAAATATATAGCAATAAGTGCCCATATGAGAAGAGTGGGGAGATCCAAAATTGACACCATCAAAATTGAAAGAGTTAGAGGAGCAAGATAAAAAAAAAAACTCAAAACCCAGCAGAAGACAAGAAATAACTAAGATCAGCACATAACTGAATGAGATAGAGACATGAAAAACCCTTCAAAAAATCAATAAATACAAGAGCTGGTTTTTTGAAAAGATCAGCAAAATAAACAGACCACTAGCCAGACTGATAAAAACAAAAGGAGAGAACAATCAAATAGATGCAACAAAAAAACGATAAAGGGAAATTCACCACAGATTCCACAGAAATTCAAACCATCATCAGAGACTATTACAAACAACTCTATGCAAATAAACTAGTAAACCTAGAAAAAATGGATAAATTCCTGGACACCTGTGTCCTCCCAAGCCTAAACCAGGAGGAAGCTGAAACTATGAATAAACCAATAACAAGATCTGAAGTCAAGGCAGCAATTAAGAGCCTACCACACACAAAAAAAGCTCAGGTCCAGATGGGTTCACAGCCAAATTCTACCAGACACACAAAGAGGACCTGGTACCATTCTTTCTGAAACCATTCCAAATAATCCAAAAAGAGGGAATCCTTCCCAATTCATTTTATGAGACCAACATCATCCTGATACCAAAACCCAGCAGAGACTCAAGAAGAAAAGAAAACTTCAGGCCAATATCCATGATGAACATAGACGCAAAAGTCTTCAATAAAATACTGGCAAGCCAATTGCAAGAGCAAATCAAAAAAACTCATCCATCATGATCAAGTAGGATTCATCCCAGGGATAAAAGGCTGGTTCAACATACACAAGTCTCTATCTAAACATAATTCACCACATAAACAGAACCAAAAAAAAATCACATGATTATTTCAATTGACGTAGAGAAGGCTTTTGAAAAAATTCAACAGCCCTTGCTGCTAAAAACCCTCAATAAACTCAGTATTGATGGAACGTATCTCAAAATAATAAAAGCTATTTATGACAAACCAACAGCCAATATCGTACTGAATGGGCAAAAACTAGAAGAATTCCCTTTGAAATCTGGCACTAGACAAGGATGCCCTCTCTCACCACTTCTATTCAATATAGTACTGTAATTTCAAGCCAGAGCAATCAGATAAAAAAGAAATAAAGGGTATTCAAATAGGAAAGGAGGAAGCCAAATTGTCTCTATTTGCAGATGACATGATAGTATATCTAGAAGACCCCATCGCCTCAGCCCAAAAACTCCTGAAACTGATAAGCAACTTCAGTAAAGTCTCAGGATATAATATCAATGTGCAAAAATCACAAGCATTCCTATACACCAATAACAGACTTAAAAAGACCCAAATCAAGAACGAACTGCCATTTAAAATTGCTACAATGAGAATAAAATACCTAGGAATACAACTTACCAGGAACATAAGGGACATCTTCAAGGAAAACTACAAACCACTGCTCAATGAAATAAGAGAGGACACAAACAGATGGAGAAACATTCCATGTCCATGGTTAGGAAGAATCAATATTGTGAAAATGGCTATACTGCCCAAAGTAATCTAAAGAATCAATGCTATCCCCATCAACCTACCATTGACTTTCTTCACAGAACTGGAAAAATCCACCTTGAACTTCATATGGAACCAAAAGAGAGCCAGCATAGCCAAGTCAATTCTAAGCAAAAAGAACACAGTGGGAGGCATCACACTACCAGACTTCAAACTATACTACAAGGCTACAGTAATCTAAACAGTATGGTACTGGCACCAAAACAGAGACATAGACCAATGGAACAGAACAGGGGCATTGAAGGCAACACAGCATGTCTACAACTATACAATCTTGGATAAACCTGACAAAAACAAGCAATGGGGAAAGGACCCCCTGTTTAATAAATGGTGTTGGAAAAACTGGCTAGCCATGTGCAGAAAGCAGAAACTGGACCCCTTCCTGACACCTTACACTAAAATTAACTCCAGATGGATTAAAGACTTAAACATAAGACCTGACACCATAAAAACCCTAGAAGAAAATCTAGGCAAAACCATTCAGGACATCGGAGTAGGCAAGGACTTCATGACCAAAACACCAAAAGCATTGGCAACAAAAGCCAAAATAGACAAATAGGACCTAATCAAACTCCACAGCTTCTGCACAGCAAAAGAAACAGTCACTGGAGTGAATCAGCAACCAACAGAATGGGAAGAAATCTTTGCAGTTTATCCATCTGACAAAGGGCTGATATCCAGAATTTACAAAGAACTCAAACAGATTTTCAAGAAAAAAACAAACAAGCCCATCCAAAAATGGGCAAAGGATATGAGCAGACACTTTACAAAAGAAGACATACATGAGGCCAACAAACACATGAAAAAATGCTCATCATCACTGGTCATTAGAGAAATGCAAATCAAAACCACATTGTGATGGCATCTCATGCCAGTTAGAATGGCGATCATTAAAAAAATCAGGAGACAACAGATGCTGGAGAGGATGTGGAGAAATAGGAACACTTCTACACTGCTGGTGGGAGTATAAATTAGTTTAACCATTGTGGAAGGCAGTGTAGTGAGTCTTCAATGACCTAGAAATAGAAATTCCATTTGACCCAGCAATCCCATTACTGGGTATATATCCAAAGGACTATAAATCATTCTACTATAAGGACACATGCACACGAATGTTCATTGCAGCACTGTTTACAATAGCAAAGACCTGGAACCAGCCCAAATGCCCATCGATGATAGACTGACCTGGAAAAATGTGGCACACCTACACCATGGAATATTATGCAGTCATCAAAAATGATGAGTTCATGTCCTTTGTAGAGACATGGATGAATCTAGAGAACATCCTTCTCAGCAAACTGACACAAGAACAGAAAATGAAATACCGTATATTCTCACGCATATGTGGGTGATGAACAATGATAACACATGGACACAGGGAAGGGAGTACTACACACTGGGGTCTATTGGGGGGAATAGGGGAGGGACAGTGGTCAGGGGAGCAGGGGAGGGATAGCCTGGGGAGAAAAGCCAAATGTGGGTGAAGGGGCAGAAGGCAGCAAAACACACTGCCATGTGTGTACCTATTCAACTATCTTGCATGTTCTGCACATATACCCCAAAACCTAAAATGCAATATAAAATAAAAAATTTAAAAAAAAATTGTATAGCCTTGGAATTCAAAATGATATTCTAGCAGTGCCTGACTTCTGTATGTCAGATTGTTCTGTCCAAAAACCTTCTCCCAGTTCCCCTGAATGTCTTCAGAAATCCACATTTCCCCAGAGCCATTTGTGCTCATGGAGGGCACCCCCAGAGTGAATAAGACCCTTTGTCAAGAAGGGAAGTGGAGGGGAAATGAGAGGGTCCTCAGGCAGAGCTGGAATCAACTCCCACTGTGCCTCCTGCAAGCTGTGTGAACCTGTGTACATGCTCTCCTTCTTCGGGGAGACTCTGTTTTCTTAGATTTGGAGCAGGTGGTCACACTGACTTGCAGAGTTCTGAGAATTAGAGACAGAACATAAAAGGCCTGGAAAACTGTCTTCAAAAAGAAGTCTCAACACATGTGTGGACAATGGTAAGCCTCTCTTACTCGCTGTTTATTTGATGCAAGGAGCATGCTCTGGTGATGGCGGTGAGGAAGGAATGAGGATAGACATAGACACTCCCGTGTCAGAAACGTACTTCTTCCTTACTGTGCTATGACTCTGTCTCCCCTGGGGCAGGCCCCCAGCCTGCCTACATTTGCAGAAAGACACAGTGGCAAGTGGAGAAAACAGTTTGTCCCAATGACTCTTATTTACTCCCCAGCTGTCGGTGGTACTTAGTGGAAGGGTGACTTCATGACATTGATGTGCTATTTTTAAACCTGGAGGATAGAAAGGTGCAAAAACTATCAGCAGCAACATAAGGTTTAGCCTGTGTTGTTGATGGTGGTTCTGTCCATCAAATTAATACATTTCAAAACACTTCTTCCTTCTGCCTGCAGGTTAACATGGCTGCAGCACAGCATCATCATTGCTCAGCATTGCCCTGCTCGCCCTACCTCATGGCTGATCCTTCAAGGCCACTGATGGCTTGCCAGCCACCTCCTCCATCTGGGTGTCACCTGGGAGCTCAACCATTTCCATCAGCTAAAGGTGTTCTGGGACCTCTGACAGCTCCTCAACTTCAGTGTCTTCTGGCACCTCTACCACCATCTACAGATGATTAATTTTCAAGATCACAGACACCTACACATGAGTGTCTTCTGTTACCTCTACCACCCTTAGCCAATGATTTTCTGAGTCCATACACAACTCCACCCGAGTGTCTTCTGGCACCTCTACCACCTTCTCCACGTGATAATCATTGCAGACCACAGACACCACTACTCCAGTGTCTTCTGGTACATATACCATCATCTCCAGCTGATGATTTTCTGAGCCTACACACACCATCCATCCAGTGTCCTTTGGGTCCTCAACTACTTTCTCCAACTGATAATTTTTTGAGATTACAGATAGCTCCACCATTTGAGTGTCCCCTCAGACCTCGACTACCTGTTTCAATAGAGTGTCTTCTGGTATCTCTTCACATTCTTGGTGATTTTCTGAGACCACAGACACCTCTACCTGAGTGTACTCTAGTATCTCTACCTCCATCTTCAGCGGAAGATTTTCTAAGATCCAACTCACCTCAGTCTGAGTGTCTTCTGGTATCTCTACCACCGTTGCCAGCTGAAGGTGTTCTAAGACCTCACACACCTCCACTTGAGTGTTCTCTGATACCTCTACCACTATCTCAAGCTGAAGATTCTCTGAGACCACAGTCACCTCCTCCAGTCAAGTGGTCTCTGGTACCTCCACCATCTTCTCCAGCTGGTGATCTTCTGAAGCCACAGACACTTCCAGCAATTGAGTGTTCTCTGGGACCTCCTTCATGTCTTCCAGCTGTCTGTTTTGTGGGATCTCCACCATCTCCTCCAGCTGCATCTCCTATGGGACTTTATCCACCTCAATCACCTGTCTATCCTGCTGTACCTCAGCCACTGGATCCTATCTGTCCTGGGGGACCCCATCCACTTCAACCCTCTGTGTGTCCTGGGGGACCCCATCCACCTCATTGCCCTGTGTGTCCTGGGGGACCCCATCCACCTCATCACCCTGTGTGTCCTGAAAGATCCCATCCACCTCTTCCATATGTCTTTCCTGGGGAACCCCATCCACCTCATCACCCTGTGTGTCCTTAGAAACCCCATCCACCTCATCCATCTTTCTTTCCTGGGAGACCCCATCCACCTTATACAGCTGTATTTCCTTTTGGACCTTACCTTCTTCCTCCAGCAGTGTGGCATCTGGGTCCTCAGCCTACTTGTTCACCTTGTGGCTGCTGGCACCTCAGCCACCTTTTTTACCTTGGTGGCCTCCCTTAGCTATTCTCTTTAAATGAGTCTCCTCTAGTACCTGAAGAATCTCCTCATGACCTCTCAGCCCTCAGCCACCTCTTTCCCCTAGGTCTTCTCTAGTACTTCAGCCACCTCCTTCACTTGGCTGACCTGCTGTCTCACCTGACACTAAGCCTTCACCTGACTTGGCCACAGACTTTACACCCTCCTCTAGTCACGTGGCCTCTGATACCTAGACCAACACCTCTAAATGCACCACTTGATGTGTTGATTTGAACGGTATAAAGTAATTTGTTTAAAAATAATCTCTTCTTTTTTTAAGTGAATAGAAGGAAATGTGGATGGTGCTGCAGGCTTTGCAGTACAAGGGTAACACTGGCTGAGATCTTGGTCACTTTTCTCAAGTTTCTGAGAGTACTCAGTTTGTTGCATTATTTCCTCATTATGAGTTTGGCAGCAGGTATCTCTTGTAGATAAAGACAGATTTTTTAGTTTTTATGGGGACAGAGCCTCACTGCATCACCCAGGCTGGAGCGCAGTGGTGCAATCCTGGCTCAGTGCAACCTCCATCTCCAGGCTTCAGGTGATCCTCCCACCTTAGCCTCCAGAGGAGCGACTGGGACTACAGTCAAGCACCACCACATTTGGCCCTTTTTTATTTTTATCTTTATGTTTTTTGAGACAAAGTCTCACTCTGTTGCCAGGCTGTAATGCAGTAGTGTCATCTCAGCTGACTGCAACCTCTGACTCTTACGTTCAAGCAATTTTCCTGCCTCAGCCTCCCAAGTAGCCTGGACTACAGGCCCATGTCACGATGCTCAACTGTTTGTTTGTATTTTTAGTAGAGACATGTTTTCATCATGTTGTTCAGGACAGTCTTGATCTATTGATCTCATGATCTGCCCACCTTGGCCTCTGAAAGTGCTGGGATTACACACATGAGCCACATTGCCCAGCATTTATTTTATTTATTTATTTATTTAGTTTTTCTTTTGAGATGGAGTCTAGCTTTGTCACCCAGGCTGGGGTGCAGTGGTGCGATCTCAGATCTTAGCTCACTGCAACCTCTGCCTCTCGGGTTCAAGTGATTCTTCTGCCTCAGATTTCTAGTTAGCTGAGACTACAGGTGTGGACCACCACACCTGGCTAATTTTGGTATTTTTAGTAGAGACAGGGTTTCACCACATTGGCCAGGCTGGTCTCAAACTCCTGACCTCAGGTGATCCACTCACTCTGGCCTCCCAAAGTGCTGGGATTACAAGTGTGAGCCACTGTGCCCCCCTCCTCTCTCTCTCTCTCTCGCTTTAACTTTTTGTAGAGACCGTGCTTCACCATGTTGCCCTGGCTAGTCTCAAACTCCCAGACTCATGTCATCTGCCAACTTAGGCATTCCAAAGTGCTGCAATTACAGGCACGAGCAACTAGCTCAGCCAGAGATTGTGTATAGAAGCCAGAAATAGCAGTTTTGCAGGTGTGTGTAGAACCTGGGCTGTTTGGCCATCTCTGTGAAGTATGACGGCCATCTCTGTGAAGTATGACACCCATCCCTGACTCACAGTGTGTCCTGTGTCCTCCAGCAGAGAGATCCACACCAAAGGGCACAGAGCTTGTGGCCACCCAGTGGAAGAACAAATGAAGGGACTTGGGGTGCAAAAGAAAGAGACCTAATCTCCTGGGAATAAATAGGAGGCTGTGGAAGAGAAGGCTGGAGCAGGTTGGTGTCACTCGGGGGTTTGTGTAACTCAGGTGGAACTGCAAGGCTCCTGGCTGGGCAAGCAGTGTGAGCAGGAGCATGGAGGCTGCATGAGGGCCCCACAGAACCACCGTGGAAGAGCTCAGATGGCCAGGTGTGCACAGGGAATTATGGCCTTAGTCCATTATCTGTAGGAATGATGATTCTTTCCCAGGACATGTGAAGGCTCTGGATCAGGGTGAATGAATGCCTAGAGCTCTGAAAAATTTAGCTTTTTTTCTGTCAGGGGATGCCGTCTCCTTTAGACTTTATGGCCCCAGGATACTAACAATGAGGATGGATCTGGTTTATTGGAGCTGTGGCCTTGGTCTTCAGAATCAGGTCAACTCTGGTGGGGAACTCAAGGCCAATCCTGAGCTGTTCTGGCATCATCCTATCCCCAGCAACCTCTCTCTCCCTGCAACTCCCAACTTTGCATCTCCCAACCTTGGCCTGCAAAATTCTTCCCCTTCACTGTGTCCCTGCTGCCTGAGCCCAGAAACCAATTCTCAGTGGGGCTCAGAGCCCCAGCTTTCTCAGAAATGAGCTGGGACTGATGTGGTTATGAGGTCATGGTGAGGACAAGGAGACCAAGCCCATAAGGAAAGCATCTTGCAAAATAGCTGCTAAGAGGGAGAACCTCATCCCTCCCACTGGTTACATGAAAATATTTACACTCAGAAGATCAGCATAAGATGTTCACTGATGTTTGCTAAGCTTAGGGTGTAACAGCTCAGAACCTGGGATTGCCAATCTCTGTTTCAAAAGATAAGGGATAGCCTCATATTCTTATGAGATGAAGTGATTATAAGAATGCATACACAGTTAAACCCTGAGAGCTATATCTGTGATCTGTAGATAATTATTCTTCATGACATATGCAGCCACACACCAAAGTATTCAGTAGGTGTACAGGTATTTTATAGAAGACAAAATGTATATTGGGCAAAAAAAGATCACATGGAAATAAACCAAAAGAAATTTGTTTTTACTATGAAAATGCTTTAATAACGTTGTCTGTACAGCATGGGATGTGGACAGGGAAAACAGCAAGTGCACACACAGAGGCACAGGCCAGAAGGCAGGCTGGGTGTGAATAAAGAGTTCACACCACTTCCCTGCTTTCTCTGGTGACTGGAGGCTTAGGTCACCTCCTCCTCGAACTCTCCCTCCTCCTCTGCTGTGGCATCCTGGTACTATTGTTATTTGAACACCAGGTCATTCATGTTGTTCTTGGACTTGGTGAACTCCATCTAGTCCATGCCCTTGCCCATGTAGCAGTGCAGGAAGGTCTTGTGCAGAAACATGGCTGTGAACTGCTCCAAGATGCACTAGGACAACTCCTGGATGGCCCTGCTGTTGCCAATAAAGGTGGTGGATGTTTTTAGCCCTCGGGATGAGATGTCATAGACAGCCATTTTCTCATTGTTGGGGATCCACTCGACAAAGTAGTTGCTGCTCTTGTTTTGGACATTAAGCATCTGCGTTCACCTCCTTCATGGACGTGTGGCCTCTGAACATGATGGCCACCATCAGGTAGTGGCCATGGAGGGGGTCTCAGGCTCTCATCATGTTCTTGGCATCCAACATCTGCTGGGTGAGCTCGGACACTGTCAAGTCCCAGGACTGCTGGGTTACCTGGCTGGTCAGTGGGGCAAAGCTGGGCATAAAAATGTGCCAGTGGGGGAATGGGACCATATTCATGGCCAGCTTCTGCAGGTCAGAATTGAGCTGGCCTGGGAAGCATAGGCAGGTAGTGACCCCACTCATGGTGGCAGACACCAGGTTGTTCAGGTCACCGTGAGTGGGCATAGCAGCTTTAGGGTTCTGAAGCAGATGTCATAGAGAGCTTCATTATTGATGTGGTAGGTGTCATCTCTGTTCCCTATGAGCTGGTGGATGGAGAGGTTGGTATTGTAGGGCCCCACCACCATGTCTGACACCTTGGGTGAGGGCACCATGGTGAATGTGTTCATGATCCTGTCTGGGTACTCCTCCTGGATCTTCTTGATGTGGAGGGTACCCATCCCAGACCCAGTCCCCCTACCCAGGGGTCCTGGCCACTTTGCTGCTTTATTTTGTGTTTTTAAATATACTTCTGGATTCAATATGCTGTTTCTTAATTTTATGTTCAGATACCTTTGTGTTAGCTACTATATACCTAACAAATGTTTTATTTATTTAAAATGTTTAGATTAATAGAGGGCCAGGTGAGGTGGCTCATGCCTGTAATCCCAACACTTTGGGAGGCCAAGATGGGTTGATCACAAGGTCAGGAGTTTGAGACCAACCTGACCAACATGGTGAAACCATTTCTCTACCAAAAATACAAAAATTGGCTGGGTGTGGTGCACACACCTGTAATCCCAGCTACTCAGGGGCTGAGGCAGGAGAATCACTTCACCTGGGAAGGTAGAGATTGCAGTGATCTGAGATTGTGCCCTCAGAGGTGTTGGGGTCAAATATAAACACTCTCTGGCTCCTCCTACACTCCTTTGAGCCTCACAAGTGGGTTAGGAAAGACTGTTTTAAGAGTGGGTGTGTCAAGCATTGATGAAAGGGAAGAGAAGATAAAGAAAAAGATGAGCAAATTAAATCCTAGGTAGTTTAGAGTTAGTCTGGGTTCTGTGAAATCAGTTCAGGTTTCAGTAAGACGTAACCCTATTGACAAAAAAAAGACAAAGGAAAGAAATTATTCTGAATTCTGATGGTTGATAATAAAGCACAACTATTAGCTTTTACCCCTTCCATGAAGAAATGAAACACTTTGGGAAGACATCCCAAGAGGTTCAGGAAGAAAAAGGCAGGATAAGTGCAGTGGTTTTAATTCATGTTGAAATTTGCCATTGTGATGGCTTTAAGACTGAGACCTGGCCAGGCATGGTGTCTCATGTCTGTAATTCCAGCACTTTGGAAGGTTGAGGTGGGTGGATCACCTGAGGTCAGGAATTCAGGAACAGCTGGCCAATATGGTGAAACCCTGTCTCTGCTAAAAACACAAAAAATAGCCAGGCGTGGTCTCAGGCACTTGTAAGCGTGGCTACTTGGGTGGCTGAGGCAGCAAAATCACTTGAATCCTGGAGGTGGAGTTTGCAGTTAGCCGAGATTGCTCCATTGCACTCCAGCCTGGGCAACAAGAGTAAAATTCTGTCGAAAAGAAAATAAAAGGTAGGTCCTTTAAGAGCTGATTAGGTTATGAGGCCTCTGTCCTCATGAATGGATGAATGCTGGTATCTGGAGAGTAGGTTGGGTTATCCAGGGAGTGGGCTTCTGATGAAAAGGTAAGTTCAGTTTCCATCCCCTCTTGAGTCCTCTGCATGCTTGCCCCTCTGCTATGGTATGGCACTGCCAGAAGGCTCTCACAAGTTGTGGTCCCTTGATCTTAGACTCCTCAGCCTCCAGAACTGTAAGCCAAATAAACTTCTATTCTTTTTTCTCCTTTCCTTTTTTTGGATGAAGTCTCACTCTGTCACTCTGGCTGGAGGGCAGTGGTGAGATCTTGGCTCACAGCAACCTCCACCTCTTGGCTTCAAGCAGTTCTCCTACCTCAGATTCCTGAGTAGCTGGGCTTACAGGTGTGCTCCAGCACACCCAGCTAATTATTGTATTTTTAATAGAGATGGGGTTTCATCATGTTGATCAGGCTTTCTCAAACTTCTGACCTCATGGTCTGCCCACCTCGGCCTCCCAAAGTAATGGTATTACAGGCAAAAGCCACTGCTCTTGGCCTTAAACTTTTATTCTTTATAAATCACCCAGTGTGTGAGATCTGTCATAGCAGCAGAAAACAAAAAGGAGTTTAGCTGTTTTACTCTTATTTAACAAAGATGACCTGAGTCACATGTAGAAGACATTCTTCCTTCTCAGGATCCTACAACTGCCCTATAACCAGCAGAAAAAAGGAGACACCAAGATTTTTGTTCCCACCTTTATTCAGGCTCCACTGAAGGACCTTCAGAGGGGTTGGGGTCAAATATAAAAACTCTGGCTCCTCCTGTGTTCTGTTGGGCCTCACAAGTGGGTTAGGAAAGACTGTTCCAAGAGTTAGGAAAGACTGTTCTGTCAAGCCACAGAAGCATGTCCTGGCCAGACATGGTGGCTGAATCCTATAATCTCTGCACTCTGGGAGGCCGAGGTGTGCAGATCAGCTGAGTTCAGGAGTTCAAGACCACCCTGGTCAACATGGTGAAACCCCATCTTTACTCAAATACAAATGTTAGCCAGGCATGGTAGTATGCACCTGTAATCCCAGCTATTCGGGAAGCTGACACAGGAGACTCATTTGAACCCAGGAGATGGAGGTTGCAGTGAGATGAGATCATATCACTATACTCCACTCCAGCCTGGGCAACAGAGTGAGACTCCATCTCAAAAAAAAAAGGAGGCCAGGCATGTTGGCTTGGCCAGGTGTGGTGGCTCACTCCTGTAATCCCAGCACTTTGGGAGGCAGAGGTGGGTGGATTGCTTGAACTAAGGAGTTCAAGACCAGCCTGGGAAAGCAACAAGGTGAAACTCCATCTCTGCAAAAAAGACGAAAATTAGTTGGGCTTGGTGGCATGTGACTGTAGTCCCTTCTACTTGGAAGGCTGAGGTGGGATGATCGGTTGAGATTGGGAGGCAGAGATTGCAGTGAGGTGAGATTGTCCCACTGTACTCCAGCCTGGGTGAGAGAAAGCACATCTCAAAGAAAAAATACAGAAGAGAGAGTTCAGAAACAAATCCAAGAATATAAAGGGGAGTGCTTTGGGGTGTGGAACATTCTGTATCTTGACTGTTGTGCTGGTGTCACAATTACATACATTTGACAAAAACTCATTGTACACTTCAAGCGGGTATATACTATTCTATAAAAATTATACTGTAATAAATTGTTTTTCACTTTTAAAAGACTTCTTAAGAAACCAAAATAGTAGTAGGAAGTAATTTACTTTCCTAAACCCATGACATATCACACAGAAAATTAGATTCAGAAAGTTAAAGTTAGCTCAGCATGAGAAAGTAAAAAAATCTGCCCTGCCATTCATCTGGCAGGAGTTTATAAGTCAATGCTATTCATGATACCATTCTGCATTGTGAATATTTTGGCATGTTTTATCACACTGCCTTTTTTTGTTTGTGTGTGTGTGTGATTGTTTTTGAGACCTAGTCTAGCTCTCTTGCCCAGGCTTGCGATATAGGATCACTGCAACCTCTGCCTCTTGAGTAGATGGGAATACAGGTGTCTGCCACCATGCCTGGCTAATTTTTTTATTTTTTGGTAGAGATAGGGTTTCATCATGTTAGTCAGGCTGGTCACGAATTCCTGACCTCAAGCAATCCACCTGTCTGGCCTCCCAAAAATCTCATGCTGAGATTATAGACATGAGCCACTGCACCCAGCTCAATACCACTTTTTCAGTGAATAGTGTTCCTTTTTTTTAAATTAACTTAGTCATCATTTTCATATTTTCTTTATGAAATGACTCACACTTTATGAAATGGTGGCCCATGCTTGTAATTCTAGTACTTTGGGAGATGGATTATTGGAGGTCAGGAGTTTGAGACTAGCCTGGCTAACACAGTGAAACCCTGTCTCTATTAAAAATACAAAAAAGCCAGGAGTGGTGGTGCATGCCTGCAATCCCAGCTACTCCAGAGTAGCTGGAGTACCTCAGAGGAGCTTGTTTGTACCTGGGAGGCAGAGGTTGCAGTGGGTCCAGATCGTGCCACTGCACTCCAGCTTGAGTGACAGAGCAAGAGACTTCATTTCAGGTTTTGGGGGTTAAAACAAAAAACAGGAATTCTTTTTTTTTTGAGACAGACTCTCCCTTTGTTGCCAGGCTGGAGTGCAGTGACCAGATCTTGGCTCACTGAAACCTCTGCCTCCTGGGTTCAAGCAATTCTCCTGCCTCAGCCTCCTGAGTAGCTGGGATTACAGGCACATGTTACCCAATTGGCTATTTTTTTGTGTTTTTAGTAGAGATGGGGTTTCACTATCTTAGCCAGGATGGTCTCTATCTCCTGACCTCATGATCTGCCCATCTTGGTCTCCCAAAGTGCTGGGATTACAGGTATGAGCCATCACACCCAGTCCCTTATGTTTTTAAAAACAACTTTATTGAAACAGAGTTTACATAGCATACGACTTCCCCATTTAAGTCCATGGTGTCCTATTTAGCATCCACAGTCAGGAGTGTCCACCCAGACCCTAGGCCCCCACTGCCCTGGACAGCCACTGCCCCCACAGCAATTTCCACATAAGCTTCAGGGCCTGAGTCTTGCTGGCTTTTCTGTTTTGGACAAAATTCCCTGAGAGAGGTTCCCTTTGGGCTAGGGAGTAACTCAGGTCTGCCAGAAAGGCCTGGGAGGGCAGTGCTGTGTGTGTGTGTGTGTGTGTGTGTGCATGTGTGTATGTGAACATGTGTGTCTATATTTATGTATTTTCATGCATGTTAATGTGGATGTGACTATACATGTGTGTATGGCTGTGTGTGAGTACATGTGTGCATTGCAATGTGCACATGTGTGTTGACATGTGTGTGCACATGTGTATGTATGTGTACCTTGTAGGTTCATGTGTGTGCATACGTGCACAGGCCCTTCAGGGAGGCAAGGTTCAAGGCATAACTCAAGGTGAGGCTTTCCAAAAATAAAACTTGGATGCTGTCCAGCCCTGGGCTGGCTTCCTAACAGAATGCTCATAGCCACACCCATGTCTAAACCCTCCTTGTGCAGAAAATCCACTCTCTGCCAGGCACAGTGGCTCACATCTGTAGTCCCAGCATGTTGGGAGGCTGAGGCAGGCATATCACGAGGAGACCAAGACCAGCCTGATCAACATGGAGAAACCCTGTCTCTACTTAAAAGAAATACAAAATTAGCTGGGCATGGTGGTGCATGCCTGTAATCCCAGCTACTTGGGAGGCTGAGGTAGGAGAATTGCTTGAATCTGGGAGGCAGAGGTTGTGTTGAGCTGAGATAGTGCCAGTGTACTCCAGCCTGGGCAACAAGAGCAAAACTTTGTCTCAAAAAATAAAAGAAAAAAAGCGGGTGAGAAGATGGCTTTGGAGGAGAAGGCACACCGATTTCAGCTGTGGTGGCAGGCATGCAGATGTCTGATGAGGGTCTCAGTGTCAGCAGATGGAATTACCCAAAAACCAGATTGGGGAACCCATCAGGCTCCCTAGCAGCCTCAGTACAGGCCCCAGGGGAGTGTTTTCTCTGTGTTTGCCCCACTTGGGGAAGGAAGGCAGGCCTTTGAGGCTTTGCCATCCAAACCCTCTGCTGTAGAGGGGGACTGCCAGGGAGGCACCTGGCACCTTGCCCTGGGGTGTCTGGTGTCCACTAGAGTAGCTCCTCCAGGTTCCTGGTCGAATGACTTTGCAGATGACTCAAGCAGCACAGGGGTGCCTGCATCAGGGGACACATGAACCTGAACCACACCCCATCTCTGGATTACTGACCTGCATCATTTTGGGGTGCTGGGGAGCTGCACTCAGGCCATTTGCATGCCTTTGGGGTCACCCACCTGTAGAGACAACCTCTGTTATCCCATGAATGTGAAAAGCCCGTCCCTCCAGCCCACAGGCCTTGTAGTGCCCGGGCTCTGGGGATTTCATTTTTCCCAGGGGCAGATCCCATGTGGGTGGAACCTCTGCAGCATCAGATCTACTCTTGCCTTTTGGCTTTTCTGCTCCTTGGACCTCCCCACTTCTCTCCTCCACCCGCTTTTCACCACCTGTGAGTGGCTCTGACTTTTAGGTGTTGAAACCGACATGGCACGTTTTTGCATTATGGGTGGTAGGGCTAACCTTTATGGTTTCTTTTCCCCTCCACCTTCCCTCACATTTTGCTTAACCTTTTTATTTTCTCAAATACCATCTGATCTTCTGATCTCCCCTCAAGGGCTGCATCTCAGGTCCCAGGTGAACTTTCTGAATGGTGTGGTCTGCATGTATGTGTGTGTGCATCTGGCTGCCTGCCAGGAGGGAACCAGTTTCGCTGCCCCATGTCATTGTCACCTGAAAGTATTGCTGTCCTGGGGGAACTGGACAAGCAATACTCCTGTCTCAGCCTCCCAAGTAGCTGGGATTACAGGTGCCCACCACCACACCTGGCTCATTTTTTAAAAAAATTTTTAGTAGAGACTAAAAATTTTAGGTGAACTCCTGACCTCAGGTGATCTGCCCGCCTCAGCCTCCCAAAGTGCTGGGATTACATGGGTGAGCCATCATGCCCAGCCTTCTTTCTTTCATTCTTTCTTTTCTTTTTGGCACAGGGTCTTGCTCTATCACCCAGGCTGGAGTGCAGTGGTGCGATCACATCTTACCTCCTGGGCTCAAGTGATCCTCCCACCTCAGCTTCTTGAGTAGCTGGGACTACAGACACACACCACCATGCCCAGCTAATTTCTAATTTTTTCATAGAGACAGGGTCTCACTATGTTTCCCAGGCCGGTCTCAAACTCCTGGGCTCAAGTGATCCTCCCACTTCAGCCTGCCAAGGTGCTGGGATTACAGGCTTGAGCCCCAGTGCCTGGCCCTTGTTTACTATTCAGACGTTGGTGACTCTATGGTGTTCACTATATGTATACCATGTGCAAACACCAGCACTATCTATCTCGTTCCAGAAATTTTTCATCATCAGGAATGGGAACCTTCCCAGTTTAGTTTTGAAATGTCTTCCAAAGAGACTGCCCCACCCAAGGGTGTGGTTGGTCTTACTTGCCTTGGCTGCTTTCCCTCATTCTGACATTTTATTTTTGAGACAGGGTCTAACTCTGTCACGCAGGCTGGAGTGCAGTGGTGCCATCTCAGCTCACTGTAGCCTCCAACTCTTGCGCTCAAGCAATCTTCCCACCTTAGCCCCCCAAGGAGCTGGGACCACAGGCATTGCCACCACATCCAGCTAATTTTTGTACTTTTTGTATAGAAAGTGTCTTCCTATATTGCTCAGGCTGGTCTCAAACTCCTGGGCTCAAGCAATCCTCCCACCTCAGCCCTGCCAAGGAGCTGGGACTGCAGGCGCACCTCACTATGTTGTCCAGGCTGGTTGGGAACTCCTGGGCTCAAGCCATCCCCCTACCTTGGCCTCCCAAAGTGTTGGGATTATAGGTGTGAACCCCCAGCCTCTTCCTGACTCTTAAAAGAAGCTTGCTACTGGGTGCAGTGGCTTACACCTGTAATCCTAGCACTTTGGGAGGCTAAAGGTGCATGGATTTCAAGGTCAGGAGTTTGAGACCATCCTGGCTAACACCATGAAACCCCCTCTCTACTAAAAATACAAAAGAAATTAGCTGGGCATGGGTTGCACACCTCGGGAGGCTAAGGCAGGAGAATCACTTGAACCTTGGAAGTGGAGGTTGCAGTGATCTGAGATCACACCACTGCATGCCAGCCTGGCAACAGAGCAAGATGCCATCTCCAAAAAATAATAATAAAAAGCGGCTTGCTGGCATGGAAGCTTCCCAGCCATTGTGCATGGAGGCATTTCCTGTGAGCATCTACATTTGCCTTGAAAAGAGACTTTGTGTGTAGTCTGAGTAATGCCCCAAGAATATATCGGCTCCTAAATTTGTGAAACCTGTGAATTTTCTCTTATATGGGAAATAAGTTGCAGAAGTAATTTGATCTTGAGATGGGAGGTCATCCTGGGTCTCCAGGTGGACTCTAAACATAATCACAAATGTCTTTATAAGAGAGAGTTTGCCAGCCCAGTGGCTCATGCCTGTAATCCCAGCATGTTGGAAAGCAGAGGGAGGAGGATGGCTTGAGGCCAAGAGTTTGAGACCATCTTTGCCAACATGGTGAAACCCCATCTCTACTAATAATACAAAAATTAGCAGGGTGTGGTGACAGGTGCCTGTAATCCTAGCTACTCAGGAGGCTGAAGCAGAATAATTGCTTGAACCCAGGAGGTGGAGGTTGCAGTGAGCTGAGATTGCACCACTACACTCCAGCCTGGGTGACAGAGAGAGAACTTGTCTCAAAAAAAAAAGAAAAAAGAAAAGACAATGCCGGTCATGGTGGTTCACACCTGTAATCCCAACACTTTGGAAAACTGTGGCAGGTGGATCACAGAGGCAGGAGTTCGAGACCAGCCTGGCCAACAAGGTGAAACTCCATCTCTACTCAAAATATAAGAATTAGCCAGGTGTGGTAGCACGTGGCTGTAACACCAGCTACTTGGGAAGCTGAGACATGAAAATTGCTTGAACCTGGGAGGCAGAGGTTGTGGTGAGCTGCGATTATGTCATTGCACTTCAGCCTGGCAACCAGAGTGAAACTAAACCTCAAAAAATAAAGGGCGAGATTTGACAAATGGCGAAAGGCATGGAGAGATGGAAGCCGAGACTGGAGACAAGTGGGCTCAAGCCAGGGCATTCCTGGAACCCCAGAAGCTGGAGGTGGCAGGAGGAATCTTCCTCTGGAGCCTCCAGAGGGAGCACAGCCCCACCCACACCTTGCTTTCTGATCTCCAGGACCACAGAGAATCATTGCCACTGTTTTAAGCCACCAGATCTGTGTGACTTGTTACAACAGCCAAAAGCCACTTGGACTGACAGCCAAAAGGGCTTGGACTCTGACAGAATCCATTCATCCCAGGATTTCAGTTGGTTTCTTGGACCTAATACTTCTAAGAGAGAAGAAACCACACCTGGGTTTTTCCTTCTCACCATTGCCCTGTATCTCTGTCTGGGAAAAGCATTCACACAAACCACACTTCGCTCTTGAACTTGGGGTGGTGAGAAAATCACACTCTAGGGCAGAAAGCTGTCTCTTTTCTCTCCCTCCCTTCCTCCCCTCTCCCTTCCCTCTCTCCATCCCCTTTCCTCCCTCCTTCTCTCCCTCCCTCCCTTCCTTCCTTCCTTCCTTCCTTCCTTCCTTCCTTCCTTCCTTCCTTCCTTCCTTCCCTTCATTCTATCATTCACTTATTCCTTCTTTGTTTTGGTTTTGACAGAATTTCACTGTTGCTCAGGCTGGAGTGCAGTGGTGTGATCTTGGCTCTCTGTAACCTCAAGTGATTCTCCCACCTTAGCCTCCCAAGTAGCTGGGACTATAGGCATGATTCACCATGCTGGGCTAATTTTTATGTTTTTAGTAGAGATGGGGTATTACCATGTTGACCAGGCTGGTCTCGAACTCCTGACCTCATGATCTGTCCACCTCAGCCTCCCAAAGTACTAAGATTATAGGCATGAGCCACAGTTCCTGGCCTTTTTTTTTGAGGCAGGGTCTTGCTCTGTTGCCCAGGCTGGAGGTCAGTGGTGCAATCATAGCCTGCAGCCTCAACCTTCTGGCTCAAGCAGTCCTCCTGCTTCAGCCTCCAGAGTAGCTGAGATGACAGGCATATGCCACCACATTGGGCTAATTTATTTATTTTTTGTAGTGATGGGGTCTTGCTATGTTGCCCAGGCTGGTCTCAAACTCCTGGCCTCAAGCAATCCTCCTGCCTTGGCCTCCCAAAGTGCTGGAATACAGGCAAATTACACTGCACCTGGCTAAGAAAACTGACAGTGTGTCAAAACAGGCAACTCTCCCTTAAAGGCTTAGTTCCTCTGTCTGTAAAATAAATCTAGGTGACACAAACTCTGAAATCCTTTCCAGCTTGAATACACTACAAAAAATCCTTTCCAGCTTGAATACACTATGAAATCTATGAACAGTGAATAAAAATGAGCTGAGATGATCCTTGTGGCTGCAGGGGCTGCCCCAGTCCCTGCATTCTCCAGAAGGTTGGTTTCCTAAATTTAGCCTCCACCCCTCAAGGGGGAGCACTGCAGACTTTTTTCAGTCTCCAGTCCAGGCTGTGAATACACAGCCCTGATTTGCATTTCTGAATCCTAGGGGATAGCTGGATTCCTTGGGCTGCTCTGTTTGGAATTTTCAGCCCCAGAGAGTTATGGTGGTCCCACCCGATGGTGGTCCCACCGATGCCATAAGCTCCAGGGTTTCCCCTTCACTCTGACATTGGCTCCCTCTCTGCCACTGGTGGAACAGAAAGAACAGGCTTTAGAGCTAGGAGACTCGCTGCTGGACCCCGGCTCTGCCACGTGACACAGGACATCAGGCAAAGAATTTAACCCCTCTCTAAAAATAAGAAAAGGACTGGATGAGGTGGCTCACAACTGTAATCCCAGAATTTTGGGAGGCCAAGGCAGGCAGATCACCTGAGGTCAGGAGTTTGAGACCAGCCTGACCAATATGGAGAAACCCTGTCTCTACTGAAAATACAAAATCAGCTGAATAAAATAAGAATAATTAAAGGGTGGACAGTCATAGTGGCTCAGGCCTGTGATCCCAGCACTTTGGGAGGCCAAGGTGGGAGGATCACTTGAGCGCAAGAATTCAAGACCAGCCTGGGCAACAAGGCAAGACTTTGTCTGTACAGATTAAAAAAAAAAACAAATTAGCCAGACATGGTGACTCGTGCCTGTAATCCCAGCACTTTGGAGACCTAGGCAGGTGGATCATGAGGTCAGGAGTTGAGACCAACCTGGCCAACATGGTGAAACCTCATCTCTACTAAAGATACAAAAGATTAGCTGGGCATGGTGGTGGGTGCCTATAATCCCAGCTACTTGAGAGGCTGAGGGAGGAGAATCAGTTGAACCTGGGAGGCAGATGTTGTGGTAGGCTGAGACTGTGCCATTACACTCCAGCCTGGGTGACAGGGCAAGACTCTATCTCAAAAAAAGGACAATTAGCCAGGTATGGTGGCATGTGCCTATATTTCCAGATAATCAGGAGGCTGAGACAGGAGGATTGCTGGAGCCCAGGAATTGGAGGCTGCACTGATCTGTGATTGTGCCACTGCACTCCAGTCTTGGGTAACAGAGCCAGATACTATCCCAAAATAGTAATAATAATTAATTATGATGAATACAAATGTGGGCAGCCTGGCACAGTGGCTCATGCTTGTAATCCCAACACTTTGGGAGGCCGAGGTAGGAGGATTGCTTGAGTTTAAGAGGTCGAGACCAACCTGGGCAACATGCTGAGTCCCTGATCCCTATCATCTTTGCAAAACTATAAAAAAATGGCTAAATTTATTGGCGGGTATCTGTCATCCTAGCTACTTGGGAGGCTGAGGTGGGAGGTTTGCACAACTCAAGAGATCAAGACCGTAGTGAACTATAATGGCACCACTGTACTCCAGCCTGGGCAATGAAGCAAGACCTTGTCTCTTAAAAGAAAGAAAGAGGCTGGGTGCAGTGGTTCACACCTGTCATCCCAGCACTTTGGGAGGCTGAGGCAGCAGATCACCTGAGGTTGGGAGTTCAAGACCAGCCTAGCCAACATTGTGAAACCCCATCTCTACTAAAAATACAAAAATTAGCCAGTTGTGGTGGCGCATGCACCTGTAATCCCAGCCACTTGGGAGACTGAGGCAGGAGAATCGCTTGAACCAGGGAGGTGGAGGTTTCAGTGAGCTGAGATTGTGCCATTGTGCTCCAGCATGGGTAGAGAGAGTGAAACTCTGTCTAACAAAAACAAAAGAGAGACAGATGAAGGAAAGAAGAAAGGAGGGAGGGAGGGAGGAAAAAAGAAAAAGGAAGGAAGAAAGAGACAAAGAAAGAGAGGAAAGAAAGAGAGAGAGAGACAAAAAATGAAAGAGAGAAAGAAAGGAAGAAAGAAAGAAGGAAGAAAAAGAGAGAAATTGGTGGGCAGAGAAAGAAAGAAAGGAAAAAGAAAGAAGAAAAGACTGGGCAGAGAAAGAAGGAAGGAAAGAAAGAATGGAAAAAAGAATAAAGAAAGAGAAAGAGAGAAAGAGAAAGAAAGGAAGGAAGGAAGGAAGGAGAGAGAAAGAGCAGGGTGGACAGTGCATCCTCCCTTGTGGAGCAGAGTGAGCCACTCATGCTCCTTATGGAAGTGTTTTCCATGATGCCTGACCCAGGCCCCCCTTCCACCCTTGCAAAGCCCCTGGCCCCAGTCCTGTCCCTGCTGAACCTGCCCCAGAGCCCCCAGTTTTGAACCCAGCCCTCTTCTCGTCTGTCCTGCACCTGGTGTTTCTGGTGCTTCCCCCTCTACTCCTTTGACCCCGCCATCCAGCTATTAACCATTAACCTGACTATAAAAGGCAATTCTGATTGAATGCAAAGGGAGGGTGGTGGTGCGTAGGACCACATGGCCCTCTGCCCAGCCCGAGATTGGAGTCTGCTTCTGGCTTACCGTCCAGCGTATGAGACTGACTTAGATTCCTAGAACACCATGGAAGGTAGCACCTGCTGTGATGATTCCACAGTGGCTCATGCTCTGGAGCCCAGCCCAGGATCCCTGCTGCTTATCTGTCCATCCATCCACCTGTCTGTCCCTTCATCCATCTGTGCAAGGCCACAGATCTTCAGCATTTCCCTGCAGGCCCAAGGGGGCCACAGTGCTTGCTGCTCCTGCACAGCCCATTCCTGTCTGCCGGCAGCTTCTCCCTGCCACCCTGAAGGAAGGACTGTATTTGTCTGAAAGCAAGCAGGGGTGGGTAGAGGGGAGGCAGGGCCTGCAGAGGAGGTGGCCTGAAGCCCAGTCCTGAGGGCTTCTTTCTCTGTTGTTGCTGTTTTGAGAGAGTCTCGCTCTGTTTCCCAGGCTGGAGTGCAGTGGCACTATCTCAACTCACTACAACGTCCACCTCTTGAGTTCAAGTGATTCTCCCTCCTCAGTTTCCCCAGTAGCTGTGATTACAGGTGCCCACCATCAGGCCTAGCTAATTGTTGTATTTTTAGTAGAGACCGGGTTTCTCCATGTGGGCCAGTCTGGCCTTAAACTGCTAACCTCAGGTGATCTGCCCACCTCATCCTCCCAAAGTGCTGGGATTACAGGTGTGAGGCACGGTGCCCAGCTCCTCATGCTTCTTTTCCAGAACCCAGCAGACTTTCTTCCCTAGGGTGCCTCCAAAGTGCTGCTTGCAGACTCTGAAAGGAGCGCTAAAAATCATCTGGTATTCCACTGCCTTGTCTTCTCCTCCCTGCCCCTCCCCTCCCTTCCTTTACCCTCCCCTCCCCTTTCCTCTCCTCCCCTCCCCTCCCCTTCCCTCTCCTCCCTTC